>OX463815.1:25907355-28407355 GCA_949825045.1 Argyresthia goedartella
TATTATTATTATTATTATTATTATTATTATTATTATTATTATTATTATTATTATTATTATTATTATTATTATTATTATTATTATTATTATTATTATTATTATTATTATTATTATTATTGTATATAATGACGGATTTTATACCTTGCCGTTGACAGATACAACAAAGATAAAATAATAAAATAAAAGAAGTACGAGCAGCATGCGCGTCGGAAGCAGTCAATATATATAGCATAATAGCCGCGTCGATGTGCGATGTCTGCTGTCGACTTGCCTATTTTTACTGCCGATACGTTTTTAAGCTGCTGTCGACTGCTGCCGACACGTTTTAAGTCTGCCCTTAAGTGCTAACGACGCGCATGCTACTCAGTAATGGTAATAGTTTACTATGAAATTACCCACAATAGTAATAGTTTACTATGAAATTAAGAATAGTACTTACATAACATAATAACATAATAATTTATTTATTGCACACGAATGATATAAAAAAGAGTTACATAAAAATAGTGTACAAAGGCGAGCTTATCTCTAATAAGAGATCTCTTCCAGCAAACCAGGTTAAAGTTGGAGATGTTGATTGCTGAGCAGGGGTAGACCTATGTGTACAACAATATGACGAAATAAACGAGTACTTACATAAATATTAAAAATAAAATAAAACATATAATTACTATAATTATATACTAAAAACTTTTAATATACTAACTATTACTATTATATTTACATGTGATAATAAATACTTACATACATACTACCTGTAATTCTAAAGAGAGATGTAATGCTTACTTACTTACTTGAGGGTTAATAAGAGCATAAACGTCAAAATCCGGTTAAAATAATCCTCGACAATTCCTGCAACTTCGTTGTGTTTTCAGAAACCGCCTTTTCAAGAATTTCCTCTAAGTTCCCACTTTATCCCGCATCTCATGGCATGGCTTAGTGCAGAGTGTGGACACACGGGGCGCCGCGTCAGGGATTACCTGATATCTGGGACCCTATTCTGTTATGGGAAACGCCTAGCGACAGCGTATCGATTTCTCCCAGGGGCGCAAAATGCCGTATTTGTCTTGTCGGGCGGCGCCTATTTAGATTGGAGACTCACTGTTAAATACGGCATTTAGTGCCCTTCGGAGCAATCGATATGCGTTTCTTATAACATAATGAGGCCCCTTTATAGCGTCCGTGGCCTAGCGGTTTTCACACATCGGAAACGATCGTGCGGGCAACAACATCTACTACATACATTTACATTTACTAACTGATGGAAATGGACAACCAAATGATATAGGGTACCTGAATTGAATTTATGCACGAGTAATTTATTTATAGGATTTTATGAAAATGCGAAGGTTTTCAGTTCAGTCTGTTGGCCGTCCGTTGTTAATGAGCCGATATGATCAGATCAGAGACAGTCCAAAATCTTTTTAATTATCTGTTTAGATTTATGTCCAATCTTCTCATGAAATGTATATGTAACCGTAAGATAGTCAAAACCGTTAGTTGATAAACAAACGTGTTAGTTGATCAACTATCTACAGATAGTAAACCAGTCCGACAGGGTTTTGAATTTACGTTTCTTTTGTTCTTACATGTCAACCTAACACGAGGACTATTCGGGGGCTTCGCTGCGCTCGCCCCTCTAGTCTTCACCTAAGCTACCGCAGTGTTTGCCTAGGTATTTCGTTTGCAATTCAAGTTTAAACCAGTATACTATTTAACGGTTAAAACCGTTACTTTATCAACTAACGCGTTATTTAGTAAGCAGTACGCTACAGTTTACTATCTGTCGATAGTTGACCAACTAACTAGCAAAATATCGTTAGTTTATGTACTAACGGTTTTGACTATCTTACGGTGACATATACATGTTTTTTAGTCATCATTTTTTACATCATAAGAATAACAAAGTCAAGTCAAAGTAGATTAAATCAGTACAATGAAAAAATCCTGAAAATTTGCAAAAAACCACCACCGTTTGATTTGGCAACCGAAACCCAGTAGCCCACAGTCGTTAGTATTTGCCATAAAAAGCCTAACCCAACAATTTTACATGTCCAACAAACATTTTTCACGGGGCAACCGCTCGGGCTGTAGGCCATTTGGCTAAGTGTTTTATGCGGTTCCCATTTCGAATATTGAAAACTTTTTCCTGGATAAAGTAGAGGTAGGGCTGTACAAGTTTTGAGCCAATTTGCGGGAATGAACGAGTAGTTCACCTGTTTTCGGAGCGGATAACTATTACTCTTGTTAAATTTTAAATATCTGGGGATCGAGCCCTGCTCGGACGTGGGTTGGTGCAGTTGGTCGCGCCGATAACAAATCATCAGACTGCACATCACACATCATAGGTTGATATAACATTTTTATATAAAGGCACATTCATTGCTTCTGGACCCACACTAGGATACCCTGTTTCGTGTTATACCTTATACTTAAGAATGTGTAGAGACCATAGAGTATTAGTCTATGATAAAGACTGAATAACTGTACCTGTGCTATGTGACCAAAAAAGTTGCTTGCTTGCTCAAGCAAGGAGGTGAAGGTGAATGTATTTGCATTTGACCTCACTTGAACGAAAGTTTTTGATTAGGCTTCTCCCTCCGACGTACTAAATACTGTCAGGTGATGTTAGGACTGGAATCGCATGATGATTTATTATTTTTATCATTGGCATTTCTGCCTTATTTCCATTGTCGTAAAGTAAAATCACCGATCACATCGTGCGGAAAATATAAAAACATGAAAACTCGAAAAACACGTTTCCCAGTAAGACCTGGTAAAATCGAATTTTAGCCATATATAGAAAATAAAATTGAAAACATTAGCGGCGTTTTAGAGAACTCAAAACACATAGTTACAAATATTCCTCGTTTAACAGCTGTGGCCCGGCCACGGCCTACGGTCTGCGGTCGAATAATTACGCATCGAAAACGTAAGCGAGTTGAACTATCAGTGATTCTTATGAACAATGATGTAAAGATCATTTGATGCCATTTATTTTTTATGCCATTTATTATGGAATAGTCATATAAATAGTTTATTATATAATAGTCACATAAACAGCTTATGTTACCATCTCATAAACAGTTTATTATAAAATAGTCACATTAATAGTTTATGTTACCGTCTCATAAACAGTTTATTATATAATAAGTTAAGCACAAGCAATTTTTAAAAGAGATCTAAAAATCAATCTGTGGGAGTTTCTACGCCTTTCTTCTCCCACAGTGGTCCAATGTAGAGAAATGGCTAAAATGACGATTGCTAAGTATAAGTAAATATCTACAGTAATAAAGACATTTCGAATTTGGAATTTGGAAAAAAATTGTCACATAAACAGTTTATGTGACCGTCTCATAAACGGTTTATTATGTAACAGTCATTTAAACAGTTTATTATGTAACAGTCACAGTTTATGTTACCGTCTTATAAACAGTTTATAATGTAATTGTTTAATATTTATGCTTCGGAACGCACCGGTTTTTTGTTGCGCGGATCGACCGCGAGTAATCGGGACATCACTAAGCGGAAACGGACCGCAGATGTCACTCGTATCGAAACGAGATGAAAAATTGGAGGTTATCTTCATTCTTTTCTCGTCGGGAGAACAAACATGTCTGCTCAGGCATCGTGCCATTGATGGTATTTCGGTGTACCAATTACCAATTACAGGCGTCGGGCCTGGTCGGAGTGTTAATCATCTACATCGTCGGGAAATAAGTAGATTCGCGTCAGCGGTCAAGTGATCCGTGTTGATTGGACATCGTCGCATCGGTAGCGGCGACTCCAAGTGACGGCAGGCAGCACTCCGGCGACAGCGCCGGGCAGCGACGGCAAGGTTCGGTTCCATCTCCTATCCCAAAACTGTCTCCTATCCCGCATTCCTGTCTCGAATCGAGCTTTCGATCCCGGTCTGCGACGACAAGGTCAGTAACAATCATTCAACTCACTTTTCTCTCACGTGCTGGCAAAAGCCCACCCCCTCGGGATTCCACGCCGTTCGGTAGGCGTGGAAATTAAACATATTGGTAGCAGGCGCGGTTTTCCTAGTGGGAAATCATCGATTCACGGTTGTAGGGTTGCCTTTTGCCACATTGTAGTTGGGAGAAAAGAATATCTCAGATTGAATCTGTTTGTGAGTGAGTCTGTGGTCGGTACACCACAATTAAAGTTCATTTTCGGTTAGTGAAACTATAAGTGTAGTCGGAAACTACTGTTGTGCGCATAAATGATTGAACAGTCATTCTGCGAAGTAACTAGATTGTATTACTTGCGGTAGAACGTCGGGTTCTATAGTACTGCAGTGTTATTTCGGTTTACACAGCAGGGTCGGGCTATTTAGGGGGTATTAAGCTGATTTTGCTGACCTCAAAAGAAGTGTGGGTCATATCGGAGGGGCCACTTCTAGAAAAAAAATTTTTTTTTATAATACCTTTTTGTGTGTTATTTGTATTGTACCATATGGTGGCATTCTCTAATTGATTTAGAGTATATATTCATAAGGTGTATGTCCACAGGGCGACCATATTAAATATTGTTTAGGATTTAATTATTTTAGTGGTTGCCTTGGTTTTTACAACTTAGTTTTAATTTCTGTGCCCAGCGCTGACGGGAAAGTGCTGGTCTCTGGCTGTGCTTAGTTCGGTAGTGAAGCATAGGACCAGAAACAATTGAATTGGTAACCATGGCACCTTCACCCTTGACGGTACTGCGGTATGGCGTCCGTGAGGAGATGAAATGGCTCGCCCATACTCACAAGTATGTGGAGCGACCTGACATGGACGATGTCCTGCTCAAGCGTGTGGAGGACGCAATGACACGCGTCGGGAAGGTGTGTCGGCTGGCCGCGGAGGCTGAAGCCCTCGGGCCTACGGATGAGGCTTCGGTGGCTGCAGTGAATCAGCTCTGCGCGGATGCTGACCAAGCGATGGAGTGCTTGGGCGACATCGAGCGTCGCGCCGAAAAAATTAAGCGGTCGCGTCGGGATGACCGCGGGGAGGGTAGCGGAGACCCGCCCCCTAAGGGTGTTGTTGGACGGCTGCCACACCTGGAGATTCCGGCCTTCGGTGGGGCAATTGATGAGTGGCCGGCATTCATCAATTTATTCGATAGTCTGGTCCACGGTCGGGACGACCTGGACAACGCCTACAAGTTGGCCCAACTATTGATGGCACTGCGGGGGAACCGAAGGAGTTGGTCGGTCACCTAACGGTCACGGCGGGCAATTATGAGATTGCCCGGGTCATATTGTTTGACCGCTACCAACACAAACGGCGGTTGGTTGATGCGCAGTTGGGGAAGCTGTTTAGCATCCCACGAGTAACCCGGGATGTTGACATCCGGGTACAGGTGCTCAACCCTGTGCTGGTGGCCACTAAGGCCCTTCAGAACCTTGGTCTGCCGGTAGACCAATGGTCATATATCGTGTTATATATGGTTTTGTCACGGTTGCCTGCAGCTGTTCAAAGTCGGTTCGAACAGCTGCATGGGGGCAGTAGCTCGGAACTGCCCACGCTCGTCCAGTTAACGGATTTTTTGGAGGGTGAATGCAGGCGATGCGACACATTGGATTTGGAGGCCAGTGTGCAGCGCCAACCCGCGCGGATGCGGGAGGGGCCGCGCCCCCCACCCCCGCGGGGGGGTGGGCGGTCAAAACAATTTGGCGTTTTGAGTGCCGCGCCGTCGGGTGACGGCTGTGTGCACTGCGACAGTGCCGGTCATGAAGCGACCAGTTGCGCCAACTTTAAGGCGCTCGGTGTGGCTGCCCGCAGGAAGGTGGTCTTCCGCCACCGATTGTGTTTCGGTTGTTTGGGGCCGCACCCGCTGAGCGAGTGCTCACGCGCGTCCCCCTGTGAGTGCTGCGGTGGCAAGCACCACATCGTGTTGTGCCTGAATCGGTCAGGCCCTTCGGACGGTCACCAGGGCCGGACTCAGGTTGGTCGGTCACAGGGCCCAACCAGGGCCGGACCCAGTCCCCCTCCGGGCAACGGGAGTCACCAACGGGGTGACTGGGGTACCCGCGGACGGGACCCCCCCCCCGAGGGGATGGGGGCAGCGCGGGGGGTAACAGGCGGGATAGCCGGGGTTCGGTCGCCGCTGTCCAGGGTCAGCGAGGACTTCGGGCCGCTGGCTCACCGCGTGTTACGGGCGGGTGTCAGATGGCACCTATGAGTGGCGCGAAGGCTGGGAGCCCACCACCTTCTGCGCCACCCTGCCCGTCGCTCTGGGAGGCGAACAGGGAGGCGAACAGTCGGATGTCGCCCCCATTCCTAGAGCGCCCCAGGTTGGATCCGCTCTCCCCCCTCCATCCACGGTGGCCACCGGGCACACCGTACACAGTCCGGTATGGTCGGGTACCGGGACAGCGAGGGGCCTATTATGCGGGTTGGGACCCCCTGATGTACATACGGTCTGATATGCCACCGGTGGCATATCAGCAGCCGAGTTACCAGGCCGACGGGGGTCCCAGCGGGTTCGGATCCCGCGGAGGTTCCCGCTAGGGACACGCCGCCCACTTACAGGGTGCCGCCACTCCACAGACGGTCATGCTCCCCACCGCCTCGGTGATAGCGTGGAGTTCGGACGGCAAATCTTGTGTGGCACGAGCACTATTGGACTCGGGGGCCCAGGGGTGCTTAGTCTCGTGCAACCTTGTAAGACGGTTGGGCATTTCGGTAAGGGAGTATCCACATTCCATTCGGGGAATTGGGAACACGGAAGTCGGTTCCGTTAAGGGAGTATGTCGGATTACTCTCTCGTCACAAGTGGATTCATCGGTGAATCTGACGGTCACGGCATTAGTCATGCCTAATGTGATGGGCTCACACCCTCACGTACGGTTGTCGCCCTCGGTGCGACAGTTGGTCGCTGGGTTGTCACTGGCTGACCCGGAGTTCGATATTCCGGGCCCAGTAGACATTTTATTGGGTGTCGATGCCTTGGGATACCTGTTAGTGCCAGGTGTCCACGTGTTGCAGGCGACTGGTCTGGTTTCGGTCAACACCAGACTGGGCCATGCGGTAATGGGTCCGGTCATGCCGGCTGCCCCACGCCTAGCGACTCGTAGTCCCTTATTCGGTTCTGTACTCTCGGAGGTGATACAGAAGTTTTGGGAGGTGGAGGAACCACCTACGGTCCGCCGGTTGGACCCGGTTGAAGAAGAGTGTGAACAGTTTTATCGGAACAATACTGGTCGCCTTCGGTCAGGTCGATTTCTCACACGTCTTCCATTCCGGAGTGATCGCCCACCGCTGGGCAGTTCACACCATGCAGCCGAGACGCGGCTTCTGTCGATGGAACGACGCATGAAGCGTGACGGGATTTTCCGGCACTTCTGTACGTCGACTTCATGCGGGAATACGAGTCGCTCGGCCACATGTCGGTTTCGGGTATCGACTGGAAGCGTGAAGACCACTGCTTCCTGCCCCATCACGCGGTCTTGAGGACCCCGGAGGGCAAAATACGGGTAGTGTTCGATGGATCGGCATCAACATCTAACGGCATGAACCTGAACCAGTGTTTGCATTCAGGGCCGAAGTTGAACCATGACATCGCGGATGTTATCACACGGTTCCGTCGACACAATGTTGTGTTTGTAGCTGACATCCGGATGATGTTTAGACAGACGGTCATTCACCCTGACGATAGACGGTATCAGCTGATACTGTAGCGAGAGAGCCCAGATCAGCCCATCAGGGTGTACGAGCTGAACACCAACACGTACGGGCTACGGTCTAGTCCTTATTTGGCAATTCGCACTCTGCGGGAGTTAGCGGATCGAGAACGGTTAAATTTCCCTAGAGGAGCAGCGATCCTGGAGCAGGACCTCTACGTGGACGATATCTGTACCGGTGCAGATTCCGTAGAGGAGGCGCTCGCTCGTCGGGACGAGCTAGTTGAGCTCCTATGGGGTGGAGATTACGAGCTCCGGAAATGGATGTCGAACTCTCCAGAGTTACTGACTGGTCTTCCGGATGACTACCAGCAGGATCCCCACATTTTTGAAAATTTGGAAAATCCAAATATGTTGTCGGTATTATAATAATAATAATAATAATAATAATAATACCTTGGACACTATTTACACACATTGATCTAGCCCCAAACTAGGATTCCCTGTATCTTGGGTACTAGGTATTAGGCGTCCAGTACCAGCCGGTATCAGACATGTTCTCGTATCGGGTCGAGTTGGACTCCCCGAAGGTCTGGACGAAACGGAACGTCCTTTCAACGGTGGCTAGGACATTTGATCCAAACGGGTGGATCACCCCGGTAACATTTCAGCTCAAGTGTTTTATGCAGCAATTGTGGTCTGCTGAGCTGAAATGGGACGACCCGATCGGCGGGTCATTGAGCTCAGAGTGGGACTCGTTCTTTTCGACCCTCCCTGGCATCAATCGGAATTCACTGCCACGGAGGTTGGTCCCCACCAAACGATACACCGCCACCCTGCATGGGTTTTGCGATGCCTCGGAGAAGGGCTACGGAGCTGCGGTGTATCTGCGTACGGTCAACTCCTCGGGGGAGGTTGATGTGCGGTTGGTCATGGCCAAGAGCAAGGTTGCGCCGTTGCGCACTCGCCTGACCATTCCCAAGTTAGAGCTTTCGGGAGCGGCTCTCCTGACTCGTCTGCTCAACCACACGATGACGGTTCTTCGTGGGTCAATAGCGTTAGAAGATACGGTCTACGCTTGGACGGACAGCCAGATCGTGTTATGCTGGCTGAAGGCTTCAGTTCACAAGCTGGAGATTTTTGTGGCGAATCGGGTTCCGCAGATTTTGAATTCGGAGGTTCCCTTAATCTGGAAACATGTCCCAGGAGAACTGAACCCAGCAGACTGTGCGTCTCGTGGGTGTCACGCTCCGGAGTTGGTTGGACATCCCTTGTGGTGGGGTCCAAAATGGTTGACTCAAGCCGAATCGGATTGGCCAATGAGTCCACGCATTACCACGGCGAACGGCGCCTTGACAGTCGGTGTCTGTACGACGCAACCAGAGCCGGAAGAGGAGTTCAGCCTGCTAAAACGGTACAGCTCGCTCGACAAGCTGGTCAATGTGACCGCCTGGATCTGCCGATTTGCGCGGAATTGTCGGAATTCTGAGGCGCAACGAGTGCGGACACAGGTCCTGACACCACGGGAACGGAACCATGCGTTGTTCGCATTGGTACGGAACGTGCAGACGGTGCACTTTAAGTCCGAATTGGACATTCTGAGACGCGGACGCGTCCAACTGAAGGGAGCTGTGGCTCGGCTCAACCCGTTTATTGACCCTCAAGGATTGCTGAGGGTAGGCGGTCGGCTGCGGAATGCCAACCTGCCTTATGCGGCTCGCCACCCGTTGTTACTCCCTAGGAAAGGGAAGTTGGTCGAACTGTTGATACAGGATCGACCCATTCGGAATGGGCATATCGGATGCCACGCCTTGATGGCGTTTCTCCAGCGCGAGTTCTGGATTCTATCGGGAAGACGCTTAGTGCGTAGCGTCGTATTTCGGTGCCTGCCTTGTTATCGGGCCAAGGCGGCTACGATGCAGCCCCAGATGGGCGATTTGCCCTCGGATAGGGTTAACGAAATCCGGCCCTTTGCGGGTGTCGGAACGGATTTCGCGGGACCATTCATGGTCAAGTCTTCACAGCTACGGAACGCCAGATTAGTGAAGGCATACCTGTGCGTCTTCGTGTGCTTGGCCACGAAGGCAGTCCACTTGGAGGTGGTCAGTGACCTCACTACACAGGCATTTATCGCATGTCTAGATCGGTTCGTCTCACGAAGGGGCCTCCCGACATTAATCCGTTCGGACAACGGCACAAATTTTGTCGGAGCCAGGCAATATCTGCAGGAGGTCACTCAATTCCTGAATGGTAACCAGGACGCCATCGGTACGGCTTGCTCCCGACGAGGGATTGAATGGGTTTTCAGTCCGCCGGGATGTCCTCATTGGGGAGGAATTTTTGAGGCTGCGGTTAAATCGGCTAAGTCGCACCTGACGAGGATCATCGGTGAGACCTCTCTACGCTTTGAAGAGCTTGCGACGCTGTTCTTTAAAATTGAAATGACACTGAACTCGCGTCCGTTGTGCCCGCTCAGTTCGGATCCAAATGACTTGGAAGCGTTGACGCCGGGTCACTTCCTGATAGGTCAGCCCCTTAACGCCCTGACAGAATACCTATTCGGTGATGTTAAGTTAAGTCGGTTAACTAGGTGGCAGATGTTGCAGCAGATGGCTCAAGATTTTTGGAAACGGTGGTCCCTTGAGTACTTGCACATCTTGCAGCAGCGCCTTAAGTGGACTGACCGGACGAGCCCCCCTCAAGTCGGTGATTTGGTGCTGATTAAGGATGCGAACCTGCCATCATTGAGATGGAGACGAGGACGGATCGTCAATTTGTACACGGGTCGGGATGGCACGCCTCGATCAGCAGAAGTCAAGGTGGGGGACTCGGTCCTCAAGAGAGCGGTCGCAACACTTTCTCGCCTTCCTATTGATTAGGGACAGGTTCGGGCCTGTCCGGGCGGGTGACTGTTTAATATTTATGCTTCGGAACGCATCGGTTTTTTGTTGCGCGGATCGACCGCGAGTAATCGGGACATCACTAAGCGGAAACGGACCGCAGATGTCACTCGTATCGAAACGAGATGAAAAATTGGAGGTTATCTTCATTCTTTTCTCGTCGGGAGAACAAACATGTCTGCTCAGGCATCGTGCCTTTGATGGTATTTCGGTGTACCAATTACCAATTACAGGCGTCGGGCCTGGTCGGAGTGTTAATCATCTACATCGTCGGGAAATAAGTAGATTCGCGTCAGCGGTCAAGTGATCCGTGTTGATTGGACATCGTCGCATCGGTAGCGGCGACTCCAAGTGACGGCAGGCAGCACGCCGGCGACAGCGCCGGGCAGCGACGGCAAGGTTCGGTTCCATCTCCTATCCCAAAACTGTCTCCTATCCCGCATTCCTGTCTCGAATCGAGCTTTCGATCCCGGTCTGCGACGACAAGGTCAGTAACAATCATTCAACTCACTTTTCTCTCACGTGCTAGGAAAAGCCCACCCCCTCGGGATTCCACGCCGTTCCACGGTAGGCGTGGAAATTAAACATAATAGTTACATTAAAAGTTTATGTTACCGTCTCATAAACAGTTTATTATGTAATAAGTTAAGCACAAGCAATTCTTAAAAAAGATCTAAATATCAATCTGTGGGAGTTGTTACGCCTTTCTTTTCCCACAGTGGTCCAATGTAGAGAAGTGGCAAAAATGACTATTGCTAAGTAGATGTAAATATCTACAGTAATAAAAACATTTCGAATTTGGAATTTGGAAAAAAATAGTCACATAAACAGTTTATTATGTAACAGTCATATAAACAGTTTATTATGTAATATTGATATTTGATTGACAGTTGATATCACCGTTCTAGGTAAAAATCTTATCAATAAATGGAGTTACATGCGGACTCGCATACTTTTTCTCTCTGGTAAATATACGAGCTTCCTATGCTTATGTTTAATTATTTTCTTCGGTAAATCAGAAGTGTCGAATTAGGTGGGGTCTTGATTGCAGCAGTATATCAGAAAACTCTTACAGGCTTTCTTGAGATTAATTTCTTGATAGTAACTGAGAGTTCAAGTTAAAGATGGAATTCTTGACAACATTTAGTTACTTACTATAGCCATAAACATATAACAATTACAACAGAGGTAACAGGAAGAAAATATCGCCGTATTCCAATTGAGCAGTAGAACTCTGAGTAAAGTACATACATAAAATACTACTTACTCCAACTTGTAAAATATTATAAACAAGTTCCTTGATAATATAAATACATTCTGAAGGTCCACTTACTTAAGTACTTAGGGAACTTAGGGTCATCAAAGTTGTTGAAAATAGGCAATATGCGAGCACATAAACATATTTTACGAGTAACCCTTACCGATATTGCGTCGAGATAAATATTCCCTGCTTAATAATAACTTTTACTAGAAATGCTTTGGAGAAATCTGTTAGCTTGTGGTTGGTACCATATGTTGCATAGGGGAAGTGTTGAGGCAACCATAATTCCGCCATTCAGCTAACAAACAGTAATCCCTGTGTGTCATTCTATTTGGTTCAGAATATGGGGAATATTACATCCCCTAACGGCGAAAGAGTAAATAAGAATATATTGCATTATAGCATCTACTTTGAACATTTAGCGGACTAAAAACAAACAGACATTCTAGAGTTTCTTACCGCTTTTTTGTATCTGCCTCTTCACGGGCATTAACTTTATGTTAGTCTATTTTGCCTACAACGACCATCCCTTCCTGGGCCAGACTTTACGGTGTACCAATAAACTGTCTTTATTACATACAATTAATCGGGAAGGAGTAGTCCTAAACGACATCAATCGCCAAAGTTGGAGGTCCGACGGACCTCGAGGCTCCATAAACTGAGTGTTATGTACTACCGACGTTTGGCTACCGAATGGAATATGTGGACTGATATCTGTCCTCTTGTTGGTAGCCTGCCCTCTGGTGGCATTCCGTGAGATTAGAGATAATAAGGTTAAAGAGATAAGATAAGATAAAATTACTCGGTTATCGTTGTGTAGTATTAATCTAATATCAAAAATGTCTTATTCAACCTAACTGAAATACTAACCGACCATTTAGAACTAAGACTTTATTTGCTTCTCATGGTTTAAAGTCGTAAATACGTTATTTCAGTTTCACATGATATAACCCTAAAATGGTATGCAAATTATTGCTACACATACGTCACATAATAACATGTTATATATTTACGTATAAAGATGATTAGGTAGCACTTTATTATGTGTGCTTTATTTTTATTTCACCTTGAATTTATTTATATTTATTTTTATTAAGAAATTTAGTAGGTAAGCTATTTTAGGAATACTAATCCGTTTCGCTGATTTGCCGATCCTCCGAGTCAATATTACCGAAGCCCGATTACCATTCGAATTGCTGGATTTATTATTTCCAATTATCATTATAAGTATGCAAAATAACCATGTCCCGTAATAGTATTGAATAACTGGGAAGATATAGGCACAATTGTGTCAGAAAAATCAAATCCAGTTTCAAGCCTTTTCCCACACGGGGTGGCAAGGCGCAGCTACGCCCACATTAAGCCAGGTTATTCAATACTTTGAAATGTCTTCTTTGCCAAAGACAGGTTTCATATAACAGTTCAAATTTTCAGAATGGTTAATAAAAAAAAAAAACAAGAAAAGAAAAGAAAGCTGAAGATAGAGTAACCCGTCCATCTATTGCAACTTGTCAATGGTTTAGGGTCCGTGTCATAGGGGTTCCGGTGTGCAAGTGAGGCAAAACTGTTTTGTTTCCTGTGTGGTAATACAATATTGCTGAGCCCCTTGTGCCGCTATTTGTTATCTTATTTTAGAAATTGTCTATGACTTGCTATTGGAGCCATAGGGCCTAATGATAGAAACGGATTCGCACTAACCAATTTTGGGTCAAAATTCAATTTCCATGAAAAATATCTATGACATACTAAATTTCAGCCCTTACAAACAAATATATATATCGCTACTTTCAAATAAATGTGCAATACAATACACAAAATTTAAACACAGGCACATACAAAAGTTTGTCGTCGTGACTTTGCATACATTTTCTTAGCGGGGTCAATGTACTTTATTGCAAGTTTATTTGACAGTACTGTAGCAGTGTTCTCCAGCAATAGTAGTCGAGTCATTCTATATTTTCAACAAACTAAATAATAAAGTCTTGAAGCTTGTGTAACATAATACCTTTGGGTATGGTCATAAAATTGTTTGTATAATCATACCAGTTGATCATCTGATAAACTTCTTGTTCTTCAAATTTCCTATGAAGCTGGCGAGGTCTACAGCATACAGAGCCACTAGCTGTTATTAGTTTCAACAACTATTGAATAACTATTTTTAAATACAAATACAAGTGAAGCCTTCTCCCATGCGGTATAGCATAAGCCCAATTGTGTCCACGTTCAGCCAATAATTGACAGCGCGAGCGAAGTGTCTCCGTTCGTTCAGCTTGGGCAAAAATATTTTAGTACGTCTTTCCGGCTGTCCGGATGTTCTCCTCTACAGGTCGCATTTCTCAACCGATTCTCGTGAAGTTTTGTGAGCTTGTTCGATAATTATAAGGTGATTTGTCGATTCAGTTTTCGGAAAATTTTCAAAATGGCTGATATATAATTTGTAATTCATAATTTCTTTATTGTACACAAATAACTAAAAAAACATGTACATCAAATTAGTGTACAAAGACGAGCTTATCTCTAGTAAGAGATCTCTTCCAGCAAACCAAGTCAGGATGAGAAAGGTTGATCGCTGATCACGGGTAGACCTATGTGTACAACAAAACCTAATTATAATTTTCCTAGAACTTACACGTATAAATATTACAAAACAATAAACTAACTATTCGTGTGCCTACACTACTATTCATAAAATAAAGAACCTAAATATAATACATACATACTATCTTTAACTCTAAAGAGAAATCTAGGAAATGCTTCTTCACGCGACTTTTAAATATATTGAGACTGTCCTGATGGTGCAGGGGAGTGTATTCCACAACTCAATGACCCGGAGTCTAAACCCGTGCTCATAGGACGCGGTGATATGCTGTGGGGTCGTGAGTATGGAAACTGCGTGAGTTCTCCGAGGCGTGCTGGAAGAAAGAAATTGAAAACGGTTACACGGTTATATAGTTTTTGGTAATTACTTACTCCATGTACGTAATCAAGTGCATTCATAAGTTAGTATATTTTGTATTGAAAGAAAATGCAGTCGGGTGGTTTGTTTTAATAATAATTCCACTCGTTCATCCGATAAACTTCAAGGGGTCGGGGGTGCGACGGGGTGGAAAATAATAAAAATCGCAAATTTAATGTGTCGCCGTTGGGTGACAGTGAGCTAACACATCACCGCAAGTATGTGTTCGTTATACTGTATTGTTGTTGTATGCAAGTATTGTTATACATTGTTACATGTTAAAAACATTAAAACACAGACAAAAAGCCCGATTTAATCTCCACCGGTCCGAATTTCAATGTAGACTAAATACACAATAAGAAGTCTACAAAAGTTGTCTTCTGATAATCAAGTCCACACATAGTCCACCAATATACGGCATTACTTATAGCCAGAATGTATCTCATGTCAAAAGTCTTTAGGAGGCAAAAATACGCAATTTTGTTGCGTGTATGGCATCATCACTGTCATTTTTTTTGTATTTAGGAACGAATCTGCAGGACCGATTCCAATTTATTTTTTAAATGGGACCAAATCTGTAAATTAAATTCCTTAAACCTTCTAAATAAAATTTATATTTTTAATTGGCTAGTATTTCATCGCACATCAAAAATACGGATTTGCACTGCAAAAAAGGATCAGCAAAAACACTTTTTATGTTTTAAATATTTTATGTGTACTCAAGTTTATGTTTTAAGTATTTTTTGTTGTTCTTGCAAGTTCAACCTAACACGAAGGATAAAGGGGAATTCGCTTCGCTCACCCTCTTTACCCTATGCTACCGCAGCATTTTGCCCTGATATTTGCTGTGCAAATCCGTATTTTATTTTTGATGTGCAGTTTAACATATCCTTTTTTAATTCGGTTAATTAATAATCATAGTTTCCAGGTAACTTAAAAAATGCATATGAATTGAGAACCGCTCCTTTTTTGATGTCGGTTAATAAATCTCACAAAAATAGCACTTAAATACCTCCAGGTCAATAATGCTCGCTCACGTTTCTGTAGGTGTTGAGCAATTGCCCCAACTTATTACTTCTCCGCAACTTTTGTCGCTGCAAATTGCTCTCCTACGTGATATTACTAGTATATGGCCGACATCTTTCTAGAACAATGGGGAAAGACAAAAATGTGTATTTCGGTGGTCAAGATAGAAAGAAAAAAGGTCAAGCGCGAGTCGGACTCAAACACGAATGTTTCCGTACCATCGTACAATAAACACTCAAAAAACGCACTTGTAGGGGGGACCCATTTTTTTTTAATTGCGTTTTGTCGCCCCTTTGAGTACGGAGCCCTAACAACTAATTTCAAAGCAAAACATAGCGTCACGCATTTTGCCTATACGGATTGGCAGAGGCACAATTAAGCCCACGTTTTAGCCAGTTTTTGAATAACCCATTTTTTTATAAATCAATCTAAGGAGGCTAATGAATTTCGAAATATCTACAACACTTTTTTCCATCACGACTTAATTCAAGAGACTTTATTTTCATTAGCGCATTGGAACGTGGATGTATTTACGTTTGCAAAATCAATAAAAAGGTCGAAATTTGCATGAAGAAAAATTTTATCGTCAGATTTAATGCAATCATTGTTCACATTTACATTTAATGACGTTATAAATAAACACGATAAATTTTATCTGACTTATTTTGTTGTTACAGGACTTTTGGTGAGTATTGCTTTGTTTGGTCAGAAAAATCATAACTTCATCTAGATTGCGAGTGTTGTCAATCATATCGTAATTTTTAGATCAGATAAATAGAATAATAATGCCACAGAAGGACTGAATCAGGAATAGGAACATGTACTCAACATTATTTACGGTAGTAATGTTGATAAGGGAAGACAGAGTTACGAAAAAATATCTAGAAAATAAGCATCAGTCTCCACGCACTTTCCCGCGCGTATAAATCAGCTCTGAAAAACAATAGACCTCTATATTCTGGCGTTGATGGCGCGAAAAAATCATAAAAAAAGCATTAAGTGGCCGTTAACATATCATGATGAGCTCCGTCGGATACCCACCGAAGGGAGCGTGTTGAGAATGTGAAGAAGGTACTGAGGTGTTTAACATAATGTCATAAGCCCTTATCACCATATTGCTTTAGGGCGTATAATCAGAGCACGATACATAGGACTTCTAAGGTAAGACTTACATCCTGATAAACGTTAGAGTAATAGCAATCCGCGGTTGTCTGAGTAAATATTAAACGTCTATTCAGAGGTTATTCCTGCTATTTGGGCGCAATTCTGAATAGTGGCGATATAAAGGTTCAGTAGCTAAATATCGTTAAATAAATGTGATTTTTGATGTTATACAGTTATTTGCATTATTCAGCAATAGGTGTCATTTTGCTTCTACGCATATTTTTACATAAAATACATATACAAGTGGAATAGTTAACATTCGTTACTAAGCATATCATAGAATATTGTTACAAGTATTGTTTTTTCAATATATTCATTGATGAAAGAAGACTAAATAAATTTCGTGTCGTGTAATAATGACAAGCAAAAAGTGTCTGTGTTAGTGTTTGCGGATTTGTCTTATTTTACAAGTCAAATCTCAGTGCGCGTGAAAGTTCATCGTGAACATGAGTGTTTTGCTTCGATTTATTGCTTGCGCCGCGCCGCTAGACTAATAAACTATAAACTCGAGTGATAATGTATATCTGCAGCATAACGTCGCTATCTATGAGAACAGGTTTAGACCCCTGGCTGTTAGTTGTGGAATGCACTCCCCTGCACCATCAGGGTCAGTCCTAGTCTGAATATATTTAAAAGTCGTGAGAAGAAGCATTACCTCTCACTTTAGAATAGGGAGTTTGCACGTTATAATTTATTAGTGCCTCTGCCAACCCGTTTGGGAAAAGGCGTGACGCTATATTTGTTTGTTTGCTTGTTTAGCTTTTACAATCGTATCATCTTCTCTATTTTGCATACTCTAATTTGATAATTGGTGTTCTTGTTCACCATTTTCCTACTAGGCGGAGCTCCGGATTGATGACTAAATGTGGCGTGAACTCCCATTTAATGCTATTTCTTGATACAAGTATACTATCGTTTCCGAATTGGCATAACATACGCAAGTTTTTAAAGGTATTATCTCATTGCGTGCCAAGTATTGTTTTTTCATGACAAGCGGTCAAAGGAGTGGTCAAAGTTTGTGCAAAAGATTTAGGCTTTGACTAATTCATCATTATCTCGTATTTTACATTAGTTATCGACAAAATAATACTTAGGTCGTCTTAAGTATCTTATAGCAATAGCTTAGAAATAAAGAACATGTAAAAAAGTGATAGGCAAGTAATGGCATGCCCTAACAATGTAAAAAATGGGGATTTTTATAAAAATCTTTAAACCATCAATATCTCGAATTACATGAAACTTTCACTGAAGTCAAGTTAGGCGCCTAAGGCAGATCTACCTTCAGTGCCGCTGTGGCGCGTGAGTTTTGGGACACCCTATATAATTTTCAATAAAAAATATAAAAAAATTGCAATAGTAGTAAGCTTGTTAGGTATAAGAATGATATTTTTTTTAAACATTATTTGGTAAAGTTAACAATCGTTACGTCGTATTATGTTGCACCTACGAGACCGGCACGTGCGGATGCTTCCTAGCAGCGTCCGCGACGATGCCCTGTAACACAGCGACGACCTAGTTTTCGAATACCGATCCCGCTATGGCTTTACCAGCCAAGCGCGCGGACACCATCTTGGTGAACGAGCTCCACGCCTTCGTGCAACAGAAGCTGGACGTGATGGAAGAAAAAGACCCAAGGAGTTCCTGTCATTCAAACTTCGGTTACCGGCAGACCTCAAGACGATTTTCCTGGCCAAAGATTAATGGCCGGAGGGCATCGTTTACCGACGCTACAGGGAAGCGAGAATGAAGAATAAAATCCCTAGCTAGGTGAGATAATATTTTGTGTGTTTTTTATAATAAATTATGTATCTCTAGTTGTAAGGATTTATAGATATGGGTTTTTGTTAACCTGAAATAAAGATTATTATTATTATTATTATTATATTTTTCATTTCACTCTTGTAATAAAGAGGTTCTGATACACGGGCTTACGCCAAGTACTTATCTACTAAAGATCACGGTCCTTGCCCATGAATTTTCGTACAATTCTACATGTATTTAGTATTGTTGCTTTTTGAAGAAGTATGTATGTGGATCCTGGGTATATTTAGTGTTTTGAGACTAGTGTATAATGTGTATGGGATGACTCCTGTGGATGAGATGACTATTGGGATGGTTTTGACAGATTGTACATGACATTGTGTTTTAATTTCAATGGCAAGGGCTGTGTATTATGTGTTCTTTTCTGTAAAAGTTGTGGTAAGGTTGTGTGTATTTGGTATGGCTATATCTATGAGAAATACTGTTTTGTTTTGTTTATCGTGGAGAGTTATGTCAGGCCTGTTGAAATGAATAGTTTTGTCTGTAATTATAGTTCTGTCCCAGTAGAGTTTAAAGTCTGTTGTGCCAGTCGACTATGTTAGTCATATTTCCACGTAATGTGGAAATAAGTTGACGACCGTCACAGATAAGGTATATTTATATTCATCACGTAGTTTTGTAGTAAGTTGTATATAAGCTTAGTATTAACTATAATAAATTAGTCTAGTATTTGCGCGCATCTCAAGCCTTTTACTTTACTCCCGAAGATGTCGCTCTCCTTATAATTGCCTCTGGCAAAGTGGTGACCCGACTTCTGAACATCAGCAACCTTCGGTGATAGCAGCATGGACCCAGCCGCGAAGAAAACTCCGAGTGCTGCCACCTTAGAAGTGCAAGCGAGAAGCATTTCGTCCAAGATCGCCGAGCCCCGACTTCGGTTTGATACCTATTTCAAACCACGCTGCAGAAATCCATAATCAAGACCCCACTCAAACCAAGACGACATCAAGCCATGACCGGACCAGATTTGAAAATGGACCAGAAGCCAAAAGATAAATAATTTCAACTGAAGATTTCCCGCATCGAACTCAAGATACCGCAAGAACAATCTGATTTATCAAAATGGAGCTCGCACCAGCAGAAACGAACGCGTCGGCAAATTCATTCACAGCATGCTGCTTTCCAAGTTCAAGACATAGGAAGCCGTTCCAGCCCCCAGAAGAGTATTGAAACATCATCGATATACCTAATTCAACGAATATTGAAATCATCCAGGAAGAACATCGCACGAAGAATAATCAAATCACTGAAGAGAGAGAGAGATATATATATAAACGATTGGTGTACAAGATGTGCCCTATGTTGCCAAATCCCAAGGTTTTTAGGCACACAAATTTCATCAATCTACAACTTAATATTCACTCAAGAGTGAAGAGCACGTACGTACATATGACGTACGAAATCATTGACTGCCTACAACCAAGGTTACAGATTTAATGCTGACGCTGATTCAGCACAATCATCCTTGTATAGGTACGGTCGCAATTATAAACAAACAGTTATTACAACTTCAACGACGTGCGATGTAAATTGACTCATCGATTCCTGAAAAACATGGGCGGCTGCAGCATCAGACGACTCTCCTGCGGATCTTTTCCAGGTTATATGTTAGGTTAGTTTACTAACCGCGAAGCCCCATTTTCCTAGTGTTTTTCTATTTTCCAGTTTTTAGTTTATTGTATGTAGTGTGCGGCCAGATACAAGACTTGCCTGTAGGTAAATATTAAGTAATTCTTTGAACTTATGTAGAATTCACATAACCGTAGTTCCTTTATTTTTCTAATTCGTGTAAGATTTACCTTTAGATTAAGTTGAAGTATGCACAATTACTATCTAATTTATGTTTATTAAAAATCCTACTAGTTATTATTGCAGTTGATATAAGTTTGTTATGGTATACACATTTTTAAAGTTATTTCGATTCATTTTAGGTTATTGTTTGATTCTAACTTATATTTTTGTTCATTGTTATAACTACATTCATTTATTTTTTTGAGAGCATGTTCACTATACATATTTGAATAGTTGATCGCTATTTCTACAGTAACCGTACAGTACAGCTTTACACGACCATCTTTATTCATCTATAGGTAAATTATGCACATAAGTGTTGGTTGTGAGGGCAATTGTATAATTTTGGATGTGCACAAATGTTAATAACGTCTGTATAAGTATCCTAAAATAGCTATTAATAAGATTTAGGAATATTCATTAACTTCAATAAGACATTACTAAGCTCGTTGCTGTATAACTGAATCTGAATTGAGAATTTCGCTAACCAGTATCGTTCTGTCCTGTACCTATGTATTAACTTAGTGAATTTCTCATTTCAGAAACAATAATGTACATATTTTAACTGAGTATCATGTCACTGTTTAATATTTATGCGTCGGAAACGCACCGGTTTTTTGTTGCGCGAATCGATCGCGAGTAATCGAGACATCACTAGCGAAAACGGCACTAGCAGCTGTCACTCGTATCGGAAACGAGATGTAAAATTGGAGGTTAATCTTTCTCTTGTTCTGGTCTCATCGGTGAGATAACATGGCGGCTCGGGCCCCATGGCATTGATTGGTATTTCGGTGTACCAATTACCATAATACAGGCATCGGGCCTGGTCAGAGTGTAAATCTACCTCATAGCGTCGGGCTATTGATTGTAATTAGATTTGCGTCAGCGGTCAAGTGATTCGTGGTGAAGGTTGAAGTTGTACGGTCTCCAACTCCACGTGTCGGCAGCAGCGCGCCGGCCACGCCGTCGGACAGCGACGGCAAGGGTTCGATCCCATCCTATCCCAACTGTGCCCCCTTTCCCGAATTCCTGTCTCGAATCGAGCCTTCGATTTCCTGTCTACGGAGACAAAGGTAATAAACAAATTTCATCACTTCTTTTCTCTCACACGGTAAAGGCAAATCCCCCTCAGGATTCCATGCCGTTCGGTAGGCGTGGGAAATTAAACATTTTGGTAGCAGGAGCGCGGTTTCCTAGTGGGAAATCATCGATTCACGGTTGTAGGGCTGCCTTTGTCACATTGTAGTTGGGAGAAAAGAATATCCCAGATTGGCTCAAGTCGGCAATGAGTCTGTGGTCGGTATACCACGATTAAAGTTCATTTTCGGTAAGTGAAAGTATAAGTGCCAATTTAGTTAACAGTTGTTATAAATTGTAGTCGGAAACTAAAGGATTGAACAGTCATTCTGCGAAGCCTAGATTGTATTACTTGCGATAGAACGTCGGGTTCTATAGTCCTACAGTGTTATTTCGGTTTACACAGCAGGGTCGGGCTATTTAAGGGGTATTAAGCTGATTTTGCTGACCTCAAAGGAAGTGTGGTTCCTATCGGAGGGCCACTGCTAGAAAAATAGTTTTTTTTATAATAACCTTTTGTGTGTTATTTGTATTGTACCACATGGTGGCATTCTCTAATTGATTTAGAGTGTATATTATAAGGTGTATGTCCACAGGGCGACCATATTAAATATTGTTTATGATTTAATTGTTTAGTGGTTGCCTTGGGTTTTACAACTTAGTTTTAATTTCTGTGCCCAGCGCTGACGGGAAAGTGCTGGTATCTGGCTGTGCTTAGTTCGGCAGTGAAGCATAGGACCAGGAACAATTAAATCGGTAACCATGGCACCTTCGCCCTTGACGGTACTGCGATATGGTGTCCGTGAGGAGATGAGATGGCTCGCCCATACTCACAAGTATGTGGAGCGACCCGACATGGACGATGTCCTGCTCAAGCGTGTGGAGGACGCAATGACACGCGTCGGGAAGGTGTGTCGGCTGGCTGCCGAGGCTGAAGCCCTCGGGCTTACGGATGAGGCCTCGGTGGCTGCAGTGAGGCAGCTCTGCGCGGATGCTGACCAAGCGATGGAGTGCTTGGGCGACATCGAGCGTGGCGCCGAAAAAATTAAGCGGTCGCGTCGGGATGACCGCGGGGAGGGTAGCGGAGACCCCCCCCCCCTAAGGGTGTGGTTGGACGGCTTCCACACCTGGAGATTCCGTCCTTCGGTGGGGCAATTGATGAGTGGCCGGCATTCATCAATTTGTTCGATAGCCTGGTCCACGGTCGGGACGACCTGGACAACGCCTACAAGTTGGCCCAACTATCGATGGCACTGCGGGGTGAACCGAAGGAGTTGGTCGGTCACCTAACGGTTACGGCGGGCAATTATGAGATTGCCCGGGTCATATTGTTTGACCGCTACCAACACAAAAGGCGGTTGGTTGATGCGCAGCTGGGGAAGCTGTTCAGCATCCCAAGAGTAACCCAGGATGTTGACATCCGGGTACAGGTGCTCAACCCTGTGCTGGTGGCCACTAAGGCCCTTCAGAACCTTGGTCTGCCGGTAGACCAATGGTCATATATCGTGTTATATATGGTTTTGTCACGGTTGCCTGCAGCTGTTCAAAGTCGGTTCGAACAGCTGCATGGGGGCAGTAGCTCGGAACTGCCCACGCTCGTCCAGTTAACGGATTTTTTGGAGGGTGAATGCAGGCGATGCGACACATTGGATTCGGAGGCCAGTGTGCAGCGCCAACCCGCGCGGATGCGGGAGGGGCCGCGTCCCCCACCCCCGCGGGGGGGTGGGCGGTCAAAACAATTTGGCGTTTTGAGTGCCGCGCCGTCGGGTGACGGCTGTGTGCACTGCGACAGTGCCGGTCATGAAGCGACCAGTTGCGCCAACTTTAAGGCGCTCGGTGTGGCTGCCCGCAGGAAGGTGGTCTTCCGCCACCGATTGTGTTTCGGTTGTTTGGGGCCGCACCCGCTGAGCGAGTGCTCACGCGCGTCCCCTGTGAGTGCTGCGGTGGTAAGCACCACATCGTGTTGTGCCTGAATCGGTCAGGCCCTTTGGACGGTCACCAGGGCCGGACTCAGGTTGGTCGGTCACAGGGCCCAACCAGGGCCGGACCCAGTCCCCCTCCGGGCAACGGGAGTCACCAACGGGGTGACTGGGGTACCCGCGGACGGGACCCCCCCCCGAGGGGAAGGGAGCAGCGCGGGGGGTAACAGGCGGGATAGCCGGGGTTCGGTCGCCGCTGTCCAGGGCCAGCGAGGACTTCGGGCCGCTGGCTCACCGCGTGTTACGGGCGGGTGTCAGATGGCACCTATGAGTGGCGCGAAGGCTGGGAGCCCACCACCTTCTGCGCCACCCTGCCCGTCGCTCTGGGAGGCGAACAGTCGGATGTCGCCCCCATTCCTAGAGCGCCCCAGGTTGGATCCGCTCTCCCCCCTCCATCCACGGTGGCCACCGGGCACACCGTTCACAGTCCGGTATGGTCGGGTACCGGGACAGCGAGGGGCCTATTATGCGGGTTGGGACCCCCTGAAGTACATGCGGTCTGATATGCCACCGGTGGCATATCAGCAGCCGAGTAACCAGGCCGACGGAGGTCTGAGCGGGTTCGGATCCCGCGGGGGTTCCCGCTAGGGACACGCCGCCCACTTACAGGGTGCCGCCACTCCACAGACGGTCATGCTCCCCACCGCCTCGGTGATAGCGTAGAGTTCGGACGGCAAATCTTGTGTGGCACGAGCACTATTGGACTCGGGGGCCCAGGGGTGCTTAGTCTCGTGCAACCTTGTAAGACGGTTGGGCATTTCGGTAAGGGAGTATCCACATTCCATTCGGGGAATTGGGAACACGGAAGTCGGTTCCGTTAAGGGAGTATGTCGGATTACTCTCTCGTCACGGGTGGATTCATCGGTGAATCTGACGGTCACGGCATTAGTCATGCCTAATGTGATGGGCTCACACCCTCACGTACGGTTGTCGCCCTCGGTGCGACAGTTGGTCGCTGGGTTGTCACTGGCTGACCCGGAGTTCGATATTCCGGGCCCAGTAGACATTTGATTGGGTGTCGATGCCTTGGGATACCTGTTAGTGCCAGGTGTCCACGTGTTGCAGGCGACTGGTCTGGTTTCGGTCAACACCAGACTGGGCCATGCGGTAATGGGTCCGGTCATGCCGGTTGCCCCACGCCTAGCGACTCGTAGTCCCTTCTTCGGTTATGTACTCTCGGAGGTGATACAGAAGTTTTGGGAGGTGGAGGAACCACCAACGGTCCGCCGGTTGGACCCGGTTGAGGAGGAGTGTGAACGGTTTTGTCGGAACAATACTGGTCGCCTTTGGTCAGGTCGATTGTGTCACGCTCCGGAGTTAGTTAGACATCCCTTGTGGTGGGGTCCAAAATGGTTGACTCAAGCCGAATCGGATTGGCCAATGAGTCCACGCGTTACCACGGCGAACGGCGCTTTGACAGTCGGTGTCTGTACGACGCAACCAGATCCGGAAGAGGAGTTCAGCCTGCTGGAACGGTACAGCTCGCTCGACAAGCTGGTCAATGTGACCGCCTGGATCTGCCGATTTGTGTGGAATTGTCGGAATTCTGAGGCGCAACGAGTGCGGACACAGGTCCTGACACCACGGGAACGGAACCATGCGTTGTTCGCATTGGTACGGAACGTGCAGACGGTGCACTTTAAGTCCGAATTGGACATTCTGAGACGCGGACGCGTCCAACTGAAGGGAGCTGTGGCTCGGCTCAACCCGTTTATTGACCCTCAAGGATTGCTGAGGGTAGGAGGTCGGCTGCGGAATGCCAACCTGCCTTATGCGGCTCGCCACCCGTTGTTACTCCCTAGGAAAGGGAAGTTGGTCGAACTGTTGATACAGGATCGACACATTCGGAATGGGCATGTCGGATGCCACGCCTTGATGGCGTTTCTCCAGCGCGAGTTCTGGATTCTATCGGGAAGACGCTTAGTGCGTAGCGTCGTATTTCGGTGCCTGCCTTGTTATCGGGCCAAGGCGGCTACGATGCAGCCCCAGATGGGCGAATTGCCCTCGGATAGGGTTAACGAAATCCGGCCCTTTGCGGGTGTCGGAACGGATTTCGCGGGACCATTCATGGTCAAGTCTTCACAGCTACGGAACGCCAGATTAGTGAAGGCATACCTGTGCGTCTTCGTGTGCTTGGCCACGAAGGCAGTCCACTTGGAGGTGGTCAGTGACCTCACTATGGAGGCATTTATCGCATGTCTGGATCGGTTCGTCTCACGAAGGGGCCTCCCGACATTAATCCGTTCGGACAACGGCACAAATTTTGTCGGAGCCAGGCGATATCAGGAGATATGCAGGAGGTCACTCAATTCCTGAACGGTAACCAGGACGCCATCGGTACAGCTTGCTCCCGACGAGGGATTGAATGGGTTTTCAGTCCGCCGGGATGTCCTCATTGGGGAGGAATTTTTGAGGCTGCGGTTACATCGGCTAAGTCGCACCTGACGAGGATCATCGGTGAGACCTCTCTACGCTTTGAAGAGCTTGCGACGCTGTTCTGTAAAATTGAAATGACACTGAACTCGCGTCCGTTGTGCCCGCTCAGTTCGGATCCAAATGATTTGGAAGCGTTGACGCCGGGTCACTTCCTGATTGGTCAGCCCCTTAACGCCCTGCCAGAATACCCATTCGGTGATGTTAAGTTAAGTCGGTTAACTAGGTGGCAGATGTTGCAGCAGATGGCTCAAGATTTTTGGAAACGGTGGTCCCTTGAGTACTTGCACATCTTGCAGCAGCGCCTTAAGTGGACTGACCGGACGAGCCCCCCTCAAGTCGGTGATTTGGTGCTGATTAAGGATGCGAACCTGCCATTATTGAGATGGAGACGAGGACGGATCGTCAATTTGTACACGGGTCGGGATGGCACGCCTCGATCAGCAGAAGTCAGGGTGGGGGACTCGTTCCTCAAGAGAGCGGTCGCAACACTTTCTCGCCTTCCTATTGATTAGGGACAGGTTCGGGCCTGTCCGGGCGGGTGACTGTTTAATATTTATGCGTCGGAAACGCACCGGTTTTTGTTGCGCGAATCGATCGCGAGTAATCGAGACATCACTAGCGAAAACGGCACTAGCAGCTGTCACTCGTATCGGAAACGAGATGTAAAATTGGAGGTTAATCTTTCTCTTGTTCTGGTCTCATCGGTGAGATAACATGGCGGCTCGGGCCCCATGGCATTGATTGGTATTTCGGTGTACCAATTACCATAATACAGGCATCGGGCCTGGTCAGAGTGTAAATCTACCTCATAGCGTCGGGCTATTGATTGTAATTAGATTTGCGTCAGCGGTCAAGTGATTCGTGGTGAAGGTTGAAGTTGTACGGTCTCCAACTCCACGTGTCGGCAGCAGCGCGCCGGCCACGCCGTCGGACAGCGACGGCAAGGGTTCGATCCCATCCTATCCCAACTGTGCCCCCTTTCCCGAATTCCTGTCTCGAATCGAGCCTTCGATTTCCTGTCTACGGAGACAAAGGTAATAAACAAATTTCATCACTTCTTTTCTCTCACACGGCAAAGGCACATCCCCCTCAGGATTCCATGCCGTTCGGTAGGCGTGGGAAATTAAACATGTCACAATTGCATTTTTTCTTGTTTGAATTTTACCTGTGAATGTCTTCAATCCCGTACACTCCCGTAAATATGTTGGGATATTTTCTTTAGGGCATTCATTAAAAACCTGTAGTTTAGTAAATTTTGCTGCAGAGAGATACATTATTGATTTGCTTAAAAATATACAAATAGTTGAATAAGTAAAGTCATTTTTTCTGTTTGCATTCCAATCCAATAAACATGGAGGGATATTTATATTTTTACCTACTTATATTTTTTAATACCTTACATAAATAACTACAGTCATGCAACGTTTGACTGAAACGTTGATTTTTTAAATTTAGTGGCTCAGCTGCCAGGCAATTATTCTCTAAATAAATATTGAAACACTGAAATGGTGGAAAGCACGGTCCGATCGGTTTATACTGAAAGAAATAATATTTAAATTCGTTTAATTGCGTTCTGTGTTCGACAGTTAAAAGTAATGCCAGAAACAAGGACGTTGTATATGTCAATCTTATACGCATTTGCACTAAACGTAAGTTAGGCTTGTCCTAGCTAAGATACTCCTAAGCCTAAAAACAGCCTAACTACAAAAATATATTGCACTGACAGATTTATCTTACTAATGTCGTAGCATAGGCATTACCTAGTTAAGAGAATGATTGAATGAATGTAAAGATTGATTGTTTATGGTTTTATAAACCAGCTAGTAATGTAGACTATAGAATATATTTTGGCTTTCTCTTTACAGTGATTCAGTTGTGAGTTAGAAGGAGATGAAAGATAAGGCCTTGGTATATTTTGTTTGCGAACGTCAATACACCGAAAGTCAATGTCAATTGTCATTGTCAGTCAAGCAACAAGCAGGCAGACAAAGAGTACATATATAACTTACTAGGCAGATTTGAATTCGAAACGTTTTTACGATACAATAACAATAGTATATATTATTATAATTATTGTGAATTGTCATCGTTCTGTTATATCCAGTAACACTATGTACCGATTTCTTAGGTCAGCAGAAAAGCCACATGCCGTGTAAAGCCAATGACGTCATGGTTGCATTGTTTAAAAACCATTTTTTACCTAAACTCGAGTTAGTCGTTACTCTGTCTTTGCCGGTAATTATTGCAATATTTTCATCTCGTCACGAGTGAATTCATGTAATTGAGTTATTCAGTATATTATAAGATTTAGGATTGTGTTTTGCTAATAAAGTGTTTGTGTATACCAGAGAGTTTTTTTTTAAAACTCTTACGGGGACTGCCTCATAACAAATTGGTGGCAGCGGTGGGATAACATAAGTGGCTTCCGTAGAAGTCCCGTTATCCGAACACAAGCAGGCGGCCTCATCAGCTCGACGGTAAATCTTGGCACCAGCTAAGTCCGCAGCTCATCACCGGATCGACGGTCAGTCTCAACGTAATCAGTTGAGCCCGCATCCCGAAACACTGTCGTGGGCCACCCAGGCTTATGACCACGGCACCTACAATTCCAACAGCTGGTCGACGATAAGCCTCCGAACCAACCCGGTTCGTGAGCCTGCGCCCGCCTTTTCAAGGTTCGCTGTGACAACGTGACCTCGCCGCAACAACTGTAATACGACTCCCTGGATCATCAACTCGTCACGTTGCAAACTACTTCGACAAATGCAAACCTCCAAAATGTTCCTGAACATAGTGCTTATTTTGTGAGTCTATTTTCTGTCATTTACTAGTGAAATCCAAAGCCAGACTTGAGTGAAGTTATTAAGTTATCAGTTATTTGACGCGAAACCCTACAGACTTTAAATAATCTAAAACATTATAGTATTTTCTATGTTCCTAAATCTTTTATGAGCAGAGCATCAGATGATGCTCTGTTCTGCTGCCTAATTCATGCTTCCTGCAGTAAAGGAAGAATTTGAAGATTCCTTCTCGGACGCCAACAGTTCAAATACTAGCTCATCCGACTCTGACTTGAGACAAGATTCTGATCTACCCAAAAGTAAAATGAGTGACAAAATAACACTATCCGTGCTAACTAAATTTATTAAACCCTATGATGGGAATCGTGAATCTCTACCCGCCTCTATTACGAATTGTGAAAATGCAATTTCGCTTGCGAATACAGAGCAACAGAATGTTCTATGTAAATACATCCTATCCCAGTTAGAAGGAAAAGCCCAAGCAGCTTGCTGTTTAAAAACCTTTCAGACATGGGCTGAGATAAAGGACTTTCTTAAGACTACATTCGCCGAAAAAAAGCATTCGACTCACCTTCTTTTGGAGCTTCAAAGCTGTAAGCAAGGTTATTCAGAAACGGTAATCGAATATTCAATCCGAGTAGAATCATGCCTTACCCGTATTTTAGCTGACGTCCAATACTCCTGTAAGAATAAAACCGAACTCCCCGGACGCGTAGCTGCGATGGAAGACCTTGCACTGAACACATTCTTGCTAGGCCTTAACTCTAGTTTCTCGCATATAGTCAGGTGCCGCAATCCATTGATCCTCAACGAAGCAATTACGCATGCGATTGAGGAAGAGAAGTTGTTTAATCTCAATCTCTCCACGTCCAAGGTCCCGAAAACCTGTAATATCTGTCATAAAACGGGACATTCCTCATCTGAATGTTTCCGTAACAAAAAAGATCGTAATGAACGATCTTATCACCTTCGGCCCCAGTCTTCATACCAACCTCAGCATAACAATATTCAGCCTCATCCCTCTACTAGCTCTCAAACACGCCCGATACACAACCAACCTTTTCCTAATCCCCAAAGGGGACCCAAAACTTGCAACTACTGCAAAAAGTAGGGCATTCCATAAGCGAGTGTCGCAAAAGACAATACAATAACAATATGCGCTTCAATTCCGCGAATGCGAATTCTAATCAACAGACCGCGAACAGGTCTCAATTACAAAGTGCAACTGCACCGAACATGGCAGCGCAAGCGCATTTTTGTGAAGGCGAATCGCAAAAATTCAATGAGTACGATCAGACTTTAAACTGAATACGATTTCGGTATCGTGTCTGCCGAAATCTAAAGAAAATATGAATGACACGCCCACTGTATCTCTTACTAAATCGCGTTCTATGTCGCCCACTGTATCTTTTGCTAAATCGCGTACTATGTCGCCCACTGTATCTTTTGCTAAATCGCGTACTATGTCGCCCACTGTATCTCTTACTAAATCGCCGACTATGTCGCACACTGCATCTCTTACTAAATCGCGTACTACGTCGCCCACTGTATCTTTTACAAAACCTGCCACGGTATCTCGCACTGAATCTTATAAAAAACAAGCCCCTGAAACTTGTCCTATATCATACCAGCCGATTCATACTAAATCTATGACAACCCCGAAAAATCATTGGAGTATTTTACCTCAGCGACCACTGAATCCTAATTTAAATAAGCTGGGTCCTTGTGCACCTTCAAAACCCATGGTCACCAACCCTCACGCTGATTCCTTTACTAGACCATGCAAAACCAAAACGTATGCCGAAGTGGTTGCCGGGACCGGCAATGAAAACTACTCACAGACTCCGCCGCAATTTTCCGAGATCATTCCTAAACTAAAACCTATAATAAATCCTCACCTACCTTGCTATTAAACTAAAGCACCAAGTAAAAAAATATCCCTACCTTATACTTACTTAACTATACCCTACTCCAAAAACCCTCTCTGTTTTCTGATTGATACTGGAGCAAGTGTCAGCATTGTCAAGTACTCCAGCTTCGAAAGGAAGCTACCACTCTCATCTGATATCATCAAACTAAAAGGAATTAATGATACGGGCTCATATTGCGAGACATTGGGTTCCCTACAACTACAATTCCGTCTACAGGACAAAAATATTGCGTACAAATTTCACGTCATCAAGGACGAAATAAATCTCAAATATGACGGTATAATAGGTAATGATTTCTTGCGATTCTTTGACTCAAACATAGACTACAAAACGCAATCAATTTCCCTATATGGTCACACTTTAACAATCCATTTCAATCAACCATCCTACATTATCCCGGCACGTTCCGAAGGCATCATCGAATGTGCTATTTCAAACTCTGATTCCGAATTATCCGAAATTAAAGAAGGACTCGTACTAGATCATACAATATGCGACGGAGTATACTTAGCTAATTGTAAAGTCAGCATAAAATACAACAAACGCGTCAATGTTTCTATTTTAAACACAACTGATTCCCCTATTAAAATCAAAGACTATAACGTCAAAATCACCCCGATTGATTACTCTGCTCTTCTTGAAAGTTCCACCGAATCTATCATGAACTAAGACCACACTTCCCCTAATTCTAACAATCGTATTCAACGCGTAGTGGACCTCATTCGTCACGAACATCTTAACTCTGAAGAAAAGAAGTCATTGTTAGAGTGCTGTAGCAAATATGCGGACATTTTCTATCTTGAGGGTGACCCCCTAACTCACACTAATGCCCTACAGCACTCAATTAATACCGGCAACGCGGGACCCATCAATGCTAAATTTTACAGATTCCCTGAATGTCACCGACAGGAAGTCGATAAACAAATCAAGAAAATGTTAGACCAAAATATTATAAAACCCTCTATATCACCTTGGAGTGCGCCTGTCTGGATTGTTCCAAAGAAAATAGATGCCTCAGGTCAAAGAAACTGGCGCATAGTGATAGATTACAGACGTCTCAATGACGTAACAGTAACTGAGGTTTACCCAATACCACTCATCACCGATATACTGGATCAATTAGGGCACTCTAAATATTTTCCACCCTTGACCTTGTTTCAAGGTTTCATCAAATCAAAATGGATTCTGCTGACTCAGCAAAAACCGGATTTACGGTTCTCAACCCCAATGGCATCTCTGGCCTTTTCAAATTCAACAGGATGCCCTTCGGCCTCAAAAATGCACCATCAACCTTCCAACGCCTCATGAACTCTGTCCTTTCAGGCCTGCAAGGCCTACATTGCTATATTTATCTCGATGACTGCATTATCTACTCCAGTGACCTCACTAGTCACATTCAAAAACTTCATCTTGTCTTTGACAGATTTCGTGAATTCAACCTTAAATTACAGCCCGATAAATGCGAGTTTTTACGTCGCGAAGTAACATACTTAGGGCACGTTATCACTGACAAAGACGTGCAACCTAACCCCGACAAAGTTAAAGCAGTTACAGAATTTCCAATCCCTCGAAATCCTAAAGAAATCAAATCGTTTCTCGGTTTAGTCGGCTATTATCGCAGGTTCATAGACAATTTTTCTAAAATTACCAAACCCCTCACTTCTCTTCTGAAGAAATATGTAGTCTTTCATTGGTCCTCAGAACAAGATTTAGTGTTCAACCACCTTAAAGAAAAACTTATCACGGCACCACTACTACAGTACCCAGATTTTTCCCAACCTTTCGTTGTGATGACTGACGCGAGCAATAGCGCAGTCGGCGCTGTCCTATCGGAAAGGATCTTCCCATCGCATTCGCCTCTCGCACTATGAATAAAGCAGAGTGTAATTACTCTACGACTGAAAAAGAACTCCTTGCTATCATTTTCGCCGTGAAATGTTTCCGTCCCTATCTTTACGGTAATAAATTCAAGATTGTGACCGATCACCGTCCTCTCACCTGGCTCTTCAATGTAAAGGACCCTGGAAGTCGACTCATACGATGGAGATTAAAGCTCGAAGAGTATGACTACGAAATTATATATAAACAAGGAAAATTAAATTCAAATTCATGTAACGACTCGTAAACAAAGTCAACGTGACCCTACCTCTACCACTTACGAGGAATATTTCAAAAAACAGTTTACTAAATTTAGAAACGTCAAACACTAAAATCACAGAACATTCGCAAAAACTGCATTTATCCAAATTATCATCAACTGCCATCCCCACTTCCCTGGACTTTGACGTTTCCATGCCTAGTTGTGAAGAAATACTATCTCAACTGGGAAACTCAGAAGCTCTACAGAATTCTGAACGAGAACCATTCACCGTGCTTCCATTCCCTAGCGATAATAAAACATACTACTTCTTGTTTACTAAAATTCACCATTACGATGAAACTAATTACAAAACTACATAGTCAGGTCATAAGTTCTGTCACACAATAAAAACTTTTGAATTTAGAACGCTGGCCACAAAAAAGTTTATTGAATTCGAATTTCGAATTTTTCATGAAAATAAAAATGTGTACTTTTTAGAATTTTCCTCATTTTTAAATATGGAGTGGACACTTAAAGAAGACCGTGTCGCAGTTATTGCGTTGCATCGTTGCGGTTACGCGCCAATTCAGATTTTCAACTTACTGAAAAATTTGAATATAACCAAAAGATTCGTTTATCGTACCATAAAACGATACAATGAAGACTCTAGTGTAGATGACAGGTCAAGAAGTGGTCGCCCTCGCTCTGTTAGGACTCCAGCAGTGATAAAAGCTGTGAAGGCGCGAATTCAAAGAAATCCCATACGTAAGCAGAAACTGTTGGCCCTTCAGATGGGGTTAAGCAGGACCACGGTGAAAAGGGTGTTAAATGAAGACTTAGGGCTTAGGGCATATCGAAAAAAAGCAGGACATCGTTTGGACGCTCGTTTAATGGACCTGAGACTGAAGAGATGCCGCGCTTTGTTGAAGCGGTACGCGGGAAAAAAGCATCGGGAAATTCTTTTTTCGGATGAAAAAATTTTCACCGTGGAAGAGAGCTACAACAAACAAAATGATAAGGTGTACGCACACAGCAGTGAATAAGCGAGCAACCGTATTCCGCGTGTCCAACGAGGTCATTTTCCGTCCTCGCTCATGGTTTGGTCGGGAGTCTCTTATTGGGGTTTAACTGAGGTACATTTTTGTGAGAAAGGTGTAAAAACGAATGCAGTTGTGTATCAAAATACAGTCCTCAAGAACCTTGTGGAACCTGTTTCTCATACCATGTTTAATAACAGGCACTGGGTATTCCAACAAGATTCTGCGCCAGCTCATAGAGCGAAAAGCACACAAGACTGGCTGGCGGCGCGTGAAATCGACTTCATCCGGCACGAAGACTGGCCCTCCTCCAGTCCAGATTTGAATCCGTTCGATTACAAGATATGGCAACACTTGCAGTAAAAGGCCTGCTCAAAGCCTCATCCTGATTTGGAGTCACTCAAGGCATCCTTGATTAAGGCAGCCGCCGATATTGACATGGACCTCGTTCGTGCTGCGATAGACGACTGGCCGCGCAGTATAAAGGCCTGTATTAAAAATCGCGGGAGTCATTTTGAATAAACTTTATTACCATAAGAATCTATGTTTTATTAAGTTCTTTTTGCTATATAAATGTTTACATAAATAATAAACATGTCTAAATTATTTCATATTGCACATGTGACAGAACTTATGACCTGACTATGTATATTCGACCTTTTATTGTCCCTGAAAAACTTCATATTACAGAATAACCCTACTTTGGCAGATCTAGCTATATCAGATTTAGCTGAACCTTATAGTAAACTCTCCTATACTAAACTATATAATATGATCGCATACGTCTTTAATAATACCAATATCCATATACACATGTACAAAAATCAACTCATTTATCCAACTCCGGCAGAAATCCCTCAAATCTTGAAAGAAAATCATGAGTCCACAATCGCGGGGCACCCTGGAATAAACAGGATGTTTAACGGTATAAGATTATTGGAAATCGATGAGGTCTGACATAGAAAATTATGTCAAAACATGTAAATCCTGTCAAATCAACAAACCTCTCCGAAAATGTAACAAAGCACCTATGATCATTACCTCATCCAGCACTAAACCGTTTGAGCGCTTAGCCCGAGGGCTATATATCGAGATATAGTTGGCACCCTTCCTGAAGCAGGTCTCCAGAATTTTAGGTTCATTCTCACACTCCAGGATGATCTCACGAAATTCTCCTGTGCTTATCCGATGGTTACTTCAACAAGCGATGAAGTAGCACGAAATTTAATTCATTTCATGTCTATTTTTGGAATACCTAAAATGATACTAAGTGACCTTGCAACGATCATCACTTAGAATTAAGTATGGTTTTGTGGGTTGAATAAGAGAAAATGTGTTAGGATTGTTTTTATCGTGAGGGATTGGCAACGGAAGCATTTTGTAAACAATGTACATAGTCAGGTCATAAGTTCTGTCACATGTGCAATATGAAATAATTTAAACATGTTTATTATTTATGTAAACATTTATATAGCAAAATGAACTTAATAAAACATAGATTCTTATGGTAATAAATTTTATTCAAAATGACCCCCGCGATTTTGAATACAGGCCTTTATTCTGCGTGGCCAGTCGTCTATCGCAGCACGAACGAGGTCCATGTCAATATCGGCGGCTGCCTTAATCAAGGATGCCTTGAGTGACTCCAAATTAGGATGAGGCTTTGAGCAGGCCTTTTCCTCCAAGTGTTGCCATATCTTGTAATCTAACGGACTCAAATCTGGACTGGAGGAGGGCCAGTCTTCGTGCCGGATGAAGTCGATTTCACGCGCCGCCAGCCAGTTTTGTGTGCTTTTCGCTCTATGAGCTAGCGCAGAATCTTGTTGGAATACCCAGTGCCTGTTATTAAACATGGTATGAGAGACAGGTTCCACAAGGTTCTTGAGGACTGTATTTGATACACAACTGCATTCGTTTTTACGCCTTTCTCACAAAAATGTACCTCAGTTAAGCCCCAATAAGAGACCCCCAACCAAACCAAGAGCGAGGATGGAAAATGACCTCGTTGGACACGCGGAATACGGTTGCTCGCTTCTACACTGCTGTGTGCGTACACCTTATCATTTTGTTTGTTGTAGCTCTCTTCCACGGTGAAATTTTTCTCATCCGAAAAAATAATTTCCCGATGCTTTTTTCCCGCGTACCGCTTCAACAAAGCGCGGCATCTCTTCAGTCTCAGGTCCATTAAACGAGCGTCCAAACGATGTCCTGTTTTTCTTCGATTTGCCCTAAGCCCTGAGTCTTCATTTAACACCCTTTTCACCGTGGTCCTGCTTAACCCCATCTCAAGGGCCAACAGTTTCTGCTTACGTATGGGATTTCTTTGAATTCGCGCCTTCACAGCTTTTATCACTGCTGGAGTCCTAACAGAGCGAGGGCGACCACTTCTTGACCTTTCATCTACACTAGAGTCTTCATTGTATCGTTTTATGGTACGATAAACGAATCTTTTGGTTATATTCCAATTTTTCAGTAAGTTGAAAATCTGAATTGGCGCGTAACCGCAACGATGCAACGCAATAACTGCGACACGGTCTTCTTTAAGTGTCCACTCCAAATTTAAAAATGAGGAAAATTCTAAAAAGTACACATTTTTATTTTCATGAAAAATTCGAAATTCGAATTCAATAAACTTTTTTGTGGCCAGCGTTCTAAATTCAAAAGTTTTTATTGTGTGACAGAACTTATGACCTGACTGTGTATTTCTCTGCATAGATTAGAGGAATACTTAAAACAAAAACTATCTTATTATTATAGTAGTAGGACGACAATTTGGACACGTCTATTATGCTATGTATATTTTCTATGCTAAGAGGAACTGGGAAGTCTAAATTCCTATTAAAATGGTTACTATTTGTCATTAGTTCCTTATATAAATTCATAGGGGATAGAACAGAGGGATGAAGGATATTCATTTTGGAGAATAGGATAGAGTTGAGGACAGAGTCGAGAAAATTAGAAATGGTTAACAACGAACTTTCGACCACATTAATTAAGTTATTAATTCGCGCCATGTAGGTAAGCTGATCACTTATCAGTGTAACTTGAGTCAGTGCCGTATTCATAGTACTGAGTTGAACGTTAAGTTTTTGTTCATTGGAGTCCAATCGAGAGATAGTGGAATTAAATGTGTTTATGCTGGATTTTACGATATGAATATTTTCTTTCATGAGATGGAATAGTTCATTTTCGTTTGTCTGACAAGATTCTATGGCAGCATCGTATTTCCTGGCATCTTCTGCGTCTAAGGAACCGAAGAAGAATTTTAATATTTCGCCTCCAAACTCCAGGGCTCTTTTGTATCGATTTTCACCTCTGACCTCTTCAAACAAATCACAAGTATTTTCAAAATAAAATTCCTGTTTTCAACGCCTTACCACCTTCAAACAAACGGGGCCCTGGAACGCAGTCACGCCACATTAAAAGAATATTTAAAATCCTTCGTAAATGAGAACCAAAATGACTGGCATTGCTATCTGGCCACTGCGATACTCTGTTATAATACTACCCCGCACACTACCACTCAATTCACCCCCTATGAACTCTTATATGGACATAAACCACATATACCTAACTCACTATACGACACTCACGAGAATCTTACATATGACGAGTACATCCGAGCCCTAAAATATCGAATGCGTTTTAGCCGCGAAAAAGCATTAGAATACATTTCAAAAAGTATAGAAACCTCTAGGCAGTATCATGATTCACCTTCCCGCGAGCCTGCTTATAAAACAGGCGATTTTGTCTACTTAAAACAACATCACAGGCTACGTAAGGCTTTATCCCCTGTCTGGAAAGGCCCCTATAAGATAATTAAAGTACACAACAAAAACAATGTGACCTTATGCATCAATCGTCGATTTACTAAATACCACGTGAACGAAATAAAACCGGCACGCACTTAACTATGTTTATATATCCCCTTTTCAGAATATTATCTCAACGTTGTCATGCCGGAAGTAAAGTTACACCAATGCTCGAGAGCCCTGGAATCTATTTCGAGCCTTCATCTGCAATCCGTTTCTATCGTGATTCATGGAAAGTTGTAACACATATAGATATAGTATCAGTAGACCCTTATCTTCAAAACATCCATAGGCTTCTCAGCAAAACAATCGAGTAGTAAAGCTAACCTGAACAACTTTCTCGAATGCAAGGATATATCAACATCCACAGAAACACTCTTACAATCAAATCACATAAAACTGCTATCATTATCTCACTTAATATCTGGAAATCTGACAAACAACGTAAATCGATACAAAAGAGCCCTGGAGTTTGGAGGCGAAATATTAAAATTCTTCTTCGGTTCCTTAGACGCAGAAGATATCAGGAAATACGATGCTGCCATAGAATCTTGTCAGAAAAACGAAAATGAACTATTCCATCTCATGAAAGAAAATATTCATATCGTAAAGTCCAGCATAAACACATTTAATTCCACTATCTCTTGATTGGACTCCAATGAACAAAAACTTAACGTTCAACTCAGTACTATGAATACGGCACTGACTCAAATTACACTGATAAGTGATCAGCTTACCTACATGGCGCGAATTAATAACTTAATTAATGTGGTCAAAAGTTCGTTGTTAACCATTTCTAATTTTCTCGACTCTGTCCTCAACTCTATCCTATTCTCCAAAATGAATATCCTTCATCCCTCTGTTCTATCCCCTATGAATTTATATAAGGAACTAATGACAAATAGTAACCATTTTAATAGGAATTTAGAGTTCCCAGTTCCTCTTAGCATAGAAAATATACATAGCATAATAGACGTGTCCAAATTGTCGTCCTACTACTATAATAATAAGATAGTTTTTGTTTTAAGTATTCCTCTAATCTATGCAGAGAAATACATTGTTTACAAAATGCTTCCGTTGCCAATCCCTCACGATAAAAACAATCCTAACACATTTTCTCTTATTCAACCCACAAAACCATACTTAATTCTAAGTGATGATAAGTTACATTGCACTTTAATGGATAATCTACTTTATTGTGATAGTATTAACGATGAATATTCGATTTGCCCTGTATCAACTGTTTACTCTACTATAACTAATCCGTGTTGTGAGACTCGACTAATCACCGAGCTTACAAATTCTTTAGCGAAAGAATGTGACACTAAACTTATTTTCGGCGAAGTAGACATTTGGCATGTTTTGAATAATAATAGATGGATCTTTGTCCAATCTAAACGCACTAAACTAACTATAAAATAAAATTAACGATTATGCAATCATAGGAACAGGTATCTTAAAACTTACAGATGATTGTGTTGGCTATTGTAAAACGATACAATTACTACCTTCTAGTACTAAGCAAATTCTTATACGTAGTGAGTTTGATATAAAATTTAATATTATCGAAGACGATTGTTGTAGAAAGGAAAAGTCTAATCACATCTTACCTTCACTATCACCTATTTCGCTTAATAACATTAACCTTGATTCTCTTAAATATGCATCCCATAAATAAGACAGCTTAGAAAACGATATAAATAATATTCAACAACAATCGCACTTCATTAAATACGGTACTTATTACTCTAGTTTTACCCTTACTATAATCGGTTTCATATTTGTGTATATGATAAATAAGTTGTATAAATATTGTAACAAAAGAAGTTCACCTTCCAACTGCTGTATTCAGATCTTCAATCAGTGTCATAATAAAAGGGAAAATTTTCATGAATCTAATGTAAACCATTCAGTGGAAATGTATGAAATGTCATCAGATGAAGACAAAAAATCTGTGAAATCTTTACCCCCTGCAAATGTTCCAAAATCTAAAGTAAATTTTAGCTCAACGAGAAACATAACAAGTTACTAATTTAGAGTGTTAGAATTTATTCATAATCATAGATAGTAAGAAAATAAGTAATTTTAAGTTTTGATTAACTCAGCTTCATCTATCTGAGATAAAGCTTCGTTTTGACGGGGGGGCTGTTATATCCAGTAACACTATGTACCGATTTCTTAGGTCAGCAGAAAAGCCACATGCCGTGTAAAGCCAATGACGTCATGGTTGCATTGTATAAAAACCATTTTTTACCTAAACTCGAGTTAGTCGTTACTCTGTCTTTGCCGGTAATTATTGCAATATTTTCATCTCGTCACGAGTGAATTCATGTAATTGAGTTATTCAGTATAATATAAGATTTAGGATTGTGTTTTGCTAATAAAGTGTTTGTGTATACCAGAGAGTTTTTTTTTAAAACTCTTACGGGGACTGCCTCATAACAGTTCGTTAATATGGAAAATAAGTTGAAACGTAAAAAACCCCGAACTTCACGGCGGAGGAGAAATTGAGGTTTGTGCGATTGTTGTGTGAAGAAGGCCAGTGCATCATCTCAAAGGTTACACAATACTGTACTTTTGCACATCCTATACCGCTTGAAGAAGTCGATTTCATCGAAATTTTGGAACCAATTTGGTCGTGGTCTTGTTAGGCGAGTTCTCGCGTGCCGTTCGTTATGAAAATCGACTTCTTCTACGAATTCAAGGAAATTTAATATATCCTCTGCCATGGTGATTGCGATCTTTGTTTGAGTTAACCTAACTCATAGCAAAATACAATTTTTGACAAACAAATTATCCATAGATTACAAAACAAACACAACTTATGTATTGCCTAAACTTAGGCGCCTCCTAATCGGGCTCATAAAGTTAAGAATCTCCTAAGTAGACTTAGGAATGGCTTAGGGTTAGTGCAATGACTTTTTTTGCTAGGAGTAGCCTAAACAAGTTAGGAAAGAACTTAGGCGATTCTTATGTTTAGTGCAAACGGGTTCATCAAGTTTCATTTATTTTATCTTTTATCTTGTGAGTTTCTTTACAAAATAAGATTTCAGTTATTCATGGAAACTACACATGTACTTATGTCACAGCTCTGATGTGCTCTGGCCTTGTGATAAGCTTCGCTTGACTATTTAATTAACGAGCTAGCTAGCTACCAGCAGCTGGTCCATACCAATAGTTGTAGACACTAACTCCGATACAGGCTCCAAACAAAACTAAAAGTAAATTAGTTACAACAAAGTTGGTCATTCCCTGCGGGTGGGGTGTTGCAAAAAGTCCCGTTTTTGTTAACGAGCCCCTATTTCAGGGCGAAATCGAACCCAGAACCGCTGCCATAAATAACCCCCAACTCGTAATGTTGGTTGGTCTCTTTTGCACCTTCGCGGTTAAGAACTTTTGCCGGCCAAGTTTGGTCGAAAACATTCCCCTTCTAGTTGCAGTTGGGTAAAAATAGTCTTGGGTGATCGCGCTTTTGCGGATGCTCAGAATTTTTGGGTAGAATAGAAAGATCTTACTCTAACCACAGATTAATAAAGTGTCTAGAGTCTGGCAAACGAAAGCGTGACCTGAGGAAACGTGGTAGAATTCATAAAACCTCTATGTGGTATCACTAACATAAATCCCTACACTCCGTTCAGTTATTCAAAAGATCTTTGCCTCTCTTTCTGCTGTACGGAAGCGTTACAGCTAGAAAGAGAGACAGAGGTTTAGAATAACGGAACGGAATGTGACTATCTATCACTATGTCCTTTGACGTGCCTTTGACAGCATAATATTGTTGCCATATTGAAACTTTTAAGAAAACTCCAGGTCACGCTTTCGTTTGCCAGACTCTATCGCAGTTTCTATGAGCACAAAATAGAAAGGTACAGTTCAGACCTTCTATGATAAACATCTTCAATCTCTTTTTCTAATCTTATATCCTTCAACAAGTATTATTTTTAAGTTCCCAAACACCCAGTATTAATTTTATTATTTTAAAAACTGTTATCTATACACGTATCATAAACCCTCTTTACTGCGTACAAAAACCGCACGTTACGATCAGCTTAATGTTAAACTACTTGGTAAAAACTCATTTCTTATCTGAAAAATTGCACATTATGACCATAATGTGTAATTTTTCTACATATTATGACATTCAAATTTCGAACGCCGACGCCCGCCTGCGTGCCGCTCCTAGTTTGTCTGTGAAGTTGGTACTACAGAACAAGCTAAACAACTGCAGAGCCACAATGCCGGTCAAACATGCGGTTCCTGAACACATCAAAGAGAGCTTATGATATGTGTGTAGATAAACTAGTGTATGTAACTGTACATAATTAGGCATTAAAACTCTCGAGTTGTAAAGGGGGTTCGTTATGGCCCTTATAAATAATGTAATGCTGAAATACTTTAAGCAGCCTTTAATTTGAGTAGATATAAAATAATACAGGACAGACGTGTAGTAACGCGAGCCAACTCTAGGCGAGTGTCGATGAGGGGAAGCGGGGCAAAACGGGCAGTGGTCTTACTTGTTAACCTTGAGTCACTGCCTCTCATGCTGGCGTAGACATTCCTGGCGGCCCTTGAAAGTCCTGGCTTGATCCTTGGCTTTGAAGATCTTCAGACGTCAGTAAAGGACATACTCTGTTGACTGCTCGTTGTATAACTCCGCGTGCGGTGAGGAAGTCGGCAACTCTGGTAATGCCATCTTTACCGGGGTATAACTGATGGACCCGGCCTAGACGCCAGTGTAATGGTGCGAAATTCTCTTCCTTGAAGACGACAAGATCACCAGTCTTCAGATCTCTTTGACGAAGTCGCCACTTGGTGCGCTGTTGAAGCTCCGCCAAATACTCGAGTCTCCATCGCTGCCAAAAGTGTTGCCGTAACTGTTCAATTCTCTAATATCTGTTAGGACTTTTAAAAGTTACTGGAGGCGATGGCAGTGAGGTCAGGGGCCTGCCTATGAGAAAGTGACCTGGAGTCAAGGGGAGGAAATCATTGGGGTCGGAGGATAAAGGAGTTAAGGGTCTGGAGTTGAGGATCGCTTCAATTTGTGTTGTTAATGTACTCAACTCTTCAAATGTCAGACTTTTGTTACCCATGATGGGTTTTAATAGGAATTTGGCTGATTCCCACAATTGCATACAATTCGTCTTTAATCCTCCTTATTCACCAAACCCACGTTTGGTGAATAAGGAGGATTAAAGACGAATTGTATGCCTTCGTTATTGGAGAACTCATATAGGCTATTGAGGCTAGACTTTAAGACCCTACCTAATTCATTATTGGAGCCAATATAGTTTGACCCATTGTCACAGTGAATGGTATGAGGTTTACCTCTCCTTCTTATTAGTCTTTTAAGGCTTAACATAAAGGCATTTGATGTGAGGTCGCCTACAATTTCAAGATGTAAGGCCTTTGTGCTAAAGCAGATAAACAAGCATAAGTAGCATTTCGTTATCTTGTTGCCACGCCTCTTTTTGCTAGATATGTATACAGGATCTGCAAAATCTGTGCCGCATACTTGAAACGGGTATTTTTGATTTACGCGGTCAGCAGGGAGATTACCCATCAACGGCTCCACAGTTCGTCCACGCAAGCGAGTGCACAGTATGCACTTTCTGACTATGCTGCGAGCTAAAATCCTGCCACTAATGGGCCAGAACTTTTCACGAAATCGACTGAGAAGCAGCTGAGGGCCGGCGGGAAAGAGACGCAAGTGTTCGCTTTCCATTAACATCTTTGTAAAGTAATGATTACCGTTTAATAAAGCTGGATCCTTTTTATTGAAGTCGCAATCAGAATTATCAAGGCGACCACCTACCCTCAATACGCCGGTATTATCAACGAAAGGCGCAAGCTGTAACAAGTTAGATTTTAAGGTAAGATTGTTTCCTAATTTTAATGTGTTTATTTCTGAAAAAAATGATTGCTGCTGAGCAATTTTGATTAAAAGTGTGAGTGAATTATTTATTTCATGTACTTGTAAATAACCTTTATATTTGTTTTCAGGTTTTCTGCAGTTATGTGCAAATCTCAGTACGTAAGCGAATATTCTTTTAAGTTTCTGTGCATCTGAGTACCTACTGAAATCAAGAAACGGTTCGTCTAATGTACAAGTATGTATAAGTATCGTTTTCTAATGTCTGGTTAAAAGACTGTGGCCAGCATGATTCGTCCTTATTAAGGAAGGACGGTCCCTGCCACCACAAACTTGATGATTCAAGTTGGCTTGTTTCCACACCTCTGGAAGCGAAATCGGCTGGGTTTAATGATGTGGGTACATGTCTCCATATACCTCGTTCAGTGAGATCATGAATTTCGTTAATTCTATTGCACACAAAAGCTTTTAGGACCTTCGGTTGTGTCTTTATCCACCCAAGCACTATCGATGAGTCAGTCCAGAAAACTTTTGTGTGAATGTCAGGCTGCAGGCGGTTCGACTGTGGAACGCACTACCTAGCACTATAAGAGACTGTCCCTCTCTTGTCTCTTTCAAAAACCGGGTAAAAGAGCACTTCCTTTCTCTTTCGTGAGAGTTATATATAGTATGATATCATTATAATATATAAACTATATGTATGTATTGTATTTAGTAGTCTGGTATGTAAGTATTTTATTTTCCGTATTTTATATTATATATGTATTTTAGTATAGATTAGATATTAGATATTGTACACTGCCTACCCTTTCATGATACATTTCGCTTTCATGCCTTGGTTTGCTGGAAGAAATCTCTTTTTAGAGATAAGCTCGCCTTTGTACATATGATTTCTCCTAATGTAACCTTTTAAATTTAATATGTGTGTGTGCAATAAAGAATTATGAATTATGAATTATGAATGTCACACCGTAGCGAAGCAACCACCGTCGCTGCCAGACGAGTGCCCAGCAAAGCACCACATAACTCAAGGCGTGGTATTGTGTTTTGTTCTGGGCACTGACAGGACAGACGTGTAGTAAAGTAACGCTAGCTAACGCTAGGCGAGTGTCGATGAGGGGAAGCGGGGCAAAACGGGCAGTGGTCGTACTTGTTAACCTTGAGCCACTGCCTCTCATGCTGGCGTAGACACGAGTGATATTATTATGAATATCCCTCTTAATGCCCTCTATTATGTAGCAGTCACATAAACTACTATTAACGACACATTTTTTTTATTTTTCGTGGCGGCGGCCGGTAATTGTAATTCATGAAATGGCCAACCATGGTTGAATTAAAACTTTCATTAAACGATAAATCCTGTACGGCAAAACACTGTGGTTGCGCAGAGAAGACTAAAGGGATTCCGATATGTATATCACAAAAAAATATCAGGTAGTACTGAATAAAATTGCTTTTAAAAATACATCTTTTATCAAATCTTGCCCTTTCTGACCATTTCTTGAAATGGTTGGCCAGATCATGATATAGTTGGCATTTCATGAAGAGATCAATTTTATGATTTGGCCACGACAAATACCCTACATTATTAACTTTCGACGATATGGCCAAATGTGCATGGCCATATCGTCAAACATTGATTTCAAATCAGGTCAGTTTGAGTTGACTATTTTATGAAATATTTATATTTAGTGAAATGGTCAACATCATGCTATGATTAATTCCACGACAAGGCTACGACATATACGTAGGATTGATATATTTTTTAAGGCGCCAAAGGCGCCGACGACGCGAATGGCCAAGTCGGCACGGACACTGCCTATGAAGCCAAGAGTCCCGGGTTCAAGTCCCAGTGGGGGCAAATATTTGTTTGATGAGAACGAGAGAGACAATCATTACGAGGATGCAATGAAGGCAATTCAGTTCTCTTCACGTGTTTTTCTGTAATGAAAAATGAGAACACGGAACTGCGAGCATAAGTTATGGAACTAAAAAAGACAGTCAGAAGCTTAGAGCAACATGTCCGCGCCAACAACATCGAGCTGCAATGTGTGCCAGAGCACAACAATGAGGACACAAATAGTATTGTATCGCAGCTCAGCAACATTGTAGATTACGCAATTACTGACACGGACATACTCCATAGCTCTAGTGTGGCCAAAGCTAATCCCACTAACCCTCGACGACGCTCCATAGTAGTCCAATTGGCATCGCCCAGGATCCGGGACAACTTTCTCGCGGCCATGATCAAGTTCAACAAGGCAAACTCTAGCAACAAGCTGAATTCCTCTCAACTTGGAATAGCTAGTGAAAAGACTCCAATCGTTGTGGCGGATCACCGCTCACCAGCTAACAGAGCGCTCCACACAGCAGCAAGACACAAGGGCAAGGAACTGGGCTACCAATTCAAGTGGATAAGGAACGGGCGTATCTTTATGTGCAAAACCACAGACTCCGCATATATTCTTATTAAAAATATAGAAAGTCTTCATAAACTTACTTAAAACAAGAACTATATCTTAAGTCATGCATACTTTTTATTGTTATACACCATGTAATGGTACATAAAGGTCAGTACATGTGATTCTTCATTTTGCGTGACAGAGGGCTAGCCCATCGCCGCGCTGTATTGTTACACACATTGAATACAAGAGTCGGTTCAGTTAACGTTTGGGGTTTTGAGTAGCTCAGGGTTGGTTCCAGGAACAGAGGTCAGGTCAGGTTTTTTCGGCGCATTCCTGCGAAATGTGTAGGGATCAGAGCCGATTTGGCTGCGCGCTGAATAAATTATGAATAACTAAATAATGGAAGGTTATTATGGAACGATACGGAGAAAGCTATTATGTTGACTGCAAATATACAATTGCGTTTGTTTGGTACGACGTGGCGAGTTTGACATCACGGGTTTGAATATCATTCTAGTAATCTTTGTCTAAGACGCTAGCGGTCGGGAAGGCTTAATTAATCGCAACAAGCTTTTATGGTCAGCGATCAACAGATTTTGTGTATCGGCAATACCAAATGACTTGAGTGATAACCTACGGTTGATCATAGTGAATATGCGTATACAAAGTTTGTAGAACAGCGGATCTGCATGGCATGTTTGATTGAAATTAGACCCTGTGTAGTTAGAGATAAGAAGCTTTCGCTTGGGCCGCGCGTGTTCGCAAAGGACGCCATTTTTTTTCAGACATGTGGGGTCTATAAATACGAGAGCGTGGGAAGGGAAGGCATTCAGTCTCTGCGTCAAGCTGCTGTGACACTGGTCTTTCAGTAATTCTAAACAGTTTCGGTCTGCCGTTTTACGCGTCTGAACTGGACGGATTGTGATTGCGTGTTACAGTGGATTTTGGTGAGTATCTGAAGCGCCGAGATATACCTCGGTTGCTATCCTTTAAATCAACCTACCCCAAATTCCAAAACTATCCTTGGGTCGTTAGATAATAACTTGTAGGTAATTGATCTGAGTCTGAGTCTGGGCTTGGAGCGACCCTAAATTCCTTTTTCCTTCATCATAGGGTTCCTGAAATGGCTCTTAGGATATTCGCGGGCTAATCCTCTCCTCGTTCCTTTCGAGTAGCGAGTTTTGAAATTCCCACACACACAGTCATTAAACATACAAGCACATTCAAATCAAACTCAACCATTTTCGAGTGGTGTCGATAATGGACGTGGTATAACACTAGGATTTTAGACTAGGCTAGACAGGAGTTTAGTTGCGGCTAAACCTAGGTTGGCAGGGCATAGGGAGACTGTTTGATCGATGAGGTTCCGCAGATGGAAATAACAAATTCAGAACAAAGTTTAAACGTTGTCAACACAGATAACCTATCCTGTTGATATTTTGACATTTGAGTGTTGTTGGGGACGCGCGAAGAGATCAAATTACAGTCTAAAGTTCATTGTTTAGGACCGGGTAGATTGTTTTGCTTTGCCTTGGATCGGTTTGGATTCAAGTTGCATCTTTAAATTAAATGTAAATTTCGCTGGAGGTCTAATGTGTAGGCTGAAGTCGAGTATTTATGACTGGGCTTGGTCGAGGAAGTGCTGCGGTCAGCGAGATACATAGATTGGTATTTACCGGAGTATGTACCTCGCTGTGGTGTGGGTTAGATTTCCAAAAGCGCTAATGACAACGTTTCGATAACATCCAGCTCAAATTGCGCAGAGTTGAAGGTTTCAAAACGTTACGGACCTTTTGAGGTAACCGCTAGTTCAAACCCATTTCGGAAAATCAAATCGCAATTGTGTAAACCGGTCTATTCGGATCGTTATTGCCGTGAACTAATTTTATAATTGGAACCACCACAAGCCGCTACTAGCGAGCACATGAAATATCATTGAGTACTCACGTCGTAAAACTACGACGGATATCTATACGATATCCCAAACAAATATTATAAATCGTGGTCGACCACTAAAATTGGTTCCAAGCGCCCATATATACAAAAAAATAAATGGTACCATCACACAAAATACAACAACGATCGATCTGGCGCAATACACCGCTAACTGATGCGAAGCTCCAGCTTGCGGGCATATATGCTTTCTCTGTCTAACTCGAAACTCTAACTTCCTGAACCAATCTTCCGTTCGACTATTGTACGCCTAACGAACTTCTCAACGAACAAGAAATTCAGACTTATCATTCTAAACTTACAATTTTTACAGCTGAATCGGGACATCTCTTTTTGGGGTAGATAGAATAGACGATCATAGCTACTGATAGCGGTAGCTCGACCTTAGCCTTTAATGCCGTTACAGATTTTCTGGTGCCGAGACCGAAGGATATCCTAGATAGTCTGATATCTAGATACTCTATAAGAATCAAGGTCTAACGCGTTACTTTTAAAAATAACACAACGTAGAAACGATTTTAAACAGTTCAGTTTTGTAAGTAAGAAATAAGCAACAACAAAAAAAAAGGGGCATTGTTTTCACAATTCTTCGGACGAGCTACGGCGGTTTAGTGTTCAGGAATAATGGGCCGGCTTAGAAAAAACGATAGTCTGGTTGTACAAGACGACTCACTTTCGCAGACAAGTGTTTTAAATAATGAGATGGCGTCAGGACAGGTGACTCAATTGTTTTCTGAAATAGTGAATAAATTAGACAGTTTGGAAAGGGGTTCGAGCACGAGCAATGCTAGTAGAACTTCGGACAGACAGACGGACAGACAGGAACTAGAGACGTTTGAACAATCGGTAGAAAAACGTCAAACATGCATAGTGAAAATGACACAGAAGTTGCCGACATTCGATGGGCGGAGTTCGGAAAATCCGATTATTTTATAAGAGATTTAAAGGCTTATATTACAGTCTCGGGAGATACTTCTAGGGCTTTGATATGGGCAACAGATAGTTTGGTAGGAATTGCAAAGGTTCGAATGAGCATATACAGAGACTCATGGCGAACTTATGCGGATTTTGAAAAAGATTTCAGAGAGGTATTCTGGGGTGATAATGAACAGGAATTAATTAAACAAAGATTCCTAACTGCGAAGTTCGATTCCAAGAAAGGTCAAAGTATGGAAGAATTCTTTGCCTCTCAATTGAATAGCATATATGAGCTTACGATACCGTTTACTGATACGGAGAAGATCAACACGATTTTCAGACAGTTGCCGCGCGATATTCAGGTAGCGTTTTTTGCTAGAAAGGAACCAATGACAATACGAGATGCGGTCGAGTTCCTTCGGCATTTCCTAAAGAACGGAATGTCGATGGGGGATTAAGTGCGTTGCAGAGTTCGGAGACAATGAATACGAACGACGTAAGGCGGAATAGCTACATGCGAGGGCAATATCGTGCTTTGCGAGTAAATACGATGCGATATAACGCGGTGAGTCGCAGGCATAATTATAACGCGGGAACAAAGGCACGAAAAGAATTTGGGACGCGCGCTCGCGGTTATTTTCGCGGTAGAGGTAGACAGCCTCAGGCTAGTTTCAAGGCAATAGGGTTCCAAAGGGGCAATGATAGTTCAGGAAATACAGAGGCAGGGCAAAGTTCAAGTGACAGGAATAATGCGATAAATCATAATTCAAAAAACTAGTGGACTCGCGCGGTTCGTTCGCGCTCAGATATTTATTACGTTTTGGATGGAGAGCCGATCAAATTAAAAGAGAGCATAGATTGTATGATCTGTGTAATTTGGATTCGAACGTGGGTGTGAATGAGTTTATTCAATTACTAGCGCATAAAGCGCACGGATATGCCGTGTGTTTAGATGAAAAATCAATATTGGATTGTAGAGATCGCAATGACAGGCGTTTACATATGATATTCAGAGACGACGATTCGACTGAGTGTGGGCGCGATTTATGTAGTACCTTGACATTACCTGAGATAGATGTGTGTATTGGAAATATTGTTGTATGGAGTTTGATTGATTCGGGGAGCGAAATCAGAATAATAAGTCGGGGAGTGTACGATGAAGTATGCAGGCAAATGATAGATAGATAGATAAATTAATTTATTCATTGCAACATGGTACACACACAAATACATAATTTTAACTCAAATTTTAAGAAGAAAAATCTGCAAATTAAAACAAAACACAGCAGTTAAATAAAACAAACAATAAATAATAAAATTATACAAGCAAAACATTAAGGTACGGTAAGGATAACTATGTGGTATTGTGACTGTACCGCGACAATGAAATGGCCCTGACTCAGCAATGTCACAGACGAATCTGTGACGCTGATATTCTGCCAGAGCCAGTACGGACGAGACAACGGTTTGCTCAAGTACACATTTAACAACGTAAAATATGATGATTTTAATAAAATTGTTGAATAAAATAAATTGTATTCTAGAAGATTGTATTAAAATTAAGTATAGCATAAAAATTATATCATTAAAATGTATAGTAATAAAAGAAATAAAATTTAAAAAAAATATATAGCAATATGTAATAAAATTTATGTCAGGGTTACAAGTAAGATTAAATTGAAAATGTCATTAGGATTATAAAATAATAATAATCAGAAGGGAATTAATCATAGTAATAATATAATTGGAAACAATATAAATATCACAGGTAACAGGTAGATTAGCTTCGTGCCGTTCCCTAAGTTTTCTGCTGTAGTATCAAATAAGCACTTCTAAACCCAGCCTTACTAGTAAGCAGCCGAAGGTGTGGTGGGATGTTATTCCAGCACTTGGTGGCACGGTACTTAAAACTGCCACGGAAAGCTGCACCCTTGTGTCGAGGCATTGAGAGAAAAGGAGCAAATCTCTGGGACATACGCCAGGTAAGTTTGTCACAAAGATAAGAAGGTGTCCTCTTCACTATAACCTCAAACAACAGCGTTGAAAAATACAAATCCTGTCTAGCTTTCATCCTTAAAATATTTGCCCTGTTTAAAATGGAGTAGTGTGCGTTTTGGGGGGAATTACGAAACAGAACCTGGCACAGGCATTTTGAACTCTTTGTATGAGTTTTTGTGTTTTCTCAAATAGACACGCTCCATACACTGTAATACAATAGTTAAGCTTGGATAGTACTAAGGCTTCACTTAACTGTATTCGCAGGTCCACGCTAAGAAGGTAACGGATTCTATACAAAACTTTAAGCCTATAGAAGCAATTCCTTACAACCTCAAGGACATGTCCCTCAAAACGAAGTTTGTCATCCATAAGAAGACCCAGGTTTCGTGCTTCCCGGACCCGTGTAATGGCGACCCCATTTACCAGGACCTTCGGATCATGCATAGCTATTGCCTGTATTTGATTTTTTGAGCCCAATATCATACACTTCGATTTATTTGGGTTAAGGACTAGAGTGTTAGAAGACGCCCATTGCGATATACGGCCCAGATCTTCATTCAGAGCCTACACTCCCATACGGGGATCATTGTCAACTGATATATAAATTTGAAGATCATCGGCATACAAGTGATAACTACTGTTAATTATACTTCGAGTGATGTCTGCACTATATATTATAAACAGAAGGGGTCCAAGTATGGATCCTTGTGGGACTCCTCTATTAAGGGTAGCTAGCTGTGACTGCATCTGAGATCCGTCTGTCTTATCCAGCACTACCCGTTGACAGCGATTGCTAAGGTAGCTACTATACCATTTTATGGTAGGAACATCGAAGCCATAGAAAGCCAGTTTTGACAGCAGTAGTGGAATGTTTAAAGCATCAAAAGCCCTGGAAAAATCTAGGAGAGTGAGTATGGTTCCCCTGCCCTGGTCCTGAGAAGACAGGATATTATCCACCACATCTAACAGGGCCGACGCAGTGCTACGCCCCTTTCTGAACCCGGACTGGCGCTGAGGCAGGATGTTATTACTCTCACAGTACTTTGAGACCTGGTTATATATCACTTTTTCCAAAATTTTAGATAGATACGGTAAGATACTTATTGCACGTAGGTCACTTATATTTACAGGGTTGTCAATTTTCGGTATAGGACGGACATTCGCAGTCTTCCATTGGGATGGAAAAATTGAAGAGGCTATAGACCTATTTACAATAGCAGTTATGACTTCAAGAGTACGAGGCAGGGTTAGTAAAATCATAGCTTCGGTTATTCCATCAGCTCCTCTAGCATTTGAACTTATGGCAAGGATTGTTTTGGCTACATAGCTCTCATCTACCTGGTCTAAGAAAAACTCAGCCTGACTGTATCTATTAAATTCAAAATAGGTTAGACGTGAAATAGAAACCGCACCAGCACCTATTAAAAAGTTTGAAGAGACTTATACTGCTCTCTATCCTGTTCAGTTTTTGATATGCGTGAACAAACATACGCCTGATCACGTAACCGCATCATCAGAAGTATATTACTTGTAAGCCAAGGTGTCGGTTTGCCCCTAATCATAGTCTCGGTTAACGAGGCATGTTTGTCATATAGCTCTAAAAGGTGCCTCCAAAACGTTCTACCATATCATCAACGGATGAGTACAGCAAGACATTTTCCCAGTCGATCAAATTTAGATCAGAATTAAAATGTTCGAAGTTTATTTTTCGTATAAGTCTGTTCACACTTTAACGTGGTTTTATTTTTTCCTTTTTGATCTTCAAAGCTGCCATAACCATTACATGGCCCTGGTGAGGAATGTTCAGTAATGAGACGCAAGACACGGACGCATCAGTGCACAGCAAATCAAGAAGTGTAGCACTATGGGATGTAAAATGTGTCGGCTCTGAGACAACATTTCTGATATTCATGCTTCTAAGGAAATCATTTAGACGCATCGTTGCACTATCAGCGGTATCTAAAATATCTATATTAAAATCACCCAAAAGCACTACCTTATCATAATTAGAAAAGGCCGTGATAGAATCCGTGAGGGCGTCAAGTAAGTCATCTACCTCGACCCAATCAGGACGATAAGCAGTGCCAATTATAACCCTAGTCGACTTGACATTAATTGAGATCCACAGTTGTTCAATATGTGCCGTGGGAGCCGGGTGTGGACACGTCCGTGCGATCACCCCGCTTCGTACATAAAAACCTACTCCCCCCCCCAGCCCGCGCCGTATGTGCAGCGGACGCGGTACATGCCTCAGTCTATAGCCCGGAACCTTCGGCGCCTTGCCTTCCTGTCCAGCCCGGAGCCAAGTCTCGTTTATCGCGATCACATCGGGCAACTCCCTCATGAGTGCACCTATGAATTCATCGTGATTTGTACCAAGTGAACCCGCGTTAAAAAAGCCAACTTTCAGAAATTTACAATTAGCCATTACGTGGGACAGTTAGAAATAAATAAAAGTAAGTAGAATAGAAATAAGCGGGGCCGGAATTGGACAAATAAAAACATAACAGAAAAATAGTGCAAAATAAGCAGAAAAACAATTTTCTCGTCAAGCGTTGTCGCGCGATCACAAATCCACATAGTAACCCTATACTCGCATATTCTAAATATTTTCATCGTAATTATCGGTACATTACATATTACACAAATTAATACAATATATTCCAAACATGCAAAAAGCAAAAAACAACTTAATAGCAAAGCCAGCAGTAAATAGTATCGGTTTGTGACCATAATAGCGATTTGTATCACAGTTATCAACAAATTTATTATTAAAGCCCAGATTATGAACACAACATAGTTACAACATGCAAAAAACAAAAGGCAGCTTGATTGCAAAACCAGAAGTAGATTGTAATAGTATCGGTTTGTATCGATTATTGTTTTGACATAGTCTATTGCACCGAACTTAGGCTCACCCCAAAAACTCGCTCCAGGTCACTTTCAGTTTTTATGGGGAAACCTTCCGTGCTGACATGACGTCGGGCATAAACTCTGCCCTCCTTGGTCCACACAAACCTCCACTTCTGTTCATCTCCTAGCTTAAGCGCCTTCCCAAACAAAGCCCTGTTTAGCTTCGATAGCCTCTCATTGACAAAAAGCTTCATGGGCACATGGGGCGGGAGGCCGAGATCAGCAGTGGTGGCGCCGCGGCGGACGCGGGCTTGCTTGATGAGATCGTCCCGTAGCGAGCGTCGCGCTAGTCATACCACAATGGGGCGCGGGCGGGGCGGCACCCCTCCGGCGTCTGGGAGGCGCTTGGGGCCAGCGCGATACACGCTCACCAGGTCGCGCTCTTCCAGGGCCATGCCGAACTTCTGCGCCACCAGCATCACAACGTGGCCGAGTGACTCCTCCTCATACTCAGGTACGCCGGTGATGTCGACATCGCTTAGCAGGTCTGTTCGGTCTCTGTCACGGATCTCCGTCTTGAGTTCAGTGAAATGGGAAAACCATCGGAAATACCGATCCCAAGTTTGAGAATCACAGGTGCGTTTGGGGTCAGTAAAGAAAAGGTTGATAAGTTAGTTACGTTACCATTAACAATAGGTGAATGCGTTATCGATACTCCAATGCTAGTATTAACAAGGGTGCCTAAAGATTTAATTTTAGGGTTTGATTTTACACAACAGACGCGAGCCAGTTTAATGTGTGAGGGAAATAAGAGGCTAATTATACGAAGCGCCGGGCGGATGTGTGAAATACCATTAGGTACTGGCTCTAATCAGGATATTTGTTGTTGTACAATGGGAGTACAGAACCAAAATACCAGTAGAAATATGATAGACGAATATGTGAATAATTCATCAATACTTGTTGAACACAAAGCAAAGTTATTGTCGGTGTTCAATAAACATGCAGAGTTGTTTAGCGATAGGGTAGGTCGGACAAATAAATATATACAAGAGATAAAAATGAGAGATGAAACGCCTTTCGTAAAACGAAGCTATCCCATACCGTTCGCATATCGCGATAAAGTAACAAAACGTTTGGAAGAAATGGAACAGATAGGTATTATTAGCAGGCAATCTACGGATTACAGCAGTCCATTGACTTGTGCACTAAAGAAGTCAGGAGAAGTTCGTATATTACTCGATGCGCGACAATTAAACACGGGAATGGTTGGGGAAGTTGAAACTACACCTTTAATGAGTGAGATATTGCAGTCGGGTCGCCGGATAAATTACATAGGGGTTATTGATATCAAAGATGCGTATTTTTCTATACCATTATCAGACGAATCTAAACGATACATGGGTTTTGTATATCAAGGCAGAAGTTATGTCAGGGGTTGAAAACCAGTGTAGGTTCATTTTCGAGGGCGATGGACTTAATCTTAGGGCCAGAGGTTAGGTCATATTGTTTAAATTTTGTTGACGATTTGGCGATTTTAACTGAGGGTGACTTCGATCAGCATTTGTCTCAAGTGGACACGGTTCTGAGTAAATTGAAAGACGCGGGCTTCACATGCAAACTAAAAAAATGCGAGTTCGCACAAAAAAGGGTCAAGTTATTGGGGCATATTTTGTCTACACAAGGTTTGCAGATGGACCCGGACCAAATATAAACACTTAAATTATATCCGTCACCCAGAACTGTCAGGCAATTGAGGGCGTTTTTGGGGTTCATAAATTACTTTCGGAGGTTCATAAAAAATTTTGGAACGTTAACCCAACCATTATACAATTTATTAAGGTCTGGAGTCAAGTTCGTTTGGAGTGCGCACGTGCAGAGTGCTTTTGACGAGATAAAAAAACAATTCTCAGAAAGTATAATATTGAGTCAGCCATTGGCGGGAAAGACGTATTATGTTCAATGCGACGCCAGCGCTATAGGAATTGGGGGCTATGTTTATCAATTAGATGATTTGGGCCAGGAACGAATTATAGGGTTTTGTTCGCAGGCATTTAAGGGAGCTCAAAAGAGATGGTCTGTCAGCGAACAGGAAATGTATGCAGTTATATACACTTTAAAGCGATTTGAGATATTTTTGCGAGGAGAAAAAGTTATTATTAGAACTGATCATAAAAGTTTGACGTTCATTAAGTCGTGGACTTTATTGGGGGCACGCGTAACTAGGTGGGTTATGTTTTTAGAGCAATTCGATTACGAAATAGAGTTTGTGCGAGGGATTGATAATCAAATTGCCGACACGCTAAGCAGGCAAATAGCGGGACCTGGAGGTATGAATGACAGTATAAATGTTCAGCCGGGAATATTCTGGTTTCAGGCATCGAATACCGCAAGTGTTATTTCGAGTTTACGGGACATTGCGAGATTACAAAGCGAAGATGAGCGGTTAAATCTAATTAGCGGTTGTATCAGACGTAGGGTGGTAGATACGGAAACGAGAGGGTTTGAAAATTACAAGCTAGTAGGTGATACGTTATATTTTCACGTGCCGAAGCGGAACGTACGGTTGTTAGTAATTCCGGAGGCATTACAGGAGGAACTAATATTACACATACATGAAGAAATAGGTCACTACGGCAGATATAAAATATTAGCACTGATGAAGGACAGATATTATTTTCTTCATATGAGTAGGGTGATTAGCACGGTGATAAGAAGTTGTGACATAAGTCAAAAAGTCAAACTAAGTAATACCGTTGGTCCTTGTACACCGGTGTTGGCGGAAAGGTTGGGTGAGAAAGTTTTCTCGGACCTTTATGGGCCATTGCCCGTAGGTAAATTCGGATATCAATAAATATATGTGATTCAAGACGTGTACAGTAAGGTAATAAAATTGTATCCAATGCGGAAAGCTACAGGTAGGAGCGTGCTCGCTTGTACAAAGAGATTTCATATGGAAATACCTATCGAAACTATAATTACGGACTCAGGACCACAGTTCATATCGAAAGTTTGGGAATTTGGTCTCAAACAGCTAGGGATTCGGGTCACTCATACGTCGGTGTATTGTCCAAATTCTAATAGCGTAGAAAGAGTGAATCGCGAGCTAGGTCGACTAATTAGAACTTATTGCGGCGGAAGTAATCGTAGTTGGGTCGATGTGTTACCGGACATTGAAAGTTGCTACAATAATATCGAACACACAAGCACCGGCTTTGCGCCTAATGAGTTGGCGTTTGGTAGGCGGGAACCGTTAACTATTGACAAGGAATTAGGCGATGAATGGTTATTAGGTCATACTGTGCGAGATACGGAACAGGTGCGGAATGTAGCGATAGAAACCTCTAAAAGTTCTAGTGAACGACGTAAGCGACAGGCAGACAAACGGCGTAAGTTAGAAGTCTATCGTATAGGTGATTATGTGAAACTTAAGACTTTTGTGCGTTCAAATAAAGAACATAAAATCATGCGGAAATTTTCATTGTTGTATAAAGGGCTTTATGTTATTTCGGCAGTGGTATATCCGAACTGTTACTTTACTTTAGTAGATCCGGTTTCAAATGAGATATTGGGTAACTACAATACTATAAATATAGCCAGGTATTATGTGAGGACGAATAAGGGCGTAGATAAATAAGATAGTGTATAAAAGTTACATAATTAAGCTGTAAGCTGTAAATTTGAGTAACTACTTCGTAGATTTAAGGATCTTGCATGGTTTAGAAAGGAACAAAAACAAAAAATAAATAAAAAATAAATGTATATATATTATTAGAACCAGAAGTAGAATTTTATTAAAAAAAACAATTACAAACAAAACCTAACCTTTATTTCTCAATTTATGATTCAAAATTATTTACAAAGAAAACAAAAAGCCAGCAATGCTTATTAAAACACAAATATGTACACGCAATTTAGCGACAAAATAACGAGGAACAATCTCACCAGCCGAACGCGTTGAGCACCGAACCCTGTACTAGCGCCACCGAGCGCAGACGAGCAAATGAGACTTCCACCCCCAGTTGCGCTCGTATTTATAGGCACGAGCGCCCCACGCGCCAGCTGATGACTACACCAATATCATCTATCCTAACACGGCCAATTCTGACGGGGGTCCGTCCTCGTACACATCTTCATTGACCTCACGGGCAGGATCAGTCTCATTGGCACCATCTTTCGACGAAGGACCTGCCGTAGTAGTGTCTTCTTCGTCATCTGAAAACCATTGGAATTATTAGTGTTGTACCCACTATGCAGCAGTCTTAGCTGCTGTTCACCCTTTCGCAGTCATATCATCTCGCTTGCAAGGCCCTCTTTCAAGCTAGCACACCAAGTTAAATCCTATTTCTATCCACACATTGCATCCGTCATCTTTAAACCTTTCGAATGCACCGATCGTTCATCATCGCTGCAAACAAGCGAAGCTATTAACATCCATCATCTTAACCAGCCAGAGGCTGCCAGCTATAAGCTGCCGGACAAAGTCCGCCGTGACACTCAACCGTGCACGAAAGCGATGGAGCTTGTTAGGCCCTTACGCATAACCCGGATAGAGACGCTCCACCGGTCATATCTATGGATAGAGGCATTATCTGCCGTATCCATAGATAGAGGCGGCATCTACCATATCCAACCAGCCAAAGGCTGCCAGCTAAAAGCTGCCGGACAAAGTCCGCCGTGACACTCAACCGTGCACGAAAGCGATGGAGCTTGTTAGGCCCTTACGCATAACCCGGATAGAGACGCTCCACCGGTCATATCTATGGATAGAGGAATTATCTGCCGTATCCATAGATAGAGGCGGCATCTACCATATCCAACAGCATACTCACTCTCAAAGAAAGCAGCACATGTATCAGGGCACCACTCCCCTCGCCAACACTGCATAACTTAAGCACATATTTGAGTGCTAATGTTATACTAAACCAGGCTCACAGGCTCCAGGCCCCACGGCCTCCAGGTACTCAGTCTCCAGGCCCACGGCCTCCAGGCTTATAGCAGAGGCCCAATTTTCCGCTTGCTATAGCCCCCGTGACAAAAGTCACGCCAGATTAGTATCTGCAGACGGTTGCACCGTCTCATATAGCCGGGAACACCAGCTGCCGAGCCATAGCATCTTTTATCCGCTACGGCTCGCCGACGCCCTCGAAGAAAGCTGCGCAGGCGTCTGGTGTCCACTCGCCACGCCACAGCACCATGTGCTGCTGTACCCGTCAGCAGTTCAAGCTCGTAGCGGTGGTGAGGCAGCTCCTGCACGACCTTGTAAGGGCTGCTCGGAGTCCAGGCTTGCAAGCACTCTGCGAATTTTTAGAGACAAAACCAAAGTCACCATTAGAAAACGTCTTAGGTTCCTTACGACCTTCATTAGCATGCGCATTCCGTCGCCGCTGATTGGCAACGAGCAACTCTGTTGCACGCTGTCGACTCAATGTAGTCAGTTACAATAGTGAAGCCTACACCCACAACATAGGGCCTCTAATGCTGCAGAGCTCGCAGCGTACTTTATTTCCACACCTTGTAATAACTTACTGTAGTAGGAAACTCCACCATATCTTCGCGCGAAACCTGCTATTCCGGTCTCTAATTGAAATTAATTCTTTTCCGAGTGAGTGCAGCAATGCATTCGGTTTTCTGAACAAAATCACAACTTTATCATGGCTCGGCCGTACCTGACCCTCGCTAATAGTCATGCCTGCCAAAACATTCAATATCCTTCGCTAGGAAGGGACATTATTATTAGAACCACTGTATATTGAAGTACTCGAACCTCCCCATGTATTCTTCCTAGATTGCCTATTACAGGAAGCTTGCCTGTGTCCTGACTGTCCTACAACATGTGAAAAACATCATCTTCAAAACTTGCGCTTTCTACAAAACGCAACGGGTGTGCCTTTCGTGGGGATCATACTTTGTGACGTACTAGTACGAACGGTAGACGGAATATTTTTATGCACCCTAGGCTTGACATAGATTGAGCAAAAATCTACTAGGTTACTTGGATGTAGTTTTGTGTCTGTGGCTGCTATTCTAATGTGTGGATCAGTAACAAGGCACTGCACTATCGCCGAAATCATTCATAGTCACTCCAATTCTTTTGTGATAAGGCGCGATCTACCTTCTCACACAAATCCTCAATATTATGAAAACTATAGATGTAAAAATGATGGTTAGATCTCATCGTAGATACCAATCGCCCGAATCGCATCCACAAATTGTTCTGCCATCGAACTATTTTTGTCAGCATAAATACCTCGCTAGTATTCACGTTTGTATGAATACTTTCCGACACAGCCCCAGCAGGCCCGCAGACTCGAGGCACGTGCGGAAGTGTGAAGTGTCACGCATCGAGCCAACTCAGGTGCATGACGCCATGCTGGCGGCGGCGGCAGTAGGTCGCGCGCCAAAATTGTTTGCGGGAGGCGCCATCGACGGGTAGAATTGACGGGTCCAACTATTTTGCGTTTTTCTAACGCACAGTGTCGTCACTGCAAGTGCCAAGATCGCAGACATTTCCTGTCGCAACTGGCCTTCAGGAGTACGCTCCTTGTATCGTTTTCACTTTTCTCATTAAAAGGTCGTTCACGTGAACGACTACTTTCACGGCGGCTACGACGTTGTTCACAATCCGACATTTTTCACTAGTCAAATTAGCATTTGCGGCCGCTGCGCGCACTTGAGGATCTGTAATGCCGCGAATTACGATCAAAACCATAAGTTCGTTAGTCAATTCTTTAACTATGCGTAATCGTAACATTGTTCGCCGTGCATATTCCGCATACGATGAGTACTTGTCTGACGTTGTGTTCATGGCCTCAAACAGTAAGTTGGCGTAATCGAGTTTACACGGGCACAAAGATATAAATTCCGACTTGAAGTTGGACCACGACCTATCATTTGTGACCCACTCATTTAGCCAAGTTTTCGCGTCTCCTTTTAAACAGCCTGCGACGCGAGACAAGCACTCAGCGTCATTCCAGCAGTTAGTTAACCTAGCACGGTTAACCTCCTCACACCATAGGTCAAAATCGTGTAATGTTGGGTCAAAACTCGACACATAATAGTTTTGAGAACGTAAGGGTTGAATTACGTTGCTCAAAGCATCGACTAATGCCTGCGTAGTGCTGGGCGATTCACTAACACGCCTCGGTGGCGTTTCCGAACGTAGCTGCGGTGAATCATGACTTTGTAAAGGAATGCGGCGGGTAGCCGTTGAACTGCTATTTTCTTCCAACGAATCCAACCGCGATAAGATTTTATCCAACGCTTTCCTAGTCATATCATCACGGCTGTGACGTCGAGATCGTTTCGGACGAGAATGCGACCTATGCCGTCGGTGTCGACGCGATCTGCTGGGTGACCCGTCGTCGTCCGACATTTCGAACAATTACTGGCTTTTTGTTACGTTAGATGCTTTCAAGCGTGTAGGATGACAAAACTAGCACTAGTGGAAACGTGTTTCAATCCCACTTCTGATATTAGAACCAGAAGTAGAATTTTATTAAAAAAAACAATTACAAACAAAACCTAACCTTTATTTCTCAATTTATGATTCAAAATTATTTACAAAGAAAACAAAAAGCCAGCAATGCTTATTAAAACACAAATATGTACACGCAATTTAGCGACAGAATAACGAGGAACAATCTCACCAGCCGAACGCGTTGAGCACCGAACCCTGTACCAGCGCCACCGAGCGCAGACGAGCAAATGAGACTTCCACCCCCAGTTGCGCTCGTATTTATAGGCACGAGCGCCCCACGCGCCAGCTGATGACTACACCAATATCATCTATCCTAACAATATATATATAGTAATACGAATTAGGATAAGTTGCGGGTGTGCGAGGTTGTATAGTTAGGTAGATAAATAAGACAAGACAGGGGAGAGCTCAATCGAGTTGTGTAAATATTATATGCATAATTGACGGATTCATCGGTCTGTGTACATGATTTGAGATGTTCGTGCATATAGAGTAGATATGGACAAAGCATGGGTTAGCATTGGGGTAATGAGATCCTTGCGCCATGTTTAACTGAGATAAACAGTGTCTCAAGGTCTGGGAGGGGGCTGTAATGGTACATAAGAGTCAGTACATTTGATACTTCATTTTGCGTGACAGAGGGCTAGCCCATCGCCGCGCTGTATTGTTACACACATTGAATACAAGAGTCGGTTCAGTTAACGTTTGGGGTTTTGAGTAGCTCAGGGTTGGTTCCAGGAACAGAGGTCAGGTCAGGTTTTTTGGCGCATTCCTGCGAAATGTGTAGGGATCAGAGCCGATTTGGCTGCGCGCTGAATAAATTATGAATAACTAAATAATTGAAGGTTATTATGGAACGATACGGAGAAAGCTATTATGTTGACTGCAAATATACAATTGCGTTTGTTTGGTACGACGTGGCAAGTTTGACATCACGGGTTTGAATATCATTCTAGTGATCTTTGTCTAAGACGCTAGCGGTCGGGAAGGCTTAATTAATCGCAACAAGCTTTTATGGTCAGCGATCAACAGATTTTGTGTATCGGCAATACCAAATGACTTGATTGATAACCTACGGTTGATCATAGTGAATATGCGTATACAAAGTTTGTAGAACGGCGGATCTGCATGGCATGTTTGATTGAAATTAGACCCTGTGTAGTTAGAGATAAGAAGCTTTCGCTTGGGCAGCGCGTGTTCGCAAAGGACGCCATTTTTTTTCAGACATGTGGGGTCTATAAATACGAGAGCGTGGGAAGGGAAGGTATTCAGTCTCTGCGTCAAGTTGCTGTGACACTGGTCTTTCAGTAATTCTAAACAGTTTCGGTCTGCCGTTTTACGCGTCTGAACTGGACGGATTGTGATTGCATGTTACAGTGGATTTTCGTGAGTGTCTGAAGCGCCGAGATATACCTCGGTTCCTATCCTTTAAATAAACCTACCCCAAATTCCAAAACTATCCTTGGGTCGTTAGATAAGAACTTGTAGGTAATTGATCTGAGTCTGAGTCTGGGCTTGGAGCGACCCTAAATTCCTTTTTCCTTCACCATAGGGTTCCTGGATTGGCTCTTAGGATATTCGCGGGCTAATCCTCTCCTCATTCCTTTCGAGTAGCGAGTTTTGAAATTCCCACACACACAGTCATTAAACATACAAGCACATTCAAATCAAACTCAACCATTTTCGAGTGGTGTCGATAATGGACGTGGTATAACACTAGGATTTTAGACTAGGCTAGACAGGAGTTTAGTTGCGGCTAAACCTAGGTTGGCAGGGCATAGGGAGACTGTTTGATCGATGAGGTTCCGCGGATGGAAATAACAAATTCAGAACAAAGTTTAAACGTTGTCAACACAGATTTACACAGAGTGACTTAAATGACGGGACTGTATGCGGTTAATCTGGCTCAACACAGACCTTGCTGTTAATAATTTTGTAATTATTTATTCCTGCTTATTAATCATAACAATTAAATTTTTCATATTTGTATTAGTTACAACCTATTTTGAAAAGAGATCTAAAAATAAATCTGTGGGAGTTTCTACGCCCTTCCTCTCCCACAGTGGTCCAATGTAGAGAAGAGGCAAAAAATGACGTTTGCTAAGTATATGTAAATATCTACAGTAATAAAGTACTTTGACTATTGACTATTGACTATAGATAACCTATCCTGTTGATATTTTGACATTTGAGTGTTGTTGGGGACGCGCGAAGAGATCAAATTACAGTCTAAAGTTCATTGTTTAGGACCGGGTAGATTGTTTTGCTTTGCCTTGGATCGGTTTGGATTCAAGTTGCATCTTTAAATTAAATGTAAATTTCGCTGGAGGTCTAATGTGTAGGCTGAAGTCGAGTATTTATGACTGGGCTTGGTCGAGGAAGTGCTGCGGTCAGGGAGATATATAGATCGGTATTTACCGGAGTATGTACCTCGCTGTGGTGTGGGTTAGATCTCCAAAAGCGCTAATGACAACGTTTCGATAACATCCAGCTCAAATTGCGCAGAGTTGAAGGCTTCAAAACTTTACGGACCTCTTGAGGTAACCGCTAGTTCAAACCCATTTCGGAAAATCAAATCGCAATTGTGTAAACCGGTCTATTCGGATCGTTATTGCCGTGAACTAATTATATAATTGGAACCACCACAAGCCGCTACTAGCGAGCACATGAATTATCATTGAGTACTCACGTCGTAAAACTACGACGGATATCTATACGATATCCCAAACAAATATTATAAATCGTGGTCGACCACTAAAAGAAGTTCCAAGCGCCCATATATACAAAAAAAAAATGGTACCATCACACAAAATACAACAACGATCGATATGGCGCAATACACCGCTAACTGATGCGAAGCTCCGGCTTGCGGACATATATGCTTTCTCTGTCTAACTCGAAACTCTAACTTCCTGAACCAATCTTCCGTTCGACTATTGTACGCCTAACGAACTTCTCAACGAACAAGAAATTCAGACTTATCATTCTTAACTTACAATTTATACAGCTGAATCGGGACATCTCTTTTTGGGGTAGATTGAATACACGATCATAGCTACTGATAGCGGTGGCTCGACCTTAGCCTTTAACCTCTCCTTTCCCGGGAGTTCGAGACGTCAAAAACGACAAATACCGGAGTGTTTTTGAGCGTGCGGGCTGCGCGGCACTTGACTAATATATCAAGTGATTCTGTTGGAATGGTAACACTTAGAATTATGGGAATTGTATATCTGAGTAGCTAATGAAACCCTCTTTTACACAATGTGTAGAAAATGTCACTGTGACCTTAGTTTATTTTTGTACTGGCATGAGAAACACAGACTTCTATGAAAATGCTCCCTCTCGACACAAATCTAGCCGACATCAGAAAATTATCAACAACATGTACATGTTGTTTGATACCTACGTAATCTACACAAAATAACCTTTTCAAAACAATAAAAACATTAGGGTGTTCTTATAGAAACTTTCGAATATTTCAGCGTTTCAAATTTTCATAAAATACGGAAAGTAAACTGACGCATCGCGCGAATTATGCAAATCTTGTAAAATTATTTGTGAAGAGACTAGACTACCTAGCGTTATATTTCTTAGTTCCTAGGATAGGTAATTTATTCAATAAGAGGAAAACAAGTGGTATTTGCCACTAAATCATAAATGATAAGTGTGAGGACGCCATGTCTCGCAAGGAAAGTATAAAATAGGTAGAAATCAACACTTTGTACTATTATTGAATTTATAGGCAATAGGTGATACTTATCATTCTAGAATTAGTGGTTCTAAGTAGAAGACAAACTAGGCTTTCTAACAGTGTATCGTACTATGTACCTTTTCATACAAAAATAATTCAAAATCATGCATGTTATTTCGTGTCACGGTGTGTTGTTTCTGGGCTTTCTCAAGGTCACGGCAGGTGTACGATATGCGTTTATACAGAGTGTGCAAAGATGGAACGAAGAAAATGTTTCGCCGTGATTTGATTCTAGGTAAAATAGCTAAACTGGTGTTTCGTTCGTGTAGGTATGGTGTAAGTTTGAGTTAACTAGTAAATACTAGTTAACTCAAACTTACACATAACAACTAAATAGTTGTTATGTGTATATGAAGTGTTTCCACGCGGCTCCGTTCACGCGCAAGTACAGATACCTACTGTTCTTACAAAGTGTAATATTGTGTAATATTGTGTTAACTAGTGTTATGCGAGATCAGATATGTACTTTTGACAATTTAGTGTAAGATTACACAAATTTGTAAAAAATAAACAATTATTTGAAATGTGTAATTAGTAATTAGCTAACACCTACCTAATGTGTAATTGTGTAATTAGGTTTTGGAAAAATAAAAAAGAACAAAAATTTATATAGTTATGTATTCACATTCTTTATTGCCCTGTGCATAAAAATGTTCTTAAAAGAAATTTTATAACAGGCGAGCTTATCTCTAAAAAGATATTTCTTCCAGCAAAATTTATATAGTTATATATTCATATTCTTTATTGCCCTGTGCATAAAAATGTACTTAAAAGAAATTTTATAACAACAGGCGAGCTTATCTCTAAAAAGATATTTCTTCCAGCAAACCTGGGCGAGACATAATTGTTTAAAAAACAGGACAGTACTATTGCACAATGAAACTGTATACATTATATTTACACACACACGAGTACACAATTATGGAAAAGTAGTAAACAGTAAGTAAGTAGGTAAACAATTCTATACAAGTTCTTAGATAGTTGTTTGACTGATATTTGTAACTTTTACCGTATAAAAAATGGAATAAAGTACACAATTACGGAAAAATGAAAAAGAATTTTGTTGCAACTGTTAAAGTAAACAATTTCTATACAAGTTATAAGATAGTTAGGTAGTTGGCCACAAATAGAAATTGTTATTTACACAAACGCATAAATATTAGACACATAAAAATTCCACACAAAAAGATAGAAACATTGCAACTGTTAAAGTAAACAATTTCTATACAAGTTATAAGATAGTTAGGTAGTTGGCCACAAATAGAAATTGTTATTTACACAAACACATAAACATTAGACACATACACACATAAAAATTACACACAAAAAGATAGAAACATCCGGATCGCTAACGCTATGAAGGAGGAGAATTACAATCACACACTGATGGCTGATTTAGATGTGACTAGCAAGACATAAATGCCCACAGGAGTCATTGAGCGATTTTATCTCAGCAGGGACGTGTGCCCTTTTGCGATTCATCGTCCCAATGACATCAGTAGCACGGGATTTGAGGTACCTCGTCAAGGGCATTTGGTTATATCAATTGTCCATGAAAGCGATTGCGACTCATCAACTTCCTGAAGGCAGGCATTCCCAACACACCAGTCTTCCACCAGTTAGATGCTGCAACGTGGAAGTTATATGATATGGCATATTTTAGTAGTTTTAGTTACCCACTCAAGCAAGCGATACACCCGACCGAAACCGGTCCAAAGCGAGGTGTGCGTAGTTTTAAAACCCCTATTACAGAGACATATTAACCAGCCATCAGTACACAGTCAGATATCAGTCAGTAGGCATGCCGGCAGCGCCTTGATGTCGACGGCTGCGGGGAGGAGTCGCCCTCGCTCCCGCTCCGGCCTAGAGAAGCTGGTTGCTTCACCATCTATAACATAAATAAAATAGGCAAATTAAATATAAACAAAATACCAGACTGGCAGTCAGTGACATTTGCAGTATAATTATTTGTGTCCTTTTAGTATAAAACTTCACATTTCCCAGGTAAATATTTAATTATACTTGGTAAAACTATATTCAGACCATTTAGGCTGCTGAATGGAACAAATTAATGGATATATATAAATATAAAAGGAAACGAAGCAAAAACGATGCGAGTGAAATTTCAATTATTTACCTTCATCCGACCGGAGCGGGAGCGCACATACACCAGCTTCTCATCGGATAGAATGCGCACCGGCGGCGACCGACGCGCAAGCTGGGCATGATAGTCATGATCCATTCTGAAAAAAGTAGCTAAGGCATTAGGATCAAAACGTACACTCTGTGCACTTTTACAAATTTGTGTAATTTTGCATTTTTTTGTCATTTTACACTAAATTGTCAAAAGTACATATCTGAACTTGCAGGCAAACGAATCCGCCTAAAAAGACAAGTTAACACAATATGACACAAATTTGTTATTTTTTTATTTTATTTTTATTTTTATTTTTTTTATTTTGATATTTTCACTTAGGCATCGTGTAGGGTGTCTTACGAGCATAATTTTATGTCATATTCATGTTTTCCCTAGGACCAATATTTATAGAGATATCGATATTACAAACATAATATGACGTATATCTCGAAATCGGTGAGGTGCACGAGGAAAATGTTTATAACCAAAAGTGATAGCAAAAAGCAGCACTACACGATTCCGAAGCAAAAAATAACAGTCAAAAAAAATATTTTTTAACACAATTTTTAACACAATTTTTCTAAGTCGCTGGATGCTGGATTTTTCCATTGATAAAAAAAAGGGGCTTCCGCCCCCTTATCGACACTGAACTCCAATCATAAACCCGCGGAACCTTTGATATGGAAACCCCAATCATCACATCACCCCGAAACCTATGATATGGAGTTTCACCGAATATGACTGAAAACACCCGCACCCTGTAGTGAGATTCTGTCTGTGTGTGAGTAAAATGGCGTCGCGGAATGCTTATGTGTGCGTGTGAAGCATGTGAATTGGATGCCTGATCACGTTTCTGACGGAAAATCAGCAAATTGGTACATTATTTTGATAAAGAAACCTATAAAAATGGATTCCTTATAAGATTTCCAATAAGATATGTGTATTTTTTATTGAAATCTAACTGTATTTCTCATTGGAATTACAAATAGCATTGGGGGGAATCCGTCTGGTTGCATGACGTATCATGTAAATTTGCCGATTTTCTGGACATCTTGATGAATTTTACTATGATTTGTGGTTTGTTTATCGCAAATAGAGTTGTAAATATGAATAAAACAAAAACTTACCTCAATTCACCAAAAAAACCACACTTTTCTCTCAATAAAATTTCACCACCACATACGTTGGGAGCGTCCGGAAGAAAGTGATTTTCAAAACGCGGTTGAATTATTTTTTTCTACGGAAAAGCATAAACTAGCACACAGACCATAAAGTTTGTCTAATTGGGTGATCGAACCGTAAAAATTGGTCCAACCGTTGGATAAAAAATACCGGTTTCAAAAATATTAGTCATCCCGCTGCTTATGCTGACAGCGGTACATAGAGTGATCGGGGCCGCGCTGCTTATGCTGACGGCGGGAAAGGAGAGGTTAATGCCGTTACAACCATTACCGAACTAAACATATATTATCAACATATTCGTGGTCTAAGAACTAAAACAAATATTTTATTTAAAAAATTATCTTTTAGTTATTACGACATTATAGTATTAACAGAAACCTGGCTTAATTATTGATTACAAAGTACAACTGGCGCTTTGTGTAGTTTACCTTCCGCCGCCCGTTAACACCATATTGCTCAATAGTTTCCTAGCTAATTGTAATCGCGTCTCTGAACTTAATGACTCAAAAACATGCATCATGGGAGATCTAAATCTCGGCTTTATAAACTGGGACGTTCTAGGAACCAACCTATCTCAAGACCAAATAACATCATCTAAACAGAAACTGCTCACAGACTTTTTGATTCTAAATGACTTTGCCCAGAAAAACCTGATACACAACATTAACGGTAATATTCTAGATTAAATAGTTACAGACATAGCTAGATGCGAGGTTTCCTTAGCGAACAACACATTATCTAAACTTGACCCTCTACACCCTCCTCTCGATGTCTGTTTATCATCTTCGGTTTCAGACAGCCTCCCTCACAACAATAACGCTCTAGACATAACTTTTACAAGGCCGACTTCAATGCAATCAACAGCCACTCTCTCTGGCTCTACATGACTTGAGTAGTGCCTTCAATTGCACAGATTTCGACTTTCTCGTTGAGCTTTTCAGATCCATGAACGTCTCCTCCTTCTCTGTCAGCTGGTTCGACTCTTATTTAAGGGATCGGCAACAGCGTATCAGGTCGGAGGAGATATTCACTGAATAGTGTGACCTCTATACAGGCCTCCCTTAAGGTGGCATTCTTTCTCTTCTTCTATTCTCGATTTTCATTAACTCCATCTCAAACGTCCTTTCCTCCTTATATCATCTTTGCGCAGATGATCTCCAAATTTACCGTCACTTGTCTCCGAACGATGCAAACTCTACAGTGGAGGTACTCGACGCTGGTCTTGAGGGTAAAAGAAGATGGGCTTCATCCTTCGGACTCCTGGTCACCCCGGGAAAGTCCCAGGCCATGATTATAGGTAGGTACCAGACATTCTCTTAACTTGTTGCAGCAATAGCCCGTTCCATCTGTCACTTTAAATATTACCACAATCGTATATAGCGATAAAGCTAAAAACCTGGGTCTAATCTTCGACAACCAACTGTCCTGGTCATCGCAAGTCAATGAGGTCAGTCGCCGAATATTTGCAACCTTTCACTCTCTAAGGAGACTTCAATACTTTTTTGCCTCGACAGACCAAAAGAAGAAAAGAAGTAGAAGGAGAGACTGAGCGAGAGTGATAACTCTCACTCAGTCTCTCCTTCTACGCCTCATAGATAACGCTGATGTCTGCTGGGTCAGTGCCAACGAAGAACTACTGTGTACAGTTTGTACATAATAATAATTTTAATTTGTTAGCGTTGCACTTAGCATGACGTTATTACCTATACAAAAACAAGCAGTAGCAATACGATATTGATCGGGTTAACATCTACCAAGAAAGACTTGCCTAATTTATCTGTATTTCTTGTTATTAAGTGACAATATAGTGCTTTACTGAACTTTGGTGATCTTTTTCTAACTAACTACAACAACTACAAGAACCCATCATAGCTACCAGAGCTTAAACATAACTTCCTATAACATCTTCAAGACGTGCGGCCACTACACCGTATACTCTATTTCATATACCATGGCCCGATGCACTTGAAGCTTAACAATAGGGCTCATAATGTTTGCCTTTTGTTATCTAATTAGGAGCACTTCAAAATGGCACGCGTCGGTCCAACCTGCATGCAACTAAAGCGTGACTAAAACATTTTGGTATATACTTGAAAATAAAAATACGAAATATAAGTTGTTTACGGTATTTCATAATAATAGCTAACATGAGTTAAATCAAAAAAAAATTGTGTCAATAAAATAATAACAATCAGCTTTAAAACTAACTTAATTTAATTACTTTAAAAACATGTACATTAATTATATAAAATATTTAACAATTTTAAATATTTAAAGGCAAAAATTAATTATATACATTTATTCGCTTTCTGATGTATGTTCTTCCGAACTTGAGGTTTCGCTGGTGTTTATGATGACCGGATACACAGGGTGGGATAAAAACTCGTTCTCCACTTTGATAACATGCTCACAAGCATTTTTCCAAAGCGTAGGATTCGTCATGTCTACTATAGTTCTTAAATTTTTTTAAAAGAAGCTTTTACTCGTTTTCGCGGTAGGTATCTTGGTCCTGATGAGAGTGAAGAGACAATCCTTTTAACTGTCCTTTCCGGAACACTGGTGAATATAGACGTTTCTTTAATTAATTTTTTTTACCCATTCGATTTAACAAAGTTTTATAAACACTTATCACCACATCTTGGGCGTCCTTGCTTAAAAATCTTCTCTTACGTTGCTGCAAACTAACGTCACCACTGGACGGGTTACTTGTGGGTGTTTCCCAAGGTCGAAACATAATTATTTGCTGCAGGTATACGTGTAATCACAAATGTGGTCAGATGACAACTAACATGAAATATTGTTTATGTTGATTACTAGGTTAAACGATCAAGATCATTAGGTTGCATGTAAAATACCACGCCGCAAAAGGGTCTGGCCAGGTATCTTTTGTTATCACTAATCCTATTGTTAACGCCTAATGACCGTCTCAAGTGCATCGGGCCATGGTACATGAAATGGAGTATACATCTTTATGGTCCTTCGAGCATCGAGAAGCAAGTGCCATAAACTAATAGACTCTTTGTTCCTTCTATTCCTCATTGATAACGGATCGGTTCTTTCGGCCTCCACCAGCGGAATCACCGAATTGAATTGAGAAGTCGTAAACATCGGTGCAGGGACGGAGGGGATTGAGATTCACGGCCGTGATCACTTGCATCCATCATCCAGCGAGCTCTGAACTGAAACTACTCACTTCAATCAACAACAACTTTACCTTTTCGCGTTACTGTGAACTGCAGGACGTGAAAGTGAACAAATAATAACAACTTTACCTTTTCGCATTATTGTGAACAGCAGGACGGGAAAGGAAGACAACTAAACTTCGCCGAATCCCTGAGCGTTCAAACTTGAGGAACATCATGGAACATCTAACTTTACAACTAGAACTTTTTAACAAATTCAAACAAGGATGCATTAATTATGGGAAGGACGGCTCATCAAGGAAGACTAAGGACTACCTATCGAATATGCTCTCCAAATTCAACGACTACTCGCAGGAGTTTGAAGAACGGCATGGAACAATTGAAATTAAAGTACTTGATGTTCCTGAAAAGAACATCAAGTACTTTACCGATGGCGTCTATGGTATGACTAAGAAAATGTATGAAAAAACGAAAGATGACATTTTGAAGAAACTGCAAGCTCTTCAAGGGTTAAATCCAACCCCTACCGACTACAACATCAACTTTGATTTGGCGGGGATCCCAGAGGATAATGAAAACAACATCAACTTACTTATGTTCAAGCAAGAAATTAACATCAAAGCGCTTGATCGCGCCATGGCGAAAATCGATTTTTAGTCCATCACTGAAAAATGGGAACTGGAAGATTGTTTAGCCATCTTAAAGTCGAAATGGGAACCTGTCGACAAACTGCACTGTGAGATTGAGGCAAGTCTGGTGGGGGTCCAGTGTGAGGCATACAACTGTCTTTTTCTGAAAGGCGAACAGGATTATGAAAAATTACGCAAACAACTAAAAAACAAACTACATTCAACGATGCACTATCAGCACTCTGCGCCGCGAGTCAACATACCGGAATTTAAAGGAGACTACAGACAGTGGATTTCTTTTAAAGATCTTTTTACGGAAACAATCCACAAAAACCTCACTATAAACAAGGCGCAAAAGATGCAACATTTAAAGACGAAACTTCATGGTGAAGCTGAGAGGATTGTTCAATACCTATCGATCAGCGCGGATAACTACGATTCATGCTGGGCACTTTTAATGCAAAGATACGACAATCGTCATCTGCAAATTGTGACCTTCATGAACACCATAATGCATTTGCCCAACATACAACAACGCGACGCGTTCAACTTAAAAAAGATGCATGACGTCATAAACGAAGCTGTCAACGGTTTCGTGAATATCGGCCTAGACGTACAAACATGGGACCCCATCATTGTATATTTGATGTCGCAAAAACTGGACGCAACTTCCTATGAGGACTATGTGAAGACTCGGGATGATCAACGAGCGATTCCGAAACTTGAAGAATTTTTAAAATATTTGGAGGGAGCATTTCTCGCCTTTGAAGCAAAGAAAAGCACAAGAAAAGAAAACTAAACGAAGCCCTTCTCCACTCCGTCGAATAAACAAACTCAAGAAAAAAAACATTTTGACTACAAACCAACATTTAACAAAATCTGTCATACAACTTATGGACAATGTCCTTTATGCAACGAAAACCATGTTTTGATGCAATGTCCGAAGTTCGTCGACATGGATACAGCGAAAAGAAACGGCACAATTGCGAAACTTCGTTTATGCAAAAACTGGGTTTTTAGCCACGGCTCGGACGCTTGCAAATCAGCGAAAACATGCAAAGAGTGCAATTTGAAACATCATACGATGCTTCATTACGCAAAGAAAACAACTACAAACATAAACATCTCAACTCAGCAATCTTCCAATTCGGGTCAAGCAAATACTTCAAATCACGCACCAACTAACGATAAAGAGATTTTATTAACAACAATTCAATTGAATATTGAATCTATTGACGGAACTTACCAAAATCTTCGCGGACTTCTGGATCAAGGAGCACAAGTAAACCTGATCTCGGAAAGGGCGGCCCATCTTCTAAAACTACCCCGAAAGAAATTTAATGCTAGCGTCAATGGAATTGGATCATCTTCAGGTGAATGCAAAGGAAGTCTTCAAATAAACTGTAAATCAATTAACTCGGATTACACGTTTGAAACTCAAGCGCTGATTATGAAAAAAGTAACTAACAACTTACCGAACGTGTCATTCCCCAAGGTTAACTGGCCTCATTTAAGCAACTTAAAACTCGCCGATCCGGAGTATAACATCTCTCAAAACATAGATTTCTTACTTGGGGCAGGAGTGTACGCTGAAATAATTCTGGACGGCTTACTGAAAGGCAATCAATCAGCCCCTATTGCACAACAAACGCAGTTGGGGTGGATATTATGTGGCAGCATAACTAAATCATACTGCTGTAATGTAACTTTAATTGACCTACAAGAACTAACACGCTTTTGGGAAACCGAAGACATCTCCCAGCAGCAACCGGATACGCCAAGGGAAGAGCAATGTGAAGAGTTTTACAAGAAGACTGTTCAGCGTAATTCTCAAGGACAATACATTGTTCAGATGCCCTTATGTTCGGATTTTGAGAGAAAACTTGGCAATTCAAAAAACATAGCCATCTCGCAATTTATTCAACTTGAAAAGAGACTGGAGAGAAAACAACAACTAGCGACCATGTATCGAGATTTCATGAAAGAATACGAAGATTTAGGTCACATGGCGCCATCACAGACCACAACATTAGCTCTTCAGTGTTTTCTCCCACATCATGGAGTGTTGAGAGAAAGTTCAAATACAACCAAACTTCGAACAGTGTTTAAAGCATCTCAGAAGACATCTAGCGGCTACAGCCTCAACAGCCTGCTAGAGAAGGGTCCGAACCTACAAAAAGACATTTAAGCATTGATTTTGAAGTGGAGAACTTACCGCTATGCCTTCACAGCGGACATTGAAAAAATGTACCGTTGCCTCTGGATCCAGGAAGAACAACGAGACCTGACGAAAATCATCTGGAGAGCCTCACCAACAGAAAACATGCAAGAATACAAATTACAAACTTTAACCTACGGTATTAAGTGTGCTCCATGGCTGGCGATGAGAACTTTGAAACAATTAGCTAGTGATGATGGAGACAAGGTACCATATCCAGGTGCAGCAGTGACCTTGACTCAAGAGTTCTACATGGACGACCTGATCAGCGGTCATTCGTCTCTGGAAGAAGCTAAAAAGCTACAAAAATCACTCATCATGTTGCTACAAAGAGGCGGCATGAACCTAAGAATGTGGAGCGGAAATCACCCTGCTCTGCTAGAGGAACTAACTGAAGAGCAAATTTCGACAAAAAACAACTTTGAATTTAAATGCGAAGAATCACAGAAAACCCTTGGTCTAACCTGGAACCCGGAAGCGGATACATTCAAGTTTACCTGGCCACTCCAACAAACCTCAAAACTAACAAAACGAACACTCCTATCAGAGATTTCCAAACTTTATGACCCGTTGGGCTGGCTATCTCCCGTTACACTAACTGCCAAGCTTATCTTTCAAAAACTATGGATAAGTAACCTGAGATGGGATGAAAAGGTACCAATGGAGGTTAAAACAGAATGGCTTAAACTGAAAGGTGAAATACCAATCATTCCGGAAATGCGAATTCCCAGATGGATTGCCGGATTAAATAACAACATCGAGCTATTGGGATTTAGCGACGCAAGTGAAAAAGCATACTCCTGCGTTGTCTACAGCCGAGTCCTAAATGAACACGGAGAGTTTGTTTTAACCCTACTGATCGCAAGAACTCGTGTGGCGCCAATATCACAGAAAATAAGCCTACCAAGAATGGAACTATGTGGCGCTCTCCTGTTAGCGGAAGTAATGAAAAAAGTTCAAACAGCTCTCACCGGCTACAACATAATCAAACGAGCGTGGTGCGACTCACAAGTGGTGCTAGCATGGATACAAGGTGAATCATCGCGATGGGAAACCTACGTAGGAAACAGAGTCAATAAAATAAAACTTATATTGCCAGCTAACACATGGCAATACGTGAAATCGGAGCTCAACCCAGCTGATTGTGCATCCAGAGGTTTACAACCAAGTAAACTACTCATCTTTAGCCTTTGGTGGCAGGGCCCAGAGTTCCTAAAGGACCCCGAATATACCCTACAAGAAACATCAACATCGTCTCAACAATGCCTCTATATAAACTTAACAGAAAGCAAAGAAAGCGAGAAACATAACAGCAACATAATAACTATCAATAAAAAACCCGAGCATTTTATAGAAACATTACTGGTGAATAACAGTAATTTGACCCGAGTTCGCCGAGTCATTGCCTGGATTTTGCGCTTCGTCACAAAAACGCAATCTACTGCAAGTCAACAAATACCTCACATAACAACAAACGAATTGACCAAAGCGAATGAACTGATAATTAAATACGTGCAGGAAAAGGAATTTGAGGTAGACTACAAGCTACTTCAAAACAATAAACCTTTACCTTCAAAAAGCAACATCAATAAACTTAACCCTTACATGGACGAGAACAACATTATGCGTGTGGGAGGTCGACTGAACAAATCAATATTACCAGGAGGCATGAAAAATCCTGTAATTATCTCACGCAACGGAAGATTTACAAAACCTATGATCGAGCAAGCGCATCTTTCGACATTGCATGGCGGAGCGCGGCTCACACTAACATAAATACGGTAGCGGTACTGGATAATCGGGGGCAATAGAGCCGTCAAATCCATCTTGCACAACTATGTTCGCTGTCGTCGCTTCGGTCCTCATAAAAATTATCAACTGATGGGAGACTTACCGAAGCAACGCATCACCCCATCGAAGCCATTTACGCATACCGGCGTGGACTTTACGGGCAGCATTGACATCAAACTAAACAAGGGAAGAGGAGTGAAAACATCCAAGGGCTACATCGCAGTCTTTGTGTGTTTGGCCACGAAGGCTGTTCACCTTGAACTTGTATCCGATCTCAGTACGGAAACATTCCTCGCCGCATTCCAGAGAATTTGCGCTAGGCGCGGGACGCCGAAATGTGTATATTCAGACTGCGGAACCAACTTTATTGGAGCTTCAAGGGTGCTTCGACAAGAGTTCGTCGACTTTAAGAAGATGATGACTGAAAAATTCTTCAACGAAATCAGTAAAATTGAGGTGACTTGGCGGTTTAATGCACCATCATGGCCGACAGCCGGAGGACTATGGGAAGCTGCGGTCAAATCCATGAAACACCATCTTCGCCGAGTACTGGGGGAACAGAAATTAACCTATGAAGAGTTCCTAACTTTGCTAACGAAAATCGAAGCATGCCTTAACTCAAGGCCACTGTGCCCCTTAACTGAAGATCCAGAGGAATTTTACAACTGCCTGACACCCGGGCACTTCCTCACCGGTGGCGCAACGTTGACACCACCGTTATCGGATTATACGGACATCAGGAGCATCGAGATACGGCGCCGCTGGCAATTAACTGAACATATGGCACAACAATTTTGGAAAAACTGGTCCAACGATTATCTAAATCAACTTCAAACTAGATGCAAGTGGAACAAGCCTAACAAAAACATCAAGATCTTCCTTAACCAAGACAACGTCTCCTTGTCTTGGTTAAGGAAGACAACCTCCCCCCGCAAAATGGGCAATGGGACGTGTGATGGAGGTTCACCCCGGCGCTGATGACTACGTACGCGTAACTACTTTAAAAACTCAAACTGGAACGATCAAAAGACCCGTAACAAAACTATCATTATTGCCTACCGAATCGGAAAAGAATGAAAACAGAACAAAGTACGACGAAAAACATGTGGAACCGAACAGAAATAACATGAAAACCCAAATAAAGGTTCAAAAGGTCTACGCGGCTTTCTCTGTTCTGACGACGATGCTATTAATGTTTACATTCATCACTGGAACGTACGCAACTTCAACAAAAACACAAATAACCAAGGTGGAACCCAAGCGGCCGATTTACTACGATAAGCTAGGAGCGCTTCAAGTTACACACGATGAATGGACATTAGTCATGTATTATAACTTAACTAACTACTGGGATGGAATTCGACGAATGGAAGGATATCTCAACGACATTAAAAATTTCTGCCAAAAAACGGACCCAAGATACTGCAAAACGACACTGGATCAACTTTACTACGAGAACGAAGAACTTAAAACATACAATACTATGCTACTGTCTCCACATGCCCACCTAGGCGAGAGAAGGAAGAAACGAGGACTGATCGACGGAGTAGGCTACGTCGCAAACAGCCTGTTTGGGGTGCTGGATCAGCGATTTGCGGAAAAATATCAAGATGATATTCAATCGGTGCAAGAAAACGAAAAATACTTATTACAACTTATAAAAAATCAGACCTCAATAGTGGAACTCCAAAACGACTTACTCAAGAAAAATGAAAATAATATACAACAACAGTACAACATGATCGACGGCTTTATCAATCAAACCAACATTAACTTTGCAACAATTAAAGAAGAATTAGAAGTCGTAATGGCGACAACCTACTTCAGCTCGGCATCCCTGTCAGCCTACATGCTTATTAACAACTTGAAAAAAATACAAGAAATAATTTTCAATACACTCACTGACGTGTACCAAGGACACATTGACGTTCATTTGATTACACCTACTAAGTTAATGGAACAACTGAAAAACATAAACGAACAACTACCGAAGACCCTGTCAATCCCGGGCGACACTGATGTCACGAAGAGCATCAAGGAATTATACAAGCTTTTGAAGGTCAGAGCTAGGGTCACAACTAATTATTTTCTGTTTCAAATCCAAATACCATTGGTGGCGGAAAGGGACTACGCTCTATATCGGATCATTCCACTGCCGATCAAGATGGGCGCTGAAATAGTCATAATCCAACCGAGAACCCCATACCTAGCAACAGACTTCAAAAAGAATACCTACATGTCGATAACTAATGAAAATGTACGCTCCTGTACTGTACACAATCAATCTGTCAACAGAATGTGCCGGTCTACAATCTTCATAACAACATTGACAAAACTCCGAGCGAAGCAAAGTTACTTGGTCACACAACGACCTTGCCCTGTGACGTTAAACCGGCGTCATGCAAGTCAGAGTGGATCGACTTACACCTACCGAACAGCTGGCTGGCAACATGCTGCGGGACATGCACTATACGGACTATCTGCAACGAAGACATCGCATCATACACGCTCACATCTGCCGCTATCATAACAATATCACAGGGGTGTGTGCTACAGTCCGATGATCTAAGCATCTTCGCACACAACAAATACAAAAGTAATGCAACAATAAACTATAACATTCCGGAAGCAACAATAAACTCTACTGTAAACAACATAGTGAGCCTGACCTATCCTAAGGTGCCTTATCAACTTACGAGCGAAAATGCTGACATGAAGAAACTCAGAGAACAGATTGAATTTCAGAAGAGAAAGGAAAATAGCCTGCCCGCCAACTTAACAAGACATGATCTGCACCACTACGTGGTTGGCTACTCGATGGTCACCGTCCTCATCATCATCGGCATCGTGTGGGTGGCGAAGACTCGCTGCCTTCCAAAATGTACGAGAAAACATAATGCAGTCAGAGAGCGGCGCGAGCAAATCGAGCTATCAACGATAAGCACAGAACTGCATAATCAGCAAAAACCAACACGGGACAATCCGAGACCGATGACGCCTCGAGGGGACGCATCGCGGCGGGACTTTATTCTCGGTGCAGACAATTTAGTTTTTAATTTTGATTAATTTAATTGTTACGGCAAATCTTTCTTATCATACTTTTATCTTTTCTTGGGGCTTCCAAGATGTACAGTTTGTACATAATTAATAAAGACCTACTTTTAATTTGTTAGCGTTGCACTTAGCATGACGTTATTACCTATACAAAAACAAGCAGTAGCAATACGATATTGATCGGATTAACATCTACCAAGAAAGACTTGCCTAATTTATCTGTATTTCGTGTTATTAAGTGACAATATAGTGCTTTACTGAACTTTGGTGATCTTTCTCTAACTAACTACAACAACTACAAGAACCCATCATAGCTACCAGAGCTTAAACATAACTTCCTATAACATTTTTCAAGACGTGCGGCCACTACACCGTACATACTGAACAAACTCAAACGGCTTCAAAATCTTGGAATTCTGTTTATCTTAGGGCTGCGCAAATACGACCATCTATCACAACATCGCAAGGAGTTGAAGTGGCTGCCGATCCGTCTTCGTCGGGATTCACACATCCCCGATTACCTCTACAACATTTTACGGAATCCACGCTATTCAACCTTCCTACGGGACAGTTTTAAATTTCTTTCATCCAGCAGGGCTTGGAGAACCCACGCAGTTTCCATGCTTAAAACTCCACAGCATAACACTGCTTCCTGTAAGAATGGGTTTAAACCCCGGCCTACCCAGTTGTGGAATGCCCTGCACCAGAGTCCTATATTTAAAAGTCGTGTGAAGAAGCATTACCAATCTCTTTAGATTATAGGTAGTATGCATGTAAATATTTATTAGTATATAATAGTAGTAAACATAAACATAAACATTTACATATAAGCACATGCATTGCTTCTGGCAATACACTAGGATTCCCTGTGTCGTGGGACCCAGAAATAGCGACGTCACACACATATAAACATCCAAGACCTGGGGTTTTTTTTCTCTACCCCGCAGCCGGAGATCGAACCCGGGACCTCTCGCATGGTAGACAGAGCCACCACCGCTGCGCCACAGAGGTCGTCTGTAATAGTATATTATAAGTATTTAGTATATTATTATAGTAATTGTATAATTTATTTTATTTATATTTTTTATTATTATATATATTGTACACATAGGTCTATCCCTGCTCAGCGAACAACCTTTGCCACCTCAACCTGATTTTCTGGAAGAGATCTCTTATTAGAGATAAGCTCGCCACTACACTTCACTATTTAATGTATCTCTTCTTTTTTATATGATTTGTTTGCATTAAAGAAATTGTGAATTATGAAATCTAGCCAGAAATGGCAAAAATCGACATTTATTTATATTTTCATAATCTTGTTTTATCTATTGGACGCTCTAAATAAAATAAAAAATATAGGCAAAATAAATACATGTGTAATGGCTTTTTGCAAAAATCATGTCCTCGGCAGCAAAAACTATAAATTTGTAAGGCCTCAAAGTGTAAACATCTATAATATCTACAAAATATTTACTCTATTATTAATTTGTTTACTTGCTTACTTTATCGTGTTGTTTTTTTTTTTCAATTAATAACTTAACTCATACTTTTTAGTCAGTATTAAATTGATGAAATCTCGGCAGCTCACACAAATTTAACCCACACTTTCTTGAAATTTAAATTTAAATGGAAATGCAGAAGAAACAATACAAATACGTGGGTAATAAGGCAGAAAAGGAAACAATCTCAGCATTAGCTGCAAGCTAGCACAGTGCCCGAGGTACTAAGGGGCCGGAGCCCCTTAATACCTCGTCCTTTTTTGCACGCTGGTTATGTACCTAAGAATTGATTTGGGTAACTGCACCAATCTTCGCATATTTAGATAAGATATTGAGTGCGAAAGGGTCAAAACTACAATTATTATTTTAATCTTTTTTTTAACGGGGGGTTCTGTCTTCTCAACCTCCCGTCCTTTCATGCACTCTGATCATATACTTAAGGGCTAGTTCACTGTACGAGTCTACTCGTATTTATATTAGTTACTGTCTGCGAAACGGTCAAAGCCTAAGTAGTATTTTTATCAAGTTGCATAATTTCATTCTTTTTAAACGGGGGGGCTCTACCCTCCGACCCCCCTGTCCTTTTTGCACTCGAGTCGTGTACCTAAGAATTTATTTAATTCTCTATTTAGATGAGATAGTGTGTTCAAAGGACCAAGGGGCTCCAAATAGAATTATCATCCAGTTGCACATTTTTTCTCTCTTGATGCGGGGCTCAGCCCCCCCCCCTCCCCATCCTTTCTTGCGATCTGTTCATATCCCTAAGAGTTAATTTAGTTCACTGTACGAATCTACTTGTATCTAAATAGATTAGATTAGTTACTGTCTGCGAAAGGGTCGAAGCTACAAGTAGTATTTTTATCCAGTTGCATAATTTCTTTCTTTTTCAACGGGGGGGCTCCGCTCTTCCAACTCCTCGTCGTTTCTTGCATTCCTATCACATACCTAATTATTGAATTAGTTCACAGACATAACTTAACTAGCTGAAAAAAGTTATTTTAAAAAATGGAATCTATTGCTACTGCTCAAGAGCTGTCGGATTCAAAGTTGTCAGTTAAGGCCTTAAGTTTGTCAGTTAAGTTTGACACCTGAATAATCGCACTGACTGTGTGCCAAAAGTCAACGCTGTAAGTAGTATTTTTATCTAGTTGCATAATTTCTTTTTATGGGGTACTCCGCCCCACCAGCTTAGAACAAAATTCGAAACTAATAATATACTTAGGACGGCAGTAGCCTCACTCGGGGTAGCGAAACTCTTATAAATAGCGTGCACTCTTCAGGAGAAAACTCTTTGGCAGTAGCCTCAGATGAATTTAATCACATGTCTTTAAGATATTTGTGTCCCCGTATTAGAAATGTATGGTAATCAAGCGTATTAAAGGTTAATTTGGCTAAACTGGGCAATGTCATCAATCACACCCTGCGCTACCAGTACATAGTGATCAAAATGGCATGAATCGAATGAGGATGTCGCCCTCTCTCTCTCTCTTTCTCACTAGGGTTGCACGCTAGGGTTGCGTAATATAAGATTTAAATTAGTTTAATTATTGTTATTGCTGCTTTGTGTTTAAATTTAATAAAATGTTCAATTGCTTTTTCTCTTATATAATAAAATATTAAATTTAACCGCTCAAGCGCCAGGTTTTTTTAAGGCATTGCGATTTTGAACTTTATGCCATGGTAATTAAATTAAAAACCTATAACGGGGATTTTCCGATAAATGATGCCATGGGGCCTTGAGGGGTTAATGTTTGAAAATAGACTGAATCTTGTGAATAATTTTGGTAAGTTTTGAAACGGAAAACAAGGGCAAAGTGGAGGACAAGCAATAGAATTTAATTTGAAAATAAAATAAAATTGTACCCTCTTCCGTAAGTCATGCGCTCAGGAAATCGTCCGGCAGCCCTGTGATATTGTGTTCCCGGGGCCACGCGAGCGAGTAGGCAAATAACTCGCGACCTTGAGCGAGTACCGTGGCCCTGGGTATGGTGCGAAACTGCAAAGTCCATGGATACATTTTTTTTAAATTCAGACGACGTTTCTTCCGCTGCAGACCATTTTATGAGCGTGGGAAACTTAGATTTACCAATAGGTAATAATAAAGCTGTTAATTGTCTTCTGATTTCACGCCAAAAGCGTTCTGTAGGGATTGATACGATTCGGATTGTCCGAATTTGTCCGAAAAAAATTACTGTCTTAATCAGACTGAAAATCTGGCCTATATAAGGTAGATCACTCCGAAAGATCCGTTATAAAAAAATCTCCGGTTGTACAATCTATAGGTATGTTATAAATGTCAAACTGTCAAATGTGACGGATTCAGCTTTCAAAGCCAGGGAGGGATTTCAATAAATTAAAGGGGTCCATGGGGATGTTCATAACAATATGGACATAAAAATAATCTCTTGTGGACAAGAGATTATTAACACAGGTTAATAGAACCGGAAGCGTTCGTTATCGGAAATATGTATAAGAGCAGGGTTTCAGTTACAATTTTATTTTATTTTCTTTCTAAATTTCTGCCCACTTCCTGTCAAGCATCGTTCATGTAAAGGAGTTTATTAAAAAGGTTTATAGACAACACTTGGTTTATTTTTTATATTACGGGCCTGGATGATAGGTTTGGTAATTTAAGATTGTTGTTAAAAATTAAAGAGGCATATTTAAGTGTTTTTTTTATATGATGGTATGGAACTCTTTGTGTGCGAGTCAGACTCGCTTTTTACTAGTTTTATTTACAAACAAAAGTTAACAATATCAATAATGACACGCCGCTACTTAAACAGTTCCATTTGCAGGTAAGTGTTTGAAGAGGGTTTTTTTTACAGAAAGATAAGTTTTTTTCAATCACAAAAACCTACTTGCATATGTTATCGGAATTAAAAAGATTTTTTGACTAGAAAATATGGAGTCTGAATCATGACCTACATACATCCCTGTGCAATATGTAGTGATCAGGCCACAATGCGAGCAGGTAACCACCCCATCCACCTGGGTCTGTCTACTCAGATGTTCTAATTGAGGAAGAGTCGCGACAAGTAAATTAGGTCTTTCTGCTTGCATATAAAGTTTAATATCGTTTATATACAATCGGCTGCTATCGGGAATTGGGTTGATTTTCTGCGCAACCAAAAACTAACGAACGGAATTATATGTTGAGAAAGTACCTATTTGTACAGTGCATTTCAATAGCATTTCATAATAATGTAAACAGAAATGCCTGTTGACAGTTGTCTATAATTGAGCGAGATTTGAGTGTTGTACCTACACTGATGTCAAAGGCATTGATCAAAGAGATATAGTTCGCTGTCGATTTTCGATCGATTTTTTTCTATAAGTAGTACAAAACCAAGGAGTGGGGCGCGTAATTTCAGCTTAAACGAGCTCTAGCATCATACTAAAAAACTTAATTAAATTGTTTCAGAAAATTTAGTAGAATAGAGAATAACCGTAGATAGAGAAATATCCCAACCTGACGCGCGTCATTCGCTTGTGACAGATTCATCATCACTTGATGTGTCATCATCGGTCACATTTATAATAAAAGGCTGAGTTACAGCGTCGCTAGCCACATCCATAAGGCCGTCAAATTTTTTCATCCTTTCCTCTTCGTTTTGAACGTGACCGACGCATTTTGCCCATTGTTCTGCTCCGACTCTCGCCAATCCTTCTTTTAGCAAATTTTTTATTACTGCCATTTTTAAAAGATTTATTATTTCTTCCTTCGTAAGACTTGATCTGTGCCCAAATCAGTTTTATTGGATTCAACTCACAGTGATATGGAGTAAGGCGCAACAGTTACTCCTTTAGATGCGGCGAGATCATCGACATATTTTGTTCTATACTTTTCCTTTACGAATTTTGTAACTGTGCTTTTTCTGGATCGTTTTGAGTATGAAAAATTCAATTTTTTCAATATTATATACATAGTTGTATGAGAAAACGTAGGTAGACTGTCATCCTCATTGACTGCTTTCTCCATCAAAGCACATCTTCATGAACTTTTCTCCGTATTGCAGATAAAGTAAATTCATCTAATTTATTAATTATTACTCGATTTGAAGCTTTCTCCTAAAAGTGAATCAGTTATTCAAAAACAAACAATAACTTAACTTGATATTGTGAGTTCATGAGTACAATAATAATTGATGACATATTATCTAATACAAAAATTTCATGAAATCTGGCAGGTAATTTAAACAGGTGTTAGGTGAAGTTAGGTAGTTACCTTTGGCTGTGGTATTTCTTGAGTTTCTAAATTATGCTTCATGGTATATCTCACTACGTCCTGAGACACCCCCATTATTTCTGAAGTTGTTTTATATATCTCCATTTTTTATGGGTATGTAGGAGAAGATTTTTCCAAATAATTATAAATATTTACTAGAATTTGTTTTCCCTTGTGGTCAGATGAATTTTTCGTCTTTTGGCAGGCGGACTAGTCTCCCACCCTGAGGTACTGGGTTGCGGCTCAGTCATTGTAACCTAAAATTGCCACTATATTCTAAATATCTCGGGTAGACTCGATCCTTAGCGCCGTTTGCGCTCCAAATTGGATCTTCGTCCGAAATAGCTCTCTTTCACTCCTTGTGTAACAAACTACTATTGTTACCTCCTTGTTTTTTGAGAAAGAGGTCCTATCGTATAAAAAGCAAAGTCCGTGATTTTAAGCAGATGTCGTTGTTTCAATAATAAATCCAACCAAATCGCAAAGAAAATGTCCTTAATCCAAAATACAAGAAGCAAAGTCGTCGATAATTACTGGAAACGGAAAAACGCAGAGAACTCGGATCAATACCCACTGACACAGGACAGGGACAGTGAATGAAGTATCATTTTTTTTAAATATATATTTCCTCTTTTCACTTTTTTAGGTTCACCTCCTCCTTCGGTAGGTAGATCTCCTTTAAGTTCTTCATTATTCTTTTCATAATTGCAAATCAATTAATCAAACCGATTGATCGATCGAATCGGATCGATTCAAAAGAATGAACCACACTAACTTTCCAAAGACAATAAGACTTTGATGCGCTTTGATGAGTTTTTACAAACTTTTGTAATATTCGTCGTCCGATAATTTTGCAATAAAATAACTATCTTAGGGGAGTTACTTGGTGTCGAAATGATGTAAGAACAATAAATGATTCCTTGGTATGTGAATGTGTTCATTAATGTATTGATTGATATTCAAATGTAAGTAGTTACGGCGTAATCGTGTGTAATTTGGCTTATTTACATTTTGTGAAATGATATCGAAATGGACTTTAGGTATTTTCAACTAATTAAAGCATAAGGCGTGAAACTCCTTCGTCACTTTGTTAGTAATGTGTTTATAAATTCTGCTTTTTCATCAGCTCGCTCTGAATAGATCTTTCATCACAATTAAATCAAAAGCAAATAATGGATTTACTTATTATCTGTTAACATAAAAGGGTAACCCATTTAGGTAGATACTTTTATTTATACCACGCAGCAGTTTGTTTTATTTTAGAACGATTGATGGACCGATGTTATGTAGATGCTCGGTCACGAAAGTCCCAACAGTTTCTTTCTTGTTTAAATTCAGAGATATACGTTGGTAATACCTACTGAATATCGATTGGTACTAAGAAAATACAATTTCATGGTACCGTAACAACAGCTACTACCCGTTCATTTCGAGTTTGCCATCGCAGACCGTTACAAAATTACATCAGAGGGACAGCAATTCTGACGAAAAAAAATGTACTTGGTGTTGGAGCTTGAATACCTTGATCAAAATCATAATTTTAGTCACGAAGAAAGTAAATAGTCTATAGGTATTAATATGTGTGTACACATAACCCCTAGTAATAAGTTAGTCATAAGTATAAAATAAAGAATCTACTTCCTGTGCATTTACTGGTAGGCGAGTTAGCACCAACTTTGACGATAATTTATTTGCCTTCCCTTCTTCAGAAAATTACATCAATTTGAGCAATAAATTGCGTTCAGCGTTATGCAAAACTTCTCCTTTTTTACTAATATTGGAACGTGACTTGTTGAAAACATCGACAAAAAAAAAGTTTTTTTTGATAGCCTGCTGTTCAATGTCTCACTGATCGGCAAAGGCCTCCCCGGCTTGAGCCCACACATCTCTGGTAGTCGCAAGATCGACCCACTCTGGTTGGAACTTGGCCAGATCGTCCTGCCATCTTCTTCTGGGCCTTCCTCTAGGCCGGTGTCCATCTGTAGGCACCCATTCAGTGGCTATCTTTGCCCATCTGTCTGGTTCAATTCGACATCAAGAATACAATACACCGCTTTACCTTGCTTTTGAAAACTATTCGAAAGCATTCGATAGTCTTGCACACTCCTCAATTTTTTATTATTTACTTAATCAAAATATAGATCCTGCCTATGTTAACATATTAAGATCAGTTAATAACAATATACAGTAGATGTTAAACTTCAATTTCCGGGACCTACATTTGTCATAGAAAAGGGCGTGAAACAAGGCGACCCCTTGCCACCAAAACTGTTCACGCTGGTGAACAGTTTTGGAGGCAAGTGGTTTTGGAGACTTCTTCTAGGGTGCTGACCCTAGAAGAAGTCTCCAAAACCGTAACAGCTTCATGACAAGATAAAATCATTATTGTCGGCGATATTGCTTCGCCCACGATAATGTACTGTTCGCTTCAACAGCTACGGAACTTCGAACTATGCTACAGGAACTAAGCACGGCGAGTCATGGGGTTGGAATGAAGATGAATCGGTCAAAAACTCAACTAATGACCAACGGCGCAAAGCGTAAGGAAGGTAGTAATAGTTGATGGGCAGGAGATACAATACGTCGACGAGTACACCTACTTGGGCCAGACAGTCACCTTCGAAAGCAGGCAGGCCAAGGAAATCAAACGTCGTGTTTCGATCGCCTGGAAGAGCTTCTGGTCCATGAAGGAGCTTATAAAGAACATGTGCATTCTGCCCATCCCTACCTATGGCGAACAAACGTAGTGCTTGACTGAACATCAGAAGTCCAAGCTCAAGGTTTGCCAGCGTACTGTTACAACCCTTATTAATATGTAGATAAAGCTTAATAGAGCATAATCTCCACATGGCTGTATTTTTCCGTGTTAATTACTGTTGATCATCATTTTTAGACTTCGTCGTTTCTAACTCTTTTGTATTTTAGTCAGTTAGATTCAGTCACTCGCGAAAAGCGGTAAAGCATTCTGCTACCTCAAAATTGGGAAGTTATAAAGTTGTGTAATTCTCTCTGAGATCAATAAATATTAGTGTTAGTGACTTTGTGTTTTTTTTTAAAAGACAAACGACCCAGGCCGCCTAACAACTGGTGTCAGAAGTGGGATGACAGGAAGGTCTTATTTACTGAGACTCTGTCATCCGAATCCGTGGCCACGTTTCGTCAAATTGATCGACAGTAAGACTCGACCCCAGGTCGAGCCTGCATCAGCCGCATCCTAGCACCTAGTGATCCGACGGTTAGTCTCCGCTCCGTAGCGTGAGCCCGCGATCTTCACACACGAACTGCTTCACCAACCTGGTCGACGGTCAGCCTCAGCATCAGCTCGAGCCCGCACCATTACTCATCTGAAGATGATGAAACAGATCTAACTCAACAACCATCATCCAAGGAAACATTTTCCCACGGCAGTCTTCATACAAACTCTGTTTTGTGGAAAATTCCACACCGTCAACTGCCGCCTTCACGTTATCTGCTGGCGATAGTAACAGGAGCGTTGCAAAGCCTGCAATTCATTGGAAACCCTAAATGTAGTGTTATGCTACTTACATGCTATTCTTGCTTTTCATGCTTTCATGCTTTACATGCTATTCTTGCTTCCTATCCCTTAGCTCCAGCTCCACCATCAGTCTTTTTTGTTTGTCCTTCAGGGTACCTTGCTCTGTCATGCTTTCATGCTTTTCAGCTATATTCTTGCTGAGCTGCATAGTCTGATATTGGGTATCACCTTTATTTTCATAGGACCCTGTAACGTTTTAAACCATAAGAATACATTAACAAATCATTTTTGCTTTGTATTTTCATACTATCAGCTCTTGTAAATCGATAGGGAAGGGGTTTACCTTTGGTGACCTTGTTTTTGGCTTTCTCCGAAACTCTGCAATCTCGGGCTTCGTGCGCGCTGGTACGCTACCCTTTTTCCTTTCGCTGTTATGTAATTTTGGCTATGTGAACTTGTTAAATTTTATATTACGAGCCTGAAACGAAACTTTGACATTTGTTGACATCGTTGTTTATCTGGTTGTCATGGCAATGTCCATACAAACTCGTTAGCGGTCTGATAGGTTAGCTTCAATACTTTTACAAAAATACTTTTTCTCTCTTGGCCACTCACAAAAATTACGTTTAATTTAAATAATTTTTAGAATTCTCCAAAAAGGGTATAAAAGCGGAACATTTCTGAAATTCTGCAGTCTCACGTCAGCTTCTGAACTAGAAGTATCACTTAAAGGCCTTATCCCGGGGTCGCACTACCCCGGGATCCTGCGAGCCTTCAAACTCTCTCAAACCTTCAAACAATCCTTCAAACAACGGGATCGTGCGAGCCTCCAAACTCCCTCAAAACCTTCAAATAATCCTTCAAACAACGAGATTCTGCGAGCCGTGCCTACGCCGCGATCTTGCGAGCCACTCCTACAACGGGATCCTGCGAGCCGTAACTACAAATACGCCCGCTACCGTTCCACTCCTACAACGGGATCCTGCGAGCCGTAACTACAAATACGCCCGCTACCGTTCCTACAACGACGATTTCATCGACATCTACAACAACAAATACACCTGCATCCTGGTCATCACCCCACCGGTCTACTTCTCTCCGTGTCCTCCGCTTCCTTCTTTCTATCCAGACATCTGTATTTTATAAAACCTGTTCTCATCTCATTCATTATCATCTTCGTATCATTTTTTTATCGTCTTCACTGTAAATATCTAATAAACTGTTACTACTAAATTTTATCCTGGTTGTTTTCTGTAAGGTTCTGGTTAGGTTCGTATCCTCACACGACAACCCTTGGGCGCCTTGCATTAGCGCCTACTTTCCTGCGCACCACCTGCCTGCACACATACTACCTGCGCGTGACACTACCGTGAGAATGAAACTCGAGATCTTCATCACCGTGTTCTTGTGAGTAAAAATTCAAAGATAAAATTAAGTGTTTCAGTGATATTTCTACAAGGTTTTACTATATTTTTATGCTATTTTACATTTTATAATTTTTACTTGTGTGTGGTTTTTAATTATATACTACACTTGTCTAACATATCACAGTTCGATTAATGTCGAAACTTAAATCTGAAACCGAAGACGTCAGTCTAATATCAGAAGATAGCGAATCTTCAGCAGCCGAAACCGCTGAATCTTCTAACACAACACCTGAAAAACCCTCTAAAACCAAAATGTCTGTCACTCTTGGTGTTCTCACTAAATTCATCAAAAGCTATAATGGTGACAAGGAGTCACTCCCTGCTTTCTTAACAAACTGTGACAATGCCATGTCCCTAGCTACCCCCGAGCAACAAAACGTGCTCTGCAAATATATACTCTCTCAACTAGAGGGTAAGGCACAAGTAGCCTATAGCTTAAAAAGCTTCACAAAATGGGAGGATATAAAAGCCTTTCTCAAATCAACTTTTGGGGGAAAAAAACACGCAACACATCTTTTGGTTGACTTGCAAAATTGCAGACAACTCTTTTCAGAAGATGTCACCAAAAATTCATTGCGTATTGAGTGTATACTAACTAGAATACAATCCGACATTCACTACAATTGCAAAGATTCCAAAGAACTTCCTGGCCGTATAGCAGCCATGGAAGATCTCGCGCTCAATACCTTCATGTTAGGCCTAAGTGGCTCAATTTCTAATATTGTGCGATGCAGAAACCCCTCAAGTTTAAATGAAGCGGTACAGCACGCTATTGAAGAGGAAAAACTGTACAACTTAAAACAACAGTCAACATCCTCACATCGCTCTCAAAAACAGTGCTCTACATGCAGTAAATTAGGGCACACATCCTCTGAGTGTTATAAAAATAAAAAGCCTCACTCACATAACACACAAAGGTCCTTTAACGTAAATTCTGCCCAAACCCAAGGTACATCTCAAGGTTCAACTAATGCAAATGTCAAGCAGTGTAAATACTGTAAGAACCTTGGTCATACCCTTCAGGAGTGCCGTAAACTCAAATAAAAAATCGGCAAAATAATAGCCAAGGTCAAATACCAAACTCTAACTCAACTCATGCAAACGTGCATGTAACGCGTGAGGACCAAGACCTTGATTTAAACAGCGAATGATTTCGGATCAGTGCCTGCCGAAATCGTGCTTTAAAAACGGTACAAATAAGCCCTCTGATTTTGACTCAATCCTTACTAAGTCCCAAAACTTAAATTCACCTCGGGCAACGTTCCCGAGTCACACACCTCGTAAAAATTCGAGTTCATCTCAGCATTCACTGAGTTCACTGAGTTCACTGAGTTCATCTCTGCCTAAAGGCAAGAGTTTTGCTAAGTCCACACCTCACGTGCCACAATGCGAGAGCACGTCGAGTCACACATCTCGGAAAAATCCGAGTTCATCTCAGCCTACACTGGGTCCCCTAAATTCTCTGAGTTCTAAAGAAAAATCACTGAGTCCACCTCTGTCTAAAGACAAGAGTTTTCCTAAATCTACACCTCACGTGCCACAATGCGAAAACACGTCGAGTCATGTTATTTTAAATCAAAACTCACCTCGAGAAAATTCGAGTACTACTAATTTTACTAAGTCAAAAAATACATCTCGTAACAAGTCGTATTCTACCACTTCTATATCCCGGCAAAATAAACAAAGGTCACTGAACCCTTCTACTAACTGCACTGAATTAAATCATACTACCGACTCTATTCCAATCTTTGAGACCTATACCAAAAAGGTGTCTCTACCACACATTTATTTACAAACTAGCCATTCTACGGAACCACTGTGTTTCCTCGTAGATACAGGCGCGAGCATCAGTATCGTCAAAAACTCAAGTCTCAGAGAAACTCCACACCTTTCACACGAAATTGTAAGACTCAAAGGCATAAGTAACACTGAATCTTTAATTAAAACATTAGGAACCTTTCAGATGGTAATTAACATACCCCAAGAATCATTGAATTACAAATTTCATGTTACAAGCGATGACGTCAGTTTGGAATACTATGACGGAATCATCAGCAGTGATTTCTTTAGTCATTTCAAAGTAAAAATTGACTACCACTTAAAAACTTTGCTAATTAAAGGTCAATCCCTACCTATTGTTTATAATCAGCCAACCTACATTATCCCGGCCCGCTCTGAGACCGTTATCGAATGCGCAGTATCAAATTACTCGCCCGAGTTTTATCAAAATAATGAAGCCCTTATTCTAGATCATGTCTTATGCAATGGTGTTTATGTTGCTAATTGCATCGTCTCAATTAAATCTAATGCAAAAGTTAATGTCTCTGTTTTAAACACCACTGACTCAAGTATAGAAGTCAAAGACTATTATGTAAAACTAACACCATTCGAACAGAAGTTCCTTACTGAGTCTTGTCACAAAATAAATTCGATAAATACTTCTGAATCGGATCGATTAAATAGAGTGCTAAGTCAAATCCGCTGTTCTCATCTCAATGATGAAGAGAAAAGGTCACTATTCGAATGCTGTTCCCAGTACCCTGACATTTTCCATCTCGAAGGTGACCCTCTGTCTTTCACTCATGCTATCGAGCATTCTATTAATTCCGGTAATGCACCGCCTATTCACGTCAAATCATATCGCTTCCCTGAGAGTCATAAAGAGGAAGTCGACACTCAAGTCCAGAAAATGCTCGACCAAAATGTAATCCGTCCCTCTGTTTCACCATGGAGTGCCCCTGTGTGGGTTGTCGAAAAGAAAATGGACGCTTCAGGCAAAAAGAAGTGGAGAATCGTCATCGATTACCGTCGCTTAAACGACGTCACTGTTTCAGAAAGCTATCCACTGCCTCTAATCACCGACATTCTTGACCAATTAGGACATTCCAAGTACTTCAGTACTTTGGATCTCGCGAGCGGATTTCACCAAATTAAAATGGGCTCAGTCGACGCCCCAAAAACTGGATTTACCGTGTCTACCAACTCTTGTAGCTCTGGCCACTACGAGTTTGTCAGAATGCCTTTCGGGTTGAAAAATGCCCCCGCTACTTTCCAACGCCTTATGAATACGGCACTTTCAGGGCTTCAAGGTCTCCACTGCTATGTTTATTTAGACGACTGTATCATATACTCTCATGACCTTGACTCCCACATGACCAAGCTAAAGCTAGTCTTCGACCGACTGCGTGAATTCAACTTGAAACTGCAGCCAGACAAGTGTGAATTCTTACGCCGCGAAGTCGCATATTTAGGACACATCATAACGGACAAAGGCGTGTCTCTGAATCCTGAAAAAGTTAAATCCGTGACCAATTTTCCCACTCCGACTAACGTAAAACAAATCAAGTCCTTCCTAGGCCTAGTCGGATATTACAGACGATTTATTGAGAATTTTTCTAAGTTAACTAAACCACTGACTTCACTGCTTAAAAAGGATGTCCCATTTGATTGGACTCCAGAACAACAAAATGCTTTCCAAATTCTCAAGGAGAAACTCACCACAGCCCCACTGCTTCAATACCCTGATTTTTCAGCTCCGTTTGTGATAACTTCGGATGCTAGTAACTATGCTGTCGGTGCAGTTCTCTCCCAAGGCGACATAGGTAAAGACCAGCCTATTGCCTACGCCTCGCGTACATTAAATAAGCCAGAAGGCAATTATTCAACTACCGAGAAGGAACTTCTCGCGATCATATTCGCAGTCAAAACTTTCCGTCCCTATATATTTGGTCGGAAATTCAAAATTGTCACAGACCATCGTCCCTTGGTATGGCTGTTCAACGTAAAGGATCCCGGTAGTAGACTCATTCGTTGGCGCCTTAAGCTTGAAGAGTACGACTACGAAATAGTGTACAAACAAGGTCGTCTCAACTCTAATGCTGACGCGTTATCACGCTGTCCCGTCAACGCAATTCATGCTGATTCCCTGTTAAATTCAACTTACGAAAAGTATTTCAAGGAACAGTTTACAAACAAACTTCCAGATTCCAACACACAACAACACTGTTATTGAGGAGCACACGGAGGCTCTACAGCTGACTAAATTAAAATCAATAACATGTCCCGTCTCATTAGATCTCGACTACTCTTTGCCTCACTGCGAAGAGATATTGTCGCAACTCGACAATTCCGCTGACTTGTTCAATTCTGAGCGAGAACCTTTTACTGTTCAGAGCTTGAATAGTAACAATAAAATATATTACTTTCCATACACTAAGGTTCATCACTATGAAGAGACGAAGTACAAGGACATTTACAACTTGTTGATAAAACTTAGAGATCTTATTCTGAAAGATCACCCTGAAACCACTGATCTCGCAACATCCGACTTTACAGACCCATTTTCCAAAATTTCATATACGAAAATCTATAATATGATTTCCCAAGTCTTTAATAACACTAACATCAAAATTCATATCTACAAAAATCAACTGATCTACCCGACTGCTGTCGAGGTCCCAAAAATATTGAAGGAAAACCACGACTCTACTATCGCTGGTCACCCAGGGTCAAAGCGGATGTACAATAGAATAAAAGCTGCCTATTACTGGAAAGGCATGCGTTCTGATATTGAGGATTATGTTAAGAAGTGTAAACTTTGTCAGGTCAATAAACCTTTACGAAAATCAAATAAAGTCCCAATGGAGATTACGTCAACCTCTACGAGACCATTTGAACGATTGGCTCTCGATATAGTTGGTCCCCTACCCGACGCGGGTTTCCAAAATTTTAGATTCATCTTAACATTACAGGATGATTTAACTAAATTTTCAAGCGCATACCCCATGGTCACTGCGACAAGTGACGAGATAGCTAGAAATCTCGTACATTTTATGTCTCTTTTTGGATTTCCCAAAACAGTACTCACTGATTTAGGTACTTGTTTTACCTCAGAATTGTTCAAACAGCTTACCGAAATCCTGAAAATCAAGTCTCTATTTACTACTCCTTACCACCCACAGACCAACGGAGCACTAGAACGTTCACATGCTACACTGAAGGAATACCTGAAATCCTTTGTCAACGAAAACCAAAACGACTGGCACTGTTATCTGTTTACTGCCATATTGGCATACAATACTACCCCTCATTGTACCACTGAGTTTACCCCATACGAACTTCTTTATGGTTACAAGCCTATTATTCCAAATTCCTTATAAGAGACCTCCAGTAATACTACCCACAACGAGTACATTCGCGCATTGCCATACAGAATGCGTTTTAGCCGCGAAAAGGCTATCGAAAAGATTAGAGCCAGTAAAGAAAGGTCAATGCAATATTATGACGCAAACTCTCGTGACGTCACATATAAAACAGGTGATATGGTTTATTTAAAGCAACACCATAGGCTTAGGAAAGCCCTTTCACCAATATGGAAAGGCCCTTTTAAAATTATAAAAGTGCATAACAAGCACAATGTAACTCTTCAAGTCGGCCGTAAACATATAAAACACCACACAAACGAAATTAAGCCTGCTAAATCTCCACTCTATTTATTTCCAGAGCCCTGCTCTATGGATGCTACGCTGAGTCTAAAGTTACTCGGATAGTACATAGTCCCGGAATTTATTTTGAACCTATTACAACGGTTCACTTTCATAACGATTACTGGAAGGTAATCACGCACATTGATCTTATAACCCTAGAGCCCTATCTTCAAAATGTAGAACACTTATTACAAAAGACTTAAGATCTTTGTAATAAAATACAATCATCCGACCTCATCCAATATAAGGATGTCTCCAGCCCAATTGAAGTCTTAGTTGAGTCTAATTTTATCAAATTGCAATCACTATCTCATATTATCTCTACTCAAACCCCAACGAAGGTCAAACGATCTTTAGAATTCGGCGGAGAGATTCTAAAGTTTTTCTTCGGCACATTAGACGCGGACGACGCCCGGAAATATGATGCCGCTATCGAATCTTGCAAAAAAAAGCGAGAACGAACTGTTTTATTTGATGAAAGACAAGATTCATATTGTTAAATCGACAATTAATAATTTTAACTCTACGATTTATAAACTCAATCAGAATGAAATTAAACTGAATGCCCAAATTAATAATATGAATGAAATCTTATCTCAAATCACGAAAACAGATAATGTGTTATATTCTATGTCTAGGATAAATAGCTTACTTAATATAATCGAAAGTTCCCTACTTTCTCTTTCTTATTTGATTGATACCACGTTAAATGCTATCCTATTTTCTAAGGTTAATATACTACACCCTAGTGTGATAAGTCCCTCAAAACTGTTTGCTGAGCTATCAAAACACAGCAACCACATAAACAAAAGACTAGACTTTCCTGTTGAACTAAATATAAACAACATTCATTCACTAATTGACGTGTCGGAACTTAACTGTTACTATTATAACAAAATGATAGTTTTTGTTTTGCAGATTCCACTAATAACTTCCGATAGGTTCACAGTTTACAAAAATATACCTCTGCCTACCCCGCATGATGACTCACATGTCAGAACTTTCGCGCTCATTCAGCCTTCCGATAATTACATTGCTCTAAGTGATGACAGATTGCACTATGCTATGTTGGACAGTATAGATAAGTGTAAGAAAATTAATTATAACTACTCCATTTGTAAACTTGTCTCAATATTTTCAAGTAATGGTTATCCGAATTGTGAATCAAAACTCCTCACGGAGGTGACAATGTCCTTGCCGCCTCAATGTAATGCTAAACTGTTATTTGGACAAATAAGCATATGGCAAAAGCTTCAAAATAACAAATGGATATATGTACAGTCAAACCCTACTAAACTTACTATGAAATGTGATGATAATATTGTTGATTATTCCATAGTTGGTACCGGTATTGTAAAACTAACCGAAAATTGTATCGGTTTTTCAAAAACTATTCAGCTGATTCCAACTAGTTTTTACTCTTTCGTAATGAAGTCTCCATTGGATATTACTTTTGATATCACATTAGACGACTGTTGTAAGAAAGAAGTTTTTAACCAGACTCTACCTCATTTATCGCCAATTAATTTGAGCAAAATAAGTTTAGAGTCCTTGAAATATGCTACACATAAACTGGATAATTTAGAAGATGAATTAAGTAAGTTACAATCAGAATCCCACTTTGTTAAATACAGTAGATACTATTCAGGTTTCACTTATGTTTTAATTAATATAATATCTCTGTTTGTTTTGTATAAACTCTATAAATGTTACAGAAATCGAATTGGCAATCGTAACTCTAGATGTTGTATACAAATATTCAATCAATGCAACAATAAGAAGCTGGTCAAACATCAAGCTAAAATGTCTAACTCTATTGAAATGTCAGATGTTTCTACTTCAGATGAAGAAAAAAAATCTGTAAAATCTCTGCCAGCCCCACATACTAGTTATAAGTCTTATGATAACCTTCATGGAATCGAGGTTCCTCATCCTTCTAGACGTAATCTTAACTTTTGAGTGAATTCAGATAATACGTTTTGTACTTTTGTGTTAACTGTAAGTTTTGTAAGACTTCCTAAATTTGAGTTTTCTATTTTCAACAAACTTTAGTTTAGAACTTCGCTTCATTTTTAAAGGGATGAAGCTCCGTCAAAATGGGGGAGCTGTTACAACCCTTATTAATATGTAGATAAAGCTTAATAGAGCATAATCTCCACATGGCTGTATTTTTCCGTGTTAATTACTGTTGATCATCATTTTTAGACTTCGTCGTTTCTAACTCTTTTGTATTTTAGTCAGTTAGATTCAGTCACTCGCGAAAAGCGGTAAAGCATTCTGCTACCTCATAATTGGGAAGTTATAAAGTTGTGTAATTCTCTCTGAGATCAATAAATATTAGTGTTAGTGACTTTGTGGTTTTTTTTTAAAAAGACAAACGACCCAGGCCGCCTAACAGTACGATGGAGCGCAGCATCTTGGGTATGAAACGAACTGATCGCGTTAGAAACACCGTACTGCGCTCTACAACTGGCATTGTCGATGTGGACATTCAGATCGCCAAACGAAAATTGAATTGGGCCGGCCATGTGTGTTGAATGCACCCATCCGGGCCCCATCCGAATACGAATGATGCTCTGAACGTCTGGTACGCTAGAGTTCGTAGCTGACTTATCCGTCCCCGCTCCCACCCGGCAAAAGAATGTTCATTCTAATATGGGTGTTCGGTCAATCTATTCCCTATAAAGTCTGTGATCTATGAGTGACCTCTCGTGACTGTAGGTTATATTGTTATATTCAGCTTTTTGTTTTGATATTTTATAGGTTCGTTTTTATTTGTTACAAGAACGGCAAATTTAAAAAAAAACAGATTCGTGAAATTTACTTGAAGTTACCAAATTTATGATTATGTCGAAGTTCATGCCAAATTCCAGCAACCACAACATTACCAAAGTCTGAGGAGCCAAAGCCTTTATGTAAGTAAGATACTGATGCCAGCTGAGATCCTGGAGTCAAACTGTTCTGATTGTCCAGCTTTTGCAGGTGGGAATTTTTATCTACTGCAAAATTGCATATGTATTGCCGTGACAAACGATTGAAGTTTTCTTGAAAATATATAACGCGTTTGATATTTAAACTACTCTCAACGACCCAAGGCATCATATGATGCCATTTTCCCGTTATAGATTTTTAATTTTAATACCATGGCATAAGGTTCAAAATTGCGATGCCTCAAAACAACCTGATACCTATAATTTTTATTTTAAGGTGGCTGCAACCATTCCCTACTACTTTTATTTTGGCTTGAGAAGCGGACCTGCGATCACATGTATCACGATATACCCGCAGTATATAGAACCGGTGCGGTGCAGACCAGAGATTTATTGGGCCAGAACCCAGACTGCCTATATCAGAAGCTCAAGAACAAGGCGATTTGGGGAGGGAAGTGGGCTGAATCAACCGTAACCGGTGCTCAAACACTGGGAATTGGGTGAAATAGTCTCAAACAGGACCGATTATCCAGCCGTGTTCAGCAGGCGTCCCACCTCATCATCTATCTATCTACCCATGGTACTACCGGTGGTACTTCTGGGCTGCACAAATTCAATTTTGTGTATAATATTTCTAGTATATGTTTTATATAAATAAAACCATACATATTCTTAGAAATGTTGTGTATTTTATTATATCATCCTGCAAATTTGTCAGCCCAAAAGCAATCATTACAATTTGATCCATGTAGCCCAAACAAAAATGCGAATAATTCTAGAAATATTCTGCGTTCATTTGACGACAAATTCTTCTCACAGACGTTCTAGAATTGGTACGAATAACAAATCCGAGTTATCACTGCTGTTTGAAGGGACGAAACGCTCTTTGCTTCCCATTATGAAAAACAATGAGATTTTATCACGCTTTTATCAGCTTCACCTGTATGTTTGTTTGTTTGTTTGTATGTAATCGACTCCTTTGGACTCGATTTTGACCCACTTTAAACGGACAGATTCAATTCAAACTTTGTACACTTATCAAGAATCAGCGACAATGTAATAATTTCATAAGTTTATCTCATTATCCTGATTAGGATCGCCAGGATTCATTAATTTCTCGTATTTGGGGGATTGACAAAACAGACTACTTACTTTCCGGCTCGCGCACTCGAACTAAAAAATGAAAAAAAAATATAGTTTAAAAAAACTAAAAGACACGCTTTTAAAGCACTTCGAACTAAAAAGTTAAAAATAATTTTTAATATAACCTTAAAACAATAATGAATAAAAAATACTATTATTATTGTGAAAAAAAAAGCGTCGGGCGCTTTGTTCCATATATTTTGTACATCGAGCGCCCGACGCTTTTTGTTTCACAATAATAATAGTATTTTTTATTCATTATTGTTTTAAGGTTATATTAAAAATTATTTTTAACTTTTTAGTTCGAAGTGCTTTAAAAGCGTGTTTTTTTTTGTTTTTTTAAATTATATTTATTTAGCAAGAATTCAAACCGCCATCATCAGGGCTAGCAGCATGTGCATCCGCGGTACCCGCCATAGGTGGAAGCGCACAGGCCTATATGAGGATGGAGCGGCAGTCCCACACGTCTTGAACTAGAATGAATATCTTATTTATATTCTCTGTGCTTATTTTCATGAATCTTTTGCTTAATAAATTTAAATAAAACGTTAATAGGAAAGAAAAAAAAAAAAAAAAAAATTATATCACAATAATAACCAATAATTTCATTTTACTCAGGTTAGGACTGACGTGAGTGACGTGATGTTTGTTTGACAGTGCCAAGTATAAGAGTGAAGCATATACTTAGCTCTCTTTGGTTGACTCGACTGCCACTTTTTTTTTGTGTTCGGCAAAGAAATTTATCCCATTTCTTGGTGACGTCAGGTTTACTTTTGGCGGGTAAAATTTTAGCTTAGTTTTTTAAATAGTTTTTTTTTAAATAGACGCAATGAATAAAACACAAAAATATTTAAAAAAGTTTCTTAAAATGGTCTATATTTTCAAAATTAAATTAATATATATATGTATATATATATGTCGCAGAAGGGTCAGGACCGATGGATGGCGTCCCGACGATAGGTGTGATGGGTACTCGAGCATTGGAGACAACAGCTTCATTATAACACAGTTTATTAACTTTAGGGCACGAATCATGTACTAGACACAGAATAATGACATTTGACACTGGGAGCACTAGTTACAAAACAATCACACTGAACACGGGGAGTACTAGATACATAATAACCACACTAGTCACGGGGACTGGCTAGTCCAATAATGTGGGAGGAGGTGCGCTCCGTACGACTGCTCGTGAACTTTCTTCGCTAGCAACATAGTCATTAAGTTTAACTTACCTACTTGAAATGATCAAATTTAAGGACTGATTAATACTAAGTATTAGATTTACTGTCTGTTTGCACCGAACCTAGTTCCCTAAATTATTATTATTTTATTTTATTTACTTCTCTTTATAGTAGTTTATGTGACTGCTACATAATGGAGGGCAGTAATACTCGAGAGTGGGTTTATGAAACGAGCCGAAGGCGAGTTTCATAATAATATCACTCGAGAGTTTTAATGCCTAATTATGTACAGTTACATACACTAGTTTATCTACACACATATCATAAGCTCTCTTTGATGTGTTCAGGAACCACATTTTTGATCGGCATTGTGGCTCTGCAGTTGTTTAACTTGTTCTGTAGTGCCAACTTCACGCAGGCGGGCGTCGGCGTTCGAAATTTGAATGTCAGTACCAACTTCACAGACAAACTAGGGGCGGCACGTAGGTGGGCGTCGGCGTTTGTCAAATTTGAATGTGAAAAAAATACACATAATGGTCATAATATGTAATTTTTCAGATAAGAAATGAGTTTTTACCAAGTAGTTTAACATTATGCTGATCGCAACGTGCGGTTTTTGAACGCAGTAAAGAGGGTTTATGATACATGTGTAGATAAAAATGTTTATGTTATGTGTTGCCCTAGTTTTTAATGTTTTATAATTTTATATGGAAATGCTCTGTATTTCTGGAATAAAAACTTTATTATTATTATTAAAAGAAGCCCCAACGACGTTCTCCTAGAACCGGGAGACGATATTCATCGTATTTATCGTATCACTCTCTCTATAATAGCTCTTAAAGCTCAACCACCCCACGCCCCTCAGGCACGTCAACTCGACGAAGAACGTGTTCCCGAAGCATTGCAGCATCTCAGATACCAAATTATGATTGAAAGAGATCGCAGTCTGTAGTGTTATGCTACTTACATGCCATTTTCTAGTCTGTTCATCTGGATACTTGCTGAGCTGTACAGCTGGATATTTTGTATCATCTTTATTTTCATAGGACCCTGTAACGTTTTAAACCATAAGAACACAATAACAAATCATTTTCACTTCGTATTTTCATACTATCAGCACTGTTAAATCGATGTCGAGGGGTTTACCTTTGGTGACCTTGTATTTGGCTTTCTCCGAAACTCTGCAATCCCGGGCTTCGTGCGCGCTAGTGCGCTACCTTTTTATCTATCGCTGTTATGTAATTTTGGCTAGGATATCCTGTTGTTTTCTCTATTACGAGCCTGAAACCAAAATCTGACATATTGCTATGTCGTTGTTTATCTGGTTGTCATGGCAATGTCCATTCAAACTCTTTAGCGGTCGGATATGTTTTCTTCAATACTTTCACAAAAATACTTTTTCCCTCTTGGCCATTCACAAAAATTGCTTTTAATTTAAATAATTTTTAGAACTCTCCAAAAAGGGTATAAGAGCGGAACATTTCTGAAATTCGAGAGTCTCACTTCAGCTTTTGAACAAGAAGCATCGCCTAAAGGCCTTATCCCGGGGCCGCACTGCCCCGGGATCCTGCGAGCCTCTGCTGCTACGCCTCCTGCCTTCTGCTGCCTACTTATTGTGTGGTCTGCCTCGACTGAACGGCTCGCCAGACGGCTGGTACTTCACCTGCCTACAGCCTCTACGGGAGTAAGGCTGCTACGCCTCCTGCCTACTGCAGCTACTTACCGTGTTGCCTGCCTCCACTGACCGGTTCGCCAGTCGTCTTCAGCTTCTTCTGCTCCTACTCTCCGTGTTGGTTCGCCAGACGTCTGCTGCTTCTTCTGCTCCTACTCTCCGTGTCCTCCGCTTCCTTTTTTTATCTGGATACCTGTATTTTTTAAAAAAAACCTGTCTCACCTCATTCATCCTCATCTTCCTTTCATTTTTATATAAATACTCACTGTAAATACGCATAATAAACTATCATTTCTAAATTTTATCCTGGTTGTTGTTTCTTGTTAGGTTCTGGTTAGGTTCTTGTCGCTACACGACATTTTGGCGCCCAATGTAAAAGTTCTTCTTCACCCTTCTTCACCTTTTCTGCGCCTTGTCTCTTTCCCTTTGATTTGCTTTCTCTTTCGCTCTTAAATCTTTATCTATTCATCCTTTTCATATTTTCCAAATTCTAAAACAAAACTTCATCTAGTTTTTCAACTCATCTGGATTATACTTAGGCCTACATTTAACTTACATTACTTCACTTCACTTCACTTCATCACTTTAATATTTTTAACAATGGAAAGGGTTATTAAGTACCAATTCCTTAACAAGGCCGAGCTCGAATACGAAGTAAAGATTAGATGTGAGGAACCAGCTAATACTGTTTCGCTTCTTAAAATACAGGTTTTGCGTTTAGTTGCGAATTCTCACCCTGAAGATATTCTGACTTCTCCAGTTCCGATTGAGGATGACTTGTCTCAAATTGGTTCTACTCTGACTTACCTGGATTGTAAAATTGAAAATTTTTTACAAGGTGAAACCAAATACTTACGATTAATAGAAACTTTTATTAATCATGTTTTTTACAGATTGGAGCGAATAGATACGGACTTATATCCAGACTCTAAAGCTAGTTTCGATACTTTGAAGATGAAATTTGACGCTTTTTCTAAACAATTCGAATCCTTGACTCCACCTTCAACTGCAAATGACTCTCCATCACTGGACCTTCCTGCTGACCCGACTGTCATGGAACCCCCTCTTGTTTCTCAAACTTCTGTCCAGACCCATACCCCGTATCCTCCACCACCACCTCAATCTTTCCCTCCAACTAACGTCTTCAAAGATCTGAAAAGACACACCTTCAATGGTAAAAGCTGTCCAAGATCCTTTCTTCAAAAACTTGAAGAATATAGCTTAGTTCGTGGCTTGTCCAAGGACTTGTTGATTTCTCAGGCGTTCGAAATTTTCACCGACAATGCCCTTCATTGGTTCAGATTTAAATATAATCAGAATCCAAACTTAACTTGGAACGAACTTTCTTCTTTACTAATCAAAGACTTTGGTGGTTTTGATTATGATCATAAACTTCTAGAAGCGATTAGGAATCGTACTCAAGGTCGTAATGAACCTATCGTCATCTATATTTCCATCATGTCTGGAATGTTCGCTCGCCTTTCAAAAAGACTTTCTGAAACAGAACAATTGGAGATTATTTTGAGAAATATTCGCCCATGTTATTCAGTCTTCGTAGCTCTAAAAGACATTGACTCTATCGATTCTCTTCTGGCCACTTGCAAAAATTACGAAAAGTTTCTAGACAGAGACAAACAATTTAAAGAACATAATTTGCAACAAAGTCCTCATATTTCTGAATTCAACTATAAGCTCTCTCAAACTGCAGCTCCCCAAGAAAGTTCTTTTTGCGTTCGCTGTCGTAAACTAGGTCATACTTTGAACAGTTGCGCTCAACCACGATTCGTGATTTGTTTCAAATGTGGTCTTAAGGGTTTTAAAACTGCAGATTGCCCTACTTGTTCTCCCAAACCTAATACTAGTACAAAAAAACTAACTGCTGACTTGAAAAGTAACTCAAACTTTGATAAGAACGAGTGGACTAATTGGATCAAAACAATTCAAAACTTCTTTGCTTGCTACAAAATCTCTTCTACACTCTACTCCAAAGAACAAGATCTTAATCGTCCATTCGTTAATGTCAAAATTTATGACTTAACTTTATCTGGTTTACTAGATTCTGGCAGCTCAGTAACTATTTTGGGTAATAATTCTCATTTGGAAATTCTTAAACTGGGCTACAAACTTCTCAAGTCAGATCTTATTAGTCTCTACTGCTAATAATCAAAAAATTAATTCCTTGGGTTATTTTGACTTACCACCATTATTATATTACCATTTCAATAACGAAACTCACTTGATTAAAGCTTATGTTTTCCCTGAAATATGTCCTTCTCTAATACTAGGTATTGACTTTTGGAGAAAATTTAATCTTCTACCTAGTGTTTTAGCTTCTCTTAACTTTACAGATCCTAAATGCTTTGCTATCGACACTAAAGATATTAAAGTTTTACCTTATGAGCATTTAACTCCTAATCAAAAGAACATCGCTAATGACATCATCCAACGCTTCAAGACAATCTCTTTTGAAGAAAAAGGTGTTCTGGGAAACACACACTTAATCACCCACAAGATTGACACTGGTGATTCTCTTCCGATCAAACAAAGATGTTACAGACTGTCTCCTGAAAAACAAAAGGCTTTAATTAATGAAGTTGACAAGATGCTGGAATGGAACGTCATTGAACAATGCGAAAGTCCTTGGTTATCTCCAGTCCTCATCACTCCAAAGAAGAATGGGGAATGGCGTTTCTGCGTAGATAGCAGGAAGTTTAACTCAGTTACACGTCGTGATGCTTATAGTCTGCCTCTAATAAGCGAAATTTTGGACAACCTGAGAAATGCCAAACACTTATCAAGCATCGACATTGCGAAAGCATTTTGGGAGATTCCCTTGAATCCTGCTGATAGAGATAAGACAGCATTTTATGTTCCTGGAAGAGGTATGTTCAGATTCAAAGTAATGCCTTTTGGTCTCACTAACTCACCTGCAACTCAACAAAGATTAATGGATACGCTATTTACTCCTGAATTTGAGAACAAGGTATTTTGCTATCTGGATGACATCGTTATTATTAGCGAGACTTTTGATGAGCACATATCGCTTCTCATGAAAATTCTTGAAAAACTTTCATATGCTAATCTGACTATTAACTTTGAAAAGAGTCAATTCTTCAGGAAAGAACTGAAATACCTTGGTTTTCTAGTGGACGAGTATGGTCTACGTGCTGATCCAGATAAAATAAAGGCTATTCTAGAATATCCTGTACCTACTTGCAGAAAAGAAGTTCGAAGATTCATAGGCACCTGCAGCTGGTTTAGAAGATTCATTCCAAACTTCAGCACTATTGCCTCTCCGCTCAACCAACTAACCTGTTCCGGGAAGAACGCTTCTAAATTTTTATGGGATTCCAAGGCTGCAGCTGCTTTCGAGAAACTTAAAGAAGCTTTGGTAACTGCTCCTGTCCTTGCTTGCCCTAACTTCGAACTACCCTTCTCTGTACATTGTGATGCATCAAATTATGGCATAGGAGCAATGCTTACTCAACATCAAGATGACAAAGAAGTCGTAATTGCTTACATGAGTAAAGCACTAAACAAAAATCAACAAAACTACTCAACTACTGAAAAAGAAACATTGGCTGTAATAACTGCACTAGAACATTGGAGATGTTACCTAGACAATGGTAAGGAATTTACAATATATACTGACCACGCTGCACTTAAATGGTTTCAGAACTTATCGAATCCATCTGGAAGACTTGCTCGCTGGACTCTACGCTTATCATGCTTTAATTTTGTCCTGAAACATAAAAAAGGAAAGGATAACGTTGTTCCTGATTTATTATCAAGACATAAGAATAAAGAACGTCCTGATACACGAGAAACTTCACCTCAAGGCGTACATCCTATTACGATTGAAGAACCACCTGATCGTGAACTTGAGCACTACAACAAGATTTTTCTCGGATGCTCCAACAACCCAGACGCATATCCCAACTACACTATCAGGGATAACAAACTTTACCGCTGCATCCATTCTCCCGATCGTCTAAACGATGATTTTATTTGGAAAGAAGTTCCACTGCCACAAGATAGACATGCACTTATTGAAGTTAGCCATGGTTCCCCTTCAGAACTCCACCTTGGTATCTTTAAGACATTCAAGAAAATATCTTTAAAATACTATTGGCCTGGTATGTTTAAGGACATTGCCAATTTAATCTCGACTTGTGAAACCTGCTTAACCCGCCACGGATTTTCTTGGTTTTTTTATTAAGTTCATAGCATAAATTCTTTGAGTCGGGGTTTCAAAATTATTTTATCCTTTTTCAACTACGTTTTTACCGTCGTGGATTTTTTCAAAAATTTTTATTTTGTTTTTTTATTAAAATCCGAGTTAGCAACACTGCTCGCAAGCGTGTGGATGGTATCGTTTGATTCCATCCACACGCTTGCGAGTTGAGTTTGTAGTGGCTCGGAGCTTGCGGCAAGTGGCAGGCGTCCGGACGAGGCATAATACCTTTCATTCATGGAGCTACGCGACGGGGACGCGATTTGAAACGCAACTTTATGCCCATATCTCATTGAGCCACGCATTCACATAAGGTGGCAAATTTTATTAAAAGTGTATTATTGTGATTCGTTGGGATGCAAATAAACAAAAAACATTGATATTACATGCTGTAACTTTCAGGATTTCAGGATAATGGGTGGTTAGTTATGGTAACCAACGTGACACAGGTAGCAATAAAATTTCCAAAATCTCAGTGATAATTTTAAATGACAAAAGCTCGTTTTATATTTATCATTACATATGAATAACTACTTAATATTATATTTAACTTATAGATAGTTTAGTTTTCAACGTGAAAGTCTTTGTAACAGGTTTTTCCCTTTCGTAGTGGTACTTCACAAGTTTCACACATATGAATTGTGCGAACTGGATTACCCTTTGTGCTACACTTTGCACATCTTCTGGATGTGCTCCTTATGGGCTTGTGTTTGTTTTGATACATTCGAATTTCAACTGGAACCACTGGTTTATGTTTTTGTATGCTGGCTGCATTTGGAGAGTTGCGAGGTGTACTATTACATGACAAAGCTCTTTTTCGCCCTGCTACTATAGCTGGAGCCAAGATTCCTTCATACACTCGTCTTCTTAACATTTTCAAGTTCATGGCATCCAAGTTTCGATCTGGCAGAGCTTGTAAATCTTTGTACAGTATGATGCATTGATGACAGAACAGTCAAGAAAATGAAAGAATATTCTGTGCCACCATTTTCGTGATCTGCGATCTATGCTGTAGTTGCTTTTGAGTTGATGAAAATGGTCCACAAAGTTCATATTTTTTTTGTAATCAATTACAGTTTGAGGGCATGCGACCTCCACCGAGGAGCCATCGCGTTCGCGTCTGGACACCACACCAACATCTCTTGGATCGTGAAAGTTTGATAGGATGTGCACTGACCTTTTATCGTTCCATTTGATAATAGATACATTGGAGTTGCTGACTCCAAAGTATCTATTATCACTGTGATCATATTCGCCTTTTTGCAACTGTTTGTCTTCTTTCAAGACAGGAAGATGTTTTCTGGTAGAATTTACAGTTCCACAAGCCAATATAGACTGCTGATATATATTTCTTTGTAACTGGTAACCATTGAAATAATTATCAAAGTATACTCTGTAGCTTTTCCTTGCAAGTCTTCACAAAACTGCCTGACTACTTTGCCACCTAAATCTGTCTGAACTTTATCACCATCTTTACCTGAGTATAGATCGAAATCGAGACAATAGCCAGTAGATGCACATTTCATCCATGTTTTGTAGCCTTTCTTTATAGGTTTCTTCGGCATGGCATGTTTTAGGGAGCTTCTTCCACAAAATTTTACCATTCTTTCGTCAATAGCCACAGTTTCCGTGCAAGTGTAACTGTCATTAAATAGTTTCTTCATGTGCTCTAATAACGGCTTCACTTTATATAATTTATTAAACTGAGCACTACATCAATGAATTATCATTTACATGCAAATGATTTAGTAACCACCCAAACCGATTTAGTGACATGAAAGACGATATGTAGGGATCATGCAGATCAGCAGCAGAACTCCAATAGTCTTTGTAGCTGGGGCTTTTCTTGATTCCCATCACCAAATTCAAACCCACAAAAACATCCATTTCTTCTTTTGTTACAGTAGAATAAGCCACGCCCTTTTGAGTAGCATATAAGTTGGTTTGGAAGCAAATTGACTCTTGCCATTCTTTGGTCCAGAATAAACAGAAAAGCTCATGAGGCGTGGGCTCTGTTAGGTCCAAGAGATTTATTGGTAAGTCCGTGGTAGCAATGAACTGACCTGAAATTGACATGCGGTATCTTTTTTCCATTTTGGTATGTCATTGTCTCTTCTGGGAGTGGGACAATGGTCAGCTTGTTCAGCATCAACCGCCACAGACACCAAACGAGTAAAAGGAACATCATCTTTATCTTCATATTTCAATGGTGAATCATATGAGCTTATTTCCAATTTTACACGCTCTTGTTCATCATCAATGTCACCTCCACAGTAGCTGTCCCCATCTGGAATATCTGTTGGGGTTATTTAACGTGGAAAGACATGATATCGATATCGATACCTGGTCGCTGTGTAAAGCCTCGTGCTACAACTCTGGCTTTTCTTGTGACGCTGTCATCTGGTCCAACTTTATTTCTTAGAACCATTTTGTAGTCAACGACTTTCACATCTTTGCCTTTCTTTTCGACTTTCCAGGTTCCGTTCTTGACATGTGCTCTTATTTCAGCTATTATGGCATCATGCCAGTACTCGTCGTTCTCATTTTCATCAGACAGGTAAGTTATTTCATTGAGTAAATGACTTTCTTGGCTTTCTTCAGTCTCGTCCAGTACATAATCTCTAGTCCATGCAGGTGGGTGCCTCTCTCTTTGCGGCCTCCCATTCTCAGGAATCTCTACTATCTCCGATGCCTCATCAAAGGATTCGTTTTCATCCAAGTCATCAGGATCTAGAGGTATGTAAGTTTTCCGGATTTTGAATTTCGTTATTCATTGTGTCATTTTTCCTCTCTGTAATTTCGATTTCTATTTCCTGTCTAATTTTGTTCTTTTTTCTTTTCTTTTTATTTTCTTTTTCTTTTTCAGGTGTGTTCGAGTGATGGCGTTCCTCTTTGTATACAAGGTTTTCATAATCCGTGTCTTTTTCTTTGAAGTACATCTGATCTATAACCTTGATGTCCCTGCTTATCACCATGTCATCATCTTCAGGTATGTATACTCTGTATCCTTTTGTAGTCAACGAGTATCCCATGAATACGCCCTCTTTAGCGTGTTGAGTCAGCTTTCCTCGTCTGTTCTTTTTCAGGACAAAGGTCTTCCTGCCGAAAACGTGAAGATGATTGCCAGATGGTGTTCGGTCAATCCATTTCGTGAATGGTATCTCGCCGTTTAACGCTTTCGAAGGGCTACGGTTAATAAGGTAGTTGGCCGTATGTACCGCTTCTGCCCACAACTTTTTGGGTGCGTTTGCTTCGATCAACAGGCATCTGGCTTTGTCCAACAAAGATCTGTTCTTCCTCTCGCTTGTTCCATTTTCTTGCGGGGTATACACAGTGGTCAATCTTCTTTGGATTCCGTGTAGTTTGAGGAAATCGTCAAATTCCTTGTTGCGATATTCAGTGCCGTTGTCTGTCTGCAGGTGTTTTATCTTTTTGTTGTGGAACGTCTCGACTTCGCTTTTATATTGCTTAAAAGTGTTGAATACGTCACTTTTCTTCTTTATGAAGTAGACGTGGCAGTATCGAGTGAAATCGTCTATGAATGTGACGTAATATCTCGATCCCGCTAACGTTTCGCACTCGAAAGGCCCACATACGTCGCTATGGATAATTTCCAGCTTTTCCGTTGTGTAGAGGCCATCGTGTAGCGTAAATGGTAATCTTGACAGCTTGCCTTTTATGCAGGTTTCGCACGCTTCTAATTTTTCATCAGTCGGTCGCAATCCATACATTAGGTTGTCTTGGGCCATCTTCTTCAGATCCCTTTCATTTATATGGCCAAGTTTTCGATGCCATTCCATTAGGTTGCAGTCGTTGCTTTTTCGGGTGTAGTTTGACACTTCTTTCTTCTCAAATTCGAAGTAGTATAGACCGTCTCTTCTCTGTGCTGTCAGTGACACCTCGCCGCTTTTTTCTACGATGTAGGCTTTATCTTTTTCGAAGATGACTTTATGTCCTCTGTCAGCTGTTTTGCCTACTGACAGTAGATTGACTGACACATCAGGAACAAACAACGTGTCTTTGAAGTTGTAGTCTACTTTTTCTTGGCTGACTGTAACTTTTCCTTTGCCTTCAATTTTGCTCGTATATTTGTTCGATGCCAACTTTAGGGTTCCATTTTCAGGGGTCAGAGCCGAAAACATCGTCTTGTCGGCGCACATATGGGATGAGCAGCCGCTATCTAAACACCACATGTTTTATCGGTGCTTGAACTTGCAGTACTCAGGCAGACGTTAAAAGTTTTTGATTGGCTTCTGTTAGGTTTCTCATTTGAGCGATCGTTCTTGCCCCAACATGCCTCGGTAGTGTGGCCCTTCTTCTTGCAGTTCTTGCAGTACAACTTCGTCTTATTTTTCTTGAAGTGGTATGCTTCACTACTTTCAGGTGCTTCGTTACCGCTCCTGGCCTGCTATTCTTCGAGAATCTTCACTTTCAGGTCGTCAGGATTAGGCAGTGTGTCTCTTGACTCGATGGCTATTCGGAAATTTTCGAATGACGTTGGCAAACTATAGAGGAGCATTATGCTGAGCAGTTCTGGCGGTATTTTTATTTCCATGTCGGCGAGTTTATCGACCACATCCATGAAGTTATTTAGATGATCACGGATGTCTTCGTCAGCTGTCATACGTTTGAGAACTAGCTGTTTTAATAAGGTTGCCTTACGTGCGGGCCCGGTGCTTTGATATGTAGCTTTAAGTTTGTCCCATACAGATTTCGACGACGTGCATGTTTTTATTTGCTTGAGTTCTGAAGGTGACAGCAAAAGTAAAATTTCAGCTCTTGCCTTGAGGTCTTCCTTTTCGAACGCAGATTTTGCCGCCGCATCCGCAGTTGATGACAGACTTTTATTTCCGCTTACGATATCCCAATAATCGTTTTTTATTAGGACGGCTTGCGCTTGTAGGCACCAAGTGTCATAATTTGACTTGGTCAATGGTTCGATATTTCGGTAACTCGTCGATGCCATATTTTTTACCTTTTTATTTGTAGATAATCGTATAACCACGCTCTGCTACCATTTGTTGGGGTTATTTAACGTGGAAAGACATGGCGGACATAAAATACACATTTATTGTTAGTCTTTTACAATAACAGAATTGCATTGACAATCTGAAGTATCTTGTCACATTAATTTCATACGGAGAACCATCGACAGTGCTGTGGCCAGTACTCACAATATCCTCGAACAATATCACCTGGATTTCAGTCTTTCAATCTTCTTTGTGCCATCCTGGAAGAAAATGCAGGGGTTGTCGGACGAAAACTTATTCACTGTAGAACAGTAATTTCATACTAACGATATATGTCACGTGTCACAGTGGTTATCAGCACAAAACACCTTATATTTTTTCGTATAATAGTCACGCAATACACTTTTTAGCAATAAACATATAATAATCCACTGAACACTACCGTAATAAAGAGAATCACCGAAAAAATTAACCTTTTCTTACATTCATTGCAACAAAACTAATTTTCGAAGTTTCACTAACACAGGGTAAAAAAAAACGCTAACTGTCGATTTCAAAATGTTCTTTTCTAATGTAGGTAAACCAATGAAACTGATTTACTGACATAGAATAGTCCTTGGCAGAGCTAGTTAAATCGTTGACTAGATATGGCGCTAGTCATAGTTTAACCCGGCCACCAACAGGCGGATAGTGTTGCTAACCACCATGGCTCAATCAGATATAGGTAAAAAAGGAGGTTTAAAAAAATGCATGCAACTCTAAAGCATGGGGGACTCGCAGTCGCGTCGTCGCTTTGTTCCATGTGTGAAGGCCTCGATTAAGACAAAAGCGCTCGCCGACATCGGATACTTTATTATTGAGACAATGCACTTCTCTTTTTAGAACGCATTGTTAAAAAAAAAAATACTACCATATTATTTTCTAATCTCGGTCCTTTGGTATTCAGTGCCTTGTGCTAATGGACAGACTGATTGAGATTTATGACATCTCGTCCAACACTCAAGGACTTCTAGATAATACAGAAACTTATCAGCCATTGTATCAATACATAATACAAACGGTCCAATAAATTTAGACTAATCTCAGATATGACAAACCTCGTTAAAGACTCACTACCGGCTATGAAGAACTTAACAAAAACTTGTTATACCTATAACAAACAAATAATTTTTTTTTTTTCTGCGTGGGTAGTCCTACAAGGCAACAATAAATTTTACACTCCATAATTAATTTAATTTATTTAATAACTTACAATAATTTAATGAGTATTCAGTAATAATATTACTGGCCTGGACCCTTCACTGCACATTCCCAATTGAAGAACACTACAATTTGACCAGTCAACAACCACATAACCTCAAAATCACAAGTATGGACCAGTATTCGGAGATTTCCAAAGGTATGGAAGATTTAATTTCCACATTCTCGGACCGGATGGACAAATATGACAGGGATCTACAGCTAGCTGCAACCTCTACCAGCCCCCAGGACATAAGTGGACTCGCGCAACAGTTTTCGGACTTCAAGTCCCTGATCTGGAAAGCTCTTGGAGTTCTGAAGTCGCAGATTGAGCATCTGGGTTTTGGGCTTGACAGGCACGAGCAGATGATGCGGCGTAAGGTCCTGCTCGTTCACGGCGTGGCTGAAGAACCGGAGGAGCAACCTGTTGCCGTTCTGACTGCAGTGTTGGCTAACCGCCTGAAGTCTTCAGATGATTGTCTCGGTGCAATCAAAGTGGTTCATCGCTTGGGTGCCAAAGGAGCGAAGACTAGGCCCCTCCTTGTGCGTTTTACATCCCACGAGGCACGCAGCGAGGTGTGGGATTCTAAGAAGGCCCTAAAAGGTACGGGCATCACGTTAACTGAGTTCCTGACGAAGTCACGTCACGATGTCTTTATGGCGGCTCGCCAACACATTGGCGTCAGCAACTCCTGGACAACCGATGGCCGTATTTTCGTGCAGCTGCCAAACAAGACTCGTCGGAAGGTCGAGTGCTGGGCGGAGTTGCGGCCGCTTATGGACAAATTTCCCAGCAAAGAGCCCCCTCAGTCAGCCGTTAAGGGGAAGAAGCCTGCTGTGGACATGTCGGCGGCCTCCACCAGGGGCGTTGTCACCAGAAGAGGAGCGTCTCAGGCTCGGGCAGCCAAATAGTGCAGTGAGGTTATGCAAGCGGTAGATGTCACATGCTCAGTTAAATCGCGGTCTCCATTCGACGCCCCCGTATAATTATGCTGTTTCTCATGTTTTTTGAGGTAGATTGTCTTTTTAACTTATTATTTTTACTTTTCTGTTTCGCTAAATCCTCAGAACAACTTTACTTGTCAATGTCAATGCCTGCTGTCATTTCACGCGACCGGTGTTGTCATTTTTGTTTTTTTTAATACGTTCCGATTTCTGCATCGCTGCGCAGTAGCGGTAACTCTCGCTCGTGTTTTGTTTTGTCTTGTTTATAGTCTAACGATAAAGTGTGTTGTTTTTGTGTTATTTTTTTTTTGGTTACTTTTATTATTGTGTGTTTATCTAGATTCCTTTCAGCATTCCTGTGTAGTTAGGGTCTGGGTCAGTATTTATTTATTTATTTATTTATTAAGTAGTGTAGTTAACTACTCAGTTATTGAGTAGGCAACTTTTATCCATATTTTTAAAAAAAAATTGTACTACTGTACCCCAGCATAATTATTTATATTGTATTTATATATTTAAGTAGGTATATTCTTATTTTACATGGATAGTTTATGTAATATTGATAATAGTTTCTTCTCTTGTTCTTCAACCGACGACTACATTAGTGCGGAGAGTGATAACTCCCTTGTGGAAGAAACACTATCCGCCAAACTGACTTCTGTCTTTGCTGGACTCGATAATAATTTTAACATCGTTCACATCAACGCTCAGAGTATCCACACGAGTTACCCGGACCTACTCGAGGCTTTCAGTAGTAAACATGTGGATGGTATACTTGTATCAGAATCATTTCTTAAACCGACATTACCTTCCACTATGTACTCGCTGCCTGGGTTCCAGCTCTACCGGAACGACAGAGTTGGCAAAGCTGATGGCGGGGTGGCTATTTACATTCGCTCGGATATCCCTTGCAGAGTTGTTAGTGCTTCACCGAGTGAGTACTCCGAATCCGCAGAACATCTCTTCCTTGAAATTTGTCTTCGCCATAATAAAGTTCTACTCGGTGTTCTCTACAGTCCCTCACTTCACATCGATTATTTCGACTCATTTGAGTCTTTGCTCAGTGAGCTAACTCCTCTTTATAATGATACCCCCATTCTCGGCGATTTCAATACATGCCTTCTCAAAAACGATTCCCGCTCTGCCAAACTTCAGTCCATTATAAACTCTTTCAATTTACATATTCTTCCTCTCAACGCTACTCATTTCCAACCACATTGTACTCCCTCTCTCCTTGATCTCATGATAGTTTCTAATTTGGAAAAGGTTGCTACACAAGGACAGTTTAACTCTCCTTTCTCCTATCATCACCTGATTTACCTCTCTTATAAGAGCAAAACCCCCAAGAGCAGAGCAAAATTTATCCACACTCGTAGCTTCAAGGGCATTAATTCTGAATCCCTTAAATCTGATGCCGCGTCGATCGACTGGTCCCCCGTCATCTCCAGTGAGTCCGTTGATGACAAGATCCACCATTTCAATACAATCATTCTGGGACTGTTCGACAAGCATGCACCGGTCAAGAAGGTCAAGGTAAAACACCTTCCAGCTCCATGGCTCACTGATGCTATTAGGCATCTGATGACTAAACGCAACAAAGCCAAATGCCTCTACAAAAAGGAGCCTACAGCCGAAAATTTTTCCATCTTCAAATGCCTTCGAAACCGGTGCAATCGCATGTGTCGTGACACCAAGCGTCGCCACATCTTTCAGAGCATTGAGAGTTACACTCCGGGTCAAGTATGGAAATTCCTCAAAACGCCTGGTATCGGCAAGACTCAGGATGAATTGATTGGTAATGTTGATCTCAGTGGTATCAACAAATTCTTCTCGGTCCCCCCTGTCGTCATGACTCCTTTTGTAAAGGATTCCACGCTTTGTCACTTGCGCACGAAGTCAGCTCCTACCTCCACTCCTTTTGACTTTAGACTTGTCGGAATCGATGCGGTTAAAAAGGCTGTGCTCGCTATTTCCTCTAAAGCTATAGGATTTGATAATATATGTTCCAAAATGATCAGCATTGTACTTGACGAGCTCCTTCCTGCTATAACTCACATTATAAACTACTCTCTCTCCAGTTTCTCCTTCCCTAATGTGTGGGAAAAAGCTTTAGTTATCCCTTTACACAAAACATCTAATCCCTCCTCCTTTAAAGAGTTTCGTCCAATTTCCATCCTGCCAATCCTCTCCAAAGTCCTTGAATCCATAGTCCATGCTCAGCTCTCCTCCTACCTTTCCTCTAACAAGTTGCTGAACAAATTTCAGTCCGGATTTAGGTCGGGTCACAGTACCGTAGCGGCCTTACTCAAAGTCACTGATGACATTCAGCACGCGATGGATAAGAAACAGCTCTCTGTGATAGCACTTTTGGACTTTAGCAGCGCCTTTAACTGCGTCGATTTTGACATTCTCGTTGAGATACTGAAGTCCCTGAATGTGTCCTCCGACTCTGCTAGCTGGTTTGATTCGTACCTGAGAGGGCGACAGCAGCGTATCAAGTCGGAGGAGACATCAACAGAGTGGTGTGACCTCTTTGCGGGAGTGCCCCAAGGTGGTATACTGTCTCCCCTTCTTTTCTCTATCTTCATTAATTCCATCTCGGATGGACTCTCCTCATCTTATCATCTTTATGCCGACGATCTCCAGGTTTACCGACATTTTTCTCTTCATGATATGGCCTCAGCCGTAGAACTGTTAAATGTAGATCTTGATAAAATCAGGGACTGGGCCAATTCTTATGGGCTACTAGTGAACCCTAGTAAGTCTCAGGCTATGATTATTGGTTCCAGGTACTCCCATAACTCATTACAGTATTTGTCCATTGCTCCTGTAACATATGACGGAACCATAATCTCATATAGCACGAAGGCCAAAAATCTAGGAGTTTTCTTCGATAACCAACTGTCCTGGTCAGTCCATGTCGGCGAGGTAAGGCGGCGAGTCTTTGCCAGTTTCCACTCTCTCAGGCGTCTTCAAAACTTCCTGCCTCGTCGGACAAAGATCACGCTCAGTCTCTCCTCCTCCCCCTGATCGATTACGCAGATGTCTGCTGGGCTAGCGTGACTGAAGAGCAACTGAACAAACTCGAGCGACTTCAAAACCTCGGGATTCGGTTTGTTTTTAGTCTGCGCAAGTTTGACCACGTATCAGAGTATCGCAGGGAGCTGAAATGGCTCCCGATTCGTCTTCGCCGGGATTCCCACATCCTCATTTGCCTCTTCAACATTTTATATAATCCTCGCTATCCTGGCTTCTTACGAGATCGTTTCGAATTTCTGTCCCCGGATAGGCCACGGAGATCGCACACGGTCGCTACTTACAACTCCGCAACACAATACTGCCGCCTATGAACATGGGTTCCGACTTCGCGCCATCCAACTCTGGAACAAACTCCCCAACGCTATTAGAGACAGTCCGTCTCTCAACATATTTAAAAGTCGGTTGAAAGTCTTTCTGTACCTTATTAAATCTAAGTAGTTTTGTTTAGGTTTTTTTTTTTTTTTTAACATATTTATATAGGTACATAATTCTGGTATTTATGTACATATTGCTAAGTAGTTTATTGTGTTTAATTATTTTGTTTTATGTTGTGCACTTAGGTCTACCTGTTGGAAGAAATCTCTTTATAGAGATAAGCTCGCCTTTGTCATGTCTTCTCCATTTTCCACTGTAAAATCTGTTATTTTGTGCAATAAAGTATATTGAAAAATATGTATTACAAAGACTTGGCTTCGGCCTAATTGAAAACGTTTACCCTGAAGAAGACTTACAAAGAATTGGCTTCGGCCTGGCATATAATAACGGATTTGACTGGTTTATCTCTAATCGAGAAAGGCGCTAATTTTCTGTGGGAAAAGTTTTAGATAGATTTTTAGTGTTAAAACCCTCGCATTCTGCGCTTCTAGCGCGAAAATGAGCCGTCAAAAGCCCAAGAAACGAAAATCGGACGACCGACTCTGACTCCGACCCGGACCCCACGGACGATGAAAGGACCAAATATCTCACGTTTAAAGCCAAATCCTATTCACGCAAATACCCGGACAACCTCGGTAATGTAGAAATATTTTTTTTCTGGCCCACTGAAGGAACTCGAATGGCAGTTTCCAAAAACACGCAAAGGCACAGTATAAATGGGATAAAACATATGCGCACTATAAATAAATATAAAGTAGGCATGATATTTGACAACGCGAACAACGCCAACATGTTCCTGTCGTATAAAAAGTTTCTTGACGAGCTAAAGTTGACAGCGTCGATACCGGCAGGCACCACAGAAGTCACTGGAGTTCTTACGAGAGTCCCATTTGAAATGTCTAATTACAAGATCTTTTCTCTGATTGACAGCAAGAGAAACGTCATTCAAGTACGCCGGATCATGCGCCGCACGAAAGCGGCAGTCGGTTAGGTGAGTCGAACATAATATAACCAATCAATCATAATTAATGTAATCAATCACTGATTAATCAATCAGAACAGCGGCTTTGTGGTTTGCAAACATTGCAGTCAGAGCCTCTTTTAATCTGATGCCAAGTTTTAAAAAATGTGTTATAAAGATCATACAAGATAACTACGAATTTCAAACGTTGCCCAGTCATTAAATTTAGATTTACCGCTGTAGGCACTGATTTTCATTAATTTACAAATTTATTGCATTCTGTTTGAATAATGTTGAAGAAGTCTGAATAGATTTGGGTTCTGTTCATTAAAATCCAGTACTGGCAAATTTATATGAACATTTTTGATGTTTAAGGCCTATAAAATGATAATTCAGTCTTAAACTTACTAGCAATTGGGAATGAATCTGTTTGACCGCTGTGATCAGAAGGTAAGCAGTTAATTACATTTTTACTTGTGAATATAAATACATGACATAAATTAAATTATTAGAATAAAGTAGTTTAAGTTAGGTGAGCTGGAGCCGTCGCAGACGGTGGCGGTCACCTTCGCATCCACTGAACTGCCTGACTTCGTCTACCTGGACAGATGGCGCCACGAGGTCAAAACTTGTATAAATGCTGTCATTGCCAAGGAAATCATGTTGCAATATCTTCGCAGTGCCCAATCAAAAAACAAAAAATGACTGAAGCACAAATTAAGGCCAAGACAGTACCGTACGCGGAATTATTTAATGAAAAATCATTCCACCACCTAAATCCCCAGAAATCATTCTCATCCCTACTTAACTCCGACCTGTTCATGAATCTCATGGTACAGACTATCGTCATAATTGTATCGTCACTTAACAAAAACAACGAAACCATCACTTCAAACAGCATGGAATCTAATATAAAGGAAACATTTACTGATAATAAAAAACAACAATAATTAAAAATTGATAATATAGGCACAATAAACATAGTACAATGGAACGCACAAAGCATATTATGTAATAGACATATTTTTTACAAATTCCTAATTGACAATAATATACATATCGCAATAGTTTCAGAAACTTGGCTACGGCCTGAACAAAAAATAAATTTTAAAGGATACTCAATAGAAAGAAACGAAACAGGAAACTTGCATAACGGCGTAGCCATTCTTGTACATAAGAAAATTTCTTATAATAAAATTCAAACATACTCTGATAACGCTCTACCAAATATTTGTGTTAGGATTAAAACTTGCAATAAATAAGTATAGTTAGTATGTATTGTCCATCTAGTTCTCTACCAAAATTTGATAGTAAGAAATTAGATTCTTTGATAAAAAGCATCCCGAAACCTATGGTTTTAGCTGGAGATTTTAATGCTCATCATACTGCTTGAGGCTATTCCTATATTAAGCCTCGTGGTAGGCAACTTCTTGATGTGATTGATGATAATCATCGAGTACTTCTGAATGAAGGTCAGGTGACAACAGTTGGAACGCATACTTGGCGTCCAAATGCACTTGATTTAACTATTGCTTCTCCATCACTATCGTTATGTAGTAATTGCTCTGTACACGATGATCCATTAGGCAGCTACCATCTTCCTGTAATAACGAAAATCAATATTATCAACACATCCCAAAACAATCCGATCTTAATGGGTGGTGAGCCATAAGTTTCCAAATTACCGTCTAGTTAACTGAAAGTTATACACAGAATCAGTTGATAATTTGTAGCAAAACTTTCAGATAAATCCTAGCTCTCCTGAGGATACATATAGAAGCTTTTTTTTCTATTTTACATGACAGTATTCTAAAAGCTTTACCTTCAACCAAAGACCAATCCATCAGTACTTCAAATACAAAAAAAGAAAAGAAACAGGCCTCCGCTTCCATGATGGAACAGCAAATGTCATGAAGCAGTATTAAGATCAAAAGAAGCTTATATAACTTTTAAGCATGATCCTGCAGAACAGATTTACATTAACTTTAAGAAACTTCAAGCTCAGAAAAAGCTCACCTTGAAAGTCGAATATAGCAATAGTTGGGCTGATCTCTGCCAAAGCTTCAATAGAAACACACGAATGTCTGTGATCTGGAATCACATGAAAAAGTTTAATAAAACTTTTAATTTTACTTTTAAACTTTTAAAAGCAATACAGGTAACAATTCATGGGTTCCTGAATTCTTCAAAGTCAAAGTCAAAGTCAAAGGCATTTATTTGCTGAATATAGGTTACATAGGTGATAAAATTATAATAACGGTCGCTTAGCTATACTCTACCCGAAAGGGTTTGCAAAATTTTGAGTGTTAACAATATAATTTAATTAATTAAAGCATAAAAAATGTCAAGACAGTATTCAAGATTAAATTAGGCTTAAATATAAAATGTCAACACTATCATACATTACACACTGGGTACATATTTAACATTAATTTATTAGGAACCCTAGGCACAGTCACAAGGAAGGAAACTAAAATTTGTCTTGGAGAAATTCACCAAGGCTATAATAGGCTTTTTCAAGAAGAAGTTGTGATAGCCTTTTTTTAAATAAATGGACAACTTGAATTTCTCTAATACTATTAGGCAGATGGTTATATATTATGGGCGCCATTCCAAATATACTTTTATTAAATAAAGCTGTTGAGTGACTCGCAGCACTGATCTTATTTTTATATCTTGCACTGTTAAATTTGCCAAATAAATCATAATTAGTTTTTACAAATAGTACTATCTCTAAAATATATAATGACGGCAATGTGAATAATTTTAGTTTTATAAAATGGGGTTTGCAGGTATCTGTAGATTTCAGTTTACAAATTGACCTGATGCATCTTTTCTGAGCCTTGAAGGCATCAGTTTTGTCCGTGGAGTTACCCCAGAAGATGAGACCATACCTCAGAGCAGAGACAACATATGCATGATATGCAGTTAAGACGGCTTTTTGACTGACAACTTTGGAAAGCATGTGTAAGGCATAAGAAAATGACTTCAATTTAGAACAAACCTTTTCTATGTGGTTTTTCCATGTCAAATGAGAATCTATATACAAACCTAAAAATTTTGTGGAATCAACTTTATTAATATTCTTATTATTGTATTTAATTTCAAGATTATCTAATTCTGGATTATGGTTGTAATTATTTTTAAATGTCATTATGTTCGATTTGTCAATATTAATTAAAAGATTATTAGATGTCAGCCACTCAATCACATGTGATAGTGTACTTGTAATGTCAGATTCCAAAGCAATTACATTATTATTTTTAAATAGAACTGTGCTGTCGTCAGCAAATAATACCATTGTATTCTTAGTTTCTCTAGGCAGGTCATTTATGTAGACTAAAAATAGCAAAGGCCCAAGAACACTACCTTGGGGTACACCATATTTGATAAATCTATCATCAGAAACGTAATTTTGGAGAGTCCTATTATCTTGGCTTAGCCTTGTTACTACGGTCCTCTGCTTCCTGTCACTCAAATATGATTTAATGAGGTTCATCACGTTACCTCTAACTCCATAAGCTTGTAACTTCCCTAATAAAATCGAATGGTTCACATAATCGAAAGCCTTTGTCATGTCCATATATAAAGCTACTGTTAATATTCTTTTATCCAAAGATGTGACTACGTCCGATAAAAAATCATATAGAGCTAAATTTATGTTTTTGTTTTTCCTAAATCCCTTTTGTTCCGACGCAAAGATATTGTTTTTCTCGAAATAATAGTATAGACAATTATAAATAACTTTTTCAAGGATCTTAGCAAATATAGGAATAAGAGCAATTGGTCTGTAGTAGGCCATGTTCTCTTTATCTGTACTTTTATACATTGGTTTGATAATAGATGTTTTTAATTTTTTTGGGAAGGTGCCTTGCTCTATACATAAGTTCATGATGTAGCTCAAAACAGGTGATATAATTTCAGAAACATACTGAATAACTTTAGTGCAAATGTCATCAAAACCGGTACTACTTTTGTTTTTAAGATTTTTTATGATTTTATTTATGTCATAAGTCGTAGTAGGGCTCATAAAAATTGAGTGAACACTGGAGCAAGTTTTTAATGTAGCCGGATTGTTAGGCTCAGTAATTGGCTTAATTTGTTCAATGTAAAAATCATTGAAAACCTTTGCAATTTCTTGAGGATCATCAATAATCTTATTGTCCAATTTGATTTGTTTTATGTCCTCAATAGATTGTTTATACTTGTTTTTATTGATAATGTTCCAGGTCGCTTTACATTTGTTATTAGAATTTTTTATATAATAGTCATTTTGGGATCTTTGGGTCAGTTTGACTATTTTCCTGAAGCGTTTGGAATAGTTCTGAAAGATGTTCTTGTTTTCTTGGCTGGGGGATAACCTATACTTCCACAGTAATTCTCTTTTCCGCTTAGAGCAACATTTAATTCCATTCGAAATCCATTTAGGCTTCTTTGACGCTGTTACTTTAACTTTGATGATTGGGAAGCAAAGATCGTAAAATAACTTAAATAAATTGTGAAAATTATCAAATGCTTCATTTGCATCTTGGCTTAAATATACTTCGTTAAAACTTAGTTGAGAAATATGTTCTGCAAATTTTTTTAAATTATCCTCATTAATGTCTCTACGCTCAATAAACCAATAGCTAAAACTGCAGTATTCTTTGACCGGACATTTTAAAATTTGTGCTGTATGGTCGGATAAGGCCAATTCTATTACCTTACCCTTGCATCCACGTATGTTGTGACAAAAATTGTCTAGGCAGGTTCCGCTACTTAATCTTGTTGGTTCATTAATAATTAGTTTCAGATTGTATGTCAGTAATAAAGTCTCAAACTCATTAGACCTAGCGTTTCGAGTCAGTCGATCAATATTAAAATCGCCACATAGTATAGTTTTTTTATTTTTATCACAGATTTTTTCTAATAAACTATCCAATTTTTCTAAAAATGCGTTAAATGCCCAAGTTGCTGTCTTAGGTGACCTATAAATACAGATAATATTTATGTTTTGCTCTATTAATTGTATTCCGCAGCATTCAAAGATAACGGGAGTGTTAAAACTATTTAGATTAATTTCCTTGTATCTGTGCCTACTGTTTACAAGAATGCATGTCCCTCCATGCCTATTGTTTCTAGCTGAATAAGTGGCCAATTTGTAATTTTGTACATGTAAAACAGGTATATCGGTTTCCACCATGTTATGCTCAGTTATACATATTACATCGAGGTCCATTTTGTCATTAATTAATTCATTCACATGCAATGTTAAAATGTCAGATTTGTTTATTAAACCATTGATATTTTGGTGAAGTATATTAAGATGAACGAAAAAACTCTGTTTTATTAACCTTTGACTCTACATTAACCCCTGACTCTACATTAATTTCTGACTCTACATTAACCCCTACCTCTACATTAACCCCTGACTCTACATTAACCCCTGACTCTACATTAACCCCTGACTCTACATTAACCCCTGACTCTACATTAACCCCTGACTCTACATCAACCCCTGACTCTACAATAACCCCTGACTCTACATTAACCCCTGACTCTACATTGTCCCTTGACACTATATTTTCCCTTGCCTCTACAGTTTGCTTTTGTTTCGTTTGCATATTTTTGGTTTTCAACTTCTGAAAGTAATATGGAATTGTACCTTTTTTATTACAAATCTGTTTTTTTACTATATTCATATTTTGTTTATTAAAATAGTAAGGTATTGTGCCCTTCACAAGCTTTTTATCATTTTTATTTAAATTCTTTACACATTTAGGCCAATTTACAATGTAATCCTTCCTGTATCGTATGTAATCTATTTCTACATTCAGTTTAAAGCTAATTTGGTCTACAAACAATGGGTTTTCCTGTCTCATTCTAATAGATTTTGTGTTAATTATTTTACATTTTGGATATTGCTGTTCTAAATTGTTCAGTATTTCATTAAGTGCAAACTTATTCTGACCATCGGTTATACTTAATATGAATACATAATTATTTTTGAGACTTTTAAGTGTTTTACCCAGTTCACTTGACAACATTTCATTACAGCTGTCATGATTGCCTACAGAAAATACAAAAATGTCATCATCAGTTATACTTGCCAAACTATTATATACGGGGTTTAAAATTTGAAAACTGTTTGCGTGCGGCTTGGTAGTAGATGATACAGTGTATATATCATTCCAGGTGTTTTTTCGGCAGTGGAGCATTGTGCTTGCTAATCCTCGTACATTTTCATCTCCATTTATAAATATATTGGGTTTTTTATCCTTTATACTTTTAGTAGGTAGGTAGGTACATTTTACTGCCCTAGATCTTTTCGCTGGTTTTGAGACTGGAGGGGCCGGTAAAGCCAGTGGCGGTGCCAGCTGTAGGTTTTCTAATACTGATCTATTTGTACCTGTAGTGCCCTCTAGTATGGGTATAGAGGACTGCGTAGGCATGTTACTCATAACAGGGGAGCAGTGCTTTGGTTTTTCAACAACTAAGTTTTGCCTCGATTCAGACGTGTCGTTACCTAGATGGCGTTGCTCCAAGATAGCTTTTTGTGGTCCAGTTTTCCGAGTTTTCTTTATCGGAGTGTGTTTATTTGGAGTAGGTGTGCCCGGGGATGTAAAATAAATTTTCCTCATTAATTCTATTTCCTTACTCCTTTCTTCCAATTTAGATTTAAGGTTGTAGTTTTCTGTTATTAACTTATCAATTTCAGTATTTGCACTATCTAGGTTTATTTTAAGTATTTGAATTTGTTCCTGTAATTCACTTACTTGAGAAGTGTCCAGTATAGTTGGTGGAAGACTTTGGGTTGTTGAGTCAAGCATAGTTGAATTCCATACTGTTTCGTCGAGCATAGTAGAAGAATTTAAATCCTCGCAACTTGTTCCTTTGCGTCTGTTAAATTTTCTGATCGTTACATTATCCATGTTCAACTGCGTTATAAGTCATACAATTCGAAACAAAAAGTGGTATTTACGATTCACGGAGACAGGAATCGAACCCGAGTCGTTTTGGTCTCAAGCACGGGTGTTTCACCTTACGCCATCGAAGCCATATAAAATGCTGCGAAAGTTGGGTATGTATCCTTTCGCTGCACTGGCGCCATCTGTTGGAATTTGGTAGTACCACGTAGTCTGTAGTTTAGTGATGATATAATTTGCGGGACTTGTTGTAAATTACTTTAGTCAGAGTTTACTTCTTTTGTGGATAGATGTCACTTGAGATGTTTGGCCGTTAAGATCCCGTTATCTTGATGATATGTAATTGTGATGAATTGTTAATTTATCCTGTACTTATAAATGACACTGGTCACTTTTGTCACTTTTATGTTATGCGGAGAATCTGCTATGTTATTCTAGTTTAACATAGAGGGTTTTTTGCTTTTATTGTCACTTTGTACATTCATTTATTGGCACTTGTTATATTATTGTTTCTACTTATTTTTAGCACTGGATAACACTTCCACGTCTTAATCGGTTTATAGTTTACCGAAAAATACTGATTTCTAACAATTTTATGAAGATTTAGTTATTAAAATGAATAATTTATTCGGAGCTCAATGTTTACACTGGCTAGATGGCGCCACTTCTCTTCTTGGATAAGTATACTCCTGATTTTGTGCAAAATAATGTCAACTTCTTTAACTTCCAATCTACTACATCAAATTATCTTCTTACAGACAGTTTCTCTTTGCAAGAATTTAAATCAGCCATAACATCTAGAAAACATACTGCTTTTGGTTTGGATGGCATTCCTTATGCTTTTATGAAAAAATTAAGCTCAAAGGGCATGGAAACATTATTACATGTTTTTAATTACTTTTGGGAAAAAAATTACATACCTCCAGATTGGAAAATTGATTGCTTGATCCCGATTTTAAAACCAGAATTCTTATTGTCCAATTGCTTTAACTTCTTGCGCAGGGAAAATTTATGAGTAATTTCTTAAACAACGCTTGGAGTTCTTTGCTGAAAAGAATCATATTCTATCTTCCAATCAGTTCAGATTCCGCCGTGGCCATAGTGCACGAGAAAGCATATGTCATATACAATTAGACATACAAAAAGCTCTCAATCAAGGTAAATCACTGGCTTGCATATTTTTCGACATCACAGGTGCTTTCAATAATGTAGATCATTCCATTTTGCAACATGAACTGGCATCTGTTGGTTTACCTGGGAAAATAATAAATTGGGTATTTTTTTTTGCATGGTCCACAAGTTTATACAAAGCATCAAAACGTGATATTTGGTCCTAGATTATCATTTAGGGCACCTGTCAAGGAAGTATATTAAGCACACTGATTTAAATCCTTTATATTCATAAAATAAATTCAGTTTTAGGATCCGATGTTTCAAATCTGCAATTTTCTGATGACTTAGCAGTGTATTATAGCAGCAAAGACTCTAATAAAATTGTAAATACGCTTAACTGTGCCTTTTCAAAATTAAAATCATATTTTAGTTACCTTGAACTTAATATAAACATAAGTAAAAGTTAACTCATAGTGTTTGGCAAAAATATTCCTCAGATCTCTCAAATTTGTTATGATAACATTCGCATCCCAGTTTCTGCAGAAGCCAAGTATTTAGGTGTTGTGTTCACTCGTAATTTGTCATGGAATAAGTATGTTGATTCCATAAATTGTGAAGCTAATAGAGCATTTAATATATTGAAGTCTTTGTGCAGATCATATTGGGGAGCAGACAACAAAATTTTGCTTATATTGTACAATTTGAATATGGTTTTCTTTGATTTTCCTCCAACCACCAGTTACTAGATAAACTAGATAAAGTCCAGAATAAGAACTTACGTCTTATTACTGGTGCATTCAGAACAAGTCCCATAAATTCAATGCAGAATCAATGTAACCTCCGTCCTTTAGACATTAGATTCAAGTTCCTCAAATTTAAATTTCTGCTCAAGTTGATGTCTTTAAATAGACATCCTTTGATTTCCAAGATATATCAGTTAGAATCTTATCTTCCTGCTGGTTCCATATACTTGCTTCAGAACTTATCTAAAATAAGAGATTTTCTGGTTAGCTACTGGTTAGATACAACTGGCCGTGTTATCAAGGATTTTATCTTGGTAAATACCCAAATATTGAAGTCATCATAGAAAAGGCACTGAAAAACAAACATGAGTTCTATGAGCTTCTGACAAGCTATCAAGACTTCAGATGTGTCTACACTGATGGAGCTAAAAATGATCACGTCTCTGAAGCAATTTACGACTCCCATTTGAAGATTGGCCATGCAATGAAGTTAGACAAGAATGCCAGTATTTTCACTGCAGAAGCTCCTCTCAGCACCTCTCAGCACTGCAGCATATTCAGATCAAACACAATGAGTCCGACAAGCCTCAGATAGCATGAGTGTACTCATGGCCTCGGATTACAACAGATTTGACACCAACACAAACTATTTGGTTTACGGAATTAAAGAACTTTGGAAGACTCTAAGCACTAGGGGTATAAATATAGGTAGTCTTCATTTAGGTTCCAGCTCATAAAGGCATCACCGGTAACGAAAATGCGAATTTTCTAGCAAGAAGCGCAAACACAATGGACTCAACTGTCACTGTCACAATGACAGATGGGCAATTGTCACCGATCGTTCTGCAAATACCTCTACCGTTTACGGATGCACTTTTTAATTTGAAGAAACTGATAAATACAAACTGGCGTAGACACTGAGACATCTCTGTGGGCCAGAAAGGCCAGTTGTACGCCGCTATAAAAGAGACTGGGCCATCTAAATTACCTTGGTTCTGTAAAGGAAAAAAACTTTAAAAGCAGAATATTCTATATTTTCTATATATCAGAAGATTCTATACCACTATTTGCAGACTTCGCATCGGGCATTGTCGAATTAATGCCCATCTTCATCGAATGAAAATGGTCTCATCTCCATTGTGCTCGCATTGTGAAAGTGATGCAGATAACGAAACAATCGACCATATTATTTTCTATTGTCGGTCCTTTGGCATTCAGCGCCTTGTGCTAACAACTGGAGCGATTGGTGTCACAATCTGATACCAGGTTGGCGCATAGCAAAGGGCTGACGCCGAGCGTTGATTGGTTCCTAAAGCGCTGCTGAAATTGTAGAAATTACCAACCGCAAATACCGCGATATGATTTTGCACTGTTACAGTTATTCCAAAAAACTATGCAATGCTTTTAATTTTTGAAACAAGTTTCTTAAAAAAGATTAGATAGTCCTTAAATGAACATGCATTGCTATATGAATATCACGTGTAAGATATAAGTAAATCACGTAAATAAAAAAGTTTTGTAAATATTTCGTTCACTTGCAGAAAATGATTTATGTTTATGAATATAAATAATAAAATTTGTGGGTTTTGTACGATTTCAAACCATAACTACCTACGTAATCAAATAATGGTAAAAAAAAATACTGTCCAGAAGAAAATTTATAGAAATATCTTCATAGAAATATGCTATCAAATTACAATTATAAACCAAACATTGCAGCGCGCAGCGTTAACAAAATGATAGACAGCGTTTAAAATATTCACTTGCTTTACGGAAAATTGACGAAAAACGTGGAAAACATTGTACTCTTTGACTTTACGGAATATTAGTGAAATGAAAACCTAGAAATACCTTGCTAAAAATCGTTGAAGTCTCCGAGCGCCTCGTTACGTCACTATTCACAAATTTTCATAAAATATCACTATTTTTGCACCGAACAGAAAGATTATTATCACGCAAGAAAGTACACAAAATTCTGAACAAGTCAAACTAAGCACTTTTCAAAATAACAAAAGAAACCTTGGAAAATCTAACTCACAAAGTAGGTACACATTGAAGGAGAACGAATCAGAATCACACTGACTTGGTTAATGATTGATGCACGGAGCGTTTTATGAAGCCCATAATAAAGGTCGTTTCTCGGTGATGTATTTTCTGACCCAAAAACAACTAAATAATTTTCGGTGCGGTTTTAAACTTTAATCATTATATACTTAAACATGTCTAAACATATATGTATACGTAATGTATCGTTCAGTCGCAGAATTTAAGTAACTTTCGCAAAACATACCAAAATGCGAAAAAAAAAAATACGTTGTTTCATACCTAAACGGTTAACGTTACGATTTGCGACAGGTGCATTTTGCGAAAGGTACGATTTGCGATAGGTACATTTTGCCACTGAACGCTCTTACTTTCATTCGCATAATGTGCCTTTCGGATATCGTTCCCTATGAAAAATTTATATAATTCGCAAAATGCACCTATCGCAAAATGTACCCTTCGAAAAATAGGTACATTCTGCGCCTGAACAGTGAGCGATATGCCATTTCCTATAAATAATTTTTTGATAGACTAGTTATTTTGATATAAGTTGTATGAGAGAACTGTCAAAATAGATACCTCGGTAGGCTAGTCTATCGGAAAATTACTTATGGGAAATGGCTGGTAATGAAAGGTACCTCGACGACTCAAACTGTGCCAATAGAAAATAAGCTGTAGTGTAAGCGGAATAGAGGTGAAATTACAAATTTCAAGGTTGTTTATGGAAACAAAAAATCTAATCATGCCAACTCGAAACTCAAGTGTTTTCTTATAAACTAACTGGTTAATAAGCCATTATTGAAATGGCGTTTTTTGATATGCTAACAGGTTAATATAAACAAACTACCCAAGCCAACGATCAGTCAAACAACCTAAACACACCTTTATATTTTCAATGGCCGACTTCGTACCAATTTGTGACACGCAGCGGCACAGACATCAAGTTATTTTACCAGAATACAGAATTATTGACAAAAACTCATATTTCCTGAAAATAAAAGTAATTTGAAATGTTTAATTTATGTCTATAAATATCTTAGAGTAGTTAACATGCATTTCTTGCTATTAGAAACAATTCTAGGCACTTTACTGACCATGAAAATATTCCTAAAAAAACGAACCATTTTCACGAAGTATTTTCTACCTATATTCTCTATTTTAACAGATTCTGCCTAAACTAATTAACAGATTTGTAACACGTATTCTCTAAATTACATTTCTACCAAATTTACAGTAATAAAGTACTTACTTCATTGATAAATATAGATAAGAAACCTTCCTACAATCCTCCAACGAACCAAAATAGTCTTGTGTCGGTCATGTACGAAGAACGAATAGGAAACGTTACTGTGCAGCAATGAACTAAAAGAAACGTTTCCTTACGCTAATCGGACATTCGGTCTATTAGGACTATTAGGACATCGCTCCGAGAGAGCGGGGCGGTGGCGGGTGGGAGGCATTAAGCCATGCCGACTCGCTCTCGCACACACAGACACGGCATTGACATCTTGACTAGAATGACAGTCCTAAGCCTGTTTAAGTATGAAGGGAAATCAAATATTATTTAACTTTTTATTTCTGCTATGCAAACAGACACATAGAATTGTATAAATATGTTAATATTATCAGAGTATAATATTCCTCAAGTTTCTGCTCTGCACGAAAAGAAAGGTTAACCTAATAGCTCCATTTTTTATTCGATCCTACGTCGTACATAATAGTACTAATAAAGCTGTTAGATCTTACTGGTACACTGACTGAAATGTCCTAGTACGGAGCGCTCTCTGATGACCGAGCAGGCATATTTTTATTCTTAAGATCCAAAGTCCTAATAGTACTAATAGAGCTGTTAGAGTGTACTAGTACACTGACTGAAATGTACTAGTACGGAGCGCTCTCTCTAATGACCGAGCAGGCACAAGACTAAACCAAAACTTCAAAGCACAACAGCGACTTCTTTTTTTTTTTGTAATGTTTTTTCCTTTATGGAAAAGGCTAAGAGCTTAAGCCCATACCGCCTGGTCTTATTTTAATTTCTTTTCTTCTCTTCATATTGATTGAGGCTAAAATCCTTGTCTTTCCGTAGGTATTTTCTTCAGTCTTTATTATATATTCGAGGCACATAGCCTTGTCTAACGTATTTATTCTTTAACTTCATAATCCAGTATGTTTAGGTCAATCCGTGTTGTCAAATCAGGTATCAATTTTCCTCCAGTATTTATAGGTCACATCCGAGTTGTCAAATCAGGTAGTATAGGTCTATTCCGGTGTATTATTATTTTTCAAATAACTACAATGGTACTCTTGATAAAATTATAAATAGGGTAAAATGCTTCTATATTCTTAAGGAGATCCTGAATAGAGCGCGGGACATCCAGGGCTTCTTTGTAAATGTTCAATAAGCTGTCAATGAATACTAGTCTTTGTATATTGAATTGAGGGCAATCAAAAAATATATGATTTAGAGATTGGTTTTCAGAATTACAAAATGTACAATTTGGGGAAGGAATCATTTTCAATATATGCAATAACGACAAATTGTTGTGTAAAAGTTTCTATGTAGATATTTTCCGACGATAAACCATGGTCTCTTAATGTGCGAGTTAATATAGCTGTACCATTTTCCTTTTATTTGTGTCGTTTCTCTCCAATGAAGCATCCATTGATGTTTTATATTCATTCTAATGTCGGTTTTGCAATCTGAAGCTGGCAACTTAATGTTCTTGACAGGTATTTGGTGAATATTGGGGTTTTTTATTATAGAGCTGGCAAGTTTATCTGCGAGTTCGTTGCCAGAGACGCCAATGTGAGATGGTGTCCAAAACAAACTTATTTCTCTATCTTGATTGAGCCAAAGTCTACTAATTTTCTGCATTATGTTATAAATAATATAATTTGTGCTACCATTGTACGTGGGATTTGACAGTGCCATTAAAACGATCATCCTGTCCGAAATTATCAACCATTTCTTGAAACTGAGGTTAGTTGATTCTATATATTCTTAAGATGCATAAATGGCTTGAGCTTCTGCTGTGTATATACTTGCATTTGAAGGCAATCTGAACCCATGTCCCAATTTAGTGACAGGATCATAGTAAGCCATGGAGACGTTTTCGTTACATTTCGAGCTATCTGTATAAATTTGTCTAAACTCTCTGTGTTCATCCAATTTATTGTAAACTGCATATTTATCACTCAGTGTCCTATCTATGTGAATCTTTAACCCACAGAATTTGCTCTCATATGATCCTTCATAACAAGGCAAAGTACTCCTATTGTAGATATTATATGTACTCTTAAAAGTTAAAGTTTCTTGAATGTTACAAGTTAAAAAGTTATTAGAGTTAAGCATTAGTAGTTTAGAAAGAAGGAGATTGCCATCTTCAGACAACAACTTGATAATGAAATTAAGTTTTAAATGATTGAATCTGATCATTAATGGACACAAGTTACACTCAACCTGCATTGAATTCATTGGAGATGACTTAAAGGCTCCTAAGATTAATCTTAAATTTATATTTTGGATCTTTTCAAGTTTATCTACTAATTTTGGATCTATACAATAACAGAAAAAACCATAGTCAAAGTGACTTCTTACAAGGGCTTTGTATAGAGTTAAAAGAATCTTAGGATCGGCACCCCAATGGCTGCCAACCAAAGATATTAAAGTGTTGGTAGCTCTTAAAGCTCTTTCCGTTATGCAATCAACATATCTACACCATGAGAGATTCTGTGTAAAAACTACACCCAAAAATTTTATTTGAGATTGAATTGGTAATAAGTTATTGTCATATTGTAGCTTAACTGGGATGACTTTTTTCTTTGAGAATATGACTACTATAATAGTTGTGTGTGTGATGTTATTACCACTGCAATAAATAGCCAAATCATCGGCAAACTGCAAGTTGCTGACTTCTGTTCCTAACATTTCATTGAGCCTGTGGATGTAGAGAATATACAATAAAGGGCTCAAAATGCCACCTTGACGGACGCCTTTAGTTGACAATCTAGGCCCAAAAATATTATTGCAACTCATCTTAACATAAACTTCTCTTCCACTGATAAACTCATAAATCCACCTAACACATTTTTCAGGTATTCCCAAAGAAGAAAGAATGGTACATAAAACAGAATGATTAATGTTATTGAATGCTCCTACAATATCGAAAAAAATACAGACAAGATGTTTATTACTGTTAACTGCAGCGTCAGTATCATGGAAGAGATGCCCTATACTTTCTCTTGCTGATTGACCGCGACGAAACCCGAACTGATTTCTTGGAAGAATATTGATTTTTGAAGAATATTGAATATTGATTTTTGAAGATTGGATTCAATATAAAACTCAAGACGTTGTTTCATATGTTGCTCAAAAAGTTTACCTGCACAAGATGTTAATGCAATGGGACGGTAAGAGTCTGCATCATTTGGATCTTTTCCTGCTTTTAGAATAGGAACCAAGCAATCTTGTTTCCACTCTTTTGGAATTATTGATTGTTCCCAGAGTAAATTTAAAATATTTAAATTTATTCAGTTCCGCGCGGATCGTGCTACGGAAGGGTCGTTTTGTGCGCGTGCGATACGCGACTGCGCGGAAGCAACAATGTTGCCGAACCTGCTAAAATGTTCTAGTTGTAACATCGTTATTAATTAAGTGTTGGCATTTGTGATAAATAAAGTGGACGTCATGGACGAGGAGAGTCTAGTCCGCATTTGCTCAACTGCTTTCACGGAGGATGATATAAACCAGGCAAAAGTATTGCTATTTGAGTCTGTGTCAAAACGCAAGACAATCAGGAAACGAGGAGGTAAAACTAAGCGAGATTTGGATGACATAATCACCCTGATAAAAGAAACGGATCCCGAAGATCTTCCCATATTTGTGGCGCGGGAACTACACAAATTGCCGCCTGTTTCTTTTGATCATGTGGATGTCACCAGGCTATTGAAGGACATCATTGTCATTCAAAAAGATCTTCATGACATACAGGAGAACTGCATCAATCAGACTCAATATGCAACTGTAACCGACATTGACAGTTTAAAAGCAGAAATAGAATTGCTAAAGAAGAACGAAGCCCCCAATAGTGCGCCCTTTGTCAATCAAAAAAGAGGCGCTTATTGCATGCAGGACAGCTTTGTATATAATTCTAGCGGACCAGAGGGCCTACCCCACACTGCAAATATTAAGTCACCCGAGAGCATAACATCGAAACAAAGTGTCGAGAGTAGGCGATCACCGCCGGCGCAGCTACCGCTGCCGCCGCCGCCGTCGCTCCCCGTGCCGCCGCCGCCGGTTACCTATGCGTCAGCGGCGTCGCAGTCTGTCTCGCTCGCTCCAACAGCTGTTTCTAAGCAAGCGAGTTATGATATCACTACGCGAACCACGGCTGGCGCCGCCAGGACATCATCATCATGCACTGATAGCAAGACGACGACGCTAAATACTCAAAACAGTGAGTGTGGTGGAGGCTGGATACAGGTCGTGAGGCATAGAAAGAAGCCTAATAATCAGTCACGGTTCACTGGTAGAAAAGGCAATGCTCGTGTCGATGAGACGTGTTTGTTTAAGCCGGCAGAGAAAAGAGTACCCTTGTATATATACAACGTTTCCAAGGAGACAAAGTCAGAGCATATTAGTAAATATATACTTGAAAAGACAAACGTTGTGGTCCGACCGGAAAAAGTAGATACGAAAGAGTCAAAGGACTATGATTCTTATAAAATTTATGTACCTCACCAAAAACTGTCTTTGTTTGACGACGATGAACTATGGCCCTGTGATATATTCTTTCGAAGATATTTCATTTTCAGAAAAGTAGTCAATGACAACGTAGATGAAGGCACGGTTATAATTAACGAAACTAAAAATGGCCAGTAACAATACCACAGTAACAACAACAACGGAATTAAGCCAGACCAGGATAATTAGTTATAACTGCAAATCGGCCAAAAGCGCGACGTTTTGTCTGCAATCGCTATGTAAGGAGGCAGATATAATAGCGCTACAAGAAACTTGGCTGCTACCGTACGACATACCTTATCTAGGTAACATAGACGAACATTTTGAATTTACGGGGAAATCGGCGGTCGACTTATCTACAGGCATACAGAAAGGAAGACCGTACGGCGCGGTGGTGTGGCAATTTTATGGCGAAAAAGTATGTTTCATCATGTTCAAGTAATCAACAGTAATAATGTGCGTATAACCGGTATTAAAATAACTACGTGTAACCAATCTATAGTAATATTGTGTGTGTATATGCCGTATGAGGCGCCGGACAACCTAGCGGAATTTAGCGACTGTTTAAGTGAACTTAGTGCAATTATAGAAAGTTGTGAAAGTGAGTCAGTATTTATCTTAGGTGACTTTAACGCGCATCCTTATACATCCTTCTGTAACGAAATGCTGTCATTTTGTACCGAACAAAAATGGCTTTGTGCGGACTTTGAGTATTTAGGTATAGACTCGGGAACTTATACATATATCAGTGAGGCTCACGGGACCAGACGGTGGTTAGATCACTGTTTAACGACGCAATCAGCTCACCGTACTATTACTAAAGTTGAAGTGAAGTATGATGTGTTTTGTTCTGATCACTTCCCTATAATGTTCTATTGTAATTTAGGTGTGATAAGAAAAAAGCTAGTTAATAATAGTTATGATGAGTGCACTGGGGTAAGATGGGGTAGCAGAGAACCGGGGGAGATAAGTGCGTATTCTAATTTGTGTCACACTAAACTACGGGAAATTGACTTTCCGGAGGAATTTAGGCAATGTTGTGATAACGGTTGTGATAACATTTGTGATAACATTAGTCATAGAAATATTATAGACGATATGTATAGTTTAATTGTAAATGTTCTAAGTGAATCAGCAATGCTCAGCCGTAATAAAAATCCAGTTAAGAAAAAGTATGTTACAGGATGGAATAGACATGTTAGAGAGTCACATTCACTTGCCAGACTGAAGTTTCTACAATGGATTGACTACGGCAAGCCTAAATTAGGGCCTATTTACCAAGAAATGTGTGACAGTAGAAAAGTTTTCAAATCCAAGCTCAAATGGTGCCAAAATAATCAGGAACAGATCAAAATGGACCTAATAGCTACACATCGACAGGCAAAAAACTTTTCTAATTTTTGGAAATGTACTAAAAAGTTAAACCCCAAAACTAGTTTACCAGTATCTGTAAATGGTATAGTTGAACCGAAGGATATAGCTGACCTATTCTGTAAACATTTTAAAGTGGAATCGCCCTTAGTGCCAAAGCACAGTGTGATCAGTGTTGAGCGCTGTTGTGAACGGGACAATAAGACTAGTTTTACAACCAAACAAGTGGCTTTCATTGTAAACAACATGACACGTGGAAAATCACCCGGGCATGACGGGCTCAGCATTGAACATATCCAGCACGCGGGAGTTCATCTCCCCAGAATTTTGTCAATGTTCTATACGTTTTGTGTGAAACATGAATATCTCCCACAGGATATGATGGAGACTATCGTGGTACCTATAGTAAAAAACAAGACAGGAGACGTATCAGATACTAACAACTACAGACCTATCTCACTCGCAACGGTACTGGCTAAAGTATTTGATGGCTTGCTTGACGACCAACTGGATAAGCATCTCCAGCTTAATGATGGACAATTTGGGTTTAGGTCTGGATTGTCTACAGAAAGTGCGATACTGGCTCTCAAGCACACTGTAAGATACTATACTGAAAGAAACACTTAAGTATATGCATGTTTTTTAGATCTCTCGAAGGCCTTCGATTTAGTCTCTTATGATATCCTGTGGGATAAGTGTGAGAAGCAAACCTACCGATGGAAACTGTAAATATACTTAAATATTGGTATGGCCATCAGATGAACAGAGTCAGGTGGGGGAGTGCTTACTCTGAAAAGTACAAATTGGAATGCGGAGTGAGACAGGGGGGACTCACGTCTCCGAAGCTTTTCAACTTATATGTAAATAATCTCATTGGTGGGCTCAGCAGCATGCATGCGGGTTGCTATGTAAGTGGGAAAAGTGCGAATAACATAAGCTATGCCGATGACATGGTGCTGCTGAGTCCATCAGTGAGAGGATTGAGAAATCTTTTAAGTACTTGTGAGTCATATGCTGAGACCCATGGATTACGATATAATGTTAAAAAGACTGAAGTAATGATATTTAAGAAGGGAACTAAGTCGCCTAGTAATGTGCCTCCTATAAAATTGTACGGTCAGGAGTTATTGAGTGTTACAAGCTTTAAATATCTGGGACACATTGTAACCAATGACCTGAGAGACGACCTGGACATTGATAGGGAACGGAGGGCGTTGGCGGTGAGGGTGAACATGCTGGCGCGCAGGTTTGCTCGTTGCACACATCAAGTAAAAATTACTTTGTTTAAGGCTTACTGCCAATCCTTTTACACGAGCAGCCTGTGGGTCAGCTATACTCAAAAGTCCATAAACGCCCTTCGAGTCCAGTACAATAACGGATTTAGGATGCTGCTGGGGTTGCCGCGATTCTGTAGTGCGTCAGGCATGTTTGCAGAAGCCCGCACGGACGGGTTTCATGCAATAATAAGAAAACGCGTGGCCTCATTAATGCACAGAGTTCGCGGCAGCACCAGCGGTATCCTGACTGTTATAGCAGATAGGGTCGAAGGACCTATTTTAAAGCACTGGATCAAGGTGGTGACCGGCACCTCGCCGGATAAATAGGCTCATCATCATCTTCAATCTGCCCACACCTACCCACTGCTGAGTACAGGCCTCTTCTCTACCTCGCTATCCACCATAAGTTGCTTACTTATTTATTTTAATTTTATTTTAAGGTGTAACATAGATTAGGAAATTCTCTTTTTGTACTAACAATACTATGGAACCGTGTTTTCTGAAAATAAATGTTTTATTATTATTATTATTATTAAAAATTTCACAAGGCAATCTGTTTCCAGTTTTTGAAACATTTTGTAAGAAATGCAATCTAAACCAATGGTTGTGTCTTTACGTTAAAAGCAGCTATCAACTGCTTTTAACTCATCTATGGTGAATGGATTGATAATGTAACTATTGGTGGGGTTTACGGAAGAAGTATTATTTATTTGCATTGGTTGTGAAACAAAGTCAGGTGTATATTTCCTTAAAAAGTTATTTATCCAAAATATTTAATTATTATTATTTAGTTTCGTACTTTTACTGTAGGATTTATTGAATTTACGCATAGTTTGCCAAATTTTAGAAATTGGAGTGGATCTATTTATTTCGTTACAGTATTCTTTCCAATTATTTAATCTTTCTAATTTAATAATAAGTTTTTTATGAGCCTGCATTTTTTTAAATTAATATAGTTTAAATTAGGTACTAGGATCTTGTTTAAATATAATAAAAGCTTCCCTACTTTTTTGAACTGCATTAGCACACTTTTCATTCCACCATGGCAGAGGAGGATGCCGGTATTTAAAATTGCTTCCTGTCTGTTTCGAGCTATTATTATTCATATTTGAATTTTGGGCCTGACTTCTAAACATCGATTGATTAATAGCTTTATGAATGATATCACAATAGTCATAGTAAGACTGTAGAGGATCGTTATGGTTAATAATAAATTCTTTAAGCATAGTGTTGGCGAGCTTTGAAAACTTATTCCAATTTACTAGCCGTATATTTTTGAGTGCAGCTGTGTTATTTTGAGAAATAAAGTTGTTTGTAGAAGAATCAGTGATAGTGTTGAACAAAATCTCAGGAATCTCAGGGGATCATCATATACTGTCCAATTGCAATTAAGGGCTATAGAGGGACTGACTATTGTTAAATCCAAACCATTTGGTCTCCAGTTATTTGTACCTACAGTTGTTGGTTGTGTGTCATTTAATAACACTAAATTGCATTCATTTACAGCGTCGAGGACATCTCTTCCACGAGGACTGACAGATTGGCAACCCCACATGGTGTGATGTGCATTGAAATCACCCGCTACTAAGCATGGTTGTGGTAAGGTATTAATAAAATTAACAAATTTTGATTTTCTAAAAGTAGGGCTACAATTTGTCGGGATATAAAGACTGGCCATTGATAATGAACTGTTATTAAAGTTAATATAACAAATATGTTAAATAAGTTAATATAACAAGAATATAAAACAAATATGTATCACAAAGACTTGGCTTCGGCCTTATTGAAAACGCCGAAGAAGACTTACAAAGAATTGGCTTCGGCCTGGTATGTAATAACGGATTTGACTGAATAAATAAAAGACTTGGCTTTGGCCTAACTAAACTTAAATAAACGAGCGAAGAAAGAATCACCATCAGAACAGGATGTACGGCTTAGATGCCCTTGCCTATCCAAAAGGAAAAAGGTAAAAAAAAGTTCACTTCAATCAAAGAACTGTCAAATTGACATAGGGTCATTGTCGCCAAATTCGCGGCTTTGTCGCTAGAAATGGCAACTTTTTGCCTAAACCCTAGTGACAAAAAAATATCTGACGACTTTTCTGCCTACTTTTTAGTAAAAAATAATACAGTTTTAGACAACGGATTACATGCATTACTTGGATTTATTTATCTGAAATAAATAATTATTATTTTGTGTGTAAGTTAAAACTTCACGGGACAAAAGCGTCGAGGTCCTTTATAGAAGCTTGCGTGGTGACATGGGTCCATTACGTAGATTAGGCAAAATATAGGATGCGGTGCACCCCAAAGTGTATACTCAAAGAACATTCCCGCTAGGTGCACAGGTCTATTGCGAAATTAAAATGGAAATAAGGAATTGGCTGTGGGTTTCCTTTCTCAATTGAATAGTAAGTCCAAACTATCTCTGACAACGGACACCTGCCTGAACCAAGTCTCAATAATGATCAAAAAACCGGTCAAGTGCGAGTCTAAATCGCGCACGAAGGGTTCCGTACCACCGTTCAATGGGAGCGATGGTGTGGAGTGAATAGTTTGGATTTTACACAGCAAAATATTGTTTACAAAGTTATTGGTGCGGTTACTTTCACACTCCATGTACGTAACCAGGTGCAGCCATAAGTTTGTATGTGGTATTGAAAGAATTGTTGTATGGGAGCCCCCTTAAATATTTATTTTATCCTGTTTTTTAGTATTTGTTGTTATAGCGGCAACATAAATACATCATCTGTGAAAATTTCAACTGTCTAACTATCACGGTTCGTGAGATACAGCCTGGTGACAGACGGACGGACGGACAGCGGAGTCTTAGTAATAGGGTCCCGTTTGGAACCCTTCGGGTACGGAACCCTAAAAATAGGCAGGTGGTGACTCGCCGTCCACTAATTGGGCCCCCTATTCAGCCGACGTAAAATGACGGCAAGGTGGCAACAAACGGTGTGAACGGCTAAGGGTGGAGAGATGAAATTGAACTCTGGGTTCCAGGGATCTTCTCAAGAAGATATTTTCCCGTTATAGGTTTTTAATTTTATTATTTTTTTATTCCGTTTGAGGTTCAAAATCGCGATGTCTCATAACCACGCTCAGGTCTCCAGCGGTTAAACAACGATCATTTGCACCCTCGGGATCCCACTAAGTCCCACTCGCCATCTTAAGTTACACATCCACCCTTCAAATGCACACCAGATAAGCTGCTATACCTCTAACGATTCCTCTCTGACCGGCCGCTGGTTAAGCAAGACAGAGCTGCCCTCTCGGGTTCAACTCCGGCCGCAGATAGCCGGAGTCGAGAGTCTACGCTTCTCGCTGGAGTGGGTCTGTGGGGTCATTACTTCCCAACAGCTCGCCACGTCAAGCTGCCCTGCATGTATTTAATTTTTATTTGTGTCTTTTAGAATTATTTTGAGCAATATATACCTATAAGGTATATTTAGTATGTAGAAAAGTAAAAACACTAGTTTATATTATTTACTTGTATTTCTCCACATAGGCCTACCTGACACTGCTATTAAATTTATCCTTTCCATATTGAGTTGAGAAGAAATCTCTTGTTTGAGATAAGCTTGCCTTTGTAAATGTCTTTTCCATAGGCTTTTAGTGTGAATTTTCATATGCAATAAATATTACTATACAACGTGTAACTCTAAGTACGCAAAACCTTATATAACGTGTCTCAAGAAACGAACTCAGTACATATAGCTGAATATATCTTGAAAAAGACTAATGTGACTGTTTTGCCTTATAAAATGCCTGTGAATGAGTTGAAGGAGTATGACTCATACAAAATATATGTACCGAAATCAAAGGTATCGCTGTTTGAGGATGATGATTTTTGGCCATTTGATACATATTTTAGAAGGTATTTCATCTTTAGTACCAGCAAGGATAATAATCTAAAAAGCACAAACGTAAACAAAAATGGCAAACAGTAACAACAAAAATAATAGTAATAATAATGCGTGTACAACTAGTAAACTTGTCAGTTACAATTGTAAACACGTGAAGCGATCTGCACAATGTATACAATCATTATGTCGCGATGCGGATATAGTGGCACTGCAAGAGACATGGATACTACCCCACGATATAACATACCTAGGTACGCTAGACAGCAACTTTGGATACACGGGAAAGTCGGCGGTGGACACCTCGGCGGGTTTGCTGAGGGGAAGACCGTATGGAGGTATGGCCATCTTATGGCGTAAAAGTGTTTTCCAACGTGTGCAAGTCATTACTTGTGATAGCGTGCGAATTGCTTGTGTTTTGTTGTCTATGTGTAATCACTCGGCGCTAGTGTTCAGTGTGTATATGCCTACAGACGACCCAGAGCACCTGCTAGAATTCACGGAATGCCTGAGTGAGATCAATGGTGGAAGGTAACAATGTTGAATCGGTGTACATCTTAGGTGATCTCAATGCCCATCCACATACTTTGTTTTGTAGAGAGATGCTGAAGTTTTGCTCAGATCAAAAATTGATATGTGCGGACTTTGAAAAATTGGGAATTGACTCGGGCACATACACTTATGTGAGTGAGGCCAATGGGTCTAAAAGATGTTTGGACCACTGTCTAGCGACAGCATCGGCCTATAGTACGATTGTCGATGTTAAGGTGCACTATGATGTAGTATGGTCAGACCATTATCCGATATTTTTTAATGCAATCTAAATCTTATAAAATTGAAATCTTTAAATTATCCTATCAATGTTGCAATGAAAAATGTTCGATGGGGAAACTAGAAAGCCGAGGAAATTAAAATCTATGCAGAATCCTGCCACCGAAATTTAAGTCTTATTGTTTTGCCACCAGAACTTGAGGAATGTTGTGATATCATCTGTGATAATGTAGACCATAGGAAGTTAGTAGATAGTATGTATAGTCAAATTGTATTAGCAGTAAGTGAGGCCGCTGTACTTAGTACTAATAGTCGTAGACAGAATAATCATAATAATAAAAAACAACAGGTGACAGGTTGGAACAAGCATGTAGGAGAGGCTCACGCCAATGCGCGAAGTAAGTTTAAGCAATGGCTTTCATAGGGGAGGCCGGCGTCAGGTACTTTTTACTTGGAGATGTGCCTAAGCAGAAAAGTTTTTAAGTCTAAGCTAAAGTGGTGCCAGAATAACCAAGAGCTAATAACCATGGACATATTAGCTTCGCATCATAAGGCGAACGATGTTAGTAAATTTTGGAAGGCTACTAACAACCTTAATACTAAGTCTAGCTTGCCTATTTCGGTTGATGGAGTGACCCAGCCGAAAGCTATTGCTGATTTATTTCGGCAGCATTTTAAAGTGCAGTCGCCCCTAGATGGGACTAAACGGGTGCGTGATGGTGAGCCACGTGGTGCCGGTGATGGTGTTCGAATATTAAAATCTCCTCTAAAGATGTGGCTACTATCATTAGACACATGAAGAGAGGAAAGTCACCGGGCCATGACGGGCTCAGCATTGAACACCTGAAATATGGAGGGGATCATGTGCCGAGAGTGCTCTCTATGTTTTATAATATCTGTCTAGGACATGGATATCTTCCGAAGGATATGATGCAGACCATTGTAGTACCTAACACAAAGAATAGGACTGGTGACATGTCTGACAGAAATAACTACAGGCCTATATCGCTTGCAACTATTGTTGCGAAAATGTTTGATGGGATGCTTGATGCCCAGCTTAGCGCTCATCTGAAATTAAATGACGCACAGTTTGGCTTTAGGCCGGGGCTGTCGACAGAAAGTGTCATGGCTTTAAGCATACCGTTAAATACTACTCAGACCGTATGTTCAGGCTTCTCAGCACCTAATGACCTCGTAGGGGCCCATCAGCTACGAGGTAGCGTAACGATCAGTTGCCAAGAAGTGTGAACGTCGGCGGTTCACCGAGCTGAAGTTAATTGGGGTCGATCTAACCTGGTCTGTGCTTCGGTCCCGTCAACCTCCTGTCTCTCTGCAAGGCCCGGGTGCACCCTAGGCTCTTCTTGGTAGACAGGTTCTTCAGCCAACCAGGTATGACTGGCGGGCCAGCTTCAATGAGCACAGTGTTCCAACACAGGTTATGTTACGTGGTAAAAACAATCGGGCACGAAAATGCGAACTTTATCTGGTTCGAGAAACAATAACACACTCAGCTATATTAACAATCCTGAGGGAAACCCGAATACATTCCAGATGGCCTGCGATTTAATTTCAATACCCTAACCAAAACGCGTTTACATTGCGAGGGCTTTCGTCCGTCAGTTGTCAAAAAACTGCTAGGTTGGCAGCTAACGTCAAATTCAAAATGGCCGTTCAGAAACCATCGATCGAATATCGATTTGGAATCGAACAATCACCCGCCCGGACAGGCACCCACCTGTCCCCTAATCTACGGGCAGCCGAGACAACGTTGCTACCGCTCGTTTTAGAACCGAGCCTCCTACTAGAACCTCTGCAGACCGGGGGGTCCCGTCCTTGCCAGGGAACAAGTTATTAATGCGCCCCCTGCGCCAACGTAGTGGCGGTAGGTTAGCATCCTTAACCAGAACGAGGTCACCAACACTAGGGGGGCTAGTTTTGTCAGTCCACTTAAGGCGCTGTTGTAAGATATGCAGATACTCGAGCGACCAACGCTTCCAGAAATTCTGAGTAAACTGCTGCAACATCTGATACCTTGACAACCGATACAATTTCACTCCCTCGAAGGGGTGCTCGGGCAACGCGTTAAGTGGCTGTCCTATCAAGAAATGGCCTGGGGTCAGAGCCTCCAGGTCATTTGGATCCGAGCTGAGCGGACACAACGGTCGCGAATTGAGAACGGCCTCGATCTTACAAAACAATGTCGCGAGCTCCTCAAAAGTCAGCGCGGTCTGACCTACTATACGCCCCAAGTGCGTCTTAGCTGACTTAACTACGGCCTCAAAAATCCCACCCCAGTGGGGGCAAATCGGTGGGCTGAAGGTCCACTGTATACCCCGACGGGAGAGGGCCGTTCCAATATCCACTTTATTTACATTCAAAAAGTTGACTATCTCTCGTAAGTATCATTCCGCACCGATGTAGTTAGTGCCGTTATCAGAGCGGATCAAAGTTGGAAGTCCCCTTCGAGAAACAAACCTATCCAAACAAGCAATGAAAGCCTCTGTCGAGAGATCAGCAACGAGCTCGAGATGTACCGCCTTGGTGGATAAACAAACAAACACACATAGGTACGCCTTGTATTGCCTAGCGGTACGCAATCGTGAACTCTTCACCATAAACGGTCCTGCAAAATCCGTACCAACACCTGAAAACGGTCTGACCTCATTCACACGATCAGGGGGCAAGTCTCCCATGAGAGGTTGCATCGTGGCAGCCTTAAGTCGATAACAAGGCATGCACCGAAACACGATGTTCCGTATGACACGGCGGGCAGATAAGATCCAAAACTCCCGCTGGAGCGTGGCCAACAACGCGTTACAGCCGGCATGCGCGTTTTTAATATGACGATCAGTCACCAGCAATTCAACTAACTGTCCCCCCTTGGGGAGCAGAAGTGGGTGACGAGCCGAATACGACAGATTCGCATTGCGCAATCTTCCTCCTACCCGAAGTAACCCGGTCGAATCAACAAAGGGGTTGAGACGCGCGACGGCTCCCTTCAATTTCGAACGTCCACTTCGTATAATCTCCAATTCTGCCCCAAACTTCGAGGACTGTACCAACCGGACCAAAATCAATAGCGACTCGTTTCGCTCTGCCGGAGTCAGAATAGGGTTCAACGTTCGCTGATCGCGAGGAGTACGACAATTTCGAGCGAATCTCCTAATCCAAGTGGACACGTTTATCAACTTGTCAAGTGAGCTATACTGGTCCAGCAGAAACCCGGCGTCAGGGTCCTCAGCCTTCTGGGTAACATGCACGGCCGCTCTGGGGCCATGATCCGAAGATACTACTACATGGCTGTGGGGCCAGTCCGATTCTCTCTTGGCAAGCCAGGGTGGTCCCCACCACAAATGGTGTCTAACGAGTTCAAGAGCCCGACATCCCCTGGATGCACAATCAGACGGGTTCAATTCTCCTGGTACATGTCTCCAGGTCAGTGGGACCTCAGACGACACAATCTGGGAGACACGGTTCGCAACAAAAACCTCTAAGTTATGGACCGAAGCCTTCAGCCAGCGCAAAACAATCTGGCTGTCCGTCCACGCGTACACCGTATCCTCCAAAACCACTGACCCACGCAACACTGTTAGAGTGTGATTCAAAAGTTTGGTCAAAAGAGCAGCCCCGGACAGTTCCAGTTTTGGAATCGTCATCCTTGTCCGAATAGGCGCTACCTTGCTTTTTGCCAAAACCAAACGCACGTCGACCTCCCCGGTGGAGGTGACGGTTCGCAAATAAACCGCTGCCGTAAACCCTCGTTCAGAGGCATCACAAAACCCGTGAAGGGTTGCCCTGTAATCCCCAGCAGGGACCAATTTCCTCGGCAGCGATACATTATTTATGTCCGATAGCGAGGTGAACATTCGCGTCCAATCAGTCAACAAATCACCTGAGAGGTGGGTGTCCCAGGTCAACTGAGCCGCCCATAGCCTTTGCATAAAACATTTGAGAGCAAAGGTGACTGGAGAAATCCATCCATTCGGGTCGAACGTTCTCGCAATCGTTGACAGTACTGACCGCTTCGTCCAGGCCTTCGGTGTTTCTAAAACCACCCGATAGGTAAACTCATCATGGACGGGCCGGTACTGAATTCCAAGTACTGACAACATGTCAGGGTTGTCAGGATTCTCAAAAACGTGCGGGTCTTTTTGAAACTCATCTGGGAGACCAGCCATCAACTCAGGGGAGTTGGACATCCACTTACGTAGTTCATAGCCGCCTCGTTCCAGCAATTGAATGAGCTCGTCACGTCGGTCCAGAGCTTCCTCTACACTGGCTGCCCCTGTGCAGACGTCATCGACGTACAAATCTTGCTCCAGGATAGCGGCGGCTCTAGGATAGCTCACACGGTCACGCGACGCCAACTCCCGCAGGGTACGCATCGCCAAATACGGGCTAGACCGTAACCCATACGTGTTCGTGTTTAACTCATAGACCTTGACTAGCTCGGCCGTGGACTCACGCCAAACTGATACCTTCTGTCAGCCGGATGAATTACCGTTTGCCTAAACATCATCCGAATGTCTGCGACAAATACAATCTGGTGCCTCCGAAAGCTCGTGAGAATATCCGAAATATCACGACTCAACTTGGGTCTCGAATGTAGACACTGATTCAGGGACATCCCGTTCGAGGTAGGTGCTGACCCATCAAAAACAACTCGAATCTTGCCGGTAGGGGTTCGTAGGACGGCATGGTGTGGAAGGAAACAATGATCCTCAGATCTCCAGTCCACACCCGATACCGACATGTGTCCTAACGACTCATACTCCCTCATGAAATCAACATATTTTTGTTTAAATACGGCGTCCCTTGTCATCCTACGCTCCATCGACATCAATCTCGTCTCAGCCATCTTCCTAGATTCTCCTAGTGGCGGTCGATCGGCCCTGAAAGGCAGTCGAGTTACAAAACGACCAGAACGAAGGCGACCAGTACTATTCTGGTAAAACAACTCGCACTCTTCTTCGTCTGCGTCGACTCGACGAACGGTGGGAGGTTCCTCTATCTCCCAGAAACGTTGGATAACGTCTGACAACGCTGAGCCAATAAGTATGCCATCTGACTCGGCAGGCCTAACCATTGGCAATGCCGGACCCATGATCACGTGACCAAACTTAGTATCCACAGCAATCAACCCGTCCGGCTGAAGAACTCGCCGATCCGACAACAGAAACCTACCCAGAACGTCTGCTCCCAGTAGCAGGTCGACCGGGGCTGGAGTGTCAAAATCGGGATCCGCCAACTTGAGTCCTGATGTCAGGAATCGAACGGCCGGATTCAACTTCACCAAGGGGTGTCTGCCCATGACATGCGTCATTACTAAAGCTTGCACGGATGTTTTTGTCAAAATGTCATAACGTGGAGAGAACGTGATCACCGATTGACCAACTACATTCGTAACCGTAACATTCCCCACGCCCCGTATTGATTTATTATACCTATTTACCTTGAGGCCCAACCATTTTGCTAAATCATTCGATACAATGCAGCCCTGAGCTCCAGAATCTAATAGGGCGCGAACGTATGTTGGGTTGCCCGCCAAATCCCAAACAAGCACAGAGGCGATCGGTAACACCACCGTCTCCGGTTGGGGGGCAACAAATGGTTGGGCCGCAAATTCCTAGCGAGGACCCCCGGGGCCCCACTGTGCCTGTAACCGATCAGGTATGCAGCTATACGCCAGAGGGTCCCATTGTACAAATGGCCCACGCGCCGGTTCCATTCCCAACCTACGATTCCCCGTAAAGGGGGGTGGGCGTGAATTCAACCGTGGCCGCTCCATGAGCGGGGGGGACATCAAATGCGACCGACGAGGACGAGGCGACGAGCGGGGCGACAACTGAGGCGGCGTCCGAACCGCACCCGCATAGCTCGAAGGTGTCCCATGACACCCGCCCGTTACGGCCTGCTCAACACACCCAATGTCCCGCTGGGTCGGATGCTGAGTCGCAACCGAAAACTCAGGGCCCCCCATGTAATGGTCCTGAGTGCGGCCCTGCACCCTGGTACTGCCCTGTGCACGTGGGGACGTTGGCCCCTGAGTTGCGCTCCGAGTCGCAAACGAATTCTCAGGGCCCCATGCCGTGTCACCCTGGGTACGGCCCTGTGGAGGCTGTTGGCCGGACCGGTTCATGCACAACAGATTGTTGTGGGGCCCACCACAATATCCGCACATTTGTGTGCGCGTGCAGTCCCTAGCCATGTGTGGCCCGAGGCACAGGAAACACCAGCTCCGCTGCTTGGCCATCCGGCGCCGTCCCTGAACCCTAAGTTCCCCGAACTTATTGCAATTGGCCACAGCATGGCCAATCTGCCTACAACATGGGCAGGTCTCACCATGTGGGGTCAATTCACTCACAGTCCCATACGACTGCCGGTTGGTGCGGTCCTTCCTCGTCGGAGGGCCCCTACTCACAGCGCTCCCGGCAGCTCTCTGTGGCTCCGAAGGATGGGTGACCGTCAACCCCAAATTCTCTGCCCGTCGAGCCTCCTCTTCCAAGAATCCGACCAAGTCGGAGAAGGCGGGCAGGTCCTCGGCCGACCTCCCGTGAGACTGTTCGAAACGAGTCTGCACGTCAGCGGGTAGGCGGGAAAGTACAATGTACAACAGTAGGTACGACCATTCACCAACCGGAAGTCCAAGATTCTCTAGAGCCTTGGTGACGGACAACAATGGGTTCAAAACCTCCGTCTGTATGGCCCCGACCTTGTTCACAACCGGGATACTAAACAAACGGTTCAGTTGGGCATCGGCCAACCTCCGTTTGTTATGGTAACGTCTGACCAACAATTGCCTGGCCGTTTCATAGTTACCCTCCGTAACTGTCAAATGAGCGACCAGCTCCCTAGGCTCACCCCTCAATGCTGCCACCAGCTGAGCCATCTTGACAGACTTGGTAATGTCCGATCGCATGTGCACCAAACTGTCGAACAGATTGATGAAGCTCATCCATTCACCGGACACGCCGTCAAAAGTAGGCATAGTTATGGCAGGTAACCTGGACCCCGATCCCTGAAGCGGCAGAGGTGCTTCAATGTCACCACCATGGCTGGACTCGCGCTGTCTACGTATGTCCGCAGCCTTCTGCGTGATAGCAGCTGCCATCTCCATACATTGATCGACATCCCCTATCAACCGTGACAGCCTGTCAGGTGCGCAACCATCAACTGATTCCGCCTGCGTGGACAATTCGAGCACCCTATTGTAACGTTCCTTAACGTCCATAGACCGCTCCAATACCACATCATGCCTATCTAAACGGTCTATCAGACCGTGTGCGGAGGAAAACCATCTGAGTTCCTTAGAAACACCCTTCTGGATTTCAGATAACGACATGATCGGAACGATACTTACTCACAATTTGCAGTAACTCAATTTTATTGGACCCTCCAGTCCACAACCCAAACGAGGGAACCCTAAACCACAACTTAAACAATGTTGTTTTCCTTAAACAATAGGAACCGAGTTTTATATCTATATAAATTCTGTAAATACAATTTAGTTTCCCTTTATCATTATAACACACACAGATAGTCAATATTAGTTCAAGTTATAAATTGCTATAAACTGAAAACAATGTAAAAGCCTGCTATCAATAGATGTAACTACCTATGTTAACCAAAACATTCATTCAATAGCATTACTAGACCACTAATAGATTGACTAACTGGTAATTCAATGCAATTTTCAATTCAATATCTGTCTATCTACTACCAGCAATAGACCTATAGCTTACAATACTACCAATCTATGTGGATATAGGAACAACAACCAAGTTACCTAATAACCGCCTATACCTACAGATTGATAGTCCCAAATCGTGCCTTCCTGGAGCCCTTGACGGCTGCAAATCTCAGGAAGCCACGCTCTAGTACCAAAGTGTTCAGGCTTCTCAGCACCTAATGACCTCGTAGGGGCCCATCAGCTACGAGGTAGCGTAACGATCAGTTGCCAAGAAGTGTGAACGTCGGCGGTTCACCGAGCTGAAGTTAATTGGGGTCGATCTAACCTGGTCTGTGCTTCGGTCCCATCAACCTCCTGTCTCTCTGCAAGGCCCGGGTGCACCCTAGGCTCTTCTTGGTAGACAGGTTCTTCAGCCAACCAGGTATGACTGGCGGGTCAGCTTCAATGAGCACAGTGTTCCAACACAGGTTATGTTACGTGGTAAAAACAATCGGGCACGAAAATGCGAACTTTATCTGGTTCGAGAAACAATAACACACTCAGCTATATTAACAATCCTGAGGGAAACCCGAATACATTCCAGATGGCCTGCGATTTAATTTCAATACCCTAACCAAAACGCGTTTACATTGCGAGGGCTTTCGTCCGTCAGTTGTCAAAAAACTGCTAGGTTGGCAGCTAACGTCAAATTCAAAATGGCCGTTCAGAAACCATCGATCGAATATCGATTTGGAATCGAACACCGTAGGACCAATGTATATGCCTGTTTCCTAGATTTATCCAAGGCATTTGATCTGGTCTCCTATGAAATCCTGTGGGATAAATGTCGGGAATCAAAGCTACCTAGGGAAATAAGAAACATCTTTGAATATTGGTATGGTCACCAAAATAATAAAGTAAGATGGGGTGAAGTTTATTCAGATGAGTATGGTTTGGAATGTGGTGTGAGACAGGGGGGGATAACATCCCCGAAGCTTTTTAACCTGTATGTGAACGAGCTGATAGGCGAACTCAGTAGAATGCATGCAGGTTGTTATGTCGACGGCAATGTAACAATATAATTTATGCGGACGACATGGTGCTGCTGAGTCCGTCGCCGGCGGGGCTAATGAAACTACTCGTTACATGTGAGCAGTACGCGGAAAAACACGGCTTAAAATATAATGTAAAAAAAAGTGAACTAATTGTATTTAAAACCAAAAATAAGTTGCCTGATGAGGTACCTACCATTAGATTATACTCTAACGAGCTGAGTCGAGACACTAGATTTAAGTACCTTGGTCACATAGTGACCGACGACTGAAGGATGACGAGGATATTGAGCGGGAGCGCAAGGCGCTGGCAGTCCGGGCGAACATGTTGGCCCGCAGGTTTGCACGTTGTACAAGAGAGGTGAAGATAACGCTATTCAGCGCGTACTGCCAATCTTTCTACACGTGCAGCCTGTGGGTCAACTATACGCAAAGGGCTCTCAATTCCTTGCGCGTCCAGTACAATAATGCCTTTAGGATGCTGTTGGGGTTGCCGCGATACTGTAGCGCGTCAAGCATGTTTGCCGAGGCACGCGTCGATGGCTTTCATGCCATCATACGAAAGAGGACGGCCTCCCTACTGAGCAGAGTTCGCGGCAGCTCCAACACCATCGTAGCAGTCATCGCGGGGCGGCTCGACAGCCCAATACTGAAACACTGGGTGAGTGTGATGATAGGCACACTTACAGTATGTGGGAAGTCGAGCCATGCCATAGATAAGCCAACTTATTTTAAATAGATGTGGTTTGACTTAATTTTATAGTTTGATGCAATTAATTTTTTTATTGACATTCAACATTTATTATTTTATACACTTGACATTTTTATTTGATTTGAATGGTTTTAATTTTATTTTTTGTCATTTTTTTAATTTAATTTACTGACATTTTGTTTTACTTTATTTTATGGAATTTAATTTAATTGCATGAGTTATAATTTTATATTTTAGTTTTGTAATTATTATTTTCCTTTAGTATGTGTGATTTTATTATTTAAATTAGATGTAGATTTCTTTTAATGTAATATGGATCTTTGATATCTGAAATAAAATTTATTATAGACGCCAAGTGATTTTTATTACAAGAAAATTATTGTTAAAAGAAAATTAAAAAAAAAAACTAAAATATGAGCAGTTTTCGTTTTCCTAACAATTCTAATAGTTTCTTAGCTCTGCCGCCTTAAAAACCGCCCGCAGTACACCGCCCGCGATAGCAGAAAATAGGTACCTAGACCTGATTCACACCCGCCGCCAGCTTCGTACTGAAAGCAAGGCTTTTGCATTGCATACAGGCACAAGTGCGTCCTTAGAGTCTAAAATCGCGGTGTCTTTATTTAATAGTTTCCCATACATTAGAGAGAGACTTACAAAGCCCGGTAAGAAGCCCGTGCGTGGGAGCGAGAAGAACGATCGCAGCTCAAATCTCGCTCAAATGCTCGACGACGCTCCGAGTGCCTCCGAGTGGCACATCGCGCGTCAATGACCTTGCATGATAGCAGCGTATAGGTACCTACTATGTGAGCATTATGTTATTTATTAATTCTTTATTATTAGTTTGTTATTTGACTTGATCGAAGGATTTATTAAGGCAAGGCGGGCTTTTTGGCTTCTATGGAGGTACCCCCACTGAGACCTACCTAAGTTTAAATATTGAAAACAAGCTACGGTTAAAGTCATTGAAGTTTTTCCATCACACTTTCCAGGCTTTGGACTGGCGATACGTTTAACCACATTTGAGCAGGTAGGTAGTAAGAAACAAAGGCCCGGTTTCTGAATGGAGAAATTCACTAAGTTAATACTTAAGTATCATTGTGTCTCGTTCTTTTTCCTGATATCTGCGGAGACAGAACTAGGTATACTTAAGTATTTTCTTAGTGAAATTCTCAATTCAGAAACCGGCCCTAAGTTTCGCTTACAGGTCCTGATTTTCGCGAAGCGATAATAATGATTCGAAATGTCCACCTCCTTGACGAATACACAACAGAGCACGTTTCCTTAAATTATTAGTTAACGATTGAAGCACTTCATGGTCATTTTTCACTGTTTGAAAGGCAGCTTCGATTTTCTGTCGGAGTTCTGCCTCATTATTTGGTCCAAGCCCTTCATCGTACACTATCGATTTTATACGACCCCACACAAAAAAGTCCATCGGAGTTAGATCGGGTGACCTCGCAGGCCACTGCACTGGGCCACCACGTCCTATCCAATCTGCACCATATTCCCCATCAAGGTACCTTCTCACATCCCACAAAAAATGGGCTGGAGCACCATCGTGTTGATAGTACATTCTGGCGGCAGCTTGTAAAGGTACATTTTCGTCATCCAACCATTGCCAAATGAGTTGTGGCAAGGTTACCCGAAGGAAATTCAGGTATACCTGACCGGTCAGACGTCCCAAAAACACCAGTCCTAGCACGTACTGGCCAATAATTCCTGCTCAAACATTAATAGAAAATCTGTATTGGAAGTGGTCTTGATCCATCAACATGGGGTTTTCATGACCCCACATGTGCCTATTATGTTGGTTGAATAGGCCTTGTCGAATGAAAGTGCATTCATCTGTCCAGAGGATGTTTCGAGATCCTATTGCGAGATCCTTAGTTTGAAAGAGATAACTAATGTAGCGCGCGCGCTTGCTTTGTGGATCTTGCTTTGTGGATTGATCTGTCGCTGCTTTCGTTCGACACACTTATTTGAATATCTCGCTGGATCACGGTAAATGATAGAATCGGCAATAAATAATTATGGATAAAATTAAAAAAAATATATATGTAAATAGTGATGGAATACTCGTCATTCTGAACAACCTATTTGCAGGTTTTGCGTAGGTACTTAAAGTTATACGTTGTATACGAAATGTAAGATATGAGATATTTATTCATACATTAAAGTTCAATTAGGTGAATGTTAAATTTTAGGGCAGATACAGCCGTTTTCATAGTTTTCTTGACTTGACGATAACAAATTATTTATAGGGAATTGACTTTCAGAACCAGTATCCGCCCCTGGTTGAATCATCTAGCGACTTTCGCGAATTTTCGAATTGAGTCTAGCGACACGTAATTTTCGGAGTTGGCAACATTGCATCTTTTGGCAGGCATGGCATGGCATGGCTGCATAGAGATGGCTGGCACTGCTGAACTCCTAGTAATTGTGTTATGTGCTTGCTGCTGAAGCTGAATTCCGCTCGACTTACGCAGTGTCACAATGTTTTGTGACGTTATTTCTAAGTGAATGTCTATAAAAACTGTATAAATTAACAGTATATGTGCTTCACCAGTCAAAAATCTAAAAGTAAATTCCCTACCATTGGAACTGCCCTTCATTTCGGTTAGTATCATTACGATGTTTTACGTCAAGTAGATGTTGATCATTGAATGAGTTTACTTCGTATTTCTAAGTTACCGCCGCAGATATTCAGGACTATGAGTACAATAATGAGTGGGGCACTCGTGCCTGTAGACGTCCGCGGGATGAAGACCTTGGTTCGAGCGAGATTTACTCGTGATGTCACAGTACCAATTCTGAAGGTTAACGAAGAGAAACTATCTAAAGCTATTCAAATCTGCAAGCCCTACTTCCTGAAATTCGAAAACTTTAAACCGATTCAAAATTACGACACATGCAACACCAATACAAATGAGACTGCCTACAAAAAATGTATTCATTTGACCCCTGAAAAAGTGACAGCATGGACAGATATTTCAGAACAAGACCGCAAGCTGCTCCATGAAATTAATGTGATGTCAGAAAACTACGAAGTCAGAACCATCCAGCTAAATTATGAAAATTGGAAATATGAACAAATCTTCAAAGCTGTGCTGCCGGAGGGTGAGGAAGTGGTCAGTGGTTTCTCCCAAATTGGTCACATTATACACCTCAATTTGAGAGAACATCTACTGGACTACAGGCTGTTGATTGGACAAGTTCTTGTTGACAAGATAAAGACATGCAGAACTGTAGTCAACAAGTGTAACACAATTGACAACACATACCGTAACTTCAGTATGGAAGTCATAGCAGGAGTTGATGACTTTTTGGTTACGGTGAAAGAAAATAATTGTAACTTCCAATTTGATTTCTCTAAAGTCTACTGGAACCCCCGATTGGGAAAGGAGCATGAGCGTATACTGTCCTACCTGAAGCCTGATGATGTTTTATTTGATGTCTTCTGTGGTGTCGGGCCATTTTCTGTGCCAGCAGCTAAGAGAAAAACTAGAGTTTTTGCAAACGATCTCAACCCAGACTCATTCAAATGGCTGAATCACAATGCAAAATCGAATAAAGTCAACATGAAGTACTTCAACTCCTGCAATCTTGATGGAAAAGAGTTTATATTAACAATTTTCAAAGACTTTTTGGTAAATTGCTGCAATGGCATTGAAAAATTGGAAAATGGATCCAAAATATATGTTACAATGAACTTGCCTGCCATGGCAGTTGAGTTTCTGAAACACTTCTCTGGATTAATCGAAGACAGGACACTGTATGCCAAACTAAATTGTAGTATTACAATTTATGTTTACTGTTTTGCTATTGGTGATGATGCTGATACTTTGGTGAAAGAAGCCAAAGATATGGTGAATGAGAACTTTGGGTATGACATGTCACAATATGTTCGAGATGTGTTTGGTGTCAGGAATGTTTCACCAAAGAAAGAAATGATGAGAATGACAATTGATCTCACTAAAGATGTTTTATTTGGTGATTTGGTGAATAGTGATGTTGTTGAACCACCAGTGAAGAAAGTATGTTTAATAAGCAATAATTGTAAGGAATAGTTATGGATAAATATTGTATTGTTGGGAGTACAGTTTGTAGGTATACATGATTTTTTATGTCGTGTTTAAATAAATACAACATATTAAAATTGGTTTTTAATTTCGCTAAAAAGAGTATATTAAATGAAATAATTTTTTTTTGGACTATTTTGCAAGTTTTCTAGAGGTAGGGCAATGTTTAGTCCCTAGCCTCTTAACATGGCCTTACCCGAAATGGATCACCATTTTCAACCTTTCATTATTGCTTGGTTCACACGATTTTTATTATTATGTTAATGGAGGGGGGTTTTTGGAGCTCACGAGTCCCCCTAGTATAGTTTTTTTTGCGATGAAGAGTTTTTAGTTTTTGAGAAATAAATTATTTTGTTAAAATTTGCGGTTATGTTTACATAATTTTTGCTATGAAAGTGACATACTATTTTATTGCCGGAGACTTGGTTTTATATAATTAATATTTAAATTAAATTCAAAGACTTGCGCGAAATTAAACTCAATTCTGCCATTCATTAAAAAAAATAACTGTGAAGACTAAGTAGGTAGCATTATATTTATTGAGTCAAATGTGGCTAGAATAGGTAACAGTTATTGTGGCTAAATTTCAATTGGGATAAAGGTTAGGTTAGAACTTGAACCAAAACCGGAACAAAGCGTATGCAAATAAAAACAACATTTAATATATATTTTTTGAGTGGAAGTTCTGCATTCTACCTATCGCTGCCGCAGCCCCGTAGTAGCCGGAGCTAGAGTAATTTCGAACATAAATGTAACCTCAAAAAAAGGAGGGGGGAGTTCCAGAGGTACCGCCCCCTCCCCTCTTCGGGTTCTTTATGTCACTTTTGTAGTGAAAATTGTGTAAATATTTCCTCAAATTAAAAATTATTCATTTCCTCGCAAAAAAATCTATACTAGGGGGACAAGGGAGCTCCCCCCTAACTTCCCCCTCCCAAATTAAGGTGAGAGATATCTATGGTTTACCCCATTAAGGGGAAATGCATGATTTTTTCTATTTTGAGGCAAAAATATATGTGGTAGAAAAATATGTCAGAAATACTGGAAAAAAACTAACAGTCAATTTTCGAACCACCTTAAAATCAATGAACAAAATTTGTATGTTTTTATTTGCCATTGAAATAAAAATAAAATGTGTTTATTTCAAAAGACAGGTTCATTTACTTTGAATTAATATTAAAAAGTTTTTTTTTTTTTTCAAAACCTTTTCTGAAGTACATTTTTGACATTTTATTGATTTCTTGTTGTTAATGTTTTTATATTTTCTCCATGTTAATATAAACGCATACAGACAAACAAAAGCATATAAAAGTTTAAAGAAACAAATAAATTATTCATTTAATTTTAATAATTTAATAAAATCGTTGTATCGTTTTCGGCACAAAATGGATTTAATTAAGAGTTAGATTGTGTAGCTCATAGTATGTAAATATTATACAATCCTTGAAAACATATTTCTTTCACAATACTTTCAATGCAACGTAGTATGTAAATATTATACAATCCTTGAAAACATATTTCTTTCACAATACTTTCAATGCAACGGCTGTTTAAACTTCCAACCACTTGTATAGAATACAAAGATTTCACGTTTCCTTCCTTTTACAAAACAGAGACACGTGTACTTTGCCTGCCTAATTATTATGCACAGCGAATTCCTCCTTATCGCCACCTATGCATGTAATTGGGCAAACCAATCAATTACAGCTATCGCAATGTTTCTTGGCGTGCGAGCGAGGTCACCCTCTCTCCTCTCGTCCATGTATGCGTCTCTCTTGTACCTACAAGAGACAACAACAACCTACCCATGCTCCGCTAGCCCCTCGAGGCGGCATTAAGGCGCCAGGTGTGCCTGCCACATTTTACAGTTATATTTAGAAGTTTAGTTTCTCTTTTTGCAGTACACATTACATGAGCACATATGCTAGTGAAGACGTCATGGACTCGTGCGAATGTGCCGTTGACTTTTCAAAGGTTTTGAAGGAATCTGAACAGGTATGTAAGCATGATAGCCGCTATAAACTCCTACGCTTTGATTTACACCCTAATAGGCACAAATTTTAGTGCACGTTTAGCCAATAATTATACCACTATGCTACTTTTTATTGCTTTATATGTAATGTTTATTGAACTATCAAAAAACCTCCGAGGTAGGTGTACACTGAGACTGCTTCGGCTCGTCATAAAGATCGCTGGGGCAATGCACTCGTAGCAAAAACGCAAGTGTCCAGTTTTGCCTTTTCCTGGACACTAAAAATTGTCCAGGAGGAGTCACTTTCGGATACTATCTTCACAGATATGATTGGAACGTTTCATACTATTTTTGAGGGAAACATATTTAAAACTTAAAAAGTGATTTTGCTGATCCTGTTTTGCTGTGCAAATCAGTATTTTTGATGTGCGATTAAATACTAGCCAATTACTAATACCTATTTCTAAACTTTGTTACTAGTAAACTTCTGTTACGAGTGTATAGACATAAATAATTTATGTATAGGGTTATAATTATAAAGAACTGTTTCTAGCTGCCGCCTTTATTATTTTTATTTTTAAGCCCCGGCCCCAGACGGCCGAAAGGGGTGTTATTATAATTTCGAATCGTTCTGTCGGTGTGTCTGTGAAACGGGTGGACGGATTTTAATGCGGTTTTCTGTAAATGCTAGTAGACCTCACTGCAACGATTTTATATATATTTTGTTAAAATCGATTCAGTATTCAGAAAGTTATCAGCTTAACAAGGAATAGAGGCCAAATGGGTGGACGGATTTTAATGCGGTTTTTTGTAATTGGTAGAAGACTTCACTGCGATGGTTCTAAGATATGTTTTATTTAAATCGGTTGAGTGGTTCGAAAGTTATCCAGCTTAGCAACGAAACGCGTGAACCAAATTTAAGGCTAATTAAGGTTTAAATAATACGTCTTCCGGGAGTTTAAATTTTTTATTTCTTGTTATTCTGTATGATGTCCATTAGAGAATATAGGTACTGAATACTCACCTCCAATATCGATTTCTCTTTCTAATTCATAATTTTACTCATCAGGTCCTCCGGAAATGTTTCAAGATGTACAAACTGGACAAAGTGTTCTTCTCTTTCAACGGAGGCAAAGACTGCACGGCGCTACTCCACATGACTATAGACGTGCTGAGAGATATATACCATAGGCAGGACGTTGCTGCTGACCTGAAGGTTGTCTACATGAGGACTAGTAACCCTTTCAGGTGAGATTATTTGTTTATCTATTTAGAGATAACGACAGGACAAGTTACAAAGCATAAATAAATAAAATAAATTCTAACTAATCCCTTAGTTAGAGTATCCACTTGTAATTGTATGCGTAAATTCAGTGGTAGACGAAAGTGAGCTCCTAGTGAGCAACACACACAAAAGTATACAAAAATGAAAATAAAATTAGTACCCTTTAAGATTAAGATTGCCAGCAGAATTGCTAATTTTTAATGTGTGACGGCAAAGGTAAATGTCATGAGGAAATCTAATTATCAGAAATAAATAACCCGCTATGGCTGAATGAGAGATATTTCAATAGATATCCAGAATAGAATATTCATCTTTTCCATGCTATTTCGCAGACACATTTAGTACAAGCACACAGAACAAGTCGGACCCATATAATATAACTATAAATAACTTATCTTCAAACCATTGCAGTGAAGTCTGCTTCCAATCACAAAAAAACTGCATTGAAATTCGTCGATCCGTTTGACAGCTAGGATACTACGGACAGTCACACAGACAGAGACGCTTCAAATTTATAACACCCCTTTTTTTTGTAGGGGGTATATATGTAAATAATTTCGCATTTTCAGTGAACTAGAAGACTTTGTACGCAACGTGGAGAAGCACTATGGACTAAAACTTACAGTGACCGAGGGAGATATGAAACAGTCCCTGCAACACATATTGGAGCAGGATAGAAGATTAGAAGCTTGCCTCATGGGAACGAGACGAACTGATCCGTTTAGCGAACATTTGGAAAGTTTGCAGGTAACATTTGTGCTAAAAATTTAACTTAAAACTACTAGAGTCTGATTCTATTATTTTTATTCTGTTCAAAAAGCAACTACACATAAACTAATAAACTAGCTAATATCGCCACTAAATATCGCAATGACCGCAAATAATAAAATAGGTACCTACTATTGATTGTATTTTAACTTTGAGAACATCTTTATACCACAGAAAACGGACGCAAACTGGCCTCAAGTAATGCGAGTGTCGCCTATTCTGGACTGGTCGTATCATCAGATTTGGAGCTACATTCACTCGAGGAAGGTGCCTTACTGCAGCTTGTATGATAAAGGGTTTGTGAAATTGCTTGTACAATCGCATATGGGCACCTGCTGTTTATATTGGATTAATTAAATTTGGGGAATAATTAGATGGGCTAATTAAATACTATTGTAGTATAGTAAGTATTGTACAGCGTGAATCACCTGAAATGGGCGAAACAATTACCGAATTGAACGAAAAAAAAAGTAAATGGATTAGCCAATGGCTAAGACTGCCTCGGCGATGTGGTGGGTCAAGGTAGGTGAAGGATAAAAGGGGTGAGCGAAGCGATTGCCCTCCTTTATACTTTGTGTTAAAAGCTCCTTTACCGTCGGCGGCAGACGACAGCAGGCTTAGAAAGTGTCGGCAGCACCTGCCGTCGACACCTTTAATTTTGCTGCCGGCACGTTTTAACCCATTTGCCTACTGCAGCCGACGCGGGTAATCGCGCGTCGGCAGCAGCCGACGGCAGCTGCTGTCGACTGCTGCCGGCTCGTTTTAAGCCTGCCGTCGACTGCTGCCAACGCGCATGCCGCTCGTGTGTAAGAGCTCTTAGGTTGAACATGTAAAAAGAACACAATCCAACGCTCGTTTTGTATTTTATGTCAATCGAGTTGAGGTTTTCAAATTGCTGTTTTTCTGATTTCTAGTGTGTATGTTTATGGTAATTTTCTCAGGAAAAATCAGTATTTTTGTCAATCGAAAACTGTATTTACGGTCATACGTTTAAATATTACCCTAAATGGGTATTATTTAATTTCACATCTCATCAAATCAAATGATCAAAAAAGCAAGGCCCCCGCCAAATCGAGCAAAGCTACAAGCACTCCATCCATTCAGGACATTTTCGACCCCCTGTAACTGTGTTGTGGAGATTTCATTATTACCTCTGGTACGTTTTGTAGAATATCCGAATAATTTGACGACCTCTGTGGTGTTGCGGCTGAGACTGTGCTTCCCAAGCGAGATGTCCCGGGTTCTAAGCCCAGCTGGGGAGAGAAAAATACCTCCATGTCTTGGATGTTTCCGTGTTTCTGACGACGCTGTTTCTGGTTCCTACGACACAGGGTATCCTAGTGTGGGGCCAGAAGCAATATATGTGCCTTCATGTAAAAAACATGGGTGTTTCTATTGCAGATACACATCGATCGGCAGCACGCTAAACACATGGCCCAACCCCGCACTAGCCTACAAGGCCGGGTTTGATACGCTCTACCATCCAGCTTGGCGGCTCATCGACGGCTCGCTGGAAAGGGCCGGCCGCGGTCCCGAGCCTCCTTCAGCCATCAATGGACACAGCAACGGTTATGCTATGAATATGGAGGCGTGCCAACAGGGAGAGTGCGCGAATTTCCATTGATGCTGATGGTCTAGAGAAATTTTAGGTAATTTTCTTGTTAAAATTATCAGATGTAATCCTATAAATTACTATGAAAATTCTTTAAAGACGTATAGTTGTATAGAGAGGTAGATTAACAATTGGTGCCTGTTCGACCTAAAATTAAACAATGGTCAATAACAATTGGAATTATTAAACTGCACATCAAAATCAAAAATACTGATTTGCACAGCAAATATCAGGGCAAAATGCTGCGGTAGCTTAGGTGAAGGGTAAAGGGGCTGAGCTTGGCGAGGCCCCCTTTATCCTTCGTGTTAGGTTGAACATGCAAGAACAACAAAAAATACTTAAAAAGTAAACTAAGTACACATAAAATATTTAAAACATAAAAAGTGTTTTTGGTGATCCTTTTTTTAATGTGATTAAATACTAGACATTGCTAATGGTCAAGTAATTATATTGCCTTTATGACCATTTGAAGGATACCAGAGATCAAATACGAAATGATGAAAATGTAAAATGAATTTAAATTATCATTAGCAAACGTTCCTTAGGGTACTGTTGCATTAGACATGCTGATTACTGGCACAAGCATGCTACTCTCGAGCAAAGGCTCCCTACTAGTAGCGTTTGTGTCGTACGGATGACGTGTCATATTAGCATGCAAATTGTGAGCATGCTTGTGTAGAGCATGCAGTACCTGAACGTTTTAGGCAGAATAGGAACCACTGCCTACTTACGTTATAATATTATGCAATGTGATATTTTATAAAATCAACTGTATTCGTAATTGCCTCCGTATTCGGATGGACGATACATTATACCAATGTACCTAACTTAATAGCTAGGCAAATTTTGAGGTGCATCATTAGTTATCAGATTAGTTTATAAAAGACTTCGAACTTTTTTGTATGGCGCCTGGCGTACGTACCTACCTAGAGTTGCTAGTAGCAAAAATGACGTATTTTGGTGTTCACCTATGAAACATACGCTAATCGACAGAGAAGTTTAATTACAAACAACAAATACTTCTTTATCCTTTCCATCTTGGTTTGCTAGAAGAAATATCTTGTTAAAGATAACTTTGCTTATGTAAATGTCTTTTCTATAAGCTTATAATGCAATTTTTATGTGCAATAAATAGATAAGAAATAGTCTGTCAATTAACTTCGTCGCAAATTATTAACTTTCTGAAAGTTTATTTATAGTAGTTTATGTGACTGCTACATAATGGAGAGGCGAGTTTCATAATAACATCACTCGAGAGTTTTAATGCCGAATAATGTACAGTTACATACACTAGTTTATCTACACACATATCATAAGCTCTCTTTGATGTGTTCAGGAACCGCATGTTTGACCGGCATTGTGGCTCTGCAGTGGTTTAGCTTGTTCTGTAGTACCAACTTCACGGAACGGGCGTCGGCGTTCGAAATTGGAATGTCAGTACCAACTTCACAGACAAACTAGGAGCGGAACGCAGGCGGGCGTCGACGTTCGAAATTTGAATGTCATAATATGTAGAAAAATTACACATTATGACCATAATGTGTAATTTTTCAGATAAGAAATGAGTTTTTACCAAGTAGTTTAACATTGTGCTGATTGTAACGTGCGGTTTTTGTACGCAATAAAGAGGGTTTATGATACGTGTGTAGATAAAATAAATTATCATATGTTACATCATTATTATGGTACATCATTTACGACATTTTGTCAAAGAGTTTGTTGTTTGTCTTTTTTCCATTGTTGTATATATGTTACATAGGCGTACACAAATAATAATTACATAATGTATGTCTTACCGGCAATCTGTATAATGCAGGTATTCTATATAATACTTAGGTAATATATATATATATATATATATATATATACAGGGTGTCCCGTAAGTAGTGGTCCAACGTTAAAGGGAAGACAGCTTGCCTTATTTCCTAAAACCAATTTAAATATAATAAAAAAAAAACGTAGGGTTACCATGTTATTTTTTTTCCCTGGAATTTCCCATTTCGTCTTCCGTACATCGTGTTTTTTAATGCTGACGCTGCTAAGAATAACATTTCCAAGATTTTATTTTTGTAGAATAAAGCTAAATAGTTTATCAATGTAACCAAATAACAGTTTTGTTACTATCTGTTACTAATGGCTTGGAAAAAATCTTAAACAAAAAAAATATTTGTTCCGCCTTCAGATGACAGAAATTTAAAAAAAATCTCATGCAAAAAAAATGTATGACATTGAACTGAACCATTCTTTTAAAAACTTGTACACCTACCCAGCTTTGTAAATTGGAATAAAAACTAAGTCTAGGCTTTGTCGTTACAAAGTAATTGCTATTTATCTAAAAAGTGGCGCTAATTTTAAATAATTGAATAAAAAGAAAAAATATGCGTTAAACTTATTGTAGTGTCTAAACTGTCTGCCTATGAGCTTGAATCACTAAGATAGACACAATTTTTTATTTAGCTTTATGAATCAAGTTTCTACCGCTCAATCTACATTTAACATAAGATACTTATTGCAGGTATGTCAATAATCCATTTCATTTTAAACAAATTAGGTCTTATTAAAAAATAAAACAGTTAAGTAAATAAAAAAATATATTGATACAACACACACACAATTATAAAATTACAAAAGATGCTCAAATTGCCGTCCTCTTGCAATAATGCAAACTCTGCATCTCCTAATGAAAGAAGCTCTTAGACGCCTCGCGAAATTGCCTGCGTTTATTTCCGCTACAGCAGCATTGATTCTTTCTCTTAATTCTTCTTCCGTCCTAATAGGTCTTTGATATACCCTGTCTTTCAGACACCCCCAATAAAAAAAATCTAAGGGGTTTAAGTCCGGGGATCGCGGCGGCCATAAAATAGGACCTAAGCGCCCAATCCATCTTCCAGGGTAGGTCTCATTTTGGTACTCCCGTACTGCTGCTGCATAGTGTGCTGGGCATCCGTCATTCTGCAACCACATGGTTTCTCGCACGTCTTCTGGTAAATTTTCCAGTAAATTTGGCAACTCATTTCTTAAGAAATGCAGATAATATTCCGCGTTCAGAGTTGCTGGTAATTCAAAGGGCCCTATGATTTGGTTGTTGATAATTCCAGCCCATAAATTTATTTTAAATTGGTATTGGCTCTTGTCTTCTCTCATTAAACGTGGGTTAATTAATTGCCAACTGTGCAAGTTATGTAAGTTGAGATATCCATCACGTCTACACGAGGATTCATCACTCCAAAGTATTTTATTAAAAAACTGTGGGTCTTCCTCATTCATGTTCAACATTCGTCGACAGAAATACACTCTTGCAGCGTAATCTCTTGGCTGAAGCATTTGGACACGTTGAACGTGATATGGGTGCAACCGGTACACTTTTAGAATTTTATGCACCGTTGTTCCTGGTATACCGGTGCGTCGTGCTATGGTGCGCACTGAAAGCGAGGGATCTTCTTCGATTTCTCTCAATACTATTAAATCGTTATCAACATGCCGCGGTCTTCCTTCACCAGCACCACCAATTCCGGTACCAAGAATCCTTCCCTCAAGAAGGGCGTTATGCACTCGAAGAAAAACGCGATGATCGGGGTAACTCTCCATATTCGGGAATCTTTCTCGGTACAATCTTGCGGCGGCCCTGGCGTTTTGTCTTGCTTCTCCATAAATTAAATGCATGTAACAGTACTCACGTGGCGTGAAACGAGGCATTACAATGACTTATGTTTTTTGCCAACAGAACACCAAACAAACGAAACTTATTCACAATGTGTATCAGAGTCCGTGAGATCGCCAAGTCGATAATTCCAAGTAACAAACAGTTCCAAAATCGATAAGAAAATCAATGTCCGATTTCAAAGCACAGGTCGAGATTGGAGCAGAAATTTTCAGGCCGGGGTATGAATAGTTGTCTTACGTCCGTATCGAAGTTACCACAAATCACAACTAACTGGGAGGAAACGGGGGCTGAGGGAGCGGGCGGTTGTGTCCCGCCCCGACCATCGCGCGCGCCATACCCCGCACTCTCCCCTCTCTCCCCGGCAAGATTCCTTGACATCGTAAACAAAAGATCCAAAGGAAAAAAAACCTGTTTGGCGACAAACTGAACTGTTACCGATAGCGGTGGCGCCACTGTCTTCGCTCTATAGACACTTGCCAGTGAGATCAGCGTATAAGTTCAGCTTTCAGTCGCAGGACATGATTTGTGGCGCGGACTCTATCCACGCTCTAGCTTTTTCTACCTGATGTGATGACTAAACTTTTCAACGACCCAAGCCATCACATGACTCTTAGGTTTGGAAGTTTATTACCATGGCATGAGATTCGTGGCTAAGGAAGTCATAAAAATATTGTAATACACATTTTGCTTATTATTAATATTTTTAAATAAGCGCCACTTTTCAGATATTTTGCAATAACTTTGTAACAACAAAGCCTAGACTAAGTTTTTATAGCAATTTACAAAGCTGGGTAGGTGTACAAGTTTTTAAAAGAATGGTTCAGTTGTTCAGTTCAGTTGTGTTGTATCAATATAATTTTTTATTTACTTAACTGTTTTATTTTTTAATAAGACCTAATTTGTTTAAAATGAAATGGATTATTGACATACCTGCAATAAGTATCTTATGTTAAATGTAGATTGAGCGGTAGAAACTTGATTCATAAAGCTAAATAAAAAATTGTGTCTATCTTAGTGATTCAAGCTCATAGGCAGACAGTTTAGACACTACAATAAGTTTAACGCATATTTTTTCTTTTTATTCAATTATTTAAAATTAGCGCCACTTTTTAGATAAATAGCAATTACTTTGTAACGACAAAGCCTAGACTTAGTTTTTATTCCAATTTACAAAGCTGGGTAGGTGTACAAGTTTTTAAAAGAATGGTTCAGTTCAATGTCATACATTTTTTTTGCATGAGATTTTTTTTAAATTTCTGTCATCTGAAGGCGGAACAAATATTTTTTTTGTTTAAGATTTTTTCCAAGCCATTAGTAACAGATAGTAACAAAACTGTTATTTGGTTACATTGATAAACTATTTAGCTTTATTCTACAAAAATAAAATCTTGGAAATGTTATTCTTAGCAGCATCAGCATTAAAAAACACGATGTACGGAAGACGAAATGGGAAATTCCAGGGAAAAAAAATAACATGGTAACCCTACGTTTTTTTTTTATTATATTTAAATTGGTTTTAGGAAATAAGGCAAGCTGTCTTCCCTTTAACGTTGGACCACTACTTACGGGACACCCTGTATATATATATATATATATATATATATATATATATATATATAATACCTGGGGCGTTCAGGCAATGTATGTTATATTATTAATATTAAAGGCCATTACATTCTCTACCTAGTTAATATATACAATGCCCAGGGATTATATAGAATACTTACTTGGCCACCGGTAATGTGTAAAATAAATAGATTTTGGTAGAATATCAGGGCAAAACACTGCGGTAGCATAGGTGAAGGGTAAAGGGGGTGAACATTTAACATGTAAGAACAACAGTTTTAAGTATTTTTTGTGTTAGGTTGAACATGTTCGCTTCGCTTCGCTCACCCCCTTTACCCTTCACCTAAGCTACCGCAGTATTTTACGCTTTTATATACATTACCGGCTGCACATTGGGTATTATATATAATACCTAGGCAAAATATAAAATAAATAATATCTCATACATTACCTGCAGGTTTTAGGCATTATATATATATATATAATATATATACACAGTCAGGTCATAAGTTCTGTCACACAATAAAAACTTTTGAATTTAGAACGCTGGCCACAAAAAAGTTTATTGAATTCGAATTTCGAATTTTTCATGAAAATAAAAATGTGTACTTTTTAGAATTTTCCTCATTTTTAAATATGGAGTGGACACTTAAAGAAGACCGTGTCGCAGTTATTGCGTTGCATCGTTGCGGTTACGCGCCAATTCAGATTTTCGACTTACTGAAAAATTTGAATATAACCAAAAGATTCGTTTATCGTACCATAAAACGATACAATGAAGACTCTAGTGTAGATGACAGGTCAAGAAGTGGTCGCCCTCGCTCTGTTAGGACTCCAGCAGTGATAAAAGCTGTGAAGGCGCGAATTCAAAGAAATCCCATACGTAAGCAGAAACTGTTGGCCCTTCAGATGGGGTTAAGCAGGACCACGGTGAAAAGGGTGTTAAATGAAGACTTAGGGCTTAGGGCATATCGAAGAAAAACAGGACATCGTTTGGACGCTCGGTTAATGGACCTGAGACTGAAGAGATGCCGCGCTTTGTTGAAGCGGTACGCGGGAAAAAAGCATCGGGAAATTCTTTTTTCGGATGAAAAAATTTTCACCGTGAAAGAGAGCTACAACAAACAAAATGATAAGGTGTACGCACACAGCAGTGAAGAAGCGAGCAACCGTATTCCGCGTGTCCAACGAGGCCATTTTCCATCCTCGCTCATGGTTTGGTTGGGAGTCTCTTATTGGGGCTTAACTGAGGTACATTTTTGTGAGAAAGGCGTAAAAACGAATGCAGTTGTGTATCAAAATACATTCCTCAAGAACCTTGTGGAACCTGTTTCTCATACCATGTTTAATAACAGGCACTGGGTATTCCAGCAAGATTCTGCGCCAGCTCATAGAGCGAAAAGCACACAAGACTGGCTGGCGGCGCGTGAAATCGACTTCATCCGGCACGAAGACTGGCCCTCCTCCAGTCCAGATTTGAGTCCGTTAGATTACAAGATATGGCAACACTTGGAGGAAAAGGCCTGCTCAAAGCCTCATCCTGATTTGGAGTCACTCAAGGCATCCTTGATTAATTCAGCCGCCGATATTGACATGGACCTCGTTCGTGCTGCGATAGACGACTGGCCGCGCAGAATAAAGGCCTGTATTCAAAATCGCGGGGGTCATTTTGAATAAACTTTATTACCATAAGAATCTATGTTTTATTAAGTTCATTTTGCTATATAAATGTTTACATAAATAATAAATATGTCTAAATTATTTCATATTGCACATGTGACAGAACTTATGACCTGACTATGTATATATTGCCTACGGATTATATATAATACCGGATTATACAGATTGCCGGTAACATATGCTTTCTGAGTCTAAATATAGGTTATTATGCACTGAAACCTATGTTATTGCAATATTTAATGCAGTTATACATATTATTTAATTCGTAAAGTCGTTACCTCTTACGGCCAGAGGACGTACATGTAGGTGATTTTCCCATTATAGGCTTTATTACCATGGCATGAGGATGAAAATCGCGATTCTTCAAAACGGGATTTGATACTGGAGGTACAATGGGACCTTTCTTTGTAATGTAATTCAGTGGTTAGTGATATTTTTGTTATAATTAATTTCGTACTTACCTAAAATGATATTATGATTGTTGTTGATTTTGACATTCTGTAATTTAATTCAGGCTTGGTTATAATCTAACATGATCTTGATAACACATAGTGTTAAAATGCACCAGTAAATATTTCTTATTCAGATATTTTATCATATGTTGGCAGCTTCTGCTTAAAATAAAAAATATTTTTTTACTAAAATGTATTTTCGTTTTTCCTTATACTTACAAATCACAGAATATAGATTCATTCACCAACATTGTCAGTTAGAAATCAGTAATTTATGTCGTGTTATCCGTTTCTGGCTTCACGTGTTTTCTGATGAACTCTTGAAACCCAATTACGTCTTCGGCTTTGTCATCAACTGAAATGACATCACAGTAAATTAAAGTACTGTACTGTTTATTTGCATGGATATAGGTGGAAAAAATAATAGAATGCTTATGATCCAACCAAGGTGAGCATACCCCAAGCAAAACGTTGTTTCCTAGACGATTTATAGTGTATGGGATAATAAGTACCAACATGCCCTGTAAATGTCGGTGACAGAATTACTAATTGTGACTAATTGCCATGAACAATTATGTAAATTTTCAAGTTCATGCGACTGGTGGTTTACGAGATCTCGAAAACCCGAAAACGTACGCCCAGCAAAAACGTGAATTTCTCCATAAGCACGAGAGCGACCAATTTTGCTTTTAGTGGAACACTTGGACTAATTATGAAGTACCTGTGTACCAAGTTTCATGAGACGCATATATTGTTTTTTGCTTGCTTTTTATGCGTACGTAGCGCCCAACAAAATCTGTTTTTCATTGATAACTTAACTATAATAGGACTAATTCTGAAATTTCACCGACATTTACAGGGCATGTTGGACTAATTATTCCGTACACCACAAATCGTCTAGGATTATTTTTTTTGCTGGGCTTATGCTCACGGTTAAGCCTGGGCATATGCTGGGACGCAGGTCCACGCAGCGCAGGGCAAAGCTGATTTTGTAATGCATTAACGTCCGCACAGCTGCGCACGCTATAAGTTTCTAGGTACGTACGAGTATAAAACATAAACATTTACATACAGGCACATACATTGCTTCTGGCCCCACACTAGGATACCGTGTTGTGGAAAAAGCGACGTCACACACATATAAACATCCAAGACCTGGGGTTTTTTACCCCCAGCCGGGGATCGAACCCGAACCCTCTCGCATGGTAGGCAGAGCCACAACCGCTGCGCCACAGAGGTCGTCATGTTATGATATTTACAAGATTTACAACATTATGTTATGATATTTACAAGAGACGACCACAGATAATAAATGATATCTGTAATACCTTCATTAATAATTTCTTTCAGAGAAATTGCTAGCTGAGGTCTGTTTTGCGTGGTGGGGGGCTAGCCCATCACCGCGGGTATGGAGATGGAGACATTTAATGTATGTGATTAGAAGTAGTACCTAAATAAGTAGGTTACATAGTTCGTTACATTTATAGCCACGACTTACATACCTTATTAGAATCCCGCGACACAAGCTTGCCTAGTGTGGGGCGTGGGGCCACCGACCGACTTATATAGCAACGTACCATGTTTTTCATAATAATAAATCGAAAAAATAATAAATGAATGTATGATAATACCTTGGACACTATTTACACACATTGATCTAGCCCCAAACTAGGATTCCTTGTATCTTGGGTACTAGACAACGATACACATATGTATACAGATAAATATTTATATATTTAGATAGATAAACAACCAAGACTATGGTACAAACATCCGTTCTCATCAAACATATATTTGCCCCCACCGGGACTCGAGCCCGGGACCCTTGGGTTCGTAGGCAGGCTCACTGCCGACACGGCCATTCGGATCGTCTCATGATCAATCAATCCACTACAAGATGACGGCCGCGGCAAATTAAAATGTTGCAATGGGAAGATATAGGCTAATAATAATAATAAACCTAGTAATATATAGATAGAGGATGCTGAATACGAAATGACACCCCTTTTGTATTCCAATTAAAACGCCGGCGGACAGCCGAGCAAGTGCAATGACTGTGGCGTGCGGGCGCAGTGGGACGGATTTCGAAATTGCGGACTTACGTTGTTTTGTTTGTACATATCATTATATTATTTATGTTAATCGATAGTCCTAATAAAGGCTATCATATGTTCTCAGAGCAGTTTTTTATAATTTGCGAGAAAAATTGATTTACTAAAAATAATGAACGGAACGATATCTAATTTTCTCAATAAGTACCAAGTCTTAAAAGTGCTCAAACTGTTTTTTTGGTAGGCTTGATCTACGGGTGTTTGTGTACAACACCACATGTACATCATGGCCCCGGACTTCCCAGTTCTCAGGATAAACGAAATTGAACTTAGGAACTTTTGGAGATATAACCCACTACTCATAGAACTGAATTTACTCTATAATTATTAATCAATGAAGCAAACGCATTATAACTTCTTTTTTCTAATCGTTTCCTCATGGCTGAGGATTGACATATCCACTCAGCTGTGGGGCCTTTAACAGATGATTGATTATTTCCATAGGTTTTGAACTTTATTACCAAGCGATAAGGTTCAAAATCCCGACCCATTATTCTGATCTAACCACAGGCGAGTGGAGATACATAGACATAATTTATTAATAATATTCATTACATCTGATTGTGACTGTCATGGTTGTTGGTACGGGGCCCAACCAAAGATCTCTATTTTGTTCTGTCCTGGCCTGCGTCATTACCTCGTGGAGACCAAGCTGCAGGGTTTTCTGCGTGTGACTACAGGAGTGTGCAGGTGGCCTTCCCCTTGTTCTTGCACCTTCTATTATTCCTTCCATTTATATACACGTTCCATGTCAAAGGAAGTCCAGCAATCGGATTGTTCAGGATTCAGTACCATATAGGGACATGGACCATTATTGCAAAATACATTTAAATTGTATGCTTATTTTTATCAAACTCGTAATGCCGTTTGAGCCATTACTTTTAAACAATGATTAATTATCAGTGATTTCGTTCATACTGTATAAGTGAAAAAGATAACGCGTTGTCCAGATGTACGTGTCCTAAACTGATCTCAGAGCACGGCAATTTCTGTGCTAACATTTCTAAAAGAGATAAAACACTACTATTGTCTGACTATTTATTGATTATGTATTTAGTCGGATTTTATTCATTTTTAACCAACCTGCAAGCCTACAACATATTTTGTGGTATTTACTCTAAATTGTTGATCTTGAACGGCAAATTAATAAATTATTCTAAGCCTAGAAGGAGGATCCAGGTATGGCCTTTAAAAATAATTTCAAGTGTTCACTAACGGTGGTAGTAGCCTTTTTTGCAATTCTCAAATATTCGCTATCGATACAAAACATGTTGTGAATAGCCACTTATCTATGCTATCGATATAAAACATGTTGTGAATAGCCACTTATCTATGCTATCGATATAAAACATGTTGGGAATAGCCACTTATCTATGCTATCGATATAAAACATGTTGTGAATAGCCACTTATCTATGCTTATAAAAGAGAAGCTTAAAACATTTTCGGATAGTGTAAAATTATGTGAACAAAAACAGGAGCTTGGCTTGCAATTGAATGAAGAAAACACTGATATTTTCTCAGAATTTTTCCGGAAGTATACTTCTAATATGAAACGTAAATAGACTGCTGCTAATAATTCTTTCAATCATTTTCATGAAATGTATGCCCTTTCGCTACTGAAGGAGAACAAGTTAATGTTATAGACGGTGAGCCATCTGACAATATATACAATCTACCTCCTAGTGTGCTTGAAGTACATGAAGCTTCCACTTCCTTTACTCCGACGAAATTATTCGAAGAACTGGGCTCAAGACAAAAAAAGACATATTCAAACTTTAAGTACATAATTCCTCGTCTCCGAAGAACTGTAAAGGTCAAGAGTAAACACTTTAAAGGAAAATAGTAATGAAGACGGAAGCAGAATTTTGGAAATAAAGATAAAGATAATTTTGGTCATAAAGATAAAAATTGGACATAAAGATAAGTTATCCATAAGGATCAGTCCAGATTAAATGAAAAAAAGTATATTAAGCTGAAAAGGAACTGGGTCTGTTATTGTCAATAAATTTTGTAGTGGCAATATATGAGTGAGAGAGTCAGCCAATGAATTAGTTCCTGGTCTGTTTCCTTCATATTTCAAAGTTGGACAAGCAAAACTGGATAGTTATCCATCAAAAGAACTTTTAACTGTTACTTATGAATGAGCGCACATTAAATTGTAAGCTTTGCTTGATTTAACTGTGTCCAGATTCATAATTGCAAATAATTTAAAATTGAATACAAAGGCTAATGTGAAACTTGTAAGCAAATGGGGCTAAGATGAGGCTTCAGGACAAAGCATTTGGATGACTCAATTATATTCCATTAAGGATTCTTTCGGATGATGTTATTATGTGGGATCACGATCGACACATCTTTATTTTACTTTCGACCCATTTATTATGTTCAAATTCATGAAAGAAACTAAAGAGTCAGCAGAAAGATGAAGAAAAGTAGTTGAAGACCAAATTGAAGTCCTGCAGCCCACAAAAGTACGAGACGTATATATAAATCACGAGTTGCTCTTGATGGCAAAAAAAACATATATTTCTGACACTTCGCCTGCTTTCTGCGATATCTGTGAAGCAAAGCCCTCAGAAATGAACAGTCTATTACTGAAGACTAGTACATAGATAAATAAATGTCTAAGTACGGTCTTTCATCTTTACATGACTCAGGTTTATGGAATGTTTACTTCAGATAGGTATGTATTAAATAACAAAAAATTCAGCCTACAGGTAAGACTTCACACAATGGAGTGCAAAAAGGAAAATAAATATATATTAATGACTCGTAAGAGGCAAAATCAAGAACCGTTCCGAAATGAATGCAGATTGACATCATTAAACAGGACTCGGGAACCACAAATGATGGCAACACTGCTAGAAAGATTTTCGGAGATAGTAAAATAACTGCCCGTTTTACAGGCATTAATGAAGATTTAATCAGAAGGTTTCACGTTATACTGCAAAAAATAGCATGTGGAGAAAATGTTGATGTTGCAAAATTTTCTCAGTTTTGCCGAGAAACAGCAGCCTTGTTTGTAAATACATAGTCAGGTCATAAGTTCTGTCACATGTGCAATATGAAATAATTTAGACATGTTTATTATTTATGTAAACATTTATATATCAAAATGAACTTAATAAAACATAGATTCTTATGGTAATAAATTTAATTCAAAATGACCCCCCCGATTTTGAATACAGGCCTTTATTCTGCGCGGCCAGTCGTCTATCGCAGCACGAACGAGGTCCATGTCAATATCGGCGGCTGCCTTAATCAAGGATGCCTTGAGTGACTCCAAATCAGGATGAGGCTTTGAGCAGGCCTTTTCCTCCAAGTGTTGCCATATCTTGTAATCTAACGGACTCAAATCTGGACTGGAGGAGGGCCAGTCTTCGTGCCGGATGAAGTCGATTTCACGCGCCGCCAGCCAGTCTTGTGTGCTTTTCGCTCTATGAGCTGGCGCAGAATCTTGTTGGAATACCCAGTGCCTGTTATTAACCATGGTATGAGAAACAGGTTCCACAAGGTTCTTGAGGACTGTATTTTGATACACAACTGCATTCGTTTTTACGCCTTTCTCACAAAAATGTACCTCAGTTAAGCCCCAATAAGAGACTCCCAACCAAACCATGAGCGAGGATGGAAAATGACCTCGTTGGACACGCGGAATACGGTTGCTCGCTTCTTCACTGCTGTGTGCGTACACCTTATCATTTTGTTTGTTTTAGCTCTCTTCCACGGTGAAAATTTTTTCATCCGAAAAAAGAATTTCCCGATGCTTTTTTCCCGCGTACCGCTTCAACAAAGCGCGGCATCTCTTCAGTCTCAGGTCCATTAAACGAGCGTCCAAACGATGTCCTGTTTTTCTTCGATATGCCCTAAGCCCTAAGTCTTCATTTAACACCCTTTTCACCGTGGTCCTGCTTAACCCCATCTGAAGGGCCAACAGTTTCTGCTTACGTATGGGATTTCTTTGAATTCGCGCCTTTACAGCTTTTATCACTGCTGGAGTCCTAACAGAGCGAGGGCGACCACTTCTTGACCTGTCATCTACACTAGAGTCTTCATTGTATCGTTTTATGGTACGATAAACGAATCTTTTGTTTATATTCAAATTTTTCAGTAAGTCGAAAATCTGAATTGGCGCGTAACCGCAACGATGCAACGCAATAACTGCGACACGGTCTTCTTTAAGTGTCCACTCCATGTTTAAAAATGAGGAAAATTCTAAAAAGTACACATTTTTATTTTCATGAAAAATTCTAAATTCGAATTCAATAAACTTTTTTGTGGCCAGCGTTCTAAATTCAAAAGTTTTTATTGTGTGACAGAACTTATGACCTGACTGTGTATATACCCGCGGTATAATATGCCTGCTGGCTGGCGTCCACAAGATACCTATACATGGATCAGACATAACTGAACATTTTGGCTTAATGCCCATCGAAAACATTCTAAAGAAACTTCAGAAGCCAGAAACAAAAAGTTTTGAAAATATAGAGAAGTAAATCCCAGAAAAGTTAGCAGGTATGTTTTGTTGTAATGTTCTGTGCAATAAAGAATTGTGTGGGTGTGTGTGTGTGTGTGTGTGTGTGTATGCGACAAATGAGGACATACTGCATAATCTCCTTTTGTCTTTCGACCCTGTGGATTATATATGAGGTGTTATACACAAACACCCGTATTTGGCCTATAAAAAATCAGCTTGATCACTTTTAAGACTTGGTACTTATAGAGCATATTAGATATCGTTCCATACATTATTTTTCTCTCGCAAATTATAACATTCACATCAAAAAGTGCTCTGTGAACATATGATTGCCTTAATTGGTGCTATTGATTGCCATAAAATCATGATATTAAACTAAAACACGTGAGTGCGCAAAATTAAGTGCGCAAGTTTCGAAATCCGTCCCACTGAGCGACATTTGGTTGTGTTCCGTGAATACCGAAAATTATGAATGAAACTTGATTATATTTTTAATTCTTCTTTGTGACATCATAATGCAACTTGACAATATAAGATTTGTTGCTTTTATAATTACATCATGAATGGTGTAGTTTTTGATACAAAATAAACAGATGGAAAATACGTCGTTTACGTCCTAAAATTTATGAAATTTAATTGCAAATCTTGAATCAGATAAATATTTTTAGAAAAATGTCGGAACAAAAACCTAGGTAAATACTGCATTAATATGAATAACAGCATATTATACGTTGAAATATTCACGAATTTAAAATTATCAAGTTTTGATGGAAATTTCATGGTTCGTCGGCTTCTTAAGAAGCGCTATTGCGTTATTGGCACTGATGGGTGATACAATTATAGGGGCACTGGGGAATGCAGCACTTCCGCGTTAATCTCGAGAGGTACACATAATGCAAAGGACAAACAAAATATGTATAGGCGCTGTCCCCACCGCCAACAGACGTGGCACTAGTTTCAATGTTATCATGACGTTCCATAAAACACTAACAATCATTTTCAACCCAAAATCGATGGGACGGATAATACAAAAGTCATCATCGAGCGTGCGTGCGCTGTACTCCACAACGATTTGACATTCAATACGTGCATTTTTTTGCACAAAAAGCCCTTTTGCTTGATGACCCATACCTACGTTGGATGTCGTCATAATAGAAGATGATTAGATAGTCAAGATCTATTATTTGAGATTAATTTGAAATCGGTCGGTCGGTGGGGACGATCTTTTGCAAGGCACTTTTGCTAATGTGAGTTTTTCTCGCCATTACCTTCCGCCGCCCCCGCCTCGCTTCCCTCATCGTCACTGGAGCTCTCGTTGCCCGGGTGCTTGAGGTACATGTCCGCGATCTCCCGTCCCGACGTCACCTCCTCGATCAGCTTGCTTCGGCTGCCGTCTATAACACAACAAGCATACCATATATATGCAGGCACATAACGTCCAAGTCAGGATTGATGGCCAGAGGAGAAAGAAGAAATCTCTGAGGGGGTGACGTCCCGCACACCCGCAAAGGCCCTGCGACGCCTTTCGACATAATAAATAAAACTTTAAGCATAAAATTTGCCTGACTTGATTCCTTTATTCTGATAACTTTCGAACTGCTGAACCGATTTCAATAAAACATATCTAACCTAGCGCAGTAAAATCTACCACCATTATTTTTTTAAATCCGAATCAAAATTCCGTCCACCCGTTACACATGCACACACAGACAGACACTTAAAACTTATAAGTATAACACCCCCATTTTTTTGTTGGGGGATAAAAAGGGGGAGGCGGGAAGAGGACAGGCGGACGGCAAAAAGAAGGCCGGTCCAGCCATGTGGGGGACGCTCGGAAATAGCTGCGGGTTACAAGAGCTCCATGCATAAACCTAACCAGTTGGTTTGCTTGCTATCCCGCGTGGCTTATTCCACAAATCGCCTGCGACTATCCCGTGCGAAAAGGCTAAACGAAACGAAAAAAAAATAAAAGGAAAGGGATTTGGTTGCATACTGGTAGTGACATGAAATCGGAATGAGGTTAGTTGGTCGTGGGATATGTCCTGCATTGTAACGGAGATACAAGAATTCACAATGGTCGAACTTTAAATGAAAAAAAAACAATCAAGTGCGGGTCAGACTCGCACACGAAGGGTAGCATCGTACAAGACAACCAAAGGACAAAAAAATAATAAAACAATAACAAAAAAGTTTTTGTCCCAACTATGTTCCGAACCTAACAAACTCAACTCACACTCAATGATCTATTGTATCTAGGCAAAAAATGCACCTTTACAAGCCAAACACTTATACATGGAGAAAAATTAAAATAAAAACAAAACTAAACTAATGAGTAACGATTATGGTTAAAATTTCCTTTTCAAGTGGTGATTTATTGCTGAATCTCGCACAGTAAAAGGAAACTCCATAAACTTTACCATTACTTCGGAAATACGCCCGTGAGAAGATAGGACCAAGAAACTCTATGGGGATGTAATTTTTTCATATATTTTTTATGCCACAATGTACAATATAAAAACAATCTATCATCGTATCTATAAGTGCCAATAAGATGTATCAAAATAAAAAAAAATACAAAAGAAATGACAAACAAAAGCTGTAATGAACATAACTTATGAGGAACTAGACTGGAATACTCCCCCCAAGCAGCACCCGTTCACGAGTAAGACTTGTGCACCAGCCATCGCCCCCCTCGCCATATTTGAGCAGCACAACCCCTACGCTAAAGATCGCGGATACGACGTGAAAACAATTGCGCCACCGAATCCTTTGCCCGAAGTGAAATGTGGTCAAGATGCCGAAACGAAAGTGTAATTAATTGACAATCGCGGATATATTAAACATATTGTTGGTCTATGAGAGTGGAAAGTCGCGTGACGAACGTGTACGCATTGAAAAGTACCTACCAAAATGTACTCTTTATAAAATAATTCAAAATATGGAGAAAATAAAACGAATTGGGCAAACTAAGAGACGCGATCATCTGAGTATCCAAATCTTGAAAAGTCCTGACGACATGGATAAAGCAAGTGAAAATGAAGAGGCTGAAACGAAACAATGTGTTATAAATTGGTCGATATTTGCACGGCACACAATAATATGCCTGGCTTAGAATGGTCTACTTGACATGGGTCAAGTAATTATATTTGCCGGCTAAATGGATCCCGTACGGCTAAATGGATCCCATTAAATAGTGTATAAATGGAGAGGCAGATGGGCCTTAAAACACAGGCTAATTAAACTTAGTTTAAGGTTCCAATGTATCTTTCACCTGTGTATTACTTTGGTGAATAAATTTCATTTTCATTTTCATATGGTGCTATCAATAACTTCAAGTATTTTGAATTGTCAAATATTGGTAATCCAGTGATAATTGATTTGATTGATTGAAAAACACCTTAGAGCAAGCAGCACTAAAATACAAACCAAATTAACGGATTTGTTTATATAGTGAGTGAATTTGATTTATACATGGAATCATTAATGTAAATAAATAAATAATGTACATACTTACTGTGTATGTACAATGTGGTTATACTTATACTGAAGTAATGGCGATGATTGTTGATTTCTGTGTGTACCGCAATATTATTTATGAATTTTTCAAACTTGCTAGGTCAGTGACACGGACGCTGTCACCGGGCTTTTTATTTTGTGAAGACTGTAATGTGCAACAAATGCCCTTAAAGACACTTGCAAACATCCACATTATATGTAGAGTTTATCGTACCTTGATCTGTCGTTACTTCCGCATCTTTTCGATTCTGTTCTTCTTTTTCTGCTCGCATTTTAATCCAGTCGACTTTGTATTCTCTGTAATAAATAATATAAATTACTTACTTTCGAAACATATAAAGCGAGCATGATTCTTGGCAAAATAATTATTTTAAAGATGCAAGTTGGTAACTGTGCAAGCGTAGTAGGTACCTACCGCTGTCTCGCTAGCTAACTAAGCTCGCTGTCTCGCTAGCTAACTACGCTCGCTGTCTCGCTAGCTAACTAAGCTCGCTGTCTCGCTAGCTAACTACGCTCGCTAACTCGCTAGCTAACTACGCTCGCTGTCTCGCTAGCTAGCTACGCTCGCTGTCTCGCTAGCTAACTACGCTCGCTGTCTCTCTCACTCACTAGCTAACTACGCTCGCTGTCTCGATCACTCGCCCACTCGCCAGCTAACTACGCTCGCTGTCTCGCTCATTCGCTAGCTAACTATGCTCGTTGTCTTGCTCACTCGCTAGCTAACTACGCTCGCTTTCTCGCTCACTCGCAGAATAGAATCACATTCCAGGTGAAGTAAAGCTTGTGTGTACAATATTTACCTCTCATATTCATCACCAGCTTCATCGACTAGTTTAAAGAACTCATCTATACCCTGAAAATAAATAGAGAATACATTAAAATATCTTATGACAAATAATCAGGAAGGCATGTGTAATTTCAATCAGAATGTCTTATAAGAAGACCATATATAAAATACTGAGAATTCAAGGATTCCCGAGAATTTGGTTTTGGGTTGTTCATATTCTCCACACCACCACACCAGTGTAACGAAGTATGGCTCGATGCACTTGAACTCGTTGTCTTACACTCCGTGAGGCATTGGGGATATCAACATTAAACGGCCTGGCCACGAGGCTGGGAATCCGGGAACTCTAGTGCGGCGGGCGAAACACAGGCCTTTGCTGAAGGCTTGGCACTCCGAAAGCGGAACTTAGAATTTCACCTTCAGCTAACTTTTCGAGGAATAGGAAATTTAAAAGGCATGTATAGAGGGATTAATAGAGCATCATAACTTATTATTTTTATTTTATAACGATTAAATAAACAACAAGTAACTAAATTCAAAAGCGGTGGGGAAATATGAAGAAAAAAATTTAGATAATTTGGGGAGACTTTTTTATAAAATTATGTTTTCCGACTTCTGAGCTAAAAATAGCTCCTTCACCGCTTGATTTTGGGATCTGAGGCGGAAAAAATCTATTCCCAACTCGTTCGAAGAGGCTTTTTTCACACCTTTCATTCGGAAAAGTAAGTTTGCTCCACGACGAGAGGGTGCAAAATGCAACTTTTCTGTTTGAGCTACTTTTTTAATTTATTATTTGGCATGTAGCATTTACGCAATGTGCCAATTGAACACATATCGAGTGCGAGTATTCGAGTAAAAACGAACATGTTTCAAGTTTAAACTTTAACAACGTTATATGAATTTTTCGTAATATTTAAAAAAAATATCTTGACTATCTAATAATCGATGACAGTTATTGTGATGTAATGAATATGGATATCCGATACCATTGTAATATTAGATTCGATTCTTTTGACTCATTGGTAAAAGTAGCACAGGAATATTTTATCTGTGGTGACCTTTTCCTAATCCTCCACAATCCGCCATTATAAAAAAAAATGTTTTCGTTGTTCGATTACTGTAAAAGTGGTGAAAGTATAATTCAAAGTATATTTATTTCATCATTCATAAATTTTCCTCATAGTCGGTGTGAAAAATTGTATGTAAGGAGCACAATTATTTTCGTCATAGGCGTTAAAGTTTGAATCCTTCGTTACGCTCCTTCGCTTCACTCTGGATTCAATGTGCCGCCCTCGCCGTAAATACATAATTTTGCTCCCTTGAGACACAATAAATAACTATTTCACACCTTCCATTCGGAAAAGTAAGTTTTGCTCCACGACGAGAGGGAGGAAAATACTACTTTTCTTTTCAATCTACTTTTTTAATGTATTCATTGGCATGCAGCATTTACGCAATGTGCCAATTGAACACAGATTAAAATAATAGAATGTAATTATGAAATTACATTACAATCGACAACGATGACGTTGTCGATTAAAAACGAACATGGTTCAAGTTTTAACTTTAACTACGTTATATGCAAATTTACGAATTTTTCGTAATATTTAAAAAAAATGGCACAATTAATTATATGATTTACTGAAATCAAAACTATCGATGACTGTTATTGTGATATAATGAATATTGATATCCGAAACCATTGTAATATTCGATTCGATTATTTTTACACAATAGTAAAAGTACGCAGGAATATTTTATCTGTGGTGACCTTTCCCTAATGCTTCACAATCCGTCATTATTAAATTCGACAACTTTTTTGGTACAGATGTCTGGCCCGATAACGCCGTAGTGCAAGAGTGGCAGGCGGTTGGGAGAATATCTCAGCATTTACAACCGCGGTCCGAAAATCACTGTAATTTCGACAAGTTTTTTTTTTGGTAATAGTTTATCGTGCGATCAGTCAGATCATTGACCATGAGCAGATTTTTTGAGTGATGGTGGTATGTAGAGGTAATACCCCATTGAAATTACTCTTCAATTGTGCCTCAAAGGCTGTCCAGCTCTAATATGATACGTCACTTCAGGCGCCGCATGTATGAGGGAATAGTCAGTTGGACTGCAAGTTGGTTTGGAGTTTTGTCAGACGGAATTCGTACTATTTGCTGTAGTACTTTATCTCTTCTTTGACTGAGTTCATATTTAGATGGTCATGACCTCTGCGTTTCTGATGAAACCAGGGTGCGTCGGAGATTTGTTTCAGCTTAGCATTTTGGGCTCTCTGTATTTTTGATATAATTGTATCACAGACGTAACCCCACAGTTGAATACCGTATGTCCAAATCAGTTTTATGACGGATTTGTAAACAAGTCGTTTATTGTCGGTTGAAAGTTTGGAGTTCCTGCCTAGCAGCCAGTACAACACCTTATATATATTATGAGGTTAAGTTGGTCTCTCTTGGTTTGGCTATGTTTATTCCAGGTAAGCCTGCAGTCTAGGTGCATTCCGAGGTATTTTACTGACTCTCTGTGTCGTAGTTGGTTTTCACCCAGTTTCACTGGTGGGCAGTTTCCTTAACGTAGTGTGAATGTTACTTGGACAGATTTTCATGCACTACAGATTCTCCATTTTGTGAGCCAGCTTTGGACATAATTTTAACTTCGTTGCAAGATTTGTGATGCTTCTAGTTTATTCCGGCTGGATGCTAGAATATCTGTGTCATCGAGAAGTCGCCACAGTGACCCCCGGGCTCTGTGGTAGATCTGATGTGTAAATTGTACACAGAATGGGCCCAAGCATCGAACCCTGGGGCACTCCAGCGTGTATGTCGTGGAATGTAGAAGTGCCTTCCCTGACCTGGAAATTTCTATTGGATAGGTATGATTCCAAGATAGCATAGAAAAGGTGGGGTAAAAGGTGTTTTATCTCGCATAACAGCCTTTGTGCCACACTCTATCAATGACTGTTGAATGTCGAGGAAGGCTGAGGAACAGTCCTTCCCTTATTCCTTTCTTTCCAGTGATTTTCTGATGACATCACACACTCTGTGGATTAGCTCAATTGTGACATGTTCCTATCTAAATCCAAATTGGTTGTCTGGTATTATAGATCTTTCGATCTACGAAGCAAGATTTTCTCGAAGACTTTGGAGAGTGTTGGTAGCAGGCTTATGGGTCTGTACGACGTGACTTCATGTGGCGGTGTTTCCGCTTTGTGTATCATATTTATTTATGACACCTTCCACAATGCAGGAAAGTATGATAATCGCATGCAGTTAAACAGCGTGGTGAGGAATATAATTTCTACATGTGGTAGTTCTTGTCGATAAGGTCAAAACCCGGTGCCTTTTGGTCATCCATCCATCTATTGGTCCTGTTAACTTCTTGATATTTTACTATTCTTAGAGGTTACATCTAGCTGGAAATCTTGTGCCAAGATGTTATCAATATAGTCTTCATTTGTTTCAGCATGTTTCTCGTTGGTCATGAAGATCTTTGCTAGCAAAAGCTTCCGCCTTCTCTTGATCTGTTCTAGCCCAGAGATTCCCCTGCTTTCTTATAGGAGGTTTGGTTTTCCGCCACTGGTTGAATTTTTTACCAGCTCGCCGAGAGAATAGTCCGTTGACTTGGTTGCAGTTAGCGATTCCAGATGTGCTTGAGCAGTAACGTTGATTGCATCGAAATTAGGCTATTTAGTTTCTAGATAGCTCAGTTAGCAGATAGACAAACCTTTGACTATGAAGAAATCTATGATATCCGGAAGTTTGTGAGGATCAGTTGGCCAGTAAGTAGGTTCACATGATGATAAGGTTTTGAGATGATTTTGGTCCACAGATTTCTTCCTCTAGTGGTGGTGAGTCTGGAGCACCATTGTGTGTGCTGGCATTCCAATCACCAACGGCTATGAATCGATTGCCCAGGGTTTGGAAGTACTCTGTAAAGAATTCTTCTGATATAGTATCATGTCTCGGGGAACAGTAAGCCGATGAAATGTTGAAGTCTCCGTTTTTGTCCTCTATAGATATGGTAGTGCCCGGGATTTATGGGGGTTTGAAATTTACGCAACTCAAAATGTCTTATGGAAGACCTTATGATAACCGCAGAACCATGGTGTACAGGCCCATCCGGATGGTTTGAGCTAGAAATGTTATAATTCTGAATGTTAATTCTACTGTTTGCTTTGAAGTGGGTCTCTGTAACCAGTAGAATTTCAATGTGATGAAGGTGTAGGAATGTTTCTACATCGTCGTTATTGAGGGATGTTCTTTGTTGCTATTAGTAGAGAACTCACGGTGAAATCTTGTTGACGAGGTTGGTGATGAGATGAGCATCATAAGCGTGGGTACGCTTATGATGCTCATCTCATCATTTGTTGGAAAAGCAGGTCGAATTTAAGTTTTTGAGTTATTATTATATTCTATGGCTATTATTTGGCTTGTTGTTTGTTTGTTTACTTCTGGTTATGCGTTTTCTTTATTTGGTGGCTTGAGTACCTCAAAGTATGAACGATTGGCAAATAGTATTTTGTTGAAAATGCGTCATTTGAGCTTTGCGCTTCCACCGTACAAATACGCCAAATCAGAGTTCTTATAAGGCGAGACAACTCCTGGTGTAAAACATGCACTAGAGGATCATCGCGCTGGAACAAGGCAGTAAAGGGCGAAAATGTTCGTGCACTGTGCGCTGTGAATGTCAATTCGACCTCTGCAGTTGTCCTTTTTATGAAAATGACAATATTTTTGTAGCTCATGGATGTTGGTAGAGATTTTGACTTCGGTAAATATTTCGTAAAATAATCTACTATCGCTGGCCACTGTTCCCTGAGCCCTCTCTGCCGCCGGTCCTAATGTTAACCAGCGCGACAAAACATGCTTCAGGAATCGGTTATTTGGCACTTTCATTTTGGCTCACTTGCTTGTTCCAGTGTAGTCAGTCCCTGGTTAAGTCTTTGCCAGAGTACTCCTAAACCGCCTGATGAAACTATCAGAAGGGCTGCTACCTGAGACCCAGTTCGGCTTCCGACCTGATCGAGGCACAGCCGAGGCTGTCTTCTCAGTGCGTCAACTGCAAGAGAAAAGCAGAGAGCAGGGCCGTCCCATGTACTTGTGTTTTATTGACCTTGAGAAGGCTTTTGACAGCGTCCTACGAGAAGCCCTCGGTGGATGGACGGTCCCACAAGGACCTTGGCTCGGAAATATAGGGTGAGATTTGTGAGAGGTCTCAAACTCCTCCACGACGAAATGGAGTGCTGCGTTGCTATCAACGATTAACAATCAGAGTTTTTCCCCGTTACCCGTGGGGTCTAACAAGGCAGTGCTCTCGCGCCTACATTGATCGCGTTATACTTTGCGGTCGTAGCCTGGGAGGTCATACAAGCCTCTCCAGAAGGTGTCCGCATCCGTTTCCGCACCGATGGCAGCCTTTTTAACCTGGCGATACTAAAAGCCCGCACAAAAGTCTCACACGCGGTGGTCACTGAGATCATCTACGCGGATGACCTATGCTTTGTGACAGAATCATCTCCAGAAAGCCTGCAACACCTCATGTCCGATCTCGACAAGTCTTGCTGTAACTGAAGATCAGCGTCAAAAAGACGGAAATTATGTCTCTAGATATCGACTGTCACGAGCCGCTGAACATCAAACTTGGCAAGGACGAGCTGAAGCAGGTCGATAAGTTCCGTAATGAATATCAGATGGTCTGAAGTGCTGCGACCTGCCAATGTGGGTCGCATTGAGGCCTACCTCATGCAGTGACAGCTTCGGTGGTGCGGACACGTGTCTAGGATGGCAGAGCAGAGGGTCGCAAAGCACATCTTTTACTCAGAACTTGAAGAAGGCAAGCGCAAGCGTGGCGGACAACTCCTCAGGTACAAAGATGTGCTGAAGCGGCACATGAAGTGGTGCGGCATAGAGCCTTCCCAGTGGGAGAAGCAAGCCGCCCTCAGACCCGAGTGGAGGGCTTTGGTTAAAACCAAAGTCCGTGACTTTGAAATTCACCGGCGCGCCAAGCTCGACACCAAGCGCGATGAGTTAAAAGCCCGACCACCTGCGCTAACTCATTATAATTATATAAATGGTGTGCTCACATGCCGCAATGTGCGAGGATCTTCACAAAGAAAATTGGCTACACAAGCCACATGCGAGCACACGAGCGAGCTCAAAGCTCATGAAGCGGTCGCCGTGACCGAAATCGATCGGACCACTTATATACATATCCAAAAAAGGGATTATAAGAGAACAAAATCTTTAAAAAAGGTATGTTTAGGGACCTACCGAAAAGAAAAATATGAGTTAAGAGATTTTTAAGCGACTCCCTTACAGAAACCAGACCACTTTTGTGGGAACATAGCCCCAGGACCCTCAAAATACTGACTTTACTGACAATATCACATACATGGTCTTTACCACTTCACCATCACTTTGGAGTATTTTTGGGGCACAAAACTATTATTTGAGATTAAAAGAACTGTTAAATGTAGGGGAGCACTTTAACTGTCTGTTAAAGCACTGGTTGACAGTTGACAGCAGAAAAAACAATTTTGGCAAGTGTGTTGCTTGACTAGTAAGTAATGAGAAAGCAAACTGTAGATAATAAAAACAGAGTAAGTGAGCAAAGAGTTTTGTTCTTCTGAGGATACTTACAATCAGAGAATACAATTTTGTAAAACAAATATATGCAGTTTCGTTATTCAGAGAAAAGAATTGTCAATGTCCAGATATCCATAAAACCTCAGATATATGGAACTCTTGTCGCTATTGACTATGTTCATCAAGTCACAAACCTCAGATAAATTTACCTCTTTGTGTTACAAACCATATAGTTTTGCGTAATCTTACCCATTGAAATAGCATTGCAGGCGTAATCACGCCGAACTTCGGTCGAGTAATTTCGGCTGTGTGGTACACACTCACCTCGCCAGTGTGTGCGCTAACGCCGCAGCACTTCAGCCCGCTGTAAAACTCATCCAGCGCCAGCGCCATAGACCTGGACAGGTTGTCCACATAGCTGGAGCCGCCCTCGCCGTCGCTGTGCGCATCCAGGGCGTCTTGGAACGCCTCGAAATCGCGCATCCATTCCACTGCGTACGCATTGTCGACTACGTCTGTCTGGAAGAATACAAGCATATTTAATGGCATATACATTTACTTATATACAATATCACACAATTTATCAGGACATGTCAATTCAATTAACATTATTATGATAACCAATTGAATACGAGAAAATATTTACAAGACAACACTGTTATGCATTCTTTTCGCAGAACCTTCCACATTCTCGCACAATTTCCCTTCAAGCATAACAAAGATCTCATTCAATGGTGCCCCAACCGACAGCGCGTGCCGCCCGCTAGCAGCTGGTGCCTGCGCGTTCTTAGATAGTTGTCAGACTGTCTAGTCACTGACAAGCGCTGCGCAGTCAACATTCGACACTCAGTGATAAGTTGTTCGGTATTAAGTCTCACCTCTAATCAGTTATATCCAAGCATACACATATAAAAGCGGATGGATAACGGTAAGAGTAGTATACAAAATTCATCTTGTATAGGTATTGTAGGAAAGTTTTATATACCTACCTTATCGAGGTAATGGATGTATGAGCTTTTGTGTGGACCACACTTTGATTATGGAATCCCTTACTTTTCCGTATCATAAACCCTAATCCTTGGCCAGAGTTTATGAGTGCTCATGGAATGTAGGTTTAGGGTTGAACATATCACCGAGATCCTTCATCAAATACACTTAGATATGTCTCCGTAAGATTGTCAAAACCGTTAGATAATAATCTAACGTTTTTTTTCTCAATAGTATACAAACTATCGATCAATTGTAAACTGCTTACGATATCATGCGTTAGTTTATAATAAATCCGTTAAATTGAGAACTGGTTTAAACTAGAATTGCAAACGAAATACCAGGGCAAACACTGTGGTAGCTTAGGTGAAGACAAGAGGGGGCGAGCACAGCAAAGCCCCTGAATAGTCTTCATGTTAGGTTGACATGTTAAAACAACAGAAACATAAATTCTAAACCCTGTTGGTCTGGTTTACAATTTGTTGATAGTTTACAAATGAATATGTTAGTTTATAAACTAACAGTTTTGAAAATATCATGCTGACATATATGTCGCACTAATAGGCCGAGGAGAGCGTGTGAAGGACATTAAATAACGCTTCTCACTATTGAACAGACTTCTGAATCCATGTTGCGAGTCACGTTGCAATCTGCAGACTAATTTTATTGTGCATGATTGACTCAAACAATTTTGCTAATGAATTCATGATCGCAATCGGTCAAAATTTATTTACAGAAGCTTGTCTTGGGAATAGGACTGACTCGAGAGAGCTTCCAGTTGGTGGGGTACTTCTCTTGCTATAGGCCTCCAAAATTTGGATGTACTTAGCAGTGGGTGAGTCATCAGAACTACTACTACTTTACAATATCTGGTGGCAGCGGTGGTACATTGTTGAGGCAAACGTTGGAGAAGTCCTATGTAAACGTGGCTCTGATTGTTTGACTATGGTGTGAGGGGGAGGGCAAAACCACTTGCCATGCCCTGTAGAAAGATACTATCAACAACACCAACATTTCCCATATGGGATGGCAGAGGCAATGTCAGATTTAGTTATTCAAAATTTTATTTAGAGTGACAGTGGGCTAGCCCATTGCCGCAGCAATACAATAAATAAATAATAAGCCATTGTTAGCCATACCTTATTCATAACTACTATAAATGGCAGCCGGGTCTTGTACAATATACTGCATGCATATAGCATGTTCGACATGAATGTGACAGGTGAAACACTCCGCACGGTATCCATGACATACACCACTACAGTAGGACATGAAGATGCGAGGGCTTCTGTGATAATAGTACCTGATGCTGACCAGGTGAACACTTCTATTTGACCTGTAAATTGATAGAAATATTCTATATTAGGTTCTCATATCTTGTTATATTTTTCTGATTGATTGCTGGAGGAACACTACTGTGAATATGTTATTGTCCTTAAGCAAATGCAGTAGTTAAAGATTGATATTAGCCCCAGACCTCTCCAATATGATAGGGGTAAAGTAATTATTTGCTAGTGATTTCATAATTATTGAATTAATAATGATATTAGCCCCAGACCTCTCAAATATCATAGGGTTAAGTAATTATTTGCTAATGATTTCATAATTATTGAAATAATAAAATTAATGCTTTGTACCTGGTGTATCAATAACACAGTACTTGTGTTTCTTTCCTGCCTTCTCTATAAGGTCAACCACCTGTCCGAACTTGGTTGAAAATAGGTTCAATGCTGTGACTATTCCGCCATTGGGGCCTAAACCATACTGCTTCATGACTTCTTTGTAGTTTACTGTATCTCTTATGTCTGTTGAGGAATGAAGATAATCATATTATTGAAAATTCATACAGGAAAGAATATTGGAAAATTTGCTATGACAACTTGTTCGGTCAGAGTGTCGATAAGGGGGCGGAACATACCAATATTGGCTGGAAATATCACTTCGCGGCAAGCCGGGTCAAGATTCACGAGATACGGTCTGGAGCCGTCCACCACTTTATCGGCCAGACGACGCGTGAGCGAGGTCTTTCCAGCCCCCGCCATACCTGCAATTACAAGGCAAACGAAAAGGTATGACTTTCAAAACAATCCTCGCATGAATAATCATACAATGCAACATGAAACTGATTCTAACCTAAAATTATCAAACATATCGGTTTTCTGGAGACCTCTTCCATTGGCTCGGGTTTAGCTTCAGCCATATTTTCGAGGAAAATGAAACAAACAGTGAAACTCTATTTCTGATCTCTAAAATCGCAAATTAAGTGAGAAATAGGTTAATACGCGCCACAAATTAACAAAAACGATGGAAATAAACAAACGACAGACAGACAGCAATAGCATATAGGAGAAGGACACGTCAAATTAAATTGATTGACTTGGACTGACAGAACATTTTTTTTAAACTCCGAGGCCCACGGATTTCTATTCCGACACACACCATATCACTTGTGCTTTGTTATTTCTCAAGCGCTTAGCTCGAGAAAGAAACTGTGTGAGTGTGGGTGTGACTTTGCTGGCTTGGTGTTAGTATTCTGAGAGTGAGACAATCTCACACAATACAGCTAACCATCCACGTATAAAACGGATGAGCTGGCTGCCCGGTTATACATTTTCTTCTCTAGCCGAGGGAAATTCAAAAGAATCGTGCTTTTTGTGCCAAGTCTTTATTTATTTATTATATAGCACACACATAGCTTTTAGAGTAACATTCCATTTTCTAGTACAAAGTGTTGTGCCAATTACAGGAATGTACAGCATTCACTGCACATAAAATAGTTCAACATCTAGGGGCACGGCAGTGCCCCCGCCAAGTCAAGCATAGAAACAAATCCGTACCATCCTTTACAGGAAGCACTTCGGGGTATCTTCGATCCTCTTTTAACTATGATGAAGTTAAAGCTCGACACCTGAATTCTGTCATTACAAGGGCACAATTGAAATAGGCAAACTACCTAAATTCGGTCAATTTGAAGTATTTGAAGCAGATTTTAGATTTAGATTGGAAACGACAGACGTTCAAAGTTCCGTCATTTTGTCAGTGAAACTGACTAACTCATCTATCATCAAAACTATAATGTACTTTTAGCAGACCTGAGAGCTTGAAATTTTAAGCAAGAGTAGTGTTTAGTCTACAAAGCCTGGAATAATTTACACATTCCGGAATTTCAGCTCTCATTTTTATATTTGTCACTAAGGTAATGTTCTGGATAGTTTCATAGCTTTAATGTTTACCGATATAATCAAAAGATGGCGTTAGGTGTATCCTGCATTGCGGTATGGTTGTGTTTCCGCTGTAATATATAGCTGACATTATGTATGTATTATTTCCTCCAACGGCACCTTAAGCGCCGCCAATTTCATTAAACTACCCCCCCTAGACCTGTGTCGATCGATCATTTCATGCGAACCGGGTCGATTGTGACCCATTGGTTAGGCGATTGGATCAAAAAGATTCGATCGTTTGATCGATCACCGGTCATGATGCAGGTCAGACACATGAATCACGCGTCAAAATATGAGATCGTTTGATGAGCCGGCTCGCGACACGCGAGTGACAAAAGTATTTCACCTTTCGTAATAAAAGGTTCGTTCACAAACGTTCACCTTCGTGACAGAAGTATTTCACAGCTCACATAGGCACTTGTCGACTTTAATTAATTTGTTGTAAGAATTTAATTATTTGCGATTGCGTTCCATGGGATGATCGACGCACCTGTCTGCATTCGAGGCGTATTGTGCACGCAAGTGAAGGAGACAAGAAAATAACAATTCGAGTAGGAAAGTAGGTAATCTTAATATTTTGCTCATAAAGTCTAATTTAGGTTTGCGAGCTGCGCGGCAGCGACGGGGCGGCGGAGGGTCGGCGCTGTTGCCGCTCCGTGCACATTTTGTAAATAATCGGATCAAAACGAGTGGGTTAAAAACGATCGTATCGTTCCAAAAAAGATGATTCGATCACTCGCGAACTTTTTGTGATCGAATCAAAGTGATTCGATCAATCGTGATCGTCTCAGGTCTACCCCCCCCCCCCCCACCTACGGCATTCATCCCAAGCCTACTCGAACTTCCCACACTATAGGTATAGCCCCCAAATATTGACCCTTTCAGGCGACCCCTCTAACAAACTTACGCTTTCGTCACCTCCCCCAACCACCAACCTACCCTTTTTTCCTAAAATTCTCATCATATTTTCTAATAAACAGAACAAATGGATGGACAAAGCCCCACAGTATACCTTTAGCGCTCTATAACGCTGATAACCTCCTCAAACAGAAATAATAAATCGCCGATCTTCTCAATAGACATCAAATAGATATCCTCGCGGTCCAAGAAACTTACCGCAAACCTAACCATAGGCGCTTTAATATAGCCAAATATAGTCTCCTCCGTACTGATAGCTTACCGACTCAGGACCGACCCAAAAACCCCAAAGGCGGTACTGCCATCTATTATAAACGATCTTTGCACGTTTCTCCTATAGACATCCCCCAACTAGCATGCGAAGCAACTGCCATCCGCATTGCAATGTCAGGTCACGATCCCATAGTCATAGCATTAGTCTATCTACCGGCCGGACAGAAGATGATAGCTAATGATATCAAAGCCCTCTTAGAACTAGATAGTGCAATTATCCTAGCCGGTGAGTTCAACAGCAAGCACCAGCAATGGAACTGTAATGAGACGAATACCAACGGACGGACCATATACACTCCCTCTCGAATCCCTCGATGACTGCGAAGTCATAGCTCCCTATGCCCCGACCTATAACCCCTACACAGCTGACTACAGACCAGACATTCTGTACTGTATTTTCAAAAACATTAACCTCCCAGTCAGGGACATAAGTGTGCATAGCGAGCTTCACTCGGATCATAGACCGGTCTTATACTATCTCGGCAGGCCATTCGACCGACCGACTGAAACCAGGACCGTTACTTGTTACTAGCGTTTGATAAAACGATCAATTTTATTTCATAGGATTTGAACCTTATCTTAAAGTGTTAAAATTCAAAATCGCGATCCAATTTTCAAAAATCCCGAAAAATCTGGGTTAACAACCGTAAATTCAAACAAGCTCTCAGCAAACTGGACCCAAGATTAGATATCACATCAGAAATTGACAATAAAGCCCAACTAGAAGCCAACATATTTGTCATAGGCAACAGTCTCAACGAAGCCCTAACCGGTGCCTCTAGCGAGGTCCCAGCACAGGCCAACCATCGCTTCGAACTCCCAGAGGACTAGAGACGGCTGCTTAGCGCAAAGAATGCGGCACGGAGAGATTATGATAACTGCCCCTCAGAAAATCACAGAAATCAAATGCGTCGCCTTCAACGAGAGGTTACCAGATGCATGCGAGAGCTCAGAGGCAGTCGCATGAACGACATAGCCTCCAGCATAGCCCCAAGTCACACTGCCATATTTAAATTCAGTAAATACCTCAAATCTGATGAGATTGTTCCAATGCCCCCCCCCCCCCCCCCCCTAAAACGGGATAACCAACCCGCAGCCTTTGATGACGACGAAAAGGCCGAATGTCTTGCCGATAGCATAGAAACCCAGTGCACTCCCTCCTCTCAACCAATAGACCCCGATCATCTTAACATGATCAACTCTGAAGTTGATCATAAAAGTCCCCCCCCCATTGTCTCCCTGTCGAATGTCTTGCCGATAGCATAGAAACCCAGTGCACTCCCTCCTCTCAACCAATTGACCCCGATCATCTTAACATGATCAACTCTGAAGTTGATCATAAAAGTCCCCCCCCCATTGTCTCCCTTCCCGAGATCACCCTTGAGGAAGTGCAAAAAGTAATAAAGGAACCCAAACTTAAGAAAGCCCCGGGGTTTTGTTAAAATCACTAACACAGCAATAAAATCCTTCCCTCTCAAGACTCCTCACAACCCTTACGGTAATTTTCAATGCCTCCCTCCGTCTCTATGCCTTTCTAACCGCATGAAAGCAGCTGACGTTATTGGCTTTCACAAACCCCGGAAAAATCGGATCGACCCCACTTGCTATCGCCCCATTCGCTTACTCTCTTCAATAGGCAAAGTCTACGAACGGCTTATTCTCAACCGACTCAAAGACATTTGCATAGATAAAACCGAATAACCAACGAGCAGTTTGGTTTTAGACCCAAACACTCGTGCGTCCAACAGGTGCACCGCATAACGGAGCACATTTACAAAGGGTTCCACTCAACGGAAAAGTCCAAAGATACCGGTGCCATATTCTTTGACGTGGCGAAAGCTTTTGACAAAGTTTGGCACAATGGTCTTATTTATAAATTTTACCAACTCAACCTCCCCGATAGGCTTGTACTGACTATCAAAGACTACCTCACTGAGCGCAGTTTTTGCTATCGAGTAGAAAAATCGCGCTCTAGGCCCCAACCCATAGCCGCCGGAGTCCCGCAAGGCTCAGTTCTCTCCCCTACCCTCTTTTCACTTTACGTCCAAGACGTCCCCCGCACGCTATACGTCGAGCTAGCTCTTTACGCCAACGATACGGCGCTATATTACACTAGTAAAAAGAAGGCGCGGGTTTGTCAAGTACTCCAGAAAGCAGTAAATGACCTCGGTGAATGGGCTCTCAAATGGAGAATAGAGATGAATCCCGAGAAAAACGCAGCCGTGCTTTTCTCAAGGGGTAAGAGTCGTTAACGTTATATGTCGTTCAAAGTTAATTGACCTTGACCTTTCTTGTATATTTCGCAGAAAATTCTCAGTTTTGCGGTTTTTTGACGTTTGATGTCGTTCAAAGGGCATTGACCTCGAGCTCATTGACATTGAATTTGACCTTTCGTGCATGATTCGCAGAAAATTATCTGTTTTGCCGTTTCGGAATATAAAATCCGAATCAGTGCACCTCTCTACCTATATAGGTAGTCCTTCCTAGGCATTGTTGTGGCGAGACTCTAGAGTGTTTTTTATGAGCCGGAGGCGCGGAGGGGCGTGAGCGACTGCACACTGCTGTGCACCGAGTGAGACGGAATGGCCGAGGCTGGCCGATCATCAAGTTGAGGCTGCGGAGGTGAGCGTAGGGTGCACTGCATTGTGGGGGCATCGCCGCAGCCACGTAGTAGCCGGAGCTAAGGCAATTTCGAAATAATAATGCGATATAGGTTTCTTTCACATATTTAAACATGACCTCAAATGAGGTTATAAAAAGTTATTTTTCTCAAGAATGGTTCATTAACTTTTCATGGGAGTGGTTTCAGGGGTGAAGGGGTACCTCCCCGAACTTTTTACCGAAAAATATACAAAAGGTCAATTTCAAGGTCAATGACCTCGAGATCAATGAACTGAAAATGACATCAAGCGTCAAGAAATGTCAAAACTGAGAATTTTCTGCGAAATATACAAGTTCGAGGTCAAGATCAATGGTGAATGAAATTAGAATATCATGTAACGTTAAAAAAACGGCAATTTTTTCGTTTCAACACCCTTATAATCTCACATCCCCACGGTCCCGAATGCTTCTGGTCGAAAAAGGGATATTACAATGTTCATGATTATCTATTTAAATGACGGGACTGTATAGGGTTAATCTAGCTCAACACAGACCTTGTTGTTAATAGTTCTGTAACATTAATAAAGAACTTTGACTTGAAATGGCGATTTAAAAAAATATAACTCGAAAACTAATTATTTCCGACGGTTGGCGTATTTTGAAATCATCATAAATCCACTAATAAAGCATAGAAAAGCATCTAAATAGGCCGGCTTTCTAAAGTCCTTCCTTTCATTCATCTGACGTTAGGTCGAAACCACGCCACGTGAATTTTCAAATAGATACTCTTGATATTAGCAAAACTAACAAATTAAATATTTAAAAAAGAAGTAAATAGAATATGAAACTACACTGGCGCCATCTGCAATGGGCTGCGTGATCAACCTTTAAATTTGATATTTGTCTGTCGTGCGCGTAATATGTGTGAACTTGACTGTCAGTGTCAGACGTCGGTTTTTTTAGGGTTTTAACTTAGTGAATTATTTGATCTTAAATATGTAGAGATGTTTTTGATGGGTTTTTATTGATTGATTGTGTCTGCGCCGATTTCAGAAAAGGTTAGAAGATGCCACTTAGGCTACTCAAGTTGCTCAGGCGATCTTTTTAACAGGCCAGGGTCCAAATCATTGTTAGATGGCAGCATTTCGGTACCATGAATAACCCTAAGACTTGTGCTCAAGGGGTGTCTAAGGACTGGACCCTACACGCTGAGATTAATGGCAGAGTTAGGTATGTTTATGGCCATAAGGCCTGGTTTGTTATATGGAAGTATTAAGAATCCGAATCCATGAGTTGCATTATGATGCTTAACCCTTCAAGTGTGGGCGACCCCCTCAGGGTTTCCGTCAGAAACCTCTCGAGTGTTGGCGACCCGTTTGGAGTAGCTGTTTTAGCGCCTGTATTTTAATCAAACACATCGATCAGTATCCCTCTATTTATTTTTAACCTACTGAAATCTGCAGTCCAGCTAAGTTTACATTGGTGTATGGAGTTTGGCTACTACGGAAAAATACGAAGCAATTATTTTATGACACACTTAGACCGTGCGAATGAATACTTATAGAAAATATAACTGCGTACAACATAGTTGATGTTTTATGTTTATGTTTATAATGACAAGCTCCGTACACTCGTTCAAACATAGACATTCCCACACCTTTGTAGCTCGCTGCCTGACGTGTCATCATTGGAAAGAAACGTCCTCCACCGAGGCTATTCACTCTCTCAAAATAATCTGGTACCTACCTTCTGTTTGCATAGCTTGCAGGGCTACTCTGTCCTAATGTAAACGAGACTTTGCTCATAAGGTCGAGTGTCCACTTTACGTATTCACTTGGAATTTATATCGCACTACTTTGAGACTTAAGTTGTGTCATTTCTGACAAATTCACGACGCTCTGTGGTGTGTGCGTGCCGCGGCCCGCAAATTCAATCAAATTCGTTAGGTTAGTTTTTTAGGTTAGTTAGGTTTCCATAGTAACATCATAGTAAGTACCTATTTAGAAATAAATAAAAAGTAAAACTAAAATTTAGGTAAGGTACCTACTAACTACAAAACATCGCAAAAATCTAGGCACTTAGAATTACCAGCTTTCGCCCTCACTAACCCTACAGTTTCTTTGGCTCTGAGCGAGCGGTACCTCTCTCTCACTCACCTCGCCCTTACCCTATGAGTGAAAGAGAATCCCCGCTCGCTCAGAGCCACATAAACTTGGCTCGGCTTGTGTATCTTGGGACATGGCAGTGCCCCCGCCAAGACGAGCAAGTGAAGCGCAAGGGCACTATCTACCTTTTCTCGAATAATTTGGCACCTTACGCCCATGTGACGGTAGCGAAACGGCCAAGCCACATATTTTGACTAAGGTGTAGAGTTAGGGCGTATAGAGATAGAAGCTTGGCTCTATATGAGATCTGATAACTTTTTGACCGTGCCAGCACAATGGTTTCGTCTTGGCAACATTTTACATGAAAATTTTTTTGGTGTGATTTCACTTCATTTTGTAAGTTGCTTATGACCATATATATTTTTTGCACATTATGTCTTTCTTTTTTTGGGGTATATTTCTGGCACATCAGAGGAGCATTCTGTCATAGCCCATTTTCTATCTTTGCCTTTTTCCCGATTCGTAATATATGTTTATATATTACGATATATGTTTGTGGAATAGGGATTCAGAATTGTCATTTCTGTTTTAGACTTGACTCTTCGATTGCGGTTCATGCTGTCGTCTAGGGAGCAGCGGCATATAATGGAATACCTAACAACGTATCATTGGCCTCTAATGCACCACACTCGCGGTACGACAACATTCTTAGGCCGAAGTTCGGGTATACATGAGACGTTTTGCGCGCACTTAATTCAATCCTTTAATTTAAACGTGGGGGGTGATTTACTGAAAATCCTGAAATAGGTGCTTCCTCATTGAAAACAAGGAGTCCCTATATAAATTTTCAGACCTCTGGCATCAAAATTTACGGAAGTCATATAGACATTTCCATCCCCTAATTTTAAGGGTGGAGGGTGCTTTACTTTAAATCCTGAAATACCTATGTATTTCATTATTTATAACAAGGAGTCCCTCTCTAAATTTTCAAACCTCTAGAATCAAAATTTGCGGAAGTCTCATACAAACTTCCTTCCCCTAGTCTAAGGGGTTTGGGGGTAAAAATTCCAAGTTTTAGATTTTTTTTTGTTAATTGTCTTCTAATGCCAATTTTCATACCAAATTTCAGCTTTCTAGGACTTGAGAAAGTGTCTAAGAATTTTGATGATCATCAGTGAGTCAGTGACGAAATCGGGGTATTTTAGATATCAATAAAATCTAAAGTTTATAAGCTTAATTATCGAACTTTTGTAGGTAAATTTAGCACACTACTGACGTCATATCCCGAAAATTTTGTTCAACTGCTATAATCCAAACACAAGTTCAAAGTGAGGGTTCAAAAAATCGACGAAGTGCTGCGAGAAAAGGTTTGTAGTGCCCTAACGCTTCGTTTGCTGGTCTTGGCGGCGACACTGCCGTGCCCCTAGATTGAGGGTCTATCTCTAATATCACAAGTTTAACTTAACTCTTGGATTTACATAAAATTTCTTACATTGTCAAACGTTTTAAAAAACCTAAATATCAACATAAATAATACAAAGGGATCTCTTATTCGCTATCCTAGACGACCTATGTGGCGCTGTATATGTGGCCCTGCCAACCATGCGAGACGTGCCGGGTTCGCTCCCCGGCTGGGGATAAAGAAAATAAAATCGCAGGTCTTGGACTTTTAATATGTGTGTGACATCGTCGTTTCTGGTTCCCACGACACAGAATATCCTAGTGTGGGGTCAAAAGCAACGGATGTGCTTGTTTATAACTGTAAGTATATGTTTATGTTTATCCTTATCAAAATATTCCTCTTCTTAATGCTCAGTTTGTGTAAAATCTTGCTTCGAGCACCTGGCATGTTCTGCCGCTGAGTGTAGTATTTCTCACATTTTTTAGTGTTGCAAAGTAAACATATTATTATTGGCTCAGGCATGAGATAAAACCAGTACCCACATACCTAAACCTGATGATGACCTTAGACCACATAAATCGCATACGCAACGTCTCCGCCACAAAGCAGCAGGTACATCAATACTGCGGCAAAATTGACCCAGTGACCAGTGCCAACGACGGAAGAAAATCCGATGCAGGTTCGAGCAAGACTTCCGCACATTGTGGCTGCGAACTGCGCGCGCACGTGAACTGTGGACACTTGCTTGCGACATCAAGGTGGGAATCGGAGTCTTGCGCTGATTGATTGATTAGATTGGGCAGTAATTTGCTGGCTTGAGTGAGTGGTTGCGGTACACTGGGGTAGGAGTAGTGACTAGGAGGTTTAATCTAAAGGGGGAGGTACAACTAATCCCTACCCTCGGAATGGACACCGAACTGATAGTTCATTCCGAAGTTAATTAGTACATGTATTCTATGAGGTACTTCAACTATGTACTTGGGTAGATAGGTACCTACGCTAAACAGACCCAAGTATCTAAGCAGGATCTACTAGGTAACTGGGTGATCTGTACCTACCTGCCTACTTCTAAGTAGGCCTTGAACTTTACATCAGAGTCATAACTCTTTGTACGTATCTATTATTAACATTTTCATCTAAGTGTATTGACTTCACTATGAGAAAACCATGCCACCATGGTTGCTACTAGAAACATGTACGCACCTAGGCCGTTGACTCCCTTCACTTTTAAACCTACCTACTCAGTTAAATCATGGAATTGTTTAAATCTAAAGAATTTAGGTGGGAAGTCAATAAAGCTTCATGATTCAGCGATCTGTCAATTACGTTTATACTAGTACCTTTATATTTCTATAGTTCTTCACAGTGAATTAGACTCTAGTTCTTGGTACAGTAATTATGTCTGAGGTTGATTCGTTGTCCCCTGGTGATAGATATAAATCTGAAACGTGGATATGAGGAATGAACGAGGACGAGGCCTTCATTCATACAAATGTTTGTTCATCGCAATACACATATATAGGTAGATTAGGTACATACATCATCTCTGAAACAACAAATAGATTTATTTAACCATAATCGTGTATCTAGAATTTTAGATACCTGCCTCTCTGCCCATGCCCAACAACAAATATGTTAGGACCTCTCCCTCAGACTTATGACGCGCGTTCCACGAGCCTGAGAATCAATCCCACCGGCTAATTAGCCAGGTAAAACCTAGGCCCGTAAATTTAAAACCCACTCACCTACATTGGTGGCACGTGAAAGGATGTGCCAGAGAACTGCCGACGATGCCGCTCGCTTACGTCCTTGGCGTAATGGATATCGGTGTCTTGTCAAACGTGCGCGACGGCATTTAGGTAGGTGCAAACATCGCATAGGTAGATACATTAACCAATGCTGAATGAACACGTCTGTAGATAGACAGGGTCGCAGGCCTTTGCCTTAGCAAAATAAAAATTGCTCGGATAGCTCCGTGGTCTAGTGGATATCACGCTTGCTTCTCACCTAGGAGGTGCAGGTCCTGGTGCTGGCTGACCATGTAAGAATGAGATAGGTTATTGATCTTAAGCCAATTATACTGACTTACTAACCTTGTTGGAAAACATCATGAGGAGTCCTTCATTACTCTATGGCTGCGGCGATGGGCTAGCCCCCTGTCACGCCAAATGGAGTAGGTAACTATTGAATAACTGGCTAAAAGTGGGCACAATTGTATGGGAAAAGGCATGGCCCTATGTATGTTTTGTTTAAATTAGGGTACCCGTGACGTGGGAAAAGAGACCTCTGCAGCTCCTTCTCGACTCTTGCGAAACAACGAAACTCTTTGTGTAGACTTCGCTGTAAAGTTGGCTGTCCTGTAAAACTGTCAAATGTCAGCAGTTTTTCCGTCAGGTTAATAACTCAGTGGTCAGTTGGTGGTCAGTTTGTCAGCCGTAACGCAAACAAATATTGATATCATATTTTTTTTGGTTCGATAAAATGGTGAGATCTCAGATTATAATAAAGTATTAGTGTTCTGCCATGTTCTAATCCTAAGATAAGAACATGGCAATCATGCCTAGTGTAATAAATGGGTTCAAGATCCACTCAAGAACAAGCTTAGGCCTCCTAATATCTTAAGCAGTTCGGCAGCATTCATTGTGAGTTTTCTACAGTTTAGTAATTGATATATTTTGGGACCTGTGCTAAATATACGTAAATACTCTAAAACAATGTAATTAGTCCATCATTTTATAGAGCAGAATTATTTTTGACCGTCGTTCGCTCATTATCTGCAATGTTTTTGTTGTTAGGAATGTTCAATAATGACATGTGATTTGATGTGAGTGACATTTTTTTTCGTTCAGAAACAACCAGCCGCAAGTAACCGGTCAAAAATGTTGATCAATCGACGTCACGACGGGTGTTATGTTAAATAACATCCATTATTTAAAAGTATTAAGAAATCTAATGCTAGAAATATGCAAATTAGTTTCTTAAAATAGGCTAACTTTTATTAAAATAAAATAAAAAGTAGTACCTACTTATATTTATTTAGCATCGTCCATTGCAGAAAGAGTACAAAGTTTGAATTTCAAATATATATCTAAATATATATATATATATATTGCTTTTAAAAAAAAATAGAAGGAAATAAATGAAAATCGTTGTCAACAATTTCTTTTTAGCAGAGAAAATTTCTGCTAGTTTGATTTTCCGCTAATAGTAGGTAATTATTCATATGCTTTTTTGACGCGAAGGTAACTTGATTATACGACCTTGTGACGGGGTTTTTAAAGCAAAAATAAATAAAAAACGAAAACAGTGCACGCACGTTCCCATCGAAATTTAAATAAAACGTCACTTTCATACTTTTATTTCTGGCGCGCATTATGTTCGAAATGTAAATAAGCCTCCACTTTCGCAGTTCAATTCTTTTTTTAAATTAAAATTAGAGTCTTGTCTTTACTTTAGCTGTAAATTTGATATTTTGAGTATTGTATTTCCGAACCGCGCATTTTTTTAAAAAGAGTATCGCCTTACATTTTAACAGAATATGCGTCCGTCCAGTGCCTATGGTAAGCCTCCGTCACACCTCACTAAAAGAAGCGGCTTTATGGCGTGACGCTGAGTCAAACTAGATATTAAAATAATTCCTAACACGTATATTTCTAGGTTCTTGAAAGAGAACCTAACCAAATTTCTATTAAAATTCACTCGACACTGGCCAAATTAACCTCATAAAGACCTTCTTTTTATTAATAAAAAGAAGAAGGAGAATATACCTATAAACAGGACCACCGGATATATGTATATTTGTCCTCTTACAAACTATTACTGACCGCACCTTTGAATACGAGGCTGTATTGTGTTCCACTGTCGTCTCATTTCAAATCTGCGAACATCACTTCCATAGGTTAGGTACCCACACTGAACTCGGCGACCTTTAGAAAAATATCGCTCATCTGAAATATCACAGCATCAGCCTATGTAGATTGGCTGCAACAATAGTTGGTATGACGTTGTGCCATCTTCCAAATGGTATTTATTTCCCATGGAGCTCCTCCGCGACCGAGCACTGGAGGTCACGCGAAATGTCAGGCGGAGGTATGCGGAACTCGTCGTAGATGTTCACTTGTTCTGTTGATACCTTGTATTGTACTTAAAAATTAAAAATAAATGTTAAACGAATTTAAAATTTTAAAAGGGCTCCGTGGTCCGTGTTCACGCTTGCCTCTCACACAGGAGATGCAGGTTCGATTCCTGACCATGTACCAATCAGATAATTAATTTATCTTAAGTACATTTTACGGACGTTCTAACGGTGATGGAATAAATCGTGAGAGAACCTTCATTACTCCATAGCTGCGGCGATGGGCTAGCCCCCTGTCACGCAAAATGGAGTATTAAATAACTGGCTGAAAGTGGGCACAATTGTGCCTCTACCACCCCGTAGGAGAAAAGGCGTGACGCTATATTATGTTATGTAAAATTTTAAAGACACCCAACACATTACGATGAGCATTGTGAAATATAAATATTTGAAGCGTTATTCCTCCCGAAGGAGACACTGACAAATCCAAAAAAAATGTGTTGTGAAGACATCAATTTTCTTAAAAATTGAATTCCTATTTGCCTACAAGTAAGCTGGATATGAAATTCTTAGTTCCGTTGTCGTGGTAACCAGCCCTATGTACTCCGTGAAGGAACTATACAAATCTTGACGTGCAATATTTCTATAAATTGAAAAGCCTTTTTCCATTCACCTTTGACAAGACGAAACTAGATAGCTTCGCGTCAGCATAAACTCACGCCCTGAATTACATAACTTATTAAACTCAATATTTAATGACCTGTTCCGCTAATAGTTCTCTAGACAATACAAATCGCATCACCCAATGTATGTCACATCCATAGATGTATATCAAGCAAGATAGAACGACCGCAGCAGAATGGATTTTACAGACCATAATTCAAAATACCCTATGAACTAGAGGTGTATTTTAAATGTGTAGAGATATTTATCTTCGGGGATCAGCTATAGGCTATCGAACTGTCCAGCTGGTGGAGTGGCTGCCTGATTGCTTAGCAACCCTCGCCTATCTTGTCATCCGTATCGTGGGCATAAAATTATTCGCCTCCTTCTGGACCCAGCCAGAAGCATGTTTTATTCATCATTGCTGCTGCTAGTGCCAATAACTACGGACTTTCTACTGCTATTATTGGCAGTAGCAGCAGCACCGATCAATATCATACGCTTTAATTTCAGAATCTCAAAAGCGAATATGACAATACACAGTGCTAAACTAATATATTTGATCAGATTGGGATCAGTGAGACTTCAAACAAGGCAGCATTTAAGAATGGGTGGTATTTAATCGCACATCAAAAATACTGATTTGCACAGCAAAAAAGGATCAGCAAAATCATTTTTTATGTTTTAAGTATTTTTGTTGTTCTTACATGTTCAAGATTGGGATCAGTGAGACTTCAAACAAGGCAGCATTTAAGAATGGGTGGTATTTAATCGCACATCAAAAATACTGATTTGCACAGCAAAAAAGGATCAGCAAAATCATTTTTTATGTTTTAAGTATTTTTGTTGTTCTTACATGTTCAAGATTGGGATCAGTGAGACTTCAAACAAGGCAGCATTTAAGAATGGGTGGTATTTAATCGCACATCAAAAATACTGATTTGCTCAGCAAAAAAGGATCAGCAAAATCATTTTTTATGTTTTAAGTATTTTTGTTGTTCTTACATGTTCAAATTAATACGTAGGATATAAAGGGCTAAGCGTTACATTGTTCAACCTTATGCGAAGGATAAAAAGCACCTAAGCTACCGCAGAATTTTGCCCTGATATTTTCTGTAAAAATCAGTATATTTGCTGTGCAAATCAGTATTATTGATGTGCAGTTTAATATTTCCCTTTAAGAATTGAATTCAATTAGCCAAAACGGTAGTCAAATCTCAAGAGCTCTTGCAGATGGCGTTCGTGTGGTTGGAGGAAAAAACCGGTCAAGTGCGAGTCTAAATCGCGCACGAAGGGTTCCGTACCACCGTTCAATGGAAGCGATGGTGTGGAGTGAATAGTTTGGATTTTACACAGCAAAATATTGTTTACAAAGTTATTGGTGCGGTTACTTTCACACTCCATGTACGTAACCAGGTGCATCCATAAGTTTGTATGTGGTATTGTTGTATGGGAGCCCCCTTAAATATTTCTTTTATCCTGTTTTTTAGTATTTGTTGTTATAGCGGCAACAGAAATACATAATCTGTGAAAATTTCAACTCTCTAGCTAGCTAGGTTCCTGAGATACAGCCTGGTGACAGACGGACGGACAGCGAAGTCTTAGAAATAGGGTTCCGTTCTTACCCGTTGGGCACGGAACCCTAAAAATCGAACTGGAGACATTGTTATCCTGTTACAATTTTAGACACTTGGTTAATATTCCTACTTTCAGGTGTAATTATTCTCTGTTGTGCATTGATAATATTTTTACTAATATCATTAATGGTTGACGTATATTTCAACAGACTAGGCGATGGACATGCATTGTAATCACGACTATGATAGTTACTAAATCTTTAAAAAACATGAGGACGTATTCTTTATGAATAGACTTGGTCTTCTCGTCTTCTAGTCTTTATCTAATAAAAATAAAGCACTTTTTCATTAGCAATTAGGGACTAAATTGCTTCGATATTTATGGGTATAAAAACTTTCATGATAATTCATATTTTCTTTATCACACACAAATTATATTTAAAAAAAACAAGAGTTACATGAATATGGTGTACTTTCTTATCCAAGTTGACCCAGCTCTTCAGGGATAGTGTAAAAAAATATACAAGGGAAAGTAAACGTAATAAAGTGAATAAAATAAACTAGGTAACTTAGGGAATATGGACTTCAAGTATAATGAAATGCGTTTTGAATAATTAAAATCCTCTCTCGGACATTTCAATAATATTAAGTTACAAGACGGCACACATAAGACTTTATTGTAAGGTAATTCGCAATATGAAGAAGACGGCGATAGGAAAATAATTAGTTTCTGCTAACAACGGTTGCAAGGCAATGTGGAAGGTCAACAATAGGCATACGAATAATAGCGATACAAAAACACTTAATATAATGTTTAAATGTGACAACATAATAATAACTGATTCAAAAGATATCGTTGATGTTTTTTCAGAACATTTCAATTTAGGAGTCAGGCATGATAATGTTGCTATATCGCTATTAAAAGAAAATGTTAATATTGTAGAAAATTATATGGAATGTAGAGCGTTTATTCAGTGCGAAATACAAAAGTTAGTCCATTCCATGGAAACTAAGAAATCATCGGGACGGGATGAAATAACGATAAACGTGCTTAAGGTTAATATAGATCTGCTAGGACTACCATTTTTTAATGAATGTTTTGAAAATCAGATTTTTCCGGAACAACTTCAGTTGGCAAAAGTAATAGCAGTTTTCAAAAAAGGGTCAAAACAGAAGCCAAAGTGTACAGACCGATTTCCCTTCTTCCAACACTATCTAAAATATTCGAGAAACTACTGCAACAAACTTTATATATTTTTTTCTTTGAACAGAGTAATAAACAATAAACAGTTCAGTTCGGAAAAAAATGCAGCCGATAAATAAAAAACTTCTAAAAATTGCTATTTGCAGAAGCTGGACAATCAAACCAGTTGGACTCCAGAATCTCAGCATCAGTATCTTACTTACATGAGGGCTTTGGCTCCTCTGACTTCAGCAATGTTGCTGTTGCTGGAATTGGACGTCAACTTCGACATGATCATAATTTTGGTAACTTGAGGTGAATTTCACGAATCTGATTTTTCATAATATGCCGTTTTTTTAACGAATAAAAGCGAAACGATAAAATATCAAAACAAACCGCTGAATATAACCTACAATAACGAGAGGTCACTTATAGCTCACTGACTTTACAGGGAATAGATTGACGTTTCACATTGTTTTTTTTAGGTAAGGCCGGCGGGTAAAGGCATTTTTTCATACATCTTATGATGATGTCATAGAAAGGTCTAATTAATAATAATAATACCTTGGACACTATTTACTCACATTGATCTAGCCCCAAACTAGGATTCCCTGTATCGTGGGTACTAGACAACGATACACATACTTATCTAGATACATATGATAGATAAACAACCATGAATAGCGTACAAACATCCGTTCTCAACAAACAAATACTTGCCCCCACCTGGACTCGAACCCGGGACCCTTGGCTTCATAGGCAGGGTCACTACCGACTCAGCCAGACTGCAGACACGGGTCGCCTAATGAATGTCATTGTGTTTTATTCAATTATCTTAAAATATATATACTTATTTAGTAATCTGATAAATAGAAACTACACCGAAAACAAATTTTTCGAAAAAGTTTTGAGATTTCCGTTCCTGTCTAGAAAGTTAGCAACCCCAATTGCCAAGATTTTTTATTTATCAGTAAACCACATACATACTTATAAATGCACCTAGTAACATATGAAAGTAGCTGCAACAATAACTTTGTAAATAACAATTTGCCATGTAAAATCCAAACTATTCATTCCACACCATCCCTTCCATTGTACGGTGGTACGGAACCCTTCGACTAGCACTTCACCGCTTTTTTTTCACTGGAATAAAGTACCTTAAAATGTAATAAATTTTAAACGTTTGCTTAAATAGGATAACACGTTAATTTTAATACAATGTAAATTGTTTGAAGAATGAATAAGTAGAAACTGACAAATTCAGTATATTTCTTCTTATGATATATGGCGTGCTAAGATCATTTGAGGTTAATTTTGCCAGCGTAAAGTGTATCTGAAAGATCACGTGACGTGTTTTTGAACATAACCTCACATGAATCTCTTTGCCTCCAACTAAGCCAGCGCCACCAAGCGGGAGCAGGAGCAGAAGCGGACATAAATGTATAGCTGTCACTCAAAACTTTGATAATATATTTTTTCGGCCCTTCTATCACCATCAACTTCTATGGCATGTCAGTGCGGTATGAACTGTGCCGTGGTGACGATGACGAATCGTGACCGCGACAACAATAGCTCCAGGACTTGACTTATTGATGGCATCAAAATCATCAGACAAATAGCTCGCTCCTATTAGCGGAGGCGCGGTGAAAGCGTCCCGCCAATTCTATTGTTGGCTGATTGATTTGCAAGATAGCTGATAGTGTGTGTCTGTGTGTGTCATGGAGACGCCATTGTCTCGTTTCCGGCTTCACAGGTTACTCTGGAAATTAATTAATATATGACATGCAATTAATCCGCTATGGAATTGTCTGAAAGTATTTGACTTTTGCTGTTGCCTCTTTGCCGCCACTGTTTTTGGAGGTGAACGTAAAATTGTATTGATTACATTAATAAGACACATAATTTTCCCTGTTCTAGAATTTGTCAAAAGTGTCTTAGAATAATAACGAGAATAATAATTTGTCATAAAATTCATGAGATCACGTCAATATTTCAATCATATAACCCTATTTCACTCTCGATCTAGGAATAATAAAGTGATTTCTAGACACTTCCTTCACAGATCGTGTCTTAGCAGGGTTTGCCAATCACTGCAATGTAGCTCGAACTCGATCGATGTTTGCTTCACATCCCTCGGCATATACCTACACCATGAAGTATATCAGCAGAGGAGCAGCGAGAGCAGATTCCTAAATATTTAATTCTAATTTTCCATAGTTAGTACCTACCAATTTTATTGTTACATTTGAAATAAAAATGTTCATACTTTTTTCTCTACCCAAATAGCCGTACTTCATAATAATTAGACTTTAATCCGACGTTGATCGTGTTAAATTTAAAGCTTTAATAGCTCACTAGCAAATACTTTTATGAGCGCACAATATTCCTCCGAGATTATTTTCTCCTGTTATTTCCGTTTAACCTAGCAATAGGCGGAAACGAATTTCCGATGATGGACAGTGTTGTTTCTTTTACTGTCTACTCGTAAATGGCTTATGTTTATAAACGTGAATGAATCGATTCGATAGCCTTTCGCAAGATACATGAGTAAGAGAGGCAATCAAATATTTTACACGAGAACTAGTACAAGTCGTTTTCCGATTTGTTAAAAGTATGGGTTACGTACGTATCGTTATCATATAAAATATTTGATTGAGATAAAGATCAAGATTTTTATTTGCTAATATAAGGGTAACTAATAACTTGTAACATATGCGTAGAGTTTATGAACACCTTATCAGCTATTAATTTTAGCATGCAAATATTAAACATATTATCAATGTTATATATGTTATAAAGTATTTTTGTAATTTTTGTGTGTATTTGTAATGTATTCTATTTTTAAATTTAGTTGCTGTTTTCTTTTTTGTATAAATATTTTGTTTTTAGCTGAACCCGCATTGTTTCACTGAACATACTTACTGGGTTTGCTGGAAGAGATTTCTTTTAGGAATAAGCCCGCCTGTGTAAATTTTATTTCCCACTGCGTCATTGTTTTTAATGTTATTTTCTGCAATAAAGGATAATATAATATAAATCAAAACTCAAACACACAAAAATCAAAACACTTACAGGAATTACTGAGAAACTTATCTATTGAGTAAAAACATTTGAGCATTACCCATTTAAACAGTCCCAACTTAAACATATTTATGGGTAACTGTTCTACTCGTATGTGTTCAGTTATCCTGTTAAATATTTTTACACACATCGCAGAACATTTTCTTAAGGATAGCGATTTTCGTGAGGTGTGGTTCTATACAGGGTGACATTTCATTAGCTGCCCATATTTTGAGGAATGCTACTACGCATGATTACGAACAACTTTCCCCAAGAAACTTATGGTCGCAAACGTAAAAAAAAAACGTCCCTCAGTACATTGAGCCGATCAGCTGATTACAAGATACTATGGGAGACTCAATTTTTTTTTCGTTTGCGACCATGTGTTTTTTTATTGGGCATAGTTGTTCATAATAATGGGTACTATCGTTCCCGAAAATATGGTCAGGTAATTCAATGTCACCCTATATTAACCTATTCGAATTTCTTGTGTTTCTTAAACTCTTTTCTGATTTGTACGTAGGCAAGACAGAAATGAAAACTTTATATAGGTTTATTTTTTCAAACATCTACCATATATACCATCTACATTTAATGTATGTTTGGAATGAAAGAATATCTTCATATCTTATGAAGTTTCTACCAATGAAAAAGGATTGAAGAAATAGGCAAAGTTGCAGAAATTCTGCCAAAATCAATGGAAGAAATTATACCAAAATTCATTTGAATAGCGATACCCTTAATATCTATTTAGGGTCAGAACACTATTCAAGTCCGTGTAGTAATCTGTCTGGGCTCCCCAAATATATGTTACGTGGAAAAACAAACGGTATATAACTTTCAAATATAATTTTATTGCGCTATTACAAAAATTATACACCTTTATGCCGCAACAAGTAACATATTGGTTTATTAAAGCTGTTATTCGGCTATTGCCAGAGATTTATTTTCATTGCGCAATAGTGTTTGCTTACACAGCTACTTACCCCTACGTTACGACCATGGGCACATTTTGCCTTTCAATGTATAAATGCTTAAAACAGCAATTTAATCAAGGTTTTGAGATTCTCAATATCAGGCGTACTGAGAGCGGAATCTGTAACGGACTCATTTAAATTCGACGAGTACAAAATAACAGATGCCATTGAAATAGGAAATTTCGGAATAAACCAGATTGTTTTGACTAAAGGCCTTAATACCTTCGGCATTAAAAATATTTAAGTTGTTTGTACACCTGTCGAATTTGTATAGCGTCCAAAGGACATCGTTCGTCCTTATGGAATATAATCGTACTGCATTGAGGATTCCGCTCCATCGTGACTGTATCTCCAGAAAGCATCTGTTTTCGTCACTCTTCAAATTGAACACATTACATTAATTTCGTGTCGTATACGTTTGACATTTGATAGAGATGCCTATCTCTATCTTCCACCTCTTGACCCCGAATACCGAATAAGACCGATAATTTCTCATGCTCCAAGTGTTGTGACATACCGAAGCGACGAGTCAGATGCCGCTGTGAAATTCCACTTAACTTCACTTTCATCTTACCAGTAACATTATTTATCGAATCAGATCTTGCTAATGCTACTCCATACCTGTCTAATCATTAATTAAGCAAAGTAAATTGATGTGGGCCTAACTGTTTGCTGGAAATACTAATTGCTATTAATATTTTTCTGTCACCGCTCTACATATCCACTGAATGGCGACATATATTGAATGATAAATTTGCAGTTTAATGTCCGTTGTACACTCACGTGTAAGACAACCCGAGACTGATGCGCATTTTTCAGACTACCAGTATCATATATGTATATGCGGACAACGTCTAGGGTTGTGTCGCGCGAGAGTGTGAAGCGGCTGCTTAGATTAGTGGCCGTCATATTCTCGATAAAGTTAGTATCAAAACTGGTTAACTTTAACAGACAACAACTTATTGAAATATTACTTCATATATCCGTTACATCCACACTTTGCGTTGAAATCAGCCGCCTAATTCAATAACTCCAAACCACATTCAAATCAACGCAGTTATGACAAATTGACGTAGTATCTGTGCTATTCCACAAATTTCGGCCGTTCCGAATGTATGCAGGCGCTCCCGGAAGCTGTGGGCTCGTGAATCTCGTGATATACCGCTGGGTGAAAGTGCATCCGTTATCTAACCGAGGCCCCAGGACCGAGGGAGCATATACCCAGACATAGCCTGTAAAGTTTATGTGCGAATCGCCCAAGGAGTACAGATAGTGAAGGGGGGTTAGGATAATGTAGGAACATGGCACTCATTATATACCTAGTCCTTTGAATGAGTCGTCCATCCCTATCGCTCTAAATCAGTTGAAGGATGTGTTTAATACCCACCTGCAGAACACAGTTAGATAATTGCTCTGTGACAACAACAAGCAGCTCTTCCTTTCCCCCCCCCCAACTACCCAAGGCCAGCACGTGCACGAAGTAGATAGACTATAGTATCTACTTATTACGGGTCAAATGCACAAACTGGAAAAGTGGAAATGCATGGTCTTGAGTTACATCGCCTGTGTAGTCAGAGGTTGCAGTTCCGAACCGTTTTAAAGATGGTCTCCAGAACAAAGGTAGAGAAGAGAGAGGCTTTATAGTGGGGTAAAGTTGACAGTCAAGTTATCGGCCCGTATAAAAGTCCAACGTGAAGTTTTACAGAATAATGCAGGGACCCCAGTTTCTGTTTAACCAAGCCAACACAGATAATTAAACCCTTAGGTTACGTCAATTCCATAAAAGGTGACTTGCTTAAAATATCAGAGTTAAAAAGTCTACGGATGCCCAAATATCGCAATGGTTATTTAGATAACGTCGGCATTTAAACTTCATAATTAACATGTGGTAATCTCACAAAAATAATGAATACTGTTGTGAGTCGATAAATTATTCCTCTATAACTGACACTGACAACCGTGAACCGTGGCGTTTGCGCAATGTCTGGGTCTGGGTGTCTTCTTCACACGCATGATCCGCTGCTAAGCACAACAATCATCCAATTTGATCTCAGCAATGTGCATAATAATGAGAATCTCGTGCTTAGGTGTTATTTTTGCCGGTTTTTGGGGTACTGTATATAAGTAGTCCATGCCGTGGCTCTATTTCTTTAAATATTTAGTTTTTAGACTTTTTGGAGTCCTATTTCTTAAAAAAGGTCACCCGGGTTCGACTTTGAGCCCACATAATGCTAGATAGATACGTCAATGAGATCGGCCTTTCATAATTGAAGCTTTTGCAGACTATTTGGGTGAAGCACTGATTTACAATTTGTGATTCGATATGTTTACTAAACTCAGAATGTAAATCATTATTCAATGGGGTAGAAGGCCACTGAGGTCATCGTATCAGATCAGAAGGGCAATTTATTTATTAAGCGTTTGCTGCTATGTCTCTGCAAAAGGTCCACTTTTGCAGGTAGCTCTTGATAGGGCATAGAAGACGTTGTCCTTGATAATCCTTGCTTTACAGTGTCGATAGGTAGTATAACCTGATATGTTTTGTTTTATCTCACCTCATCATGCGGTATATAAATGCGTGAACGCTTGAATGAGACCACCATCCCACGACTCCGACTCGCACTTGAACACTCAGAAAGGTGCACATGATCGAATTATGGTTAATGGTTGTTTGTTACTCCATCCACGAATACCTGATGGATGTGTTTTATGATAAAAGCACTGTTTTCTTTGCAATGAGAGTGATTGCCGCTACTTAGCACGTCACGCAGCAAAATATCGCGGCCACACAAAACTTAATCTGGTGATGGAATTCTTGCTCTAGATTGACATCAGTTCACTCATCTTTACTATTTTTATAAGACATGTGTATAGTAGAGGTACCTTCTGAGAGATAATATCCATCACTGTTGTTGGTAGTTGTTGACTGATCATTTGAGATCGACGAGTCTTGAATTGTTTCACTAGGGTTATGTAGAGTAGTTTGGCTATGTGTACCTCAAATTATGAATAGGTCGGGCCCTTGTCGGCCAACTGCTTCCCTCAAAATTCCTCTACAGTCCTAACAGCCCATATAAAATCTACCAAATAGAAGATGTTCGCTTCATGTTTTACAAAACTGGCGATATTTGCACCGTGCTCGCTCGTTAAGGAGCTCGCCTCGGGCGGCTAATATTATGAAATCAAATTATTTAAAGAGTGTTGTAAGAATAGAACTATCTGCACACGACCTTCGACAGCCGTGAGAATCGTCCGCGAGGGGGGCAGGGCATGGAGGGGAATGGGGGCGGGTGCGTGTGACCCGACATTGTCTTTAGTTAAATAATCGACAACAATATTATTGCAATGGGCATGCGCAGATAAACAAGACTTTTTGTAAGAAAACAATGATATCCGTAATGTTGTAGAGGTAGAAGAAGTGGCACTGTTCTCTGGTCTTTATCTTTAAGGCCAGATTGTTATGTCAACTGCCTTGATGCTAAGTACCTATTAGTTGTCCATTCTCCAGTATTCAAATAAATGTTTTAAGGCAGCGTTGCACTTGGCAATGTGCACCGACTCGAACACGACAATAAATAATACACTAAATTATTATAACTAAAGGACTAAAAAAAAATGTAAACTTAGCACATTGGCATCTAAATAATGATGGTTCAAATAAACTTGCTTAGCGCTATGTAATCAAATCAAGATTATGTCACATTACTACGTAAGCGAGATAATGTGATTCACAACTGATTGCAGATTCTGAAGCCACTTTACTTATTATCGGGCTCAATCAAGACACGCTAATTGTGAGAAAGCGCAGAGAATAGGGGCCCGGAACGAAAGTGAAGAGCTTGTGTACATTGCAATATGTCTTGGTGCCTTCTCATGCCGAGGCGGGACATTGACATGGATTAGCTTTAATAGGGTGTATAAAAGGCAGGGGATCGATTATGTATGGTTGGAAAGGTGGAATATAAAAGAAAACCACACACAATTCCTCTGCTAGAACTTGTCTGTACATATGTAAAGAGTCTGTATCACTTTGCAGTAATTCCAGAGTCATTAGTTAGTTAGTTACCAAAACACACCCATGTACTTATGAGCAACCCACAAGCTGAAAAAATGATCAGCATAATCTCAACCATTTGTTTAGCATTTACCTCCACTTTGTAGAGTGATTGTAATCTGAAAAGCACTTCCTTGATGAGGTAATGTAGTTTACCATACGATCGCTTAATGGTTTAAGTTTTGATATAGTAAATAGCATTTGTAGTTGCTACATATATTTCTGTGAGATGAACAATATTTTGTTGATAAAAGCCAAGTTACATTAATCGCAAAATAATTATGCATTTTGCTTGAACATCAATTTGATAATGGACTATTTTGATAGACTAATAAAGTAGTTAATTCTTGACATACAAACCGCCATTAACAACGAATCAAGACTCAATACTTTTGCCTAGTCTAGACTGTAGACTATTTGTCGACAACGTACAGTCTCCGAGTAAAAGGTTCGGGCGCAGAAGACGTTCCCACGGCCAGGTCGTGGTCTTATCTACAGGATCCGCAACTTGTAGCTAACCAACTTACTTACAACCTTAACTTAGTTCTAATCCCATGCCGTAAAAGCCTAAATTGGCTCTACAGGAAGGCAAAGGTAATTTTGTAGTCGCTCTAACACAAACTTATATCACGACCGTTCTTATTGCAATTCTAGGTGTTTATTCCAAGTTGTTAGAGATGTTTTTTGGTTAGTGAAGTGGTATGTCTTATAGTGGTAGTAGGCAGACGAGATTCTGACAGGAGTCGTGGTTCAGTGTTGGCCCCTGCGGTGTCTTTAGGTAAGTTGTATCTGAATATGCATTTGTTCCAGTACTCGTAGAAAGTTGGGGTTGCATTTAGCTGAATGAGGAAACGATGTCAAGATTGCGAAGATTGCTGCTGGCCTTACAGCTATATATATATATATATATATATATATATATATATATATATACAGATTCAGTAGGAGTTATAAATGAAAAACATAACAATATCTAGAAAATTCCCAAGTAAAACATACCAAGATGGCTTCATCCTGGTATGTTTCATCTTTCTCAAACTTTCGTTTGAGATATCATTGTATGCTTATACAATGATACCTCAAACGAAAGTTTGTAAATTTAAAAAACATGGTGTAAACACAAACCATTTGGGCAAACGTTCGCTATCATACAAAGCAATCTAATTTTTGCCAATGTATGATCATCAAAGAGAATACTTATTATAAAGGGCATAGCAGGCAGATCATCGTTGTCAAAATACCTTCTCATGAACATAGTCTCTCTCAGTCCATTCCGTTAATTATCGTCATTCATTGAAAATAGCTTTATAGTCGATAAGAACCACGATACAAGCATTGCTTTATTGTATCGCCACTTGGCCGAGCATTGCAAAATCGCTAATGAGTTTTCACACAAGTTCGGAGTTTATTCTTACTAAAACAAAGCGGTTACTGGGAACTTAGATGACAATAATTCCGTGGATTGTTATTATTTCGAAACAGACGCCGCCGTTTATGACAAGTAAACTGCACGTTCGAAATAATTACATATATGTTCATAGTAAACTCCTTTAAAGATAGAGGTATAGGAACTTTTGTATATCATATCGTATATCGTATATTCATATCCTTGTTGAGTTAAAGCACAAGGTTCATTGCACGACCGATTGCTCAAAGATAGAGTAGGTACATCTGTCATTGCCCTCAGTGACTCTATCAATTATTCCATCTAGGAAATACCTACTCAAATGTTTCTAATAACACTTTATTTGTCCTTTATTTGACAAAAAAGAAAAATAAAGACACAGACAAATAGAAAAAAAATCTACAAAGGCAAGCTTATCCCTAGCAAGATACTTTTTCTAGCAAACTTCAATGGACAGGAACAAACTTCCCAGCGCCATCAGCCAACAGCTCTTCCAGAACAGGTATAAAAATAATATATTTCAAACAGAACATCTGCTTGCTGTCTTTCGATGCCACGGAACGGATGAGCGGCGAAACAACTACAAGAGTACCAGAAAGATAGTTTCGTCATTAGCAATGAAAAATAACAATGGATAATCAGAATTTCCTCAACAGGTTGCCATAGAGATGTAGACCGTAACGTGCCATAGCACTATGTTAGCCCGACTTGGCAGTTGCAGCTATATTCTGTGATGGGAATGGAAATTGACAACAGCAAATGTTCTTTAAAGCTATATTAGCTGAACTAGAAATGCACTTATATTAATATGATTGGGTAATAACTGAAACTATATACCGAACTGATGTTACGAGTAATTTGATAAGAGTACTGTGATAAGTGTCCTACCGAAAACAATCTCAATTTCAAACATATTCAGTTGCTGCAACCATAAATATTCTCGTCAAGATACATATTTTGTTTTCCAATTGAATGAGAATGAAGCAAAAGTGTTGTGTCTGGATTAACCATCGTCGCTGCCTACCCCTCTGGGATACTGGCTTGAGTTTATGTGAATATCACAGGCTAATTGTTATTCTTTAATAAAATATAACCCTTCTTCATAAAATATAACCCCCCCCCCCCCGCAGTACAGAGCCCACTGATAGATTATGTCAGAAAGCAATTGACAGGGCACGGCCCAATTACTTAAAATTAGTACGTCTGCGTTTTTCGCGCTTGTATTTTAATGAAACACTTCTAAAAATATCCCTCTATCTCTTTTTAACCTAATGAAATGTGGTGCCGTTGAAATGAAACACCTAGCAAGCATTCATGTGAATGCTTTACAATGAAACTTTCCAGAAAAAATCGTTATTTAAAAATATCAGACTTTCGAGCGTCTTGTAGTATGGAAGTATTATATAGGTAAGTTTGTCTTGCGAAATGGATAGTTTATGGTGGTTTTCGGCGAAAAGGACAAGAAATATAAGTAATCTACCCTATTTTAATCAGCTTGTGTGAAATTGAGTGGTTTTCATCACAAAACCAGTGACCCCCAGTTTCCGAAAGAGATGTCAAATGTAACCAGCGATTAATCGATCATAAATGCAAAATAGCGGCATGTGATTGGCTGAAATGCGTTTAACAAGAGTTTAACAAAGTTGTCACAGCTAATTTTCCTTTCAGAAACCGGGCAACTCAATCATCTAATCAGCCTCGGCCGGATTTCTTTGGATTTTTTATCACTATCGTTGATAAAAACTATGCGTATGTCTCAGGCCTAATACTTAACTTGTTTACATACACTGTCACATGTTTATTATTTCATGTAAAGTAATACATACCAACTAAAACAAGTTACGATAATAGACAACCCAAATTGGGCTTCTCACAGTTCGTGGCGACAAAAACGAACGCTTACTTAGTATTCCAAAAATTGGGTCGCGATTTTGAACAATATGCCATGGTAATAGAGTTCAAAACCTATGAAAAAGTCAGTGTGAGGGAGTGCTTACGCGAGCGAGTATGTTAAAAAGTGCAAAATTGTTTTTGCAGGTCTCCCTGTTCTTTGATTTGTGTTTTTATTTTTATTTTTGTACTTTAAAAAACTTCTAAACAAAATAATAATATATAACTTGTTTTTCATCGAATCGAGGACCTTTTTGAAATCGGTTGCAAAGTACAAAAATGTTCACATGAAAAAGTCTTAACCATACTAATGTATCAGTATTTTCTATCAAAATAACCTTTGCATTATGTTTTTGATTTTATGTTTTATGTGATATTCATTAGTTTTAAGCTGTTTCTGTGATTTCATTATATTATTTGTACATTAAAATTATTGAAAAATCTATATTGTCTTGAAAAGAATCAATGGTTGCTTTGTTATTTAAATTTGTACGAAGATTGTATTTTGTTCAACTCCTATGTAAAATTTATTGCACCTATCACAATTTATGCTATTGTTTCACCTAGCTAATAACCCTAATTCAATGCTTACGTATAATTTGAAAACCTACAGTGTTCAATCACTTTTAATAAATATGTAATACAAAGCCCACTTTGGTAGTTCTGAGGGTAGGCCCATTATTGATCAATAATTGAATCATGAATTCCAGAATGAGCATGAGCAGAATGAAATATTTAGATTTTATTTTGAAAGAAATCTGTAAATAGAACACAAATTATAAAGCAAAAAGCTGTTTATTCATTATTAAAATATCCAAAATATCTACAAAATGTAGCTACACTGATGCCAGCTATGCAACCTTATTAAAACATTAAAGTTACATTAGTAAATTTGATCAAGACAAGTTTTCTGCCTAAATCAAAGCTGTTATTTAATAAAAATAAGTAGACAAGTGTCCTAAAGAGCCCATACTGCGTGGAGACCGCTGTATATGCATATCCGCCATTTTGATTTGCACTACGGAGGGTTTATTTCCATATAAGCACAAAGTCTGTTGCAAACCAACCTAAGTGAAAAGGTAAAATTTAAAAAATCAATAATATTAGACATATGATCAATTTCTACTAAAGTGTTTTTTTTAAAGTAATGACCGACTGATATTTCGTCAGTCAATAACTATTTCATGATGTTACGAATATTTCCAGGTCGATTTAAAAACCAGCATAAAAATTGGCGTCTTTTAGTATTCCGTCCAGAAATTGTGTGACATTGGGTTTCCTTGGAATTATATTCTTTATTTCCATTTCATGACTCTACCATAGTATTCGCTCAACGAAAGTGTTCCATGTTCCATGTTGTTCCATGTCCCATGAACACATTGTGTTCAAGCCATGTCACCACAAAGTAGTAGTCAAACTCAGAGCCTTATTGTTTTTGGATTTTCTTACATCAAATATAGCCAGCCTTCATCCAACAACTACGGCGGCAAATATGACAATACAATGTATAACTTAACATAGATTTTGCCCTGTTTTGATTTGATTACTCCCAATTTTGTAGCTTTACGCCACAAGATGCGGTTGAAGTGAAAATAACACCCAACAATTTTTTATTCTGATTTCCGCAAAAAGTATAACACTTACATTTTTCTAAGATATACCTAATGAAAGAGCGTCTAATGACAATTAAAATGAATTGTAGCACGTTAGGCTTTATTAATAAATTTAGTATTTATTAACCATTTTACGAAGATATGACATTTTCAAATTGTCGATCGTTAGTAATCAGCACCAATAAAAAACTAATTAAACTTAAAACAAAGGAAAACGGAACATTATTACGAATTTGAAAAGTTGGTATTGGCAATTCCTCCTCTTACTTGAATCTTGGATCTAGAAGCTTGCATCCTCGTAGATATATATAGCTATATCACGACTCTAAACAGGCAATGGGCAAGGTCGGGTCGCTCGATGACTTCGAATCAGCCGATCTTCGTTGCAATGAGTTTACAGAGGATACTTGGAGACTGGAGCCTTCGATTGCCGCCTGGGTTCGGGCAGGGCCAAGGCTACCTCAGCCGCAGATGATTGGTACAGCAATCTTACTGTTCTTCAGAATCAGTCCGTTTCAACGCTACGCCAAGTGGTAATAAGTTCAGGAGCAGTCAGAAAGAGACTTGCTGAAGAAAACCTGACACCAAGAAGGGCTGCAACTAGTCCAGCATTTATGGTAGCCCATCGAGAATCACGGCTACGTTCGCTCGGGAGCATAATGATTTGGAACAATGGCGTTAAGTAGTCCTTACTGATTAGAGTCTTCATGGCCATGCGCGACGTCAAAGATTATATGGTTACCATGAAGAAGATCGGCTTATTAGAAGCCGTCGAGCGACCAGAACGCTGCCCAAGGCCTGTTTGGCTGTAAATGCTGTTTTTTCTGTCCAGTGTAGTTGACATATTTTTTGTTAACTAATTAGTATCCTTACTTAAAAAAATTAAAAAATTGCATTAAAAAGGGATAAAAATATTACCACCAAAAGCCATTACAAAAACTTCTTGGGCGTGCGAACTGTCCCATTCAAAATGGGCAAAACGCCCTAAGACCCGTTATTTTTATTATAATTGCACTTGGTCAAAATATTATAATAGCCTAAACGCGACTGTATAATGAACAGAGGAAGTAAAATGGTGAATCGACTACCAGAATAGGCACATAGCCAAATCAGCTACCGTGAAGAACTTCACACTATTTAGTTCACGGCCATCGAGAAACATTTGTATCGATGCAGACGCATTGATGAGAACAAACAAACTATCTAATATGTATACCATGTATACTATTTACCGTCATTCAATTGTTCACCATGAATTTACCTACATCATCAGCAAAATCCATTTTAGACCGTAGAGTTCTATAACTATTATATTGTTAGTAGATGCATGGACGTGGCTAGCGATACCTTCGCTGATGGTACATGGGTAACTCATTGACGGGTCACGGCCTCTGGGTAGTTAGCAGAATGTTATTCGAATGCATATTAAAATAAAATGTACGATCTTGTAATGTCGTTAACAGTGAAAGTACGGGTTTCAAAATGTTACTTCAAGGATGGTTTTTCAAGTTTGAAGAAACAGTGTAGTTTATTACTGCATTAAGTTTTGAAGTTGAGATTGTAATTTTTAGTTCCAATAACTGGCAAGACATACAAAGATTTACGCCTGGTTTGTGAATGTTATGAGGAAGGAACTTCCTCTATTTCCAGTAATTTTTGCCATTTAATGATATTCAAATATATAATCATTGTGTATGAAGTAAATTGATTGATTAAAATTTAAATATAATATAAAAGGTAAATAATAGTACAATTTTGTGTGAAGTAAATTAATTGATTAAAATTTAAATATAATATAAAAGGTACTATAAATTTATTATTAAAGTGAAATCATTGTAATGTAATAAATACAATAAAATCTAACTTAAATTAAATAAGCATATCAAAATAAATTATTCAATACAAATACACAAGCAATAATTTTAAGTGAACTAATTAAATGTCAAAACTATAATTAATCATACGCATGTCAAAATAAAAAAAAAACATAAAAACAAGGAATAAAATATCAGGTCATAAAATACTATTTCGATGGTTATGTTATTTTCATTGATTCCAGAATTCGTCGATACTATAGGGACTCATTTCCAGAAAGAATGTTCGTAGCTTATGTTTAAAACTGCTGTGCGTAACGAGGAGCTTGAGCTCAATCGGAAGTTGCTTGAAAAACCTGAGTAACTGATAACACGCTGAATGTCTTGCTACTTCTAACCTAGGTGCCGATACTCTCGTGTTGACTTTTCTACGAGAATTATCTCGTGTATATCTTTGTTCTTGGTTTTCCATTTTGTAAATATTCTTAGATAGACCATCCATCAGTACCAGCAAGTAAAGCGCTGGAACTGTCAGCATACCTAACCCAATAACGATTCCGTCTGTGGGATAGGAACTATCATGCATATGTTTTTAGAATATTATACTTATAGCTACTTCCCCACAATTTGATGCTATAGCGTAAGTTGGACTCAACCAAAGCATAATGGACTATAATCAGGTGTCTTTCAGCTACTACGTCTTTTAAACTTATCAGTATAGCACGCTGAGCTTATACTACCTTCCTGGGCAGCATGTTTGGGCTTCCAGTGTGGAAAGGCCTTAACAATCAAAAACTTAACTACATTGACTCTCCCCACTGCGTCCCCGTTTAGGGTAGCATTTATTGTTTCATTGTTTCGTGTGTTGGTCTTAACCTCCTGCAGCCCAAGTATTTTTTCTTTATCTAAGAAGTAACGCCCACGGTCCATTGTAAATGACAAAAGCTGCCCTGAGCCTTGCAGCCCAAGGTGCTATTAACTTATTTTAGTACATTAATGTGATGGTAGTTTTTTTTTACATTTTTCATGATTATAGGATTGTGAAAGGACATGTTTTTGTAAAAAATATATGAAAATAATCGGTTCTTTTAAATGGACACTGGGCGTTTATTGCGTATATTGAACTGATCTATTTGTCTATCTGAAAGGACAAAGGGACGTTATAAAGTATACAAATTAGTATGAAATAAACCAACTATATTTAATAATTCTTACAACGAAGGGCACTTAGTATCAATAGGCACATAATATTTCGGAGATCAACAATAGCTCTTATCATAATTAAGCAACAGTATTGTCAATTTTTACTATTTTGCAGTCCCTTTCATTAGTAACTACTTAAAAAACCAAATAAACTCTAAAATTATACAATAAAATAAGCTATTAAAATAAACAATATCTTCTTTTAAATCAAACAATAACAAAAAATATGGAGTCCTGAATTGATGTAAGTTTGTACCTACTACCTATTACTACTTATTCTTCAGAATGAAAGGCTTCAAAACAATTTCGTTGTTTTGTAAGACACAATCTTATATTACAAGATTTACAAATAAAATAAGTCTTATTTGTGTGACAGCGCCTGCACCTACCTTGTTTATTTGCAAATATAGGCAAATGTTTAGCATGAGTCAGTCTTTGTAGTTTTGTGGGTACCTGCATACTAGGCATCCCTTTACATCTCTTTCTGGTCCCAGGAGACGCCTCAACAACCTCGTCCAATTCATCATTATGTGTTCCCTGAAGATATTTTTCAATCAAAATCTCTCCCAGGTTGATTTTATACTGTCTCAACTGGTCAATTTTTTGTGGTTTTTTGCTGTTTGATCTTGTTTGTACAGTAACCAAGAATCGGATACAGCTAGATCAATCATGTGAGCAATGAATCGTTGTGTCCACTTCTTGCTTCTATATCTGTTAGGGCATACCGCAAGAATTCGGTCTGCTAAGTCTATATTTTTTTATTTTAGTTTTTAATCACTCTTGGTCGGTTTACGGTGATATACTTCTTTTGAGTTTTGCACCAACGTAGACACTGATCTTCCTCTTCTTTGGCCTCTACTGATGACATCATGATAACTGGTTTATTATCATACCATTTAGTGACAGCTATTTTATCATCATTCTTGACAACAACATGACTGCTGCCTCGTCCTGCCCTCTTGAGATCTTTATCAGGCTTTAGTAATGTTCGAACATCTCCAGGTATGCGGTTCTTCATCAGAGTGCCTGAACAACCTATACCTTTTTTATCAAGTTCAACGATAAGTTTCTCACTTGTAAAGTATCGGTCACAGTACACGACATGTCCTGGCACCATAGCTTCAATCAAAGGCAGGACAGCCTTTTCTCCGAGGCCAAAATTGGTACCATCATAGTTGGGATATGTAGTAGCTCCTTCATAAATGTGGAAGTCACAAATCATTCCTTTTGGGTTGGCTAAAACAAACGCTTAAAAAATACCCACTGGATTTGGCTTCCCTGGACAATATATCCGTACTCCGCATGCCCCAGTAAACGGAATAATCATCTCGTCGATGGAAACATACTGCTCCTTCTTTTGTTTACGGCAAACAGACTGCATTTTTGTTATGACTGGGCGAACTTTCCAAAGTTTGTCTTTTGACTTCATATCAGCTGTTATGTCTTGATCAAAAACTACTTTCAGTGAATTGCGAAGAATTAAAAATCTGTTCCGGGCCATGTTATCGGCGATGATATTTAAACGATATTTATTCATCCAGTACATTCTTAAAGAGGGATAACTAACACCTGCCATCACCAAACAAATGCCTATGTACACATAGAACTCTTCGACAGTCAGTTGTAGGCTTTGGCCCGTTTTGAAAACAGTAGTTTGGTTAGTTTTCTCAACCATCAGGCAAATTAACTCCTCGTCAAAGTAATGAAAAAAGAAACTTGCTTTGTCAAATTCTTCAGTGTCCTGAGGCAAGTATGACGGCTCTGACAAATTAAGAGCTTTAGGAGTAAATTTTTATACCGTCCAGCTAGGATTCGTAGATCCGGATTGTGAAGTAGACTGAAAATTTCTCCTACCTCCACGTTGCCGTTGGCTCCGAATCAATCCACCTCTGTTCGGAGGAGCACGACTCGTGCCAGAAGTTCTGTGTTCTTGGTTTGGCCTTGGCCTTTCTTGTTCTGATTCTGAAGAAGATGATGAATCATTTTCATGATCGGAGACAAAATACTCTTCGTCTCCAATATCTTCATCACTGGGGTTGAAGTCTTCGATATCTGACTCATTGAGACATTCTTCAATGTCGTCATCTCGCAAAACTGAAAATAAAAATGTTGAACTATAACAGCCCGTTGTCACTTACAAGGTACAAATGTATTGAACCAACAAATAGTGTTAATGCCCGATGTCATTTTTGTTGTACAAATAGGTCTAAAAAAATATATATTCGTCAAACCAATAAAATAATTGTAGGTACAAGTACTCCTATCTCTAAGACATATAATTTGATAAGAGTAATATAATTAATAGCAACGATTTACTAAATAAAGATGGATTTAACTCACGCCGTCTCGTGATGGGTGGCATCTTGGTTTATTTTTCACCATGTGGCAATCGTCAGTTAAATATTCTTCTTGGTTTTTGATGAGTCCACAAAACGACCAATAGCGATAAAGTATCGAAATAGCGGGATATTCAAATTTGAAATGAGGTCAAATGTTTTGTCCTTTTTGTTGGACAGTGGGCGTTGATTCCATAAACTTGGTTAACAACGCTGGGCGCTTACAGAGTAGTACAGTAAGTCAATCGTAAAGGACATTGGGCTGCAGGAGGTTAAATAAAAGTAGATTGGTTTTACTGGTGTTGATTTTCAGGTTCTAGACGGTTAACCAGAAATGAAACAGTTTTAGAATAGCATTAACCTTTGATTCTACTGGTGTTATATCGTTGTCTGAGATGACAACATTTGTGTCATCCGCATAAACTGCAAGTTGACTATCAAGCTTTGCCTTACAAATATATTCAAACAGGTCTTTAGTTAATACAATAAAGAAGATTGGACCCAAAATAGAACCCTGCGGTACGCGGTCAATTGAATTAATTTGGACTTGTTTATCATTTGACATCCACTGTCAGTCAAGCGCAGTTCAACAAACTGTTTCCTATTTTGAAGGTAGGATTTCATTAGACCCAAGCATTTCCCTCTTACACCATAATCTTGCAGCTTATATATTAATAATAATAATAATAATCATCCTTTATTGCACAGAAAACACAATGGACAATATAAAAAGAACAATATGCAAAGGTGAGCTTATTTATAAAAAAAAATTGTTACAGCTAACCTGTGAAATAAGGAGAAAAATAAAAAATAAAGAAGTAGTCCTAGAGTACAATTAAGAGTTATAAGAAATAAATAAAATCACAATACATCCTACATACTTACTATAAAATAAATGATTAAATAGAAATATAATAAATACATAGATACACATACATACTATGAGATACCTACGATGCGGAAGAGAGAAGATGCTGTTGCAATTTTTTCTTAAAAGTGAACAAGGATGTGCAATCCCTAATAGCGCAAGGAAGTGCATTCCACAAACATATTGCCCTTAACCTAAACGAGTGCTCGTAAGCAACAGTGGTGTGCTGAGGAATTGACAAAAGTGACACTGTGTGAGATCTCTGAAGTCTATCCCCAGAGAAAAGATACTCAAAACGTTCACGAAGATATGCAGGATAGCGCGGATTTTGCAAAATATTGAAGAGGAAGGAGAGAATGTGCATATCACGACGAAGTCGGATCGGGAGCCAGCTTAATTCCCTGCGATATTGGGACACGTGGTCGTACTTACGAAGATCGAAGTAAACCGAATCCCGAGATTTTGGAGTCGCTCGAGTTTGTTCAGTAGATCATCTTCTTTTATCTCATATATTTAAATGTTATCTTCTTTTATCTCTCATAGATTATCTCCTTTTATTATCATAAAAAGGTTATTGATTCACACTTACGAATATTTGTAACTCAAACAATCAATCAGCCCACATTTAGCCACTGCTGCTTTATCACGCATATACTTCGGTCCTGGGTGGTTACCACAACGTCTTATGCCGATTTAGTTAAGGAACCATAAATGATCCACAAAATTACCATGACCGTCTTAAGCGCTGGTTTACCGAATCCCGTTATGATGCATCGCGATTTTGAATCTTTCAAGGTTATAAAAATTCAAAACTTATAAGGGGAAAATGTCATGTCGACATGACACTGTTGCTAAACAAGTTTTGGTGTTAGGTAAATAAAGCCCACTATGGCATATTAAATGGAAATGGTTGCCATGGTGATGTTCTTTTTTTGAACCTAATCTGAATCGTTATAAAGTTTGTGGTAACCCCGCTGTTTCTCCTGTAGCTAATGTAATTCAGCTTCATATTTTACACTTATTTGAGTATCCCAGAACTTTAGAGTAGTCATGGCACGAATATTCGCTTTCACTTACGCGAATCATTCGCATTATTTTGGACATTCGCATCGTAGTTCGCATTTGCATCAAGCGAAACGAATGTTTTGCGAATGCAAATGTGTGCAGGCCGAGTTGTGTCTCGGCCAGGCGAAATACCTACTTTTTCTGAAATATGATATGCCCCTTTTGTACAATTACTGTGCATAACACTGCTTTATTTTTCTTATTATTTTTATATGAAATACTGTGCATATTTTTATATGAAATACTAGAAATTAAGATTTTTTTTTTTTTATTCTGTTTTATAAACATTCGCATATTCGCATCCTGAACATTCGCATTCGTATAACCGTGAATGTGATATATATATGACATTCATGAAATCCCTGCTTTAGACCCAATTGTACATAATGTATAAAAAATGATGTTATGGAATGTTGACTTGCACTAGGGCACTAGTGATTTTCCTATTATTGGACTGACGATGAGGCAAGTTACATCATACGCTCGCGACGCCCCCTAGCGATTAGGCCGCTCAGCAGACCGTCTCGATGTGGTATATGATATTATTCAAAAAGACGAAGATACTGATACTAATGACATATGAAAGTAGAGTGTCAACTCGGTTTGCGGTTGGGTTGTTCGTAATATCCGATATTCTTTCTGTAAAATCACACACAAAATAACCATAGAGTTTGCCACTGCCGGGAGAAGGCCCTGCCACTCTTAGACTAAATCACATCCGTTTTGTTTAGCCTTCTCCGGCCAATCCATTCATACGATATCTGTGAATCATATCATATTGAATTGAATTGAATTACTGAAATCACACAGATATCAAATCTTGGCTCCACTATAATTGAGGTACTGGCTGAACGTGGGCTTAACCGCGCCTCTGGCCCCACGTTTGGGAAAAGGTGTGACGTTCTGTTTGTTTTGGATAGGTCGCAGTTTTATGACGAAATCTGGTTTTTGATCACAATCCTAGGATTTTTATCAATAACCGGAAGAAGATTACTTTGTTTAATCATAAACCAGAGAAAATCTTGTTTTTTTTAAACACCTAGACTGTATTCGTTTTATGATAAAATCAATGTCAAAAACCCAGACTGATTTAGTTTTATGATAAAATTAATGTTGGCTGCTATTTTTTAAAGGCTTTTTTAACAAAATATCTTAAAACTGCAACAAAAATACTCAGAATTTACTTGCAAAACAAAATAATTTTTCTAAACTGATTATGTAAAACCGTTATACTAAGGGATTGTCTGAATGTAAAATTATTTTTATAACCACAAAAACTTAAACCCAACTTTACTTGAACCAAGCACCTATATTTCTTTTGGGGCCCATATGTTTTAATGATGAAAACACCATTTGATCAATCATTATTATCTAATCAATCAATCAAAAAATCACCTAAATACAAACATACCTAATAACAACAAAGTACGATAGATCAGATATAAACATAGTTTTTTGTAATTGCAATATAAAAAACAAAATAAAATCGGGTAGTATTTAATCGCACATCAAATATGTCCTATTTGCACAGCAAAAATGTTCAACAAAAACACTTATGTTTCTTATGAACATTTTATGTTTCTTTTGCTCTTACATGTTCAACCTAACAATAAGGGAAAGATACCCTTCACAAAATCTAGCGCACCACTTCGCCCTGATATTTGCTGTGTAAATCAGTATTTCTGATGTGCGGTTTAATATTTCCCAATTAAATCTAATTAATGCCTCAAACTTTTCATTGTATGATTAAAGCAGGTCTTGACTTAGCAGCAGGGCGTCCGCGTTTTCGCTTTATGCCAATCATCATAACCATCCCTGGTTTTTATATAATTTTCATTAAAACAGATAAAAAAATATTGCTATAGCAGTAAGCTTTTTAGGTACAAGAATGATAAAATTGTTAAAGATAATTTGGTAAAGTAAACATTAATAAGTGTGGTGCAGCAAAAGCACATTAATTTTTAGAAATCCCATTGTATGGATGGAGAATTTTGAGTGGAAGTCAGTATTTTAGTTTGACTAAGAATATTTTTGTATTGAAAACGGAATTTGTCTTCGAAAAGCCAGATATTTGTTGTAAACTGTATAGAAAGATAAGCTAGTTTTGATAGGATTTATGATTTTGTTGGTGGTGCTTTTTTAATAATCAATTGGTTTATTTGTTCAGTAGTCAGTTTTTTGGTATGGGGTAGGTTAATCAGTAAAGATAATTCGTTTGCATAATTTTATTTTGAGCTACAGTTAAATATTACACTTTTTTATACTAACAAAACATTTGAAGACAATAAACTATGATGTGTTTGTAATAATTTTACATACATTTTCTACTAATTGCGGTTGCATCAAGATGTTTTTTTATTTGTTCTATTTATTAAAACAGCTCTTAGATGTGTGGCACCTAGAGTTGCATATGCTATAATAATAATATACCTTGGACACCATTCACACACATTGATCTAGCCCCAAACTAGGATTCCCTGTATCTTGGATACTAGACAACGATAACTCTAGGTGCCACACACTTTTGATTATTCGCAGGCGCACTTGTTTCCCGCAATGTCACGTAAACACATTTCAGATTTCAGATATTTGTATAGAGTTTCGAGGGAGCCAGTCATTTATAACACCAACTAAAGTAAGTAAAATCGTTCTTTGTATTCATTGGCCCTTTGCTTGTCTACTTTTGGCACATCTTTTTTTAGAAGAAGTATCTTTCAACTTCCCAGTTTTGAATGCTTTGTTCTTTTTGACATAAAGAACATAAAACTTATGATTCATACCCTTCTTCTGGTAGGTTATGTATGGATGTGGATCTTTTTAAGATTTTATATTATTCTTCAGTGTATAGTAAAAAAAAAAACTTCTTCTAATGAGGTTTCGTAGTTTTAAACTGAAAAGTAAGAAGCGCTAGTGCGAAAAAGTGGCACTTTCCCCAAGTACAAAAAAGTGGCACTTTTCCCACGATTTGGAAGCTTGAAAATCGCACTTTTCACGCAAATGCATTGTAAATGGAACCCACCTTATCCTCGCTCAGAGCCAATAAAACCTGGCGCGGACCGTAGCGTTCGGTATACAAGTTGAAGCGGTCGCCGTGACCGAAATCGGTCGGGCCACATCATCATCTTGAGCTGTGCAAATAGTGTGTCTATATGTCTCAACACACAAGTTACACGGTAACCGAACGTGAGAGCTGATCTGTGCCTCTGCTAAACCATATGGCAACATTGACTAAGTATGTCCGTGTGAGTCATATGTTTTTAATCCGAGAAGTTACTTCACTTACCCAGTTTGTTATTACTCGTACCTACTTGTTTTTAATGTAACGGACGTCATTTGATTGCAACCATTTTATGTAATTCTTTTTAAATTCAGAAAGTTGTTTTATCTTGTTATTAGGCAGAGGTAAAGCAAGCAGATGTAAGCGCTTTCAATTAATCGAGTATTTAATACTTGGACAAGCACTCGTCTAAAAACAACAGGTTGTAGATTGAGTCATCATTATATTGACAGGTTGGCAGATCTTCGAATTTGCATCCAATCAATTGACTGTAAAAACTGGACTCTTTTGCTTGAAGGTTCAATCTTAACGCACAAGCTGCTTAAACTAATAGCTAATAGTTGTAATGTTATAAATATTAAGTAGTATAAATTATAGTTTCGGCAACAAAAAAAAATGTAATGTGAAGAATTTTAAGCAATATACAGACAGTTTTAGATTTTAAAATATATGTGTAGTTTATGCATCAAAAACAACTCCCGGATAAATAATAATACAAAAGTTCGTGATATATATGATGTTCTTTTCCTGGTATCATTTCAGGTTGATGATAAACTTTAAAGGGAATCTATACTAAGTCTACATAATTTTCATGCCAAGGAACCGGATATTCACTACTAAGTTATAATAAATGATGCCTGACCGAATGCCAAAGTGGTTATATATAAATATTGAAATTATATTCAGTAAAGCTTATCCTAAAGCGATAAACAGCCGTGAATAAATAAACTTAATAAATTACGATATCATAGAGATTGAACGATTGAGCAATAAAGTTGTCATTGTGGATATCTCTACAATATGATAGGGAGGTAGGTATATTCGCATAAACTTAAAAGATGTCATTTGCTAATTTTATACAAGATGTTCAATTTATCAAGCTGACGATACAAATCTAGTCAAGACGTTTCAAGGCTTCCATGAGACCTAAATAATATAATATCTTGTAAGGTAGTGTGGTATCAATTTTGAGTTACACTATTTAAAATAAGAAAACAACATCTTTATTATGGCCTTAGAGATTACTTTTAACACCGAGTACATTTTCATGGTTCCTGGATAAAATTGGCACAGAATCTAAGTTGCCACCAAGAGGAGGAGGCTTAAACACCCAGCAATGGATGGAGACAAGCTACCGATATGATTAAAATTTTATGGTCTTGGGCTAATGAACAACCCCAATTAATTTCATCTCTAAAAATACAAATTTGGTACGTTGCATTGGTGGAGAGGTTGTGGCGGGTCACATTAAGTGACGACGTAATGTGTGCACCTAATAAGATAAGCTTGGAATAAAAGAAAATGCATTTAAGAATTGATGACGAAACCTCCTTACCGTCAGTACCTGTACGTCAGCGTAGGTGAATACACCATATCAGTACTTAAGACCTACCTACACCACAATATGTTTCGCCATATTTAGTAATTCAGTGGGTATCAAATTCTTGTGTTCTCTTATATCTAAGTTCTTGTCGTTGTAACAAAGCTCATTGTTACTACTAATGAATAGCAAGATAATCAAATTAAACCTTTTTGTGTGCATAATGCCCATGAGTAATGGCCTATACAGCCATAGAAACATGTTCGTGCTTCTTAGCTACACTGCAGAAATATCTTTGGATACACCCAGGTTTCATCACACGTGCTACCTGTGGAACAGTTGTAATTTGATCTTAACAATTTCAAGAGCTCCCTGGTCTAATGGTTTCGTGCTTGCTTCTCACACAGGAGACGCCGGTTTGATTCGTGATCAATGTAATAATGAGATAATTAATTTATCTCAAGTACGTTATACGGGCGTTCTAACTGTAATGGAAAACATCATGAGGAAACTTTCATTACTCCATAGCTGCGGCGATGGGCTAGCCCCCTGTCACGAAAAATGGAGTATTGAATAACTGCCTCAAAGTGGGCACAATTGTACCTCTGGTACCCCGAATGGGAAAAGATGTGACGCTATGTCAATTCTAATGTATAGGCCGTACAGAAAGGTGTGAACTGTGAGACTTTTCTAGTGAAGTAAAGTACATATAGCCCACCAATGCCCTCAGTCTACACACAGAGGAATAAAGTACGATTACTATAACTTTACCGCTCGACACTTCTAGATCTTAGTCGCTGAAAGTGATCAAGATGTCCTGGAAACTTGAACAGATGTGTATCATGAAGAACATTCGCCTATTATTTCAGAGCTATTATCTTGTCGGTGGAGTTCCTTCCATGCACTTGTACATACTGCCCTCTCCTTGACGTCCTGATACGACACTACATTTATCTTCTCCTTCACTTGGTCCATGTAGAACATATTATGGGAAAAATCTGAAAACAATTAATTGAATGACGATTAAAAAAATGATGAAAAAGACAAGAAGTGTGAAGTTAAAATAATCGTACGGAACATTCCTTTGCTGGAATTCGAGTAACATTGAGTCGATCTTCGCAATTATCATTTTCACTTTTCACACTAAAAGTTGTAGTTAAGGCCCAGTTCTAGCTGTTGAGGTGACGGGCGCCGCATTCGTCCGTTCATCTTCTGGCGGGGTAGCGGAACTGGCGGGGTAGCGGGCGGCGCGGAATAGCATCGGGCCGCCCGGATACTTTAAAAATTAGGTGTTTTTTTCGAATTTACTGAAGAACGGAAATAAGCTAATTGATAAAATTTAAGGATTAATACGGAGCTCTAAAAAAAGAAAATTTAGGTATACTAATCATGAGAAAAATCAGTAATTTTATATTAAAATGATTGAATCTCCTTTTAAATAGAGACTATGTTCAGGACTTTTTACGATCGAGCCAAATTAATCCAATCGCGTAACGACATCGTATTTAAAGTGGATTATCTCTTTGTGAATAACATATAATTTTTTGAGACCTATGAATTTATTGAAAATAATTTTATATTTTTTTTTGCCAAAGCTCTTTTCAGTGGTTTTGGGTGATCTTGGGCCTTAACTTTACTGCGAAGTATCTTAGACATGCTTTATTAAAATCTGTTCAGTGCTCAGAAAGTTATCAGCTTAGCAAGAAAACAAGTCAAACAAATTTTAGACCTTTATTTTGTTACTGTTTCGGGGGTGTTTTATTTTTTTATTCATATTTATTTAGAACTAAACTACAAAGTTGATAGCATCTCCCCATCTCTTGCTCTTCAACGGGATTCACATTATTTTTGCTTGTTTTTCGGTGGCCGACTGTATGTAATTGTCTGCATTTATCATTTAAAATCACCTTGACTCAACAATTTGAATATGTAACTACTGGGTACTCATTTTCGTGTTACAACGAAACATCCGTAACCTCAATTAACATTGTATTTGTCTTTAAAACTACGCTTGAGGGCATATGATGAACTTGATCCAGTTTGCTTCAATTAATTCATCTATTATAATGACGGATGATATAATGATTGAATCGTGAACTGTCCGTACCAAATCGAATAGCACCTGCAACGTTCATTAACTCATATTGATGATATGCTGTTAATTAGGGGTCATTTCATGTTGAATGTGTTGGTTTGTTTTAAATATTATGTAATTATATTTGTTGTTAATCAAGTTTGTAAACTATTTATGAATTATGTTGACAATCTTCCATATTTGACGACCTCTGTGGCGCAGCGGTTGTGGCTCTGTCTACCATGCGAGAGGTCCTGGGTTCGATCCCAGGCTAGGGGAAAAAAAACCCCAAGTCTTGGATGATTATATGTATGTGACGTCACTGTTTCTGGTTTCCACGACACAGGGTACCTATCCTAGTATGGAGCCAGAAGCCTGTATGTAAATGTTTATGTTTACATATCTACTGAAAAAACTTAGCGCAATGTATTTAGATAATATATAAATTATCCTGTATACGATTTATTAATAAAAGTAATTTAATTACCATGAGAGAAAATCTAAATTTATCATAATCATACCAACCATGGTGTTTTAATTAGTTAGTTAGGTACCTACTCAAAGCTTTCAAGGTATGTAGAAATATGGTAGAGTTTTTTTTGGATCAATAATGTGTGCAATATTTTTAATTTACGAAAAATTCGGAATACGAGGAACAAATCTATATAAATAATACATTGTGGGAATGTGTAGACTAGTAGATTATTCGTTATTACTATACAAACAAACTTGCAACTAGACTAGATTTAACAATTATAATGCACATATGTTCCTATATCAAAAAGCTGTCTAGCTATATATACCTAACCATACATATATATCTGAATCACAGAGCACTGAAATTAAGTGCTATTCTTAACATAGCCATACGGGTACAATGATTGATGATTACAAGCTCTTATTCAAAACCAACAATATGACTTAATTAGCACTAAAAAGCATACAACATTATTTTCTTTCAACAACCACTAAGTCAATAAGTCTAACTTATAATTTAACATAATAAATTACCACCATGCTGTAAAATTAAGTAAGTAAGGCTATCGTCAGGTATAAGTTTTAGTTGTAGTAACAATACAGTGGGTACAGCTAAATACTGCTTGGGTAATCCGCGGGATTGGAATGCGCAAACGCATCTTCAGAACAAAAGGTCACTGCGAGGTCACTGAGATGTTAAGCACCCATTGGAAACCAGCATAACTTGAGCCGTTGCAACTAGAAACTCAAAAGCCACGTCTATTGTTCAGATATAAATAGTTTGTTGAGCTTTTAACAGAAACTAAGAATTGATATTGTTTGTCTTAGTTGCATAGAAATTTGCATTTTATTCACTGCTCAGCTAAATGATAGATTCAGCGTGATGCATGTCTTCATCGGTCTTAATCGATAGTCTTGTTCGCGACCTAAAGGACAAAATTATAGATTTAGTTTAGTGAATACTATATCAATTAAAGAGATTGAGAGAGGAGAAGAGAAAATAAGATAAGTTATTTAGGGGATTATCCACGTTGTAAATCTACCAGCTTACATCTATTGAACTTTGTCTACTGTCTAAGTCGAAGGTAATATGAAGAGCATTATTGTTCTTACAAATTCGAGGTCTATTCGATTATTTGTGGTTAATGATGATGTTCACATAATAGAACCAGCATTAAGATTACCACAAGAACATTTGAATCAATTTAGACGTTAATATTTGCATATCGGGGTTAGCTTTAGAATAAAGTGAATTGTACTTTAATGTTGTTCTAGAAACTAACGATTATATATATATATATATATAGTAGTTTATGTGACTGTTATATAATGAAAGGCATCAACATGTGATGTGAGGTTATGAAACGTGCCGACAGGCGAGTTTCATAATAACATCACACGAGTGTTTAAATGCCTAATTAGGAACAGTTATATGCTTTATCTATAAATGCTCTAAAATCGTCTCAGAAACCATAGCAATGACCTGCATTATATGAAACATCGAGGCGGATATGGCAATTTACAGAGCGTTTTTCGTATAATCGATGAACCGATGCTATAAAGTAAATTTGGAAGTCTGTGATACATTCGTATTGGCGTCTATTATATCAAAGTCGAAATTTGCCAATTGCTCACGTCCGAAGGAGATACTTGGAACCTACAGCCCTTCACGCCTTCCCGGGTAGTACTAAGGAGCAACAAATCAACACTTAAACTTCGTCTAAATACAGTGAAATCTATTTTTAGACCGCCATTAATTAATAAATTGATTGTTTTTTTCTTTTTGCAAAAGAGGTTTGGAAAGATATTACATCCTCCTTACGAAGTAGAATTGTGAATTAACCTACGGCTTCGGAACCCATTTCAAACCACTTATGACATGTTTGTAGATAAAGTAGTGTATGCAATCGCAAAAAATAAGGCCTTAAAACACTCGTGTGATCCTATCATGCAACTCGCTGGCGCTCGTCGCATAAAAACACACTCGTGTGTTAAGGCCCCTCATTATATGACAGTCACATAAACTACTATTACGGCATAACGGCATTGACATATAATTTCAAATAGAACGACATCTCGACTAATATTGGAATTGAGGTGAAATAAAATTGCTTTGTTTTTCAGAGATGTTCGAAATTTGAATGTTATAAGAACATCGAATGGGATGTTATTAAGAAGCAATATTATCATTTTCACAGGTAAACATTTTGTTCTAACAAAACAATTTATCTATATTTATCTATATTTGCGGTTTTCGTAAACTTTGAAGAGGGTTTATGATATGTATGTAGATAATAGTAGTTTTTTACTGCTTTATTTACACACATAATTTTAAGCTCTCGATGCTGTATTTAGGAATCGCCTGTTATGATTGGCATTGCGGCATTGACATCTAATTTCGAATCGGACGTCATCTTGACTGATATTAAAATTAAAATTGAAAATATTAGAATTGGAAAGATCCAATTCGGTTATTATGGACGTTTTTGTGTTTCAGAGATTTTCGAAATTTTAACGAAATTTGATGTTATTATGAAGCAACAATATAATTTTCACAGATAAGAAATGTTCTAACAAAACAGTTGGTAGTAATATTCGGTTTCCGAACGCATTAAAGAGCGTTTATGATATGTTTTTAGACAAATATTTTAAAGGTATATAACATAACAATTCAATAACCACATACAACAGTTATAACTCATAATCGTAGAACTAATTAATTGATCTACCAAGTATTAAGCCCAATAATCGCTCAGTGATGCTATCTTTGGCATACTAATGACATTTCATAGCGGCGACTTTAGTTCTTGTTTTTGGCCACCACCAGTTAAGTTTGTGGCACTGTACTAAGACAAAGCTCAGTGTTATAAGGTCATTCCACTTGTCATGCGCCACTTGTCAATTGCAATGACAAACCTTATGATCCGAGAGTCGGTCGTTGAGAATGAGGTGGCGATGACCTGAAGATACCCTCCGCAGTCGGCCTCCGTGTGACGCAATCTGATGACGAATAGGCCTTTTACGTGCAAACAAGATAGGGACACTTTTGTTGTTGTCTATGGTTTTGGTACTAAATAATAACTAGTGGCCCAGTGGGCAGTAGACCTCGCTAACGAGAAACGGGGAAAATCGAGAAAAGCTCTTGACAAAAAAAAGTTTTTTATTCGTGCTGAGTTTTGTGAGGATCGCTTGATAACTGTGGCCCCTAGACTGGAACTGACAGACACACAGACATAGATATAGACGAAAGCAAATTCTGTCTCCTATCTTGTCGCTTCGCTCGCTCGGTCAAATAGTGATTGCATGTATGAGACATAGATGTAATAGTCGGTAAACTAAATACTACGTATGACTTTACACCGGGTCCTGGACGAAAGTGAGTCCACTTTGACATTCCATAGATTTGTGACACGGATTGTCAAATTTGACCCCAGAATAATAATAGCTTGCATTTTATCTCTCGAACCAAATATGGCAGCATGAAAACTCTTGATACTCGGGCTAATAGCCTAACATCCGCCTCCATCGAGCACATTATACGAACTGAGAGATTTTTACTGTTTTTCCTAAGATCGAATGCATTACCTGTACGGTGTACTGCCACCGTAGCATTAGTTGTAAGTAATTGAGGTCACACGGGTTGCCTGCTTTACCTATCAATCATTATTACCAGTTCACGTACGGACAGCAAGCACACCGTGTGGCTCATATCAATATCCTTCTATCATAATTATTCGTGTGTTAACTAATTGTTCTTAATCAATACAAGACTTTTAAACATATCGATTCTATCATTTATCATATCAATCAATATCAAGAGTGCACGGCCCGAAGCCGTACATCTTTTTTGGTCCTTCGAACCCGTCGCGTCGCGTGGAACATTTGACATACTTTGGACCTCCGGCGTGTAAAAGCGTACGTCATATTTGTGAATACGAATAGTGATTGTGCGTGGACGGATCAGAATCAAGTGACTATCAAGGATTATTAAATTATCAGTGCTGTGTTGGAGACGACGGAGGAGCGCGACTAACTTTGAGTTTCATCAGGCAACGATATTGGATTGTCAGTGGAATCAGGACTACGAAAAAATGGATTCGACTGTGCGTTAAGTGCCGAAGACACGCACCTAGCAAGCAGCATCAAATGATGGGGGATCTGCCACAAGCAAGGTGCAACCCATCACGACCTTTCGAACACACAGGCGTGGACTATACAGGTCATATAAAAGTGCGATCTAGCACTGCCCGATCGATCAGGACAACGAAAGGATACGTTGCAGTATTCGTATGTATGGCAACCAAGGCCGTTCATTAACTTCTCTTGAGAAGTTATTATAATAGGTCTGAAAATTGAAATAGGTAATTTTGTGTTTTCTTTACGTTTTAAGACCTGGAGAATCATTTGCAATCATTTTTAGAGTGATGTCTGTGTGTGTGTGTGTGTGTGTGTGTGTGTGTGTACGTACGTATGTACGTGATCAAAATTATGGAATTCGTTTTCTCAATAACTACTGGACCGAATCGCTTTGATGACCATATCAATCGATACGCCACGTCATGACTTAGATCTGAAAGGAGTCTAGAAAAAATCGGTCCAGCGGTTCGTTTTTTATTTGTAAAAAACTGACTTTTTTGAACACGCAACGTTAATTTTGTATGTAATTCCAAGTATTGAGGGGTAGATGTGGGTTTTTGAGGGTGCTGGTTTCGAATCTTTCATCAGTTTTTTAAAATTCAAAATGGCGGACCCACTATGACGTCATCTTTTTCGTGAAAATTCTTTAAATTCGATAAATTTTAGGTGTAGATAAGGAAATACGTGAAGCGTTCATCGCATTAAGGACAGGTAGGGATCGGAGAGGTGGGATAGGTAGGAACGTCGCTAGATATTCCAGTAATAATTCTCAAATGATTTTCTAGGTATCGAAACATTAAAAAAAAGAATTCTTCTCAAGAGAAGTTGCTTGTACGGTACTTGCTGCCGAACCGATTTTTTGGAATTGGTATCCGACCTGACTGCATCAGCATTCCTGGCAGCCCTGAAAAGACTGACGGCGCGCAGAGGAAAAGTATCCCACTTATACAGCGACAACGGGACCAACTTCACTCATAGCAACAGAATCCTCCAGCAAGAATATGAGGAGTTAAAGCAGATATATAATCAAGATTTTTTTAAGGAAGTCACTGAAATGGAGATTCAATGGCATTTTACTGCTCCTGCATGGCCATCAGCAAACGGTCTAATGGAGGCTGGAGTGAAAAGCCTCAAACATCATTTAAGAAGAGTCATAGGAGAGCAAGTTTTGACCTATGAAGAATTATCAACGGTACTAGCAGAAGTGGAGGCGTGCTTAAATTCAAGGCCTCTATGTCCATTATCAGAAAATCCGGACGACCTTGAATATTTGACCCCGGCACATTTCCTAACTGGTGGGCCAACATTATCAATATTTGAAACAGAGCGAGATAAACGGACAAGATGGCAACTAGCACAAAAGGTATTCCAAGATCTGTGGAAGCGTTGGAAGAGCGAATATCTTGCGCAGTTGTCTGCAAGAAGCAAATGGATGAACCCACAAGCCAACATCAAGATCGGCGATGTGGTGTTGATTCACGACGACAATGTACCTACCGGAAAGTGGGCTATGGGGCGCGTCGTCGAGTTACATAGTGGAAAGGATTCGTTGGTGAGAGTCGTCACGTTAAAAACCAAGAATGGGTACATGAAGCGGCCGATTATCAAGTTGTCGGTACTGCCAACAGGCAAAGACTCTGATGGTAGCGAATCAAATCAAGTATCGCAACCCACCACCATCAACGAAACAACCAACTGTGTCACATTTCAAAACAAACCTATCAAGCAACAAAAGGGGTATAGTTTCGTTTCATTGGCAATGGCATTAATGACGTTTATGACACTGATATCAAGTTCACAGTGCATGACTAATGTCACCAAATTAAGAAATCAACAAGGACTTTATTTGGACAAGGTTTCGAACATGCAACTTATTACAGAAGACTGGAAAATCATCATGTACTACGATTTACAACCGTATTGGGAAGGCATTAAAGCATTGAGTGCCTACCAAGATCATTTGAAGCAAGCATGTGCACTATATCAAGCAGACAGGGATTCCCGCTATGACGTAGTAATACTCCAACTACTACACGGATTCTCCGAACTGCAATACTACAATGAACTTCTCCTGACGCAGCACTCCGGCGGCGCCGGCACGCGCGCGTCGCTACCTAGACAGCGACGCGGGCTTATCAATGGTGTCGGGTATCTAACAAATACACTGTTCGGAGTATTGGATGACCGGTTCGCCCAACAATATCAGCAAGACATAGAATTAATTCGAAATAATCAAAATCATTTATTAGCAATGTGGAAGAATCAAACATCGGTTATCGAAGCAGAATATAGCGTTTTGAGTCGCTTAGAACAAGTAATGGAGAAGCAACACAAGCAGATCAATAAGCATTTAAATCAAATCAATAATAAATTAGGCAAAATGGATATAGAACTCCAAAATGTCGAGCGAAGCCAAGAGCTATGGCTATCGCTCTCTATAGCAAACCACTTCTTATCAAATCTAAAAGCCATTCAAGAACAATTGTTGGACATTACCACAAATGTTTACAAGGGGAAAACTATCATTCATCTATTGCCGCCAGATCATCTTCATCAACAGTTGACAATTATATCTGGCCACTTATCATCAGACATGACGTTGCCCGCTGGAGAGAATCAAGACTTGAGACAAATATATCAGCTTCTCTCAGTCAAAACCAAAATGATGGAAAAGTATCTCATAATGGAAATAAAAATCCCATTACTAAACAGAGATACCTACGAAATATTCAAAAGCATATCAGTCCCACAGAAAATTAAACAACAAATGGTCAACGTCATACCAATATCAGAATACCTAGCAATTAATTTAAAGAAAGACGCCTACTTATCAATCTCGGAAGTAGATGTCAAGGAATGTCTACATCAAGCATTTAGAGATACCTATTTATGTCGGAGCAGGAAGCCGATTCGCCAAATGAATAAAGATCAAGATTTATGCGTAGCAGAGCAGCTCTCAAATTCATGTCAAACCGTTTCAAGCCCGTGCTCTAATAAGTGGGTCGAAATGAATAAGCTGAATCAGTACCTTTATTTCTGCTGTGATATATGTCAGCTGAGAGTCATGTGCGGCGATCAAGTGTCTGCGCAACAGCTGACAGCTACTGGGATCATTAGCATTGATCAAGGATGCATAATCAAAACCAATGAGGTCATTTTACATGGCCATAAGCAGGACTACAGCAGATTAGACGCTGAAGTAAATTTGTTGATCCCACAAATATCACCCATTAACAACATTATCAACGTACCAATATCAACCCATTTAAGTGCAGAAGAAACAGAGGATAGCCGACCGATTCAGGAGTTACAGGATATTAAAGACAATATCAAGATGATAAAGGATAACTCAGAACTATCAAGCAGAATTTCTTATCATGAAGTACACCACTATATAGCAATTTATGTGTTGGTGTGTATCGTATGCGCTGTAGTAGCAGTGCTGTGTTGGAGACGACTGCAGCAGCAGCGACGTCGGCCCCGGCAAGGACCTCGCGCAGGCGCAGAGGAGGCGGCGGCGCCCGAGTCTCGACTCGGTGCTCAGTCCGCCGCCCCCGCCACCCGCCCCGCCCCGGGGCCCAGCAGTGTGAGCAGTGTGTGTGAAAAGTGCGCGAGTGTCAGTGTTAATGAGTCCGATAGGCATATTAAGAAACAAATCAGTGAGCAAATTGAGATGAAAAGTTGTGTTAAAAAACCAATGAGTGCTAGTAAAACAGACAAAGCGTCGTCACCGACTTTCACTAGATCTTATAAAAAATCATTATCAATGAGACTTTAGTAGTATAAGTATCTACCCAGCATTGGTTAAATTGTTTTTATATCATAATTTTACATAAGTTTACATTTCATGTTTAGGTAGAGATTAGTTTTAAATGAACTTAGTTTGTACCTAATATAAAATCATTTCTTAGCAAGCTTTATATCAAGTTGCATACCTACATCATTACCTATTACAGGAGTAAAAGTTTTCAACAAGTACATCAATTATACGTTATGTTTCAGAGATGACCGACCGCATATGTAATTCCACCACGCACAATTATTCCAACTACAATTAAATTAGCTAATAACTAATATAAATATTAGGTTGGGGAAAAATTTTCCTCGCATTTTATATGAAAACTCAAGACATTCATTTTCAAAGTTTATTTAATTACAGTGGTATATGCCATTTTGTTCGATGACTTTCTGACTTTCTTGGAGCTAATGACCTAATGCCGTTACATTCGTTTTGTGACTGCTGATCAAAAAATACGCGACAAATAGTTTTGGCAGTCCTCTCTTGATGTTAACCTGACACTGCTTAAAGAATTCTGAACAAACCAAAAAGGTGGAAATCTGAAGGTCAGGCCCATAAGGCGGATGCATTAACACCTCCCAGCGAAACTCTGCTTATTTTTTCTGAGTGGCTAAAGCTGTGTGTGTTCTAGAGTTATCGTGATGAAAGACCACACCTTTTCCATTGATCAATTCCGACCGCTTTCTCTCAACTTCTTGCTTTAATCTCATCAGTTGTGGGCAATAGAGATCCGAATCGATGGTTGTGCCCGGCGGTAGAAGCTCATAATGAACAATGCCATTTCAATCCCACTATACACACAAGGTCACTTTATTGCGAGTTAACCCGGGCTTTACCACAGTGTGCTAAGCCTGACCTACCTTTGACCAGGACCTTATTCGCACGTTCTTGTCGTACGTGATTCACTTTTCATCACAAGTTATCAATCTCTTCAAAAACGGTTTGGTTTCATTACGTCACAATAAATAACCGCAAATAAGAGCAGGGTTCATTAGGTTTGTTTCAGTGAGCTCGTGTGACACCCAAATATCGAGCTTATTTGTGTACCCAGCTTTTTTCAAACGGGTCAAAACTCTTCAGTGGTTATTTCCCAGTTCTTCAGCTATGTCTACTGATATGTCGATACCACTTTTTCAAAAATGGCGTCCATTTTGTCCGTAACAGGGCGACCAGAGCGAGGTGCATATTTGACATCATAATTACCGGATCGAAAACGCTTAAACCAACTTTGTGCTGCGCTTACTGACACTGCATTAGTCCATGACCTCACAGATTTTTTTTGCAGCATGCGTTGCATTTTTTTAAATGTATCGAATTTCTTCATTAGATTCTCTCATTTTGACAGAAAGAAAAACAAATGAAAAATAGCTGGCAACAACACTTAACTAATTTGTTTCATTTTTTGAAATTAAAAAGGATACTTTTTAATATCATCAAAACCAGCCAGATACCTACTACAAAGATATTTTATTACAATTTTTACATGTATACTATATGCGAAATGAGTTTTTCGCCGACCTAATATGTGAGTGTTAACGTCGAAGTAGTTAACTTATTAGGTGTAGGTTAACAGCATGGTGCAATGGCGCCTAACCGTGTTATATAATTTACCGCAGACAATAACACGAGTTATCTTAACCAATCTCTAAAAAGATCGTAAAGACAAACGCTACGATTGCCCTCTATACCTATGCGGCAGTCCTAGAAGATATATGGTTTCATAAGTGTGAGCTTCAGGTATTTTATAAACTTGAATTGTTGTATTTTATAAAGTTAACCCTTTCTGCGATTATTTAATGCGCTTAGAAGACGATATCATCAAGTCGACGGGATGCCACTGAATGCGATTGGTACAAGACCGTGAGGATTAGCGCTATAGGGAAGAGGTATATATATCGTCATTATCATCATCATCCTCAGGCCACATCGGCCCACTGCTGGGCAAAGATAAAGAAAGACGGAAGGAAAGATAAATACCTAGTACTTAAAGATAAAAAAGTTAAATTGTTGTCTGTATGTCCAGCAGCAGTCGTTGTTGCGGTTTCAATAGGGGTTTATCTGCCCCCCTCAATACTCCATTCTTTCTTCCACTCCGATAACGTTCACGAGGCCACAAGCTCCAATTTGTCTATTTGTCCAACATCAAGTACGTGCACATGAGATGTCAGGAACGTCATCTTCGCTGGTCAAAACCTCATTATAGCTGCGACACTACGATGTATGGGGTTGTTGAAACTAATATTCGATCTGCACGTTGGTATGAAGAAAGAACGTGGTATTCGGACTTACATGGAAATTAATTTCTGATAGAGCAGAAGTTGTGATGGATCCATTTATTATTTTATGTAGATGGATCAAGTCCTGAAGACTATAGTTTGACTGTTAGTAACAAAACTTTGCTTGTTTTAGCTTTAGTTGTTTGTTTATATGGTATTTAGTACTTCTTTAGTGTGTAGCCTAATTTATTTTAGCTATCTGAGCGTTTTAGCATGGCAATAAGCGGTAATTTCCCTTTTAATATTTCAAGAATCACCGATTAGATTGACATTATACACACTACAGAAGAACTAAATACCATATAAACAAAAAGCTACAGTTGAAACAAACTAAAATTTCTTGTACTACCTATATAACATTTAATAAATAAAAGAAATTGTTTTACAAATGTAATTGTTAGACTTCAAAAAAATACAATGTAAGAACATTGTTAGTCATTATTATCATTATCACATAAATCGAAATCTAAAAACAACGAGAATCTTTTTCCAAATGTCCCAGTGTCCTCCAGTGGCTGTAGGACGTATTCGTAAGTTGTAGTAAGTATTACTAGTACCACAGATATCGAGAGATAGGCCCTTGGCGCTAAGCTTGTATCGGAACCAGTGTCGCCGAAAACTAAGAACACGCATACATTTACACCACTCGTACATCAATCCCTCCGCTTTAATTGGTCAGTGCAATGTCATGCACCTATCGTCCGAACACACCCACACTACCGCAGGTATACTAGCTAGTCGAGCTAGTGTTGGGACAATGCAAGGACAGCGTGTATCATCGATCGATTATAATTTATAGACACTGGTATAGACAGTCGTATACAATGCCGGGTTCTATAAATAAAATAGTAAATTGTTTGTAAATACGACATATTTATACGACATACGACATACGATACCCCTTTGCCTCTCTTCTTTTTTTCAACAGAATCCTTACAGCTAGAAAGAGAAGCAAAGAGGTTTCTGAAGGTAAAATAACTGTGAACTCTTCGGACCTGACTGAAAGCATCGGAATTTCCGATCAATACTTATAACACCCCATTATCCTTCGTTGGGCGAGGTTTTAAACAAACTTAAAATCTAAACTGCCTGTTTGGCAATCATTGGAATAACTAACAATAAACTTACGTATTATGAGCAATAAAATAACTATATTTTTACATTAACATACATTATTAGTAATTGCGGAATGATAAAATCTATCGATTCAAAAACATAATTCTCCTATCACTGTCCCCATCACTATATGTCATCTCTGTGTGCGTGTAACAGTTCGCCTCTGTATCACGATGCATCTTTGCTTTCATACTTAGATAAGTGTGAAATATTCATTGCGTGTTAGCTTGGCAATAAGTAGTGAAATTAAGACACAAAACAAGCAATGTATAGTAAACTTAGCAAGAACAACATGATATTGTCACTTTAATGTCAATTCGTGACGAATTTTCCGCGAATTATTTATTTTCGTAATAATGTTTATTTCTTGTGTTTTAAGAATAAATAATAGTTGGAATGAGACTTACAAGTGATATGTAACACCGGCGTTCTTGGAGTTCACAATCTCGCTTCTATTTTTGCACGTGAGTATTGCACAGGTCGGCATTTTCGAAAAACAACGGAAATGAATTCGTCACTGCAGTCGCCCGGTGACTAGCGAGAATTTTTAATATCTAACCTGTCGGAGCTACATTTGTTCGCACGTGCCACGCCCCTCAACCTATCTCTCGATATCTGTAACTAGTAACCTGTGAGGCCTGTGATCTATTCAGCTCAGTCGACTGATCTTCATATGTCTGAAACTGAGAAAAGCAAGTGATTAGGGCGTATCAATCTATTCCGGTTAGGTAACGACATAGTGGTAAGGAAATAGAGGTACCTACCTATTAAATTTCTGTTGATTGTATATATACTTCTATTTCTATAGCCATACTTTCCTCCCCTTTGTTCTGGAAAAATATCGTTAGGTAGGTTAGACACATATGAAAGCTAGCGTGATTAGTAGGTTTGGGTGCCGAGGTACTAGGTATATTACTTTTGGCGCGGCCGGTACCTTATGGCTTTTTACCCCCAGATTGCCCTAGCTTTAGTTTACCACAAGATAATGAAAGGAAATGATTAGGTAAATACCTACCTTTGAATTGTGTTAAATACACTTCCAGGCCACACTGCCGCAGATAATCTTCGAAAACATCTGGGCTCTGCTCAGCCATGGTTCTCTCACTCAGTTTTACGTAGGTAGCTGACTAAATTAAAGAATCTTCTCCTCTCTCTAGAGAAGAGAGAGAGGTGACAAGCACAGAACAATTTTACTTAGGGTTTGATGGAAAACATGTCTCCGCACAACTGTCCCGAGAGGCGCAAGAATGAATAGAAAATCAACGTGTATGACGTGTCGCGTCGTCGCATCGATCGTAGCAAAATGCAGTTTTTGAAATTCTTCGCAAGAGCACAGATTAATAAAGAGTTGCTCTTGTCACTGTGCCGCACGGTCGGATTTTGTTTGACAAGACGCGCGAAGACTCGCGAGGACGAGTTCGTCATCCCGTAAACAAAAGTGTTTGGTTTTAAACACAGACCAGATATCGAGATAGACGCAGCAAACACGGTAGAATGAATGAGAACCAAGCGTGTAACTTTTTCACTACCTACTTTGACGTCACGAGCGCCTTTTAGTGATGGGTTGACATGTTAATCGTGAAACAGAGTCAAAGGCGCGCCGCCAAATCGATTCAAAATGAGCGCTGCTGTGGGAATCCCCTACCTACCACGACCACGTACCTACCGCGTTGCCTTTTTGTCAGTAAGCCGGCAGTGTTTCGAGTGGGAGATCGTATCGTAGCATCGCACCCGGATATCACATCATAGAGTGTTAAAGTATGTATTTGTCTGTATTACCTATTTACCTTTTATTATTCATTTGTAAATCCGTCCAGCCCTCTTATTCAGTAACTCGAATCGATCTTAAACTGTGGAATAGTGTCAGATTTCCCATAGTTATGTACAATCAATTGACACTGCGTTGCAATTGACCTGGATTAAAGTTACTAATTAAAGGGGCTGACTAGAATAATGTAGGTAACGTAAAACGGGGTGTATTGATAACCAAGGGTAAATAGAAATAACTCTTAGCCCCACTACTTCGTAAAATATAAGAGAAGAGAGATTGGGAGCTATCCCTATTCTCCCCTGGGTATCAAATTACACCCCGTTTTACTACAGTATTACCTTCTTACTTGTTCAGTCTTGTTCTACCTACCTACTTGACGACTACCTACCTACTACCTACTGACGACCCGAATGGCCGAGTCAGCAGTGAGGCTGCCTACGAAGCCAAGGGTCCCGGGTTCGAGTCCCGGTGGGGCAAATATTTGTTTGATGAGAACGGATGTTTGTACCTTAGTCATGGTTGTTTATGTATCCAAGTATTATATTTATCTATATAAGTATGTGAATCGGTGTATAATACCCAAGATACAGGGAATCCTAGTTTGGGGCTAGATCAATGTGTGTAAATGGTGTCCAAGATATTATTATTATTATTACTTATCTTTTTTAAATCATTCCTCTGTCTTCTACTCATTCCTCTCTCGAAGTGAATCGATGTTGTATCGACAGAGGAATGAATTACTAATCGATTTTCTATGTAATGCTGAGTTACACGAAAAAAGCTTAAATTTTAAGTCATGATTAAACTAATTTATTACGTTTTCCTACTACTAAAATATAGATTGTAATGAAAATGCAACTCAGAGTTATCATTCTTCCGTCAACAAAATCGAATCTTCCAGCGATTTTGCAAGAATCGTCGCATTGTACAACACTATCTGATTAAATCGACAGAAAAATGAGCAAATCGACTGTACCATGCAACTGTAAGGTTAACGAAAGTATAGTTTGCTTCACTGTTCATTAAGGGCTACGAAAGAGATATCCATGAATTGTGTAAAGTGGAAGCAGCAGTGGATGAAATCCATGGGAAATATACGCTATGGTTCAACCTATCTAAGTAAAAACGAGAGACGCTACTCGAAATTAAAAATAATTGATTATTAAATAAATTACGCGAATTTCAGAAATAAAATTACTTACGTATGAAAGGTAACGCCGTCTTTTTCTTTGGAAACAACAAAGCTTGAGTTTTTGCAATTCACAACGGCACAGTAAGGCATTTTTATGTTTATTAGTACACGGCTACATTTGAACAGCCAGAAAGCGACTGAGCCGGGATGAGTGGAGTCCACCTATTAAAAACACGCGAAGTAGGTAGACTTTCGCTGTCTATCTCGATATCTGGTCTGTGGTTTTAAACAATACGGCTATCATAAGATAACTCTATGTTTAGTTCAAAATATTAGTATGTTGTTGATTACATAAGTTTTGTGTGTAAAAAATAACAAACTTAATAACAAAAATTGGGATAATAGTAGCAAGATGTTTGTTTAGTGTTTAATAATAATAATTGTTTGATAATTCAGCAAGCCTTTAGTATCGAATAGTCTAAGAATTAGTAAAAACTAAGTAAACATGTTTTGTTGCACGTTACTAATCCGATTTGTTTACTTCATTAAGGTTATACTTAGCTTTTAAACAACCGAACTGAAGATAACCAAACCAGTTTTGTGCTTCATAAATAAACCACTTTAATTATTTCAAATTAATTTTGTTGACGACTGACTGAAGTATGGTTAAAAACCGAAAAAGTTTTGTTATTAATTTTTTTCAGTGTACGACGCGATTCTAATGGTTCCAATGATAAACGTTCGCATCTGTTTTTGAAGGGCGCGCGGCGAAGACCGAGAAGCTTTTCAATGTAGTACCTACCATTATTATAGTATTATTATTAGTATATAATAGTATTACTTATCTTCAATGTAGACCCACTGGTTCTACTGTACAATTTGTGAGATTTTGACAAAAAGTATTAAAACAATCTGTGCCTTCAGCCCGCCCGGGAAAAGATGCGACTCTACAATTATGTAGAAGAGTGGCGTGAGATTGTTTTGAACTTATGGGTATGTAGTAATAGGCATATAACCTTAAAGTACAGACTGCGCGATCTTTCTAACGTTATGTAATGTCGCACAGGTCAACCAAAGAGGTGTCGGTGCCACTTGAATAAATGTGTTACCTTCTCTTATTCGATTACGCACAGGGCACGTTTAGGGTCAATTTATTAGTAAATCTTTGGATTTGTGACAGAAACCTTGTTAAGTGACATTAGAATCCCGCACCCGTAGCATGCCGAGCGCGGGGGGAGGGGTTTGTCGCGAAAGGTGAGAGACAGAGCTATATATATATATAGGTAGCGAATAGCTATGTCTCGCGGGGTCGGCATGTTACTGGTGCTTCGATATTCTCTATTCTATATCTTAGGACATATCCAGGTTACTTGTTAAAATTACAGTTGCTTTAGTGATAGCTCCTGTGAAATAATTGCGCTCATTAGGTTTGTAATGTTATTCTCACATCTGGGAATAGGCTATGTAAAAATAAATCAAAGGTGCCAAACTGAAAAAACCATTTTGAGATAATTGTGTTCATAACCGAAATCTGTTATTCCCATAAAAAAATATTATAGGATTACTGAAATATCCGTAAAAAACGTAATGTACTTCATTTGTCCTCTACGGCGTAGTTTTTTCAAATTCCCTTCGCCGTTAATTTGGCCGTTCTGTAAAACTGTCAAGTATCAACATTTTTCCTGTTAGTCGATAACGCAGATGTCAGCCGGAACGTAAACAAATATTGATATTATAGTATTTTAGTTTCGGTTTAGTTTATAATCGGAAACAACCAGCCTCACGTGCAACCGTTCCAAAACTGTGAGCATGTGACGTCACAAGGGGAGGTACTTTAAAAATAATTTAAAAAATAATAAGACATCCACTGAAATTAATTTCATAAAATAGCCTAAAACACAACATAAAATAAAAAGAAATACGCATTTTTTTTAGCATGGCCCATTTCTATCAGAATCAGTAATAATCTTGTTCCAATTGGAAGATTTCTCCATTTGAAAGGAGTTTAGTAGAAATTCTTATATGTCAGGGTAGACATGATAAGTCTACTGGTTGGGCAACATCAATTTGAAGGCTCTGCTTTAACCACTCACAATATATGTAACGAACTACCGGACAAACTGTATAGGTACTAAACAGTTACAGTACATATCTACACATTAAATGAAGCATGAGACATACTATGGAAGTATGTACGGAATCGTTGTTATGAAACTCACTCTTACATACAAATGGGTAACCTTTTTGAATCGCGTAGGAAACATCTCTTACAGCCGCTATGTTCCTCCTATTGCATAATGTCACGCAGGTCATGTCCCTTGGGTGTGTGAGGGCGGTGTGCACACACATTTTTAAATGTAAATAGACCTTATATCTGAAGCCGTAACGGTCACAACAGCTAGGAAGAGTACGTGCGTCGCGCGTCGAAATGTAAGGTGCTAACTCTTAAGGGAAATTTGTACCACACTTTTTGATAGCCGCTAAATACAGTTTAGATAAGGTTTAAATACCGGCCAAGACTTTAGAATTCTTGACCATATGACTTCACCGTGTTGTACTTTAGTTGTATTTAGCGGACTTCACATATGCTCGTGTTTAATCGCCTATCAGAAATTCACATATTTACTAAAAATAAATTCGAAATCCTTCACAAAATTGATAAATTCTCATCAAATCGGGTTTCATGAACTTTTGGAGATATAATGCAATTTTTCTTTTTATTGCATACCATAAAACTATATAATAGTAGTTTATGTGACTGCTTCATAATGGAGGGCATTAAAACTCGAGAGCGGGTTTATGAAACGAGCCGAAGGCGAGTTTCATAATAATATCACTCGAGAGTTTTAATGCCTAATTATGTATGGTTACATACACTAGTTTATCTACACACATATCATAAGCAATCTTTGATGTGTTCAGGAACCGCATGTTTGACCGGCATTGTGGTTCTGCAATTGTTTAGCTTGTTCTTTAGTACCAACTTCACGCAGACGGGCGTCGGCGTTCGAAATTTGAATGTCAGTACCAACTTCACAGACAAACTAGGGACGGCACGCGGGTGGGCGTCGGCGTTCGAAATTTGAATGTCATTATATGTAGAAAAACTACACATAATGACCATAATGTGTAGTTTTCCAGATACGAAACGAGTTTTTACCAAGTAGTTTAACATAATGCTGATCGTAACGTGCGGTTTTTGAACGCAGTAAAGAGGGTTTATGATACGTGTGTAGATAATAGTAGTTTATGTGACTGCTACATAATGGAGGGCATTAATACTCCGAGCCGAAGGCGAGTTTCATAATAATATCACTCGAGAGTTTTAATGCCTAATTATGTACAGTTACATTCACTAGTTTATCTACACACATATCATAAGCTCTCTTTGATGTGTTCAGGAACCGCATATTTGACCGGAATTGTGGCTCTGCAGTTGTTTAGCTTGTTCTGTAGTACCAACGTGCCGCAGGCGGGCGTCGGCGTTTGAAATTTGAATGTCACTACTAACTTCACAGACAAACTAGGGGCGGCACGCAGGCCGGCGTCGGCGTTCGAAATTTGAATGTCATAATATGCAGAAAAATTACACATTATGGTCATAATGTGTAATGAGTTTTTACCAAGTAGTTTAACATTATGCTAATCGTAACGTGCGGTTTTGTACGCAGTAAAGAGGGTTTATGATACGTGTGTAGATAAACGCCTTTAAAGTTTATTTCAGAACTAATGTTTTAATTATCGCTAAAACGATTTTACCAATATCACCCAACAAACCTCTCTTTAGTCAAATCAGAAAGTGACCTATACCAACTATTTTGGTTCTGTTAAACTACATAAGGTCGCCTCGCTCCGCTCCGCTTCGCTTCGGCTATCGGTTTTATTATAACGTTGTGACCTACCAAACCTATCTTTAGTTTTCAGATAGAAAGTGATCTATTCCAACCAATTCGGTTCTGTGAAACTAAATGGGGTCCCGCGCCGGTGGCGACTGTGCGGGCTGCGGGATGAATAAATACCTATGGAAACGGCTGTAGTTTTAGTTTGACAATAATATATTTGGGATTGAGGTTGGATAATTGAATAGATAAAACTATAATTTTTGGTAGTAATGTTCCTGTTTCAGTAAAACAATATTTGATGAGAGTTTATCCGTTTGGTTAGGCAAAAAGAATATCCAATACAAAATGTTCAACTATTTTGATGAAATAAGTATACATTGTTTTGGAAAGGATTTAAATTGTACACTTTCAAAAAGTGTGGTACAAGTCGGCCAAAGAGAATTCTTTAGTGGGTAAGTGTGTGAGTCGTCTGAGTGCTAATTCAAGCTTGCAATTAAGATGCGTTGATAGTGTGGGCTTGTGTGGTTTATGGTTAGAGGGATTGGCGATTATATCAATATTGTCTATATGCACTTTATTGTAAAACTGTTATGATACGTGTTTTCGTTAAATATGTCAGGAAAAGCTCATCAATGCGGCATTGTGTAATAAAAAAAACCTTTTATTTTCGAATAAGATGTTAAGCTGGCCAATTGTGCCTCTGCCACTCCATATAGGAAAAATCGTGACGCTATGTCATGCTTTGCTTTTTATTCTCTCCTGAGGTCAAGGATAATCTTACGAACCATAATGTCATCAGTGCTATGGTGGAAAGTTCCAATATAGAATATGTTTATATACTTGGTGATTTTAACGCACATCCTAACGAACCTTTCTACCACGAACTTACTAGTTTTTGCTCGGAACAGGAATGGTGTTGTGTAGATTCGGAATTACTTAAGTCAGATACCTACACTTATGTAAGTAAATCGCACCCCGACTGCAGAAGGTGGCTAGACCACGTTGTTGTAACGGATTCAGCCCGACAGACAATCTCTGAGTCATCAGTTATAGAGGATGTGTACTGGTCAGATCATTTGCCCTTATCAATAAAATGTAATTTGAACTTAGTTAGTCCTAAGATACATAATAAGGATAAAATAATACCAAATAAAGTAAAATGGGGGGTAAGGACACTGGAACAAATAAGTAAGTACAGTAAATATTGTAACAATAAACTTCGTTTGATAGATTTTCCAGTACAGTTTCAAAATTGTTGTAATATACAGTGTGATAAACTAGATCATAGATCTATCATAGACGGTCTTTACAGCAGTATTAAAGATTCTATAAGGGAGGCATCAATAATTAGTTATGTAACTTCCAAAAATCATAAAAAACAAATTACAGGGTGGAATAAACATGTCAGTACTGCTCATGGGATGGCCCGCGAAAAATTTCAGTTGTGGATTTTACATGGAAGACCTAGACAGGGGGAAGTTTTTGATGATATGAACCTAAGCCGTAAATTATTCAGATCTAAGCTTAAATGGTGTCAGAACAACCAGGAACAAATTAAAATGGATATACTGGCCGAGCACCATTCTAAAAAGAATTTTTGTGATTTTTGGAAGAAGACAAATAAGTTAACTCCTAAACCTACACAACCAGTAAGTGTTGATGGGGTCAGTGACCCCAAACAGATTGCTGACTTGTTTATGAGTCATTTTTGTGTTAAATCTCAGCTGCAGCCGGTGCACACTGTGCTGGATGCTAGGGACCATCATGTTCCGGAAATAACCACAAAATTCAAAGCCAAAGAAATAGCTATGAGCATTCGTAAAATGGTCAGAGGAAAATCGCCGGGACATGTTGGTCTAAGCATCGAGCACCTGCAATGTGCTGGAGTTCATCTACCTAGGGTTCTTGCTATGTTATTTAATTTATGCGCAGTTCATTCATACCTTCCACAGAATCTCATGAGAACAATAGTTGTCCCTATTATAAAAAATAAAACAGGTGATATTTCGAGCAAGCAAAATTATAGACCAATTTCTTTAGCAACTGTTGTAGCAAAGGTTTTTGATAGTGTGCTTAATTCTCAGTTTCAAAAGTATCTTCATCTAAATGACGCTCAGTTCGGGTTTCGACCAGGACTGTCTACTGAAAGTGCGATTCTGAGTCTTAAGCACACTGTCAGATACTACACGGATAGGAAAACACCTGTTTATGCATGCTTCTTGGATTTATCAAAAGCTTTTGATCTCGTGTCTTATGAGGTTCTGTGGAAGAAAGTGAATGAAACTGGACTACCTTGTGAACTTACCAGTATTTTTAAATACTGGTATGCAAACCAGACGAATTGTGTTAGGTGGGCCAACAAGCTTTCGGACACATATAGGTTGGAGTGCGGGGTGAGACAGGGGGGGTTGACCTCGCCGTCGCTCTTCAACTTATATGTGAATGATCTGATCGAGGAGCTCAGCAATGCGGGTGTCGGCTGCTCCATTAACGGGAAATTGGTAAACAACATCAGCTACGCAGACGACATGTGCTTCTTGAGCCCTTCGATCAGTGGTTTAAGGAGGCTGGTGTCTATGTGTGAGACCTATGTGGAAGCTCACGGTTTGCGCTATAATCCAACTAAAAGCGAAATTATGATATTTAAAGCAGGTAATAAGGCTCCAACTCATGTACCGCCTATTTTTTGAGTGGATCTCAATTGAGACAAGTTAGTGTATTTAAATATCTTGGTCATCTGGTTACCGAGGAGTTATCAGATGATCAAGATATGGAGAGGGAGCGAAGGGGGTTGGCGATTCGCTGCAATATGCTGGCCCGCAGATTTGCGCGGTGTGGGAGGGCTGTCAAGGTGACTTTATTCAAGGCATATTGTCAGTCCTTCTACACGTGTGCTTTGTGGGTCAGATACAAGCAGAAGTCGTTCGACGCCCTTCGAGTCCAATATAACAATGGTTTCAGGATGCTGTTGGGGCTGCCGCGTTATTGCAGTGCATCGGGGATGTTTGCTGAAGAGCGTACGGCAGATTTTTACGCTATACTTCGAGCACGTACGGCATCCCTGATGTACCGTATGCGGGGTTGCGCCAACTCCATCCTGGACATCATTGAGGAAAGGATAGACTGTCCGATCAGGTGTCACTGGGTAAACATTCACATGACATATAATAAAAAAAATGTAAAGCCCAGTACACCGGGGTTGGATAGTCTATCCTATCCATGCTTTTGTTAATTTATTTAATTTAATTTATTAAGTTAGTGTAAGCGTTTTTAAAACAATGTATGGATCGCTAGTAGTCCGAAATAAAAATATTTGAATTGAATTGAATTGAATAATCAGGAGTTATTAATTTGAAACTGTAGGCAATGTATTCCGGTACAATGAGAAGCGGAATATACTGGGCCGGCCTACATACTACCAGATGCCAGCAAATTACGTTTTTGGGGTTCCCTGTAGCACCCTTGGGTTACAACTATTGTTACTGTACACTGCAACTCTACAGTCCATCTGTCCGCCTGTCCGTCCGTCCGTCCGTCAGCGAGCTGTATCTCATGAACCACAATAGGTAGAGAGTTGAAATGTTCACAAACTGTGTGTTTTTGTTGCCGCTGCAGTAACAAATAATGAACTAAACGAGATTTTATAAATTAAAGAGACGTATCCGAACACCTCCCGCGATTTTAAAAACCATAACATGATCGTAGATTTCGCGGCATATTACATGGTTTTGTTGCTGCAATTGGTTTGATATCGGATTGGTATCAATCGTAGGGTTCAAATCCACATTTCAACATAAAGTTATTCTCTTTTTGTATGAAATTAAAATTTTAGTGGTTAAGTTTTTTGTACGATGGCACGGAACCCTTCGTGTGCAAGTCGACCCGCACTTGACCGATTTTTTACTGTAAGGCACTAAGGGCTGACGCAATCAATCTACATCCGATTCAGTTTTACTACTCATATGCCGTCGATTTCAAATTGACGAACAATGACAGCTGACACAAGTAATGCGCTCTGAGTGAACAAACAGGAAATATCTGGATCCCATCACCCTACACGTGCTCCTGGTTAGTATTTTTCATATTTGTAATAGTTAAGCACAACCTATTTTTAAAAGAGATCTAAAAATCAATCTCTGGGAGTTTCTACGCCCTTCTTCTCCCACAGTGGTCCAATGTAGAGAAGCGGCAAAATTGACGTTTGCTAAGTATATGTAAATATCTACAGTAATAAAGTACTTTGACTTTGACTTGACTTTGACTTTCAAATATACACTGGCAAAATTAACCACAAAAAAGTGACAAAAGTAGAAGAAGACTGATCAAACTCCAATTTGAAGTAAGCCATCATCATTCTTTAAAACATCAATTTGAGAGGGATTGCGAAAGAAGTTACTCGATGTCAGATATACAGACTAAAGCTAGAGAAATACGTTAAATTTTCTAATATCGTGAAAAGTATTAGATAACAGATTTTTTACAAGAGATCTAAAAAATAATCTTTGAGGGTTTCTGCGCCTTCATTTCTTCCACAAAGGTCTAATGTAGAGAAGGGGCAAAAAATTACGTTTTCTAAGGACATTATTTTATATCCGCAGAAGTAACAGAAATTTCGATTTGATTTGATTGCTTTGTATATCGCTTGTGCTCCTACCAAAGGCCTCTGTAACCAGCACTGAGCTAGCAGCTTCCGGAGGCGCGATGTTTACAATGAGAACTGATTGCAGTCTTAAACAGTCTGAGCCGACAAAACAATAGCAAACAATTAGTCAAAGAACGTTGGAGTTTCTTAGAGGATATGACTAAATAAGGTACCAACGAATCAAAAGTACGTAGATAGCATGTAGAAGTAGTAGCATTTGTAATCTTGAAGCTTGTATGAAGAGACTTTGAATGTTGATAAGCGTGTGATTAATGCCAAGATCTTAGCAAGTTTAGGTTAGTCGTTAAGGCACCTTCTTCTGAGAAATAGGTTTCGGATGTATGTATGTGTGTATAAATATAATAGTATTCCTCAGCTTGGAAATATGGATTTAAATAGCAGAAAACCACAAGGACACAATCGATTGTAGCGCGCCCATACGAAAGACATCAACGCGCGTGGGAGATGATACACGCACACCATGGACCGTAGAGTATCTGTTGTATGAAGATAGATAACACCGCATACACCTGTCAGCGCTGTCCATCCGTATAAGGGCGCAACACAAAATTGGTTCAACAGTCTGCAGGTCTTAAAAGATGTGCGACAACCTTTACAATACCTTTTTGTAATTGTGATTTGTGTGTTTTATGTGTGTCGATTGTTGCGAGGCGATAGTGACTGCGCCGCGCTTGTTGGTACGGTATGTGCGCTATACGTGCCAGATATATTGTCAATTGTCAATTGTAAGACGGGGTGGTTTCCGCAACTCGACGACGAAAGCGCCTATTTTGCGTGTGGGTGGGAATGCGATATCATTCGAGCCAACCCAACTCCTCCAGGAACGCCAGCAGGCCCTTTACGTTACCGACTATCCCTGGAAGGTCCTTCGATTGACCGAGGTGTTTAGCCCTGTAGTCCGCTACTCCTGTGCACTCCATGAGGACGTGAGCAGCCGTTTCTTCTGCCTCCAAGCAGGCTCTGCAAAGGGGGCTGTCGGTAACACCTAGGACATATAGATGTTTATTAAAGAAACCATGCCAGTAAGTGCTGCAGTCACCAGTCGCTTGCGCGGCTTACTAAGTCGAAGCAAGGTCTTAGCAAGCCTAGCGCTAGGGGACGGCAAGGCCAGCTTATCCTGCCTGCACTCCTCATGGTTTGTCCAAAGAGTGGCATGATCATTCCTGGTCGACTCTCTCAGAAATGTGCGTACCATCTTGAAGGGAAGAGGGATGATAGGTTCGGGACCATACGCTGTCAAGCTAGATCCTTTACGCGCCAACTCATCCGCTGCATCGTTACCTCTTGACCCGCTGTGTCCTTTTATCCATTGAAGGATTACGCGGTTATGTTGACACACCTCCATCAGTCGTTTGTGACACTCGTAGATTAGTTAATAGTGTTGCTATTTAGGGCTTGTAAGAGGGCCATGCTATCCGAGAGGATTCGAATGGAGGAATCTCTTACCTTTCTCGATGCCCATGCATTCAGCTTGAAAGACAGTATTATGGGCACCCAGTGGAATGGCTATCTTGATGTTTAGGTCCTCCGAGAAAGTGCCTGAACCAGTGCCTGCTTCAGTTTTTGAACCATCGGTAAAAATTCTGAGCTCTTTAACGTCGAGCCCCTCAACCCGATGGTCTTCATGTAACTGTATATTGTATTTTTTGTCAAAAACAAATTGTTTAGGGATTCTGTCACTGCAAGCCATAGAGATGGGAATTTTTTTGTAAACTGCCCCTAGGATGGCGGTGTGTGAGGTCCTGTTTTTCCTCCAAAGTCCTAAGGTGTTGAGTCTCACCGCGTGCCAGATATATATTAACGCGCACGCAGGCCCCAGCTGTTGGCGGGCGGCACGCACCGCAAGGTGGCGCGCCAGCAGTCTCCGCTGGTGAGGGCGAGGGACAGTCTCAACGCTCTGTTGGCTGCAGCAGCACGGACTGATCTGTTTGGTGTTGCATGGAGGCATAGTGTGCGAGATTGTGGCAGGTTCTGCGAGAAGCATATTTGAAAGGATTGTGTGATGTTGAAATTTAAACTGATTGTATTTTGTCTGACATAGATCTAATTTTATTTTATTGACATTAATCTTATTTTATTTTATTGACATTATGTATGCTGATATCCAAATTGTATTTTATTATGATTTTTTATATTTTATATGTGCTGTGTATGACGCTTTGGATTGTTATCCATAAGTTGTACACTAAGATGGAATCAAACATAGCGTCATGCCTTTTCCCATACGAGGGGGCAGTAATGAATAATGGAGTAATGAAGGTTTCCTCACGATGTTTTCCATAACCGTTAGTACGTCAAACGATACGATGTAAATTAATAATGTCATTGGTACATGGGCAGGAATCGAACTTGCATGTCATGTGTGAGAAGCAAGCGTGAAACTCATTTGATCACGGAGCTCATATAGCTCGCTTATTCTTATTAAATCTCGTGTGTGGGTTTAAATCTGTGTCTTAAATTTCCTATCAGGGTAAAGTTACTATGCCAGGTGTTAAAATGTTGAAGTAATCTAACCTCTTTGTAATACGATTTCCACTATGTATCATTTTTGTTGCGATAATTATAAAAAAACGTAACATCTAGATAATACAATGTAATAAGTTGTTAAATACTTTACTTGTAATGATCGTTATAATATGGATGTACTCGGTAATTACATACATATAAGTAAATATTGTTTTCTCTGTTAGTTAATCTACTTTTTATTATATCATCTACTTATCCACTGAATATAAAAAAGTTTTACCAGATTGAATGTCGAAAGTTAATGCATAAAACTTGTTCAAAGAGTGAAATTAAGCAGCAAATATGATAACAAAGGTATCATATTACACATTATATTTATTTTTTATATTGGCTGCAAAAACAAGCGGTGCCTTGGGTAGAAAACTGTATTTAAAGAGAAAGCATTTTATAATTTTTTAGGGTTCCGTACCTTAAAAGGCAAAAAGGGACCTCGTACAAATGTATAATATAAGCCTAAAAATGAGGAAATTAAAAAAAGAAAAAAACAACATATTTTTGTTAGTAAAATATACGTAATACTAAGGTTTGTAAAAATCTGACTTCGATGGCTTTATTTGTTTCTTTGTTTTCCAATATTTGAAAAAAAACAGTATTTATCTATTAAACAAGCTCTAAACAACGTTAGCCGAATTGATGGGGTAGGACATTTTTACGCCCTCTTTTTGCTGTATGGGAGCCTCCTGTTTTTTTTTTTTTGATAATTTATATGGCTTTGGGTTTGTTTATACTCTAAAATTTTCAAGACTATATAGCTTTCACCGATTGGCTGTAAAACCTATGCGACAGACTACGGACGGACGGAAGGACATGTAAGTGACAGCAATAGGGCTCCGTTCAGAATCTTCGCGTACGGAACCCTGAAAACCAAAAGTACTACCTTTTTATTTTGTTAATTCATATATAAGTCACGTCACGCGTCCGTAATCGTATGTTTTATTGTGTAATACAAAAAGATGTTTTGCTTGATGCAATAAACTGGGGAGATGAAATAAAACTTCAAAGTAGTTCGTAACTTCCGCTGAGCAACATTATAAGTGCAGTCGAATATATGGTAGAATATTTAAGTTAAACTTTCATAAAGTCCAGAAGAGCCAATGAAAAATTGAAATCGATTTAGTTAATTATCATAAATAGATACAAAGGTAATTTAATAAAAATTGACACAATACTAATCGGGTTGATTATATATAAAAACGTGTATACGTTAAAAGTGATAGTACCCATCAATATGAACAACGTTCCACAAGAATCAATGGTCACAAACGAAAAAAAAGTTTCGTTCCTCAGTACATTGACCCCATCAGCTGATAATACACTGACGAGCAATGAAAAAGTTCCACCCACAAAAAGCCGACAAATACCTTAATATCTCCTGAGACATAGAACCAATATTGCGTTTACAATATTTACGTTTTTAATTGGTAATATTCTGATGCGCTGTTAAATGTACTTCAATATTGCAGACGGCGTCATTAAGCTAGCCTTTCCCGTTTAGGAGTAATTTGTTACTATGTCAGTGGAACTTTTTCATTGCTCGTCAGTGTAAGTTACTATGGCAGACCCATTTTTTTTTTTTCGTTTGCGACCGCATGTTTCTTGGAGAAAGTTATACATATTGATGGTACTAAACTACGAAATTCTGGCATTAACTGCAGTTTTTTTTTCGAAAAAGATACCTTAAGTGATGGTATATTTACTGTACTTTTGTAAAGTAAACTTAATTTGCTACAAATTGAGTCCAACCAGAGCTTTCTAGGTGCATTGCTTAAAGATAAAGCTTGCTTGCGAAGATAAAGCCAATAAAAAATTATGTATTATACCATTTCCTTCAGATTAAGAGAGCAGTTTATGAATGGTTTATGACAAGATTGACTTGATGAACCCTTATAAGGAAGCAGTAATGAATCCAGTTTAGTATATTGATGAGAGAATAGTATTAACATATTTTATATACTTACGAAAAATAGAGTATCGAATAACTGGATAGGCGTGAGCACAATAGCGCCTCTGCCATTCCTTATGGGAAAAGGCATGATGATATGTTATGTTTTGTTTAAAAAATGTGCACTTTACAAATATTCCTACTGTATAGAAAAATAATCAGTTTGCCTAGACTACGACTTTGACGACCGGTGTAGCCTAGCGGGTAGTGACCGTGACTACAAAGCTGACGGTCCTGGGTTCGAATCCCGGTGAGGGCAATATTTGTGTGATGAGCATCAATATTTTTTTCTTAGTCTCGGATGTTTTCTATGTATTTACATAAGTATTTATCTCTGTTAAATATATCGTCGCCTAGCACCCATAACATAAGCTTTATTGAGCTTAGTATGGGCCTAGTTAGATTTATGTAAGATTGCCCTCTAATATTTATTTATTATTTATTTATTATTTATTTATTTCCAGTTCATTTGTTAGTTTTGGCATTTTAATACCTCGAATGATCGTAATCATAAAATTTCATTCGCTCGGTTCTAAAAAGTGTAAATTTTATATAACCCATGTGCACAAATTACAATGACAGATGGATACGATACGTCAACTCAAATGTTACCTTATCATATCATTAAAGATATTACCATACAATTCAAGACAAGTGAAGCTTAAACACCCATTTGGATGAAGCTTTAAAATTTACTTACATAAGCTTTGGAGTACAATGCAATCACAGGGCGCGGCCAGACCATGCTCAAAAGCTTGACTCATACAAATTGACATGATATCGGTGTGCAATTTGTTGTATTGATTATTCGATTGCCACGGTTTCATAAGCTTCGTTATACCAGATGGGAGGATCAAAAGAAAGTAGATCGAATTTGTTTCATCTATTGGTACAACAATGCCGGGTATTAACGAACGGTGTAGTCAAATAAGGGTTAGGAAGGGTCATCATAATGAACAACTTAAATTGTGAAGCCGATTTCGTCACAGCATTCTTCACACGAGAGTCGTAGTAAAATATGTTCAGAAATGTACTTATTATATTCGAGTGAAAGAGATCAAAAACCTGACCACCATAATATCGCACTCTAAAGAGAACATACATACATGCAAACATATGCTCATGCCTATTTCCCAGAAGAGGGGTAGGCAGAGACCAAAGACCTCCACCTGCTACGATCCTGGCATACATCTCTCGCTTCCTCAACGTTCATAAGTCTCTTCATGCAAGCTCGCTGGTTACGGGTACTTCGTATTTGCCCCTTCACTAACCTTCTTGGGCGTCCCCGTCCGTCGGCTCCTTTTACACCCGCTGTATAAATCTGTTTCGTTAATCTCCTTTTATTCATCCTTTCAACGTGACCAAATCATCTAAGCTGGCATTTCTCTATCCTTGTCACTACATCTTCTTCCAATCCACAGCGTTCCCTTATAACTTCACTCTTCAATCTATCTCTCAATGTTACTCCACATATAACACATACAAAGAATATGAAACCTATAACCACCGGATGGGCAATCGACTAAATGCAAACGAAGCAGCAAGCAAGAGTTTTTTTTAATTTGGAATGAGGTAATTTTTTAAGCTTTTTCATTGGATACCCAACCGGCCCTGACCAAATTGTTTGTATGCTTGTCATCAACATCCCTCCGTCAAGCTGCACTGAGCCAGCGTGGTGGAGTATGGCTCAATCTTACTCATGTCCCGGTAAAGGCCCGTGCCCCTCCTCGATGGGGACATTAATGGCCTAAATTTGTTTTATTTTTTATTTTATGATATTACTCTAGACATTAAATTTAATGTGACGTCACATAGACGCTTCTAACGATAACTCTTACAATTTGTTTAGATATTCTTGTGGAACAAATGCACAAACATACACACCATACATATGTCGTAACCATATCGTAGAATTGACTATAATGAAATAGCCAACCATGGTTGAATTAGAACTTTCATTGAGCGATAAATATTTTAGGGCAAAACAGTGCGGTAGCTTAGGTGAAGACTAAAGGGGGCGAACGCAGCAAAGCCTCCGAAGTCTTCGTGTTAGTTCGACATGTATAACACAAAAATTACTACGCAGTACTGAATAAAAATGCTTTTCAAAAGACATGTTTTCATGAAACTCAACCCTTTTTTTGACTACATGTGACTACATCATGAAATGGTTGATCATTTCATGAAATTATCAATCCATGGATATGGATGGCTATTTCATTAAATGGTCACATTCTACGATATAGCTACGAAAGACACATATCGGTCAAACACATAACCCTCCTTTTGACTTCGCCGTAGTCAGGTAAAAGATACTCCACGCACACCCAATTAAAATCCCTTAAATATGTCTTCCTGAAGCGTGGCATTTGTATCAGGCGCTTCCGTGCTCCGGATGACACGCTAAGCTGTAGTTCCCCGCTGCTATCGCTCTTACGTAGTGGTCTTCGTAAAGTTGTGTCAGAGGCCCTAATAAGGCAGCTTGATAACTTCTGACAGTCGGGTCGGCCAATAGTCTGACACCCCTCCATCAACCCGCACTGGGCCTGCGTGGTGGAGTATGGCTAAATCTTACTTGTATCCAGGTAAAGGACAGTGACCCTCGGAGGGGACCTTAATGGCCTTCATTTGTTTTATTATTTATTTAAAATACGACCACACCTTTCTGTTACATCCTGGATTAACTGTAAGTATCCTGACTCGAGATAAGAAATACGAGTATAGTTATTTATTTTACTATAGTTTTTGGAAGAGAAACAAAAGCCCGTCATGATAAATGGTCATTTGACAGTTCATTTGAAGAACAATATGGTCAAGAAAGCTGACCCCTGACCTGTGGTCGCCTGGTTTCATATACGGCTTTGTTTAAGTATCTTATTACGTAAGTTTGACTATCAAGATATACTTTACAGGTCCTAATGAACACTGATGTGGTCGTTGTTAGATCCTGTTTATTGCGAAATGAGTAAGACATAGTATAGGCTAGAAAGTCAGTGGATGAGAAAATAATACACAAATCTTTGTAAGTTTTCATAGCGGCAGAAGGCTGGATACAAATAATAATGATGAACAAAAACGAAATAATAAAAGATGTGTGAGGTGATTAGCCTGTGACTAGAATTCTTTATATGGTTTTTAGTCCACTTTTAGGGTTCCGTACCCGAAGGCTGCCAAACGGGATCCTATTACTAAGCCTGCGCTTTCCGTCCGTCCGTCTGTCCGTCTGTCACCGCGCTCTACCGGATCAACCGAAATAGGTAAAGAGCTGAAATTTTCACAGGGTGTATTTTCGTTGCCGCTATAACAACAAATAATAAAACATACCGGTTTTGAGAATTAAAAGAAGTACCCATACAAGAAATTATCGGTATGGCAATTTTCTTAGCCCTTTTTTTGTTTTCGTTGTTTATCGGTGAAAACTGGACTCCCGATCTTTTCGGAAAATATATTGAATTGCAGTTATTGAGTTATTTCTCATTATAAGATTAATAATAGCTCATTCAAATTATGCATATTGTTTAAATCATATTTTGTTTTTATTTCAGTAAATAAGTTACTCAATTTCTATCCACTTCCGGTTTCAATGAATAAAAAGTTACGTTAACTGAGTACATAGTTCAATATTAATACACAAAACTCTTTTTCAATGTTTCAATTTACAGCCTTAAATTTAGTTTATTTTTAATATTTATTATCAAAAATTAAAAAGGTATACTCGTACAAAATACTGTAGTTTTACGTTTATCCGTGTACAGTGGTACGGAACCCTTCGTGTGCGGGTCCGACGTCCTACTCGCACCTGACCGGTTTTATTATATTGTGTACAAGTGTGTCCAATGTTTATTGAATATACCCTTTAGAACTTAGAGATTAAAAACCTATTAATTACCTTATGGTCCACGAACAAGGCAGCACTCTTCAGGTAACTTTATCTATCTTATTCATAGCATTTACAATCTAACGAATGTACTTCATGACTACGAGTGCTATTAGCTAAGCGAACGTGCAATTCCGACTTCCTACGAAGACGATTCTAACAATGGTTTTGTAAGTCGTGTGGAATTTTCGTGTGGGTATTTTGAACTAAACTTAACTGCCCGCATTATAGACTCTATGACACGAGTATTAAGAAAAGTACAAAGTCCTAAACGTGTAGCGGATGGTACAAACGGAGATGTCGTGTACCAGATGCACATCTGTTGAAGGTATTTCGCCTCAACTGCGAGTAGCACTTGAAAAGTTAAGCTAATAAACAAAATCAATTATCAATAATGCAGCAGGCCTTTTCCCATACGCCGTGGCAGTTGTTTAATGATCAATCTTGCATGACAGGGGGCTAGCCCATCGCTGTAGCTATGGAGATATGAAGGTTTCCTCATGACGTTTTCTAATACCGAAATAAAAGGGGTGCTACAAACAAATTACTATTGAAACTATTGTCTTCTTAAATGTTTAAGAACGATCTCTTCTGCCACATTTTTTCTTTTCACTGTCACACTGTCACTTCTCGTGATGATTGTACCCAAGTCATCGTATTCCTCATTAGCGACTAAAACCCGAGCTAAAACTTTGCGTAACTTTAAGTTAGGTGTAGTGAAGCGCATACTGCCTGTTAATGCATATATGCTAACCGCTTGACACATAATTCGTGTTTTCGTGCAACAATAAAAATATTTTACGGCTGAGATATTGATGAAATACGTTCTTAGAAATAAATAAAGCCAAAGTTTATGTACCTAGATAGAGACATATCCGTTGGCGTGGGAACCAATACACGGAGTCACAACATATAAAAAAGATGTAAGAAAATTTTAAAGATGAATCTAAACATATAAATGTATATGTATTTATAGTATATGTATATATATTATAGTAGAGTGTTAATAGAGTGTTAAATAATTGCTAAAAAGTGGGTGCAAAAGCCTCTTCCGGTAGTTTCCGCGAAAACTGTTTAAGAAGAATTAGTTAAAAAAATTACTGGAAAAGTCTTCGAGACCTATATCGTCCACATAGAACTATACACTAGGATAACCTATGTCACAAATTATACATCAGAAAATCCGACCGAACTTTAATAACACAATATTGTAAATACATCTTCAATACCTCTCAAACATATAATTATTACCTACCAAATTATTACCTAATTACACACCAGCTCCATACAAACCTATAAACAATCACCAACTCAACATTTACACGCCATCGAACGCGACGCGTACGCAAGGCGGGCGGCGAGCTTACAGCAGTGGGGATCCCTGGGCGGGCGGGCGCGCGTCGACGTAGTGCCAGTCACACCGCGACCTCCGCCGAAACATGACCTATCTGTGGCTAATCCTAGCACTGCTCCCCGTATTCGGTAAGTTTAAAAACAAGCAAACGAAGACAGAAGAAATCGAGTGCCCGGAAAATTGCAGTGCTATTTTTAAAACTTTTTTTCTGTTTCTGTGTTATTATTTCAGGTTTTTTTAATGTGTAACAAAAACTCGTGGAAAAATATAACTGTGAAGTGCGAAACCTGCTGACCGATATTGCAAAAAGTTTTCGTGCACGATCAAACACACGTATCGTGTCTGATCGGTGATTGCTATTGTTGAACATACCTATTATGATTGTTGACACGCGCGTGCGCTTCAGTGAAAGTATAGAATACAGGACGTCCGGGCGCGTGGGAATATCTATCTTTATATCTTTTTCTTGTTTGTCTGATGATCAGCATTACAAATGTTGATTTGATTAACATAAAGTAGGTTTTTTGTACTTCTTTCAAAATGAAGGGAAATGACCTGGTGCAAACTGGCCTTGCAGTCAAATTGTTCACTAAAGGTTTTGAGTGAAATCCAAGTTAATATTCATCTGTCAATCTATCTGATATAATGTCCCTGTTACGTACTCCCTGTAGGTCAATCTGTCTTGTTATATTATCTGGACCAAACGTAATGTAATTTTGCACTCTAGCTATAATACAAAATTATTAAGCGTACACATACATAATTAAGCGGCTTTCGCTAATGTGAGATTCAAGACCTATTAATTGACCTATCTCATCAAAAAAATTAGTGACGCAACAAAAACATTAGTATAATATAACATTAGTATGATAGTAGAACAAAAAAAAAACGATAAAGTCTTTGATCGTAACTCGACAATCGTAACAACAATAAACAATAAAAACAAAAACAACAATAAAGCAAACTCATTAAAATAACAGTTATTGGAATATCTGAGCTATAAGTTGTGCTACAGTATATGTAATCCCGGAGATTACATAGGTACAAACACTGCAGTAGTTGCACAGAAATGTGTGCAATACTGCACTGTGATTCTTAGATAACCACACCATGTAAGATTACAAAGAAAGCTTAGTAACCACTAACCATGGAAGTACTTATGTCTTAAGTAACGGAAGGTTAGGTTTTAAAATTAAATATTTCCACTGTTTTTCCCACAACTTAAAACTAATATGCCTACTTTTTCTAGCAAATAATCAGTTCATCTGAGACCTCAAGATGCCTGTTTCACCGACATGACGTATCAGCAGATTTGTGTATCTTGAGAAAATTGATAATCCAAGAACATGCCCAGTAAAGTACTTCGAACATTCATACTAAAGGAAATACATTATTAAAATACTTTAACCGCATAGCTTATTTGAACAAACTTGTTCTAATACTCTTCAATAACCGTACCGTACTTACCTATTTTCAAAAGGAATTTCACTTAATACGAATAGTAATTTCTGGTAATCTTTAAACAGTGAACGTCTTTAACGCACTATGAAAAGGTACCGACTTACAAAAGGAACTTGGTAAACTAAAAATGAATCGATATTGCTTATAAATTATATGTCGATATATACTCCCATACAGGGTGGCAGAGGCACGTCTTAACACCCACGTTTAAACGTTCCTTTTTCATGACATGGGGCCAGCCCATCCCATACAAGTTATAAATAAATGCTACGTACACACGCCAGGCCCCATTAGGCAAGATGTGCATAGCTCTGCACGTAATTACGTAAAGTTGCGCTTGCGCCGGCCACATGCATCTTCTCCCAGTAACCTACTCCGTGATTAGTGAGATTTTAAGCCCTATCGCGTATGAAATACAGGTAGGATAGCTAGGATGCACGTGCGACGGTTCAGTATCGCTGGCAGTGTTGCGCAACCGATGCACTTTCCATTATTAGAGGCAGTATGGTCTTGCGCACCTTACTGGTGGGTTCCCGTTCCGTTGCCGTCACTGCCTATCGCTCTGAGCACAAAATGATGGAAGGCATTTCTTAAATGTTAGATTTTTTGTCGACAAATAACAAGAACTTTGTTTGACAATTAAATCTTTTCCGAATTTTTCTCTAACCTTAAAATATGAGTTCCTATAGATTTGTGTATTTGTGTCTGGTTTTGAGAATCAGTTGATTTTCCTTATTGCAAAACGGCCATAGCCATGATATGATATACTCACGAAACAGAAATAACATAGTGCAAATATATTGTGGAGGCACTGTACACTTATATGTATGCACACTAACTATATATAAAAAGACTTGACAATATAAAAGCGTATTCGTGATTGACGAAAAGTTAACAAAACTTCACGAGACAAGAAGCACCCTCGCCCCATCGCCCATCGCATCGCTAATCGATTCCTTTGCATTTACATAAGTGAATTTCCCACGTTCTGCTAAACTGGGGCGACGCCGCGTGCGTGACGGACAGAGAACGTAACTCAAGGTCTAGATGGCTCGCCTATCGCTGGCCTAAACGTGATCAGTTCTTGGTAAAGTTACCACTTTTAGGAATATATCGACGACTTTTATTTAAGGAGTAGCCGAATCAACCGGATCGCAAGGCTCTGCCACTTTTAACAATAAGCAGAGCAGTGATCTTCGGCTCGCTTTTTTGTCTTTACGTTCCGATCATAGCGTAGTAACTTGTTCTTTGAGTTTGATGACGTTTATTTGCTTTCGCTTTGCATTTGTACTTGCAATATGTCCATCCTTTTTACTAGGGCAATCGAAACCATATAAAAACACGATAAACGTTTTTATCGGAAAGTGGAGATATTAATGAGGAATACAAATGCACAATTCTCAAATCACTGCGAGGTCATTGAAAGGCGACCATAGATCCGTGTCGATGCGATTCGTAAACATATCCATTCTTATAGTTCATATTCATAATCACCGAGTCATCACAACATTATTACGTCAGCATTAAACCAGTGATGGACAAATAGTAATTATGATTTTGCATGTTTTATGCATGACGGTCATTATTGTAACCGATACTTAATATTAAAGTGTTAAGGGAAATGCTTTTGATACACTGTGTTCTTTGGCCCATTGTGAATTGAAGACAATTTCGATAAAGTAAATGTATTGCTACGTGGACTATAACTTAGTGGTATATTTCGTATATTTTTATTGCACTTGAAAATTCACATGATAAGCTTATAAAAAAGACATTTGCAAAGGCAAGCTTACATTTAACAAGAGATTTCTTTCAAAAAACCCAACATGTTAGGATAAATTTCATAGCAGTGACAGGTAGACATTCGCGCAGAAATACAAATAAATAATATAAATAAGTGTTTTTACTAAACTACTAAATATACTACATATAGAAGAACATAAATACCTTATATAAATATACAATACTTACTTATTAAATCCCTAACTTTACAAATAACTTTACGAAAGACGATTCTTGAAGATAAAGACAGATGGACTGTCCCTGATGGCGCAGGCGCAGGGAAGCGCGTTCCACTGATTGTTTGTCCTCATGTCCCCATGTTCGTAAGCAACGGTATTGTGAGGCGGAGTAGATAGCATGGAGGCCATTTGCGATCTATGAGGTCTCGTCGACGGAAGGAAGACAAAGCGTTCACGCAAAAAGCAGGGATATCGGGGGTTAGTTAAGATGCTATACAGAAAAGTGAGGATGTGAGTATCCTGACGAAGACGAATAGGTAGCCATTTTAACTCCCTGCGATTCTGTGACACATGGTGGAACTTTCGCAGTCCGAAGATGAAACGAATCCCGAGATTTTTAAGTCGCTCCAGTTTGTTCAATTGCTCTTTGTGAGCGCTAGCCCATCAAAAATCTGTATAATCAATCAGCGGAAGGAGATGGGATTGAGCGTGGGCAATTTTCGTTTGACGTGACAAAAAGTTCTGGAATCCTCTTAGTAATGATGCCACTTAGTGAGTGAAAAGTGGCGAAGACACGCTTACTGACCTTGCTGACATGCTTTGACCACGATAGGTGGCTATCGAAAATGACCTCCAGGTTTTATAGTACCTTTATATACTACAGATGCAATGGGCAGTTGCTGTAGTTGATTTAACATGTAACTGAATTCCAGAATCATAGCCTGGCATTTACTGGGGTTAAAGAGCAGTCGAAAGGGCAAACCCCATATCCTGATGTTTTCGAGGTCAGCGTTTAGAGCATCTATAGCCAAAGTCACATCACTAAAGAAAAAATGATGGTAGATCTGAAAATCATCATAGAAATTATATGAAAAAGAGATAACATCAGAAATGGAGTTGATGAAGACTGAGAACTTAAGAGGGGAAAGAATACCACCCTGAGGAACCCCCGCAGTAAAATCTCACCACTCGGTTAATGCCTCTTCGGACCTTATGCGTTGCTGCCGATCTCTTAGGTAAGAGTCGCACCAGTAAGCCGAGCGGTTGGAGACTTTTAAGGACTAAGTCTAGCTTGATTCCGAAGCCTACGCCCCTCAGTGGGATCAAATCATTCAATCAAAATATTCTGTTTACGATTCTTTTAGATAATTATATATCTCCTAGAGTACATTATTCTTTTAATACTAGGTGTACGTTCCAAAAGCCGAGAACTCCAGAAACTTCTCAGAGAAGAACGCACAAGAAATCTGGGGTAGCTGTTTTTCACAGGAAACACTTACAACTAATAATACATTTAACTTATGTTTATTTTTAAGATAGCCAATGCAAGAACAAGCAGTTTATCTCCACGTCTTCTATTATTTGACACTGAGTAATATCCCTTCAAAGGTAATAAACATTTTGTATTTTTGGGTCGGTATGCTTTGAATAGTATCGTGGACCTCACTGTAAAAGCGTCAAATTATAGTCCTCATTAATGTGTATTTATATTTCACACATATTCACATAAAATATGGCTTTACGATCTTTCCCAGATGGGGTGATACAGACACTTTGCAGCAAGCTTAACCAGTATTGTAAACTCCTTCATGTTATCACGTAGGAAGTTAGTCTATCTCCGATATAGAAATAGAGTAAAGTAGATATAATACTTATGTTAAATATAATAATCTACCACTATTTTATTAAACCTTATTGTTATTATGGAGTGCAATAAATTAATATGAATATGAAATATGAATACTGAGTCTATCTAATTTGTTCTCAACTCAATTCCGGCTGCTTACCATTTCCAATAAATTCCATTGCAATAATTCCCTAACAGTCAATCGCATCAATGATTGCTCATTGATTACAAGATACATCTATGTCATCTATGTTATTACTATTCTCGTTTTGCTATTGCGTATGCTATACAACCGCGGTGACCTTTCGTTACAGGATGGCACCTTGCGCAGACGCATATGTAGGTACATCTCGCACACCGCAGAACGTGCTATTGTGCAAACACCCGTGCTATACCATTTGAAAAGACGTTTAGCAAAACTTGAGAGAACAGTAAAATCGGTGCATTGATTACCTACCTAAATATATAGAGGTAATACGTAGATTTATATGAACTTTCATGCCGTCATGATTTTTCCTAGAGATGCACATATTTGAGTTCTAGTTTAGCGAGTCATTCAATACTTACTCATGTTTTCGAGGTATGATGATGAAGACAAGGCACTGGTGGAAGGGCTTACGTATCATTTACAATAACTATAAACACAGATGTATAATACCACAAACACTATACATTTTAAATTAAAAACACCTAAAAAGGCCGACTTGCACCAGACTTTTGACAGCCGCGAGATACAGTTTAAACACAATTTAATATTGCCTGTCAGCCATTTTTACTTAACACGGCCATGTTAAGTGAACCTGTCTTACACAATACTCTTGCCGTGCTTGACTATGTAACTTGAACGTGTTGTACCTACAAAAATATGTTTGAACTGAATTTAGCGGATGTCAAAACGGCGTAAGTGAATCTAAAATTTGGCTCACTTGTTTTCTTGTGGAACTCATGTTTCGAATAGTGGTTCAATACTTCAGTGGAACCAATTTTGAGATAAAATGGTTAAGAACCATCGCAGTGAAGTCTACTACGAATTGAAAAAAACCGGTTAAGTGCGAGTATAACTCACTCACGAAGGGTTCCGTACCACCGTACAATGTTAGGGATGGTGTGGAGTGAATATTTTGGATTTAACATAGCAAAATGTTGTTTACAAAGTTATTGGTGCGGCTAATTTTACACTCCATGCGCGTAACCAGGTGCATTCATAAGTTTGTATGTGGTATTAAAATAATTGTTGTACGGGAGCCCCCTTAAATTTTAATTTTATTCAATTTTTTAGTATGTGTTGTAATAGCGGCAATAGAAATACATCATCTGTGAAAAATTAATCTCTACAACTATCACGGTTCATGAGATACAGCCTGGTGACAGACGGACGGACGTACGGACGGACAGCGGAGGCTTAGTAATACGGTCCCGTATGGCACTCTTCGGGTACAGAACCCTAAACAAAAGGCATAAAATCCCATCTATTCATTTGAGCGCTAGGATGCTACGGACAGATACACACATATAGACAAAAGCTTCAAACTTCTAGCACCTCTCTATTTTCGTAGGGGGCGCAAAAGGGACACCCTGCTGATTAAAGTTTTCCTAAGTTATCTTCTGATCTTTGGCGGGTAGAAGTTGGCGGTCAGTGCACAATACTCCTATTATTAGATACGCATCAGCTCTTATACAGTAACCAATAGACGACGCGTCAAACTGAATGTAACTCCAATACACGGCTTGTATGGGAACCTCGTTACAGTTAACCTCCAGCCTACTTAACCGCTGGCTTCTTTACAACATTCCGGTTACTGCTCTTACGCGAGTCTGTGGCGCAAGAAGCGGCTCATTACTCGTAGAATGTCCGCAAATCTCCCATAAAGAATATTTTAGATAAGTTAAGTAACGATGCAAACGTAAAGCGATGCGTTACAAACTCTACAAGCACAGAAAGTATTTGACAACGTAAAAACACGTACGAAAGAAGAAAACATTTGAAAAAGTGAAATATAAACTGATCTATTATGAATAATAATAGTGGCATCATTCCAGCTTAGAAATGTAACAATAATAAACGAGTCCGAGGAATTACAGTACGTGTTTGATCACTGTCGAGGCCATATCAAAGAATTGATCACTGACTGATGATAGACTTTTTAAAAGCATTTATAATTAGTATTACGTGGTGTTTTTAGGGTTCCGTACCCGAAGGGTTCCAAACGGGACCCTATTACTAAGACTCCGCTGTCCGTCCGTCCGTCTGTCACCAGGCTGTATCTCACGAACCGTGATAGTTAGACAGTTGAAATTTTCACAGATGATGTATTTATGTTGCCGCTATAACAACAAATACTAAAAACAGGATAAAAGAAATATTTAAGGGGGCTCCCATACAACAATTCTTTCAATACCACATACAAACTTATGGATGCACCTGGTTACGTACATGGAGTGTGAAAGTAACCGCACCAATAACTTTGTAAACAATATTTTGCTCTGTAAAATCCAAACTATTCACTCCACACCATCGCTTCCATTGAACGGTGGTACGGAACCCTTCGTGCGCGATTTAGACTCGCACTTGACCGGTTTTTTATAATGTACATGTCGAATTGACACGAAGACTATTCCGGGGCTTTGCTTTGCTTGCCCCCTTATACCTTCACCGAAGCGTGATTTGCCTAAAAAGATAGCCTTCGTTTAGTAAAAGTTCTAATTTAAACATGGTCGGCCATTTCATGAAATGTTCAATTCTGTGATACGATATGATAGCTCCATTACTCAGTGCGATATTATGTATCATAAAGATGTGTGATGTGCATATCTTACATGTGACCCACGTTTCCTACAGCAGCCGTCGTCTGCGATACAGATGATTCTCGGCCCAAATATTGCGACTCTGGAGACAGACATTGCGATCTAAATGAGCGTCGTTGGATTGCGAAGGACGTTGGATGTTAGGCCATTTCAAGAATAGACTACTGCGCAAAGTTGCACTAAATTAAAGGATTACTTGCGCCTGCGTGGTTCTTCATTGTGACTCATTTTAGGTGATGTCGATTGTTTAGCTTTGTTGTAGAGAACAAAACCTAGTAAATTAAATTTTTGTGAAAAGTCATATGTCAATTTAAAAACTGCTCAATCGAAAGTAATGCAAAGCAGATGCAAATGTGGTCTCGAGGAAGAATACTGTACTACAACTATAAAATGATGTGTACATGTGTGTGTGTGTCACTTACCACACCTATAATCGGAACAACCACAATGTCATAATGATATCAATTAACTATAATCCTCCGACAGCTCAAATAAAGTAAAATAACCGCGAAACCTTAAAGTTAGAAACTACTGTGAAACCACGGGTTCTAACAAAGGCTGTAACGAAAAGTTGTATTCCGTATTGTGAATAGTCGTAGTATGTAGTATGTGTAAAGGGACTTATTTAAAAAAAAATACCCTAGTATTTCCATAGCTGCGAGACTAGCTCCCTGCCACTTAAAATACAGTTTCGAATGACTATTTTATACAGAATGTAACAGAAACTGCATATTTTAGAGGGTTGTTAGGGGCATCCCTCTGAGCAACTTTTGGTCAACTTTAATTTTTCACTCCTCCATAGAGTTTGGGCCAGGCAGCTGTTTTGTATGGAGAAGTGAAAAATAAACTTGCTCTGTTCAAATCTGTTTCATAGTAAAAGTTGTTCAGAATGATGCCGACCTTGTCAAATATTTGTCAAATATGAATACACTTTTTTGTTAGACCTGTAGAGTTTTACAGTACGCGCAGGTCTTCCCCCAACCATCACCTTTCCTACCCATCATGGTTTTCTGGAAGAAATCTCTTGTGAAAAGTATTTGTATTTTTTCTATTATAAGTTATATTTATATCCATTTTGTATAGCACAATAAAGAAATTAGGAATTGGTATATTTTTTTTTGCTAAACATGGCTCCTGTGCCTCTGCTCCTCCTGTGGGAAAGGACAAAGCTTTGTTGTTGTTGTTTTACTACACCAATATTTTGTAACATTGTAATAGTGATGTTATCAACTGGTGAGATATTCTCATTCAGTAACTGCTTACGCATTCGCAGTCTCGAAAGTAATCCCAGCGTTTGATGGTTACATGTTGAATGTTGATCGACCTTAAAAGGTGAACCTCAAACGAACTTAAATGTTCATTTGCTCAGACCGTTTGACATCTGACCTACATCGTTCACGACCGCACTTTGACGTTACATGGTGCATCAAATTCGTGCCGACCTGCGGTTTATGTAATACGTGGATCGGTAATGCTTTAAACTGTTAACCTGAATACCTGAGACTAATATAAGCATTTGTAAGATTTATTGAATGTGTCAGATAGATTTCTTATAGCATTAACCGTCGGAGCCCACGAGATTTCCCATCATGACCTAACTAGCTATCTTGTAGAACCCTAAAACCAACACAGGGAGAACTCTAAAACACACACCTATCTGTGGTTACGTTCACATGATTAACAACTTATTTTCTCAGGTTATGAGATAGCATAAGTTCTGCTAAATATTTTTTCCCATAAAGGTCATTTTGTTATGGTATCTAAAAACATAGCAGATATATCTACAGCTTTTGGAAAACAAGGGCAAGTATATATATTTTGTTTTTTTTTTCTCAACAGGCGGGGCAGAGCGCTTCAGCTGCCGCGGTCGGATCCTCGGAGCTTATTACGCTGATGCAAAATCTGGCTGCAAAGCGTTCCACGTCTGCGTGAGAGTGGCCGGCGGCGGCATTAGAGACTTCCGCTTCTTCTGCCCTCCTGGCACTCTCTTCCACCAGGAAGCCCAGACCTGTACGGACTGGGGTGACGATGACCCGCTAGCCTGCCCGGCGGAAATCTACGATGGTCAGTTTGATCTCTACAAGATCGGATCCGGTGAGATTGCTTTGCTACTAACACGCAGTTGGATTCTTCTTGATATTTATGTTCACCTGGTATTAGAATTTGGAGGACATACGCCTCCTTCTCTCTTTTTTAGTTTGAAAGACGAAGGGTTAATCCAGAGCTACTGAGTTCAGTGATGAGATAGAAATGGTACGTTTTTCGGATTATTGGGTTTCTTTAATGGCTAAGGCATTATGAAACTTCTTACGGTGTCGAATAATATGTTAAAGGTGTCCAAATCCCGTGAATGTAAATATCAATGTTGTAAGCTGATCTCATTATGCTAAGCAAATGTAACGCCGATAGGTACATCAAAAACACACAACCACTCATCAATTTAAAAATAAAGATAAAAGTATTAAGCAAAATGCGGAGTGAAAATTAATTTCAAAATGACTTAATTAGCATTAAACGAAAACGTTTAACGCTGACTACTTCTCAAGACTGGTAGTTATGCGGCACCTATGCAACGAAGCCATCCAAACTGTAATAGACGCAGTTTTTCCTCGCTTGCATGTAGGAAATGACCCACCCGCTGTGATTAGGTGAGCAAACAAAGAAACTAAGACTGCGCCGTAATATTAATAGAGTGAAACGTGTTCTTTCCGCACTTTATCATGAATTGGTGTGTAACAGATTTCTATATCACGTTAATATTATTATTATTTATGCCACTTTTTCGTAACATTTATATTTTTGATTCTCATCATTATAGTGGACATTAGCCTATTTGCAGCTGCTTGGAAAACTGGCTAAAGTTATATAATGTTCATATCGTATTTGCGCATATCATATGTCGTTCATTAATGTGGTAGTGAACAAGGTATTCCAATAAATATAAAAACCTATCTGAAGTTGAAGTAAAATGAACAAAAGGCTTGACAATATCAAAATTATATATTTCCAACAGTTATAAGTTATATAAGTTTTTTTCTGTCTAAATTAAATCATTTGACAATTACGTTTCAAGTCTGTATTTAATAGGGTTAACGAGCAAAATCGCCGACTTGACAGTTTAAAAAAAGTATATATTTTTACTACCAGTCCAATAGCGTATTTTAGCTATGGTTTAGAGTACTTAATGTATATATTTATATATTTTACTTAATGTATAATTGTATAGGTATATTTGAAATGCTATCTAAATTTCATAGAGCAGTAAAACATATGGAATCAGGCTTTTGTACAGTGATGACACGAATGGCATGCAGTTGGTAGTTGCGAACGTTACAACACGTCGCTCCAAAGGAAAGGTTAGCAGTAAGCACGAGACTCGTGATGCGCTTGGTAACGACTTCAGAACAATTTCGGGAAATAATTGTAGAATAGTAGAATTGAGCTTCAGCTTTTATTGCGCTTAGCGGCAAAAATACTATTGTGTCTGGACTTGAAATTGTAGAATGGCTGACGTTCACAGTTAAAGGAATGTGGATTTAATTACGTTATGCTGAAATTTTGTTTATCTCACAGGTTTCGATACAAAGAAGATTTCTGCTAACAACGGAAACCGAGGTGATGAAGAGTCAGAGTTTGGTCTACAGCGTGCGGAAACTGGTGACAGGCGACTGAACCAAACTCCTCAGAACAACGGAGCGTCCGACCTCCGCGCCGCGCATTCTTCAGACTTCTTCAGCGGACAGAGGGAGCGCGGCCGCGACGAACCTGCCTCTGCCGCCACTGCCTCAACCCCGCGGCAGTCTTTCCGCAGACCAACCTCCCCCCGCACCTCTCAACCCACACAGTACTCTCCTACCGCACCCCCGCCATCGCCCTCCCAGCCGCACTACGACGCGCACAAGAGGAAGCTAGTCCGCAAACGCCCCGTCTACGTATCTAGTACCCTTGCCCCGACCACCTTCGCACAGAGCTCATCACAACCGCGACAGCTCTTCAACGAACCCCAAAAAAACTATCCAAGGCCGACGTTCGACGAGCCTCAGAAGAATTACCCTCGGCCGTCACCGCAGTATGAGGAAAAGCCTAGGACCACCCCACCAGCCAATATCCCTCCCCAGTTCAAGGAGTTCAAGGATGAATACGTAGAAGTGCCCCGCGTGACACCAAAGAACAGCAAGTACTTCATCAGCCAGTCATCCACGCCATTCCCATTGTCATCGCCCACTCTAAAACCGGTTAAAAAGGAAGGCCTCTCTGAGCTCTTCAACTACGAATCCCAATCGACGTCCGGCTTCGTCAAGCCTCAGACAGATAACCGCAACTTCAAGCAACAACTCCGAAACAGTTTCAACGTAGCGCCTGAACTTCCTCAAAGCCAAGATGTTGCAAAGAACAACGTGAATGTAGTTTCCAATGGAGCGAGAACGCCCAGCAAGGCCGAGTCCAACAAGGCTTCGAAAAACCTCGCCTCCAGCACTGCAGACTATAGAAACTTCAACAGCGTATCTTACGAGCCAGAGAAGAATAACTACAACCAATTCTCCAACTCCAAACGGAACTACTACAATAGCCCCACCACGACTGCTGCCACTACCGTGTTCACGAGCGCGCGGCCGGGCCCACCACCCAACCTCAACACCGTCGCATACAACACCAACGTTGGGTTCAACGCTCAGCCCATCAACTACCCAGACGAGTCCAGCGACGAAGACGATGGCCAGTACCGCCTGCCCCCCGGTGAAGACGACGGCCAATACCGACCGGAGCTCTACGAGCGGCAGTCGAACCGCGAGCGAGAGCGCTCGCAACCCACTGAACTGCTCTCTGGAGCGCACTCTCTCAACATCGCTGCCAGCGGTAACCGGCTACCCGAAGACCAAAAACCGCGCCCGAAGCCGCAGCCAGTAAAATCCCAGACCGCAGTGCCCAGACCTTTCAGACCAGCTCCTCAACCTACATCCACATCACGAGGTCTCGAGCCGACATTCACGACTACTTTCCGACCGCAGACATCTAGCACGCAGCGACCCTTCGACTATTACCAACCATACACGACCACATCGAAGCCAACTGATGAGGTGACGCTGAATTATCCGCGGACAAGCACATCTGCACAGCGTCCTTCCAGTAGCAGGGCCCCGGCGCCACCCACCGCGGCACCCGCCCGACCCTCGCACCCGCCCACCCGCGCCCCGGCCCCAACCACCCGTGCCCCGCCCCCTACCACCCGCGCTGCACCCCCTACCACCCGGTCCCCGAACTTCTCCCGTCCCGCGGCCAGCAAGGAGGACGCCAGCTATGACTATGCATACTACGACAGCGACACCGGCTTCTCCGAATACGACCACATAGAGGAGTTCGGGAAAACTAAAACGAAGAAAGCCTAACAAATTGCCATCCAAGTGGCCTCTTTGGATTCTGTAAAAAAATATTTTAGTTGTAAACGAATGAGTACAATAAATACATTATTTATTGGTGTAAAAGGCGAAGCAATTTTGTGAATGCTCAATGCTTCAGCAATATAACCGAGACGCCATGTTGTTTATGATCTGAAGAGGCTAATCCGTAGTTACCCTAAATTATTTGTGATATTATGTATGTATTGGAGGTGCTCACTTATCCGCACCGCAGTCTGCGTTTTGTTGCGTGGCTTGCGAGTGCGACAGAAGTGTGCATTCACCTTAAGTGTTGTAGTCCGGTCCGAAATTGGATGAGTCGATTCATTCGTTACCTTTGCTGGTAGATATATTGATTCGAGTCCGCTCGCGTCCAGTGGCTGCCATGATCGGTTCTAGCATCTCGAAATTATCGAAGTATGTCCCTTGTAAGTACAATAGCGTGTAAGTTATGACGATAGATTGTATTATAAAATATTTCATTGTAAATAAAGTTTTCGTAAAAAAACAATGGTGTTTGTGCAATTTGAGTGTTTCTCAAGCGCCGTGGGAATCGCTAAACAAACCGGCGCAGCTTGTAGGTGCTTGTTGGTAGGTGTTTGGTATCTGAGATAAAGGTGGCCTAATAGGACGATCGACCTCGGACTTCATCATTATTAAGCTTAAACATAAACAGCCTACGGTGAGCCTGCGAGGTGAGACGAAGAAGCTAATCATCAGTGAGATTTCGCCGAAAATGACTTCCGTTCTAATAGGCTCTAAGAAAAGTAAAGTTCACTATGTATTAACGCCAAACGCGTATCAAATCTCCAAAATATGCTCGCAGAACTACATGATGATTCCCTGAAAATCGGTCTTAGGATGAACGAACATGCCCAAGACCAATCGCTTTTTAAATGTACCGACCATAATTGTTGGCAATGACACCGCACAGGTGTCTATCCCAGACATCGTTTATTCTTCGACCGAAATCCATAAGTGAAGGAGATTAAGAATAAGAATAAGAATAAGAATAAATTTATTTAGTAAGAAAGACATAAACCTAGGTTTACATGTTATAGTTTATCAAAAACATCTCTTAAAAGCTACATATGCCCACACTTGGCTAAGCCTGTATCGCGGGTGCCATCGTATGCTTAGCAGAATGGGAGTTGTTGTGCTTAGTAGTAATTTACAAACAATAATAAAAGTTAGATAGAAACATTTAAAATATACACATTTAAAAATATATAAAACATACACAGCGCAAAATTAGTAGAGAGGTGACTGTAAAATATATTGACATAACTGACACATAGGTCTAGATCAATAATTTACTCAGTTGAGTATAGTAAAATTACTCTGAAATACTCAGCACCGACTCAGCTTCATTATATGAGAGGGACAAAAGACATTTCTGGCATTTTTTTTTAACTTCGAAGGTGCTGCAGTTTCTAAAGTCACACACACTGTTAGCCTTGTTGTATATATGTGGGTGGCTAAAATCGGGGAAACTTTGGGCAAATGTGGTATTGACAGCATGGATGGGGATCTGGTACACACGTTTCGTTAAAAGTTTGTTATAGAGTGATGATTTTGTTATGTTTTTGTGCATCAGAATGACAGATTTCAGTATATAAAGCCGACGGACGCTGAGTAGTTTATTTTCACTGTGAATAAGATCGGTGGGGTAAATCCTTGGTTTACCTTTAGTAGTGAACGCTGTGCTCTCTCCACGTTAAGAAGAACTGTCTTGATAGCCCCGCCCCACACCGAGATACAATAGGTAAGGATTGATTCACAAATCGCTAATATGCATAAAAGCTCGTAGTCTGCGCAGTTTCTTAGTTATTTCATGATATAAAATATTTTGCGAACCCTACCTGACAAAACTTGTCTATGCTCTCGAAAGTTCAACTTCTTATCCAGGCTTATGCCGAGATATTTCATAGATGCAGTATTAGATATTTCGGGACATTGATATTGGTTATGTTTATTTCCGCATTTGTGGATTTTTATGCCAGGCAGCGATGTTGGTGCGGAGGCTTCTGTCTTGTAGAAACACACGTATTTCGTTTTTGCCGTATTCAATGTAAGCAGATTTTTCCTAAGCCAACTCGCTACATTAGACATTCTGTTTTCAGCACTGTCAGAGGCCTTCCTCTAGGATTTATCGTGAAAAATTATAGCTGTGTCATCAGCGTAGGAAAAGAGATCAGCTTTGGGTAAATGAATGCTAGAAATGTCCTTAATATACATCAAGAATAATGTGGGACCCAGAATACTCCCCTGTGGGACGCCAAGCTGACGGTCCTAGGTGAACTGTGATGCGTCCCCACTTTAGATATTGTTGTCTATGGGACAGATAGCTTTGAAACCATGCAAGTACAGTACCACGGATTCCCATTTTATGTAGCTTCTCCAGCAGACTTGGTGTTGATACCCAACGATAAAGGCGTTTGATATCAAACGCCTTTGCAAGATCGAGAAAGACGCCTATACAGGGGTTTTCATCATCCAGCAGGGAGCATACACGCCGCACTAGGGAACTCACTGCGTCCTCTGTGAAAATACCTTTTCTAAACCCGAATTGACGGTGATGAAGTAAATTCTTTTGTTCCAGAAAGCCTAGTCGTTGGTTTACTACCTTTTCCTATAGTTTCGAGAAGGTTGGTAGCAGAGAGATCGGTAGTTGGAAGGGTAATCTTTTGGTCCTCCTTTATGGATCGGGCACACCAGAGAAGATTTCCAGACCTGCGGAAATTGGCCTGTTGACATGCTTAGATTGATGATATGTGCTAGAAGTTTAACCAAGTAGTCCTTTAGACTCTTAAGGATGCAGTTGCTGATACCATCTGTCCCTGACGCATTACTAGATGATAGCTTCTGAATTAAACATACAATTTCCTCACCGTCGGTTGGTTGTAAAAATATGGTGTCTCCCGGGGATTGATCAATTGATGTTTTAGATGCAAGGCTGTCCTGTGTTTCGTACATATCTTCTAAAATACGTACTGCTTAGTTCTTACCTACGCTAATGAAGTACTCATTGCATTGGTTCAAGGAAGAAATAAGATCACCAGATATGTTTAAAAGTTCATTAGCTGCTGAAATTTGTTTTTTTGAATAGCAAATGTCTTTAAAAGAACTCTACAGTTTTTTTGAATCGTTTTTGTTTTCTTGTAGTGTTTTTCTCTCATGATCATGTTTCAGTTGGTATAGAAGATTATTGCAGAAGTTTCTGTAACGTGAGTAGGATAGTTTAAATACGTCGTTGTTGGGATTTTTACGTGACTTACAGTGTAATGCATCGCGATTTTTTATACATCTGATCAGACCTGGGGTAATCCATGGCTTAAGATTAAACTTCGACCTGGTCAACTTGACTGTTTTAGAGTTGTTATCAACAACCCCTGAAACAATCGTACTGAAAGACTCCGTGGCTCTCTCAACCGAATATTCATTTAACACCGAAGACCAGTCAATATTCCTCAATTCCCTATCTATTTTATTGTGGTCTATCTTTATACGTAAACGTGTTAACGGTTTAGGTTTGACAACAACATCAATGCTCACAATAGCCAAGTCGTGGTCAGTAATGTCGGTTTTACAGACAATTCCCTGAGCTGTAAGGTATGAAGATAAAAATATATGGTCAAAGCAGGAGTCATAGCGTGTCGGTTGTGTTATAGCCGACATTAATCCATTCTCAGCTGTTAAACAGAGGTAAAACGTTTATATCTGTCATCGTCAGAAAGTAGGTCTATATTGACGTCCCCTGCTAAAATCACTGTCTTTTTATCCTTACTGAGGCTACTTAAAAGGTCTTGAAGCGAGTTAAGAAATTCATGTGGAGTCTGTGATGGCGAACGGTAAATTGCGATAATATTTGTAGTACCGGGCTGTTCCAGAATAATGCAGTTAGCGCCATTAAAGTTAGGCTGAAACATGGACGCGCTTATGGGATTTCTTACATTAACGACAACATCACCGGCTTTGTTGAAATATACTGTAGAACTGTATGCTGTGTATCCATCCAGCACAGGAACCAGAGTATGCTCACCAAGCCAACACTCAGTGAGTATAATGATATCGAAGATTTTACGAAGTCTCTTAAGTAAAACCTGAAATTCATCGAAGTGTAAATTGATGCTGCGAATATTATAAGTAAGTAATTTTAGTTTTGAATTTGCGTGAATTTGGCTCTCACACTCTTCAAGCAGATTTATTGAATGGCACTTAATTACAAGAGAGTTATCCAAATCACCCGCCAAGTCGACTTTATCCATTATCAAGTAAGGAAACATTTGAGAAGCAGAGTGTTGAGTTTAGTTTTATCATAAATAATATGAGAGCCACATTAGTTGTAGTGTATATGAGAAAGCCACAGTGTGCGTGTGTGTATGAATGTGTTAGTTGTTGATTATCTAAGGTTTCGTGATGTACTAGTTTCTGCTGTGCTCGTTTGTCATATTTACCTAAAACTAAGACTAAATAGTTTATCACAATAAATAAATGATGAGACGTCCAAAAATTTACATTTATATTACATATAAGATGGGGTGGTTTCTGGCGCTGTACGAGCGTCTGTGACATTGTTGGTACCTGACGGCCCCGTGATGGTGTCGAGGTGGTGCTGGGAGACTATTCGGATCGCAGGTTTTCCAACTTGCTTGCGGATGTAAATAGATCCTTGGGTACACCAACAGTAGAAGAAGTTGTGTGATTTGGTGGCATCTCTGGCCTTCCGAAATAACTGTCTGTTTTCTTTGGTCAGGCGCTCACTAAAAAACAGTTTCTGTGGCGGTCCCACTACCTCGAGGTCAGCGCTTGTTAGTCGTCGGGATTTTGCATCCGAGAAGAATGCATCGCACTGTGACTTGCGAAGCAGGCGTAATACAACCGGGCGGGGCGCTGGAGATTTATTAGCGGGCTCCTTCGTTGTGTCGTCGTCGCCAGCAGATTGAGATACGCATCGGATTAGGGTGGACTGCTTTAGGAAACTAGATGAAGTCTTGGTTATACCAAAAAAATGTGTTTTTTTTAATCCATTTATTCCATTATAAAGTCATCCACAGATTTTATTTTTATGGTAGCGATAACTAAGTATTTAATTAAGATTGTCACTGAAAGAAAACGCGATGGAATGAAATTTTCTTGATAGAATTGAATTAAGAAAATACCTCTAAATGGTTATATTTTTTCGCGTAATTATGAAATCCTAACTAATTTCATTGAAAAATTGCATTCAAAATGTGGATATTATATATTCGTAAGATTTCCTTGAAAATCTTTTCTACAAAACAGCGTAGTTTAATTTTAAATAATTTTTATGTGGTTTGGGGCTAAGTTATTTTAGTTTGAGTTGAGTGCATAATTTGAGCTCTCTATTCTTTATTATGTGGAAGTAATTAACGCTATCACTTTCGTTTACATCTTCGTCTACAATTTTGTAATCCTTTTATATATGTATTTGGTACCATCTTAATCCAAACAAAGATGTATAGCCACTGTGTCTTGCCTATCGTCACCTATGGAGCCGAAGAAAGGACGTTAACTAAATGCACAAAATAAAGGAGGCCCAAAGAGTAAAAGGACGTTCAATATTAGTGTAAGGCTATCTCTCTAGTTGACCGCGTGCCAAGTGCCGGACTGGGGTTGGATTTCTGCCTTGGACATTGGATTCTAAAGTCAAATTGGTTACTGGGGGGGTTTTTTGGGGTCTAGCTTGGAACATTTATCCTGTTTTTAAGACTAGGAGTCAAGTATTAAATTTCCGTAATAATTGGACCGCATACGTCCGAGTGCCTAAGTTCTAGGGCCTCACTTGCTCTATATGTGCTCTTCTTATTAAAAGGAGTGCGTGTTTTCTTACCTTTTAAACATGGCTTACATTATAGTTTATTCGATTTTTGAAACTGTAAGGTATGAAGATAAAAATATATGGTCCAAGCAGGAGTCATAGCGTGTCGGTTGTGTTATAGCCGGCATTAATCCATTCTCAGCTGTTAAACAGAGGTAAAACGTTTATATCTGTCATCGTCAGAAAGTAGGTCTATATTGACGTCCCCTGCTAAAATCACTGTCTTTTTATCCTTACTGAGGCTACTTAAAAGGTCTTGAAGCGAGTTAAGAAATTCATATGGAGTCTCTGATGGCGAACGGTAAATTGCGATAATATTTGTAGTACCGGGCTGTTCCAGAATAATGCAGTTAGCGCCATTAAAGTTAGGCTGGAACATGGACGCGCTTATGGGATTTCTTACATTAACGACAACATCACCGGCTTTGTTGAAATATACTGTAGAACTGTATGCTGTGTATCCATCCAGCACAGGAACCAGAGTATGCTCACCAAGCCAACACTCAGTGAGTATAATGATATCGAAGATTTTACGAAGTCTCTTAAGTAAAACCTGAAATTCATCGAAGTGTAAATTGATGCTGCGAATATTATAAGTAAGTAATTTTAGTTTTGAATTTGCGTGAATTTGGCTCTCACACTCTTCAAGCAGATTTATTGAATGGCACTTAATTACAAGAGAGTTATCCAAATCACCCGCCAAGTCGACTTTATCCATTATCAAGTAAGGAAACATTTGAGAAGCAGAGTGTTGAGTTTAGTTTTATCATAAATAATATGAGAGCCACATTAGTTGTAGTGTATATGAGAAAGCCACAGTGTGCGTGTGTGTATGAATGTGTTAGTTGTTGATTATCTAAGGTTTCGTGATGTACTAGTTTCTGCTGTGCTCGTTTGTCATATTTACCTAAAACTAAGACTAAATAGTTTATCACAATAAATAAATAATGAGACGTCCAAAAATTTACATTTATATTACATATAAGATGGGGTGGTTTCTGGCGCTGTACGAGCGTCTGTGACATTGTTGGTACCTGACGGCCCCGTGATGGTGTCGAGGTGGTGCTGGGAGACTATTCGGATCGCAGGTTTTCCAACTTGCTTGCGGATGTAAATAGATCCTTGGGTACACCAACAGTAGAAGAAGTTGTGTGATTTGGTGGCATCTCTGGCCTTCCGAAATAACTGTCTGTTTTCTTTGGTCAGGCGCTCACTAAAAAACAGTTTCTGTGGCGGTCCCACTACCTCGAGGTCAGCGCTTGTTAGTCGTCGGGATTTTGCATCCGAGAAGAATGCATCGCACTGTGACTTGCGAAGCAGGCGTAATACAACCGGGCGGGGCGCTGGAGATTTATTAGCGGGCTCCTTCGTTGTGTCGTCGTCGCCAGCAGATTGAGATACGCATCGGATTAGGGTGGACTGCTTTAGGAAACTAGATGAAGTCTTGGTTATACCAAAAAAATGTGTTTTTTTTAATCCATTTATTCCATTATAAAGTCATCCACAGATTTTATTTTTATGGTAGCGATAACTAAGTATTTAATTAAGATTGTCACTGAAAGAAAACGCGATGGAATGAAATTTTCTTGATAGAATTGAATTAAGAAAATACCTCTAAATGGTTATATTTTTTCGCGTAATTATGAAATCCTAACTAATTTCATTGAAAAATTGCATTCAAAATGTGGATATTATATATTCGTAAGATTTCCTTGAAAATCTTTTCTACAAAACAGCGTAGTTTAATTTTAAATAATTTTTATGTGGTTTGGGGCTAAGTTATTTTAGTTTGAGTTGAGTGCATAATTTGACCTCTCTATTCTTTATTATGTGGAAGTAATTAACGCTATCACTTTCGTTTACATCTTCGTCTACAATTTTGTAATCCTTTTATATATGTATTTGGTACCATCTTAATCCAAACAAAGATGTATAGCCACTGTGTCTTGCCTATCGTCACCTATGGAGCCGAAGAAAGGACGTTAACTAAATGCACAAAATAAAGGAGGCCCAAAGAGTAAAAGGACGTTCAATATTAGTGTAAGGCTATCTCTCTAGTTGACCGCGTGCCAAATGCCGGACTGGGGTTGGATTTCTGCCTTGGACATTGGATTCTAAAGTCAAATTGGTTACTGGGGGGGTTTTTTGGGGTCTAGCTTGGAACATTTATCCTGTTTTTAAGACTAGGAGTCAAGTATTAAATTGATAATTAATTAATTCGTATCTCATGCCGCCATGTGATTCCGTAATAATTGGACCGCATACGTCCGAGTGCCTAAGTTCTAGGGCCTCACTTGCTCTATATGTGCTCTTCTTATTAAAAGGAGTGCGTGTTTTCTTACCTTTTAAACATGGCTTACATTATAGTTTATTCGATTTTTGAAACTTACTCCTGTTGCCATACCAACTCTAATAGCTTCAAGTTGGGTAATCCGAGATATGCCAGTCTCTTATGCCAAATCTCGTTATCATCTGGGTTGGAAACTGTAAAAGCTGAGTTAGGTTCTGACACCATAGATTTAAATTTCTAAACTCCATTCTCACTTTGATTGTTGTAACTCGCTTCTCCTTTTATACAATATTCATTCTTGTCATATATAAGTTTCTCCTCTCGGAAAATACAACAACAAAATTTTTACTAATACTCAATAAATTCTCTGACAATCCAAGTACATTCTTTAACACTGGTTTCATTTTCACATTCTTTAAAAACTATGGGCCGAAGCAGTAAGTACTGCAAATAATCTGATAAATAGAAGCCCGTCAAAACTATTAAAAGAAGAAGTGTCTTGACATCAAGTATGCTAAAAGTATAGAAAATGAGAAATTGTGCTTACTGAAAAGGGCTTTATACGGACTCAAGCAGGCAGGCAGTGGTACAAGAAACTCAGCACAGATCTGAAAACTCTAGGATTTGTGGATTGAAGCTATTGGGGGAGAAATGATCGTTCCCCTCCTGTACCTGAGATGGCGGCGAGACCCGTGTTCCCAACACGCGGTGATTGTGGAGAAACGTAATTCCCCTCAACAAAACGTCTTCCCAGTAGACAGAGTAGTGATGAAGTTGGTCTGAATAAAATCACCGAATTACACTGACTAATTTATTGACTCTGATGCACTGTACAATAACTAAAAATTAGTATGAAAAAAATGGAGGACACGCAGCCTCACTGATAACGCTGAACCGAAGAGAGTTCAAGAGTGAAGGCAAAAATAAAAATGACCAACCGACTTAAAACATTGCGGTCCTGAATGAACTAACAATACGTTCTGAAATATGAAGCTTTTCATCCAATGCAACCTTTATGATTTAAATTAAGTAAAAAGAAAAACATGTTAATTTTCTGTTAACAGCTATGATCTATGTCTTAACACTCTGGAGTAAAGATAATCCTGCTTAAGGAACTGCTAAACAAGAAGTTCGAACTGAAGGATCTGGGAAGACCAAAACGTCTGATTAGAATATATAATGCTTTTACAGCGGAAGGAATCACATTGAATCAAGATTTGTTCATTGGAGACACCTTTAAGAAGTTCAACATGGAAGACTGCAAGTCTACATCTACACCCATGGAGCCAGGTCTTACTTAGGGAGAGAAAAGATATCCCCTACAAATAGATAATTGGTACTTGATGTACTAAACTGTGGCAAACAGGCCAGATAGAATGTTTGCCGATAGCTACCTGTCTCACTTCAATGTCTGTTATATTGAAGAACACTTCAAGTGCGCAAAACGAGTAAGGCATTACCTAAAAGGAACAAAAAGTGTTGGCTTAACTTTCAAGAAAACTGAATGTGACTTGTATGGAATGGCTGACACGGATTGGAGCGCATGCAAGCTAGACAGAAAGTTATTTTCTGGCTACTGTTTAAAATATGCTGGAACTGTAAATATGTAAGCTGGATAGCCAGGAAGCTGAGAAGCGTCGCTTTATCGACAGCGGAGGCAGAATACATTGCTTTGACTGAAGCAGCAAAAGAGGCCGTACACATAAAAGGCTTGGGGACTAACTACCAAAGAATAGTTATCCAAAACAACAACCAAGCTTCCCTGAAGCTAAGCAAGAACAGTAACAACAAAGTCAAAACACATCGATATAAAATTACACTTCATAAGAGATTGCCCTTAGAATGAATATGTCCAAGACAAAGATCATGTGTAGTGATCCGGAGCACGTACCTAATGTTATCGTAGGTAACTGCCCTACAGAGGCAGTAGATCACTACACATATCTTGGACATAACTTATCCTTTGGCCAAAGCGCTCAGGCGAAGGAGATCACTAGACGGATCCAGCTAGGATGGGCTGCCTCCGGGAAACTAGAAGACGTCCTAAAATCACAAATCCCGCTATGCCTGAAGAGCAAGGTATTCAAACAATATGTCTTGCCAATCCTCACTTACGGTGCCGAGACATGAACGCTCACAAAAGCCATTATGCACAAAATTAGAGTCGCAAAAAAGGCTATAGAGCGTGGCATGCCTCGTTGACCGCGTGCCTAACGTTGAAATCCGATCCGACTTACCTAAGTCACAGACGTGGGTACTCGCATCACGGGGCTAAAGTGGCAAGGGGCAGGACACTTGGTTAGAAGGGAGGACGGAAGGTGGACCAAGGCAGCCACAGAGTGGCGGCACAGATTACTAAATAGTTACTTGGTGGCGGCCGCGAACAGGACAGAGAACAGCGGGCAGACCACCGGCCCGATGGTCAGATGACATTGTTAAGGTGCCTGGAAAGCAGTGGAGGAGACTGGCGGGTGACGCGAATGGCGTGCTTTGGGAGAGGCCTATGCCCAGCAGTGGGATGACAAGGGCTGATGATGATGATGATGAAGAGATTGCATTCAAGGGAAAATCTTGGAGGTCCAATATTGTCCAACAGTAGGCTTGGACACAGACTTATTAACAAAGGCTGTAGCTGGACCACGACTGTGCAAATTGCGGAGCGGCCTCGGAGTCAACTTATGTGTTGTTAGGAGGAGTGATTGTACTGGCTGGCACATCTCATTATTGTCTATTGCCTTTATAGATTTATCTTTATGTGACACTGTCTTGATCATCTCTTGATGAGAATACATTGCTGCTAGTATTACCTCGTGTAATATAGTGGAACTACCGATTGCTCTAGCAAAGTAGGTAGCGGATCTACCCGAAAAATACGCTGTTATTTATAAGGACAAATAGATTTATTTTTACTGAAAACAATGTTGACATAACGAGGAAAAACAATGACATTGACATCTAGACACTCGCTAGAATATTATAAATTCCTAACTAGGTTAGCGACGTTCAGTCGACAGTGTCAGATACGTTAGTTTAAGGAGAATATCTCAAGAATTACTACAACATTGACTAAACTAGATATTTTACTGGGGTGGTAATCCCCCCCCCCTCCCCCTAACCCCCTACGAAAATGTTCATAGTGGAATAATTTCGGCAACTATAATGACCAACAAAATATATTTTTTCTTCCCAATATGGGTAAATAATCACCAAAAGTTGCAGAAAATATCAGGGCAAAATACCGGTAGCTTAGGTGAAGGGTAAAATGGGTGAGCGAAGCGAAGCCCCATTTATCCTTCGTGTTAGGTTGAACATATAAGAACAACACAAAATACTTAAAACATAAACATAAGTATGTACACAAAACATAAAAAGAAGTATGGTGATCATTTCTCCAAACACAAGAATTAGTAAACGACCTTGGTGGTCATTTACTAATTCTGGCGGTCGTTTCGAATTTATTGGTAGTAAAATAAGTGCATTTTTGGTGATCATAAGCCAATAATTTCCCCGGCAATGAGGTGGAGATGGATGGGATATTTGGTTTGACGGGATGACGGACGGTGGACCAGAGCAGTCACGGAGTGGTGGTGGTGGCTAGGGGGAGCGACAAGGCCAGTGGGCAGACCACCTGCCCGATGGTCCGACGATATCACCAAGTGGACAGGATCTCAATGGATACGGTTGGCACGAGACCGTGCGGATTGGCGCTCTAGAGAAGAGGCCTGTGCCCAGCAGTGGGTTGATGGGGGCTGATTATAATGATGTATTAACTACAGCCATTAGGGTATCTAAATACCATAGTAAGTCGTAAGATTAGTGGCTACAATTTCAATACGCGTAATGGCAGGTTGGAGTCAAGAAAATATAAATATGCGTTCTCTTACTACCTAAGAAGAAAGCACGACATTATCCCATATAGCCCACGTTTTAGAAGCTCTAATGGGGAAGGTTAAACAAAACTTTTGGTAGAGGGCTCTGTATGGTTGTAACTAGAGGAAGGGCTATTTTCCATGAACAAAAGTTAATATACCGACACTCTTTACTCATACGACAGTTTTACTTTGTATGACTGCAACTAATATAGTTTTGACAGAACCAGTAGGATTCTTTTCGCGGACAATTATACTGACAACCAGCGATGGGTTAGGTATCGATGTACGTACGGCTATCGACAAAAATGATGAATAGTTTACATACTTTGTTTATCAATACTTTTCTTATGAGCTATGATCACTGTTTAAATAAATTAATAAACAAATTCGGTGCATTTCTAAGTAATATTTTTTACATACTACGAAAGAAATAAACACAGTCTGTTCAAATGAAATTGTATACAATTAATAACCAATTTCAAATACCTTGTTAATATAGTAACTGAGTACTTCAGGGATGACCTGATCGTGGAGTGGTAGGAGAGCACTTCGGCAGTACGGGCGAATATGTTGGCTCGTAGAATTGCACACTCTTCAAGGCACACTGTAAATCATTCTACACGTGCAGCCTATGGGTCAACTATACCCAAAATACTCTCAATGCCCTGCTCGTCCAGTACGACCATGCTTTTAGGATGTTGCTGGGGCTGCCACGCTACTGTAGTAAATCTGGCATTGTTGTCGAGGCACGTACTGATGGATTCTGTGCCATCATACATAAGAAAACGGCCTTCTTACTGAAGCGGAACGCGTGGCAGCACCATCAGCATACTAGAGGTCGTTGCAGGTCGGCTCGACGGCCCAATACTCAAACTGGGTGAGTGCTATGACTGTTTGTGACAGTGCCTGCAAAACAGCTGTGCCACAGGAAGGCCAATTTATATGAAATTGATTTAATTGAGTGTAATGTGAAGAAAATAACAAAGAATAAGTAGTTTGTCTGTTACAAACAAAAAATTGATCCTTTTGTGCTCTGAAATAAAATAATTATAATTATTATATTATTTTTTTACATAGCCCCGGTGGTGTTCCACTGCTGGGCAAAGGCCTCCCTTATCTTGGACCACTCTTTCCTGTCCATTGCCCCCCCCCCCCCCCCCACCCAGTTGGGCAGAAACCTATCAATATCATCCCGCCAACGACGTTTTGGCCTTCCTCTACGTCGGTATCCATCAGTGGGTACCCATTCGGTGGATAGTTTTGCCCATTTGTGAGGGTACGTGCGGCACACGTCTCTGGTCCAGTCCCACTTCAGCCTAGCGGTCTTTGCACGTCAGCGAAGCCGGTTATGGAGCGCAGTGTGGTGTTTCTGACGTGGTCGGTCAGTCTTACACCGATAATGCTGCGATCCATCGCCCTTTGGCAAACCTTGAGTCTGGACTTCTCGATCTCTGTCAGCGACCTAGTTTAAGCACCGTAGGTTAAGATGGGCAGGATACACATGTCGACCAGTTTGCGCTTCAGTTACAATGGAAGGTTGCCCTTCATTAGCTCCTTCATAGACCACAAGCTCTTCCAAGCATTCGATATGCGTCTATCGATTTCCTTATATTGCCTGTTTTCGAAGGATACTATCGGGCCCAAGAAGATATATTCGTCAACAAAGTGTATCTCTCTTGCCCATCAACCTCGATCCTACGTTTCGTGCTATTAGTCATGAGCTTCGTTTTTGTATGATGCATTATAAGTCCAACCTCAAAGCTCGCCGTGCTAAGGTGTTGTAACATAAGTTGTAGGTCTGCTGCCGTGGATGCGAATAATACGAACAAAGGTTTGTAGGCCTTTTTCCGCCGACGTCAATGCCCTTGTTCTGATATGGGACCGCTAGTTGTTTAAATACCTCCTCGAGAGTGTTTGTAAACAATTTTGTTGCAAGAGGGTCGCCCTTTTTACGCCTCTATCTATTGTAAATGCTGGTTCAGATTATTGTAGCTTGATATTGGCTGTGCTGTTGTTATAAATGCTTTTTTTATGATTTCGTTATAAGTAGGTTCTATGTGTTGACTTTCGAGAGCTTTAAATATGGAGTTAAGGGTGATGCCATCGAAATCTTTAGAATAATATACAAAGACCAATAAGGGTTTGTAAAATTCGTTGTATTTTTCTATTGTTTGATTAAGTGATTGAAGGTGATCCGTTGTTGAGAATCAGGACGAAAACCAGCCTGTTCAGGTAGTTGGTAGAAGTCTAATTTATCAGCAATACGTGATTCAATAACTTCGATAAAAATCTTATAAAAAGAGAGACTAAACTGATTGGACGATAGTTGCCTATGTCGCACTTGTCGCCCTTTTTATGCAGCAAAATTATGTTAGATTGACATAATTTTGTGGGGAAATGGCCTATATGCAACAAATTGTTGTACAAATATGTAAGGTGAGGAAGTAATGCGGGTTTTCCCATTTTTAATGCTTCTGTCGTGATACCATCCTCTCCGGGGCTTTTATCGTATTTCATGCTCATCAGGAAACGATGTACCTCGAGGCCTGAGATGGGAGGGATGAAATCTGGACAGGAGTAGTAAGCATAAATGGGTGGGTCTGACTTTGCGGTATCGGAATATAATGATTTGTAGAATAATGTACAGATATCCAGTACTCTGTCTCTGTTGCCCTGCTTAACATCGTTTTGGTCTGTCAGTCGAGTAATCCAAGTTTTATTATTGTTTATACCCTGTTTGGCAATGTGTAATGATTTGTTTTTCTTAATTGCAACTAGATTTGTATTGTATGTTCTTATATCCCGTCTTATACTTCGTTTAACTTCTCTGTCTAACCTATTGTAATGGGGCGAGTAACTGAGGAGGGGATTCTCTTTTTTCCATCAATGATTTGGTCTCTTCTGTAATTTTATTATTATTTATTTTAAACTGTTTTACTTTTCTACTTGCTGTTGCTATGGCGTTTTTTATATTATATTGTTTTTCTGCATCGTTTTTATCTATAGGAAGATGTTTAAAGTAGTTTGTGAGTTCTATGTTAAAATTATCTTCATTATTTAAAAGATTGTGTTTTGACATTTTTTTTAAAGATTATCTCGATATACTTTAACGTTAAAGTTAACTTTTGCCCCAATGGCTCTATGGTCAGAACTATTTTTGGAATTATCGATATCAGAAACATCTTTTATTATTTGCTTATCTGATGATAGGAAAAAAAGAATCTCGTTTTTTTGTGTTATGATCTGGGGAAATCCAAGTCCAGTGACGTTGCGGTTTTTTGAAGAAGAAGGTATTACTAATTATGAGGCGTTGTCCAAAGGCGAACTGGAGCAACCTGATACCACGATCGCTTCGGTCTCCTAATCCGTGTGGTCCTATCACGTCTGGGTTGTCCAGTTCCTGCCTTTCTCCGACTTTCGCTTTAAAATCACCGACGACTATAGCACAGTGTAAAGAAGTAACAGTGGGCCGACGCTTTTGATGTTTGCGTAAATGCCGACACCGCACAAGGCCACAGTACTTAGCTAGGGTTGTCACAGACATTACTTTAACTGCCCAAAAAAGGAGGGTAATGTTTTTAGGTTTCATGCATGTAAGCATGTATGTATGTATGCATGTACTTTTCTTTGTTCCGCCATAACATCTTCCTTTATTCCATGGTTTTCATACAATAATTAATTGCTTATGATTTTCGATTCAAACACCCTCACAATTTTGTTTAAGAATTTATTTCCGCAATATTGGATTTGATGGATGTCATTTTCGTAATCAGCACTCCGAGAAACCTCGAAGATGACACCCATATCATTATATTAAAAAAATACCCCCGCCATCTTGGATTTCAAAATTAATGTCATTTTCGTAATCGGCTTCCGAGGAACCTCGAAGATGACACCAATATCGTTTTTCAAGAAAAATTAACGTCCGCCATCTTGGATTCCAACATGGATTTTTTTTTCGTAATCAGCAGCTCCAAAAACCTAGATAATGACAAATATATCATATATTTTTTAAATAATGATATGGTTGTCATTATCTAGGTATCATAGTTTTTTTTAAATCACGTTCGCCATTTTGAATTTAAAAATGGATGTCATTTCTTTGTTTACACAGGAAAACACAGGCTTTTACATCCGCCATTTTGTTTACGTTGGCATGATATGACAAAAACGTTGTAAATTAAGCACTAAAAAAGATATATTTACCTTTCTACTGAGCGTAGAAATTGATGAAATCGCAGTTCTTTATTATTGCGAGATGACGACTTGCATTCTCGCACAGCACATGTCGTATGGACCATTTTAATTGTGAACAAATCAAAACATTAAAACAAGACACGCGTTAGCCCTGAAAGTCATGGCCCGAACTACTGACAATGGCGACGTATGCAGCTCGGGCTCGCCCTACCCGCCCCTCGCCCCTCACACCCCGCACGATTGCCCTGTCTAGACGGCTTCGTCGAATGACTGTATTGGTTTATAGACTGTGACTATAGTCCAAGATCCTCGGTGTTCGTCGAATGTCGGATCCCGTGTGAATGAGCTCTCACCCTTAATAACAGACGTGAATGGGAGATTAGTGTTGATATATAGTAGTTTGTATTAGTCTGTGTATTTTTTATTGCTGATAAAATAATTCTGTACTAAAGTCGTCTTGAGAATTCGCGTGTGTTTTTGACGCCGGCCTACGGCCGCAATCCACACATTTAGCAATCGTTTTTCACCAGGAAATCTAAAATAAAACCGGTCAAGTGCGAGTCTAAATCGCGCACGAAGGGTTCCGTACCACCGTTCAATGGAAGCGATGGTGTGGAGTGAATAGTTTGGATTTTACACAGCAAAATATTGTTTACAAAGTTATTGGTGCGGTTACTTTCACACTCCATGTACGTAACCAGGTGCATCCATAAGTTTGTATGTGGTATTGAAAGAATTGTTGTATGGGAGGCCCCTTAAATATTTCTTTTATCCTGTTTTTTAGTATTTGTTTTTATAGCGGCAACAGAAATACATAATCTGTGAAAATTTCAACTCTCTAGCTAGCTAGGTTCTTGAGATACAACCTGGTGACAGACGGACGGACAGCGAAGTCTTAGTAATAGGGTTCCGTTCTTACCCGTTGAGTACGGAACCCTAAAAAGGGTAGTATTTAATCATCATACACCATATTTCACCATCAATCTTACTTTGTGGAAAAGGTTCATAAATACAGATCAAATCATAAATACAGATCAATATTTTTTTCACATCACTATGGATAACTTTCAAAATTCAAAAAAAGTATGGCAAATTATTAACTGTGTCTGTGGTAAAATTTATAAGTCCTTAGATGACGTTATATTAAAACATTTTAAGGATGATTTAAAAACAATTTGTGATAAATTTGCATATGGTTTCTCAGATAACATTAAAAATTTAAGCACGAGTTGTGATGTTAAGTTGTTATCAGATAATTCGTATCAAAAGGAATCAAATATTTCAATCAGATTTAAGTGTGCAACAAATAAAGTAATACATAAAATAATTAAAAGCATGAATAAAAATAAAAGTCCAGGTATTGATAGCATAAGAGTAAAAGACTTATTAAGTATAAGCGAAGAGATAACTCCAGTAATTAGTCACCTAATTAATGCGTGTATTTCCACGTCACTCTATCCTGACCAGCTTAAAATAGGCATAATCAGACCTGTGCATAAAAAGGGTTGCTATAGCAATGTAGACAACTATAGGCCTATTACAATATTATCTTGCGTCGATAAAGTAGTTGAGAGATACCTCGGTAACGAAATAACAGATTTCTTAACTAAGAACAAATTAATTAATGACAAACAGTACGGGTTTCAAAGAGGGCGTAGTACCTCGCAGCTGCTTTCTCGGTTTGTCGATGAGGTCAACCATCACCTGGATAATCGAAATCAGGTGCTGGTTGTCTTCATTGACTTCAGTAGGGCATTTGATGTCTTAAATTATAATATGCTTTTTTCTAAGTTGCAGCAGATTGGTGTGCGGGGCCCAATGTTGAAATGGTTTCGAGATTATCATAAAAATAGACATACATTAGTCAGTGTAAATGGGTACACAAGCGATCCTATTCCCACAGAACAGGGAACGGCCCAGGGTTCAATCTTGGGACCAACAGAATATCTGGTCTACGTTAACGACATGTGCAGTCTCTTCCAAAACGGCTCCGTGTACCAATTTGCTGATGACACATGTTTGGTTGCGCACAGTAGGGAAATTTTTGAGGCGCAGAGAATTATGCAAAACAATTATGACTTACTATGCAAATGGGCACACGATATGGGTCTTGTTATTAATGCCAATAAAACAAAACTTTTGCATATAAGATCACCCTACATAAAATGTCTTACTGATCCAACTGTAGTATCACATAGCCACCAATGTTTGCATGACCAGCCTGTCTCATGTAGCTGTGAAAAACTTGAACTAGTGAGTCAGCATACTTATCTGGGCCTCATCATTGATAAACATCTTAATTGGAAACCTCAGGTAGAATACATATGTAACAAATTGAGATCACTTCGTGCTAAATTTTCTATCCTTAAATTTAAATTACCTTATAATATACTAAGAATGTTGTACTTATCATTAGGTGAATCAATAATAGGTTATGGACTCAGTAGTTATGGTCGAACATATAAAACTAACATTGACTTAATATACAAACTTCAACTAAGCATACTTAAAACAATTATCCCAAAATATTTAATAAACAAATATAAAGAAGATGAAATAGGGTTGTTGAAGCACTGCAGAATTATGTCAGCTTACAATAAAATTAATTACCAAATAGTACTTGAGGAATACCATCACATTGAGTCCCTAACTGCTAGAGTTAGGCATAGTAAACTGCGCAAACTAAACAGTACACCAATGTTTGTTCTACCTAAATATAATAATGAATATGGTAAAAGGACGTGGAAATATACGCTACCCAACATATTAAACAGGCTTCCGCATACATTGCAAAACAGTATCTTAAAGAACTACAAGACCTGTAAACATTTATTAAAAAAACACTATATATTGGGATCAAGTGAATGACTTTATAATGCTGTAATGCGACTCATTCGTGCAAGCATAAACCTCAAATAGGTTTAAAGCGCGTCTAGTTTATTTTTTTTAACTATTGTATTGTTATGTGATGAACAAAATAAAAAAAAAAAAAAAAAAAAAATTTCTTGGACAAAATTTTAAAAGATAATTGATTATAAACACGCCACTATACACGTATTTCTGATATTTCTGGGCCGAAATACCCGAATTAGGGAAATCTTCCGCTAGCCTAATGTATCCAATAAAATATCTATAATATAAAATATAGTAAAACATCAATAAATATTAACCGATGGTAGGTGATGAATTCGCCTAAGTTTTTACGATTTCTCATGTTAATTTTGCTCTGTATGATAGCACACTACATGGCGAATTATTGCTATCTTAATATCTAGCTGATGCATTTTTTTTTTACTGATAGATAACTTTTATAATGAAATATCGTTTCCCGAGAGTTTCGAATTAAAATATTCAGTCTTTGTTTATGTTATGACTATGTCAGATCTGACGTTCGATGCGTTCGTTATAGTCTAACAAACTATACACCTGGCGAGTATCAATAAACCAAAAGAAACCAAATCAACAAAGAAAGTGTACGCAATCCAAAATTGACGCTGCATCTATTTGGCAGATCTTGGCGATTGTTATGGGTCCGACCCACGTCCGACCTCAGATAAACGAAACTCTTGGTCCGGTCCGACATTAGCAGCGCCTCTGGTGGCGAGTTTTGTTACTTTTATTCCCATGAAAAGCTGAAAGTCTGACAAACTACACACATGGCGAGGGTACGTATTATAGTACCAAAAGCTCATAAAACCTACGATTGAAATCCCTACGGCTAAAACATTGAAATTCAAAAAACCTAAAGTTTTTTATCCCGAAGCCCAAAATCCCGGAACTCAAAATGCCGATGTCCAAATGACCGAAAGTATGAGATCCCGAAAGTACGAAATCCCGATAGTACTAAATTTTTAATATTTTTTGTTGTTCTTACATGTTCAACCTAACACGAAGGGCAAAGGGGCTTCGCTTCGCTCACCCCCTTTACCCTTCACCTAAGCTGCCGCAGTGTTTTCCGTGTCATCAAATATACTGATTTGTACAGCAAATACCTACCAAGGAAGTACTATCGGGATTTCCTACTTCCGGGATTGCGTAATTTCGGGTAAACAGACATTCGGCGTTTTAATTTTTGGGATTCCGAACATTCGGGGTTTCATACTTTCAGTTAAAAATACATTCGGCGTTTTACTTTAACAAACAAAACTAAAATCATTAACATTAGATCCTCGCACAATATAGATGACCATTCATTAAAAGTAATAACTCACGAACACGACTGCTTCCAACACCTAAACTGTAAATGCAATGCGCTAGATATAGTAAAACAACACAAATATTTGGGCCTTATTATTGACGAGCGCTTTAACTGGGGACCACACATTCAACATGTATGTCAAAAGCTGAGGGCTATACAAAGCAAGCTAGCCATTTTAAAATATAAAGTCCCATATAAAACTCTACGACTAATATACCTAGCTATGGCCGACTCAATCATTGGATGCCTCAACTTACCTAGGTTATATCTACAAACTACAAACCAGTATTCTCAAACTCATTGCACCAAAAAAAGTTAAGATGGAATGTAAAAATAACAATCACTTGAACGGACTATTTAAATACAGCAAAATTCTCAAAGTTTTTGATAAAATTAAATTACATTCACTAATTGAAGAAAACCCTAATAAATCTAAATTGAACAAAAAAAGCGAACCGATAGATTGCGTAATTTACTTTATCAAAACTCATTCCACTTGCCACATTTCAATAATGTGTATGGTCAACAAACATGGATGTACTACTTGCCTAAAATTGTAAATGAACTACCAATAGATCTCCAAAACATATTTATAAACAATAATAATTTTAGTATTAAGATTAAAAACCACTTTATTGATAGTTATATACCTACCTAACATAGAAAAAAAGGTCTTAGCTTGAGTTTTACCTAAGAACTAACTTCATTCACTTTTTTATTCTATACCTAATGTATCTGCTTCTAGGGCCACTAGCTAGAAACGCGGAATAAATTTCGAGGATAGTTATTCTACGAAAAAAAAATACCCTATGATTTTCCCTATGAATTTCTTTGACAGCAGTATCCCATGATTTAATCTATGGATTTCGTGCTAAATCGTGGAATAATGTTGGTGCTGGACAATTTGAAGAAATCCGGAGAATTTATCCTCGAGTTAGCGTAATCGTGGGATTAATAGTTTATAGCTAGTGGCCCTTAGTAAACTGTTAAACGTATAACAAGAGCACTTGACAGCGACGGATAAACCATGTCTGGTTTTCGTTCGCTGCTAAATGTATCTAAACCTAAGTTCTTAATATATGAATAAATAATTTAAAAAAAAAACTTTTCGGTATTCCGTAATACGTACCCCATGGTGAGATTACCTAATTCTGTAGAGCAAAAATAAACCAAGAGAAATCAAACCCACGAAGAGTATACGCATAGACAATTGACGCTACATTTATTAAAGCAAAGAGTTTCGATTATCTGAGGCGTAACATAAAAAGTTTCTTGTGTGGTTTGTAACTTGATAAACACTCTCAATAGCAACAGCGTTGCATTTATTTAAGGTTTTATGGATATCTTAATTACGAAACTCTTTCCACAGCTTCCATCCGCTTGGCTTATGAACGAAATTCATTGCTTACTTACTCTGTGTTTATTAACTACCAAATGTTAGTGCCCTCTACATGGAACGAATTTTTATAGTTTGCTTCTCCATTCGCTTCTAACGCTATTGTCACTTATCAGAGGATGTACGATTTGGAGCATCTCGTGCTGTGCAAGAGTTCTTGGCGGCGGCGCGGCGGCGGCGGCGTTTTTATTTACTTTATACTCAGATACATAAACCAAACTCTTGTGACTTTATCTACACACGTATCATAAACCCTCTTTACTGCGTTCAAAAACCGCACGTTAGGATCAGCATTATGTTAAACTACTTGGTAAAAACTCGTTTCGTATCTTGAAAACTACACATTATGGTCATTATGTGTAGTTTTTCTAAATATAATGACATTCAAATTTCGAACGCCGACGCCCACCTGCGTGCCGTCCCTAGTTTGTTTGTGAAGTTGGTACTGACATTCAAATTTCGAACGCCGACGCCCGCCTGCGTGAAGTTGGTACTACAGAACAAGTTAAACAATTGCAGAGCCACAATGCCGGTCAAACATGCGGTTCCTGAACACATCAAAGAGAGCTTATGATATGTGTGTAGATAAACTAGTGTATGTTGTTATTTATTATGAAACTCGACTTCGGCTCGTTTCATAATTTTAATGCCCTCCATTATGCAGCAGTCACATAAACTACTATTATATCAGGTATTATACTAGCTGTGATACCAGTCAGTATTACCACAGATAGTAGAATGCTTGGTATCACTAACTGTCGTTGAAGTGAGAACAAGAAGAATTTATTGAAAAATAAATATCGATTTACTCGCCAATTACAAAATATAATAGATAAGTGCCAATATTTTTTTGTAGATCTACATATGTCGTCAGACGTCAACTCCTACTTAGCAAAAAAACTAGCTCGTAATACATCCATCTCTCAATTTATCTACATAGCATTAGAACGACTTCGCTAAAAGACGTCGTAGCAAAAAGACTACTTTTTATAAAGTACTGTCAGTAATAAAAACATTTAAGGCATATATACTTAAAAACATTTATTCATAGATAAATACGACGACTCCACATACGACGTAGGAACCTTACAATATACTAACGTCTCACGTAATCGCGAGGTCTAATGCTAACAATAGTCTAATCGTTCTGGCGAAAGATTTGCTTCTTTATTACGGAGATATTTTGTAAAAACTGCATCTCTGTAATATGTCCATGTTGGAGGGAAGTGATTTCATGTTTGAGCATTTTATCAAATTTAATATGTCGACGCAGTCTTCGAGATCTGCCGAACAAATATTGCTTAAGAGCAACATCCTTCAAGCGTGCTTCCTTTCGCAAGATATATAGGAATGAAATCAGTGTAGCTTTATGTGGGATGCGGCCGTTGATGCGTCTGTGCCAGCTTTCCATGCCATTGTTAGTTCTGTCTTTCTGTAGCACAACATATCAATGAGAATGATTTTGCCCATTGTCGTTCGAAATGTGTAATAAACTTTTTAGTTCGGGCGTTGTTCGGAGCTTGTTCCATTATTGCTCTCCATCCAAGATCTATATGATTAATTGGCAATAAAGGCAAATTTGCAGTATGTATTTCATCTTTGACCTCGAGTTTACGGCCCTTTTTCCATATAGCACGATTATAATGGTAATAACAGCCGGTGACTCCTGCCCGTGGAAACACTGTTTTAAAAGCGTTCATGAGAGCTTTTTCGTAGTTGCATTTGGACTTGCAGATGTCAATATTCAGTACATCTCTTACCAGCGAAAAAAACCTTCGATAAGTGCCTTCTTTCTAGTTTGGGAGTAAGGCGTATACTACTGGAACTATGTTTGTGTACTCACCACAGCTACTCAGGTCCACATTAATGGAGAAAAACTGTTTAAATGGCTTCGGGCAAGTTTTAAATGTTGCATCTCCGAAGAACATTTTTTTCAGTAGTACCTTCATTTCTGGCTATGTTGGAGCAAAATAACAAAAAAAATCATCTGCTACTAAATAATCGTACGCCAACATTTTGGGTATTACCACTTCTGACATCTTATTGAATTCCGTCTTTTTCATATTTAAGGCCTTCTTTCGAGCTCTATAGAGGCTATTGAAATGCACTGATTTCAATAGCATTTCTTATTAATGTAAACAGAAATGTCAGTTGACAGTTGTCTATGATTGAGCGAGATTTGAGTGTTGTACCTACACTGATGTCAAGCAAGCAAGCAAGCAATCTTCTCACGCACCCATTCTGGGGCGTGGGGAGTCAGTCATTCGCTTGTGACAGATTCATCATCACTTGATGTGTCATCATCGGTTACATTTATAATAAAAGGCTGAGTTACAGCGTCGCTTGCCACATCCATAAGGCCGTCTAATTTTTTCATCCTTTCCTCTTCGTTTTGAACGTGACCGACGCGTTTTGCCCATTGTTCTGCTCCGACTCTCGCCAATCCTTCTTTTAGCAATTTTTTTATTACTGCCATTTTAAAAGATTTATTATTTCTTCCTACGTAAGACTTGACCTGTGCCCAAATCAGTTCTATTGGATTCAACTCACAGTGATATGGAGGAAGGCGCAACAGTTACTCCTTTAGATGCGGCGAGATCATCGACATATTTTGTTCTATACTTTTCCTTTACGAATTTTGTAACTTTGCTTTTTCTGGATCGTTTTGAGTATGAAAAATTCAATTTCTTCAATATTCTATACAGTTGTATGAGAAAACGTAGGTAGATTGTCATCCTCATTGACTGCTTTCATAACTTTTTCAGTTGTAGGCAAATCTCCATCAAACTTAACCTCTCCTTTCCCGCCGTCAGCATAAGCAGCGCGGCCCCGATCACTCTATGTACCGCTGTCAGCATAAGCAGCGGGATGACTAATATTTTTGAAACCGGTATTTTTTATCCAACGGTTGGACCAATTTTTACGGTTCGATCATGTGTGGACACCCAATTAGACAAACTTTATGGTCTGTGTGCTAGTTTATGCTTTTCCGTAGAAAAAAATAATTCAACCGCGTTTTGAAAATCACTTTCTTCCGGACGCTCCCAACGTATGTGGTGGAGAAATTTTATTGAGAGAAAAGTGTGGTTTTTTTGGTGAATTGAGGTAAGTATTTGTTTTATTCATATTTACAACTCTATTTGCGATAAACAAACCACAAATCATAGTAAAATTCATCAAGATGTCCAGAAAATCGGCAAATTTACATGATACGTCATGCAACCAGACGGATTCCCCCCAATGCTATTTGTAATTCCAATGAGAAATACAGTTATATTTCAATAAAAAATACACATATCTTATTGGAAATCTTATAAGGAATCCATTTTTATAGGTTTCTTTATCAAAATAATGTACCAATTTGCTGATTTTCCGTCAGAAACGTGATCAGGCATCCAATTCACATGCTTCACACGCACACATAAGCATTCCGCGACGCCATTTTACTCACACACAGACAGAATCTCACTACAGGGTGCGGGTGTTTTCAGTCATATTCGGTGAAACTCCATATCATAGGTTTCGGGGTGATGTGATGATTGGGGTTTCCATATCAAAGGTTCCGCGGGTTTATGATTGGAGTTCAGTGTCGATAAGGGGGCGAAAGCCCCTTTTTTTTATCAATGGAAAAATCCAGCATCCAGCGACTTAAAAAAAATTGTGTTAAAAATTGTGTTAAAAAATATTTTTTTTGACTGTTATTTTTTGCTTCGGAACCGTGTAGTGCTGCTTTTTGCTATCACTGTTGGTTATAAACATTTTCCTCGTGCACCTCACCGATTTCGAGATAAACGTCATATTATGTTTGTAATATCGATATCTCTATAAATATTGGTCCTAGGGAAAACATGCATATGACATAAAATTATGCTCGTAAGACACCCTACACGATGCCCAAGTAAAAATATCAAAATAAAAAAAATAAAAATAAAAATAAAATAAAAAAATAACAAATTTGTGTCATATTGTGTTAACTTGTCTTTTTAGGCGGATTCGTTTGCCTGCAAGTTCAGATATATACTTTTGACAATTTAGTGTAAAATGACAAAAAAATGCAAAATTACACAAATTTGTAAAAGTGCACAGAGTGTACGTTTTGATCCTAATGCCTTAGCTACTTTTTTCAGAATGGATCATGACTATCATGCCCAGCTTGCGCGTCGGTCGCCGCCGGTGCGCATTCTATCCGATGAGAAGCTGGTGTATGTGCGCTCCCGCTCCGGTCGGATGAAGGTAAATAATTGAAATTTCACTCGCATCGTTTTTGCTTCGTTTCCTTTTATATTTATATATATACATATCCATTAATTTGTTCCATTCAGCAGCCTAAACGGTCTGAATATAGTTTTACCAAGTATAATTAAATATTTACCTGGGAAATGTGAAGTTTTATACTAAAAGGACACAAATAATTATACTGCAAATGTCACTGACTGCCAGTCTGGTATTTTTTTTATATTTAATTTGCCTATTTTATTTATGTTATAGATGGTGAAGCAACCAGCTTGATTGAGAGGAAGCGTAAGCGTAAGCCATGTACTTGATTGAGAGGAAGCGTAAGAGGAAGTGGTATGTCAAAGTATTCCACAGGCTGCTTAACAGCAGCCTGTTGAATACATACATCATTCTCTCGCGTAACCCAACATTCCGGAACCTTACGCACCGGGAAACAAGGGTATGCGTGGCTCAGGGGCTTGTTGATCGGTTCTTCTGTCCGGGACCGATGCAACGAGAGAATCCTCCAAGCAACACCGCTTTCCACCGTCTGGACAACCACCCGCAACATTTCCCGATTCCTGCTCCGACTTATAGCAATTCCAAGAAGAAGAAGCAGGGGAGATGTTGCAGGTGCTCGGCCCTTGGAAAGCGCACGTCCGTGAACAGTTTCTGCCGTAGGTGCAACGTCAGACTCTGCCTCGGACAGTGTTGGTTGGAGTATCACACGTTGGCCAATTTGGGGCCATAGCACTTTTAATGTTATGGGTACCCATTCTCGTTTCTACAGTTTATCTGTTCCTCTTCGTCTTCCATTGAAAGTGTTATGTAACTTTAAATTGTGCAAGAAGCTCGAAACGGTATTGTTGTAATGTTAGCTTTCCTCTTATTCTAGCATGCCTACTGACTGATATCTGACTGTGTACTGATGGCTGGTTAATATGTCTCTGTAATAGGGGTTTTAAAACTACGCACACCTCGCTTTGGACCGGTTTCGGTCGGGTGTATTGCTTGCTTGAGTGGGTAACTAAAACTACTAAAATATGCCATATCATATAACTTCCACGTTGCAGCATCAAACTGGTGGAAGACTGGTGTGTTGGGAATGCCTGCCTTCAGGAAGTTGATGAGTCGCAATCGCTTTCATGGACAATTGATATAACCAAATGCCCTTGACGAGGTACCTCAAATCCCGTGCTACTGATGTCATTGGGACGATGAATCGCAAAAGGGCACACGTCCCTGCTGAGATAAAATCGCTCAATGACTCCTGTGGGCATTTATGTCTTGCTAGACACATCTAAATCAGCCATCAGTGTGTGATTGTAATTCTCCTCCTTCATAGCGTTAGCGATCCGGATGTTTCTATCTTTTTGTGTGTAATTTTTATGTGTGTATGTGTCTAATGTTTATGTGTTTGTGTAAATAACAATTTCTATTTGTGGCCAACTACCTAACTATCTTATAACTTGTATAGAAATTGTTTACTTTAACAGTTGCAATGTTTCTATCTTTTTGTGTGGAATTTTTATGTGTCTAATATTTATGCGTTTGTGTAAATAACAATTTCTATTTGTGGCCAACTACCTAACTATCTTATAACTTGTATAGAAATTGTTTACTTTAACAGTTGCAACAAAATTCTTTTTCATTTTTCCGTAATTGTGTACTTTATTCCATTTTTTATACGGTAAAAGTTACAAATATCAGTCAAACAACTATCTAAGAACTTGTATAGAATTGTTTACCTACTTACTTACTGTTTACTACTTTTCCATAATTGTGTACTCGTGTGTGTGTAAATATAATGTATACAGTTTCATTGTGCATTAGTACTGTCCTGTTTTTTAAACAATTATGTCTCGCCCAGGTTTGCTGGAAGAAATATCTTTTTAGAGATAAGCTCGCCTGTTGTTATAAAATTTCTTTTAAGTACATTTTTATGCACAGGGCAATAAAGAATATGAATATATAACTATATTAATTTTGCTGGAAGAAATATCTTTTTAGAGATAAGCTCGCTTGTTGTTATAAAATTTCTTTTAAGTACATTTTTATGCACAGGGCAATAAAGAATGTGAATATATAACTATATAAATTTTTGTTCTTTTTTATTTTTCCAAAACCTAATTACACAATTACACATTAGGTAGGTGGTAGCTAATTACTAATTACACATTTCAAATAATTGTTTATTTTTTACAAATTTGTGTAATCTTACACTAAATTGTCAAAAGTACATATCTGATCTCGCATAACACTAGTTAACACAATATTACACAATATTACACTTTGTAAGAACAGTAGGTATCTGTACTTGCGCGTGAACGGAGCCGCGTGGAAACACTTCATATACACATAACAACTAAATACTAGTTAACTCAAACTTACACCATACCTACACGAACGAAACACCAGTTTAGCTATTTTACCTAGAATCAAATCACGGCGAAACATTTTCTTCGTTCCATCTTTGCACACTCTGTATAAACGCATATCGTACACCTGCCGTGACCTTGAGAAAGCCCAGAAACAACACACCGTGACACGAAATAACATGCATGATTTTGAATTATTTTTGTATGAAAAGGTACATAGTACGATACACTGTTAGAAAGCCTAGTTTGTCTTCTACTTAGAACCACTAATTCTAGAATGATAAGTATCACCTATTGCCTATAAATTCAATAATAGTACAAAGTGTTGATTTCTACCTATTTTATACTTTCCTTGCGAGATATGGCGTCCTCACACTTATCATTTATGATTTAGTGGCAAATACCACTTGTTTTCCTCTTATTGAATAAATTACCTATCCTAGGAACTAAGAAATATAACGCTAGGTAGTCTAGTCTCTTCACAAATAATTTCACAAGATTTGCATAATTCGCGCGATGCGTCAGTTTACTTTCCGTATTTTATGAAAATTTGAAACGCTGAAATATTCGAAAGTTTCTATAAGAACACCCTAATGTTTTTATTGTTTTGAAAAGGTTATTTTGTGTAGATTACGTAGGTATCAAACAACATGTACATGTTGTTGATAATTTTCTGATGTCGGCTAGATTTGTGTCGAGAGGGAGCATTTTCATAGAAGTCTGTGTTTCTCATGCCAGTACAAAAATAAACTAAGGTCACAGTGACATTTTATACACATTGTGTAAAAGAGGGTTTCATTAGCTACTCAGATATACAACTCCCATAATTCTAAGTGTTACCATTCCAACAGAATCACTTGATATATTAGTCAAGTGCCGCGCAGCCCGCACGCTCAAAAACACTCCGGTATTTGTCGTTTTTGACGTCTCGAACTCCCGGGAAAGGAGAGGTTAATAGATGTGCCGGCACGTACGCCCGCCACAGATATGCGGAAATATCTCATCACTTACTATGTCTTATGTACGTCATTAATAACATGTACCAACCTAGTATATAAGCTAGAATTTCCTATAATAAATTAGTCTAGTTTAGTCTCGTATTTGCGCGCATCTCAAGCCTTTTACTTTACTCCCGAAGATGTCTCTCTCCTTATAATTGCCTCTGGCAAAGTGGTGACCCGACTTTTGAACATCAGCAACCTTCGGTAATAGCAGCATGGACCCAGCCGCGAAGAAAACTCCTTGTGCTGCCAGCTTAGAAGTGCAAGCAAGAAGCACTTCGTCCAAGATCGCCGAGCCCCGACTTCTGCATACCTATTTCAAACCACGCTGCAGAAATCCATAATCAAGACCCCACCCAAACCAAGACGACATCAGGCAAGCCAACTTTGCCAACGTTGTGGCAACCTACGGGAGACGGAATAAAAGGCTTGGAATATGCTCTATTACTGTCTAGTTTTGTTTAACAATAACTTTCCTTATATATAAAAATAGATTAAGTTAAAGTATGCACAATTAAGATCTGGTTTTATGTTTATTAAAATACTACTAGTTATTATTGCAGTTGATATAAGTTTGTTATGGTATACACATTTCTAAAGTTAATTCGATTCATTTAAGGTTATTGTTTGATTCTAACTTAGATTTTTGTTCATTGTTATAAGTACATTCATTTATTTATTTTCCCTAAAAGGGGGAGTATCTGTGCCGGCACGTACGCCCGCCACAGATATGCGGAAATATCTCATCACGTACTATGTCTTATGTACGTCATTAATAACATGTACCAACCTAGTATATAAGCTAGAATTTCCTATAATAAAGTCTAGTTTAGTCTCGTATTTGCGCGCATCTCAAGCCTTTTATATTACTCCCGAAGATGTCTCTCTCCTTATAATTGCCTCTGGCAAAATAGATAAAGTAAATTCAACTAATTTATCAATTATTGCTCGATTTGAAGCTTTCTCCTAAAAGTGAATCAGTTATTCAAAAACAAACAATAACTTAACTTGATGTTGTAGTTCATGAGTACAATAATAATTGATGACATATTATCTAATACAAAAATTTCATGAAATCTGGCAGGTAATTTAAAGAGGTGTTAGGTGAGGTTAGGTTATGTATTCCTTGGTTATGTATTCCTTGGTTATGTATTCCTGTGGTATTTCTTGACTTTCTAAATTATGCTTCATGGTATATCTCACTACGTCCTGAGACACCCCCATTATTTCTGAAGTTGTTTTATATATCTCCATTTTTGATGGGTATGTAGGAGAGGATTTTTCCAAATAATTATAAATATTGACTAGGATTTGTTTTACCCTTGTGGTCAGATGAATTTTTCGTCTTTTGGCAGGCGGACTACTCTCCCGCCCTGAGGTACTGGGTTGCGGCTCAGTCATTGTAACCTAAAAGTGCCACTATATTCTAAATATCTCGGGTAGACTCGATCCTTAGCGCCGTTTGCGCTCCAAATTGGATCTTCATCCGAAATAGCTCTCTTTCACTCCTTGTGTAACAAACTACTATTGTTACCTCCTTGTTTTTTGAGAAAGAGGTCCTATCGTATAAAAATCAAAGTCCGAGATTTTAATCAGATGTCGTCGTTTCAATAATAAATCCAACCAAATCGCAAAGAACATGTCCTTAATCCAAAATACAAGAAGCAAAGTCGTCGATAAATACTGGAAACGGAAAAACGCAGAGAACTCGGAACAATACCCACTGACACAGGACAGGGACAGTGAATGAAGTAATTTTTTTTTTTTTATATATATTTCCTCTTTTCACTTTTTTAGGTTCACCTCCTCTTTCGGTAGGTAGATCTCCTTTAAGTTCTTTCATAGTTGCAAATCAATTAATCAAACCGATTAACCGATCGAATCGGATCGATTCGAAAGAATGAACCACACTAACTTTCCAAAGACAATAAGACTTGATGCGCTTTGATGAGTAAATAAATAATATGACTTTTTACAAACTTTTGAAATATTCGTCGTCCGATAACTTTGCAATAAAATAACTATCTTAGCGGAGTTACTTGGTGTCGAAATGATGTAAGAACAATAAATGATTCCTTGGTATGTGAATGTTTTCAGGATTGATATTCAAAGTTACGGCGTCATCGTGTGTAAATTGGCTTATTTACATTATTGTGAAATGCTATCGAAATGGACTTTACTTCCGAGTAAGATGGCATTATTAAATCTTCGGATCCATTCTTTGACGTTTGCTTTATGATATGCTTTTCGAATATTTTCTTGACAGGGTCCATCTTACTACATACTTCTCGGCGGCAAGAATCCATCATCAACGCTCTTTCATTGTCCTCGTAATGCGGTGCACAACAGTGCAAACTTTGACGTACAATCTTCTCTTTATTTGTGTCCAAAGTTACTGAAGACGAACATTCTTCTTTGTTAACTCATTTTACACAAGCTACCATTTTTATTAAATTTTGCAAAATTATAACGGTGGCCGTTATGGAGAAGTGCCGGTTTCCCTTTTTGATTTGTAATAAATTTTAGATTTTCATCCATTTTTGTAACAATTTCTTTCACTACAAACTACTCACGAACTCCAACCGCTAAACAAAACTTCAATGTTATCTTTCAAGCATGCTTCAACATGACAGCTACCTCATAATCACCTACATTATAAGTGGCCAGTTTTGTATTCAATTGTACCTCTTTTGAAAAAGTAGTCTTTGCTACGACGTCTTTTAGCGAGGTCGTTCTAATGCTATGTAGATAATGTGAGAGATGGATGTATTACGAGCTAGTTTTTTTGCTTAGTAGGAGTTGACGTCTGGACGGACAGTTTTATAAAGTGACATCTCTTGCACAGTTGGAGATTTACTGTCTCAATATATTTTATGGCACGTATCGAATATAATACGAGCTGTGTAGTTTTACTACTCAGATATAGATGGCGCGCACTGCATAGAATACCTAACGTTAAATCGGGTGCACCCGCAAACCACACACACACCCTCACAGATACGCAAGTTTACTGGGGTGAACGGATGGCTCCCAGTCTCTCTTCTATGAGTATAAGTGTATCTTAGTCCAACATGGACTGGAATGAAAATATGCGCGTTAGGTAGGACACAATTTATTTTTTAAAAATAACACATTATACATATGGCCGTCTTTTCAAATGGATTTGCATGCATAATGTAGGCATCTTAATTATACGTCAATAGTTTTTATATAGTATCGCGAATTCATGACAATGAGCAATCAGGCACAAATAGAAAGATCGAAAATTATGTGACGCCATCTTTTTCAAGTTCAATCCGTACTGAGTGCAAAAAAGCTCGAAACAACAATAACTGGAGAAATGTAGTGAAGATGCTAAATAAATGAGATTTAAGATCGTAAAATGCCGTTTGCGTCGATAAATAGATTCCTTGTGAAAATAGATGAATCTTGTAATTCTTAAATTAATGACTCATTAAGAATCTTTCTCTTATTCATAAAATATCGATTTTTTTACTCATTAAGAATCTTTCTCTTATTCATAAAATATCGATTTTTTTAACATACAATAAATACATGAAGCCGCAGCGGCAAATCAACATTTTATTTTATTAAAATTATTTATACAAAAATCACGTGCGTCATCGAATAATCAGTAGCAATCAATATCATAAGTTACATCACTCATTAGGTCAGAGCCTTACCTGCTTTAATCATCACGAAATAAAAACGAAACGAAAATTGATAAGACAATTTCTTCATATGATTCAACATTATTTCATCAATAAACTGCGATTATCTATCTCAGTCATAATCATAAAATTCAACAGAGAGATTAAATGTCAGTCAATATTATGAATTTATACTTATGATAGTTTTTGCAATTAATTTAAAATCACCTGTCAAATCTGTAACTAGCAAAAACTAAATTTATCTTAAATACAAATCATCCCCAAATTAAGTAGATTCTTAAATAAATTAACACGACTTAAATAACACTAAGCAAGAACTAAAAATAATTAATTTTATTAGTATTTGAGCTTCGTTGAAACGAGATTCACTTTGATATTTTGCCCCAGTCGTTCAGCAACTGTACCAAGTCCACCCACAGGGTGCATAGTATTTTCGACGCTCGTCAAAGTGATAATGTTTCTAGGTTCAACTAAAGGCCGAAAAGCGATGGGTGGCCCGCGTAGATTACACATTTGCATACCGCGTAGACCAAGAGAATGACTTATTTTTAAAACTCATTTAAAACTAGAGCAAGATGCGTTATCACTGCGAGGCGACTGCGCCTGCGACTCTCTGTCGGACATCTCCCAGAGACGATCCGTTGCCGAATCCATTAAGCAGTGGCAATTTCATCTCTTTGGACTCGATACCGTTGGATTTGATACCGTTGCGTTCCCGGAGAGCTGCTTCTTCTACTTTGGCTTTCGCCCTCTGCAATGACAAAACGGTGAGGTTAGAAAATACAGTACAAATAGGCCAGGATGCACAAGACAAAGACACTTAGGTCCGTAATATTTAACTGCTCTCAGCTCTTCTTCTTCTATTTCTGTCAAGTGGAGTGCTAACCTCTTCTGAGGTAATTATGCCAGTGTCAAGTGTGTTTGAGAGATCACAATTTCGGCAGGTTTTCTTACGAGAGTCTGGAAATTAACGTCTTAAGAATGTTTTGTTGCACTTAGCATGGGATTCAAGTGTCTCCTACGGACGTGAGCAACAGTCCCCCCAAGCGCGTGAAAATTTCAGATTTCATATAGCGAAATCGTCATTGTGACATAGCTAAGACAACTCTCAGAGCGAGATGTTTGTTATTACTTATGTTTAAATGATCACCAACGACACCATTACTACCAATAAATTCGAAACGACCGCCAGAATTAGTAAACGATCACCAAATTGGGTTTGGATAAATGATCACCAAACTTCTTTTTATGTTTTGTGTACTTAAGTTTTATGTTTTAAGTATTTTTTGTTGTTCCTATATATTCAACCTAAGACGAAGGATAAAGGGGGCTTTGCTTCTCTCACCCCCTTTATCCTTCACCTAAGCTACCGCAGTATTTTACCCTGATATTTTCTTCAACTTTTGGTGATCATTTACCCATTTTGGGTAACATTTACCCATTTTGAGTAGTAAAAAAAATATTTTGGTGGTCATTTAAATTGTTCTCGTTTATTATTACGGGCCTTAAGTCATGTTGTCAATGTCACTCGGAAACGACAGCCATATATTGGCGGTTTAAGCAGTATGCATTCGACCGATAGTGCATCAGGTATTTTACATATGTCTTAAATCCCTGCACACAGCACCGTTTTGGTTACTAGGTCACTTTCTGTCCGCATACTAAAGTTAGGTTTGTTAAGTCACAACTTTATAATATAACCTTTATAAAATAAGTGTAAAATGTTCTATAACAATTACAACATGAAATTGGGATGAAAATTTATTTTTTTGGGTGTAATATTTTACTCAATTTGGTAAACAGTAAAATATAAGCCTTGTTTAAATAAGACAGAATCATTTACCTAACCATGTCACCGCTAGAAAGTATGATAGATGTAGAAGTAATCTTTACCTTAACTTTCTTCAAGTAGGCCTGCTTGTAGAAGTCTGAGAAGAGATAGTAGAAGAGCACAGCGTGCATGCCGATCCACCAGACGAAGGCGCGTGGGTAGTCGCAGTCGATGAAGAGCAGCTGGAACGCGTGGAGGAACACCAGCACAAACTGGACCTGTAAACAGATAGAGATAAGTTCTATTCAATTGTAACTTTTTAACTAATGTCGGTCTAACAACATAGGTTAGTTCCTCCAATGTCACTTGTTTTTGTAGAATTCACTGTAATTGGACAGGTTATCCTGGAAATTTACCGTTCATTTGTTGCACGTTAGTACTATTCGAGGGTACCGTGCATGACGGTGGGATCCAAGTATTTCCTACGGACCGTGAGCAACCGCAGATGTGAGTATTTGCTTTGTTAGTTCACATTACATAGGTATCTGACGTGCGTGACATTTTATTTCCGTGACAATCAGGTAAAGGAAGTACATAATATGGTAGCTGATATTTCGGAGTTCTTACGCAAGCGTGCAACGTTTTAAAATGTAAAATACTAATGTATTTGCGTATACGTTGCTCGGAAAACAACAGGCTTATTTGTATTCTCTGTTTATTAAGTTTAGCGATAAACCTGACTTGGAATCGTGGCATTTCAAATAACTATAGCTTTTAGCTGGCTGGCTGGTGTGATTTCATTAAACTGTATACTGCACTGCAACCTAAAGTGTCCTTTCACTGCGAGTCAATAAAACATAATTTCGCAATATTACTTGCACAAGTATCTAACCTAACGTTCCTAGCTGGTATTATTTTAATAGTGCGTTATTGCTAATTACAGCTTATCGTAAATGGTAATCCTGGTTAGAACAAATAAATACAAGTTCTGCAAAAGCAGAAAAAAATGGCAATTAAGATGGTTTTCGTTTCGTTGTATCCATATTTGATGCTTTAGATCAAAGCATCCCCTCTTCACCCATTAGATATTGCCTCTTCTTCTTCGGCCCTCTAACTCTAAATAAGACTTTAGAAACAGTTTTCTGCGTCAGTTGGTCACTAGCAACTAGTTCACATCTGTCGGTCACAAGATAAGACAGGCTATTAGCGTAAATCAAAGCCACCCAAAATACATGAAGCCACACTAACCATTTGTAGGGCAGTAAGGTACTTCTTCCACCACAAGTACTTCTGGACCTGAGGACCTAGTGCGGCGAGGAGGTAATACGAATACATTACGATGTGGACGAAGGTGTTCAGCATTCCGAAGAAGGTCGAATGACCGCCTGCGAATAAGACAAAAAGGTAATAAGTAAAACAGCGTTCACATGGGGAACATAAATTGCTGGAAAGACGATAATATCAGTGGCAATTCAGTTCAACAGTAGTCGCTGGAATATAGAGCCATCAATCAAAGAAAATATTGACAAAACAATTAGCGTATTCCCCAGATCATTGCGGAGCATCCACGTGTAGGGAACGTGGATGCTCCGCAATGATCTGGGGATTAATTATAGGTGCCGAGCAAGTATTGCCTGCAAAAGTTGCCGGTTATGAGAGAGCCTGAGCCTGCAAGACTCGTTCTAAGGTTCTGAGCTACAAATATGGCGTGTCGTCTCCCACGAACTCGTTCATAATTCCTCGTTTGTTTTATTTTATTTCCCACCCAGTTGCCGCAATGAAACTTCATTTTTATTAAGGAGCTTACTCACTAAAAAAGTTTTGTTTACGCTTCAACATGACTGAATACGCACATTAGGCTAAAATATAGAAAGCGACTTAAAGAGGCGCACTAGGCCAAAACAGCCGCTTGTACTGCTCAAGTTGCGCAAAATAATAATGCTTTTGTTTTCTTTACAAGCTTGTTTATCATTAGTGTCTGCAAGCATTCATTAATGTATTTAGCTTAATTTAATTATTTTGAGTGTCCCCAAGCATTCATTAACGTATATAGCGTAATTTTATCATTTTTGCCCGATAGAAAAGATTCCTGAGATTATCAAAAAAACTATGTAATACTACAAAAAAATACAATTTCGCACCAAATTTGAATTTATGTACTTGATTTTATTTAACCATTATAAAATATTATTTTATTTGCTCTGATAGTCGTCTTCATCAGCCATTTAGTATATTTGAGTTCTTTTAAAAGTAAGCTGAAGGTGAAATTTAAAGTTACGCTGTCGGGGTGCCCAGCCTTAACTAGTTTCGGGTAAATTTTGATATTCTTTACAGATATTTTACATGGAATATCAAAATGTTAAATCGCTTTCCATCTGTTGGCCCTTAATGTAACTTGACATAAGATAGGTAACATTAAAGCGGTCTCTTATATGCAGCTCTTGCAATTCACGAAGTGGACTGGGCTTTACTTGCGTCTCGTGTGTGTGTGTGTGTGTGTGTGTCTTGTGTGTGGGTAGTGTGCATGTCTGACGGAACGCGAACGAGAGCGCGTATACAGCTACCACTGTTTACCACGTAATGCCCAGTCGACTTAATCATTTGCAAAAACTATAATAGTTTTTTAACGTTTTCTGTGTTGCCATAGTCAATGGTGCAATTAATATCTAAAATAAATTTGTTTTAATTCGAAATACTATTTGTAATTATCAATTAATGATGGAATGGAAACATAATTGTATCAAAGAAACCATACATACATCGAGAAATTTCTGGAAAGTTTACAATATTTATATGTAATATAACCGCCTTATGGAAATTAAACTATGAGCGATGCGATGACGCACAACGATAACAACAAGACATAAATGCTGTAAAACACGGTTTCCCTGACAAAGAGAACAAATTAGATCATTATTGCCGTTCATTAAATACCAGAAAAAATACGCTTCAAACTTGTTTAGACTGACTAGTTTATGATTGCAGACAGGGAACGGAATTTGTAGATTGCTTGAACATTGATAATAATGGCTACAAAATTGGTCTACATTTCGATACAAGTCCACTACCTTTAGAATTATTTAATAAGAAAGTAAGATTTGCTTCAGGTACATGCCAACAGCATTATTTTTTCGTTCAGTGATTTGAAAATATTCCTATTTTACCCAAGGACCTGGATAGTTTGTCAGACTTTATTTATTTCTTCTCTCGTTATATACCTACGGAAAATTTGTACCATTATTGTATTAAGTCCTTGCAAATTGCTACCTACTTCTACTTATTATCTCCATTTAAATGAATCTGGTCACGCACAAACATCGATTAATGGAATATTACATTTTCTTACTAGTGGCTAGATAATATTGTTGTTGTTTCAAAGTGTAACTAAGTCACACGTCCAATCCTAATAACATCAATCTTATTGATATAGGTTCAGAATACAGCTTTTTGTTTGACCCCATACGAAGGTATTGCTAAGTATTGCGTGAATAAAATCATTATCATTAAAAAAAAGCGTCATCCAAAAATTCAATAAAAAAACCTTCAGTATTATTAAAATACCATATCAACGGTACTTTCACTGACCTCCATCGATTTCCTGGATCCAAAAATTGTCTTTCCTCATTTCAAGAATCAATTACTGTGATTTCCACTTAGTTTTAATTTAACGAGAGTTTGATCGGTTTCCCACACAACCTGTCAAAGGGTACACGTGCCTCTTGATTATAAACATGCGTGTGCGTCGAAATGCGAATGCTATTTTGCGAACCCGTGGTCAAAAGTATAATTGCACGCACTTTTTATTTGTTTATGTGGCTGTAATCATATAGATACCCTTTATTTGATGTAAACTACTCAACTGCCCCATGGTACTTATTTACTGAGTGAGTCGTTAATCCGCATAAGTAATCGGTTTTCCGGAATCCGGATATTTGAGACAGTCCGGACATTTGTGTCATTAAAACAACCGCAGGATTATTGACTTTGGAACACATTTTAATGAGTCGATCAATAACATAGCGCAAAATGGCATCAAATGGAAATCAATACTGACGGTATTTAACCGCGATGAGGGGTGAGAGGAAATGATGATGATTAGCAACTTATGGGCAGCCGTTTCTAAATTATTGACCAGCAACTACCTAATGTTGTACTGTTTTCAATTTCAAACTCACTGAGGAAATAGAAAAAGAAAATAACCATGGTGCCTCCAGGACCTTCAAACACACAGTATGGTGAGAATACCATCTCGCATTTCCCATATGGACAGGCAGAGGCATAGTTGCATCTACCTGTAGCCGTTAATCAAGTCTTTCAAACCTTCAAACTTATAATTCAATAAGTTAAAGACTTTAAATAAAACCGACTTCGAGTCCTATTCCCTTCTAGGACGGGATGCGATTGCCAAAGTTGAGGAGTCGGTTAATAAATAGACTGACCTGGAGTGAACTTGACGCCGAACCAGACCGACATGGGCATGATGCCATGGTGGATCACATGGAGTTTAGACACGTGGTCGAATTTTTTGCGCATCACGAAGAATATCTGGAAAGGAGGTTTCTCGTCAATATTGTGTACGTTCGTAAACACGTTCAAAACATATCCAATCAGAACTAATGATGTCTAAAAATATATAAAGTAATCTGATATAAATAATATATCCATAATCTTGAAATACGTTCAAAATAATAATAATATAATAATAATAATAATTATCATAATGTTATGTTTCAGTAGATAATGATTTAAACATAAAAGCTTATAACGTATAACGTATAACTTCATGAGATAGGTACTCAGAAAGATTTGCGAAACAAATAAAAAATAACTACAGGTTATATTGTTATTATGACTCCTTTTCAATATGCAAAGTTTCATGCTACTAAACTAATTTTAGAAGCACTTAGTCTCTCTAATACGGCCATCTCGAATGCCACGAGTGCTTCTTCAGGCGATTAAAACTGTAATCCCTTGAAATGATTTTTATTTTTTGGAAACTAGAAGAAGTCAGCCGGTGCCAAAACAGGACTGAAATGCAGATGACCCAACAGTTTAACCGGCGTAGTGTAGGCGTAGGAAGTCCCTCGTTTTGTTCGCGGAGAGTGCGAGCGCGTTGTCGTGGTGGAGGCCAAAAGGCCTCGGAGCCCCGTGTTCGATCGCTTTTTGTTCGCAACAGCAAAAACTTCTGGCAAACAGTTGGTAATGTACATGTATGCACTTTGCACATGATTGCTACTTTGATCTTTTAAGGGACTGGACTCTAAAGGAGAAAAGTAGAAAAAACTGGCGATCAAATTTTTTCCAGCACCTATCGCTTTACTTTCGCATGTTTTGATTCGATTTGAAACAGCCGTACTGTTGACTGGCGATTTTTTTCTGGATCGTATTGATTAATCCAAGATTTGACACCTATTATGATGTCGCACACATGGCGGGATGAAGCTTCGAATTTATCAATCGTACGTGGCTCCATTCGACGCGCACCTGCTTTTGCGCGATTGTGAGTTACCCAACGCGTAAAAATCCCCCTCACGCAAAGTAGCTCTTCAAAATATCATAACCGTTTCCCTATCTAATCTGCAGAAAGTGCTGAATCACGTCGTAAGTGATTCGCCTGTTTTCTTGGATAAAAAATTTCACTGCCAGTATAGTATCTTTCATAACCGCAGTCAAAGGACGACCGCTTCTTTCTTTATTTCTCAAATAAATAATAATAAGTAAAAATCCATTGTACCAGCGGATTGAGATGGGGTCTTATCCAGAAAATGTAGTCAAAGTCGATGAAACGATTGATCCTGTGAGTAAATTTGTTAATACCTATAAATCTATAGTGAATTGTACACCAAGTACGTATACAAGGACGAAGAGATGCGCCTTTATCCTTCGTGTTAGGTTTAACATGTTAGAACAACAAAATAAAACGATCGTTTTGTATTTTATGTTACTTGAGGTTTTGATGTTTCTTTTTTCAGATAACTGTCGCGGTATTCACTAATTGTGTCAGACAAAACCTGTATTTCTAGTCGCGCTTGGTTTGTCGCGCAATTCAGTAATTTTGTGAGGCAAAATCTGTATTTTTGTCAATCACAAACTGGATTTACACATTTTAACGTATGTATGTAATGATTTAGTTGATGAGGTTGTGGATGTTGTAGCCCCTAAGTATCTATGTGTTTTGTCTTTTTATATTTTGAACTTATACATTGTAAGCTTATGCATCCCATCAGTATGTATTTCGAACATTATAGTTATCGTACATTATGCATTTTGATTGATAGAACCTTTCAAACATTATTTATTCTGATTGTATGGATATTTACCTTAAATATTCTAAACCTATATATTTTTATTTATATATCAATATGACTGTCACGTTATCTAAATCTACCGTTATCCTCATCGAACAGCTTTTGATATATAGACACTGCACTGTTACAACAAGTAATAAGCCAGTTCTGGCGAGCACCATATTTGCAGAGGCCTGGATAGAGGACTCCAAGAATCAGTAGGAGATAGAACTACTTGTGTATCACCCAAATAATATTTTTTTGAATGACGCATCATCAAAACACAAGGTATTTTTGCCAAAACAATTATTTGGCACGAAAATAAACATCGTCCCTAAGTATACTCTACTTTTGGAACATGATCCTTTAATGACCTTGTTTGACAACACATGGACAATAAAAGTAAGGTCTCGCATTAGAAGGCAAACAATATTGGTCCAATATTGAAGCAACATCACATTGTTAAGTACCTACCTACAGTCTTCATAAACTAAAAAGCCCTGTGGGCCAAACTTAATTCAACCTTATTACGTCAGTGACACGGACGCTGTCACCGGGCCCTTAATTTTGTGAAGACTGTAAATGTAGTCGTTTATGAGTTTAGAAGAGTTTAGTTTACATTCAGGTATTTCACCTGTATATAATTAACTATACATATAGAAGGAATCGGAAAACCATCGGAAAACTATATAATACTACAAGGAACGCGGAAAACCATAGTTATGCTAATTAGTGGAAGACCCTTTGAGGGTTATGGCTATACAGCCATTTTAACGTTATATATAATTGATTCATTTTCTTTATTGCACGTTTACTTAATGTTAACAACACGAGACAATTTATGCGCAACATCTCTAAACCTAGATCGATATTTTTCATTACTCATACTCTGAAAGGGGGTCATTGTTCATCCAGGCACCGTGCTGAAAGTGGTACATGCCTGCTCTAAAGCAGAAAAGTATTAAAAAAAAAATATATGAATCGTAGTTTATATTGAACAACGCAATGGTAGTAACCTATACAGCCATAAAACGGAAGTATTTTTTTAATGTTATGCTCAAAGTAAAAGACATCAACGGGGGCACCGAAATTACTTTTTTTATGAGTAGTATTTTTAAACTTGAATTATGTTTGTTTTTTAATAAAATAATTTTGATTTCAAGTGACTTTGTTTTTTAATAAAATAATTTTGATTTTAACTGTTTACTTTCCTCGTATTCGTAATGAAAAGTAGAGTGTTTTACTCGGGTGAAAGCACCCATTTCTGCCTCGAACTATTGGCGTCGTCAGGAATGGGTGCCTTTCAGCCCTCGGTTAACAATCTACTATTGATTCGTCTTGTCTTGTTAGAGTTAAAAGTATATTTATTTTCTACATATGGCTTGGTAATGAAATGAAAGTAAATATAAGTGAAAACGCATTACAATAACATGAAAACGGCTGAAACCGCTTTCTTTCAGATTCAAAATGCATTTCAAAGATACTAAGTAGATACGAGTTTTACGTAAAATTATTTTATAGTTTATCGTTTATGTTGCGATAGCGGTCATTGACCCGAAAAGACCCGACAGACGTCCTCGTTTTGTCAAAAGCTTCCAATTCCATCTGTAGACAGAAGCATGAACTGAACCAAAGATTATTGTTTTCTTTTCGGTTGTTCTCTTTGCGCTTTTAAACATTTTTCGTGTTACCACAAAAAATATTAAACAATGTTTAACGTCAAAACAAACGTCAAATCTCATACATTGTTGTTTTAAACAAGTGTTGAACAGTAGTTTATATTTTTGTGGTAAGAACCTTCCTGAGACCTTCCTGAGTACCCAAGTTATTTAAGTATACATTAAGCTTCTTTTGTTTAAATACTAGAGTTTAAGTACTACTTCGAGTAATGTCTATTGATGAAGATTATGGCTTACCGTGTCAAAGAATTCCGTGAATTTGGATATGTAGTACCACCAGCATGCATTTGCAGTCTGAAAGTAAATGAAAGCTCATTATTTACAACAAAGTATAATGAAACCGTGTAGGATATGAAAAGGGACCGCGATAGTGCTCTACCATGCCCTCAACATACTCTTCTAAGGACAATGCCAGATTTTTCTAGCTATTTTTCTATTTTTCTAGGCTTTGCGACTATCAAGTCGCTGAAAAAAAGGTCCCACTTTTAGGCATTGTAAAGATGATAGTTTCCGAGACTTTTTAAAGAGAACCTTGCCAAATAGTAGACGTATAATATGCATCGACTTCAAACATCAAAACATGTATTCGTACAAACACGTAACATCATGTACTTAAGTCAAGAAATAATTCACGCGGAATTTTAAGCTAAGATTTTAATATGTAGATACCGCTTAAGTTTGTTAAAATGATATTAAAGCTTTCTTACGTCATCTTATCATGATTGATATACATATATTTAGATCTTGTCCTATTTTTAACTGATATTTATCTATTTATTCGTATTGCAGTTTGTGTAGTAAGAACCTCACAGGCATATTTATCCAAATTTCTTAACCGGTTGGTTGCGTTATTTTCTAAGGGTGATGAAGTCATCGGGTTTTCCAGGGTAAGCTCGCACCGCCCGCCCGGTAACTGATATTATAACCCAAATTTCTTAACTGGTTGGTTGCATCATTTGTAAGGGTGATGAAGTCATCAGGTTCTCCAGGGTAAGCCCGCACCGCCCACCCGGTAACTGATATATCAAAAAACAAAATTCCCCGGTGATAGATATGTATTTCAGAGGTTGATCCCAAAGCCGTCTTGCCAGCGGTATTAAGCCGAAATCAGGATCATATTTATTTGCCTACAACTTAGAATATTTTTTCATGTTTTAAGTTCGGTCGAAATTATCTTGAATTCCAAAACGAATTTCTGTAGTTTGTTTTCATAATAAAATAAGATTTCTAATCTAATCTGAAAACTCTTGAGAAAAAAGTTCGGTTTCGAGAGATGAAATTTTCATCGGTCAAAAAGCAGTAGTTTTGTGTAACTGTTTAATTGAGTTTTACATATATTAACTTTGTTCGACTTCACTTCTTCGATTATTTATGTGTCGACGTTTTGGTGGGTTGGAATTAGAAATAATAAGTTTCTGTCCCAAGCTCCTATTGCCGTGGATATGTCTTGGTTGGTTAGAGGAGCTCCATATTACCGATGTATATCATTCCTAATTTAGTTATGTTGTATCTAATTCAATTATGTAAAATAAGTAAAAAAAATGCTTATTCCTATTTATTTTATCATCATTGATCATATGTAATCCGAGAGGTCATAATGACATTTTGTCATTGTCAATTAATGTTTATCGCTGGAGATTTCATGTTGCAATGTTAATTTGATTTGGGTATTTCTTTAAATTTAATGTAATTTTGTGATCTTTGTTCATTGATTGTTTGGCGCCGACTTAAAATTACTTACTTAGGTATAATAACTTAGTTCAAAAACTTAGTTATTAAGGTTAATTAAAAACTCAAAATCATTACAAAAATATATACTTGGGTATACTTACATTAGTTTAAGAATTTGGTTATTAAGGTTAAATAAAAAAGGTTTCTTATTTTATGCGTTTCAGTTTAAATTCGGTTAAGATATGATTCATGCTTGAAATCAAAAACAGCATCCAACTGAACCCAAATAACGTGTTTATTATTGTCTGGGTTAGTATTCGTGTTGAACTTCTGCCGATAATAAGGGTCTCGAAGTATATCTGCTTTAAATAATATGCCAATAAGCTGAGGGTATCTGAATTCAGTAGGTAGAATTTTAATGTATGTTTTTGTACGGTAATGTATCTTCGAACTCTTGGGTGTAATTTGTGGGTAAATAATCCCAAAATTCACCGTTGCATGTACTGTTTGTTACGTCGAATTATGTCGAGAAACCAGAATTTTAGTATGCTGATACCAGTATTTTCAGAATCAAATCTCTGGATCCAGAAAACCATATTTAACAAACTTATAAAGTAAGGTAAAGACATAAGTGACATCAATGACATTACATTACGATACGCAGTATGCGTGGAACCCAAGCCGATCGAAGGTGAGCAGCATGTTACAGAGTGTCACGAGCCTACATGCACTAGAGTCTAGTGTTTATGGCATACACCCTGACCATGTAGAGGTTACACCATATAACTAGACAGAATAAACTGGATAGAATTGAGGTTGTAATTATACCTCGAGTCTTGGACCAAGAAACATGCATTTGGAAGTTAGATGAAGAGAAAGTTTTCTTCAGCATGCTTTTGTCCACTGTTAGACAGAATATATGCCTTATGTAGAAAAAACAATGTTGTATAATTTTTAATGTCTATATCTTATTGTTTACTTCTTGTGTCGCCTGAATACACGCTTGTCTATATATCTGTCTACGTTTGTTAGTTTACTAATTGTCTAACTGAACCTGTCTTACCCTCATGGCAGAAGGAGATCTTGAGTAATCAACAGGCTGGCATCGGAAGCTGTTTCTCGTGAACCATCCACATTGTATACTCTGCGAAACAAATGTTTTTTATTGTTGCAATTTCAACAAATCAGCGCTGAACATTTCCGATTCTAGAACTTCCATAGAATTAGGAGTACTGTTGGTTTCTCGGCGTGCTGAGAAACCTAATTATTTAGACAATTATTGAGACACCAAGCATTTTAGGTCTTCGGGAGTATGAAGTATAAAATAAGGAACTATCTAAGGATAGGAAAGAGCTCATTAAGCTCTCTTATAGCACATAGCCAACTCATTAAGCTATTAAGATAGCAAGTTAACCTCTCTCTCCTGTTACTTGGCTGGCGCAAAAATGTGGATCTATTTTATTTTGATTCAGCACTTTTTAGTAATTTTTCATCTTTCTGCGTGCAAAATAAAGAAAAATGTCCTTGTTTATATTAGGTCCTTACATATGAAATTGGCGTTTTGCATGGGAGGAACATAAAGTCGTTTTTTTTTAATATAATATATTTATTTAATCAAAGTATGTACCATTGCTATCTATACACTTTTGCCATTTCATAGGTAGTTCTTCGATCCCTTTACTAAAAAAAACATTCGGACGGGAATCAATAAAATCTTTGAAGGCGGTTTGGACTGCCCCATCGGAGTTGAATTTTTTCCCTTTCAAGAAGTTATCCAAATTTCGAAAAAAATGGTAATCTGTTGGAGCAAGGTCCGGAGAGTATGGTGGATGTCCTCAATATGGATGTCGGTGAAGCTCCTCTAATATGGTAGCCGTCTGTTGTGCAGTATGTGGTCTAGCGTTATCATGAAGCAGAAATGGCCTAGAGCGATTGACCAGCCTCGGTTGTTTAGCAGCTAGCTTTTCCATCATGATTTGCAGTTGCTGGAGTAAATTTTCGCTTGGGGCGTGGTTTGGCTGGTTCGGCAGGGTTCGGCCATTGCGATGAGCGCTTCCGATTATCGTACAGGATCCACTTTTCATCACAGGTAATGATTCGATTTAAAATCCTTTCTTTATTGTGCCGGGTGAGTAATGCAACGCAGCAGTCAACGCGCGTTTGTTGATTTGCTTCACTCAGTTCGTGAGGTACCCACCTTTCAAGCTTTTTCACCTTCCCAATTTTCTTCAAGTGGATTAAAACAGTTTTATCACTAACACCGCAGCCTGCAGCTAACTCGGACGTGGTTTGCAATGGATCCGCTTCCGCAATAGTGTTCAATTCTTCATTATCAACTTTGGTCTCCGGCCAAAATCCGGCAGGTCGAAATTTCCAGAACGAAAACGTTGGAACCAAAATCGCACTGTGTTTTCTATTGCGGCACCGTCGCCATACACATCATTAATCCTTCGAGCCGTTTCTGCAGCACTGGTGCCACGGGAGAACTCATACTCGTAAATAACGCGATATTTCAAGTTTTCCATTTTGTAAGCTGAATAACGCAAGAAAATAAAACAATTGAGGAAAATACAAATGAATTATAATTTTAGAAACAGAAATACATGAGTAAATAGCTGTATAAATTTGTACGGCGAAACGCCAATTTCATATGTAAGGACCTAATATTTTGATGTAATGTGATAAACCTGTGGTTATCGTTAGTCATACAATTATCATAAAATAGTTTCCTTGTCTGCGTTAACTAACAATATTTTATGTTTATAAGTACATTTATTGGATGCTGCACTTCATCTTGCACATTAGTATTTATACTATGCAAATGAATCAAGATATGTTTAATTCACTACCTAACAAAGGGACTGACAGCTCTATTCAGCCAAAAATACCTGAATATGATTTTGCCGCCGCCATTCTAAACAGAACGATCTACATTTTTTCTTTTAAATAATTACCACAGATATAAAAAATACGTACCTCAGTGAATAGCCAGATACTGAATATGACTTGGAAGAGGTTATAATATATGAGGACATCCTTGAGCTCGAAGGCTTTTCGGTTCTGCATCAGTCTTGGACCCAACACCTGATGAAAAATAATAAATAATCACAACACATTATATCACTTTCGACATATTTGATTAAAGCAACTTTATTTTCAACCGACTTCAAAAATGAGTAGCTTCTTCTCAATTAGTCTGTTTTTTCTTGTTTTTTTTTTGTGTGTTCGTTACGCGATCACTCCATCAATTATGAACCGACTTTTGATGATTCTTTATTTGATTGGTAGGCTATACTTCAAATGTAGTTCCACATAAATTCTATCAAAATTGATGAAGCGCTTTTTGGAAAAATCAACAAATTCCAAAAAATACAAATGACGCTTTGGTTTGTGGTTCCGTGCAGCATACGTTTCGATGAGGACTTTTCATGTTCATGTACTTCATTCAAATCCCGACCGGGGACGAAGAAATAGGGCTTCAAATTGAAGTTTTCAACTTGGTGAATTATTGTGATCTGTGGTTTTGGGCGTCTGATTAGTTTGGAAAAGTGAAAAATAAAGTTAGTCAGTTAAAATCAGTTTCATAGTAAAAGTTGTTCGGAATTATATCCCTTAGAAAACTATAACCTAATACCTATACTTTGTAAAGTTGCAATCAACATAATTATGTATGAATATCATTTAACAGTGCAATTGCAGATTAAGAAATTACAAAGGTCTCATTTTGTTGGCTCAGCAAAATTTCACCATCAGACATCGCACTTTGCCACCTTGCTATTTCAAGTATACAATTTAATACACCCATTAATCCAGATAATTAGAACAACATTAGATTGGCCACCGTATTGCGCATTATTTCGATCAAGTACAATGGATCAACAAAAGACCGGTAAATAACACTTGCAGGGTGTCATTATTGTAAAACGGGTTACCTAATTGCTGTTAACGCCACGAGATCTTGCATCACAATACGACAACATTAAAAATTAATAAATTATCAACAAAAAATCCACAACAATGTCCGTAGCAGGCGGAGGCATAGGAATTGAAAGGCTTGTACTCGTACGTGAGAAGGCTCAAGGCTTTGTACAAAGTGTTCCCTGATAGGCTGCTGACAAACAACTAACAGTAAATTCATTGCTTCTAGGCCCCACACTAGGATACTTCCCCCTCTGAGTAGTGGGAACGAGAAAAAGCAAGACCCGGGGATTTGATTCTTCCTCCCCAGCTGTGATTCGAACCCCGGACCTCCCGATTATGAGGCAGAGCATCGACCGGTATGCAACAAAGGTCGTCGAAGGATGATGTTGGTGTGATGGTTGTTAGTAACACTTACTTTGACTGTGAACACGTAGGTGAGACAAATGGCCAGCGTGTAGAACGGCGTGGACATCATCGGCCAATCCTTCACCCTCTGATCACTTTTGTTGTCCATCAGGTCATGGTACCCCGCCACTAGTCGGTCTAACAACTCCATTTTCACTGGAACAATAACAAGAATATATATGTTTAGATGATAAGTTTTTACTTTTACAATATCGTCACAACTTTTCCCATACACGTAATAGAGACACTTATGTTCACTCACTTTTAGCTATTAGAAGGTAATAGCTTAAGGTGATAGGAAAAAAAATATGGGGATTTTTTCGAATCCATTTACTCCACCATGAAGTCATCTACAGATTTGATTTTTGGTTTAACTTTTATTGAGTATTTTATTAAGATTCTCACTTAAGGAAAACGCGATTGGATGACATTTTCTCGTTAGAATTTAATTACGAAAATACCTCTAAATTGTTTTACTTTTTCCTGTAATTCTGAAATCCTAAATATTTTCATTGTGAAACTGCATTCAAAATGTAGATATTATTCGTATACGTAAACTCTCCTTAAAAAACATTTTAGTAAAATAGCGTAGTTTATTTTTAATAAATTTTTCTGTGGTTTAGAGCTACGTTATGTCATTTTTTCCCGATTCCGTCCCTCTCACACTGCGGATCTTTCCGCCTAGAGTAACGGGGACCTTTGCACGGACGAGGTATCGCCTTAAAGTGGGTGAACATTAATTCAATAAAAATATTGGGCAAGAGATGGCCAGTCCAACCTCTGCCCGCTCGATTTTGGTAGCTTAGGGGAGGGGGTAACATGTAAGGGTATTTCAATAGAAGTATAAGCGAGCAGTGGCCAGTGATCACCAGCTAGGCCTAGGCCTTAATATACTTGGGTATTGAATCTTTATTGTGCTAGTAGTAGTACCTTTTTAAAAAAGGTTAAAAGTATCAGTTATATCACGAGGAGCCTGCCCAGTTCACGAATGTCACGGCCGACCAGGTGAAAACCCAAAATAATACTTTTATTTGTAGCACACCGCCCTAAAGGTTATATTTGGAATAAAATGCATTTAAATACCGCTGGGGCGTTCCCTGCAATAATTTACAGGTATTTTTTAATTTAAAACCCATCGGCAGATTCTCTGACAGATACGGGTAATACACCTTGCATGGTCAGGTCAACTGTCAGAGGATTGAATTTATTTGATAAACTTTATTTCTATAGGACTGATTGTGGCATTTAAGTACCAGTTTGACGCAACCATCAGGCCTTACTTAATAGTAGTTTTCCTACTCATGAAGTATTCTGTAACCCAATGTTTTTAAATAAATTGGATAATAATGGCCAATGCCAAGTGCCAGTGAACTTGCAAAGTGAACCCTACCAGCCACCCCGTATAGAAAATAATCGGTCAAAAGTGGTTCAGACTCGCACACGATGGGTTTTGTACCATCGTACAAGAAAACATATCCACTAAAAATAATAAAACAAAAACAAAAAGAGAATGTTACCTGGATTCGATCCCAGAACCCTAAGCTTGCGACCAATCAAACCAACTGCGCCACCACAAGATGATAAGCGCCGCTAGATGTTAAGCGGATCATATTTGAATCATGTTATGGTTTTTTACATCGCGGGTTGTGCTAAAACACATCTATTGTATGGTCCCCCTTTAATTTATACAATACTGAGTAGTTTAACATTTGTAGCGGCAACAGCAATACACATTTAGTGAAAATTTCAACTCTTTACGTATTACGATTCATGAGATGCAGCCTGCTGACGGCCGGACGGACGGACAGCGAAGGCTTAGTAATAGCATATTACTCTAAGGTAATACGGTCCCGTTCGGCACCCTTCGGGCGCGGAACGGACGGACGGACAGCGAAGGCTTAGTAATAGCATATTACTCTATGGTAATACGGCCCCGTTCGGCACCCTTCGGGCGCGGAACCCTAACAAAAACTATTGGTTATTATGTAAGCTAATGATATAATTATAATATAAAATTAATAATCACCAAAGTGACATCCATGTGCTACATTCACGCCAAACTGCTAATTCACACATGTCAGAAAGCGATGATAGCATTTAACATGTGCTACATCTAATCGGCGATTAACACAATGGGTCATTGAGACCTCTTCTAAGTTCAAGGATTCTCAAGGGATTGAATTACCTTGGTCAACAGATGGTCAAGGTAGCGGTCGCAATTTAAGGGACTACCAAGTCAAAAAAGGGGGTTGATAATTTTTGTGCGGCTATAATTTTTTTTTTCTATCATGCCAAAATCACGTCACGTCATTTCGTTACGTCAGTTTACTAAATAGTTTTTTTTTGTTGCGTCTGTCTAATGGTTTATTTTAATCCAATTTAATCCACACTGAAAGCAAACAAATGTGCTTAAATATAGCAGAGGTCGGTGAACTTGTATGACGTCAATGGGTCCAGGTTTGTATCAAGTAAAACAAGTTGTGATCCAAAAATATAATAAACCAGTTCTTTAAAAAGGGAATTATTCCATGGTAAACAACTGTTTTATGTCTTTGTTAAACTGAAACTTCTCGAATCCTGTCTACCTCTTATATCTGCGGTTTAGTTTAGATTTTTTTAAATCAGACGATGTTAGGTTACGTCCTCATTAAAAAAAACATATCAAAATAGACCAAACAGAAGTGGATGTACATTTTTAGCAGAGTGCATCCACATAAGTAGGTACCTACACCTACATCAGTCTAGCGAAGGCAAGTTAACCTTGGTTTCCTCGAGTTCAGCAGATAAGGCCGCTGATATTACGCGCAATAAAGCTTAAATAGTCCTGGTATTCCCAGGAATTGCCACCCACTCTCACGCACACACCTATGGTCAGCCAACACGTTAAGAGAGAGATGAACCCTTGTAATCTGTAAAACAAGTAAAGTAAACTAAAACTCGTAAAATAAGGTATGTGTCGGGAATAACGGAAATTTCCTTCGAGGCACTGGTAGATACAAACCTGTTAGTTACCAGTTACCACTGAAAGGCTCAAGGAAAAATGGTGACGAGGTTCCGGGCAGACAGTATCTACGACTTGGTTCAGTCATCACAAATAAATTAGCTCCTTGCATAACTAGTATAATGGCTGAGATCGCATGCTTAGAACAATTACTTCGAAGGCGACGAACACTGACGCAGGAAGAGGAAATCAAACAACATCGGTAGACCGGTGACACAGATTTGGAATGGGCCTTGACATTGAGTTTCGCAAGCGTTTCGCTTTGTTTTGTATATATAAGTTCGGATTACACATTATTTTTCTATAGTCAGAAACGGAAAGGCAGGCTTCGCACTTTGGCAAGACTGGATGCGCAAACTCAAGTTTAAATTCAAATTCCAATTCTTTATTTTCTGTAAATATTAACAGATGTTTAAAATACGAAATTTTTTGCCCCTTTTTTACATCGGGCCACTGTGGGAGATAAACTGAATTAGGTACTAGAAGAGACTAATTCCACAAGCTTTTGGTAGGTACTTTATAATATGTTAGTTATGTATGACGCTAATTAAAAAAAGCAAGTAATGTTAACTCGGAAATATCAGTTTCGTTGAAGCTACTTTTGTCAATGAGTTGTGATATATAGGTAGTTACAAGAAATTATTTTAGTTTGCAGTTTCACTGGAACTCGTACTACAATATGTATCGCAGCTAAGGCATCGTTTATTGCGTATTGACAACGCCGGCGGCGCAAGAGTACAAGTATGGCATACACACGACATCGTTGATTCCAGTGGTATCATCTATACTACATACAAACTCGTCTTGTGAACCTTATTAGACTCATATTAAAATGCTTCAACAATTCCGAGAATAAATGGGATTCCTGCAGTCCTATGTACTATTTATTGTTCGTATTTCGTAATTATTTTATTACGCCGTCCTTGGCTAAATCTTCATACGTGCCAGTATTTCTGCTAAGTGGTAACAACAATAAGGTGAGCTCATCGAACTATGACGAAGTTTATAGTATCCCGCTACTAATCCTAATATCCTCCAAAAACTAAATCACGCATGATTGAATAATAAATTCTAATACGTAGAAAGCGAAAGCGAGTTATAAAACATTTAAGAATGAGTGAGATAAGTCTTACTCGAATTTGATCATTTGGATCTTAGTATTTATCGGTAAAAAATAGAGTATTAATAGGTTTGACTATGTCTGTATGCACGTACACATCTGTGTCTGATCTGTTTGCTAAGAACAAATATACTCCATAACCAATGCTCGTGAGTCTTTTCAAAACATCTCAAAATTATTTTTTCCTCGTGGCGTTGTTTATTTATGACCAACATAATACTCGTAATACGCAATTATGGTTTATGTACTTAAACAGGGCACATTTCATTTATTCCGTGACCAGTTTACAAAATGGGTCTTTTTTACATAGCCTATTCTGTGTCCCACTGCTGGGCAAATCCCTCCCTTGATCGTACCCACAAATCCCTATCGACCGTTATGCCGACCCAATCTGACTGGAACCTATCCAGGTCGTCCTTCATCACTTTCTGGGCCACAAAAATAAAAACTCCTGTTTAACACTTGTTTATACAAGTGTTAAACAGGAAAGTGTTAAAAGACAAAAATGATGAATAGGATTAGACGTTGGTTTTGAGGTTAAACTATGTCTAACATTGTTTGTAGTAGCACGGAATATGTATTAAATAGTTACGAGCTCTTTTTTCCAACCAATATTACCTTACTCACAAAGATTTTAGTACGTACTTTTATAATTACACAGTAACTACTTACTTGTGTATATGATACAAGGTGTTGTCTTACAGTTTCGTGGAATAGAACCGCGAAATCTCGGAACACGAAAGGCTTATTAAATTAGCAGCGAAATTGTCCCAACGCATACAGGCAATCAGACCAAATTCCAGTTGCAGACGCGCAGATGATTTCCTCAGTGTTTAAATCTGCCCTATATAAATTACACTTTGTATGAAATCCTTGAAGGGAAGCAGGAAGTTCAAGCAGACCAGTTATAAAATACTGAAGTAAATGAGAGGGAAAATAGATTAAAGGACGCCAAGGCCCGACTAAGGACCTTGTTAAGTTACGACGCGACTGGTATTGTATCGATTATATGATGGAAGTTCAATTAGTTAGAATCGAATATTCTAGGTTAATGGGGTTATGGAAAAGGGTTAGGTATTCATTGATGGTATGTGCTATTTTAATTAAACGTATGCAGCAGAATCCAGTAAGCTTCGGTAGTAAATATGTGCTATGAAGAATGGTATGATCAAATTGATTTGGTAATAAAATAACTGATAATTCACCTGTTTAGCACTTGAGAACACTGTAATCAATCACTGATGGACAAAATGCATACGTAAAGATCCAGGATTTGATTAATACTGGTCGAGCTAACTAGATCGATAGTGCAGTTGCCCTACATTTCTACTTTTTCATACATTCATAGGTTTTACCTATTTCACATACAGATACTTATATATAATATAACTACTCGACCTCAAAGTGGTTGAAATTTGGACACAACCATATTAAAATAAAGACAATTACAACTCACACTGCAGCACGGCTGTGCATGAGCGCCAGTCGCTGCGGCGGCGGAACAGTGCGAAAATTGTAATTTTTTATCTATAGATCAAAAACTACTCATTATTTCTATAATTTAAAACAGTTTGAATAGGCACCTTTTTTGACGCAATAACCTTATCAATATTCCTTTTAGATCCCAAGAGTTCTAGGTGAAAAACGTATTATTTCGTTTTTTTGTTCATACATCTATAGTTCCCATTAACATTATGATGCTTTCAAACACTACGATTGAAGGAAAGGGTTGTCTTCATTATACATATTTTTTCAAATAAACACTTTTGTGGCAGGTAGTTCCTTGATTTACGATTGGAAAATGAGAATTTACAGTTTGTAACAACAACAAGTTTCTAAATCAATCAGTAAATAGTCTGCAGAAGCTCTGTGTAAAATATCAGCTCTATTGAAAAAAATCTCATAATAAAAAAACAGATTGACTCTGGCCCGACACTAGGATACCCTTAATTGTCCAAGTATAGCCGCATTTCAACCGTGATGTGCAGATGCAAAATAACGTATTCACCTTAAGAGCAATCGACTGAAGAGGTCAAGACTTGAAGAGCCTCTAGCAAATTCCCATGATTTATGCGAATTCCAATTCAAAAGTAAAAGGTAGGTGTTGTCCGAAGACGCGCATTGAAAACATTTCATGGCCTTACCCCTGAACAAGCTAAAAACTATTCTTCTTTAAAGACCTCTGTGGCGCTGTGGTTGGGGCTATGCCTACCATTTGAGAGGTCTCGGGTTTGATCCACGGCTGGGGATGAAGAAGAAAAAACCCAGGATGTTTAAATGTGTATGACGTCACTGTTTCTGGTTCCCACGACACAGGCTATCCTAGTGTGGGGCCAGAAGGAATATATGTGCCTGTATGTTAATTTTATGTTTATGATCTTCTTTAAATGCTTTATACAGGTGACATTTAATAAGCTGACCATATTTTGGGGAATGATAGTACCCATCAATATGAACAACTTTTCCAAAGAAAAGCAAATGAAAAAAAAAATTCCTCCCTCAGCACATTTGACCCGATCAGCTGATTACAAGTTACTATGGGAGACCAAAATATTTTTTTGTTTGCGACCATATGTTTTTTGGGGAAAGTTGTTCATAATTATGGGTACTATCATTCCCCAAAATATGGTCAGCTAATTAAATGTCACCTTGTAATATTCCCAACAGCACATAACGTGTAAGCTTCAGATTTTATTTTTGATAAATTACAGCCCGAGTTTTTTCAGTTGCAAAATCTGTCTGCAGTTTAATAGGTGCGGTTGCACGCTGCAATGAAACCACTGCAGGGCGGTTGCAACACGAAATTAATGAGAACCAGAGATGTCACGAATGTCATATATTTCGCGAACGTGAATGCGAATGCGAATGAGAATGTTAAGAAAACAGCATTAAAAAAACTTCATTTAAAATCATAATTTATGTATCATCATAATAAGAAAAATAAACCATTGTTATTCTCAGTAATTGTATTATATACACGTATTTAGCGATCAAAGTCAAAAAAGGCATACAATATTTCAGAAAGTAGGTATTTCGCCTGGCCGCCGCGACAGACGCGACTCGACCTGCACACATTCGCTTAAGCAAAACATTCGCTTCGCCGGATGCGAATACGAATGTCGATGCGAATGTTCAAAATAATGCGAATGCTTCGCATAAGCGAAAGCGAATGCGAATATTTGTGCCATCACTAACGAGAATATCGGAGTAGACATACCGCTAAGTTACCTAACCCTTGGGAAGTTCAAGGGCTGGTTCGGTCGGTGCGCGTTTTGCGTGTGATCAAGGTAAATACGCATCTTGCGCAAACCCTATATAATTGGAGACACACTATCAAATCAAATAAAATACACAACTGGTACTTGATTGAAGGCCCTTGTAAGTTGGCATTTTAATTGTGATAATTTACATTTATGGATTCTTCAATACGTGTTATATTCTACTACGATCAAATTATGAGCACATGCAGTATTTTGAAAGATATGATTTGACGCGATAACTTTTATGTTGTTGTGTTTGGCATAAATAGGACCTTTGTGATCTAAATTGGATAAGCAATGTCAACAAATATTAATAATAAAAAAATGGTATCCAATTTTTACTTGTAATCAGCTGACCGGGTCAATGTACTGGGGGATGAATATATTTTTTCATTTGCGACCATATGTTTCTTGCGGAAAGTTGCTCATATTGATGGGTATTATCATTTACCAAAAATTGATCAGACAATTAAATGTCATTCTTTACAGGTAGGGCTACTAGGTACTGTTGAAACAGAACTTAACTTAGCTTAAGTAGATAAAGTATCATATATGCTCTAAAATCGACTCAGAAACCATAGGGAAATGACCTGCATTATGATGTATGACACATCGATGGGGATATTGCAATTTACAGAGGAACAAATTTTACTTTAAACCATCAATTAATCGATGCGTTGCTGTGATTGACGAATCGTCAAAATTGAAATTTGTCTTGACGTCTGTGTCAGTGACACAGTGCCACCAACTTAACAGTTGAGGTGGCTAAAACATGAAACTAATGCCCTCCCAGTATGAAATGACATTAGTGTGACATAGACGCTAGCGACGCTTGCAACTGAACAGTTTTGTTGGTGACACTGTTTTACCGACACTTGTTTTATTGTTTGGTTTTACGAATGGCTTCTGAACGGATTTTAGAGCACTAATGATATGTGTGTAGATAAAGTAGTCTATGCAACTGTATATAATTAGGCCTTGAAACACTCGTGTACTCGCTTCGCTCGTCCCATAAAAATACACTCGTGATTTAAGGCCCCTTATTATACGACAGTTGCATAAACTACTATTATGTTACCTGGAATATTCCCAATTTTGGGAACATTCCCGGGAATATTACGGGAAGATCCACGGGGAGTTTCGAAGCCGCCCATATGTAGCACAAATAAAGTGGAGTTCGCCATCGCGTTCGCGCGTTCGCTCGAGAAATTGAATGATAATTCGTAATTGTAAATTGTATCTAATTAATGTTTTCATAATGATACCTAATTGAATTTTTAACGTTACTTGTTATTATTTAATTTAATTGTATTATTTTGTTATTGCATTGTATTACTATTCAAATGTGTATACTGTAAGTGTGTGATATGGATTAATAAAGAAATCTAAATCTAAATCTAACACTGACATTGCTAAATGCATGTATCACTCAGTACCCAGAAACTGACATTTTTGGTATGAGCCTTTGGAAATTTATTCAAATAGTTAATAAGTATTTAAACATAATTCTGACTGAAAATGAGAAATGTTCGCGAGAACATGTTCATTCGCCTGTGCCATGTCCCTAGTGTATGTGGATGTATATTTTATACCGGAGTGTTTGAAATTATAATAATCTGTGGTTTTTAAAAAATAAATAAAATACACAAAATTTTCACCCTTTTTTGCCCCAGCGCACGACCTAACAAACGGCAATGTTGCAGTGCGAGCTATTATAAACTCTTTTTTTTAAGGTTGTGTTCCGAATTTCAGCCACCAAGAATCGAGTTGCTCATATTGCCGAAACACGGGCCTTACGTATGCAACAATAAAAACTACAGTACGTACGTTAAAGTTAAAGTACAAACACAATGAAGAGGTATGAAAAATAGCCAAATCAGTTCCAATTCCAATGCACGTCCATGTGACTTAGCATTTCTTAATGAAGTACAGACACTACATTATATGTCACAGAAACATTGAAGAGCAAAAAGCTTATCGCCATATGCTAAGCAGTTTGGAAACATATTTTTTTTAGTCAGCTGTCAGAAATCCCAGTGAGGTTGTAATGTTAATCAAGATTCAATAAAACCTAAAGAGCATTGCCTTGTTTTCTCAAGACAATGGCAACCAGAAACGATTATCCTTGATGCTCTTTATCTGGTATGAAAATTGAATCAATAAAGTATGTTTTATGTTTGCATTAATTAATGTTACTTGTGAGTTATAAATCTGCTGGCCTTTTGTAATCTGCAATTTGATAAATATCATTATTGTCTTTGATCGGTATGAAACATTAGTTGCATCTTCATAATTTGTGGCCATTCTAGTTCTTTTAATTAGTTAAACTGGTGGAGATTAGGGAAATCCTTAGACTATTTTTGTATATAATCTAAGGGGAAATCATAGGATTCTTTACTAACTGCATCTGTGTCAGGCAATGCGCTAGCAACTTTATTGCGTAAGAACATGTGATCATTGTTACCCATTGTTAAATGAATCGCTTAGTAAACCATATTGTTACTTAAAATGCAACAATATTTTGTGAATCGCTTTATGGGCTAAACAAACTTATTGATTAAAAGATTATTATTATCTTATTTAGCTTCGGGATACATTATTGTTTATAGTCTATAGCCCTTCACTTGACCGCAGTGACCATCATCTCAAGTAAATATTGCGGTTTTCAGTTGTAATATTAATTTTAACCTATACTCAGTTTACTGAGTGAATATTTAGCTATTTGTATGTTATTTTATGTATATACAAAAGTAAGGTTGAGTAACAATTTCAGTTTTACAAATGCAGATATATCGGCATGTTGTATTTTTCTTGCGGGTAGTCAAAAGCAAAGATTTTCCACCCACGATTATTCATTTCATACTGGATTTGTCATTTTTAATTTGTTGTATCATAGTCACAAAAATCAAACATGCAAAATCCCTAATTACCCAAAGTAACTAAGGTCCCTTCCGGTACTCGTATTCAAAATGTGTCAAATTCCAGAATATTTCAACAAAATTACTTTACAACTGAATCTGATAAAGTCATTGCGGCAAGACTAATCCGCGATCTCACGGATTGCGCTTAAGCACGACATTACTTACCGGTCCAATAAACTATCTGGCACAAGATATCACTAGCACTTAAATTTATTTGTTGGGTATGCTGCACTGGTCGCGATGTCCTCAACACTGAATGCGCGCGAGCTGCCTAGCGTCCGGAAAGCTTCAGACAGAAATGCGGCTCATCGACGCAGGCGCAGGGTATCTGCTCGTATTCTTTCTTTCTCGTATACTTTGTCGGTAATAGCGGCGCGCGGCCTCCGCTGCGGCTTATAATCTCGGACCGGTATGACGTCACAACGTCCGCCAGGACTTAAAGCGCCCTTCGTGCTGTATCGGCGTTGATAACAATTTTACATCACCTGCACTGGGCTAATGGGCTGATACTGCACATTACAACAGCGATTTGAGCTATTTTAATCAAATTATGCAAATGCATCGTTGTCTGGCCTCAAAGAGTAGAATATTTTGATCTGACAGCAATATCTACGGCACATCTGACCAAAAAGATTTTAATACTGACTGATACTAATTTTCAACTCATCTGAATGAAATGAAACTCTGTGATTTTAGAGCTATACGATATCATTCCAAGGAGGTTGAAATTAATTATACATGTTTCATATATCTATATATTCAGCTATCTTCAGCTGGGAACAAGATTCATCTGAGATCCTTCGAGTCTCGATTGAGGCATTCATTTCTGAGCTTGCCCTTATCTTCTTTGCTTCGTCGGAGATAAATCTAATGTTGCTTAATCTCTCTTTAGGTAAAATTTTACTTAAGTGCTACCTTAATTTCGTTGTAATGAGGTGTGCAAACGATAGATGGTAGTCACTTTTCTTACCAAACCAGCTATCGTTTGCACACCTCATTACAACGAAATGAAGGTAGTACTTAAGTAAAACCGGCCCTCTCTTTATTATTGCTCAGTCTATTGATTGATAAGGTCTTACCTAAAGTGTAGTCCATGTCAGGATTGATGGCCAGAAGGGAAAGAGCAAATCACGGAGGGCGTGACGTCCCGCACACCCGCAAAGGCCCTATCTTAGAGCTTTGCAAGTCCACATCGACGCTGTTTATCGATTTAGTTAGATCTTGCTAACGTTGAAACTTTTACTTGTATTTGTATATTTAAAATGACACCGGCTGCCCCTTCGTCTATGTGAAAAGGTAAAATACAATAATCCATTCTCTAGTTCGAGAACTAGCTAGAAAGTACTGAAAAATTGTGACATTGAAAGGAGAAAATATTTCAGAACCTAGGAAATGAATACCCAGTATCAAATGAAATGAAGTAGGAATAGAAAAATATATATAAGATTTCATCATCAAAGTCGGAGTAACCAATGACGAACGAAGATTCCCTGAGTTTTTATTGCGATGATAGTATATTTAAGTACGATTTTGATTATGATAAATCAATTATGAGTTAAAATTTAAATGTGAATTCAATCTTCATTTTATCGTGTTCCTTTTTAGGGTACCGTAGAGAAACAAATCCTTATAGTTTCGTCAAGTCTGACTGTCCGTCCGTCCGTATGTCACAGCAACTTTATGCAGAAAATATTAGAACTACACAGTTGAAACTTGGTATGTAGATGTATTCTGTAAACCGCTTTACGATTTTTATACAAAAATTTAAATAATTAAAGGGGGCTCCCCATACTTGGAACTAAAACCAAATTTTCTTTTCATCAAACCTTTATCTGTGGAATGTTTATAGATAGGTATTTCAAAACGACGTTGGGGTTTTTTAAAAACCATTTTTCCTTAAAGTAAATTGTTAAGGTGATACGAAAAAGAAAGGGTTTTTTTTCGAATCCATTTACTTTACCATGAAGTCATCTACAGATTTGATTTTTGGGTTAACTTTTATTGAGTATTTGATTAAGATTTTCACTAAAGAAAAACGCGATTGGATGAAATTTTCTCGATAGAATTTAATTACGAAAACACCTCTAAATTGTTATAATTATTCCTGTAATTCTGAAATCCTAACTAATTTCATTGTGGAACTGCGTTCAGAATGTAGATATTATGTATTCGCAAAATCTCCGTAAAAACTTTATACAAAATAGCGTAGTTTCTTTTTAAACAATTTTTCTTTGGTTTAGCGCTACGTTTTTTAATTTTTTCCCGATTCCGTCCCTGTCACACTGCGGGTCCTTCCGCTTGGAGTAACGGGGACCTTTGCACGGTCGATGTAGTGCCCCCTTCCGAAGTGGAAAAATGTGTCCTTACTATTAAAGTTTCTTACTTGAGTAAAAATTTACAAAAAGTACATGCTGTGTATCTCAATACAAACTTTCAACAAAAAATGGTTTGAACAAAATAAAATAAGCAGTTTTTAAGATATATAACATTTATTAATAACCGCAAAGAGAACTTTATCATTCATACAAACACTATGAAAAACAAAGAAACATCCAGTCACATAATTACTTTCTACAACGGAACCCTTCATGGGTAAGTCCGACTCGCACTTGGCCACTTTTTTTATCTATCGACATCGACTACCTCACTAAAAATTGCCATTAAACTTGATATGGACCATAATGGCCTTTGTTAATCTGTGCCATGGCATAGATAATATAGTCTATTGTAAAACTTCGGCGCTAACGTTGCAGTGTGAACTCTTTCGTTCTCTGGATGTTCGCTTAGTGACGTATCACAAAGCGAATATACTATACTATCTTTATTCCCGCGGCAGGAAGAGGGAAAAAACAATGTAGGTACAAACAATGTTAATGTTACATTGAGAAAATTAAACTCTGATTTCAAGTACGTATCACGTAAATAATTAAAAGTGAAACCAAAAATAATGCATGTGCCTTAATCGAATGAGGATATTCATTCGACAAGGACATAATGTAGGAGTGAATATTAAAGTCGCTTCGACTGAAATCGGTTTTTCATCCATCAGATCATGATAAGTTCTGCTTATTAGAACGCTGTCCAGAGGGGAAACAGTGATAAAGGGCATAATTTTACACGTTTGGTGTGAAACCGATTTGTCCGGTCGAATTGGTATATTTATTGTTGTAAATACATTTGAAACAAGTTGTATCTGCGTGTAAACTAAATATTGTAATGGGTGCGTTATAAAAACTTGTTCTAATAACACCTCTATCTACGTCACAAAAAAATTGATTCGATTTTTAATAGTTAATTAGGCATTCCAACATGTAAATACGATGAAGGAGTTGGGTTAGCTTAGTATTTGTATAAATTGTTATAGCATTGAAATTTAAACATATTCTATTAATATCTTTGATCTGCGTCATTATTGTTTGTTTTGGATTCTCTTGTGGCCGCCATACCCAGAGTAGTTTTAAGATTCACTAAGGATTGCTTAGTGAACGATACTGTATGTATATTCAAAGTAGTCGTATCAAATCCCATACAAAATAACCAAGGCCCGGTGCGAACGAAATGCCTATCTCAAAATAAAGAGTAGTGATCTCCGTGGTCTAGTGGGTTTCACGCTTGCTTCTCACGCAGGAGATGCAGGTTCGAATCCCGGTGCTGACCAAAATGGAGTATTGAAGAACTGGCTAAAAGTGGGCACAATTGTGCCTCTGCCACCCCGAATGGGAAAAAGCCTGACGCAATGTGTGTAATAAAAATTCTCATTAGTTAGTACAGTAGGTAATTCTAAAAAATAATTTGTGTCACATTTGATGGCTAAAGTGTTTTTTTTTTGCCTACTGAAGCCTTGCATGTAATCATACAAACTATGATTTTTAGAGAATGAAATCATAATTATTATCAAAATTGTTGCAAAACGGCGTCGTTATCCGAGATGGACGGAAAAATCCAGTTTATTTATGGATATGTTTATTTTTATACATTTGAAACAAGTTTTATCTGTGTCAAAAAACTTATTCTAATTATATTTATACCCGCGTCATGAATGTTTGTTTTTATTTCGCTGTTGTTTTTATTTTTATTCTAAAATTTAAGCAGGCATTAAATTATGTAAATACGATGAAGAAGTTTAATTTTGTTTAGTATTTGCGTAAATATAAGAATAGCATTTGGATTCGTTTTTAAACCTTTTAAACCTTGATCAGCGTCATTATAATGTTTGTTGTGGTTTCTCTTTTGATTTCCAAACTTCAGTTCTTAACTTAGACAGTGGCCGCCATACCCAGAGTAGTTAAATTATTCACTAAGGATTCCTTAGTTTTTGTAAACAGGTAAATTTAAAGGACATGTATCAAATCCCATACAAAAAGAAACCAGGCCCGGCATGAGTCGTACTAGGTTTATGTAGTACCTAGTCCACCTGTTCCTAGTCCGCATAGATACTCGACCCAAATACCTGTTCTTGGAGTCTCATCTAGATTAGGGCTGCCATCCGTCCGGGTTTCCCCTGATTTGTCCTCGTTTGGAGTGCGTCCGGGGAGCGTCCGGGCGGGGTTTTCAAAAAGTGTCCGGGTGAAACCCGGACTCTTTATGTCAGGGGAAAGCCGATGAACTTGTTATAGTGGAATGATTTGCGATAAATTAGAGCATTTCATAGTTAAAAATTCGGGAAGAAAGGGTATTTTCGTTAGTCACATGCAATATATGAAGAATAGAAACTCACTAAACGTACACAAGGTTTCTTCGCTGATGAAACTTTAAATATAATTTTAAGGATCTGAGTTGTTCCGACTTTTAAAGTTTGGAAAAGAAAGATATTTTATCAAAAATTGAGTAGACCCAAAAATATCAAAATAAGCAATAAGAATGTACAGGTATTTTTATTCGTAGAATTTAGAAGCATATTAGGTAGATTATCTACCTAGACAAATTATAATTTGTTTTTAATAATTTATTATATTTTTTAATTTCATTGACGACAAGAAGAAGAGTGACTACTTACGATTGTTAACAGGTTTAAGTTTAAGTGGATTTTCTATAAATTAATAAAATTGTGATAACTATGTTTCAATTTAATTTTATTGTAATTTTTTTCGAGGGAGTCCGGGGAAAAATCTTCATTTCACCCAAATGATCGGGGTTTCTGAAGTTTTTGTTATGGACCCGTAATTTAGCTGATGGCAGCCCTAATCTAGATGATACTACAGTCTTCACAAAATAAAAGTCCCGGTGACAGCGTCCGTGTCACTGACGTAATAAGGTTGAATTTGGTTTGGGCCACCGGGGCTTTTATTTTGTGAAGACTGTAGGTGAGACTCCAACAAGTATGAGGGTGCGCCTGGTCGCGCCAACCCCGTAGAGTACCCAGTAAAGTCACATTCTTGCAGATAAGGGCTTTACCAGGGTAAACGGAGCTAGCTTCACTTCTTAAGAACGTATAGTATTTTATATGTGCTATGCTAGCTCAGGTCAAAGTCACAGATTAGCTAGACTGCCACTACTTAATATTGAGTACATATGAGTGCACCTGTCAAGTGCCAAATTTCTATGCACTTATATATGTATGTAAATTGAATGTATTCCTATGTATTATTTAGTTATCTTGTATATTTTTAGTAGGTAAGTATGAGGGGATAACAAAACTTTTAAATTAGTGCTAAGATAATTGATTAATTTTATTTGAAAAAGAAATAAACTCGGATTTACTACCTGGATGAATCAAATTGACACCTGGGTTCGTGACATCATTACGCCGCTCAAAGGCAATTGCATCCAAGAGAGATATCAACTTATTTCGTCCGTGTAGTACTAGGTTTGAATCCAGTAGTGGATTCAACGACCTTCGTGATTCTGAAGTTCAATTTGTTTCGTTTACTTGTTGAAAAAGAAATATATTCACTCACCCACACCCGCCTACGATGAAACGTTGGGAGCACAGAATCTGCACTGCTCCCGAGTCACGTTTTTGAAACATCCCGAACACTCATTGCGGCTGCCAAATACTTGATGCGCACATGGCATCGAGTACGCCGTTGGGAACAGACAGCGCGCATCCGTGATACTCGGTGGATCATGTCTTGATACTTGCGGACCAGGTGCCGATGCCGACTAGTTTTGAAAAATACCTAATACCGGAACCTGTTCTAGTATAAATGCCTCATGAGCATTATTAGTATAGTACTTCTAAAAAAAAGTATCAAATTCGATATCTCAAGTGTTTTTTTTCCCGAGGCGTTCATAAAAACTATAACTTATATTGAATAAATATTAATTAGTCGCTATTTGATATTGTTATTTATAATTATAATTTCTCTGCTATAGGGCAATCTTTTTAATTGCAATTACAATTGCAATTAAAATAAAGTTTTTCATATAAACCAGCCAACATTTTTTTTTATATTTACTAATTCACTTTAATATTATATCAAAATATTATATTATGGCATTGTAATATGAATGACAAATTATAGTAATAAATAGTGACAGACAATCATTTAGATCTTATTCCCCAAAATTTTATAGTTGGTATGAACGCCAGCAAGATTTCAGTAAGCAAAAAAAAACACTTTTGCCAACGAATTTTACACTTTCTTTTTTAAATAAATTCTCTACTAATTATAATCTTTATTTTGAGGTAAATTGCGCTCACGCCAGGCTTGGGTTTTTTTGAGATACCTCCTTTGTAATAGAGGTTATGGTCCATGAAATGACTCATTACGGTAATATGACCCTTCACAGCCAAATCACTCCTATCAAACGCCGACGATAGCAACAACTCCTTGTTGGGAATATGTCGCTCCTTCAGCGCAATGGGCGTTTACAAAGTGTGACTGCACACATTACCACAGTTTCTGACTTTGCAGTTACTGTTGGAAAACGCCCTATGGCTTCTTCCAACCGTGATGCCGACAGCCCGACCTCTGACACGTCACGATAATGTAAATGGAGATCATTAATGTCCCCACCGAGGGACACGGGACTTTACCCAGGTAAGAATAAGAACTTGAAACATAAAAAATTCATTGTTGCAAACTTGCAATTAAAATACACAGTTTATTTATTTGTTTTCTTTTTTGCTGGTACGTCCTCATTAAACATACTTAGTTAAAAAATAACGGCCAAGTGCGAGTCGGATTCGCTCACCGAGGGTTCCGCACCAATCGCATTGTTTGCGACGAAAATACAAATTTACGGTTTTCGGATTTTCCCCTTTATTTGTGCTGTAAAACCTTGCTGTGCCAAATTTCATGATTCTATTTCAAGGGAAGTTACGCTATAGGTTTTGATTCCCTTCCGCCTACAAAGAAAATTCAGCGAAACTGTGACAAAAACGGCGTCGGTAACCGAGATGGACGGAAAAATCCAGTTTTTAATGGGTATGTTTATTGTTATGTAGGTAGATGTGAAACAAGGTTTATCTGTGTCAACTAAATTTAATAATAGGTTAAACTTATTCTAATAACATCATTACATACGTCTCGAATGTTTGTTTTGATTTCGCTGTTGTTTTTCTATTTTATTGTAAGTAATAGTTATTCTTATAAGGCATATTCCATCATGAAATGCGATGAAGGAGTTTGATTTGGACTAGCGTTTATGTAAATATAATAATAGAATTTGGAATCGTTTTGAAACTTACTCGAGCAGTGATTCAAATTGAAGGGGGCCGATTCTGGTAATCAGACGGTGTCGAAAGGACTTCCGCCATTGATACGCTTGACGAATATACATCATTATTTTGCGAATTTCGCGTGTGAATCCCGGCGGCGGCCTAAGCCTTCAGCATGTACTGAGGCCATGGCTAGTAGTAACACCTAAAGATACACAAAGGCTGTTTTTAGTCCATACACTACACGAGCTGATGCCCACTTAATGTGTAGGAACCCGGACGTAGCCGGGAGGTCTGACTCCTGGGCATAGGTAATTCCATACTTTCCCCCTCCAACAAAAAAACAACGCGGTGAACTCAGAACTTCGCTTCAAGCATGCTAGATAATCGTGACGTGATAGAGTTTGGGCTGGCGGCATGACGATTGGAAGTACAAACCCATTGGGCCTTTTCCAACAGTAAGTGCTTACTAAGTAACTGTTGTATGTGGCGTTGCGCAGTTACAGTTGACACTTTGTAAACGCCCATCACGAGGAAGATATATTCGCAACAATGGATTGTTGCTACTGTCGGCGTTTCATGGAAATGATGTGGTTATGAGGCTCATACCGCCGCCAGTAGAGAGTCATTTAATGGACCAAAACCTACATTCCGAAGGAGGAATCTAGAAAAAAATATCTCCCGGCGCAAGCGGAAATATCTCAAAATGAAGATTATTTAAAGTTTAGTAATTGTTAAAAATAATGAGTTACAAATTTGATGGCGAATGTGTTTTTTTTTAATTACTGAAATCGTGCAGGTGTTCATAAAACCTTAATTATTGTCACTATGTATTACAATTTTTTGTCATTTTGCTTTGATATAATATTAAAGTAAATATTTTTAAAATATTAGGTCCTTACATATGAAATTGACGTTTCGCCGTACTGGCCACTTTGATATCAAATATCTCCTCTATGGTTAGGAAGGAATTCCAAATTCAAATTTATACAGCTATTTACTCATGTATTTTTGTTTCTAAATTCATTTGTTTTTTCCTCAATTGTTTTTTTTTTTAATATCGCGTTATTTACGAGTATGAGTTCTACCGTGGCACCAGTGCTGCAGAAACGCCTCGAAGGATTAATGATGTGTATGGCGACGGTGCAACGTTTTCGTTCTGGAAATTTCGACCTGCAGAACAAGCCCCGTGGACGGCCGGAGACCAAAGTTGATAATGAAGAATTGAAGGCTATTGTGGAAGCGGATCCATCGCAAACCACGTCCGAGTTAGCAGCAGGCTGCGGTGTTAGTGATAAAACTGTTTTAATCCACTTGAAGCAAATTGGGAAGGTCAAAAAGCTTGAAAGGTGGGTACCTCACGAACTGAGTGAAGCAAATCAACAAACGCGCGTTGACTGCTGCGTTGCATTACTCACCCGGCACAATAATGAAAGGATTTTAAATCGAATCATTACCTCTGATGAAAAATGGATCCTGTACAATAATCGAAAGCGCTCATCGCAGTGGCTGAACCCTGCCGAACCAGCCAAACTATGCCCCATGCGAAAATTGACTCCAAAAAAGTTACTTGTGAGCGTTTGGTGGACTAGTGCTGGTGTCGTTCACTACAGCATTCTTAAATCTGGCCAGACGATTACGGCAGATGTCTATTGTTAGCAACTGCAAATCATGATGGAAAAGCTAGCTGCTAACCAACCGAGGCTGGTCAATCGCTCTAGGCCACTGCTGCTTCATGATAACGCTAGACCACACACTGCACAACAGACGGCTACCATATTAGAGGAGCTTCAATTGGAATGTCTAAGACATCCACCGTACTCTCCGGACCTTGCTCCAACAGATGACCATTTTTTTCGCAATTTGTATAACTTCTTGAAAGGGAAAAAAACAACTCCGATGGGGCAATCCAAACCGCCTTCAAAGATTTTATTGATTCCCGTCCGAATGTTTTTTTTAGTAAAGAGATCGAAGAACTACCTATGAGATGGCAAAAGTGTATAGATAGTAATGGTACATCTTTTGTTTAAATAAATATATTATATTGAAAAAAAAAACGACTTTATGTTCCTCCCATGCAAAACGCCAATTTCATATGTAAGGACCAATATATTGCGGGCTGGTAAATATAAAATAACTGTTTTTTTTACAATAGGTTGTATGTAACTACCTATAATTTTGCACTATAGCAGAGAAATATTAATAATAAATAAAAATGTCAAATAGGTAGTCAAAAGAATTAAAATTTTATTTACAATCATAGTTTTATGAACGCCTCGGGAAAAAAACCACTTGAGCCATCGATATTGACATAATTTCTTTTTTAGAAGTCCTGTAATATTATACTCTTTATTTTTAGATAGGTTTCATTCGCGCCGGGCCTGATTTTTTTGTATAGGATTTGATTCGACTCCTTTAAATATACATAAAGAATCGTTCACTAAGTAATCCTTAGTGAATAATTAAACTACTCTAGGTATGGCGGCAACTATCTTACTAGAACTAGAGTTTGAAAATCAATAGAGAAACAAAAACAAACATTAATGACGCAGATCAAAGAGTAAGTTTCAAAACGATGCCAAATGCTATTATAATATTATATGCTTTTTCTAGTAAGTTTTGTGTCACATATGTAAAAATTAATCCGATTTTATCAAATTAACTTTTGACTATTATATAAGATCCTCAACTTTATAACTTTAAATGTTACTATAAATTTTAATTAAGTCAAATATTTTAACTGTATGTACATAATTAAATTACAGAACATTTTTCTTTTTACTTAGAGAATATTGTTGCATATAAGGAGGGAGGAGCGTATGTTACTTATCCCAAAACACAGGGGAAACTCTACTTTGGGGAGTAACGACTCTTATATTGTCTGTACCAATGTATGACAAAACTGTAGCAATATTACTGAATAAACATGATTATTATTATTATACTTAAAAAAACTTAAAATTAACATATACCGTAAACCAAACCAAACTCCTTCATCGTAAAAACAACAGCGAAATCAAAACAAACATTCGTGACGTACCTAGGTAAAGATATTATTAGATTTTTTTTACCAATTAAACTTAGTTGACATAGATAAAATTAGTTTCAAATTTATAACCATAGTCTATAAATAACCATAGTCATTAAAAAATCTGAATTTTTCCGTCCATCTCGGTTACCGACACCGTTTTTGTCACAACTTTGCTGAATTTTCTTTGTACACGCAAGGGAATACAAACTTGTAACTGCACCCCCCCTCGCCCCTCCATTAATTTAACCCTACAAGCTAACCTAACGATTTAAAGACTTAATAATTTAAAGATATAACCGACTAACCTATCGACTTAACCTCCAACGAAATTGAACCCAAATGTTTCGACATTGTTATCGACAAAATAATAATTAGTTCGTCTTAAGTATATTATAGCAATAGCTTAGAAATAAAGAACATTTCAAAGAAAGGGATAGGCAAGTAATGGCATGCCCTAACAATGTAAAAAAATGGGATTTTCAAGAAAAACTTTAAACCGTCAATATTTCGAATTACATGAAACTTTCACTGAGGTCAAGTTGGGCCTATTCGATGCGCCTAAGGCAGGTCTACCTTTCGGTGTCGCCGTGGCGCGTGGGTTTTGGGACAACCTGTATATACGTTTTTTATAATTTCGGTTACTATGTTCTATGACATCTCTAACTTCTCAGTCGTTGAGCTGTCTCTAGCTAAACGTGTCCTGTTATCAAATAACTGTCAACTAATAAATTAGAACACAAATTGCCTTTATTATTTAATATCAACTCAAAATATTTACACTTCAAAATAATACCATAGATGTATGAAATAGTCACAATTCACTCAAAGCGTCGGTAAAGTTCAACCATTTTTATTTCAATAAAAGTCTTCATCTATAAGATTATAATTCATCATAATTCATTTCATAGTTGTAAAGGTATATCCGCATTTTGGAGAGTTTTGAAACAAATATATTTATACCTACTGAGAAATAAACCAAATTTTCGTTTTGTCACAACCTAACCGACCTAACCTAACCAAGCGAAACCGACTCGCACTTGGCCGTTTCTAAACAAAGTATGTATAATGAGAATGTACCAGAAAAAAAGAAAACATAACTGCAAGTTTGCAACATTTTTGGGATCCAGTTCTTATTCTTATCTGGATGAAGGCCCGTGCCACTCGGTGGGGACGATAATGGCTTAAATTTATTATTTATTATGTTTCAAGCTTGATAGATAATCAGGCCGTTATAGAGGTCGTGCTGTCAGCATCACGATTGGAAGTAGCCATAGGGTGTGTTACCCCTAAATGCTTCTTTTATACGTGAATGTACCTTAATTATTACGCTCGCACATGACCAAGTCCTGTTGATGTCACGCCGTGCAAGCTTCTTGAAGAGATACTCAGGCATGGATCTCTTGATTGAGCAGAACATAAGCGACGCGAGAAATACGAGTAGACCTGCCTACACTCCATCTTCAATATGGCGCGCTGTTAAGAAAGGGAGTAACATGTGAACGTGGGTGAGCGCACGGAAGCAGTAACGGGCACATGCTTTCTGTAGTCGTTGTTATAAAAGCTGTCCTGTTGATGTCACGCCGTGCAAGCTTCTTGAAGAGATACTCAGGCATGGATCTCTTGATTGAGCAGAACATAAGCGACGCGAGAAATACGAGTAGACCTGCCTACACTTCATCTTCAATATGGCGCGCTGTTAAGAAAGGGAGTAACATGTCACCGTGGGTGAGCGCACGGAAGCAGTAACGGGTACATGCTTTCTGAAGTTGTTGTAATAAAAGCTGTCCTGTTGATGTCACGCCGTGCAAGCTTCTTTAAGAGATACTCAGGCATGGATCTCTTGATTGAGCAGAACATAAGCGACGCGAGAAATACGAGTAGACCTGCCTACACTTCATCTTCAATATGGCGCGCTGTTAAGAAAGGGAGTAACATGTGACCGTGGGTGAGCGCACGGAAGCAGTAACGGGCACATGCTTTCTGTAGTCGTTGTAATAAAAGCTGTCCTGTTGATGTCACGCCGTGCAAGCTTCTTGAAGAGATACTCAGGCATGGATCTCTTGATTGAGCAGAACATAAGCTACGCGAGAAATACGAGTAGACCTGCCTACACTTCATCTTCAATATGGCGCGCTGTTAAGAAAGGGAGTAACATGTGACCGTGGGTGAGCGCACGGAAGCAGTAACGGGCACATGCGTTGAGTCGTTGTAATAAAAGCTGTGATCTCTCCAATAAGCAAGGGCCGAACAAGGTTACGCCATAATTTAGTTTTGATAAGTCCACTGACATTATGCGAAGTTCAACCGAAATAAAATTCCGAATCTTGTTTGACGACTCGACTGGCCGAGTCGGTAGTGACCTACAAAGCCAAGGGTCCCGGGTTCGAGTCCCGGTGGGGGCAAATATTTGTTTGATGGGAATGGATGTTTGTACCCTAGTCAAGGTTGTTTATTTATCTAAGTATAATATTTATGTATATAAGTCTGTGCATCGTTGTCAAGTTCCCATGATACTAGGAATCCTAGTTTGGGGCTAGATCAATGTGTGTAAATAGTGTCAAAGGTATTATTATTATTAGAGGACTTTGGGCCTGAAAAATCGATAATTAACAACCTCGATAATATGCAATTCAAATAAGTAGAACTTTTCTATTTTTATATTATTATATATTATATTTCCGGAACGAAGCCGATGTAGATACGCTTTCATAATTATAAAAGTTTCTTAGGTGTAGCTGGGAAGTATCAGCATTCTGGCTTTCTGACCTCTGGGGAAGCCAGAATAAAGAAAAATATTACATAAAAAAGGTAGGTAGCCTTTGTATTGGTATATATATGTCACCGTAAGATAGTCAAAACCGTTAGTTGATAAACTAACGCGTTAGTTGATCGATGACAGATAGTAAACCAGACCGACAGGGTTTAGAATTTACGTTTCTTTTATTCTTACATGACAACCTAACACGAAAACCATTCGGGGGCTTTGCTGCGCTCGCCCCCTCTAGTCTTCACCTACCTCAGTTTTTGCCCTGGGATTTCGTTTGCAATTCAAGTTTAAACCAGTTTACTATTTAACAGTTCTAACCGTTACTTTATCAACTAACGCGTCATATAGTAAGCAGTACGCTACAGTTTACTATCTGTCGATAGTTGACCAACTAACGAGAAAAAAACGTTAGTTTATCAACTAACGGTTTTGACAATATTATGGTGACATTTATTTATTTTGTCTGTTTTTTTTGTTCTAGAGACCGTTAAAGGCATATTTTTATAAAATGTGCTAAGCTCTTTAAATAAAGATTAAAAATATTTCATCAGTCTGTCAGGGATCTGTATCGGGCTCCTCATGTAAAGTGATGTAGTGAGCAATCAAGAGATACAATTTTCTCTTGCAGTGAGAAATATTATGCTCTTCAAGGATTACGAGTCATAACTTAAATGTCACAAATAAATCACTGTCACATTAAGATGTAGCATTTCAATACAATATACAGGGCCGCTTAAGGCTTTGACTTTTACAGCCTAGGGTCCCCCCATTAAGGGTCCATAAAAAGGCCTTGACAAAAATCAATATATTACGGTACGAGGCCCCTATTTAAATGTAGGTAAGATAATTCACATTGAAAAGACAAAAAAAAAACATGTAAATGATTGACCTTACCGAGATGCAAAGTAACTTTCAATAAAGCGAGTTAGTTTTGTTTGTTAGGCTGAATCTAAATCAGTGGTTGTGGTTTGAATAAATACTTTTTACCCACATAAGTTTCTGAGGGAGGTGCTTTCATCTATGGGACCACACTTCGCATGCTACCACCAGGATAACGCCCTTAAGACGCTGATTAAATAAATATGGGGTGCTGTTTTCATGTGTTTTTCAGGAAATACTGGGCAAATCGTAATTAATTTCTGGTATATATAATTTGACTATATAATCTAGAGATTCTTAATTGGAAAACATGTTTGGATAAAATTTTCTCGATAGAAAATAAATACAAAGTCAACCCTTTTTTTATGGTTTTATCCTATTACACCGCAGTAGTAAGTGAATATGACTGTGTGATAATTGCAATGTATGAACAATTGTTATTTCTAACGATTTTCAATTTGAAAGTTAATTCCCTGAAATAGTTTATTTTTTATGATTTTTTTTTACGTTTTGGCGCTTACGTTGTTTCAGATTAGTCGCGAGTGCATTATTGGCATCCCGCTTTTTCTTATTCGCGAGTAATTATTGCATCTCACTTCCACTCGACAGCGCATTTTTATTCCATCATCGCCTTAAAATATCAACGGCCAAGGCGTAGCCTTACTGGTTCGGTCGGACCTCTAACACATACGTTTATCTATTCCTATTACCGAAGCGATGGAACTGGTGTTCGAGTAATATTTTCAGTTTGTGATCCTTAATTGCAGCCTACCATTCACCGAACTCAGATCATCACCATTGACCGCGATATTATATTGCAACTAGGCCCAAGAGTTTTTACAATGGGCGATCTTAATGCGAAGGATGTGCCTTTGCAATTGACCCACCTCCAACAATCGCAGTAAAACTCTTGTTTTCTACATCTTAATTAATGACCATCGCGGCCCAGCCAGCCGCCGCTGCCTGGCCAGGCCGCGTAAAGCCGCATTATGTGTATGTATCAGCCCTGAACGTGCTGATACCGCACAGTTCTAGTCCTTCCGTCTTTGATTTTCCGGTAATTTAACGTGCTCAAAATATGTGTACCTGTCAGCTCAGCCTGCGGAAGGTGTTGGGCCAATAACGTCATGTCTATTGTTTACTGTAACTCTACGCGACTCGTTAACTCTATTGAGTAAATAAATAATAAATAGGTACCTACTTTTGCCATGCTTGTTATGCACAGTTAATCAAAGTTATTATTTTAAAAGAATATGTAGGTTTTAGTAAAGCAGGAAACATCATGAGGAAACCATAACTGCGGTGATGGGCCAGCCCCCGGTCACGCAAAATGGAGTACTGAATAACTGGCTGTGCTGTGCAACCCGTATGGGAAAAGGCGTGAAACTATATTATATTCTATCTATGTACCCAAGGATTTATTTTGTAATAAGTATTTAATAAGGTAAGGTTCTAACAGTTCCTAATTACATAAATATTAATTATCTAAATAATGATGATATTAAAAATCCGACTAAATAGGTAGTTGATAGAAATACGAGATTTATTAGGTTTGTTGGTAAAGCCAGCATCGAATATGTGTGCGCGCGCAAGACACTCAGATAGATCGTCACATCATAAACAATAAGAAATATCTACCTACCAACACAGTAAAAGTGTTAAAATCATCTCAACATCCTCTGTGTTTGCATGGATGTTGATACATTTTGACACTGTAGATGTTTAGATGTTTCCGATTTGTAAGAACGTGTTAGATCTATTTGAGCGGCTTGCGCGCTCATAATATCTAATGCTGACTTTACCTAATAGGTCTTAATATCTTAGTAATTTAGTATAGCTGTTTTAAAATGTAAATTAGTAATATGTAAATAAAGCTCTTCCCTTTCAGTAACATTCACTTGGTACGTAAATTAGTTATCATATTAACTCTATAGGTAGTTGTATGGTATGTTTAGATGTTTCCGATTTGTAAGAACGTGTTAGATCTATTTGAGCGGCTTGCGCGCTCATATATATCTAATGCTGACTTTACCTAATAGGTCTTAATATCTTAGTAATTTAGTATAGCTGTTTTAAAATGTAAATTAGTAATATGTAAATAAAGCTCTTCCCTTTCAGTAACATTCACTTGGTACGTAAATTAGTTATCATATTAACTCTATAGGTAGATTCATGTGTTCAAGAGCATTTTCTGTATTTGAATCATATGCAAAAACTGTAGTCATGGGCATAAGTGCAAGTTTGCAACAAATTAGAGTCGTTTTATACACTACACAGACTACATCAGAAATCACCGACGTACTTACATTATCGTACTAGGCATCATAAAAGAAAAGAATAGGCTTCGTTATTTATTATTTATTAATTTTATGAGTTCAAAATCAACATCTAGTGCTTTTTGGCAATGGGTCTATTTTGTGAGGCACTTTGGGAAAGACAATGCCCGCGTTTCTTATTTTCTGTGTTCACTGGACGTCCACTTTGAATTCGATTATTGCCTTTAGATAATTCTTGTCTTGAAATGGCTGTTAGTTTTTGGTGGAATGGCACAGTTCTACAAACGAGACCAATACAGGTTGTGAGTTGACAATAAAGGGCCTTATCCGCCATAGTTAAGGAAGTATGTAAATTGCATAACCAAAAAACAAATTCTCATTCTGTCGCCCATTAAATCTTTCTCCAGTCGTTCTACTCGCACGTTGCACTTTACGCACGCATACGTTTGTCTCACCCTACGCGCACTGTGAAGAAGTAAGTATCTTCGTGTGTCAGTTATGCACACGCGTGTCAATGCGCAACATATTTTTGCCCTATCGATTCAAGCGTTTTGAATTAATGTTAGAGGGCCAACCATGTTGCGCTCCAGCGCATTCTCTTCTAATAGCGATCATCATTGTCCCATTGATTCTCGGTTGTGACCAAGCCAAACTATGTTGCGTAAAAACTGTACAACATCTACGCGCTGAGGCATACTCAGATTTTGTTCATCGATATGCGAATTAGTGAAGGCCGAAGTCTGAATATCATTCAGCACCTAAAAGAGCTGTCTCATATACAGAAAGCGGCTTTAGGCGGTCGGGCTGTCTGCATTCGTTTTCTTAAAGAGTAAATGCAGGTAATTTACTCGTATCTATGCCGATCTGTTAGATGTCGATGCGAAAAGGTGTTCAATATAGCTGATATAGTTGATGAACTAATAGTGTCTTGTTTTGATTAAAATAATTAAGGCACGATACCAAAATATATTAATAATATTTCTGTGTACTCATTACGTCTGTGTCTGATGTTATTTTATTACTAGATTGATTTATCGAATACAAAACTTTGAAAAAAACTATGAGACCTCACTCGCGCTTCAACCGGTGTCCTTAGAACTATAAAAACCTGACAATTTGAATGACCTGCCAACTTTAATTCCTTAAAAGGGCATGCAGGAAAATCACACAACTTTAATTGGTGTCAGTGCCCTGCAACCTGCGACAAGAGGTCAGTTGATTTGGACCTCATTGGCGCAGTATTACAATAAAAAAATCTGTAGCAGAAGGTAGTCGCTGGGGAAAAGATCGAGTTTTTTAACATTCATTGAGCTTTTTCGGTCATCGACTCATCGTCCTTGAATCCATTCACGGGTCAAAGAACTACAGTTCACATGCATTTACAGTGGAAGTGGCACGTTTACATCCACGTTCAGTCATCCAAGAACCACCTTACCTTACAACTAGGTACGTAAGGTTCAAAAGATACGGTACAGCCCGCCAGTAACATAAGGAGAGAAGCAGAACAGACCGCAGCAAATCCGAAACCAGATTCAGGCGTATTTTGAAGGGTCCTATGAAGCTACGCCTTCATGGGCGACCCACTGTCCACGGTGGCATAGCTTCATAGACGCATATTGGTCTTTATGCTTGCTTGGTGTACGCCTGCTTGCGGCTTATATATGTCACCATAAGATAGTCAAAACCGTTGGGTGATAAACTAACGCGTTAGTGCATCCACTGTCGACAGATAGTAAACCAGACCGACAATTCTTTTGTTCTTACATGTCAACCTAACACGAAGACTATTCGGGGGCTTCGCTGCGCTCGCCCCCTCTAGAATTCACCTAAGCTACCGCAGTGTTTGCCCTGGTATTTCGTGTACAATTCAAGTTTAAACCAGTTTACTATTTAACGGTTTTAACTGTCGGTTTTAACCAACTATCTAGAAAAAATAACGTTAGTTTAGCAACTAACACGGTTTTGACTATCTTACGGTGACATACACACAACCAATAATAGTCTACGGGCTAGCTACGGAATCCCTTTTGTTTAGAATACTATCATTATTAATTGATCCGGGCGCCTGGCAACACTTCAGGTGTGGGGGTGAGAGAGGTTGGGCAACAAACGGGTTGTAAAATCAATTTATAGAGTAAGTTTGGTGTGGTGTTACAGCATCACGTATTTAATTCGAAAATAACACTGCCAGACATTTCATTAAGGGAAAAATTGTACTCTTGTTTTTATATGATTTGTGTGCAATAAAGAAATTATGAAATATGAGTAGTGCCATGTGACGTCCGAGGTGCGTGAAACAGTGCCGAAGTTTTCTCATCGTTCGGCGCGCAAGGCAACGCGTGCTGTACGGGCGCGGGCGGCGCGGTTGGAAGCCAGTGGACAAGTGGGAACAATAAGTGTGACATCACTTACACCTGTTTGCACTAAACATAAGAATCGCCTGAGTTATTTCCTAACTTGTTTAGGCTGCTCCTAGCAGAAAAATTGATTGCACTAACCCTAAGCCATTCCTAAGTCCAATCTTTCAGTGCAGTAAATTTTATTAGCTAGGCTGTTCTTAGGCTTAGGCTTAGGTGAATCTCAACTAGGACAAACCTAACTTACGTTTAGTGCAAATGTTCCCGCTCGTCCAATATACGCCGAACAAGGCACATTTATTTAAGAAGCTTATTGTTTTCCGTGTATATATTGATACCATTAAACTTTCGGTATTATTTTTTTGTTTATTAGTTATTATTTTACATGTTGGCCATCATAAGCGAACGGTTTTCGAATGCTTGTGAACACAGACCACAAACCAAAATGTCCGTTCCTCCTTTCAAAACAGCATTTCATTAACGACATTGCTTGCATTTCTTGATCTTTATCGTCGCCTGACGGGGTGTTCGACTAAATAGTTGCGCGTGTCTTTTTGCATACACGATTTTGAAGGTCTTCTATAAAACTTCGATACTTTTGCACGCACCTTGTACGTCACCTGGCAATACTTTTCCCCTAACTAATATGCCCGGCAATATTACACAGTCAGGTCATAAGTTCTGTCACACAATAAAAAATTTTGAATTTAGAACGCTGGCCACAAAAAAGTTTATTGAATTCGAATTTCGAATTTTTCATGAAAATAAAAATGTGTACTTTTTAGAATTTTCCTCATTTTGAAATATGGAGTGGACACTTAAAGAAGACCGTGTCGCAGTTATTGCGTTGCATCGTTGCGGTTACGCGCCAATTCAGATTTTCGACTTACTGAAAAATTTGAATATAACCAAAAGATTCGTTTATCGTACCATAAAACGATACAATGAAGACTCTAGTGTAGATGACAGGTCAAGAAGTGTTCGCCCTCGCTCTGTTAGGACTCCAGCAGTGATAAAAGCTGTGAAGGCGCGAATTCAAAGAAATCCCATACGTAAGCAGAAACTGTTGGCCCTTCAGATGGGGTTAAGCAGGACCACGGTGAAAAGGGTGTTAAATGAAGACTTAGGGCTTAGGGCATATCAAAGAAAAACAGGACATCGTTTGGACGCTCGTTTAATGGACCTGAGACTGAAGAGATGCCACGCTTTGTTGAAGCGGTACGCGGGAAAAAAGCATCGGGAAATTCTTTTTTCGGATGAAAAAATTTTCACCGTGGAAGAGAGCTACAACAAACAAAATGATAAGGTGTACGCACACAGCAGTGAAGAAGCGAGCAACCGTATTCCGCGTGTCCAACGAGGTCATTTTCCATCCTCGCTCATGGTTTGGTTGGGAGTCTCTTATTGGGGCTTAACTGAGGTACATTTTTGTGAGAAAGGCGTAAAAACTAATGCAGTTGTGTATCAAAATACAGTCCTCAAGAACCTTGTGGAACCTGTTTCTCATACCATGTTTAATAACAGGCACTGGGTATTCCAACAAGATTCTGCGCCAGCTCATAGAGCGAAAAGCACACAAGACTGGCTGGCGGCGCGTGAAATCGACTTCATCCGGCACGAAGACTGGCCCTCCTCCAGTCCAGATTTGAGTCCGTTAGATTACAAGATATGGCAACACTTGGAGGAAAAGGCCTGCTCAAAGCCTCATCCTGATTTGGAGTCACTCAAGGCATCCTTGATTAAGGCAGCCGCCGATATTGACATGGACCTCGTTCGTGCTGCGATAGACGACTGGCCGCGCAGAATAAAGGCCTGTATTCAAAATCGCGGGAGTTATTTTGAATAAACTTTATTACCATAAGAATCTATGTTTTATTAAGTTGATTTTGCTATATAAATGTTTACATAAATAATAAACATGTCTAAATTATTTCATATTGCACATGTGACAGAACTTATGACCTGACTATGTATATTCTAACTAACGGACCCGACAGACGTTGTCCTGCATGCTATTTGTGATCGGCTGATTTGTTAATCTAAACCATTCAGGGCGCCACCCAAAGGCATACAAAAAAAACATTCAAATCGGTCCAGCAATTTAGGAGGAGTTCAGTGACATACACACGTACAATAGAATTATATATATAAAAGATAAATACACGATACACCAAACTTAGAGCTTTATAAATTGCACGTCTTCAAACGATTTTACAAAACACTTTGTTGACCAACCACCCTTACTCCACCGGTGCCAGGCGCCCGGATAAATTAATAATGATATTATGGCATACTAAAGGGATTTCGTTGCTCTGTAAATTACAAAAGTATTTCCCTAGCTAGCACTCCGGCTATAACCATGAGACATAAACATAAACATTTACATACAGGCACATACTAGGATACCCTGTGTCTTGGTAACCAGAAACAGCGACGGCAGACACATATAAACATCCAGGACCTGGGGTTTTTTTTTCTATATCCCCAGCCGGGAATGAGCCCCACATAACTATATACCTACAACGTCGCGCTCGCGCCGCTGCATGCAGGCTTCATGACGCCTGATGGAGACCAAATTATTATCATCCTTTGGGTACAGAACCCTAAAATTGTATACCTAATTCTTCCTTAATACATTATTCTACAATATCATATTTAAATATTTTTTTTTATTTAAAAATAATTTTATTATCGTTTATTTTTATTTGAGTTATAGCCTCTTTTCCAACACACACAAAACAATAGGGATGCTGAAGTGACAATCATCACAGATTTGTTATTTTGGAAGAATGACCAAGAATGAATATGGGTTATACTTTGTTCTTCCTTTTTAAGGTTTCCTTATTGCGTACCTAAAGCAATATTTTTCATTGCACGTGTCAATAAATGACGTAATTTTTTAAACATAAAAACCAGACTGTGCAAAAGAAGAAAACAAGCAGATAAGACGTAATTATTGAGATTCGATAAAAATATTACAATACTGTGTTAAATTGGTATGCAAGCGGAACCCTCTCTTTTAGATTTAATTGTTCCCACCTGCATTTTCATTTAATTTAAATTAGGTGAAAATTACGAAAAATTTGTAATGCTTAAATTCAAAACTTTGTTGTATTATTCATAGCTTGCATACAATACCTCTTGAATAAAGTTTGTTTAGCCCGCATATTAAAAAGCATTAAATCCGCCAGTTTGCTTTTTATTTTATGTACTCAGTGACACTCGGACCATCAAGACGAATCTAACGATATGTACCATTTATCAATACTATTTATCACAATATATACACAGGTCAAATACATGACCCTCCTCTTTTTCGCTTAGCTGCAGTCGGGTAAAAATGTATGGGATTAGAGCTTCTATGTGAGTCACAGTCTTGAGCTCATCTCTGTCTAATAGGTAGGACGATCTATAGATCCATATATGGAGGGATATTCCTTCTAAAGGAGGTTGCTACGCAAACAGATGTGTCGTATTATAAATAAATGTGTGCGTACTTATTTACGTATCTATACGTTTATGACTATAAGTACCATAAGTATAAGTAAGTTTACCTATAGCACTTAGCAGTTCAAAGTAAGATAATCAGAAGTACTTACATATGTACTGTATGTTTATTAAGCTGGACCAAGAAGAGTGAAGTACACAGCATCGCACGAAATACGCACAGTACAAAGTCGAATGTGTAACTATGCGAGAATGTACTTTATTAAAGAATAGGCTCTCAGTCTCTGTTGAGAGATAAGCTCGCCTTTGTCTTTTAATTTCGTGTAAAATTTATTTTGTAATTTTCTGTGCAATAAAGAATTGTGAAATTGTGAAACAAAACAATCACAGCATCGCTGATTTTACAATACGGAATGGCAGAGGCCCATATATGCACCCACTTAAGTAAATTGTGGGTATCCTCATTTTAGGCCCCTATGACGCACATATATTGTTGACTCATTCATCAGAGCGGTTCGACGTGTTTAGTATATAATATACTTTACTGATCATCACATCATACATTATTTTTATTCGTGAGGATTTGCTATTAGCTTTTAAAGTAGTTATTTTGTTTGCTGTGTGTTTCATAACTTCACAGGTCCTTATTAAATTTAAATCGGTCAAGTGCGGGTCGAACTCGCATTCGAATGGTTCCTTACCATCGTACAAGACAACTTAAGTACAAAAAAGCAATAAAACTAAAAATGTTATCTAAACTAGGTTTTGAACCTAGGCGCACATCGGATCCGACGTCATACCAATTGCGTCATCGAAAAGGTTAATAGACATCGCGAAATTAACGATTCTATTTGAATGGCTATGATTTCTAAATTAGCAGGGGCAGGTATTTTTAAACACATCTCTTGTATGAGATGGGGCATTTTTATAAAATCTCTTGAAGTAAATTATTTGCTCTAGCAGCAACAGAAACACATTATTTGATATTTTCAACACTCTATCTATTACGGTTCATCAGAAAGAGCCCAGTGACGGACAGACAGACGGACAGAGGAGGCTTGTTAATAGAGTCCGGTTAAAATTTCGCAGATTCTTGAGATTTGAGTATTTAATCTATTCATATCTTATTTCCTAGTATGAGTACACCAAAAGTACATACCCAACTAAATGTCTCCTATTCGTCTATTTGTCCAGCATCAGTCGTTGTTTTTGTTTCACCGTCCTTTTCACCCTGCGGTTTGTATTCGCCACGCCAGTAATTTGTCTATCTCGCCAGCAGCACTCGTTGTTTCCGGTTCCGCCCCCCAACTCCGTCTTTTACTCCGCACTAATTAAGAGCACGACGCTAGAAAGGGTTAACAGCTGCAATCCTAGCTGCGCCTGTTTATAACTCCTCCCTCCCCCCCTAAACCTGCCAAAAGTGGCCGGCACCTTAAGGTTAGCATGTTGATCGATAAAGAGTACCTTTTACCCGTACTTCGTAAAAAATGCCTCTGCATTCATTTATATTCAACTTAGTTTCTTTTGTTTTTTTTTGCCAAAAAGCAGATTTTTTACTATCAGTACCTAAGTAAACGTACGTACCGTATTGAATATTAGTGGGCGACCGAGCCAAAATAAAACTGAAGGGCTAAATACAAGGTGACATTTAATTAGCTGACCATATTTTGGGGAATGATAGTCCCCATTATTTTGAACAACTTTCCCCAAGAAACATATGGTCGTAAACGAAATAAGTTTTTGGGTCTCCCATAGTAACTTGTAATCAGTTGATCGGGTCAATGTACTGAGGGACGAAACATATTTTTCATTTGCGACCATATGTTTCTTTGGGAAAGTTGTTCATAATGCTCGGTGCTATCAATCCCCAAAATATGGTCAGCTAATTAAATGTCACCTTGCATAAGTAAAATCAAAAAGTATAGGATCGGCACGATTTGTACCTGCGTTTTTAAGATCACGAATACCGCATATGAACCCAATGTTCCACGCTTTATATTGATTTCAATTGTGCGGGAAAAGACGATATTCGTGAAATTTGGTAAATAGTGATTTTGGTAAGATGTGGGCTAGCTAGATCGTAATAATAATACCAAAATCATAACCCACTTGCAAAACGCAATTTCGAAATTTTGTAAATAAAGAAAATCTTAAAAAACACACACACAGGGCCTAAACTTTGATCCAAATTATTCCAACTACTTACCTGTAAAAACCGGATGAAAATCATTTCAGTAGTTTTGACGATGTCCTCGAACAAACAAACGGACAGACAGATAATAAAGGATTTAAGAAATTGCTGATTTGGTTTCTATGGCAGTTCTTTGATAACCCTCTTTTATTTATAATTACTAATCTTCCATTTCAACCCAACACGAAGACTATTCGGGGGCTTCGCTGCGCTCGCCCCCTCAGGTCTTCACCTAAGCTACCGCAGTGTTTGCCCTGGTATTTCGTTTGCAATCCAAGTTTAAACCAGTTCACACTTTAACGGTTTTATTATAAACTAACGCTTCATATCGTAACAGTACGGTACAGTTTCCAATTTATCGATAGTTTCTACACTAACGAGAAAAAAAACGTTAGATTCTAAGCTAACGGTTTTGACAATCTTGCGTAACAAAGTATAACCTACGCAAAACTTACTTCGGACCATGCGACGAATTCGCACTGCTAACTATAGAAATGTAACATAATAGTAGTTTATGTGCTACATAAACTACTATTATGCTACATTACTAATACTGCTACATAATGGAGGGCATTATATATGGGTATATGAAGGCGAGTTTTATACTCGAGAGTTTTAATGCCTAATTATGTACAGTTACATGCACTAGTTTATCTACACACATATCATAAGCTCTCTTTGATGTGTTCAGGAACCGCAGGAACCTCTAATGTAGACAAAGTTGCTGTCCATGGTCAATTTAACTCTCCTTTCTCTTTCCATGACCTAGTTTATCAATCGTACAAGGTTAGGTCTCCTAAAAGCAGGGGTAAATTCATTTTTGCTCGTAGTTTTAGGGGTATAGACCCTACTGTCCTAAAGTCTGATGCCGCCTCGATTGATTGGTCGCCTGTCATCACTAGTGAGACCGTTGACGAAAATATTCACCACTTCAACACAATTATTCTGGGACTCTACGACAAGCACGCACCAGTAAAAAAGGTTCGAGTAAAACATCTCCCTGCGCCCTGGCTCTCTGATCCCATCAAGCGATTGATGGCAAAGAATAACAGAGCCAAAAGCCTCTACAAAAAGGACCCCACTGATGTAAACTTTGCTGCCTTCAAATGTCTCCGCAATCGGTGCAACCATATGTGTCGCGCTGCCAATCGCCGCCATATCTATGAGTGCATCGAAAATCATACCCCGGCTCAAGTGTGGAAGTTCCTTAGAACCCTTGGTGTTGGCAAGTCCCAGAATCAATTGGTTGGTGATGTCGATCTCAAAGGTCTTAATAGTTTCTTCTCCGACCCTCCTGTTGTACTGAATCCCTCTCTTAAAGATGCCTGCCAGCATTCTCTGCGCTCCAAGCCATCTCCCAACACCACTCCATTAGACTTCAGTCTTGTTTAAATTGACACGGTTAAGAAGGCAGTGCTTGCCATCTCCTCAAAAGCTGTGGGTGACGACAGTATCTGCTCGAGAATGATCAACAGCATCCTTGATTTCCTCCTACCTGCCATTACACACATTGTTAACTTCTCTCTATATCAGTGTTATTTTCCTAATGTGTGGAAAAAGGCGTTAGTTATCCCTCTTCCCAAAACCACAAATCCCTCCTCATTTAAAGGTTATCGTCCAATATCTATCCTGCCTTTCCAAAGTCCTTGAATCGATTGTCCACACCCAACTCTCTTCCTATCTTTCCTCTAACAGGCTGTTGAATCAATTCCAGTCCGGATTCAGGCCGGATCATAGTACTGTCTCGGCCTTACTTAAAGTGACCGATGACATTCAATCGGCAATGGATATCAAGCAGATCACTGTGTTAGCGTTACTAGACTTTAGCAGTGCCTTTAACTGTGTTGATTTTGACATCCTCGTTGAGATACTGAAGTCCCTGAATGTCTCCTCGGCCGCTGCCAGCTGGTTCGGCTCTTACCTGAGAGGTCGTCAGCAGCGTATTAGGTCCGAGGAGACTTGAACGGAGTGGTGTGACCTTTCTTCTGGAGTTCCTCAGGGTGGTATTCTTTCCCCTCTTCTTTTCTCCGTCTTCATCAATTCCATTTTGGATGCCATTTCTTCTTCTTACCATCTTTATGCCGATGATCTGCAAATCTACCGCCATTTCTCTCCAAGTGATATGATTTCTTCTGTCGGTGCATTAAATGCCGATCTCGAGAACATCAGGGGCTGGGCTCTGTCTCATGGACTACTTGTCAATCCCAGTAAGTCGCAAGTCATAATTGTCGGCTCCAGACACTCCCATAGTGTGTTACAGCATCTGCCTCTTGTTCCTGTAACTTATGATGGAACCATAATTCAGTACAGTACTAAGGCAAAAAATCTAGGAGTTATATTTGACAATCAGCTTTCATGGTCTGCTCACGTCTGCGAAGTTATTAGACGAGTCTTTGCCACATTTCACTCCCTCAGGCGCCTTCAAAACTTCCTGCCTCGTCATACTAAAATTACTCTTGCCCAGTCTCTTCTCCTTCCTCTCATTGATTACGCAGATGTCAGCTGGATCAGCGCGAACGAAGAGCAACTGAACAAACTCGAGCGACTTCAAAATCTCGGGATTCGGTTTGTCTTCGGGCTGCGTAAGTATGACCATGTATCGTAGGGAACTGAAGTGGCTTCCAATTCGTCTTCGCCGTGATAGCCATGTTCTCATTCTACTCTTCAATATTCTGCACAACCCTCGCTACCCCAGCTTCCTGCGTGATCGGTTTGATTTTTTTTCTTCGGATAGGTCTCGGAGATCAAACACACGGTCGCTGCTTGCAACTCCTCAACACATATAGGCAAGGATTCAGGATCAGTGCTATCAGGTTCTGGAACAAGCTCCACAGTGCCATCAGGGACAGTCCGTCACTTAACATTTTTAAGATTCGCTTGAAAGATCATTACCTCTCTCTTCCATAGTATGTATATATAATATATATATATATATATATATATACACAGTCAGGTCATAAGTTCTGTCACACAATAAAACTTTTGAATTTAGAACGCTGGCCACAAAAAAGTTTATTGAATTCGAATTTCGAATTTTTCATGAAAATAAAAATGTGTACTTTTTAGAATTTTCCTCATTTTTAAATATGGAGTGGACACTTAAAGAACACCGTGTCGCAGTTATTGCGTTGCATCGTTGCGGTTACGCGCCAATTCAGATTTTCGACTTACTGAAAAATTTGAATATAACCAAAACATTCGTTTATCGTACCATAAAACGATACAATGAAGACTCTAGTGTAGATGACAGGTCAAGAAGTGGTTGCCCTCGCTCTGTTAGGACTCCAGCAGTGATAAAAGCTGTGAAGGCGCGAATTCAAAGAAATCCCATACGTAAGCAGAAACTGTTGGCCCTTCAGATGGGGTTAAGCAGGACCACGGTGAAAAGGGTGTTAAATGAAGACTTATTGCTTAGGGCATATCGAAAAAAAACAGGACATCGTTTGGACGCTCGTTTAATGGACCTGAGACTGAAGAGATGCCGCGCTTTGTTGAAGCGGTACGCGGGAAAAAAGCATCGGGAAATTCTTTTTTCGGATGAAAAAATTTTCACCGTGGAAGAGAGCTACAACAAACAAAATGATAAGGTGTACGCACACAGCAGTGAAGAAGCGAGCAACCGTATTCCGCGTGTCCAACGAGGTCATTTTCCATCCTCGCTCATGGTTTGGTTGGGAGTCTCTTATTGGGGCTTAACTGAGGTACATTTTTGTGAGAAAGGCGTAAAAACGAATGCAGTTGTGTATCAAAATACAGTCCTCAAGAACCTTGTGGAACCTGTTTCCTATACCATGTTTAATAACAAGCACTGGGTATTCCAACAAGATTCTGCGCCAGCTCATAGAGCGAAAAGCACACAAGACTGGCTGGCGGCGCGTGAAATCGACTTAATCCGGCACGAAGACTGGCCCTCCTCCAGTCCAGATTTGAGTCCGTTAGATTACAAGATATGGCAACACTTGGAGGAAAAGGCCTGCTCAAAGCCTCATCCTGATTTGGAGTCACTCAAGGCATCCTTGATTAAGGCAGCCGCCGATATTGACATGGACCTCGTTCGTGCTGCGATAGACGACTGGCCGCGCAGAATAAAGGCCTGTATTCAAAATCGCGGGGGTCATTTTGAATAAACTTTATCACCATAAGAATCTATGTTTTATTAAGTTCATTTTGCTATATAAATGTTTACATAAATAATAAACATGTCTAAATTATTTCATATTGCACATGTGACAGAACTTATGACCTGACTATGTATATATATATATATATATATATATATTTATATATAATTTGTACGTGTATGTCATGTATGCATATACTATTATATAAATTAGGTTTACTAGTAGTAATAGGTATATGTACTTACTTATATTATTATTTTGTATGAATTATTTTGTTGTGAAAATAGGTTTTACTCTCACAATCCACTTTCCTTTCCTATCTGGGTTTGCTGGTAGAAATCTCTTTTATAGAGATAAGCGCGCCTCTTGTACATATATCTTTCTTTGTATGTCTCTGTATGTTTGTTTTGTGCAATAAAGTATTCATTCATTCATTCATTCATGTTTCACCGGTTTTGTGGCCCTGCAGTTGTTTAGCTTGCTCTGTAGTACCAACTTAACAGACAAACTAGGGGCGGCACGCAGGCGGGCGTCGGTGTTCGAAATTTGAATGTCAGTACCAACTTCACAGACAAACTAGGGGTGGCAAGCAGGTGGGCGTCGGCGTTCGAAATTTGAATGTCATAATATGTAGAAAAACTACACATTATGGTCATAATGTGTAATTTTAGACAGCGGGTAGACCACCGGCCCGAATGGTCAGATGACATTATTAAGGTGCCTGGAAAGCAGTGGAGGAGACTGGCGGGTGACGCGAATGGCGTGCTTTGGGGGAGGCCTATGCCCAGCAGTGGGTTGACAAGCTGATGATGATTATGATGATGATTGTGTTCCTATTTTCTGAACTCTTGGAACACGAAAAAATACACTTTATGTGGTGCACTTTGTATGTCAGCAGGGTCATCGTTTCCGATAGAAAGAGGCGTCAAACAGGGAGACCCGTTGTCTCCGAAACTTTTAACCTGCACCCTCGAGGAAGTATTTAAGAAGCTGGCTGTCCCATAGGCAGACAGAGGCATTATTATGGTTGGCAGACGACTCACAAACCTTCGTTTTGCTGACGATATTGTCCTGTTTGCCCTATCTGCACTCGAGCTCCAGCGTATGCTACAGGAACTCAGCAAGGCAAGCCTTGAAGTTGGACCCAAGATGAATAGTTCAAAAACCCAGGCCATGACTAACACAGCAGGGGTCGGATTTAAAGAGAAACAAACACTACAGTTGAACATATCTACAAATTAGAGCTGTTAACCTTTTCTGAAAGTGTGAAATAGTCGTATTTCAAGAAAATTTGGGGGTTACAGGTGCGGAACCGCCCTATTTCTATATGAACAAACACTACAGATTGACCAGTAGACAAGTTAGAGCTGTCATCCCTTTCTTGGGGGGAGGGTACCCTCTCCCCATTGACAGCAGCAGGCCAAAAAGACAAATAAGCGCTATTAAACATTTAGGAATAAATAGAAAATTGCTGGGTTACTTTTTGTCAGCTTATGAATTCTCCCTCTATACTCAACTTATCAACTTATCGCGCGTAGGCACAGCCGTAGGTAAAAGCTAGTACATACTATTCAGTTTTGCCGACAGTTGATATGAGATCTTACCACGTACCTAGATTAGGTACGTGGTGTGATAAATCCATTATCTGTGATGGCTGACGCGTACCTGGGATAAAACTCAAATAATACGTGTGTACGTGAGGTACCGAATCAGCCGGCACTCCCCCCTTTATAAAAATGTAAAACAAGTTAATAACATATCACAGATTAATTTAAAAATTATACATGGTAAATAACAAACATCGGTCAAACAGGATTGGCGACCGAAATTACCCTCTTTTACAAAAATTTAAACATAAAAAATACAAAACAAAACAAAAAATAATATATTCTACAAGACGTGATGCTATTCGATATAGACACCGCGAGCGTTTTTTGCGAGTTCAGCAGTTGCATGTAATGCTTCATAGACAATGTCAGCCCAGTTACTTACTATTGAAATCACGTTTCTTGCGTGCAAGGTCAGGAATGTAGTTATGCTGTCTTGACTTTGCGCTCCTCACTCGATGATTTTTGTCCAAAGTTGTTGCGAGGTCGATTGACTGGTGCTTGCTCCATCTTCTGCTCCTCGTTTAGAGTTGATGTTGCACGTGCCGTTGTATGATATTCTCAATGTCGTCTCTTTTTTTTCATAGACTGGGGAGCAGGGCCAGCGTTCATGGAGGGGCCTCTCCATGTGCTACTCACCGTACTGTGTCATGACTGGATGTAGTGACGTGTTATTGCTTTGTTGTAGTGCCGTCGTCGTTGCTTGGTTTGGCACTGTTTCCTGACTCATTTATCTTCTTTATTCATGGCTATCGCCGTAATTTTGATCGTACGTGGTGGGTTGTCTTCATAACTCGCTATCGACCGATCATTGGCCTGCTGTCCACAGTTTAGGTTATGAGGTTGCTGGGGTACTGTGTATTTTCCACTGCTGCTCCGTTGGCTTGGGATATGCGACCGAAGGCAGGAACTATTTCACCGATATCTCGGCAACTTGATGATGAGTCTTCTTGGCGCCTGAGTCTCCATTGTGGAAACAATATTGAAGGCGATTCCGGCTTATTTCTTCAAATCATCGAAAATATTACCGAAGGTTGCTCGATGTTCACTGTCGGGGTCACCACTTTGCCAACAGAGTGGCAACCGACGGGAGACGTAATAAAAGGCTTGTTATATGCACAATTACTATCTAACTTTATTATTTTAAATACTGGATTTATATACAAATTGATATGAGATCTTACCACGTACCTAGATTAGGTACGTGGTATGATAAATCCATTATCTGTGATGGCTGGCGCGTACCTGGGATAAAACTCAAATAATACGTGTGTACGTGAGGTACCGAATCAGCCGGCACATCAGTGTTCAGAGGAATCCATAAGTCTCCATATATTCGGTGTCAACAAAAATATCAGCAGTTTTCAAGAGTTATTTATTATTTTACTTCAAGTTTTATTTATTTAATTTTATTTTGATTCTCGTGCCTTGATCTTTGTACAGCTGGTAATAATAACAGTAATTCAGAGACCAGCAGTAAAATAATGTAATAATGGTGGTGCAATAATCATGTCTTGTACTTTCAGATTTAACTATAGTTAAGTATACAAGCGTAGACGCCAACCTGACGCCTTCTTCGAGACCTAACTATTTGAGAAGAGGAAATAATTATGCATTAGGTATTCGACCATACCAGTATAGTATATACGTGATGAGTATACCCACTTTTCATTTTGCGAATGGATGTAGTCAATACCTAGTACCATTATATGAATGTAAAAGAAAATCGTGCACCTAGATCCCGATTAAAACATAATCAATGGATGTGGGTGACATTATAAATGTCATTAAGTGAGTATGCAATCAACTATGCCTTGTTTTGCATGCAACGTTGTGTGCATACACGTGTACGACGTTAGTTCATTGTGATTATACCATTAATACTATTCACAATTCACAATTCTTTATTGCACAGAACATTACAACAATACAATTATACACGAAATTAAAAGGCAAAGGCGAGCTTATCTCCCAACAGAGATTTCTTCCAGCAAACCTATCTGGATAGGATACATATAAAATGAAAAGGGTAGTCTATTGCAATTAAATACTTACCAAATACCAATAAAATATGATACTTACTATAAAAATACATATAACCAAAGAAATAGTAGATAAAATAAGAATAAACAAATAATAATAATAAATAGATAAATACAATCACATACTTATATATATACATTACCTATAATGAAAGAGAAAGTAAGTGCTCTTTCAAGCGATTCTTAAAGGAGAAAAGAGTGGGACTGTCCCTTATAGTGCAGGGAAGTGCGTTCCACAGCCGAATGGCCCTCAGCCTGAACGGGTGCTCGTAGGCGACGGTGTTATGCTGCGGAATACATAGAAGAGACACCGTGTGAGATCTCCGCTCCTTGCCTCTGGATAAAAGGAACTCAAAACGTTCACGAAGGTAGGAAGGATATCTGGGGTTTCTCAAGATGTTAAAGAGTAAAGTCAATATGTGGAAATCACGGCGAAGACGAATCGGGAGCCAACCCAGATCCTTGCGATACTGCGAGACGTGGTCATACTTGCGCAGCCCGAAGACGAACCGAATCCCGAGGTTCTGAAATCGTTCTAGTTAATTCAGTTGTTCTTCGTTCGCACTCACCCAGCAAGCATCGGCATAATCAATTAAAGGAAGTAGAAGGGACTAGGCTAGAGTGACTTTAGTATGCCGTGGAAGGAAGTATTGTAATTTCCGAAGAGAGTGAAACGATGCAAAGACTCGTCTGCTGACCTCGGAGACATGGGGCGACCAAGACAGCATGCAACTCCGAGATTTTTAGCTTTATCGCTGTATTTGATTACGGTTCCATCAAATATTAGAGGAGCGATTGGAAGTTGTAACAGGTTAAGAGAGTATCGGGTTCCCAAGATCAAGGCCTGCGACTTTCTCGGCTTGACCAGAAGGCCATATGAGAGGGCCCACTTCCTGATATTATCAAGGTCAGCATTCAGAGCCTCCACAGCCGGAGTCACATCACGCGGAGAGAAATGCCGGTATATTTGAAGGTCATCTGCGTAAAGATGATATGAAGAAGAAAGTACATCAGAGATTGAGTTGATAAAAACAGAGAACAGAAGGGGTGAATGGATGCCACCCTGAGGAATCCCATTGGATAGCTCGCACCAATCGGTGGATGTTTCCTCAGAATTGATGCGTTGTTGTCGATCTCTGAGATAGGAGCCAAACCAGCGGGCGGTATGAGAAGATACATTAAGTGAATGGAGGATCGCAACCAGGATTTCAAAATCCAAGCAGTTGAAAGCGCTGCTGAAGTCAAGCAGTGCCAGCACAGACATCCTCTTCTGATCCATCGCAAGTTGGATGTCATCTCTCACTTTGAGTAGAGCGGTGGTAGTGCTGTGACCCGGCCTAAAACCCGATTGGAAAGAATTAAGGAGATTCATGGGGGAATGATAGGTGGATAGTTGAGTGTGTACAATGGATTTAAGGACTTTGTAAAGGATGGGCAGGATAGAAATAGGACGATATTCTTTGTAGGAAGTTGGGTTGGATGTTTTAGGCAAAGGGGAGCACGAGAGCACGTTTCCACTGACTAGGGAAGTGACAGTCAGAGAGTGAAGCATTAATTATCTGAGTGATTACCGGCAGAAATTCTCCAAGAACACTTGTCAACATTTGAGAGCAGATTTTGTCATCGCCGACGGCTTTTGATGAAATTGCTAGCACTGCTTTCCTGACTGTAGCGATTCCAAAATGACAAAGATTGAAAGAAGAGTGGCAGGAGACAGTCCTGGAAAGCAAGTTACGGAGTGTGGCATCCTTGACAGATGGATCCATCTGGACGGGGGGGACAGCAAAAAAATGATTGAGACCGTTAAGGTCAATGTTACCAACCGTCAGGTCCTGGGACTTACCAATACCAAGGGTCTCCAGAAATTTCCAAACTTGTGCAGGGGCATAGTTTTCGATACATTCAAATATATGACGGCATTTGGCATCTCGACACAGACGGGAGCAGCGATTACGAAGACTTTTGTATGCTAAGATATTTTCGTCGGTCGGATCCTTTTTGTATTTAGTCTTGGCACGGTTTCTCTTAGCCATCATACCCTTAATGGTATCAGTAAGCCATGGAGCGGGGAGATGTTTAACTTTAACCTTCTTGACAGGAGCATGTTTGTCAAACAAGCTCAGGACAATCGTGTTAAAGTTCTGGTCTTTATCATCAACGGACTCACTTCCCAGAACAAGGGACCAATCTATGGAAGAGGCGTCGGATTTAAGGGAAGTGACATCAACAGCCTTGAAACTACGAAGTTCAAGAAACTTAGCTTTACGCTTGGGGGGCCTAATTTTGTAGGATAGGTAAATTAAATCATGGTAGGAGAAGGGGCACTGAGTTGACCATGTACGGCAACCTTAGTCGGGTTAGATATTAGCATCAAGTCAAGAAGAGAGGGGGTACAGTGAGGCTGAAAGTGAGTGGCATCAAGGGGAAGAATGTGTAAATTCAAGGAGTTAACAATGAATTGCAGTTTGGCTGATAGAGCGTTGTTTTTAAGAGGAGGCAGGTGTAAAAATCACCAAGAATAAGAGTAACAGGATAAAAAGGAGACAGGTTATTAAGAAGAGTTTCAAAACATTCAAAGTAATCTATGCGAAGAGAGGGGCTGTAGTAAACACCCAGAAGAACTTTATTGTGACGAAGACATATCTCGAACCAGAGTATAGGCTGGGCGAGTGGCTGATAACTTTGCACGAGATGTCAGAACGAGGGTAGATGGCAACGCCGCCATCAGCCTTACCCATTCGATCATTACGAAAGAGCCTGAACCCTGGCAGAGCATACATGGAAGAAGAGAGGGATGGCTTGAGGAAAGAGAAAGATATTTAATATTCTATAATAATTGTCCTAATATGCTCTAAAAGTCGAAGTGTAAGTATTCGTCTGTGTTTTTATTTATATATGTTTTATAGTGCTTGTCATAATAATGGTCAAACACACACTATTTGAGAAAAAACCAGATCCTAGGCCAAATTCGAAGATGTACCGAGATGCGAGATTAATGCTATTATAAAAGGCTAACCATGCACATTGATATGGATCTTGCTTCATTTTCGCATTTAGGACTTCGAACAACTGAAAACAAATATGGTCGAGTAAGTAAATAATGAGAAGCGTCATATAAAGTCGAGAAAACACCACGAGGTTATGTGAAGAATAATTAAATACCTTTATGTATATAAATACGTGACGTTGGACTATTTGTACAAACCAGTTCGATGATGGTAATATCGGCCAACAGGAATCTCTGACGTAAAAATAGCGATACTGTGGGTGGACTTTTCCAGAAGTATTGCAATTGTTTGCAAGTATAATAAATATATAATTATGAAGAACAATACATATACTTAACCTTTGACTGGTGACATGGTTTTTGTGTAACGTAACTGGTGACGAGGCGAGTGAGAGGCCCACTGCGGTATCTAGTATAAATCATAGACATTAAGTGTGGTAGCTAGCCAGAGTATGTAAAAACTGTGTTATCGAATGAATGAATGAATGAATGGTGCTTCTCCAGCCAGGGTTCTAAACCTGTTCCGGTCTTTCGGCCGGCATACCAGAGGGCACAAGTTTTGAGGGGGGGCGGAATGACCTGCTCTGTAGGAAGGGAAGGATAGTGAATTCAATCGACCGACTCTTCAGCCTGAAGCCAATATAGGATATGTGGAATGGGGAGGATGTGGGATTTGGAGAGCAGCTGTTGTTTTCTTCAAGTTCTTGTTTTCCTTCCATTTTCAGTTATTGTTAATAGTTGAGTTTCCTGAGTCGTGTTCGTTTGGGTTATCCGGTAAGTTCCCAGTTTCGCTTTCGCTCTCTGTTTCTGGGATACGGTATATTTGCCTCTAGGCCATCCTGACATCGTCCCTGTTGTGTGATGATTCTGTCCAGTAACTGTGTTTGATGTTTGATGTCATGCTTGAGGAAATCTTTCCAGGTGTATATAAGTCGGCCGGCTTTCTTCTTCCTTGCTTCGTATTTGAATGGAGCGTGTAGTAAGTGCTGTTGTGGGCGTCGCAGAATATGTATAGTAACATATCCGGTGGTTTTTGATTCGTTTGGATATCGTTTTGTCCTGTAGTCAGTCATGAATTTTGTGTTATCTTGGATAGCTTCTGGCGTTCTCAAACATGTCTCTGAGGATCAGGCGTTCATATACTGACTGTCAACTGTTTGCTTTAGTGAGGGTTGCCGCTTTTTGTCCGTATTTTATAAACAGTGCAGTGACCATTTTGTAAATCAGGCGCACTATATTTCAGTCTATGTTGGATTTCTTTATAAAATGCATTAGGGCCTTGGAATTGCATATGGCTTGCCGGCACCTCTTTTTTATTGGGTCCTATGTCCTGCCGTAATATATGTGCCGAGATATTTGATTTCGTTTACGGTTCGTATTGGAACTACGTCCAATTCACTGGTTGTTTATGGGGTCTCTTATAAGAATTTTCGTCTTTCTACTTTTAAGTTTGCCATGAGCAGTTCTCCGATGATATTTAATTATTCACTTTTAGCTACTCCGCGGCATAGCAGCGCTGCGTATAAACGCTCCTTCAGGCTGCGGGCGGTCCGACTCTGGAACGCACCTCTTTGCACTATAAGAGACAGTCCGACTCTTTTTTCTTTTAAGAAACATATTAAAGAGCTCTACATGTCTCTTTCGTAAAAGTTATTGTATTTATTTTATTATATGTAAGGTTTATGTATATATCGGTAATTATTTCGTATTTGCTATCTGTATTTTACAGATATTTTAATTTATTCCTAGGCATTTTAGTTATAGTAATTATCGTGCACTGCCTACCCTTTTATGATAGCAATTCCTGTAATGCCTTGTTTTGCTGGAAGAAATCTCTTTTCAGAGACAAGCTCGCCCTTGTACATGCATTTTCTTTTGATGTAACTTTTAAAATATTTGTGTGCAATATTGTGAAGGAGGTTTGTTCCTATAATTCCCTTTTTCCTGTATTTCTTTATAGCGTCTTGTCCGATGCGAGTATACAGATACCAGAGATTTGGGTTTTGACATATGTATCATGTTTGTTTCCTGTATATAGGCTATGTGTATGTTTTTGTTAGTCAATTCCGCGTCAATGTTGAGTCTTTTAGTTATTTCGGCGCATCCTCTAACCTTCCAAGTAGCAATGCGCATACGCTCGCATGTGACTTGTGGTTTAAATATGGGGCTGTTTCGTATCATCGTATATCCGGTGTTGTCTGGGATGTCTTCTGTTGATGTTATGGTTGACCCTGAGGAGGTCATGGGTGTTGCATTAAGTATCGGCGAAAGTATGGTGTTATCAGTTTGGTTATCGGTTGCTTGATCCGTGGGTAAATTTGGCGATTCAAGCAAGTAAACGCTGTCGTAGTGGTGTCCTGTGACGTTGAGGTTGATAGATTTCACTGCATCCGCTGGATTCTTGGGCGTGAATGTGAGCGATGGTGTATTTTGCTGGTGGATTGTTGCGTTAAGTAGAAAGTATTCGGCAGCTGGTATTATAATCTCCTCTCCAGCCCAAGTACCGTAATTGCGTAGATTTTCAGTGGTGAGTTGTTAAGGATTTCAGGCTCAGTGATTGCGAGCTTTGTTCTGTTCATCGCCGTTTTCTTCTACATATTTAACTAGGTCCTTACGAATGTGAGTGTGGTTGCATGTTAATTGACATAGGTGATTAATTTAGTCAGCAATTGCGGTGAATAGGCAGTTACCATCTCAGCGTTGGTAAGGCTTCCATTAGGTTATGTTCTTGGGATGTTGTTGAAAGAAAGAACTTAGATATAGCGTGATTTATTTGAACTACCTTTGTCTACGATTAACAGATCGTACGGGTTGCGATTGTCAAAGTTTGTGCGTATCTTCGTGCGCCCTTATTCTCGGTAGAGAGCCGCTTAGGACAAAAAGTCTCCGATTTTATTGTTGTTATTGTTCATCAGTGGAAGTCTTTTGTTAATTGCCTGTTTTCTGGAAGATGGTGAAATGATCCTTTTATTATGTGCAATTGTTTGCTGTTTCTCGCTATTTCTCAGAATATGCAGTTATGTAGTAGACGGGCTTGCATTATTGTTTTATTTTTGTGGGCTTGTCGGACCGGATAAAGTTAGAAATGGTTATGTTTTGTTTTACTATTATTGGGTAGGTTCCTGCTTAGTTTTTTATTTAGGTATGATGGATCGCTACACTTATTACGTAGAACTCCGCGGCTGCTATGATAATTTCTTCACCGCCCCACGTGCCCTGTATGTGGAGATTTTTTATGTACTCAGTGAAAGCTTCTGCGTTTGGTGCGTCGATCGCATGTTTGATGCGTGGATAATTGCTGTTAGCTCCACGTATCTAGCTAAGTCGCTTCTGATGTGGGTATGGTTGAATGTCGCTCCAAACAGATGGTTGATTTTGTCTGCAATTGCATGGAACAGGCAGTTTCCATCTCTGGGCATTGGTAGAGTTTAGATTGTGAGATATTACTACAGGAGAAAGCCTCGTGGTATTTTAGCTAATATGAATGTGTGTGTGTGGGTTGTTTCTAAGAGGTGTACGGCCGGTATGATGAGAGACGCTGTTTGGCTTTTTACGATCTATTTTTATTCTTATGTTTCCCGGTATTTCCAAGATGGGCTGACACCATAGAATGGGTGCCAGATGTGTGAGGGAACGTTGTGAGCCTTTTGTGCTTCGAAGCTTTTTCAATTGTTCCTAAATAGCAGTCAATTGTTTTGTCTAGTTTCTGGGAGTTTGGTGAGATGGCATTTTTATGGCCTGCACTTGTTTAGTTTTTGTTTATTGTCGGGTTTAGTATATTTGCAGTTTAGCTACATAAAAATAATTCTAGGATTGTTAAGTTTTGGGTTGGCTTATTCACTGAGTTTCAGGGTTTAGTGGATGGTTATTGTTAATGACTGTTTTGAATGGTCTTTCGAAGATGAGGAGAAAATAAATCTCGAGGAGAATTATCTCGAATTTATTTTCAGGCAAAGCAATATAAGTATATGTAGCTATAATAATGTTTTATTAGTTGATTTTGATATTGCGTAGGTAGGGAATTGTTATATCCTGCCTATGACGCACCTATAAATGTGATTATGCCTTAGTCAATAGGGGCGACCGCGGCCGCGGTAAGTGGTGGTTTATTATTGTCAGGCGGCGAGTGGTGCTGAGAGAAATAAAGTTAGAGGTAGGTAATCACTATCAATGATGTCCTAATCGGAATGATCTCACCAGGTTGGTGTGTTTAGCGGCGGTGGTGGTGGAGGCAGTAGCGTTGAGGGTGTGTTGCGTAGGCGTCGCTCGCTCCCGGCCTGTCGCTGCGTGGCTCAGACGTGCACCTGGCCTAGAATAAATTCTAGGGCTTGCACAGATGGGATGCCTAAGAGTATCGCGCAGTTCTCTGGGCATTCATTACACTTGACCGCACTAGTATCATCACAATCACTGAAATGCGTGGTATTGCACAGATGGGGTGCCTAGATGGATCACGCACATTTCCCAGGTAACCCTTACAGTAACACACGGTATAAGCCAGGCTCGTTTTCGGGCCTCCGGAGGCAGAACAAAAGGCGCGCGCCGGGGATGAAAACTATTGTTTGTTTAAATACGTTTGGGAGATCTCGGGGGGACACGTCCGTTCGGTCCGGCAACACAAACGCCACTCTCGTATGTAAAAACTGTGTTATCATATATAAATGGATAAAATAAAACAAATAACTATACTCTGAATATATTTTTTTGTTATGATCTTGCAATTTTAATGTATGTCGTCTTAACAATCAAAAAACTAGAGATGAGATCACAAATTACATAAGCAAAAAATTAATCTACATATTTTGACAAAAAAACACTTTTTTCTATAATATTGAAGTAATAATGAATTAAGAAAAAAAACAACTAAAATCAAAAATGTATTTTCACGAAATTGACAATGGTCGAACTTTGCCAATTTTTATATGCAGTCTGGGCATATTTTTTTTGCACACTGCAAGCACACACGTTTCGGACGCGATTCAAACTGGTAATTTGATTGGCGCTTTTATCGAGGAAGACAACTGGCTCCTACTTTCCTGGAGTTTTGATTGTTCTCGGTTAAAAATGTGAAAAAACAAAACAACAGAATTACGTAAAAAATTACGTAAGTGGTGACATGGGGTCTGAGAGACCCCTGCAGAACTTTACGCCAATGTAACTTACCGATTTGAGCCTGTCCGACACAGCTATCCCCTTCTACGGCATGGACGCAAGTAAACTCGAAGCTACTCAGGTGATGAGCCCAAGGAAACCCGGAGAAGGTGCCAAAATGTTGATTTACTGACTCCGCTGGGCCTGTAAGACCCCTTGTCACCAGTTAAAGGTTAACATATTTTCCTACGTGCATCTGACGATAGAAGTAAGACAGCGGATTTCTTGTTTGCTTGACTCATTATTACATCACTAATTTAATCATCCATTGATACTTCAACTAAACTAAGTTCCTTCCGATAATACAATAACAGTTGGCTGTGAATCGTCCTTAAATATTAGGTGGGCTTTAGTCTTTGGACTCCAACTGAAAAGCTATACGGAGTTATACAGAAAACGGAGATGGAGAAATCTCTTATTTTAAGAGGTTCGTATCAGGGACACATTCTCAAAACCTTTTACTATAAAACCTATTTATATACCCAGAAATACTTTTAGATAGGTACAGCTTTTATAAGAAGGTCATGATCATTTAACGTTTTATCTTTGTTGGTAGAGAATAGTAGATACACCTACATACATAGTAGTAGATACACCTGTGTCTCTACCAGAGATATCGAGAGATAGGTTGAGGGGCGTGGCACGTGCGAACAAATGTAGCTCCGACAGGTTAGATATTAAAAATTCTCGGTAGTCACCGGGCGACCGCAGTGACGAATTCATTTCCATTGTTTTTCGAAAATGCCGACCTGTGCAATACTCACGTGCAAAAATAGAAGCGAGATTGTGAACTCCAAGAACGCCGGTGTCACATATCACTTGTAAGTCTCATTCCAACTATTATTTCTTCTTAAAACAAAAGAAATAAAAATTATTACGAAAATAAATCATTCGCGGAAAATTCGTCACGAATTGACATTAAAGTGACAATGTCATGTTGTTCCCGCTAATTTTACTATACATGCGTGTTTTGTATCTTAATTTCACTACTTATTGCCAAGCTAACACGCAATGAATATTTCACACTTATCTAAGTACGAAAGCAAAGATGCATCGTGATACGGAGGCGAACTGTTACACGCACACAGAGACGACATATAGTGATGGGGATAGTGATAGGAAAATTATGTTTTTGAATCGATTTATCATTCCGCAATTACTAATATCGTTAATGTAATAATATAGTTATTTTATTGCTCATGATACGTAAGTTTATTGTTAGTTATTCCAATGATTGCCAAACAGACAATTTAGATTTTAAGTTTGTTTAAAACCTCGCCCGACGAAGGATAATGGGGTGATATAAGTATTGATCGGAAATTCCGATGCTTTCAGTCAGGTCCGAAGAGTTCACAGTTATTTTACCTTCAGAAACCTCTTTGCCTCTCTTTCTAGCTGTAAAGATTCTGTTGAAAAAAAGAAGAGAGGCAAAGGGGTCTCGTACGTCGTATGTCGTATTTACAAACAATTTACTATTTTATTTATAGAACCCGGCATTGTATACGACTGTCTATACCAGTGTCTATAAATTATAATCGGTCGACGATACACGCTGTCCTTGCATTGTCCCAACACTAGCTCGACTAGCTAGTATACCTGCGGTAGTGTGGGTGCGTTCGGACGATAGGTGCATGACACTGCACTGACCAATAAAAGCGGAGGGATTGATGTACGAGTGGTGTAAATGTATGCGTGTTCTTAGTTTTCGGCGACACTGGTTCCAATACAAGCTTAGCGCCAAGGGCCTATCTCTTGATATCTGTGGTCTCTACCAACATACATTTACGTAATTGTTAAAGGCATCCTAGTCAAGATAATACTTAATAAAAAACAGAACTGGGGAGGACGTATAGATAATCATACTTCTGACTACTGAATAGGTAATGGGCAGTTTAAAAAGTGATTTACGATGAAATATTATAAAACGCAAATATATATTTCGTTACTTTGTTCAGTACCTACCTGTAGGATAATTTTAGTCATAACTTTACTCTGACTCAGGATACGTTGTACCTATCTAATAAATATAGAAAATTTGTAGCTATAGTATTAGCATATAATATATGCGACACAGCTATAGTTGGTTTAACCAAGTTCGACTTGACATCAGCTGTTTTTATTGAACGGACTATTCAGAAACCTGCTTATGTTAAGGGTAAGAAGACATGCACCCCTATTGGGAATTCACCGGTTAATAATACTTTGCATGAAATATTGGAATCTGTACCAAGTAATTTAAATTAGTTCATAAGACAACAGAGGAAATTTGTAGCACACAAGAGCTACTAAATACGTCAAAGGGTAAGCCGCACTTAAATATTACCCATCAAAGCATCCAGGGGCTACCTGGCAAAGAACTTGTATTAGAACTATTTCTAAAAAAAAACAGACATGGATATTATTTCTATTACCGAACACTGGTTAAAGGAAAATATGACGTCTTTCAACATAAATAATAACATAATTGCCAGGTTTTACAATACAAAGACTGCTGATAGAGGTGGTTCTTTAATCTTAGTAAAAATAATATTAAGGAGAAACAACGAAAAGATATTCTTTCACTTACTGTTGAAAGATAAATAGAGGTATACCGTGTTGAGTTACAAAGCCATATTATTGTTTGAGTCTACAGACCTCCGAGGGGTGAAAAAAGCCACGGCAATTTTGAACTATTTGAGAAAATTATGGAGGTAGCCCTTACTACGTAATAACAAAAAAAAAGTTAATTATTTGTGGCAATCTTAATGTAGATTTTCTTGTAGATATCACAATGAAACAATGATTAAAGGTAAAAGGGTAAAAGCACTGTATTATCCTGTATTTCACGTTAATTTGTTGGTATAGTCAGATATCACTGTCCTATTTATTGTATTTTGTGTCCCTTAACTTTGTTGTTCAATTTTTATGACTTGGCGTTACTTTATTTCTTGTGTTTGAACCGTGTTTCCTTTGACATATCCCGATTCCTTTTAAATTCCTATGACAGATCGGTTAACTAAAGAAGTTCACAGTACTCACTATGTTGTATGTTTAAAAATGAATGATTTTATTGTAACCTCGAAATAGGTAAACAATGGCTATGTTCATGTTCAAAAGAGAAATATATTACTAAAAGAGAAAGCAGGATAGCGGAGGTGCCTACCTACAAGATTTAGAATCGGAGAAATAAATAACTTATCCAGATGGGAACCAGGAAACACTTCTTTACTTTATTATAAGGAACCGCCGTAGTAAGAATATTAGATAGTAATAAAATTATTTTAATATCGATCTCTTAGCAAATTTGTAATCTGTCAAGTGTCAAAAAAGTCATAAACAAAATGATGTAAAAGGAAATAAATGACATGAAATAAGGTTGACATGCCACAAAGTCACAGTATCAGTAGTATTCCAGAATATTTTTTTCATCTAGTAGGAAAATCCATGAAACTATAAACAAGTCACAATTTTCACTCCATTCATCACATTCATAAACCTTTTAATCATCAATCTAAAATACCCAACGAGACAACAGATTAATAAAGTTGTTGCGTCACCTTTCAAAATAAAGTGTTTGATATTTATAAATCATAACACTCAGTGCAACTAGAAAAAAAAATGCAACCTCCCAAGCGGATCTCCCAAGATTGGTGACAAACATAAACTTGTTTTTTTCGGAAGGAATCAGACAACAGGGTGTAGTCTAGGGAATATGAAAAAAAACCGAGGAATGTAGATTGAAATATAAGAAGAATCCTTGACGTCATTTTAAAGAAGCTTTGTATTTACAAGGCATAGCTATTTATAGGTACCCATTGTACTATTTCAAGTCTTTTATGTGCCAAACGCCCAAGTCTCTTCCAGCCATATCCTCCAGAACGTAAACCAAACCAGAACGTTTTACTTTTTACATATTGTTCTGTGATTATGACTATGTACGACAGATTTGCTGTTCGATGCAATTGAAGAGGTCGTTGTTGTCTGACAAACTATACGAATGGCGAGTAGTACCTAATTATGTTGAACAACAATAAAACAAAAGAAACCAAACCATCAAAGAAAGTGTACGCTATTCAATATTGACGCTACATCTATATAAGCAAGGAGTTTTACCGGTCTTAATAGATACAGAGACTAACAACCGACTATTTGTAAGAGAAATACATTTAACAAGAAATACATTGGATGTGTATATGTGTGTGACGTCGCTGTTTCTGGTTCCCACGACACAGGAATCCTAGTGTGGGGCCAGAAGCAATGTATGTGCCTCTATGTAAATGTTAATGTTCATATCTCCGCCATTTTGAAAATTTTCCAAAAACTTAAACGACAAAAATCTATTTAATTGTCGAACCTGTTTAAAAACATTCACGAGAATCAACTGAAAAATGCGGCCTGTAGAGGAGAACATCCGCACACCCATCCGGAAATACGACAGCATTTTTGCCTATAACAGAGACGCTTCGGACGCTTCGTCGCTCGGTCAATAAGGTAAGAAATTCTGAAATGAGGGGCGGCGCAAGCCATCCTAAAATTTCCTATTTCGTGTGTGTATTTTTGACAGGTGTCACGTCGTGTTTGAAAGGTCTTACTTTTATTAGGTTTGTAACTAATAATATTTTGCAACAATGTAGCCCCTAAAATTCCACTGGTTACGTCTTGCTGTTTGGTTGTAGCCAGGAGCTCTTCAAATGGATACGTTTACTGGAATGAGATCCACCCATTTGTGCCATGTATCGATTAATAGGGACTGGTGCCGCCATCTAGCGAAGCGGCCGCGTCCAACTGGTTGCACATCGTTAGACACTCGCGAGCTAATCTGGATGGTCGTCGAGTGTTTCGCCTCGGCGCCGCAAGGTGGTGCGGATCGGTCGTAGTGACACCTTTCAAACTCATGTAGAAATGTGGTCGGGTCTCGGGTGCATATGAAAGCAGGGATCAGCGACTGGAGGGCTTTCTTTTTCGCCCCAGGACCTTTGGCGCGACAGCCACGGCTTCAGGGATAGGCTGAAATTGTCTGGAACCGTCGCACCAGAAAAGAGACGAGATCTTGGAGAACCGCACGTAGAACGTCCGGGTGAGGCCAGAAATGTGAATACCTCAGCTATAGGGCTCAAAAGATCGGTGGTGAAGCCGACCTTGCCGATCACGCGGTCGTCCATCGGGCTGACATATTTTGTTTCAGGCGGGGCACGCTGGTTGAGTCAAGGCGAGGATTCTTCCCTGCAATTACCAGTGTAAAATCTGGACTGGCGCCAGTTTGGTGTCGAACCTGATTGAGAAGTGCGTCGTCGCACTGCATAAACGAGCTGCACACCGTTGGTGAAACAAGCGAGACTGTTGGTAGATAAGTTTAGCATTAAGAAACTTTTGTGTAGATTAAGTTGAACGGCCGCCAGGAGAGAAAACCCCCCTTGTCCATTTTTATGTAATAAACCTTGTCTACCGAGTTCAATTCTTTCCTTTATAGGAGACCACACTCCTATGAGACGGCCAACTGACCAACACCCAATTAACAGTTTTATTCACTGGTAGCCAACTTTGGCTCGCCGGTGGCCAAATTTGGCCACCTAGGGGAAACCTTGGGTATTGGTTGGGCGGCCTGCAGTAACCCTCAGGGACACCTACATTCACCCCATTGAGCAGACTGAGACTATCTATATATATATATCAGCAGACGCACCCTAAAGTACACAGGCAAGCCGCATCTCAGTACCAGCAGACTCACCCTGAGGTACACAGGGAAGCTGCATCTCAGTACCAACCAGTGGCGGATCCACGGGGGGGGGTCCTCGGGTCCGGACCCCCCCCAGGAGGGTCCGGGCCCGATTGGACCTGAATTTTGAATCCTGATATTCTGTCGCCAAAAATTTGCATATTATATTTTACGATTCGTAAATTCAAAAAAGATTGTAATGTGCAAATGAATGATTTCTCGTATTTTGTCATACATGATATTATTATTAAATTCAGTTTACTACATCATATTAGCGATAGTGCGAAAACTGGTAAAAATCTTAATCGTTTTTGAAATTCCGCGGTTTTTTGAAGAATTCTTGCAGAATTTCGTCTTCTGTGAGTCCAATTTGTGGATGGATACTCAAAGAAGCGAGTCCATTCAGGCGCTCCCGTCCCATTGTACTTCTAAGATAGTTTTTTATTCTTCTCAGGGTCGAAAATGATCGTTCTGGAGTTGCTGTTGTTACAGGTAACACTGCCAATACTCGTAAGATCGTGTTCACGTTTTTGAAGCATTTTTCATTGATGACCTAAAAAATAACGTAAAAATTGAATATTTAGCATTCGATAGGTGATATTATTGTTTGATATTGTTATTGTCAGCGATTTTCAAACAAATGTAAACAACAACAATATTACAGGTTACGTTTCGAGCTAAAGCAAGTATTTCCCCTTTCCTCTCTCACTTCGGCGCTGGAAAAGCACTCCCTCTATATTGCGGTATTTACCGCACATCAATTGTCCACCATATTGAAAGGAAATGACGACGCGCACGCAAAAACAACTTATCTCGTCTGTTAACACGCCACCCACCATCACCACAGCACAACACGGTCACCGCGAGGATCAGTCAACCACAATAAACACCAATTGACAGCTACAACATAACCTCACTTATGCGTTTTTCGAAAATCATTTTTTGAAACAATTCTCATTGTTTGTCCAATTCCGCGTCAAGTCCGAACTTATTTTAAGCAACTAACTTCATCCCCGGCCACTTTTTTCATGTGAGAAAACATGGATTTACCGGATATTAACAAGTCCAAGGTACCAACTTTTCAACACATTTTTAATGATTATTCATTTGAACAAACTCTCAATTTCAACAAAAATCGCATCGGGACGTCCTTCCCCTTTGAAATACACCCTTTTTTCAATTTTTTTTCTCCTTTTGGGCCGAGGCAGCCAAACTATACAAATACCCGCATTTTTTAACTTACCGATTCTTCCTTTTTTTTCTTCTCTGGTTCAGATCCGGGATCGAGACGAGTGAAATAAGCGAATAAATTTCTCTTCATGTTCTTAGCTCGACTCAAACGGAATGAGACCGATAAAATTCTCCAACCTTTCGTATCTCCTCAAAATACTGACACAGTTGATCACAAATCACGACAGATCACGACAAAATGACTGAATGACAGATGCATTTTGTTACAGTAAAAGTTCGGGGAAAATCTCACGCCGCGGCGCTGGCATCGCATTATTGTTGGCGCGCTATTTAAAATGTCGAACACGTGAGATATGTAGAATACAGAAACGACATTTCTTGAATGTGCATATTTTCATATTCGTGATTTTACGTTTTTGTGACTACAACGCATAATAAATATATGCTTTGATTTTTTATACCTTCAATAACGGCGCATATATCTATAGATATATGCGCCGTATGTATATATATGTATGCACATATATGTAAAAAAAAAAATATACTCTGTCGTGAAGAGGATGTTCTGAATTAAAACGTATGTACACACAAGGGACATTATCATAGTTTTATGCGGGAAGTAATGAGAGAATTAGAAAATGAGGTTATGTTAGGTTATGTTAGAAAATGAGGTTATGGTTAGGCAGAAAATTTTTGGACCCCCCCCTCGTCGAGATCCTAGATCCGCCACTGGTACCAACAGACTTACCCTGAAGTACATAGAGAAGCAGTAGCCACATATCAGCCCGCCAATACTGAATAGCACCGAATAAAAAAATCTCGATATGATCAGAGAACTGAAGGATAGCGAATAGCTAGACTTGCACGACCATAGACCACCAAAGCAAAATCAGGTATGAAATATAACCACAATGTTTTGTATAAAATGACAAAACTATGATACATACGTGGCAAAGGTTTAAAGTGGAAAGAGGCAAGATGTGATGCAAGAAAAGTCGAACTTGCGCCCTACGAACGTCTGTATAATTTATTGATCAATTTACTGATGGATTTTCATCCTGATTCTAGCAATTTTATGAATATCATCCGTAAATATAACGTAAATATAAAAATAAATCAGTAAATAAAAAAAATATCCACAGGATTTATCCCAACTTTTAAAGTACAAGAAAATTTATACCATATAATTGAAAGTTTACTGCCGCCGTCATCACGAGAAGGACCAATATTTTTGCAAGTTTATTTCGTGAGTGAAGATGATAGAGAAGTTAATTTGAGGTTTTCCAATTTTCCAAATGTCAAACCAGGCCTACATAAACTTTAATCCTTACTAAAAGATTTGAAAACAGCCTTGAATAATGTACCTACTTCTTGTGATTCATTTAAAATGTCATCCATGCAAAAAAAAAGCCACTGCAGGAACACAGAGGCCGTTTCAACGCACCCTCAATTAATGAAGTTGCTTTAACGATGGCAGGTCAACAGTTTGAACACCGTGACAAAATACTTGAAAGTCACAGCAAAAGTTTGCAGCGAATCAGTGAGCTTCACCGATCATATGACGTCCTACAATATCATCTATTGATTTGTCGCGATGAGGGTGGATATTCAATTAGATTACCACAACACGATCCTATTAAAAAAAAGCCTCTCAGCTGCCAGTTTTCACTCTTATCGTTTAATAATTAGGGAAGGGGAATAAAATCATCTAATACTTTTTTGATCTCTTTTTAGCCAATATCTGGTAGATGAGTACGCTACTATAAATAATGAAAGGCTAAACTAGATTAAAGATAACTAAACAAAGTTACGCGCGAATAATTACATACATCTCAAAGATGCTGCTTGCAGACAGGATTCTGAAGCCGAACAGTTTGGTCAAATGGTGGTGCCACCGTCATCTTTCGTACGCCATTATGGTCGTCCACCTTTTTATACCGTTTACCTGTAACCCTCGATGGCAAGATATAGCACATGCATTGTTGCCCGGTCAAAAGCCTCATGATCACCACGATATTAAAGCCAAAGTGTTTCATCTTAAGGTTAAAAAGATAATGGCGCTTTTAACCAAAGGTCAAATATTTATAAAAATAATAATAAAAATAATAAAAATAATAATATAGTTCAGAAACAATTCAGCATATCACAGGAGCCTGCAGATCACTCGCACAATCAGATTATAAACACCGCCACGACCAAGTTGCAGCCATCATACACCAACACTTCGCATTCAGATACAAATTGATTGCACAAAAAACAGCCTACTATAAATACACACCTTAAACAGTTTTAGAATCAACAGACTTTAAACTTTACTGGGACAGAACTATAATTACAGACAAAACTATTCATTTCAACAGGCCTGACATAACTCTCCACGATAAACAAAACAAAACAGTATTTCTCATAGATATAGCCATACCAAATACACACAACCTTACCACAACTTTTACAGAAAAGAACACAAAATACACAGACCTTGCCATTGAAATTAAAACACAATGGCATGTACAATCTGTCAAAACCATCCCAATAGTCATCTCATCCACAGGAGTCATCCCATACACATTACACACTAGTCTCAAAACACTAAATATACCCAGATCCACACACATACTTCTTCAAAAAGCAACAATATTAAATACATGTAGAATTGTACGAAAATTCATGGGCAAGTACCGTGATCTTTAGTAGATAAGCACTTGGCGTAAGCCCGTGTATCAGAACCTCTTTATTACAAAAATTCATAAAAATATAATAATAATAATAATAATAATAATATTTATTCATTTAACAGAAACACGGGGAGATAAAGTTACATTATTAGGTACTTAGCTAAAATTGTGATACATAATAATTGGAGCATCTGAGCCTGAGCTAGTTATAAACCTGTATTTCAGGCTACAGTGCACTTCCCGTACAATACGATTTGCTAATTTAAGTTACATAGATCAAACACAAATACTGAATAATTAAATAAAACTTGTTGACACTATTTAAATTGCAAGAGACAATTTTTACACTAAAAAAATTTAAAAGTGGAGAAAAAGGGAGTGGATGAACCTCTGTTTCTCGTATGAATGTGAGTGAGTATGTGTGAGAGGGTGTGTGAGATTAATATTTAATTGAACTATGTCTATAATGTGTGTGCGCCAGACTTTTACACAAAAAGGATTATTAAGTAATATAAGGCACTGTATGAATGTATAAATACATATTAGGTAGATATAAGTTGTAGGTTGTTAATTTGTAATTTTAAGTAAGTCCTCCGTTTTCATTGTCAAGTGATTTTAATGTTTTATAAAGCGTTATTTTTAATTCATAAAAGGTGAGAGAATAAATATCTATTATTCTGTTTATTCTATCATATAGGAAAGGACCGACGAAGCAGAAAAATTTATGAGCGAAGGAAGTTTTGAAAAATAATAATTCTAAGCATACCCTCTCCTTACGCCGTCTAGTCAGTAGAGATTGGTTATAAGCCAAAGATGAATGCTGTTATTAGTGGTACGAAGCTTTATGTATTCTAAAGAATGGCAAAAACGTGGTTTGCCTCATATCCACATACTGTTGTGGCTGGTTGAACACATTTTGTCGTTTTCAGTGCAGAAATCCCAACGAAGACCCTATTTTACACGAAATAATTAAATACAATGTGTAGCACGGTCCATGTGGAAGCCTGAATAATAAATATCACTGCAGGAAAGACAATATTTTTTTAAAGAGTTACAAACAGGTGATGATCGATATCCACAATACAGAAGAGGATCTCCGGCTGACTGTGGTTTCAAACTGAAAATAAAAGAAATTAAAGTCGATAATAGATGGGTGGTCCCGTATAATCAAGTTCTTTCACGCAAGCTCAATGCTCATATTAATGTTGAATTTTGTAATTCAACATTAATTAATTAATTATATTTGCAAGTAGGCCAATAAGGGCAGCGATCAGGCGGCTTTTTCCCTTGCAAATAAAAATGACGAAGTGACACTATACGAGATAGGGCTCTACTTGAGTAGTTCTGAGTCAGTGTGGAGAATATTGGGATTTTCAAAACATGAAAGGTTTCCGCCAGTTATTCATTTAGCAATTCATCTTGAAAATGGCCAACTCTTTCATTTTAACGCCGGCAACCTTGCTGAGAAACTTAATAACACACCATAAACAACACGAATAAGTGACTAATGTTACATTTTAAATTATTATTATAGATACTTACCAAAACTGTTACATAATATAGAAAATGACATTAATATATATAGATAATAAGAAAATAGGTTAATGAACACTCATATTTTAGTGCCTCCACGGGGTATCATTGTTAATGATATGCAATAAATAAATTGAATTGAATACAATAATCGAGTACAGGGTAATCAATTAGTCGCTCTGTGAGCTGTAGACCTCGCAAGCGTCACAGAAAAAAAATGCTTTTTTTGTCCCCTCTCATCACACCTTGAGCCCTTGAAGTTTTTAATAACCCGACAGCATTTTCTTTCAATACCACATGCAAACTTATAAATGCAGCCGGTTCATAAAGTATGAAAGTAGCCAATAACTTAATAACTACATTTTGAGATCCAAAATCAAACCTATTATTTTTTTACTAAAATTATATAGCTAATGTCAAAGACACGGTTTCAACAAATCCAACGACACCTCATTTGTTAAAATCTTTCTAGCCGTTTGGGCTTTAGCGATTTTTTTTGCATTTTCAACTCGAAATCAACATCATCTGTCTGACAAAATGACTGAATGACAGATGCATTTTGTTACAGTAAAAGTTCGGGGAAAATCTCACGCCGCGGCGCTGGCATCGCATTATTGTTGGCGCGCTATTTAAAATGTCGAACACGTGAGATATGTAGAATACAGAAACGACATTTCTTGAATGTGCATATTTTCAAATTCGTGATTTTACGTTTTTGTGACTACAACGCATAATAAATATATGCTTTGATTGTTTATACCTTCAATAACGGCGCATATATCTATAGATATATGCGCCGTATGTATATATATGTATGCACATATATGTAAAAAAAAATATATACTCTGTCGTGAAGAGGATGTTCTGAATTAAAACGTATGTACACACAAGGGACATTATCATAGTTTTATGCGGGAAGTAATGAGAGAATTAGAAAATGAGGTTATGTTAGGTTATGTTAGAAAATGAGGTTATGGTTAGGCAGAAAATTTTTGGACCCCCCCCTCGTCGAGATCCTAGATCCGCCACTGGTACCAACAGACTCACCCTGAAGTACATAGAGAAGCAGTAGCCACATATCAGCCCGCCAATACTGAATAGCACCGAATAAAAAAATCTCGATATGATCAGAGAACTGAAGGATAGCGAATAGCTAGACTTGCACGACCATAGACCACCAAAGCAAAATCAGGTATGAAATATAACCACAATGTTTTGTATAAAATGACAAAACTATGATACATACGTGGCAAAGGTTTAAAGTGGAAAGAGGCAAGATGTGATGCAAGAAAAGTCGAACTTGCGCCCTACGAACGTCTGTATAATTTATTGATCAATTTACTGATGGATTTTCACCCTGATTCTAGCAATTTTATGAATATCATCCGTAAATATAACGTAAATATAAAAATAAATCAGTAAATAAAAAAAATATCCACAGGATTTATCCCAACTTTTAAAGTACAAGAAAATTTATACCATATAATTGAAAGTTTACTGCCGCCGTCATCACGAGAAGGACCAATATTTTTGCAAGTTTATTTCGTGAGTGAAGATGATAGAGAAGTTAATTTGAGGTTTTCCAATTTTCCAAATGTCAAACCAGGCCTACATAAACTTTAATCCTTACTAAAAGATTTGAAAACAGCCTTGAATAATGTACCTACTTCTTGTGATTCATTTAAAATGTCATCCATTGAAAAAAAAAAGCCACTGCAGGAACACAGAGGCCGTTTCAACGCACCCTCAATTAATGAAGTTGCTTTAACGATGGCAGGTCAACAGTTTGAACACCGTGACAAAATACTTGAAAGTCACAGCAAAAGTTTGCAGCGAATCAGTGAGCTTCACCGATCATATGACGTCCTACAATATCATCTATTGATTTGTCGCGATGAGGGTGGATATTCAATTAGATTACCACAACACGATCCTATTAAAAAAAAGCCTCTCAGCTGCCAGTTTTCACTCTTATCGTTTAATAATTAGGGAAGGGGAATAAAATCATCTAATACTTTTTTGATCTCTTTTTAGCCAATATCTGGTAGATGAGTACGCTACTATAAATAAGGAAAGGCTAAACTAGATTAAAGATAACCAAACAAAGTTACGCGCGAATAATTACATACATCTCAAAGATGCTGCTTGCAGACAGGATTCTGAAGCCGAACAGTTTGGTCAAATGGTGGTGCCACCGTCATCTTTCGTACGCCATTATGGTCGTCCACCTTTTTATCCCGTTTACCTGTAACCCTCGATGGCAAGATATAGCACATGCATTGTTGCCCGGTCAAAAGCCTCATGATCACCACGATATTAAAGCCAAAGTGTTTCATCTTAAGGTTAAAAAGATAATAGCGCTTTTAACCAAAGGTCAAATATTTATAAAAATAATAATAAAAATAATAACAATAATAATATAGTTCAGAAACAATTCAGCATATCACAGGAGCCTGCAGATCACTCGCACAATCAGATTATAAACACCGCCATGACCAAGTTGCAGCCATCATACACCAACACTTCGCATTCAGATACAAATTGATTGCACAAAAAACAGCCTACTATAAATACACACCTCAAACAGTTTTAGAATCAACAGACTTTAAACTTTACTGGGACAGAACTATAATTACAGACAAAACTATTCATTTCAACAGGCCTGACATAACTCTCCACGATAAACAAAACAAAACAGTATTTCTCATAGATATAGCCATACCAAATACACACAACCTTACCACAACTTTTACAGAAAAGAACACAAAATACACAGACCTTGCCATTGAAATTAAAACACAATGGCATGTACAATCTGTCAAAACCATCCCAATAGTCATCTCATCCACAGGAGTCATCCCATACACATTACACACTAGTCTCAAAACACTAAATATACCCAGATCCACACACATACTTCTTCAAAAAGCAACAATATTAAATACATGTAGAATTGTACGAAAATTCATGGGCAAGTACCGTGATCTTTAGTAGATAAGCACTTGGCGTAAGCCCGTGTATCAGAACCTCTTTATTACAAAAATTCATAAAAATATAATAATAATAATAATAATAATAATATTTATTCATTTAACAGAAACACGGGGAGATAAAGTTACATTATTAGGTACTTAGCTAAAATTGTGATACATAATAATTGGAGCATCTGAGCCTGAGCTAGTTATAAACCTGTATTTCAGGCTACAGTGCACTTCCCGTACAATACGATTTGCTAATTTAAGTTACATAGATCAAACACAAATACTGAATAATTAAATAAAACTTGTTGACACTATTTAAATTGCAAGAGACAATTTTTACACTAAAAAAATTTAAAAGTAGAGAAAAAGGGAGTGGATGAACCTCTGTTTGTCGTATGAATGTGAGTGAGTATGTGTGAGAGGGTGTGTGAGATTAATATTTAATTGAACTATGTCTATAATGTGTGTGCGCCAGACTTTTACACAAAAAGGATTATTAAGTAATATAAGGCACTGTATGAATGTATAAATACATATTAGGTAGATATAAGTTGTAGGTTGTTAATTTGTAATTTTAAGTAAGTCCTCCGTTTTCATTGTCAAGTGATTTTAATGTTTTATAAAGCGTTATTTTTAATTCATAAAAGGTGAGAGAATAAATATCTATTATTCTGTTTATTCTATCATATAGGAAAGGACCGACGAAGCAGAAAAATTTATGAGCGAAGGAAGTTTTGAAAAATAATAATTCTAAGCATACCCTCTCCTTACGCCGTCTAGTCAGTAGAGATTGGTTATAAGCCAAAGATGAATGCTGTTATTCGGAGTGGTACGAAGCTTTATGTATTCTAAAGAATGGCAAAAACGTGGTTTGCCTCATATCCACATACTGTTGTGGCTGGTTGAACACATTTTGTCGTTTTCAGTGCAGAAATACCAAATCCCAACGAAGACCCTATTTTACACGAAATAATTAAATACAATGTGTAGCACGGTCCATGTGGAAGCCTGAATAATAAATATCACTGCAGGAAAGACAATATTTTTTTAAAGAGTTACAAACAGGTGATGATCGATATCCACAATACAGAAGAGGATCTCCGGCTGACTGTGGTTTCAAACTGAAAATAAAAGAAATTAAAGTCGATAATAGATGGGTGGTCCCGTATAATCAAGTTCTTTCACGCAAGCTCAATGCTCATATTAATGTTGAATTTTGTAATTCAACATTAATTAATTAATTATATTTGCAAGTAGGCCAATAAGGGCAGCGATCAGGCGGCTTTTTCCCTTGCAAATAAAAATGACGAAGTGACACTATACGAGATAGGGCTCTACTTGAGTAGTTCTGAGTCAGTGTGGAGAATATTGGGATTTTCAAAACATGAAAGGTTTCCGCCAGTTATTCATTTAGCAATTCATCTTGAAAATGGCCAACTCTTTCATTTTAACGCCGGCAACCTTGCTGAGAAACTTAATAACACACCATAAACAACACGAATAAGTGACTAATGTTACATTTTAAATTATTATTATAGATACTTACCAAAACTGTTACATAATATAGAAAATGACATTAATATATATAGATAATAAGAAAATAGGTTAATGAACACTCATATTTTAGTGCCTCCACGGGGTATCATTGTTAATGATATGCAATAAATAAATTGAATTGAATACAATAATCGAGTACAGGGTAATCAATTAGTCGCTCTGTGAGCTGTAGACCTCGCAAGCGTCACAGAAAAAAAATGCTTTTTTTGTCCCCTCTCATCACACCTTGAGCCCTTGAAGTTTTTAATAACCCGACAGCATTTTCTTTCAATACCACATGCAAACTTATAAATGCAGCCGGTTCATAAAGTATGAAAGTAGCCAATAACTTAATAACTACATTTTGAGATCCAAAATCAAACCTATTATTTTTTTACTAAAATTATATAGCTAATGTCAAAGACACGGTTTCAACGAATCCAACGACACCTCATTTGTTAAAATCTTTCTAGCCGTTTGGGCTTTAGCGATTTTTTTTGCATTTTCAACTCGAAATCAACATCATCTGTGGCGTAGTGATTGTGGCCTCTGCCTTCGATGCGAGAGGTCCAGGTTTCTATCCTCGGCTGGGGGTGAAAAAAAAACAGTAATCCTAAATTAATCATTATATGAATCTGGGTGTGACAGTAAGTAATCTTTAATCGACTCCGGGTGTGGTCTTGGATGTTTATATGTGTGTGACGTGGCTGTTTCTGGTTCCCACGACACAGGAATCCTAGTGTGGGTCCAGAAGCAATGTATGTGCCTCTATGTAAATGTTTATGTTCATATCTCCGCCATTTTGAAAATTTTCCAAAAACTTAAACGACAAAAATCTATTTAATTGTCGAACCTGTTTAAAAACATTCACGAGAATCAACTGAAAAATGCGGCCTGTAGAGGAGAACATCCGCACACCCATCCGGAAATACGACAGCATTTTTGCCTATAACCGAGACGCTTCGGACGCTTCGCTCGCTCGGTCAATAAGGTAAGAAATTCTGAAATGAGGGGCGGCGCAAGCCATCCTAAAATTTCCTATTTCGTGTGTGTATTTTTGACAGGTGTCACGTCGTGTTTGAAAGGTCTTACTTTTATTAGGTTTGTAACTAATAATATTTTGCAACAATGTAGCCCCTAAAATTCCACTGGTTACGTCTTGCTGTTTGGTTGTAGCCAGGAGCTCTTCAAATGGATACGTTTACTGGAATGAGATCCACCCATTTGTGCCATGTATCGATTAATAGGGACTGGTGCCGCCATCTAGCGAAGCGGCCGCGTCCAACTGGTTGCACATCGTTAGACACTCGCGAGCTAATCTGGATGGTCGTCGAGTGTTTCGCCTCGGCGCCGCAAGGAGGTGCGGATCGGTCGTAGTGACACCTTTCAAACTCATGTAGAAATGTGGTCGGGTCTCGGGTGCATATGAAAGCAGGGATCAGCGACTGGAGGGCTTTCTTTTTCGCCCCAGGACCTTTGGCGCGACAGCCACGGCTTCAGGGATAGGCTGAAATTATCTGGACCGTCGCACCAGAAAAGAGACGAGATCTTGGAGAACCGCACGTAGAACGTCCGGGTGAGGCCAGGAATGTGAATACCTCAGCTATAGGGCTCAAAAGACCGGTGGTGAAGCCGACCTTGCCGATCACGCGGTCGTCCATCGGGCTGACATATTTTGTTTCAGGCGGGGCACGCTGGTTGAGTCAAGGCGAGGATTCTTCCCTGCAATTACCAGTGTAAAATCTGGACTGGCGCCAGTTTGGTGTCGAACCTGATTGAGAAGTGCGTCGTCGCACTGCATAAACGAGCTGCACACCGTTGGTGAAACAAGCGAGACTGCTGGTAGATAAGTTTAGCATTAAGAAACTTTTGTGTAGATTAAGTTGAACGGCCGCCAGGAGAGAAAACCCCCCTTGTACATTTTTATGTAATAAACCTTGTCTACCGAGTTCAATTCTTTCCTTTATAGGAGACCACACTCCTCTGAGACGGCCAACTGACCAACACCCAATTAACAGTTTTATTCACTGGTGGCCAACTTTGGCTCGCCGGTGGCCAAATTTGGCCACCTAGGGGAAACCTTGGGTATTGGTTGGGCGGCCTGCAGTAACCATCAGGGACACCTACATTCACCCCATTCAGCAGACTGAGACTATCTATATATATATCAGCAGACGCACCCTAAAGTACACAGGCAAGCCGCATCTCAGTACCAGCAGACTCACCCTGAGGTACACAGGGAAGCTGCATCTCAGTACCAACAGACTCACCCTGAAGTACCTACATAGAGAAGCAGTAGCCACATATCAGCCCGCCAATACTGAATAGCACCGAATAAAAAAATCTCGATATGATCAGAGAACTGAAGGATAGCGAATAGCTAGACGTGCACGACCATAGACCACCAAAGCAAAATCAGGTATGAAATATAACCACAATGTTTTGTATAAAATGACAAAACTATGATACATACGTGGCAAAGGTTTAAAGTGGAAAGAGACAAGATGTGATGCAAGAAAAGTCGAACTAGCGCCCTACGAACGTCTGTATAATTTATTGATCAATTTACTGATGGATTTTCACCCTGATTCTAGCAATTTTATGAATATCATCCGTAAATATAACGTAAATATAAAAATAAATCAGTAAATAAAAAAAATATCCACAGGATTTATCCCAACTTTTAAAGTACAAGAAAATTTATACCATATAATTGAAAGTTTACTTCCGCCGTCATCACGAGAAGGACCAATATTTTTGCAAGTTTATTTCATGAGTGAAGATGATAGAGAAGTTAATTTGAGGTGTTCCAATTTTTCAAATGTCAAACCAGGCCTACATGAACTTTAATCCTTACTAAAAGATTTGAAAACAGCCTTGAATAATGTACCTACTTCTTGTGATTCATTTAAAATGTCATCCATGCAGAAAAAAAGCCACTGCAGGAACACAGAGGCCGTTTCAACGCACCCTCAATTAATGAAGTTGCTTTAACGATGGCAGGTCAACAGTTTGAACACCGTGACAAAATACTTGAAAGTCACAGCAAAAGTTTGCAGCGAATCAGTGAGCTTCACCGATCATATGACGTCCTACAATATCATCTATTGATTTGTCGCGATGAGGGTGGTTATTCAATTAGATTACGACAAAACGATCCTATTAAAAAAACGCCTCTTAAAAAAAATGTGTCAGCTGCCAGTTTTCACTCTTATCGTTTAATAATTAGGGAAGGGGAATAAAATCATCTAATACTTTTTTGATCTCTATTTAGCCAATATCTGGTAGATGAGTACGCTACTATAAATAAGGAAAGGCTAAACTAGATTAAAGATAACCAAACAATGTTACGCGCGAATAATTACATACATCTCAAAGATGCTGCTTGCAGACAGGATTCTGAAGCCGAACAGTTTGGTCAAATAGTGGTGCCACCGTCATCTTTCGTACGCCATTATGGTCCACCTTTTTATACCGTTTACCTGTAACCCTCGATGGCAAGATATATTACTTAATAATCCTTTTTGTGTAAAAGTCTGGCGCACACACATTATAGACATAGTTCAATTAAATATTAATCTCACACACCCTCTCACACATACTCACTCACATTCATACGACAAACAGAGGTTCATCCACTCCCCTTTTTTTCTACTTTTAATTTTTTTTTAGTGTAAAAATTGTCTCTTGCAATTTAAATTGTGTCAACAAGTTTTATTTAATTATTCAGTATTTGTGTTTGATCTATGTAACTTAAATTAGCAAATCGTATTGTACGGGAAGTGCACTGTAGCCTGAAATACAGGTTTATAACTAGCTCAGGCTCAGATGCTCCAATTATTATGTATCACAATTTTGGCTAAGTAGTTACCTAATAATGTAACTTTTTCTCCCCGTGTTTCTGTTAAATTATTATTATTATTATATTTATATGAATTTTTGTAATGAAGAGGTTCTGATACACGGGCTTACGCCAAGTGCTTATCTACTAAAGATCACGGTCCTTGCCCATGAATTTTCGTACAATTCTACATGTATTTAATATTGTTGCTTTTTGAAGAAGTATGTGTGTGGATCTGGGTATATTTAGTGTTTTGAGACTAGTGTGTAATGCGTATGGGATGACTCCTGTGGATGAGATGACTATTGGGATGGTTTTGACAGATTGTACATGCCATTGTGTTTTAATTTCAATGGCAAGGTCTGTGTATTTTGTGTTCTTTTCTGTAAAAGTTGTGGTAAGGTTGTGTGTATTTGGTATGGCTATATCTATGAGAAATACTGTTTTGTTTTGTTTATCGTGGAGAGTTATGTCAGGCCTGTTGAAATGAATAGTTTTCTCTGTAATTATAGTTCTGTCCCAGTAAAGTTTAAAGTCTGTTGATTCTAAAACTGTTTGAGGTGTGTATTTATAGTAGGCTGTTTTTTGTGCAATCAATTCGTATCTGAATGCGAAGTGTTGGTGGATGATGGCTGCAACTTGGTCGTGGCGGTGTTTATAATCTGATTGTGCGAGTGATCTGCAGGCTCCTGTGATATGCTGAATTGTTTCTGAACTATATTATTATAGTTATTTTATTATTATTTTTATAGATATTTGACCTTTGGTTAAAAGCGCCATTATCTTTTTAACCTTAAGATAAAACACTCTGGCTTTAATATCGTGGTGATCATGAGGCTTTTGACCGGGCAACAATGCATGTGCACTGTATGAATGTATAAATACATATTAGGTAGATATAAGTTGTAGGTTGTTAATTTGTGATTTCAAGTAAGTCCTCCGTTTTCATTGTCAAGTGATTTTAATGTTTTATAAAGCGTTATTTTTAATTCATAAAAGGTGAGAGAATAAATATCTATTATTCTGTTTATTCTATCATATAGGAAAGGACCGACGAAGCAGAAAAATTTATGAGCGAAGGAGGTTTTGAAAAATAATAATTCTAAGCATACCCTATCCTTACGCCGTCTGGTCAGTAGAGATTGGTTATAAGCCAAAGATGAATGCTGTTATTTGGAGAGGTACGAAGCTTTATGTATTCTAAAGAATGGCAAAAACGTGGTTTGCCTCATATCCACATACTGTTGTGGCTGGTTGAACACATTTTGTCGTTTTCAGTGCAGAAATACCAAATCCCAACGAAGACCCTATTTTACACGAAATAATTAAATACAATATGTAGCACGGTCCATGTGGAAGCCTGAATAATAAATCTCACTGCAAGAAAGACAATAAATGCACCAAAAAAACATCCTAGATTTTTTAAAGAGTTACAAACAGGTGATGATCGATATCCACAATACAGAAGAGGATCTTCGGCTGACGGTGGTTTCAAACTGAAAATAAAAGAAATTAAAGTCGATAATAGATGGGTGGTCCCGTATAATCAAGTTCTTTCACGCAAGCTCAATGCTCATATTAATGTTGAATTTTGTAATTCAACATTAATTAATTAATTATATTTGCAAGTAGGCCAATAAGGGCAGCGATCAGGCGGCTTTTTCCCTTGCAAATAAAAATGACGAAGTGACACTATACGAGATAGGGCTCTACTTGAGTAGTTCTGAGTCAGTATGGAGAATATTGGGATTTTCAAAACATGAAAGGTTTCCGCCAGTTATACATTTAGCAATTCATCTTTAAAATGGCCAACTCTTTCATTTTAACTCCGGCAACCTTGCTCAGAAACTTAATAACCCACCATAAACAACACGAATGTTTTTTTTTTTTTTGTAAAACAGATGATTCTGCCAACTCTTTTATATTCCGCAGTCTCTTCGTATTTTGTATGGCAAAAAATATATATGTCAGAAGGAAAAGAGGACATCTGTTGATGGCTGGCCGGAAATTTAGAAAGAACACGCTCTAGGTAGAGTGTATACGATTCACCCGAATAACACCGAGTGTTAACATCTTCGCTTACTTCTGCTCGAGGTTAGGGGTCCATCATCCTACGAAGACTTGAAGACCGTCGACGGCGTCCTCCATTCAACTTTTCAATTCACTTGCATGATACTTGGCTTGCTAGAGGATGACAGACATTGGGATTCTACCCTAGAGGAAGCAGCAATAAGTGAATCCTCTTTAAAATGGGCGAACTTTTTACAGTAATGATGGCATTCTGTCAAATTTCTAACCCAATGAGTCTTTGGGAAAAATACAAGGATAGGCTATCAGTATCATATCTTATTATATGTCTGTGATCAGTATCTGAAGATTATAAACAACCAATGGAGATACTTTCTGGCAATATAGATCAACTGGCAGATGAAATCTATAATAAGTGTCTGGTCTCAATAGAAGAAGCTGTATTAGCATGAGGCGGACAAAACCTAAAGCAATATGGGTTGCCCCAGCCTCAAAGGTCTCCACAACCGTGAGTACCTAAGGGAAATAAGTTAAAATATCGATTCTTTAGCGAAGTGGTGTCAAGCGGTGAAGACTCTCTAACGCACGAATAAATTGGTGTCTATAAAAAAATACTTTCCAGTATTGACATAGGGGCGGGGCAGGTGAGATCTTTTTTTGGATGCTAATGGTGGAACAGGTAAGACCTTTCTCATTAATATACTACTCGCCAAAATGAGAAGCTATCGCGGTACCGCGTTAGCGGTCGCGTCTTCTGGAATTGCTGCCACGCTGCTCGAAGGGGGTAAAACTGCACACTCTACGTTTAAACTCCCTCTTAATTTAATATAAACCGAAACCCCACTCTGCACTATTAAACAACAAAGCAATATGGCTGAAGTACTTTTAAAAACTAAATTAATTGTTTGGTATGAGAGTACCATGGCTCTTAGGGGGGTTTCGAAGCCTTAAATAGATCTTTATAAGATATAAGGAATAATAATAGTTTAATGGGCGGAGTTACTGTATTAGTGGCAGGTGATTTACGGTAAATATTACCAGTAGTGCCCAGGGGAGCAAATGAAGTCAAAGCGTGTGTGAAACGGTCTTATTTGTGGCCATCAGTGACTAAACTTAGTCTTAAAATTAATATGAGAGTCCATCTAAGGGGAGATTTTTCTGCTGGACAGTTTTCAGACCTTTTACTCAAAATAAGAAATGCTGATTACCCAGAAGTGGATCTTAAAATAATTCTCCCTGCGGAATTAGGCACCATTCTGAAAACTGTAGAAGAGATAATAGTAAAAATCTACCCAGTAACATCCACGATAAATCTGCAGAATAGTTGAGCGAGCGTTCCATCCACACAACGAAAAACGACCAAGCCACTATCATCATTTAATTATTTTGAGGTCGGTCGAAGGAGTTGAATATATATATATATATATATATATATATATATATATATATATATATATATATATATATATATATATATATATATATATATATATGAAAATAATACGATCCGTAAGTTTATAAATTTCCTAATATTTTTTCCGCAAGTTTATAAATATACTAACCTAACCTAACCTAACCTAACATAACCTAACCTAACCTAACCTAGCCTAATATAATCTAGAAGGAAGTTTATAAATTTCCTAGGAAATTTATAAACTTGCGGATCGTATTATTTTCCGGTGACATATATATACATATTAAAATTGAGAGATGGCGTCCCACTAATGTTGCTGCGTAATTTAAACCCGCCAAAACTATGCAATGGCACAGGTGTGAAAATATTGCAACGCAATGTCATCGAGGCAACTATGCTGACCGGTTCCCGAGGGGAGTCTGTGTTCCCTGTCTGTCTGGAATCCCGGGGATTCCTCTAACACCATCGAACTACCCCTTTGAGTTCAAAAGAGTGCAGTCTCCCCTCAAAGTCTGCTTTGCCATGAACATAAATAAATCTCAAGGCCAAACTCTTAATTTAGCAGGGGTAGACTTAAGGAGAGCTGTTTTTCACACAGTCAGTTATCGTGGCCTGCTCCAGAGTAAGCTCACGGAGTAACCTGGTGATCCTAGCACCTGAAGGAAAAACAAAAAATATTGTTTACAAGGAAATACTGCGGTAGATCATTTCACCAACGCTTCCCAGATAATAGTTAAATTTTACAGTCGTCCTTATTTTATGTCGTCCTATTTCGTTATTTTGGATTTATTTTAGAAGTTTGTTATTCAATTGACAGGGAGTAAGAGAGCTTATACATAGTCAGGTCATAAGTTCTGTCACATGTGCAATATGAAATAATTTAGACATGTTTATTATTTATGTAAACATTTATATAGCAAAATGAACTTAATAAAACATAGATTCTTATGGTAATAAAGTTTATTCAAAATGACCCCCGCGATTTTGAATACAGGCCTTTATTCTGCGCGGCCAGTTGTCTATCGCAGCACGAACGAGGTCCATGTCAATATCGGCGGCTGCCTTAATCAAGGATGCCTTGAGTGACTCCAAATCAGGATGAGGCTTTGAGCAGGCCTTTTTCTACAAGTGTTGCCATATCTTGTAATCTAACGGACTCAAATCTGGAGTGGAGGAGGGCCAGTCTTCGTGCCGGATGAAGTCGATTTCAAGCGCCGCCAGCCAGTCTTGTGTGCTTTTCGCTCTATGAGCTGGCGCAGAATCTTGTTGGAATACCCAGTGCCTGTTATTAAATATGGTATGAGAAACAGGTTCCACAAGGTTCTTGAGGACTGTATTTTGATACACAACTGCATTCGTTTTTACGCCTTTCTCACAAAAATGTACCTCAGTTAAGCCCCAATAAGAGACTCCCACCAAACCATGAGCGAGGATGGAAAATGACCTCGTTGGACACGCGGAATACGGTTGCTCGCTTCTTCACTGCTGTGTGCGTACTCCTTATCATTTTGTTTGTTGTAGCTCTCTTCCACGGTGAAAATTTTTTCATCCGAAAAAATAATTTCCCGATGCTTTTTTCCCGCGTACCGCTTCAACAAAGCGCGGCATCTCTTCAGTCTCAGGTCCATTAAACGAGCGTCCAAACGATGTCCTGTTTTTCTTCGATATGCCCTAAGCCCTAAGTCTTCATTTAACACCCTTTTCATCGTGGTCCTGCTTAACCCCATCTGAAGGGCCAACAGTTTCTGCTTACGTATGGGATTTCTTTGAATTCGCGCCTTCACAGCTTTTATCACTGCTGGAGTCCTAACAGAGCGTGGGCGACCACTTCTTGACCTGTCATCTACACTAGAGTCTTCATTGTATCGTTTTATGGTACGATAAACGAATCTTTTGGTTATATTCAAATTTTTCAGTAAGTCGAAAATCTGAATTGGCGCGTAACCGCAACGATGCAACGCAATAACTGCGACACGGTCGTCTTTAAGTGTCCACTCCATATTTAAAAATGAGGAAAATTCTAAAAAGTACACATTTTTATTTTCATGAAAAATTCGAAATTCGAATTCAATAAACTTTTTTGTGGCCAGCGTTCTAAATTCAAAAGTTTTTATTGTGTGACAGAACTTATGACCTGACTGTGTATAATTAATTCTATAATAAATAATATATATTTATAATGTTTGTTTCGGGAAAAAAAATATATTTCCTGTAGGTCACGCGAACGAAGCCGCGGGCAGAAGCTAGTTGGTATATAAAATGTCGACAAATTGTAAAATGAAACATACTGCTTACAATATAGCACGTTAGTTTGAAATCAAACGGTTAAATTTTGAAGTGGTTTAAATTTGAATTGCAAACAAAACACCAGGGCTAAGTGGTGTGTCAGGGTATGTGAAGGCTAAAGGGGTTATGTAAGGCTAAAGAGGGCGAAGCGAATCCCTTTTTATCCTTCTTGTTAGGTAGATATGTAAGAAACATAGTTCACAAACATAAAGAAACAGATACGTAGTCTCATTTTACTATGTGTCGATAGTTTACAAACAAACGCGCTAGTTTATAAACTAACGGTTTCACAATATTGCGGTTTTACCTTTTTGAAATTCGCATTATTTTTTTATTATTTGCCGGGGTGCGGGTGGTATATAAATTATTTTCGTAAACAAGAGTTAAAGTTAAGTAATAAAAAAACAAGCAAAGTGTCAACAAAGGGTATTTTTTTTTAAGTGTGACACGACATTATGATCAATTAGTGATTTTGATTAATAGTACGTGAAATTAGGATTATGTTGACGTTCAAAACGTAAATATATTTCAAAATGTGTAGTCACAGTGACTAGAACTGTGTGATTGATAAAGGGTGACGTTTTTCTAATATTTTGCAAAAAAACACTATATTTTTTTGGGTTTGTGTATCTAGGTCCACGGCCTTGTGAAGTTGGAAAAAAGCCGTCCATACTGCAATTGTATCTAGGTCCATGGATTTTTAATGAAATAGAGAGGTTTTAATACCCATTTGGTTTGGATAAAAATCGATTGTATATTAATCCATCCATCTGTCAAGGATGCCACACTCCGTAACTTGCTTTCCAGGACACTCTCCTGCCACTCTCCTTTTAATCTGCGTCATGTTGGAAAGCAGTGCTAGCAATCTCATCAAAAGCTGTGGGCAATGACAAAATCTGTTCTCAAATGTTGACAAGTGTTCTTGGGGAATTGCTGCCGGTTATCACTCACATAATTAATGCTTCATTCTCTGACTCTCACTTCCCTAGTCAGTGGAAACGTGCTCTCGTGATCCCTCTGCCTAAAACATTCAACTCTACTACCTATAAAAAAATTCGTCCTATTTCTATCCTGCCTATCCTTTCCAAAGTCCTTGAATCCATTGTACCGTTCTAGACTAAGAAAATATGAACGCACGCCAGAAGCTAATCAAGACAACAGACAGTCTACTAGTACAGGACCATGCCTTACAAAACGATAAAGTTTTAGAGTTGGCTTATTAATTTAAAGCGATCGTGGTGTCTGCTTACGTTATGAAATGGTGTCAACGTCAACGACGACGGTATCAAAAAACAAACACTTGGTATGAAAATACCATTCACATGGGTTCATTAGGCCTTAAAGATAATAACTACGATGTAAAAAAGTATCATCCTTAACTCAAATACAGGGTTATTTTTATTCACTGCAAGGTGTTTAGCAAAAAATATTAAGTATATGATTTGAACATTGTGTGAGATAATCTGTGGATCCATTCCATGAGAATCAAAAGTTCCGCGACAGTCTGTGCCACACCACCTCATCCTGGAAAGATGGGTTACACGCATCATTCGAGTTATTTCTATTCCTAATTCCACAATCCGCATTCAACGCCACAATTCGCCACGACTCGACTCGCTCTAGCTCTAATTGAAATCACTTGGCAAAGCTTCAGACACTATAAAGTTAACTAAATTACATCACCAATTACTATATAATAATATATCATGTTTGCAGCTTCAATGTAAAACCAGATTGTAGGTATAAATGTCCCTGACTTCCAACTTTGCTCATATCACAAAATAAAACACACAATCATAACTACATTGTTTCAAGTAAAACCACAGAATGTAAATGTAACACGTAAATTCAGGAATAACTTCACATCAGCAAATCAACCATGGGTCATTTTGGAAAAAAGGATCCATTGTCCCACGGACGGAGAACCCAGGGCACGTCCGCCCGTGTCCGCGTGCCCAAGACAACCGCACATATTCTTTAAATACCTTAGCCTATTTATTTTATTTATTTATACATACAAACACAAATACAGACGTACAATATTACAAAAACAATACAATTGCATCAATTATAGATGCCTACAGCATTGTCAACAATGTCAAATCATTTTAAAACTGCAGAACTAAAAGTAAATTTAAATATGGTAAAATAGGGCAATAAAATATAAAAATGACCCTGATTTATGTTAGGAAACATTTAAATAAAAAATATTAACAGAAACTGTAAAATAACAACGAACAATCATAAATACAGCTATTATGTGCGTTGGCCAACGATAAGCTTGCGCTTGAAATACCCTATGCTGTTCCAGTAGATATCTAGATTGTAAGGTATCCATATTTCATTATAAGTGGAAAGCATCCTCGTTAGAGGAGCGTGTTCGCCCAGGTTAGCTCTGAATTCAGGTATTTTAAGTGTCGTAAAAGACACACTCGCCGCGCGTTAATGCGGGGTACAGAAAGTTTTACCCTACAGGCACAGTGTGATTTTTGACGTCAGGACATATATCAAGCTAAGCTAAGATGGAATATGTCATCGGATAGCCTATTAGATATATAGCAACATATATCAAGACATCAAAAAAATATACGCTGAGAGTAAAAAATTGTGATCAAATTAAAAGTCCATCGTTACACAATTCTAACCTCGCAAGGAGAAGCTTACGGTTTAAGCAACATCTGCCCGAGATCGTAACTGGATGGGTGCCATTTCTATGTGGCTTTTGATTTGGGCTCTTCCGTATTCCCGACAATGGGTTAAAAGGTTTGGAAAGACTGGAGAATAAGGGCCGTTTCAGATGCTTTTGCTGTTTTTTGGGAGAATTAGTCTTAGTATAGGTATTGGAGAGCAGCTGTTGTTTCTTTTACGCTACTCCGTTCGTTGCTGAACACCATTTCACAAATAGATACCAAGCTCGTTTCAAATTATTATGTTACCTCTACATATTTAAACCATTCTATACAGGTACCGGTGCCAGTAGATAGGTAGGATATAGTTTCACCTTAAACCGAAACAATACATTGAGTAGAATAGTTTTACCTACTTTACTGATAAAAAGTATTCACCACTGTGGTCCTGGTCAGTTAAATAAACCAACAAAACAAGCCCGCATCCATATAATGGCATAACACAAAATACACATTTATGAAAAGAAAAACAAACCTAGGATGACTTTATTGCATAACTGCATTTTCTAAGAAACATGTCCGACGCCAAGCAAGAAACCAAACCCCAAACACGTGGGCGTCTTATAATGGAAATTAGCATTTTTCACAATACAGGCAATTGACAAATGACAACAGCGGATCATAAAAACAAAAAAATCGAGACTCTTCGTCCTAAACTGCACTATCATACATCTGGCAGCTTTTATTGCTACCAGACCCAGCCGTTCCACAATTTTCTTAACAAATACCGAGGATAAAGGACCTGTAAAAAAGAATGAGGCTCAACCTTGGCGATCGCTAACCGTAAGAGTAACACCAGACAGATAGGTAGTACACATAACTCACCCTAGCTACTAAGTTATTTTCCACAGTAAAATCCCAAGCAAATAATATAATGGAACCCTTCCAATGCCGAGGGATAGAAACTGCCTATTCCACGCATTTCTAATAAAATTAATCACCTATATAAATTAACATTCGACCACACTCACATTCGAAAGGACCTAGTTAAATGTGTAAAAGAAAACCGCGATCAAAAGAACATAAAGCTCGCAATCTCGCATTGACGAACCAGATGAAGAAGCCCTCAACATTACATTAAAAATCTGCACAATTACGGCACATGGGCAGGAGAGGATATTATAAGTATAGCCCCCGAATTCTATCTAGTGAATGTAGAAACCCACTAGCAAAATAGCACATCGATCACATACAAGCCAAAGAGCCTAGCGGCTGCAGCTGGATTCATCTACCTCAAATTTTTCGGAAACCACTACGATAGCGTTTATTTGCTTGAATCCCAAAATATATCCATGCAAAGAGCAATCGATAGCCAAACAGACAACAGGATCAACTGCAATGTCAATAGAAGACATGTTTGACATCACCGGATATACGATGATCCGCAACAGCCCCACATTTAAACAAAAGGTCACATGTGAGCGTATGCACATTACTACTTGGACCGGTCCGATAACATAATATATAGAGAATATAATCAGTCATATGCGCAACGGAACAGTACCGGGTACAGTACCTCAGAACTATACAAAGTAATACCGCAACAACTGTCAAAGGTAATCGCCAAAACAATAAACAGTGCTTGGACATAAAATACAATACCGGAGTCCTGGAATGAAACGGTCTAAGAGACACCATGATTGACTCGTTGCTTGTTTTTTTAGGGTTCCGTACCCGAAGGGTTCCAAACGGGACCCTATTACTAAGACTCCGCTGTCCGTCCGTCCGTCTGTCACCAGGCTGTATCTCACGAACCGTGATAGTTAGACAGTTGAAAATTTTCACAGATGATATATTTATGTTGCCTGTATAACAACAAATACTAAAAAACAGGATAAAAGAAATATTTGAGGGGGCTCCCATACAACAATTCTTTCAATACCACATACAAACTTATGGATGCACCTGGTTACGTACATGGAGTGTGAAAGTAACCGCACCAATAACATTGTAAACAATATTTTGCTATGTAAAATCCAAACTATTCACTCCACACCATCGCTTCCATTTAACGGTGGTACGGAACCCTTCGTGCGCGATTTAGACTCGCACTTGACCGGTTTTTATTACTTAACTTGAACTCTTGTTTACGAAAATAATTTATGTGCCACCCGCACCCCGGCAAATAATAAAAAAATAATGCGAATTTCTAAAAGGTAAAACCGCAATATTGTGAAACCGTTAGTTTATAAACTAGCGCGTGTGTTTGTAAACTATCGACAAATTTTAAAATGAGACTACGTATCTGTTTCTTTATGTTTGTGAACTATGTTTCTTACATATCAACCTAACAAGAAGGATAAAAAGGGATTCGCTTCGCCCCCTTTAGCCTTACATAATCCTTTAGCCTTCACATACCCTGACAGACCACTTAGTCCTGGTGATTTGTTGGCAATTCAAATTTAAACCACTTCAAAATTTAACCGTTTGATTTCAAACTAACGTGCTATATTGTAAGCAGTATGTTTCATTTTACAATTTGTCGACATTTTATATACCAACTAGCTAACAAACATTATAATTATATAATTAAATTATATATTATTATATGTATTATTTATTAAAGAAATAAATATAATTATATAAGCTCTCTTACTCCCTGTCAATTGAATAACAAACTTCTACAATAAATCCAAAATAACGAAATAGGACGACATAAAATAAGGACGACTGTAAAAGCAAGCTAGATTGGCAGTGGTGGCTCCTGGCGGCAGTATCGTGGATGCGTGCCCTAGATGCTTTCGTGCTGCTGGTTTTTTTCCGCCTAGTCTAGAATTCTAAGACCTGAACTAAGCAGATATCTAGATTTTTCACGCACTTTCACTAAGCGCTACACTGATCAACAGTCATCAAATTCACTATGCATTATGTATTATATAGGCCCATGATTCGGATTGAGGTTCGATTTCGAGAACAAAAGCGCGATGCGGTGGTGGTTTGTTTATTGAGTTCACTCAGGACCGGCTGTGGAAAGGCTACCTTCCTCTTTGGCGTCTCAAAAGCAACATTATTATTTCGACGAAATTACTTTAGCTCCGGCTCATAAAAAACAGTCTAGAGGCAAGTGACAAGACTGCCTAAGAAGGATTGCCTAGGAAGTGGGGTCTCCCGATTCAGATTTTCTATTGTTTTTTGTCAAACTACTAAATTGTCCACATCGCAGCCTCTGCTAGTACTTTGTACTGCAAGAGCCTCCGGTGGCTCAATAGTCCAATACCAGCGTCACCACATCACTAACACTAAATCCCGAAGGAACCGGCCGCCCCAAAGAAGCCAAGACTCGTAACAATTCATCGCACAAAACACTTATGTCCCGAAGAAACCGGTAGCTCCAAAGAGTTGATGACTGGCATCACATCGTCGCTATCTAACTTACAAACTTTTGAGGAAAAAGTTAAGGTTTAAAATATTTATTTCTCAAAAATAATACAAATTCACTTACTTGAGAAACAATAGTTACTAAACTAAATAATATCAAACCGACAGGCGCAAAAGAAAAATTAAACAGGGTAGTCCCAAAAAAACATGCGTAGTTCCAATAACAGATGTTGCTGTTCGGAAAGGGTGTGTTTAAATTAACTGTAAGTAAGAAAATTGTAGAGAGACTGTGTAAATGTGACTTTTGAGTAGGGCTTTGAAAATAGATAATGATTTCGCTTCTTTAATTGGTTTTGGGAGTTAGTTGTACTAACGTGCAAGGGCGTACCCAGGATTTCAGCTAGGGGGAGGCAGCTCATATCTGTTTCGAGAAGATGGTCGGTAAGGTATATTGAAACAAAAAACGTTGAAGTTTATTTTATCTTCTAGGGGGGGGCAGCATCCTGTGGCTTCCATGTATGTGACTTGTTTGTCTAGGATAAGTCCCAAATATTTTTCTTCAGTGGTTTTCGCTCGCTTGGGCAGACAGCAAGCTATCCCACGCAAATTCAGGCAATGCTCCCTGTTAAAGATGTAAGTTTACATTTTACTTTTTCAATGTGTGCTTCGATGTAACTTGTTTGTCTAGGATAAGTCCCAAATATTTTTCTACAGTGGTTTTTTCTATTGTTATTTGGTTAATGGTTAAGGAGTTGTGTTCTGGTATAGGTTAATTTTTAGCAGAGAAAATTATGTACTTCGTTTTGGTTTTGTTAATTGTAAGTAAGTTGTCTTGCAGCCACTTGTGTAATGTATTTAGGTCTTGTTGTGCTCTTTCAATGATCATATAAATATCATTTCCAAAGTAAAATAGGCATGTGTCATCTGCATAAATTGTCATATCGCCTGTAAGGCCTATGTCTTTTATACTGTTTATATAAATGTGGAACAAAAGCGGTCCTAAAATTGATCCCTGCGGCACACCGAATGAAATCGTCTGACGACCACTTTGTTGTTCATTGATTTTGACGACTTGACTTCAATCTCTACGATATGATTCAAATATATTTAAGGCAATACCTTCGATTCCAATATCAGCAAGTTTTAGCAGAAGTATTTCATGACTGACGGTATCAAAAGCCTTCTTTAAGTCAATGAATATACCCAAGGCTATTTGTTTTTTTATCTATATGCAATTTAATAGTAGTTGTTAGATTAGTTTTAGTTAGGATTTATGTCATTGTATTTTATTGTAGTTATAGGTACTAGACCTTAGACTGTCTCCTTCAAGTTATGCTTAAAAATATATCAACTGCAGCTGATAGGGAGTTCGATTTGGGACGAAATCCATATTGTCTATTATATAGGAAATTTGCAGAAAGTAGATGATTTTCAAGGCGTTTATAGATAATCTTTTCAAAGAGTTTCGAGACTGTCGGTGGCACTGATATAGGTCGATAGTCATATGGATCAGTCGTCTTCCCTGATTTGTTGATCGGCCGAACTTTCGCTTTTTTCAAATAAGCAGGAAATTTTCCCTCAAGCAAACATAGTTAATACTTCTGGTTAGAGGCTCAGATATAAAAGATTTTATACATTTAATTGTTTTAGAGCTAATTCCATCGATGCCCGTGCTAGTGTTGGAATTAAGGTTACCAATGAGTTTTCCTACTTCAGAACTGTTGGTTGGATTGAAAAGTGTAGGTGCAGTTGTATTTGGCGATGATGTTGTTTGTTTTGGGACTATATTGCTGGAATGGACTGCACGTATGTCATTTACTAGTGTTATATATATTAGCAAAAAATGAATTGAAATACTCGCATATATTTTTAGAATCCTTTAGTTGACCAGCAGGGCTGATTAATCTGATGGGTGCAGATTCTGTTTTAATCTTATTGTTAGAAAAAGTATTTATTAGTTGCCACATTTTTCGAGGACTCCCTTTACAACTTTGAAATGTCTTATATGTAGTAGTAGTTCTTTTTAGCACTTTGTATGTGTTTGGACTCTGTATTTCTTTCCTTCAAGAACTCTTCCATAACATGCTGATCATCTGGATTCAATTTCGTTTGTTGACAAAGTAAATTTCTTCTTGGTGGATTTAATACCTTGGTTTTCTTTACTTTACTCCGTGTAACTGCTTCTAATATAGTATTTTCAATGGACATATAGTCAGAGGTTTCTAATTGAGACTCTAGTTCTTTAATATTCTGGTAAAGTTTTTTGTAGTCAATTGCTTCATGAGAAACCCTTGATAATAGTTCGGGCTTATAGTTGTGTACCTTGAGATATATTTGCTTGTGATCTGATAAGGATGAGTCAATCAGTGCTATATGGAAGAATTTTCCCTGAGATTGGTGCAAGCATGATCCAAAATTGTTTTAGTAGTAGATGTTTCACGAGTGCAAAATTCTTTAGTAATTTTATTCAGTATTTTGTATCCGTTTTCTTTTAGAGTAGCTTTATATTCCTTGACAGGCCTATCATTTGTTAATAAGTCGTAGTTGAAAGCGCCTGCTATTAAGCACTATTTTTGTTAACGCTATGCTCAAGTTCATTTGTATCGTATGTGCATATTATTAAACTGAACTGAAAATCTAGTGTACGTTATACTGTAGTAATGTTAACTGTTTGTTAGTTTACCCACATTGTATGTGATAAATTGTTCTATGAGAAATAAATAAAATTTTGTCGCCACCACTCATGTCCTGCGGCGAAAAGTGGGACTAAATACGTTAATCTAACTAGCAAGTCTCACTGGCAAGACGCTCCAAGGTGGCGCCACGGCAATCGGATTTATATGATGGTGGTTACGTTACCACCGAAATGTGGTAATGAGCTTCATTAAATAAAGAAAAAGTTGGATTTTCGAAAAATCTTATTTGGAAAACTATTGAGTTTCTACACCAGATTTAGGATCGTGTTTAGAATAAGCAACTATCCAACAAAAAATCACGAAATCCCTAGTAAACGGCTCTCTTTCTAAAGCCTAGCCAAAGGTTTAGTTTAGATTAGAGCCACCCGGCACCCGATCAGTAGGTACAGCCTTACCTTGCGCGTATGGACTTTTCATTTCCACATAACTTTTTATTAGCAGAGTATATTTTTTCCAGTCATAGTGAAGATTGCTATACTTGTATTATATTGTGGTCTTGTTAGTGTTAGAATAAACCAATATCGCCCGGTTCTCCTTTGCTTATCTTTTGACTGCGTCAACCTAAAGGTTTGTTTTTTGCAGCTGTAATTACCTCAGTATGTAAATTAAAAAAAAACGGCTATGAAATACGGACAGACGGAACTGTTTTTCCTTTTGTGGTATGGAACCATAAAACTGACAGCGCCATCTATCGCCAACATTGCTTTGTTACTACCTCTACTCACCGACAGACATCACCATAGCATGTTAATACTTAGTACTACCGCTTTTTCACGAGAGATGTCAGTAGTGATACTACCTAGTGATTACTTTCTCTGTGATGTCAGTAGTCTAATGTATAAGCCACAAAGAGTTTCATTTATCTGAGGTAGGTATAGGCATATATATCTTTTTTTGATACCCAATAGCTGCTTTTAATTGCTTCGGTAGGTATAATATCAAAGTGATGAAAAGAGCTATTTACAGCGCATAGCTTTATTCCTACCTACCTACCTACCGACCGATATTACTACTTTTGGAAATTGGATGCGTCCAATCTCAAGTGCGTCCAATCTCAAGTTCTCCACTCTATAGAGTTGTAAATGTGGGACATATGTAGGTAACTTGGACGTGAAATCAATTATTTTTAATAATTGTGAAGACCGACAAAAGAGTGGGCTAATTTCATCAAATTAAAAAATAAAAAATATTCCTATTGCTAGAAACAAAACGCATCTTGATAGTCCGATGTGAGAGTGGTTGACTTGACGTTAATGAATGAAACGAAACGTTATGGCATTTATTTATTTTCACTCACCTCACATCCAGCTAGTGGTGGACAATATAACCGACAACTTATTGTTACAACCGAATATTTAATAAAACTAAACAACTACTTATTTGAATAGGTATAGAAATAACCGTTGCCAGTTTTGCGATTTTCATTCCAAACATCGCCACTCCCAAGCAAATTAGCTCACTATAGCAATAAGATCTCATTTTATTACTGCTGACACCATAGCAATTTTTGTTTTCCTTTGAATCATTTGAAATCATTGCTTATTTTATAGGAATAGGGATATTTAAACCTTATTGTCTGTGAGCTAAGCCTTGTTTTCATTTGAACGCAAAAATCACTGCTTATTTTACAGGAATGCTAATTTTATAGGAAAGTAAAATTTAAACGTTATTGCCTGTGAGCTAAGCCTTGTTTTCATTTGAACGGAACAATCACCGCTTATTTTATAGGAATGCTTATTTTATAGGAATAGGGAAATTTAAACCTTATTGTCTGTGAGCTTCCTTTCTTGATCACTTAAAAATCAACCGAGATTCTTGGGTAGTCAGTTATTATAGCTTGAAACTATAACAATGAACTCTATCCGATTACTGTATGTTTTCATTTGAACTCACTTTTAAAATATTATATACATAATTAAAATAGCTATGGCACCTACAATATTTAAATGAGGTCTTATGGCTATGGTATAGAGCTCAGTTTGCTATGTTTAATGCTTCGTGTATAATAGTTGTTTCGTGCTACTGTAGTGAAATAACGCAACTGTTTAAAATAACGGTTGTTTATTTAAAATAACTAACGACATTCGCTTATACAAAAACAGTCGTTTTTCCCACCTTTACATCCAGCCACAGCCAGAGAGAGTGATAGAATAATCGAGTGATAGCCGACCAAAAATTTATAAATTGTATTCGGCTCATGCGAATAATGTTTACTTTTAGCTATCTTAGATCACAGAACTGATATTAAATAAGAATATAGCGAGATATACTATCTATTGAATCTACAGTAAAGTAAATTGAGTGACGGTTATTTTTATAACCTATATTAGTCATCGTTTGGGTGGAGTTGAAGATAAGTTGCAGCGGTTGTCGTCATTTTCTGATCATCCTCTGCTTGTGTCTGATGTGGCGGATATCTGAATATCTCCAATAATCCAAAGGTATGTTGAATCGTCATTTACACGGGTATGCTTCTGTCATAAAACAAGGTATGAAGTCGAGAAAACGCCCACTTTCTGCTACACAATTAGTTTTTTTATTCATTAGTCTTTAGATAATGGCTATAATGTTAATCTTGAGGATTGCGACTGCTCATATTACCTATTTTCTTTTTAATTTAAGCACTCTAAGGTGTAAAATCTGTTTTGTTTGCCAAATAAAAAAAAAACGAAAAAAACTGACTTCCATGACAAATTGTTCTGTTTATTTTATAAATGTGTGTGTTATTTCATCTGTATCTGTGATACTATTGTAATGTGCACTAAATTGCTACACCCATTGTGTAAACTTAAATTGAAACATACATTTTACCTACCTAAGACCTGTACTGTAACCATGAAAGTTTATAGCAATAAATACTGAAATAAACTAAAAATGGCAATGTTATATCCTGGCATTTTTAAACTCAGGATTTTAGTTTACTTCTTGCTATCAATTCTAAATAGCTAAACCTGCATACCCCAGAAAGGCTAATCTCCAATCATTTTAATCTCCTGTAGAACATACTAATACTATCAGGATGTATTGAGTGTTAAATGCAGTCTGCATATATTTTTTTATCTGAAAATGGACTAGGCAAAATCATTATTACTAAAACAAACTTTGTCCCTCAACATCATAGACTTCTTTATTGCAGCCCATAGGTAGGCATAGGCTCTCCGGAAACTCACCGTATTTTCCCCTGATGTTCTTGCCCCTCTATTGCACTCACCTTAATATTGACCATAGGTCTATCATTCTTCCCAACTTAGTCCTAGGCAAGTACTATGTTACGTAAAATCTTCTCATATTTCCTAGCTACGTTTAGCTCAGCAGATAGGACGACCTGGAACTGCAGGATGGACAACAAGAAGCAATATGCAATCCACTGCCTGTTCCGACTTTTGATGCATTTTTCAATATAGAAAATTACCTATTAGATGTGTTATTATAGGCCATATAGCTATTTGCTAGCTAGCTAGGTTTATTGCTAGGAACATGCTATTTGGGATCAGCTGAGCCTAGCTGGATAATAATTTAGTTTGTTGGCCAGCTAATTCCGCTTTTGGCTTACGACTTCCTGTACATGTTTGAAATGAGCCAAATCAGCCAAATATACTTATTAAGATCCAGGTTAACCTTACAAAGCACTAACTATAACACATTTTTTTTAATGTTAATGTAAAATTCATGAACCCTTTCGCTACACTGTTGGCCAGAAAAGAAAAAATAATGACATAACAATTAAGGCCAATTTTATGTTGTTTCCCCACAAATGCCCACAATAGAAGCTTCAGTACTTCAGTTGTTATTGTTTCTTTTAGTTTGGGGGGTAGTTCATTTATTAGCCGGGGTAATATGAATTTGTCGACCGTAGGTATTATTGAAGCCGGTTGTTAATATTTCTATGTTTGTGACTTTTATTGTAAATATTTTGTGTTCCACGGGTTGGAGGCTATCACTCCTATTGTATTGTTCCACGAGTAAGCTTACTTTGACCATATTGTAATTTCTTTGTAATTTCTTTATTGTACACAAAACAGTCATACAGATAACTTATAATAGAAAAAAAACATGTACAAAGGCGAGCTTATCTCTCAAAAGAGATTTCTTCCAGCAAACCAAGATGGTAGGAGAGGTGATGGTTGAGCGGGGGAAGACCTGCGCGTACAATAAAACTCTATAAATACTACGACTAATATATACTACAAACAGTATGTATTATACTGATAACCCTAATTGCTAAAAATTGTGTATGCAGTCTCAATTACTTAAATGCAACGTAAAAATATGAATAAACCGTATAATAAACTAATACATACAAATATATACAGGGTTACAGGAAAAGTCGTGCTAGATCCGTTAAGGGCGTGGAGTACCCATCATTTCTGACTTATTTCACTCTGAAACACCCTACCCTAAACTTAACCCTTTTCGAGATATTCGACTTTTAATTTTTTTATTTAAAATTGCCGATTTTTAGGCTACTAAATTTAATTTTGTTTGTTTTGTGTGTCTTATCATTATTATTATTGCATTTTCTTATGTGTAATAAGATGATTTAGGACGTCAATCATTAAAATAGTGCATAAGTTAATTGAATAGGCCGTAGTAGACAAGTGAAAGTTAAGAAATTAAAAAATATATTAGAAAGTTTATTTTTCTCTAAGGGATATATAAAAAAAATATTATGGCAGTTGTTCGGCAGATGCGTTTTAAAATATCTACGATTCATCAGCTATCTAACGAGGTATAACAATCTAGGGTTTTATTTAAATTCATTGAAAAAAACTTAGTTTCATAGGCGACAGTGGAGAAGAAAATTAATACTTAGCCCTAAAAAGTAAAATAAAACAATAGGTAAGTAAGCATGAAATGTCATTTTCATTGCCTCGCCGTCTTTTGTTCTCCATTGTTAGTTTGTTCAACCGGTGTCCTTATGAGAGGGTGGGGTTTAAATCAGGTTTTCACACAACTCTTTCTTACTCTACAGTTCATGTCTCAGCTATCTAACGAGGTATAACAATCTAGGATTTGTATTACATTTCGTGGATATAAAAGTAGTTGGGACGCTCCAGGTAGCAGCTCTAACGGCCCCGCGCTTATTGTCCTTCAAGTTAAGACGCACCGTGCGAGCGAGACAAGTGACGATTTATGTAGGTGTGAATGAAAGAAATAATGTGTAGAGACCGGTTAGGGCTGGAATACAACACGGGATATTGTTTTGGTTGTCAGTCTGCTTTTGTGCTTCGTACAGTAGATGTGATATCGTTTTGCTCTTTTTCTCGACTTGGCTGTGATTCTGGACTATTTCTTCTGATTTGTGACTACGTGCTTGTTAATCGGACTCTGATTAGTACTTGTGATACGGAAGTGTTGAAGATGACGTCCTACACACCTGAGGAATATGCTGATATGCTCATTTGTTACGGATACTGCGATTGTGTGTCTGCGCAAGCTCGCAACGAATACATAACTCGCTACCCCGGTCGTCGAGTGCCGGATGTAGCCGTTTTTGACAGAGTTTATCGAAGACTTCGAGAAACTGGCTCTGTTTTGAGACGAAATACAGACATGGGAAGACCACGAATTGTTGACGACGAAGAACAGGACAATGAGATACTGCAACGCTTTCGAGCGGATCCGACTACTTCCACTAATATTGTTGCCCGTGATCTGGGACTTTCGCAATGGAGAGTGTGGTTTACAGTGCATACTGCTGGCCTATACCCGTACCATTACACGCCGGTACACGTTATTGAAGAAGGAGACCCCGCAAGAAGGTTGGACTTCTGCAGATTTATGGTACATGCTGACGTAGAAGACCCAGATTTTCTAAGAAATATCTTGTGGACAGATGAATCCAAATTTGATAAAGATGGCATAACTAACTATCACAATGCCCATTACTGAGCCCCAAAACAACTAAGGAATCCCAATAAGAAAAGAGTGAAGGGGTCCCAACGAAGATTCAGCGTGAATGTGTGGATGGGCATTATCTCCAATCATTTGATTGGACCTTACTTTCTCCCGGACAATCTAGATGGGGAAAGCTACGAAAACTTCTTGAGAGGAGACTTGAGTGATTTGCTGGATGATCTGCCACTCAACTTGATCAGGGACATGTGGTTCCAACATGATGGCTGCCCTGCCCATTTCAGGAGAAGTGTCAGGGACTGGCTGGACACAAATTATCCAAACAGATGGATAGGACGAGGTGGGCCGTTGCCATGGCCAGCAAGATGTCCGGACCTAACCCCCATGGATTTTCATGTGTGGGGGCGCATGAAAAGTCTTGTCTACAGCGAGCCAAATCCAGTTTCGTCTGTGGAAGAATTAAGAGAAAGGATTGTGGATGCAGCAAATCAAATGAGGACAACGTTGACCACTGGAGTAGTGAAGACTGGTCTCCGTAGAAGGATGCGACAATGTATTAGAAACAGAGGCGGCCATGTTGAACATGAACTGTAGAGTAAGAAAAAGTTGTGTGAAAACCTGATTTAATAAATGACAACATGCTTACCTATTGTTTTATTTTAGTTTTTAGGGTTAAGTATTAATTTTCTTCTCCACTGTCGCCAATGAAACTAAGTTTTTTTCAATTAATTTAAATAAAACCCTAGATTGTTATAACTCGTTAGATAGCTGATGAAACGTAGATATTTTAAAACACATCTGCCGAACAACTGCCATAATATTTTTTTTAGATATCCCTTAGAGAAAAATAAACTTTCTAATATTTTTTTTAATTTCTTACCTTTCACTTGTCTACTCGGCCTATTCAATTAACTTATGCACTATTTTAATGATTGACGTTCTAAAGCATCTTATTACACATATGAAAATGCAATAATAATAATAATAAGACACACAAAATAAACAAAATTAAATTTAGTAGCCTAAAAATCGGCAATTTTAAATTAAAAAATTAAAAGTTGAATATCTCGAAAAGGGTTAAGTTTAGGGTAGGGTGTTTCATAGTTAAATAAGTCAGAAATTATGGGTACTCCATGCCCTTAACGGATCTAGCACGACTTTTCCTGTAACCCTGTATATATATTATCTAACTGGAAAGGGAAGAGATAGTGCTTCTTTAGCCGGTTTTTGAATATATTTAGAGATCGACTGTCCCTGATAGTGCAAGGAAGCTCATTCCACAGTCGTACGGCTCGGATTCTGAACCCGTGCTCGTAGGCTGCAGTGGAGCGATCTGGAGCTTTGAGCGTAGACGCCATATGAGTTCTCCGAGGCCTGCTTGAAGAAAGAAATTCGAAGCGATCACGTAGGAAGTTAGGGTAACGAGGGTTCCACAAAATATTATAAAGGAAACACAAGATATGAGAGTCCCGTCGAAGCCGAATCGGTAGCCACTTCAGCTCCCTGCAATGCTGAGATACGTGGTCATACTTGCGCAGTCCGAAGATGAACGGAATCCCGAGATTTTGAAGTCGTTCGAGTTTGTTCTGTTGTTCCTCATTTGCGCTCACCCAGCAAACATCAGCATAATCAATGAGGGGGAGAAGAAGGGACTGAGCGAGAGTTATTTTGGTCTGGCGAGGAAGAAAGTTCTGAAGTCTCCTGAGGGAATGAAAAGTTGCGTGAACTCGCCTGCTGACCTCATTAACATGCATTGACCAGGACAATTGATTATCAAAGATGACACCCAGGTTTTTAGCTTTATCGCTATACATGATTACAGTACCGTTATAAGTTACAGAAGGGACAGACAATTGCTGCAACGTGTTTAAAGAGTGTCTGGTACCTATAATCATGGCCTGGGACTTATTCGGATTAACCAGCAACCCAAATGACGATGCCCATCCACTAATACCAGCCAAGTCAGCGTTTAACGCTTCCACAGCGGAATTTACATCATCAGGAGAGAAGTGACGATAGATCTGAAGGTCATCCGCGTAGAGATGATAGGAAGAAGAGAGGACATCGGATATGGAATTGATAAATATTGAGAATAGAAGAGGAGAGAGAATGCCACCTTGGGGGACACCGGAAGAAAGGTCACACCACTCCGTACAAGCATCCTCCGACTTGATACGCTGTTTTCGGTTCCTTAGGTAAGAGTCAAACCAGCTGGCAGAGAGGGAGGAGACGTTAAGAGATTTGAGAAGTTCAACGAGAATGTCGAAGTCAACACAGTTAAAAGCACTGCTGAAGTCCAGCAGAGCCAGCACCGAGAGCTGCCTTTGATCCATGGCGACCTGAATATCATCGGTCACTTTTAATAAAGCCGTAACAGTACTATGACCCGTTCTAAAGCCAGACTGAAAAGGATTAAGTAGATTTTTAGAGGATAGATAATGGGAGAGCTGAGTATGGACAATGGATTCGAGGACTTTAGAAAGGATCGGCAGGATAGAAATGGGGCGATACTCTTTAAAGGAGGTGGGATTGGATGTTTTGGGGAGAGGGATAACTAATGCTTGTTTCCAAGCAGTAGGGAAAGAACAATTGGAAATGGAGAAATTTAAAATATGTGTTATGGCCGGAAGCAGATCATCAAGGATAGTTAGAATCATTCGTTGACAGATATTATCATCTCCTACAGCTTTGGAGCTAATTGCTAGAAATGCTTTCTTAACCGTGTCGCTTCCAACATTTCTCAGGTTGAAAGGAGTGGTGTTGGGTAATGACCTAGAGCGCAGACTCTGAAGAGTGGCTTCCTTGATAGAAGGGTCCATTACAACTGGTGGAGCAGAGAGGAATTGATTGAGAGCGTTCAGATCAACATCACCCGAATGCATGTCCTGGGATTTGCCAATACCAAGTGTCCTGAGGAATTTCCACACCTGAGCTGGGGTGTACCTTTCGATACACTCGAAGATGTGGCGGCGCTTGGCGTCTCGACAGAGACGATTGCATCGATTGCGAAGGCATTTGTAGGAAAGAAAGTTGTCATCTGTCGGATCCTTTTTGTAGTTACACTTAGCGCGATTTTTCTTAACCATTAGGCGCTTGATAGCATCGTTAAGCCAGGGCGCCGGCAGGTGTTTTACCCTGACTTTCTTAATGGGAGCATGTTTGTCGTAAAGTCCCAAGACAATTGCATTAAAGTTGTGGATTTTGTCGTCAACGTTCTCGCTCAAGATGACAGGGGACCAATCGACCAGTGAGACATCAGACCTAAGGGACTCCACATCTATGCCTTTGAAGCTTCGAATATCTATGAATTTCGTTCTGCTCTTCGACACCTAATCTTATAGGAGAGGTAGATGAGATCGTGGAAGGAGAAAGGAGAGTTAAGTTGACCGTGAGAGGCAACCTTATCCAAGTTGGAGACGATTATGATGTCTAGAAGAGAGGGAGAACAATGCGGCTGGAAATGAGTGGCCTCAAGTGGCAAGATGTGGAGATTGAATGAATCAACTATGGACCTGAGTTTGGCAGAACGGGAATTCTTTTTGAGGAGACAGGTGTTGAAATCCCCAAGAATGAGAGTGTCGTCGTAAATTGGGGTCAAATCATTAAGAAGGGATTCAAAGGTGTCGAAGTAGTCAACACGAAGAGAGGGGCTATAGAGGACACCAAGCAGCACCTTATTGTGATGAAGAACAATTTCAAGGAAGAGGTATTCAGCAGACTCGGAGTACTGGCTAGGGGATACATTAATCACCTTACAAGCAATTTCCGCACGCAGGTAAACAGCGACACCTCCGTCTGCCTTTCCGGTTCTGTCGTTCCTATATAGCCTGAAGCCTGGAAGAGAGTACATGGATGAAGGGAGTGAAGGCTTAAGGAACGACTCAAAGACAAGGATGCCGTCCACACGTTGCTCAGAAAAAGCCTCGATGAGATCGGGGTAGCTAGTGTGAATACTTTGAGCATTGATGTGCACTATGTTCAGATTTTTCCCTGACCCACCAAAGACAGTCTTAAGTTTGACGGAAAGCGGTTCTTCCACAGTAGAAATATCGCTTTCCGCACTAATAAATTCATCGCTAGAAGCACACGACAAGAAGCTATCATTATGGATATCCATACTACAAAATATATACTACAATAATGTAAATGTTAATAAAACACAAAAAAAAAACAAGTAAATAACTTAACGGAATGACCTAGACCCATTGCCAGACAACGATTGCTGAAGTAAGCAGAAAACCTACTTCTTTTAGTTATAAACAACACACAGGATAAAATAAATTAACAACTGGGCAGCGGACAGTGAAGGCACAGAAACAAAATAGAACATAACATGAAAATTATTCATATTATGTTTGGGTAGGACTTGACAGTGTTTAAATCGTATACCGTAGTTTCCATTACAGGCCAGTTTAATATTTTTGTGAACAATTGTTTTTAGGATTCTCTGTTGAAGTGTATGAATTTTGTCTATGTTAGTTTTGAAGGTCCATAGCTGGTTATCCCATAATTAATTACTGACTCGGCTTGGGTCTAGAATCGTGTCGCAGGAGAAGGGGGTAAAAGGGATAAATCTGGTAGGGGCTGTCTCCCTGATTATAACACTACCACTCTTTTTACAAGGTAATGCATATTTATCGAGTTTTAATAAAAATAGTTTCTAACCTCAAATCAGATAAAACGCGATAACGAAATGTACAAATGGGCAATTGAGTACTAAAATGGTGATGTAAAACAGTATGTGTTCCAAAATGTCACGCAAAAAAAAATGAGAATTTTCGTTCATTTATTCCGTTTCTTCTCGAGTTTCGTGAATGTTCTAATATGAAATCCCATTGTTTTTACTTGGGGGTAGTTCTAGGAATTCATATTTTCTCCAGCTAGATCGATCAAATACCTGTTTGTGCGGCGGTCGGAAAAAACAAAAAAGTGTTTATTTATCTAAATAAAAAAAAATACTCGCAAATGAGTTGCAAAATGTCGTATAAATAATGAATAATGAATAAAACCGCCTTATGAATAATATAGTAACCAACTTAGCACACTTGTATCATAAAGTTAAAATACAACTAAATTCCTTCCAGCCGACAAAATTTAAGAGACCCTCTCTTCAATTTTATCGGCTGTGGCCGTCAGTAGCATGTACTTTATTATGTATGACATAGAGCAACATGTCTGATATGTCATTATATATGGAATCCTGTTGCCATAAAAAATGTAGATCCGTAAATTCTATCTGAAATTGTAAATGGGGCTTCTAAATATTCTAAATATACAAAGCACTAACTATAACACATTTTTTTTAATGTTAATGTAAAATTCATGAACCCTTACGCTACACTGTTGGCCAGAAAAGAAAAAATAATGACATAACAATTAAGGCCAATTTTATGTTGTTTCCCCACAAATGCCCACAATAGAAGCTTCAGTACTTCAGTTGTTATTGTTTCTTTTAGTTTGGGGGTCGTTCATTTATTAGCCGGGGTAATATGAATTTGTCGGCTCTTCGACCGTAGGTATTATTGAAGCCGGTTGTTAATATTTCTTTGTTTGTGACTTTTCTTGTAAATATTTTGTGTTCCACGGGTCGGAGGCTATCACTCCTATTGTATTGTTCCACGAGTAAGCTTACTTTGACCATATTATGTTTGGGTAGGACTTGACAGTGTTTAAATCGTATACCGTAGTTTATCGGCTGTGGCCGTCAGTAGCATGTACTTTATTATGTATGACATAGAGCAACATGTCTGATATGTCATTATATGGCATCTCGAAGCTAGGTTAGGCAAAATTTTCTTCCTATTCGGCGCAATTAAATTTCTGACATATTGAAACAAAATATGCTTTGACATATCGTGGTTGATTTGTTTACCAAAATGTTCTTACAACTCGACAAATTTTAATTTCTTACATATTGTTAACGGCTATTCTTTGAATGATAAACATTAGAACTGGATTCCTCACATCCTAGAACCTATAAAAAGTGTCTTACTCAAGTTTTTGTGTATAATAGAAGCCTATTTTTGTAAGGCAACAAATATAATGGTCACCAATTTTTTTTTTCCTACCCCAAATGGATAAATGAACACCAAAAGTTGCAAAAAATATCAGGGCAAAATACTGCGGTAGCTTAGGTGAAAGGTAAAGGGGGTGAGAGGAGCGAAGCCCCTTTATCCTTCGTGTTAGGTTGAACATGTAATAACAAAAAAAAATACTTAAAACATAAACTTTTAAGTACACAAAACATAAAAAGAAGTTCGGTGATCATTTATCCAAACACAATTTGGTGGACATTTATCCATTCTGGCAGTCATTTCGAATTTATTGGTAGTAAAATAGGTGCGTTTTTGGTAATCGTATAAATATAAACCTTTTTTTAAATACCCATATAAATGTTGGCCATGTAGGATATATAGCAAACAGGCCACCAGAAGTCGCGTACAAGTTGCTTGGGTGGTTTCCTAAAACTAAGTTAATAGCTAAGTTTGTTTTAAAAATTCTTGTAGATTAACAAATAAGTACAGCGTTTAAAATTTAGCATATGATATTTTCTAGCACTTCAAAGGTCTGTCGTAACTAAGTCTCAAGTCACATATGCCTAGAACAAGTTTTGTTAGACTGCTTAAACAGTACTTAATTAGAAATGATTGAAAATTTTCCTGTTGAAAATGTTGAAAATCGCAATTATTACCAATAAAATAACACATAGCTTAGCGTCCCGCCTTTTCCCATACGGGGGGGGGGGGGGGGGCGGAGGCACAATTATCACAAATTAACTGTACAATTCTGGGAGTTTTCGTGAAAAACAATACAACAACGATAAAAACGAAACGATAAGACTTCAGCAAACACACATTTGGCTTAAATGGTCCTAAATGGTCTCTCTTCGTTTTACGGCTTCGTATCTATCTACCAAACATCCTCCTATATTATATTCAGTCTAGTCGAGCTCTGACCCCCAGACCTATCAGACCTCCCAGACCCAGGTCTCAGAAGACCATTCTCCAAATTTAGGTTAGGTTAGGAACACTACGAAGGCAGTGTTCACACGACATCTAAAAAGTTTTAAAGTTACTTTCTTTTGGTCCCGCCAAAGACTTAACTACCATTAATAATTCATTAAAAAAAACAGCAAAACTTAATTACAAAACTATCTACCTAATACTCCATACCTTTCCTTTTAGAAGACGAAATTGATACTAATTAGTAGGTACTAACTCAGCTTTCTAACAAAATTACTTCTTTTCAAAATCACTTACAATTCCCATGCAATGTTGTAATCAGGGTTCCGTACCCTAAGGGCGCCGAATGGGACCCCATTACTTCTCCTCGGCTGTCCGTCCGTCCGTCTGTCTTTCAGTTCGCCCCCCGACGGACGTCAGCGGGATGTATCTCATGAGTCGTAATATGTAGTAGTAATAGTAGTGTTGAAATTATCACAGAATGCGTATTACAGAGCTCCGTTTGTGTTAATGGGTTCGACGGTCGCTTCTCACACAGGAGATGCAGGTTCGATTCCTGACCATGTACCAATGAGATAATAAATTTATCTTAAGTACACTATATGGACGTCCTAACGATGATGGAAAACCGCGAGGAAACCTTCATTACTCCATAGCTGCAGCGATAGGCTAGCCCACTGTCACGCGAAATGAGTATTGAACAACTGGCTCAAAGTGGGCACAATTGTGCCTCTATGTGCCGTATGGGAAAAGGCGTGATGCTTATGACGTGTTATGTTATGTGTATTTCTGTTGCCGTGCCGGTAACAAATAACTCCACGAGGTATTATACATTAAAGGGGGTCACCATACAGGAGAATAGTAGTTTATTATGTGACTGGTACATAATGCCTAATTTAATATGTACAGTTACATACACTAGTTTATCTACACACTTATCATAAGCTCTCTTTGATGTGTTCAGGAACCGCATGTTCTACCGGCACTGTGGCATTGATAATTGCTCTGCACTTGTTTAGCTTGTTCAGTAGTACCAACTTCACTCTAGTCGAGCTCTGATCCCCAGACCTATCAGACCTCCCAGACCCAGGTCTCAGAAGACCATTCTCCAAATTTAGGTAGCACTACGAAGGCAGTGTTCACACGACATCTAAAAAGTTTTAAAGTTACTTTCTTTTGGTCCCGCCAAAGACTTAACTACCATTAATAATTCATTAAAAAAAAACAGCAAAACTTAATTACAAAACTATCTACCTAATACTCCATACCTTTCCTTTTAGAAGACGAAATTGATACTAATTAGTAGGTACTAACTCAGCTTTCTAACAAAATTACTTCTTTTCAAAATCACTTACAATTCCCATGCAATGTTGTAATCAGGGTTCCGTACCCTAAGGGCGCCGAATGGGACCCCATTACTTCTCCTCGGCTGTCCGTCCGTCCGTCTGTCTTTCAGTTCGCCCCCCGACGGACGTCAGCGGGATGTATCTCATGAGTCGTAATATGTAGTAGTAATAGTAGTGTTGAAATTATCACAGAATGCGTATTACAGAGCTCCGTTTGTGTTAATGGGTTCGACGGTCGCTTCTCACACAGGAGATGCAGGTTCGATTCCTGACCATGTACCAATGAGATAATAAATTTATCTTAAGTACACTATATGGATGTCCTAACGATGATGGAAAACCGCGAGGAAACCTTCATTACTCCATAGCTGCAGCGATAGGCTAGCCCACTGTCACGCGAAATGAGTATTGAACAACTGGCTCAAAGTGGGCACAATTGTGCCTCTATGTGCCGTATGGGAAAAGGCGTGATGCTTATGACGTGTTATGTTATGTGTATTTCTGTTGCCGTGCCGGTAACAAATAACTCCACGAGGTATTATACATTAAAGGGGGTCACCATACAGGAGAATAGTAGTTTATTATGTGACTGGTACATAATGCCTAATTTAATATGTACAGTTACATACACTAGTTTATCTACACACTTATCATAAGCTCTCTTTGATGTGTTCAGGAACCGCATGTTCTACCGGCACTGTGGCATTGATAATTGCTCTGCACTTGTTTAGCTTGTTCAGTAGTACCAACTTCACTCTAGTCGAGCTCTGATCCCCAGACCTATCAGACCTCCCAGACCCAGGTCTCAGAAGACCATTCTCCAAATTTAGGTAGCACTACGAAGGCAGTGTTCACACGACATCTAAAAAGTTTTAAAGTTACTTTCTTTTGGTCCCGCCAAAGACTTAACTACCATTAATAATTCATTAAAAAAACCAGCAAAACTTAATTACAAAACTATCTACCTAATCCATATCCATACATAATCCATACCTTTCCTTTTAGAAGACGAAATTGATACTAATTAGTAGGTACTAACTCAGCTTTCTAACAAAATTACTTCTTTTCAAAATCACTTACAATTCCCATGCAATGTTGTAATCAGGGTTCCGTACCCTAAGGGCGCCGAATGGGACCCCATTACTTCTCCTCGGCTGTCCGTCCGTCCGTCTGTCTTTCAGTTCGCCCCCCGACGGACGTCAGCGGGATGTATCTCATGAGTCGTAATATGTAGTAGTAATAGTAGTGTTGAAATTATCACAGAATCCGTATTACAGAGCTCCGTTTGTGTTAATGGGTTCGACGGTCGCTTCTCACACAGGAGATGCAGGTTCGATTCCTGACCATGTACCAATGAGATAATAAATTTATCTTAAGTACACTATATGGACGTCCTAACGATGATGGAAAACCGCGAGGAAACCTTAATTACTCCATAGCTGCAGCGATAGGCTAGCCCCCTGTCACGCGAAATGAGTATTGAACAACTGGCTCAAAGTGGGCACAATTGTGCCTCTATGTGCCGTATGGGAAAAGGCGTGATGCTTATGACGTGTTATGTTATGTGTATTTCTGTTGCCGTGCCGGTAACAAATAACTCCACGAGGTATTATACATTAAAGGGGGTCACCATACAGGAGAATAGTAGTTTATTATGTGACTGGTACATAATGCCTAATTTAATATGTACAGTTACATACACTAGTTTATCTACACACTTATCATAAGCTCTCTTTGATGTGTTCAGGAACCGCATGTTCTACCGGCACTGTGGCATTGATAATTGCTCTGCACTTGTTTAGCTTGTTCAGTAGTACCAACTTCACAGACAAATTATGGGCGGCACGCAGGCGGACGTCGGGGTTCGAAATTTGAATGTCATAATTTGTCGAAAAATCAATTTTCAAATAAGAAATGAGTTTTTACCAAGTAGTATAACATTATGCTGGTTGTAACGTGCGGTTTTTGGACGCAGTAAAGAGGGTTTATGATCGTGCGTAGATAATTATTTTTATGCCCCAAATAAGAGACGTGATGTTATATTATAAACGCAAATTTCGCGGCAGATTTTATTATCCTCTGTAGCGCAATTGGTTTCACGGCGGATCCGCTATCAGTAGATCAGTAGGGACTGGTAAACCCGGTTCGCACATACTTTTGTGTTTTAGTTTTATTATTTTTATCCTTAAGTAGTCTTCATAATTCTTTATATCAACACATATTAAATTTAAAAGGTTACATAAGGAGAAATCATTTCTGCAAAGGCGAGCTTATCTCTAAAAAGAGATTTCTTTCTGCAAACCAAGGCATGTCATAGTCTTGTACGGAGGTACGGGGAACTCTTCGTGTCCGAGTCTTGACCTGCCTCTGTCCTCTTCAAATACAATTATCCAAAGTTTGATAGAATTTGCAGTTTTATGCAAATTTCTTAGGCAAACAATAGGATAATTCGACAGATAGACTATAGTCTATCAATAATTATCACCCTCTATTAGCTCCAGTATGTCACAAATATTTACTAAATATTTACTAAATAATCACATTACATAGTATTGATTTAAAAACTTTGAAACCTAATGTAATTGCCAAAATATTGTGTCATATTTTGACATGACACAATATTTTGGCAATTACTATATATGTATATTTAAACTTCAATACGTAACGTATCGCTCTCACAACAAAAACAGATTCTCGTGTGCTGTGCTGCAGAAAAAACCGCTTATCGTCACAGATGTGTTTTTTTTGTTTTACCTATTTTTTCCACCAACATTGAATATAACATCGCAATTGTTAGAGTTCCGTAGCCAAAATTTCCGGATGCCTTAAAATTTCGCCACGTTTTAAATCTAAACACACTGTGAAGTGAACATTTTAACTGTTTATGTTTTACGATTCAGGTTGTTTAAGGTAATCAGGGCTTTTGGGTAACCCTAAATACATATCTCGCCTGGCCAAATCATTATCATTAGTCATGGTTGTTTATCTATCTAAGTATAATATTTATCTATATGTATAAGTATGTGTATCGTTGTCTAGTACCCAAGATACAGGGAATCCTAGTTTGGGGCTAGATCAATGTGTGTCAATAGTGTCCAATGTATTATTATTATTATTATTATTATATTTTAAATCACTAACTAACTGGTTTTGCTAAAAGTGCCATAAGTACTTGGCGTGTTAGTTCAGTATCTACAGGATTTCCGGTGATTCGATACTTTTATTGTGGAGGGTCATAGCATAATAGCTTGCCGAAAATTAATGGGTTTGGAGTAATTTAGGTTATAACCTTTGTTTTTTTTCTTGTCACAAAGGTATATTTTTATGAAAAAACTGAGTTACTTTGGGTAACTCTTTGTCTATCGTTTGTTAGCTAAGACTTCAATGATTATCTGGTTTTATTAATGGCTTAACCTCTCACGACCCGTTGACAAAAAAATGGAACAAAAGTTATGAAAAAATGTTGAAAGAACAGTTCGCGCGATCGTGAAGAGTTAAAGTTAAAAATCTCTTAGTTTTGATGCAGAGAGTCCATTAACTCACGTAATGAGAAAACTAACTAATTTAAATTTTGATTACAGCAATTTTGTTCAAAATATGTGGAAATGAGCGTAGAAAGTGTATAGGAATCAAATCGGCTTTCATTACGACGACCGGGACGACCCGAATGGCCGAGTCGGCAGTGACCCTGCCTACGAAGCCAAGGGTCCCGGGTTCGAGTCCCGGTGGGGGCAAATATTTGTTTGATAGAACGGATGTTTGTAACCTAGTCATGGTTGTTTATCTATCTAGATATAATATTTATCTATATAAGTATGTGTATCGTTGTCTAGTACCCAAGATACAGGGAATCCTAGTTTGGGGCTAGATCAATGTGTGTAAATAGTGTCCAGGGTATTATTATTATGTAGTATAACAAATTTTCCGATGCTTCGTTAGGAGATGTAATCGAAAAACTAAAAAACGGGTACCTCTTTGTGCCCCCTCTCCCTCTAGGGCTTACCTCAGAGGGGACAGGACTTTTAGTATATTTGACTCCCTAACTCGTCCAATCGAAGTTCTGAAGTCAAACTTTCTGCTTCGACATTTCCATTTACTTTTACCTTACATTTACTTGTAATCACTAATTTATTAACCTAATATCTCTGAATAGAATTAAAATTTTTCTCATCACGTCAGTTGATGGCCTCACTACATCAAAATTTAGAGTGTTTTTTTACTTTAATCTATTTCACGTAATCATTGATATATTAGCTAACAAACGACAGTCAATGTGTTTCCTAAAGAGGTAGAAAAAAAATAAAAAGTTGGAAACCTAAATTCTACGAAACCCATCAATTTTCGCAATGGTTGCTGGAAATAGGCTCTACTTTAACCACTCACAATCTGTGCATCGAATTACGGGACATCCTGTATATTCATAAAATGTTCAAGATTACTTAAATGATGGAACTGTATGGGGTTAATAATCTAGCTCAACACAGACCTTGTTGTTAATAATATTTCTAATTATTTATTATTGCTAATAAGCAATAATAAATATAATATTAAATTTTTTAATATTTTTTATTATTATGATTAATAAATCATAATAGTAAAAAAAAAGTATTAGTTAATCACAACCAATTTTTAAAAGAGATTTAAAAATCAATCTGTGGGAGTTTCTTCGCCCTTCTCCTCCCACAGTGGTCCAAATGTAGACGAGAGGAAAAAAATGACGTTTGCTGTTCGGCGAATACGAATATTCGTATTCGCCGAATAATAGACATTTATCGAATATTCGTATTCGGCGAATACGCGCGTCGGTCGTCGGCACGTAAAATACGACGAGTGCATAGGCATTTGGCGAGAAGATGTCCATTTTCCAAGTCTGAAAAACTCGCCCAAAAATATTTTTCATTGAAGCCATGTTCAGTCGCCTCGGAGTCTTTTTTCAACAGCTGGAAACATCCAGACTGAAAAAAGAAATCGCTTAAAACCAGAAAATCTACAAATTTGTTTTTTTTTAAATAAAAATTTGCCTATTGTAAATTTTAATTATTACGAGAATAGAAATTCATCAAATAAATTTGTCTTTTATTACCATGGCGAGATATTCGTATTCGTATTCACCGAATAGTAGGTTTGATATTCGTATTCGTATTCGTAAAAGTAGTATTCGTTGCATCACACATGTAAATTAAATCTACAGTAATAAAGACCTTTGACATTGATTCCGGACATTTCGGCCTAGAGCAGGAAACAATACTAGTGTTGCTCGACTTTGCAACGCAACAGGACAATACACAGCCTCTGGACAAAGAACGCGATTTTACCTTTTTTCTGATTCCTTTCTAGAAGTAGGCACCTACCATGGGATTCAGTAAAACCTATTTAAACGATAACCGTGTTACCCCAAAAATGTTACACATAGTTTAACCTCAAAACAAACGTCAAATCCTATTTTGCCTACATTTTTGTCTTTAAACAAGTGTTGAACAGGAGTTTTTTTATGGTAAGACCCTTTAGCTCTATGGGACAGATCATCTGTCATTTTACAAAAATAAAACCGGTCAAGTGCGAGTAGGACTTCGGACCCGCACACGAAGGGTGTACACGGAAAACTTAGAACGACGGTCTTTTGTACGAGTACACCTTTGAAATTGTTAATAATTAAATATGAAATACTAGGTAGGACTAAATTCAAGGCCGGACATCCAAATATTTTTGTATGTAGTATATAAGTATTGAGCTATGTACTCAGGTTAACGAAACTTTTTGCTCATTGTAACCGGAAGTGGAAGGAAAGTGAGTGACTTTTTTACAGAAATAAAATCAAATATGATAAAAAACTTAATAATTTCGATTATAATTCGAATGAGCAATTATTAATCATATAGTGACAAATAACTACCACCACACTAGAATATCCTGTGTAGTGGGAACGAGAAACAGCGCCATCACAGACATATAAACATCCAAGACCTGGTTTTTTTTTGTTTTCCCCCAGCCGTGGATCGAACCCGGGCAGAGTCAGAATGCACAGAGGTCGTCAAATGACTGTCATTCGAGTCATTGTATGACTCGATACTCTAATCGGGTGCAAGGACAAGGTCACTCTGCTGCACACTTCCTGTTTACACTACAGTTCTCTCTCCTCAAGGCTCCTGTGTGAAGAAGTCAGTCTATTCTATAGGTGTAGGCACTGATCTTTAAACTCACGCGGGCAAAATTAAAAGGGTTAGTTATCTATCTAGTTAGCTATTTAATCGCACATCAAAAATACTGATTTTCACAACAAAAAAGCATCAGCAAAGACACTTTTTATGTTTTTAAGTATTTTTGTTGTTCTTACACGTTCAACCTAATAAGAAGGATAAGCTTCACCTTCACCTAAGCTACCGCAGTATTTTGCCCTGTTATTTACTGTGAAAATCAGTATATTTGCTGTGCAAATCAGTATTATTGATATGCAGTTTAATATTTCCCAAATAAAAATCCCATTGATTTTGTCCAGCGTAGCGATTACGATTGGAGAATGGAAACAATCAAAGCCTCAAAGAGCAAGTTTATCGGTGTAGTGTAGAGAATTTCAAAAAGGAGTATCTTCTCAGCTTCTTAGTAACTACTCCCTTATTAGGCAATTTTCTAATAGTGTCTTAAGTGATACGCGATACCCTATTAAGTGGCAGACATAAGCATTTACATACAGACAAATGCATTGCTTCTTGCCCCACACTGGGACACCCTGTGTTGTGGGAACCAGAAACAGCAACGTCACACACATATAAACATCCAAGACCTTTGTTGAAGGTTGAAGTTTGTATGAAAACACAACCGGGTTTTCAAGATAGCGGATTTTCCTTTAAGATGGATTTTTTTAGGAACTTTATGATAACAATCAGAACGCTATTCTTCTTTAACATTGCCATCATTTTAGGGTTGCGTACCTAAAAAAAACAACAACGGAGCCAACATTGGATCAAACATTTGTCCGTCCGCCCGTGCGTAAATAGATATTTATGCTACTAGTGGGGAAAGTAGTTCATTTCCGACGAGTGCCATTTTTATTAACGGGCGAGCGAAGCAAGCGACTGTACAAGTCGACGCGAGTTGGAAAGAATTTTTATGCACGTGTATCATACAATGTCAATTTACTTAATATGCTTATCTCACTGGCAAGACGAAACGGTGGCGCCGTGGCTAACAAACTTGGCTGGTGGCAGGGACTCTAGTACCGCGCATGTGCAAATAGCTGCTTCTTCGTATCGCAAAAAGGCACTAGCACAATATACGTTTAGCGAAACATATTTTATTATAGTTTAGCCAAGTTAATTATATTAAAAAATAATTTACTGACCACAATCGAAATCTAAGAGTAGTTTATGTGACTGCTACATAATGGAGGGCATTAAGGCGAGTATAATAATATCACTCGAGAGTTTTAATGCCTAATTATGTACAGTTACATACACTAGTTTATCTACACACATATCAAAAGCTCTCTTTGATGTGTTCAGGAACCGCATGTTTGACCGGCATTGTGGCTCTGCAGTTGTTTAGCTTGTTCTGTAGTACCAACTTCAAGCAGGCGGGCGTCGGCGTTCAAAATTTGAATGTCAGTACCAACTTCACAGACAAACTAGGGGCGACAAGCAGGCGGGCGTCGGCTTTCGAAATTTGAATGTCATAATATGTAGAAAAATTACACATTATGGTCATAATGTGTAATTTTTCAGATAAGAAATGAGTTTTACTAAGTAGTTTAACATTATGCTGATCGTAACGTGCGGTTTTTGTACGAAGTAAAGAGGGTTTATGATACGTGTGTAGATAAAGTAATTAATTACGCGTTTTAATATAATGTATACTACAATACATTTTATTATATCTTTTATGTGAATGAAAATTTTTACTTGATTAATTTGTAAAATTTTACTCAGATCGTAAAAACTCTGTGTCGGACTCACGACGGATTTTTTTTAATCACTAGAAAAAATGACACTGTCCGCACGATTACGCTGCTTGGAAAACGCTCTTTTCGAGAAAATGCATTGTTAAGTACATTAAACGACCGAATTCTGTTGATAATTGTCATACTTATGTATTTAAGTGTTACGTAAACAAATTCATTTTGAATTTGGCGGGCACTTTTAGGGGGCAATTCAAATATATTAAAAAACTGTATCATGGGACATGTCAAATGAAAGGGCTTGTCGCGAGGATCTCCATTAACTTTTCATAATTTTTAAATACTTAGTTAAAAGATAAAAAATATGACAAAGAAAGACTTTCCCCTCCCTTATCTCGGAAACTACAGATCCTAACATTTTGTAAAAAGATACGCAACTTTATGCGTTACTTCGGAACCCTTCGGGCGCAAGTCCGACTCGCCCTTGGCCGGTTTTTAAGCTTAAGGTTTCAAATGGCCAGATCAAAATTTAATTTACCTGCACTATTTCTCGATTCCTGCTATTGTAAATAGAGTACCTATCTAAGAGAACGTAGATTTCGTTGTATTATATTTGCTTGCTCCAGCGACGAGTAATTGACTTCTCGATCTAGTTAGTAACATATTGCAACTTGATCTGGCCCGCTCCACTTGTTCAGAGTGTCTCGTAAGAAGGGGGCTTGCCTGATGTGGTAGTAGACAACAAACATACTAAGAAAAATAATAAGTCTATTCACTATATGCCATAGTTTTAGTCTAGAACACGATTAGAAGAACGAACGACGACCTCTGTGGCGCAGCGGTTGTGGCTCTGTTTACCATGCGAGAGGTCCCGGGTTCGATCCCCGGCTGGGGGAAAAATGCACCAAGTCTTGGATGTTTATATTCAAATTCAAAAAGAGTTTATTTCCATAAGAAACACATAGGTAACATTTGGAGAATGTCAAATCTTAAACTAACACATGTATAAGGTACAGGGAAATATAGAACTCAATTTGAATTCCGTCACCTCAATGTTTTAGATGCTGGAGGCAAAGAGGCGACTAGAAACCTCCAGCTTTATACGTTATTTTTTACAGAATTGGAGCAAACACCTTCCCAAGCTTTCTTGTCTTCTACATAATCTGATATTTTGTAGTAACCTTTTTTACATAAGTGATTTTTAACAACATTTTTAAATTTATTTACAGACAATCCTTGTAACTCAGTCGGTATTTTGTTGTAAAATCGAATACATTGCCATTTAAAAGATACATTAACCTTATGGAGCCTAGCAGTAGGTATAGCTAGTTTATTCCTATTTCTAGTGTTGACATTGTGCCTGTCGCTATTCTTAGGAAATTTATCAATATTTTTGTGGACGTACATTAGGTTTTCATAAATATACTGACACGGCACTGTCATAATGTTAATTTCCTTAAATTTACAACGCAGTGACTCTATATGTGAGTGACATCGCTGTTTCTGGTTCCCATGATACAGTGCGTGGGGCCAGAAGCAATGTGTGTACCTGTATGTAAAGGTTTATGTTTATGTTCTGTACGTACAATGGCTGTACAAACACATTCGTGCGTACGTCTATGCTTAGACTTATCTAACCAAAATATTTTGTGTTTGCGTTGTGTTGCAGTCAGTTTTTGCAGTCCAAACCTCACACTTACACTATCCTTACATTACCTACTAGAAGTCATCGCCTGGTATTAACAGTACTGTACTAAAGGGTCTCATTCCCAACAACAATCATTTCAGATTCAGAAATAAGAAATTTATTTGCTAATGAAAGTAAGGACCTCGAAATGCAATGTCGCCTGTTTCATGACTGCGAAAATGAAATGGTTTTCCGAGTCGTGACTTTAATACGAATAAAAGAATACGACATTTGAATTGAAGGGAATTGATAATGGATGGAGGCATTTGTATGTTTTTGATTAACGGTCGATTTTTCAATCCTCAGTTAAAGTTTATCTGTTTATCTGAGGAATTTGACGGAATTTGTACATGCTAAATATCAAGTAAAGGTATCCGTTTCTCTGGGGATCGAAAAATCGCCCCTTAGTCACGAACTGTATCGACCGGCCCCCTTATGATGTTAGTCAAATCGATCGGAAATTGTGGGAAATTCCCATACACAAAACGTCAATTGCTAACTGCGTTGGATTTGCTGTGGCTTTGAGCTACAGAATAAAACGTCTGCATTAATGTTGTGGCAGCACCAGAACCAGTTTTAATGTAAGTGCTCTGTAAATGTAATGGTCATAAATCGTAATACAAACTAATTGTGTTAGCTTTTTATACATTTCCATAAGGCAACTCATTCACGATGACTACGTCACTCTTCCACGAGATCATTTGTCAAATAATGCTTTTCCGTAAATGATATCATACATTTGCTCAATCAATTTGCAGAGACTTCAAAACCAATTGATTGTCAATATACGACGTACGTAGTTTAGGCAGAAAAATATTACTCGTTCAAATATTGTGAAAATACAAGCTCCCAGTTTCAAATCGAATCTAATATTTTTATTGGCAGAGAAAATAAATGATAATTCTGTTACAGTTTACTTACTCTCTCTAACAACAATTATTTTCTACTTTGTTCTTGGGATATCCTAATTAGATACTAAATAGTTGAACCTCGAAATAAAATATACCTAAAAATACAACTTAAACATATTGAAACATCATCTTATGCAAATCATATTTACCTAAATAGGTAGTACCTTTACCTTTAATTTAAAGGCTTTTGTTTTGGAAACTATTTTGGAAACAAATGATATTTTAATTTACTTTGTAACGCTTCCTCTTAAAAACAAGAAGTCATTAAAAAAACTGCAAAATTTTATGAAATAAAAAGAAGACTGGCTTTTATTGCTCGTGCGTAATGAAACCTGTTCTAAGGTCGTTCTAGATCTTGTTTTACCTACGTCATAAAATCCCTTAAAATTTTCCCAATGAGGCAATGAAATGAGTCGACAATCGTTACCAATAATTCGTTTGCGTTTTCATTGCAGGGCAGGTTTTTGTTGACAAAACAAATTAAAGAATCCGCTATGATAATGATTTTTTAATGTCAATGTCATTGCACTTAAGTCGGGGTAACTATCCAATTTACTACTTTAATGACGTTAGATTAATAGATAATATAATGCGGGCGTATTATGAATAATATTTCTAATTGTGTAGGCGCAGTCTAGAGGACGGCAGCTTTGTCGCGTTATTTTTTGTATTTTATTTTATTTTTACGTATTCAGAGGGTCTTAGTTAAATAACAACATTATAGTGTCTACGAGTTAAAGTGATTGTGTGTTACTGTACCGAGATAATAAAGCAGGTAAGGTTTACTCAAAATATGTCTTCGCATAAACAAGTCTGCAAAAAGTGTGGTCACGGCAATACAAGATTGGTAAATATTGCGAGTGTTTTGTAAAAAAAAATAGTCTGGTTTACCTTAGCATTTATACGCAAGAACAAAAAATCTTAATGATTCCGAGTGTTTAAGTTAAATATCGATTTTAGTTGACTATCATCCTGGAACATAATTTCATAACTTCCATTGGCTCTGATGCTGAAAGAAACTACGTTGTAACATTGACATCAATTTGCACCCTGTCACTTGTAAACTGCAGAGTAGGTATACAACGTAGCTAAATTCTTTTGTTTTTAATTATTCACGTGTTGAGAACTCTACAATGTTGGCAAATTACTTGACCTATACCTATTGTGTTTTTGCAGTAGTATATAATAAGATCTATCTCGAAACTAGATGCAACTTGCCCTCTGCAGTCTCTAATTATAGCATTATAAAACCTATCGAACCTCTCCGTATTCGCCAGAATCGTAGTCACAGGTCTTATTCGTCCATGGTCCACAGTCACTTATCAGGTAATTCTGTGAGTATACATTATACCCCAAGAATCAGTCAAGTTCAGGCAGGAAGATTGATGGGATTGGATGATGTTATCACACCATCAATTTAAAGTTTTTTGACCTTACGATTTTATAATCAATTTTATTCTTAAAGACGTCTGATCTTTCATGATTTAGTGAACACGAAATTACAGTGCAGTACGATGAGTTGCTTTGACTTTGTCAGAAAGATCATATAATAAATGAATGTTGCCATTACATACATTTTCAAAAAACCATCCAAGTGCATGTCGGACTTCGCACATTTAAATTTAGAATATAAACCAATAAAACTAAATTAGGAAGGTACTCACTTCACTTACTCCTGAAACACCTTTCTGTTTATTTTATGTCCAATCCTTTATTGAACTTTTGACATTTCCTTATTGTGTACAATATAAGACATATTTTTGGTTGCAGATGTCAAAAGTGTAGTGATTTTTATCTGTCAAAAAACCATTAATAGAGTGAACAAAGTATAGCCAAAATAGCACTATCATTCTTGACCAGCAAATAATTTCTTTGTTTTTCATAATGTTAGTATGAATGACAAAGTTATATTTGCGGTTTTTAATAAATGTTTTATATCTTAAAAACTGCTTATTTTATTTTGTTCAAACAAATTTTTGTTGAAAGTGTTTATTGAAATACACAACATATATCTTATTTACTCTTACAGTAAAAGTTAGAGGACACAATTTTTTCCACTTGGGGAGGATCTGTCTCTTTAACGATTTAGTTTGAAGAAAAATGGTTTCAAGAACCTCAACGTCATTTTTAAAGACCTATCTTTATACACCCCACACAAATAGGTTTGATAAAAAAATATTTTTTGGTTTCTGTTCTATCCCTTAATTTTTTATTTTTTTTATAAAAATTGTAAAGAGGTTCACAGAATACATCTAAATACCAAGTTTCAACTGTGTAGTCCTGATAGTTTCGGAATAAAGTTGCTGTGACATAAGGACGAGCGGAGGGACAGACGGACAGACAGACTTAACGAAACTATAAGGGATCTTTATCTCTACGGAACCCTGAAAAGGACATGATCAATACAGTATTAAGACGAAGGGTATTGTGAAATGTCCATCTTTGAAGCATTATTCCTCCTAAAGAAGACATTTTCCAAATCCAGAAAAAAAAATGACATTCCTTTCATTCAATTTTAGTGTTTGAATACATCATAAAATCAATAGGAACTATATGAAAAAAAAAACGAAATAGATATTTTTCGCCTGAAACGTGTTATCTTTTGGGTTCTAAAAGAAATAGTGATATGGTTTTTGCGTCAAAAAATAGGTATTCAAATTATATTACATCGCAGTGTTCAAAATTATAGAAATTATCAGTGGATTTTGAAAAATTGTTAAAAAAGCAAAATATACGCACTGTTCTGCCGCCCGCAGCGACTGATAACAGCCATGGTGCAGTGCGTGAGCTGTTATGTCCTTTATTTTAATATGGTAGTGACCAAAAGGATATCATTCAGCGGTCATACATTTTCAAGCTAAATGTATAACCGCTTGAAATGGATATTTTATAATGGGCTAAATCTGAAAGTGCCGGCCAAATAAAAATAACGTTATATATCCATATTTTTCTTTGGCCGGCAAAATATCGATTTTTCGAAATCATTTAATAAAGCGAAGAATGTCCATACAGCTTTGATGTGGTAATAGCAAAGTAGATACATTGTCGTGGCGGGTAAAGTCGGCAATTGCAGGAAGAATATAGAGTTCGAACTTCTAATACGAGTTAGGAAATTGCTATCGATCCTAGTGATTTTATTAAAAAAGCAAAGAAAATATATGAAAATTCTGTAGAAAATAAAATAGTTGTTGTCAGCACTTTTTTTTTAGAGATTTCGTTCGAGTTCGTTATCCCGCCAATGGTAGGTAAATATTTCATGTTTTTTCTTGAGGCAAAGGAATTTTACTCGATGGTAAGACCTTGTGTGTGACGGTGTTTTACCGATTTTTTATTCCAAAGCAAAAATGAAAAAGTAAACTTAGTAAAAACGAAAACGCCCATGTTCGAAATTTAAATAAAACGTTACTTCCATACCTCAAGATTAATAATTAAGTAAGTCTTCACTTTCATAGTTTCATTTCTGGCGTTTTTATTTTCTTATTATTAAAATTAGAGTCTTGTCTTTACTTTGGCTGTAAAATTTATATTTTTGCGCATGTTGTAACATACATATAATAACATATTCTAACGAAATACAACATAGTTTTTGGTTAGCCGGCACTTTTATTTCTAAACCCAAATGAATGATGTCTTTTCAACTAGCACGAATCGAGTTGCTAATTCTAACGATACACGAGCCTTAATAGATCCGGATGGTATTTGCGTCTGAAGTCCAAAGCAAAGGCTATTCTGCCACCCCTCATGATATATTCCTCGGTTCACAAACTCGTATGAGTTACTGTGCCGACGTCGCTGTGACGCAGGTCCGCATACCTTTTGCACCCATAGCATGACCCGAGCGACTCGCGTTTATCGCGCATTTAATGGCGTCTAAATGTCAAAATTCGCGACTTACTCATACAAAAATGACACATAGACGTGATAAAATGCGCGGTGATCGCGAGTCGCGCGGGGCATGCTGCCCCCGTAGGCCTGCGCAGGCGCATGTTTTCGCGCACTCTACCGTCAGTCGCTACCTGCCGTGCCAGTGGACGCCCTGTGTGCGCGCCACTGTAATCGCATTGCCGAATCGATCTTTTATTTGTATTCAATACAAGCCGGCACGCTCCTTTAGAAAGGACACTTTCCGCTAGCCTCAATCGGGTAGCATTCCGCACGTGAGTAGCCAAATTACACACTTGTTTAATAATTTTATATTTTTTAATGATATCTAACAAGTTCTATTATTTATCGATCTAGCTATCGTTAAATTTAATTCGATTTGTTTATTTGTTGTCGGTCATTAAACCCATAGCGCGATATTACATCAATGTTCAGAATATGAAAACATGTTTGATATCATTATTTTATCTAATGGTAAGATATCCTGTCATCTGTAGTGTCAGCATCTCCTGTATTTTCCGCCTTGGGCCCTGGTCTTCATGCCTTGGTTAACATTCCCCTAGTTAAAGTAACTTTATTCCTTCAACTGATCCTGTTTTTTCTCCTAGGGGGTAATGCAGTAACTTTGTTTTTAACTGTCTTCCGATTTTACAGTGATATGCGGCTTTTGGAATCGATTTTATGCATCGTTTGCTCTTTAATAATCAGGCATACGCGAAATAGTTTTTTTTTTTTAATATAAATTTGGCATCATATTAGATGCCAAATTTATATAAAAAGCTATTTCCGTTTAATCTTTATACGAAACTCCAACGCTTTGAATTGACGTGAGTCGTTAAGTATTAATTATTGAGCTACGATAAAAAATGGGTTTCACTTAACAACCTGCCTACGTCTTTAAACCGAAATAGGCATTAACATAGATATCACTATTATCCAAGAGATGTCGTCAAGATATCGAAAAATTATTTGTAATGGGGTTCTATTGACACAATTTTCTACGAATCCCTAAAGACTATCATCGCGTGTTTATATTTTGCCTAAAATGTAGCCAGATAATAAAATTTCCATTCGCGGATATAATTACCTAATCAAGACTTAATGTTTCTTTGCAAGTTTAGGTAGGGCAAAGTATCTTATTATTATTTTATTTATTCCATATGGGGAAATCCAGACAGCCATACTTATTTGTTAATCTGATCAAATGAGGTCTCATTAACTTATACTACACTGGAACAATTTTGCCCAGAAATATCCATAAGCAAGCATATGCAACCATGATGTCCATGATACGGTTTACAAATTGAAGCTGGTCTGATAAATTCTTGAGCAATATTGCCAAATCTTCTTTAAAATATTTTCCTTTTACCAACCCAGGTATTTCGTTTCTGCTTTGGTATTTGTTAACATCATATCTGTCTGCTCGCTGGGCTCTTAATTTATGCATGTATTGAACCACGGGTTGCCAAAGATTTGGGTCGCAACGCATGTCGGTTGTACAATTCGTGGCCTATGGGTGTCGGTCTATTTTTGAAAAAGATGCGGTATCCACTGTTGCAAACAAAAATGTGTTGCATTTTCAATTGTGCACCGTTGCTGAGTGAAATATGTTTACTCAACTTTTGTTGGCGATAATGGAATTTATGAATAAGAAAAAATATTGATGAAGGGTCTGACTCGCTCATCCAGGAAGAAGCCTGTTCATAAAGAGACGAATATTTCGAAGAGCAAAGCGATTACTGTTCTAGATCTCTGCAAAACTATTCCCAGTGTCTAATTAAATAGCGATTCCTTGCATTTGACCATTAACAGTTAAAGCGTTGGAAAACAAATGAGTTCTTCGACCGTCCGTTGCTCAACCTGCGCCATTGCTGCTCAGTGTCCAATTGATGTTCGCTGAGTTGCATATCGATGGCATTGCGCAAACATTGTCGTCGCGTTGAATTTTATGTCCACCCGCCATTGCTGCCCGCGACCTCGACCTACACCCCGTTTCGTAACCCTCAGGGTACACAAAGCGCGTACTGAATGCGGATCGCGACACATTACGGGTGTTGGGTGTGTCAGGATTTAGGGGGTGGCACTAATTGACATGGCATTAGCATTAGTTGGAACGAAAGGATTCAAATGCAATTGTGGGGTGGGGTAATCATCTAGATAGACCGATGACCGTTAAATGTTGTCAGGGAGTAACTGGTTAAGACCGAAGACAGAAGTTGTAAATTTTGCGACATTACTGGAGAGACATCTAGCAGTACTATGACAGGCTGACACAATTATTGTGGTGTCTTGTTTCTTTAAACGACAGTATAAAGAAGGCATCGAAACGCCTTTGTCGCCAGCAAAACCATATGCGTGTCTAGTTTGTGGAGTTATGCGGAGTAATCGGAGCAGCAGTTGTCTGAAAACCGGAAGATACCGCCGTAATAAGCCGAGCTAACCTAGACAAGCCAAACATGACATTGACACTGCCCGCCCCTCCCGAGCGGAACTGAACTGACCGTCCTATAGTGCTGAACTTGTAGCTTTGTTGTTACATCACGTGGTGAGTCCACTCCACCTGGATTCGCGCTATCTGTTACATCGAACTGGTCATGCCGACAGACATACATTGGTATTTTAGATGTACAGATTACATTGCACCACAAGACAAGGTCGTACACATGTGGTTTTATTTATAGCATACAACTTTTTGGCTAATAAGTAATTGCAGACTTTAGAGCAACATTCCAGCGAAATTGACCGGAAAGTGCGTGTTAAGAAATCAATGGTTCCTTATGCTAACGAGTGACAGATCCTAATCTTAGCACAACAACATATGATCCGGTATTAGAATGTTGTTGCACGTTGACATTGCGCAAGTGTCCGATTGAAGATGTCCGATGGTGTGGGCGAGAGGCTCGACGGCGGCGGTGGGTTCCGCAGGGCGGTGCAGGCCCCACGGCGCGGCGCTCGGCCCAGCGCGAGCTGGCGCAACACCCTTACGTAAAACTGCGACCTGCCTGCCACTCGGTCGTCGAGGTGAAAGTTGCTACGTCGAAGTCACCCACTGCCTGAGTCCACTAAGAAAACCCATTGACCTAATTAGTCACAGAAATGGGGTCATCAGCCCATTTCGCCTGAATCCTCGGGGAGCTTTAGTGACTTTACACAACCCATTTACGGACGAGCAGGTTATGTAATTGGATGATTTTTATGCAGTCTGTTTAACACAGGATGAGGACGGTAGTGGTGTGAATCGAAAGGGTACGCTCCCGATTCATTCAGATCGCTTATTCAAGTCAAGGTCGCGGAACAATAGACAGTTGCGTAAGAGACGCGCTGCACCGTTGCGGTGTTCACGTCATTCACCTCTTGACTCAACAGCCGCCCATCTGTATTGGAGATTGCGGTTACACCTCACAGATTCACAGCACGCTTAGCGATCTCGTAGTTTTCTAATCATAAATCAGTCTTCGATGTGGCTAACCTTACAGGCTACTTCATGTTGTTCGTTTTGACTGTTGACAAAAGCATTCTGCGCAATTCTAACGGGAATCTTGTAAAATTCATTTCATAATCCTAAGTTATCGCAGTCTGTTCTTGAAGTATATTAAATACATAATATTAATTAGCCTCGTCATCATCAGGGCCGTTTAGTTTTGTTGACGTTTACAGAAACGCGACGTGACGATTCAAAGTCATTCCGATGCGTTTTAGTGTGAAACGTGCCAACATGTTACTGGACGCAAACTTATTTACTGAGTACAGCTCCTTGGTTAATATTGACGGTACACAACTGGGCTGCCTTCGCTTTCGTTACTCGTATGATGTCATTTACTCACTGCATTGTAGACTGGATTTTTCGTATGATCTGGATCAGATGCGATTTCGGCAACGTAAGGCGCGGGTAATTTTAGTTATCGGCATCGACATGCTCAGAAGCGACTGATTTTCATTTAATGACAGCCGCGAGACTCCAGCTCGGCATTCGAGCGACTCGCTAAAAGTTCTAGACAGTCACGCGACTGTGCACATATGCAGCCATTCCTTATTAACCAACTTCAAAATATGAGGGGGTTCTCAATTCGGTTGTAGTTGTAGTTTTTTATTTTTGTTATCTCAAAACTACTAGGTACTATTTATCAATATATATCAATATATATATATTCCTGGATTTAAGGACATTTATAGGAAGAATATATACAATATGTGTATTATTTTGTTTAACAAGCTGCCTGATGACTTTAAAGTACTGACTAGCAAGTCCTTAAAAAATAATCTTACTAAGTGGCTACAACAACAATTTTTATAGCATTAAAGAATATTTAGAATATAGAAACTAAACATTTATAAATATAAGATTTTACAAACGGACATTTTAAATTTGAATTATATAACTAAATCAGAATTAAATTAAAACGATTTACTATAATATTTCAACCGATTTTCAAATCCTTTTTCAGTTGAATCGTTGAAATCGGTCGAATAGTTTGGCTTCTAAAGCAATAAGACTGGAATTATGATGTCGAACGAAATTGCGTATTATTTCTTTACTTTGACGTATCTGTTCTGTCTATATGTACCATATATTCTTTTAGGTCCTGTAATACGTGTGGACTTAACTGTCAGACAGACAGATAACATAGCCTGGTTTCCGTGTATTTTGACGATATTCGCATCCCGACCTGGGAGGAGAAATAAGACTTGGTTTTTTTCACGTTTTTTTTACTTGGTGAATTATTTAACAAATGGCGGACTACCATTATAAGCAAAGGCATAACAAGCAATTATGTTTCCCCGTTGGTAACCTGTCGAAATGAAGCATGTCAATTGTCACTCTCTGTCGCGCGGAATGTCATGTGAGAGGACACTTATGTCTTGAAAGATGGGATGCAGATTTTGCACGAATTGTCAAAATTGCTCCAGTAGAATGGCCGCTCTTGACCACTTGTAGCATTAGCCAGTACAATTGATGGTACTACTGATAGGCTGGTACTAGTTTGCCCCAGTATGTACCATTGTCCAAAATACCAATAAAACATTCGGATTTATTCGGACATATTTTTTTTATCTTGCCAAACAAAATAAACTTATTTTACTGTCTTTTCTCAGCTGGGGTGGAAGAGAGTCAAAATCGTGACATCTGTCAAGAAAGTGACACTGACGAAAATAGTGACACCTGTCAAAAAAATCTTAAATTTGTTATATAATGTGAAGTTATGACTCTGCCACCCCATCTGAGAAACGACAAGTTATTGTGACAAGCACGGCTTTACGGTGCCTGTGACAATTTGAGAAAAGAGGGTGACAGTCAATTCGGAATTTTGCGAATAAATTTACGCCATTCCGTAACGCCGGTTTTTATACGTATGATGGAATTTGTAAAACCGTTTTTATGCGTATGTGGTTGTCAAATGGTTAAATGTGCCATTCAGTACAATTTATCATAAGAAATTAGTGCAATTGGAACACCATATCCCAATCGTACCATCAGTAGTACAAGTGTGGCAAACTAGTACCATTAGGTGCCATTGACGGTACTGGCTAATGGTAAAAGTGGTCCAGGCCAGACGAAGGATGGCAGGTAGCTCAAACAGTCCCCCTTTCACTTTTGAGCTTCAAGGGCGCAGCGATGAGAAGAGCACAGGAAAAAATACTCATAGTCTGCGTAATCTGCAAACAGCCAGTTTTGCAAGGACACGTGCCGCAATGTCCACATATTCCTTCACACTTCCGCCTCAGGATCGTGAAACTCGAGTTAACTCGCCACTACTAAAAAGCTATTTCCCTGTTCATGACCTTGGATATTTGCCTTTGCTGTCAACTTACGATTATGTGACGCCTGTACGACAATAATAAAATAGTGGATGCGATAAAGTCAATGGACTGGAACGGGATGCCAATAATTATTGCAGGCTAATATGCAAATGGCAAACATTCACAAGTTACACGAGCTTGCTTGCTCGTGGATTCTTGAATGCATATTCCGAGCCTATTATAGACAAATCTAGTGTTGTGGTGTCTTGTTTGAAAACACTTATTGGTGAATACGTCAATTCATTATTGCAACCGCGTTTGGGAAAACCAATCGATATACTCGATATCCGTGTTGCTGTCACAGTGAGATTGTAAGAACCTTTAGCTTATAATCTATCGCGTGGGATTGTAAACTATTGATAAATTTAACGTGCTAATTTTCGATAGTCTATAATCTATCCATGTAGAACCGTCAAATTGCGAACGAGACCGCTCAAAATGTATGTTTATTTTGCTCTTAAATGCCAAACTAGCATGTAGGCTAAAAGGGGCTTCCACTAAAGGTTTCAACCACCCTGAACTTCCACTTCGCCCCGATCATTCGTCTGAAATTGAAGTTCAAACTAGTTAACAATTTAATGGTTTGACATTGTAATGGTACACGAGAGTCGGTACATTAGATACTTCATTCTGCGTGATAGAGGGCTAGCCCAACGCCGCGCTGTTTTGAATACGAGAATCGGTTCAGATAACGTTTGGGGGTTTTGCATAGCTTACTGGCAAAGTTTGAAAAAAGACGCGTGGGTTCATTCGTGGAATTTCAGTTCAGGCCAAGTTTTTTTTGTCGCATTCCTGCGACATGTGTAGAAATCAGAGCCGATTTGGCTGCGCGTTGAATAAAATTATGAATAACTAAATAATGAAAGGTTATTATGGAACGATACGGAGAAAGCTATTATGTAGATTGCAAATATACAATTGCGATTGAGGTATGAGATGGAGGGACTGACACCTCTGGATTGAATATCATTCTGGCAGGTCTTTGCTACGCGCACCTAGTGGTCGGGTAATGCTTAATTAATCGCAACAAGCTTTTATTGGTCAGCGATCAACAGATTCTGTGTATCGGCAGTACCAAATGATTTGAGTGATCACCTACGGTTGATCATAGTGAATATGCGTACACACAATTTGTAGAACGGCGGATCTGCATGGCATGGTTGAAATTAGACCCTGTGTAGTTAGTGATAAGAAGCTTCGCTTGGGCAGAGCGTATTCGCAAAGGACGCATGTGGGGCGTATAAATACCATTGTGGGGGAAGGGAGAGCATTCAGTCTCAGCGTCTGGCCACTGTGACAGTTGTCTTCACGAGTTCTAAACAGTTTTTGTCTGCCGTGTTACGCGTCAGAACTATACGAATTTGTGATTGCAAAGTTTCAGTGGGTTTTCGTGAGTGTCTGAAGCGCCGAGATATACCTCGGTTCCTACCTTTATATCAACCTACCCCTAATTCCAAAACTATCCTTGGGTCGTTAGGAAAGAACTTGTAAGTCAAATATCTGAGTCTGAGTCTGGGCTTGGAGCGACCCTAAATTCCTTTTTCCTTCACCATAGGGTTCCTGGATTGGCTCTTAGGATATTCGCGGGCTAATCCTCTCCTCATTTCCTTTCGAGTAGCGAGCTTTGAAATTCCCACACACACAGTCGTTAAACATTCAAGCACATTCAAATCAAACTCAACCATTTTCGAGTGGTGTCGATAATGGACGTGGTATAACACTAGGTTTTTAGACTAGGCTAGACAGGAGTTTAGTTGCGGCTAAACCTAGGTTGTCAGGGCATAGGGAGACTGTTTGATCGATGAGGTTCCGCGGATGGAAATAACAAATTCAGAACAAAGTTAAACCGGTGTCAACACAGATAACATATTCTGTTGATATTTTGACATTTGAGTGTTATTGGGGACGCGCGAAGAGATCAATTTACAGTCTAAAGTTCATTGTTTAGGTCCGGGTAGGTGTTTTGCATTGCCTTGGGTCAGATTGGATTCAAGTTGCATTTTTAAATTAAATGTAAATTTCGCTGGATATCTAATGTGTAAGTTGAGTCGGTATATATGATTTGGCTCAGCCCAGGACGTGCTGCGGCTAGTGGAATTCATAGTTCGGTATTTATCGAATTATGCACTTCGCTATGGTGTGGGTTAGATATCCTAAAACAATAATGCTTGCGTTTCGATAACATCCAGCTCAAATTGCGCAGAGTTGAAGGTTTCAAAACGTTACGGACCTTTTGAGGTAACCGCTAGTTCAGAACCCATTTCGGAACTCAAATCGCAATTGTGTAAACCGGTCTTTTCGGATCGTTATTGCCGTGAACAAAATATATAATTGGAACCACCACAAGCCGCTACGAGCGAGCACATGAAATATAATTGAGTACTCACGTCGTAAAACTACGACGGATATCTATACTATAACTGTGATCGATCACTAAAACTAAAATTAAAACAAAAGATGTTCCAAAGCGCTCATATATACAAAAACCAGATGGTGCCATCACATAAAATATAACAACGATCGTTTTAGCGCAATACACCGCTGACTGATGCGAATTATCGGCTCGCGGACATATATGCTTTCTCTGTCTAACTAGAAACTGTAATTTCTGAGCCAAGCTTCGTTCGACTATTGTGCGCCTAACGGATTTCTCGACGAACGAGAAATTCAGACTTATCATTCTTACTTACAAAACTTACAGCCGAATCGGGTCCTCTCATTTTGGGATAGAAAGAATAGACGATCATAGCTACTGTTAGCGGCGGCTACGACCGTTAGCCTGGGGCCGTTACAGATTTTTGTTGCCGAGACGGAAGGATATCCTAGATAGTCTGATACCTAGATATACCTAGATATTCTAAAAGAATCAAGGTCTAACGCGTTACTTTTAAAAATAACACAACGTAGAAACGATTTTAAACAGTTCAGTTTGTAAATAAGAAATAAGCAAAAAGGGGCATTGTTTTCACAATTCTTTGTACGAGCTACGGCGGTTTAATAGGAATAATGGCCGGCCGGCCTAGGAAAAACGGTAGTCGGGTAGCACAAAATTCACTTTCACACACAAGTGAAATGGCGTCAGGGCAGGTGACGCAATTATTATCTGAAATAGTGAAGAGATTAGACAGTTTGGAAAGGGGTTCCAGCACGAGCAATGCTAGTAGGACTTCGGACAGACAGACTGACAGACAGGAACTAGAGACGTTTGAACAATCGGTAGAAAAACGTCAATCATGCATTGTAAAAATGACACAGAAGTTGCCGACATTCGATGGGCGAAGTTCGGAAAATCCGATGATTTTCTTAAGAGATTTAAAGGCTTATATTAAAGTCTCGGGAGATAGTGCTAGAGCTTTGATATGGGCAACGGATAGTTTGGTAGGAATTGCAAAAGTTCGAATGAGCATATACAGAGACTCATGGCGAACCTATTCGGATTTTGAAAAAGATTTCAGAGAGGTATTCTGGGGTGATAATGAACAGGAATTAATTAAGCAAAGATTCCTAACTGCGAAGTTTGATTCTAAGAAGGGTCAAAGTATGGAAGAATTCTTTGCCTCTCAATTGAATAGCATATATGAGCTTACGATACCGTTTACTGATACGGAGAAAATCAACACGATTTTCAGACAGTTGCCGCGTGATATTCAGGTAGCGTTTTTTGCTAGAAAGGAGACTATGTCTATACGTGATGCGGTCGAATTCCTTCGGCATTTAGAACGGAATGTCGGTGGGGGATTAAGTGCGATACATGATTCGGAACCTATGAATACGAATAACGTGAGGCGGGATAGCTACATGCGTGGGCAATATCGAGCTATGCGGGTAAATACGTTACGTTATAACGCGATAAGTCGTAGTAATAATTATAACGCGGTAACGAAGGGGCGAAACGAATTTGGGACGCGTGGTCGCGGTTATTTTCGCGGTAGAGGCAGACAGCCTCAGCCTAGCTTCAAGGCAATAAAGTTTCAGAGGGGCAATGATAGTTCAGGAGATACAGAGGCAGGGCAAAGTTCAAGTGACAGGAATAATGCGATAAGTCAGAATTCAAAAAACTAGTGGACTCGCGCGGGTCGTTCGCGCTCAGATATTTATTACGGTTCGGGTGGACAGCCGATCAAATTGGGAAAAAGCATAGACTGTATGATTTGTGTAATTTGGATTCGAACGTGGGTGTGAATGAATTTATTCAATTATTAGCGCATAAAGCGCACGGATATGCCGTGTGTTTAGAGGAAAAATCTAGATCGAATTGTAGAGATCGAAATGACAGACGTTTACATACGATTTTCAGAGACGACGATTCGACTGAGTGTGGGCGCGAGTTATGTAGTACATTGACATTACCTGAGATAGATGTGCGAATTGGGAATATTGTTGTAAGGAGTTTGATTGATTCGGGGAGCGAAATCAGTGTAATAAGTCGGAGAGTGTATGAAGAAGTGTGCAGACAATTGGGAAAACCGACGGAAATACCGATTCCAAGTTTGAGAATCACAGGTGCATTTGGAGTCAGTAAGGAAAAGGTTGATAAATTAGTAACGTTACCATTAACGATAGGTGAATGCGTTATCGATACTCCAATGCTAGTATTAACAAGGGTGCCTAAAGATTTAATTTTGGGGTTTGATTTTATACAACAGACGCGAGCCAGTTTAATGTGTGAGGGTAGTAAGAGGCTAATTATACGAAGCGCCGGGCGGATGTGTGAAATACCATTAGGTACTGGTCCTAATCCGGAATCTTGCTGTTGTACAATGGAAGTACAGAACCAAGATACCTGTAGAAATATGATAGAGGAATATGTGAATAATTCATCAATACCTGTTGAACACAAAACAAGGTTATTGCCGGTGTTAAATAAACATGCAGAGTTGTTAAGCGATAGGATAGGTCGGACAAATAAATATATACATGAGATGAAAATGAGAGATGAAACGCCTTTCGTAAAACGAAGCTATCCCATACCGTTCGCATATCGCGATAAAGTAACAAAACGTTTGGAAGAGATGGAATTGATAGGTATTATTAGCAGGCAATCTACGGATTTCAGCAGTCCATTGACTTGTACATTAAAGAAATCAGGAGAGGTCCGTATTCTTCTAGATGCACGACAATTGAACATGGGAATGGTCGGGGAGGTTGAAACCACACCTTTAATGAGTGAGATATTGCAATCCGGGCGCCGGATAAATTACATAGGAGTTATTGATATCAAAGATGCGTATTTTTCTATACCATTATCAGACGAATCTAAACGATACACGGGTTTTGTATATCAAGGCAGAAGTTATGTTTACAACGTTTTACCTCAGGGGTTGAAAACCAGTGTGGGTTCATTTTCGAGGGCGATGGACTTAATTCTAGGGCCAGAGGTTAGGTCATATTGTTTATATTTTGTTGACGATTTGGCAATTTTAACTGAGGGTGACTTCGAACAGCATTTGTCTCAAGTGGACACGGTTCTGAGTAAATTGAAAGACGCGGGCTTCACGTGCAAACTAAAAAAATGCGAATTCGCACAAAAAAAGGTCAAGTTATTGGGGCATATTTTGTCTACACAAGGTTTGCAGATGGACCCGGACAAAATTGAAACACTTAAATTATATCCGTCACCCAGAACTGTCAGGCAATTGAGGGCGTTTTTGGGGTTCATAAATTACTTTAGGAGGTTTATAAAAAAAATTTTGGAACGTTGACACGGCCCTTGTACAATTTATTGCGGTCTGGAGTCAAGTTCGTCTGGAGTGCGCAGATGCAAAGTGCTTTTGACGAGATAAAAAACCAATTCTCAGAAAGTATAATTTTGAGTCAGCCATTGGCGGGAAAAACATATTATGTTCAATGTGACGCCAGCGCTATAGGAATTGGGGGCTATGTTTATCAATTAGATGAATCGGGCCAGGAACTAATTATAGGGTTCTGTTCGCAGGCATTCAAGGGTGCCCAGACTAGATGGTCGATCAGTGAACAGGAAATGTATGCAGTTATATACACTTTAAAGCGATTTGAGATATACTTGCGGGGAGAAAAAGTTATTATTAGAACTGATCATAAAAGTTTGACGTTCATTAAGTCGTGGACTTTATTGGGTGCACGCGTAACGAGGTGGATTATGTTTTTAGAGCAATTCGATTACGACATAGAATTTGTGCGAGGGACTGATAATCAAATTGCCGACACGCTAAGCAGGCAGATAGCGGGACCTGGAGGTATGAATGACAGTATAAATGTTCAGCCGGGAATATTCTGGTTTCAGGCATCGAATACCGCAAGTGTTATTTCGAGTTTACGGGACATTGCGAGATTACAAAGCGAAGATGAGCGGTTAAATCGAATTAGCGGTTGTATCAGACGTAATGTGGTAGATACCGGAACGAGAGGTTTTGAAAATTATAAGCTAGTAGGTGATACGTTATATTTTCACGTGCCGAAGCGGAACGTACAGTTGCTAGTAATTCCGAAATCACTACAGGAGGAACTAATTTTACACATACATGAAGAAATAGGTCACTACGGCAGATATAAAATATTAGCACTGATGAAGGACAGATATTATTTTCTTCATATGAGTAGGGTGATTAGCGCGGTGATAAGAAGTTGTGACATATGTCAAAAGGTCAAACCAAGTACTAACAATACCGTTGGTCCTTGTACACCGGTGTTGGCGGAAAGGTTGGGTGAGAAAGTTTTTTCGGACCTTTATGGGCCATTGCCCGTAGGTAAATTCGGATATCAATATATATATGTGATTCAAGACGTGTACAGTAAAGTAATAAAATTATATCCAATGCGAAAAGCGACAGGTAGGAGCGTGCTCGCTTGTACAAAGAGATTTCATAGGGAAGTACCTATCGAAACTATAATTACGGACTCAGGACCACAGTTCATATCGAAAGTTTGGGAATTTGGACTCAAACAGCTAGGGATTCGAGTCACTCATACGTCGGTGTATTGTCCAAATTCTAATAGCGTAGAAAGAGTGAATCGCGAGCTAGGTCGGCTGATTAGGACTTATTGCGGCGGAAGTAATCGTAGTTGGGTAGACGTGTTACCGGACATTCAAAATTGCTATAATAATATCGAACACACAAGCACAGGCTTTGCGCCTAATGAGTTAGCGTTTGGTAGGCGGGAACCGTTAACTATTGACAAGGAATTAGGCGATGAATGGTTATTAGGCCATAGTGTGCGGAATACGGAACAGGTGCGAAATGTAGCGATAGAAAACTCTAAAAGTTCTAGTGAACGACGTAAGCGACAGGCGGACAAACGGCGTAAGTTAGAGGTCTATCGTATAGGTGATTATGTGAAACTTAAGACCTTTGTGCGTTCAAATAAAGAACATAAAATCATGCGGAAATTTTCGTTGTTGTAAAAAGGGCCTTATGTTATTTCGGCAGTGGTGTATCCTAACTGTTATACGTTAGTAGATCCGGGTTCAAATGAGATATTGGGTAACTTCAATACTATAAATATAGCCAGGTATTATGTGAGGACGAATAAGGGCGTAGATAAATAAGATAGTGTATAAAGGTTATATAATTAAGCTGTAAGCTGTAAATTTGAGTAACTACTTTGTAGATTTAAGGATCTTGCATGGTTTGGAAACAAAAACAAAAAAAAAAAAACAAAAAAAAAACAATTTGTATATATATATAGTAATACGAATTAGGATAAATTGCGGGTAAGCGAGGTTGTATAGTTAGATAGATAAATAAGATAAGACAGGAGAGAACTCAATCGAGTTGTGTAAATATTATATACATAATTGACAGATTCATCGGTCGGTGTACATGATTTGAGATGTCCGAACATATAGAGTAGATATGTACAAAGTATGGGTAGCATAGTGGTAATGAGATCCTTGCGCCATGTTAACTGAGATAAACAGTGTCTCAAGGTCTGGGAGGGGGCTGTAATGGTACACGAGAGTCGGTACATTAGATACTTCATTCTGCGTGATAGAGGGCTAGCCCAACGCCGCGCTGTTTTGAATACGAGAATCGGTTCAGATAACGTTTGGGGGTTTTGCATAGCTTACTGGCAAAGTTTGAAAAAAGACGCGTGGGTTCATTCGTGGAATTTCAGTTCAGGCCAAGTTTTTTTTGTCGCATTCCTGCGACATGTGTAGAAATCAGAGCCGATTTGGCTGCGCGTTGAATAAAATTATGAATAACTAAATAATGAAAGGTTATTATGGAACGATACGGAGAAAGCTATTATGTAGATTGCAAATATACAATTGCGATTGAGGTATGAGATGGAGGGACTGACACCTCTGGATTGAATATCATTCTGGCAGGTCTTTGCTACGCGCACCTAGTGGTCGGGTAATGCTTAATTAATCGCAACAAGCTTTTATTGGTCAGCGATCAACAGATTCTGTGTATCGGCAGTACCAAATGATTTGAGTGATCACCTACGGTTGATCATAGTGAATATGCGTACACACAATTTGTAGAACGGCGGATCTGCATGGCATGGTTGAAATTAGACCCTGTGTAGTTAGTGATAAGAAGCTTCGCTTGGGCAGAGCGTATTCGCAAAGGACGCATGTGGGGCGTATAAATACCATTGTGGGGGAAGGGAGAGCATTCAGTCTCAGCGTCTGGCCACTGTGACAGTTGTCTTCACGAGTTCTAAACAGTTTTTGTCTGCCGTGTTACGCGTCAGAACTATACGAATTTGTGATTGCAAAGTTTCAGTGGGTTTTCGTGAGTGTCTGAAGCGCCGAGATATACCTCGGTTCCTACCTTTATATCAACCTACCCCTAATTCCAAAACTATCCTTGGGTCGTTAGGAAAGAACTTGTAAGTCAAATATCTGAGTCTGAGTCTGGGCTTGGAGCGACCCTAAATTCCTTTTTCCTTCACCATAGGGTTCCTGGATTGGCTCTTAGGATATTCGCGGGCTAATCCTCTCCTCATTTCCTTTCGAGTAGCGAGCTTTGAAATTCCCACACACACAGTCGTTAAACATTCAAGCACATTCAAATCAAACTCAACCATTTTCGAGTGGTGTCGATAATGGACGTGGTATAACACTAGGTTTTTAGACTAGGCTAGACAGGAGTTTAGTTGCGGCTAAACCTAGGTTGTCAGGGCATAGGGAGACTGTTTGATCGATGAGGTTCCGCGGATGGAAATAACAAATTCAGAACAAAGTTAAACCGGTGTCAACACAGATAACATATTCTGTTGATATTTTGACATTTGAGTGTTATTGGGGACGCGCGAAGAGATCAATTTACAGTCTAAAGTTCATTGTTTAGGTCCGGGTAGGTGTTTTGCATTGCCTTGGGTCAGATTGGATTCAAGTTGCATTTTTAAATTAAATGTAAATTTCGCTGGATATCTAATGTGTAAGTTGAGTCGGTATATATGATTTGGCTCAGCCCAGGACGTGCTGCGGCTAGTGGAATTCATAGTTCGGTATTTATCGAATTATGCACTTCGCTATGGTGTGGGTTAGATATCCTAAAACAATAATGCTTGCGTTTCGATAACATCCAGCTCAAATTGCGCAGAGTTGAAGGTTTCAAAACGTTACGGACCTTTTGAGGTAACCGCTAGTTCAGAACCCATTTCGGAACTCAAATCGCAATTGTGTAAACCGGTCTTTTCGGATCGTTATTGCCGTGAACAAAATATATAATTGGAACCACCACAAGCCGCTACGAGCGAGCACATGAAATATAATTGAGTACTCACGTCGTAAAACTACGACGGATATCTATACTATAACTGTGATCGATCACTAAAACTAAAATTAAAACAAAAGATGTTCCAAAGCGCTCATATATACAAAAACCAGATGGTGCCATCACATAAAATATAACAACGATCGTTTTAGCGCAATACACCGCTGACTGATGCGAATTATCGGCTCGCGGACATATATGCTTTCTCTGTCTAACTAGAAACTGTAATTTCTGAGCCAAGCTTCGTTCGACTATTGTGCGCCTAACGGATTTCTCGACGAACGAGAAATTCAGACTTATCATTCTTACTTACAAAACTTACAGCCGAATCGGGTCCTCTCATTTTGGGATAGAAAGAATAGACGATCATAGCTACTGTTAGCGGCGGCTACGACCGTTAGCCTGGGGCCGTTACAACATCAATAGATTATTTATAAACTATCAAAAATGAAGCTATGTTGTAAGCAGTACGGTCGGTACCGATTAAAATTTATCGAAAATTTACAATCTTGCTAGATAAATATCGTACGATCATAAACTAACGGTGTTCACAATAATACGGACATTACCAAATTAACATTGACCTGCATCGAAAATAGATGCGTCAGCGCAAGTCATCATCGAAAGTGGCCTAATCCATATGTGAGACCTTGAACGGAGGTATAGATCAGCATTTTGATACAACTATTACATGATTGCAACTGCATACTATTACATGATTGCAACTGCATATTATATCCTTGTGATTGGTCTTGATGATCGATTTTTTGTTTTGTTACAGATTATCGTAAAGCAGACCTAGAAGCAAACCAAAAATGGAGAGCATACACGCATGGTACCGGGACCTTCTGGACAACAGGGCTGGTATGTACTTCAGTATTCCTTAAATATTAATTTCTTAAGGTGATACGAAAAAAAATGGGGCTTTTTTCGAATCCATTTACTCCACGGTTAACGTTTATTGAGTATTTGATTAAGATTTTCACTAAAGGGAAACGCTATTGGATGAAATTTTCTCGATAGAATTTAGTTTCGAAAACACCTCTAAATTGTTTTATTTTTCCTGTCATTCTGAAATCCTAACCTATTTCATTGTGGAACTGCGTTCAAAATGTAGATATTACGTATTCGCAAAATCTCCTTAAAGAACTTTTTAACAAAATAGCGTTGTTTATTTTTTTTTAAAAACTGTGGTTTAGCGCTACGTTTTTTATTTTTTTCCTGATTCCGTCCCTCTCACACTGCGGGTCTTTCCGCCTGGAGTAACGGGGACCTTTGCACGGACGAGGTAGCGTATTAAGTGCAATCCTAGACATTGATTTCAGTTGAGCATACTGACAAGTGTGTTTCAGTGCTCATTCCCAACAACAACGCTCCGAATAAACAAAGACCTTACATTTAATCACGCACGTCAATGGACGCTAAAACGTGTTCGGTTTAGGTTTATTCAAAGTAAATTCAACTTTGATCTCCAATTGTCGTATTTGCAAACGACTTAATTGGGCATGGTCGTTCAATTACATGTAAATACGAGCGGTTGGCGTATAATAAGCCGTGCGAAGTCCGTTGTGGTCTGATTAGGCTTCTTTGCTGCTGGGAACCTCGGCGACTGGAATAAGGCTTGCTCAACACGGTTGCATAAGCTCACAGAATACTCTAGGCGAGCGCCAGCACCGTACACAGCTACTGGCTGGCTCAGACCCTCTATTGGGGTTACAGTACGAGGGGTGACGGTAATTGCAGGCGCCCACTTATAACTAAATTACTTGCGGTTTTTGTGTTTAATGTAACGTTGCGTTGGTGGTGCCCAACAGCGTGCTGTGGGAACTCGAGGTAGCGACATCAAAAGTTAATAATTCACCAAGATGAAAACTTCTTTAGATCTAATGCTTCAATAATACATCTCCTGCACTGTGTCTGGCTATGAGAGGAAGAGAGAAAGCGCACCTCTCGTTCGCCTCGCCCGATCACATTTTTCGTAACGCTCTCGTCACGCATTCGCCAGCTTACTCCCCCAAGTCAAGCGTGCGTATAGAAGTTTTGCTTCAAAAAACCGACTTCAAGTTCAAGTAATATTTCTTCCTCCGCGGTCGAGATGCGAATGACATGAAAAGTCCTCATCAAAACTTTTTCTGCACGGAACCACAAAACAAAACGTCATCTGTCTATATATTTTTTGTTTTTGTCGATTTTTGCAACAAGCTCTAAATAAATTTTGATAAAATTTTACATAATACCACCTCTGAAGTATGACCTGCCAATCAAAACAAGAATCATCAAAATCGATTCATAATTGACGGAATAATCGCGTAACGAACATACAAAAAAAAAAACAGTCGAATTGAGAATCCTCCTTTTTAAAGTCTGTTGGTTGAGTGTTATATGCCTTGCAAACTGTCAGTTCCGATGAACGACACCTGATTCGAGTTGAATAGATCAGCTGTCATCCGATAGTATTCAGTCTCTCAGCTCTCGTATTACATTGGGGTTATGTCAACTGGTGTTACAGTCTGACGCGCTTGTATGTGTACACACACAACTCATTTTGCGAACCCACTGCCCCGCTCTAACCTTTACTTCACTATGTTCGTTAGATACAACAGCACATGCAAACAGCACAGCAATTCAAGGCGTTTCGTTAACAAGTTAACACAACCGCATTTATTTCTTGTTCCATTTATAATTGGTTGTTGGAAAATTAATGAAGTTACCCGTGTTAAGAGCTCGACATCCAATCAATTGTTGGTTCCTAGGGGTTATAATGCATTGATGTATTCAGGTTGATGCAATAGTTTTATGGAGCTCTTAAATTCTATTACTTGGTTTTTAGGGCCAAACGGGATCCTATTACTAAGCTCCCGCTGTCCGTCCGTCGAAACAAACAAATACTAAAAAACATAATAAATGAAATATTTAAGGTGCTCCCATACAACAATTATTTCAATATCACATACAAACTTATGAATGCTCCTGGTTACGTACATGGAGTGTGAAAGTAGCCGCACCAATAACTTTGTAAACAACATTTTGTTATGTAAAATCCAAACTATTCACTCCACACCATCCCTACCATTGTACGGTGGTACGGAACCCTTCGTGCGCGAGTTCGACTCGCACTTGACCGGTTTTTTACTTGATGTTTTCTCACCTAATTGCTATTGACATCATACGAATGTTGAACTTTAACACAAATTTTGTAGCTTTTGGTTAAAACGTGCTAATTTTTATGACAATTTCACGTACGGACTCTACACCCGGATACAAACTTCAACCACAGACAGAAAGACGTCTATGATTTTTATCCTCTTGGGTTTAACAACGCTTTGCGATTATTATGATTGAGCTAAGCTACCTAGAATACAACGAATATGTAGTAGTTCGTTATTGCCGTGCAAATATGGAACATAATGTTTTCATTGAAACAACAATGCGTAACTCTGCATTGTTTCTCGGTAATATTATCATAACCGGGGAAATCCAAACTAGAATCTTAAATGAAATGAATCTCACTTCCACAGTATAGTCACAAATGTTCTGTATTTTGGATTAACGACTTGACGGTTCTATTTCGAGAACGAAGTGTTCATACTATGTATAGCATGTATGTATGGGTTTTGTACTCGCATGTTTCAGTATGGCAGTCACGTCACCTATAAGATCTGCGTTCAAAGGCTGGGTTTTGTTAAATGCCCCTCGTTGAAGCGGTGTTGCCCTGAAAGGAGACCGTTCCCAAAAATCCCATATCCTCCCCATTCCACATATCCTATATTGGCTTCAGGCTGAAGAGTCGGTCGATTGAAATCACTCTCCCTTTCTCCTACAGAGCAGGTCATTCCGCCCTTTTCAAAACTCGCGCCCTCTGGTATGCCGGCCGAAACACCGGAACAGGTTTAGAACCCTGGCTGGAGATGCACCATTAATTCATTCATACATATATGTTATATATTGCAGTTCGAAAACATTACATGCCAATTGAAACTATACGAAAAAAAACCTAAAACTTGCTAAAGAAAGATTATTGTTCAAAATTGCATTTATTACCAATTAATTGTAAAATTCTGGATATTTCATCATAAACATCGATAGAAACGAATCGCTAACACTTCGGTTATCACAAGATCTGTACTATCTTTGTTTTAAGGCTTCGCATCGACCTACCAAACCTCTTTGGTAAAGCTTGGGTTTTGCGGTCTAGTCCTTTCAAATCCACACTACCTATACGTACATGGGAACTGGACTATGGCGTAGTGTGGATTTGACTGAACTGGACCTCCATAACATTGACCATGACTTGAACTTGATCATGATTTAAATAAGAATAATAAACTTATGGAAAGTCATTTAATTTCCAATTTATACTGTGTTCATCGACGCTTTGTATATATGAGATAAAAATACGCCGATGTTCTTTCGAATGTAAAATGACAGATGAATTTGTCACGTATAGCTACAGTTCCACCATTTTTTCTGTTCAGTCGATAGCGTCGCTAGTAGAGAATTTTGTGTTGCCATTTAAGAAGTTCACCATGAAAAAGGGGAATTGAAAGTCTAGTCTTATCTTCTGTTGTTTTGATTTACTCATCATGTCCAGTGTGTCATTGTTGTGTTACTGGCGTTGGCTCCAGACAAAATGCTGTGAGTGACTTGCAATAAGCAATGGAAGCTAAAATACTTAGTTAATAAGATAAAATACTTTAATAGCTCTCAATCACCATAATGAAATAATAATAATATAGTGAAACTATAGTAATTGTATTCATATTTAGATATTACTTATTATTTTAAATTTTATTTTGTAAAAATAATAAATATATAAAGATACCTATTTACTTAGCTATTAAGATAAATTGCAAAGCCCTTACAGGGCGCTACATTGTCATCTAACAACCTTTACCTATATACAAATATGTTACTATAGTACTGTAACAATGTAGAAAGCAATAAATAAATTGAATTGAAGCAAGAAATTAACTCTTGCCGAAAGCATGGCCAAGCATTCCCCCACTGAACACATATCCGTCCGCCTATCCAGCCAAGCTCAGCCATAAGTTCTGATGTCATGTCTGATGTGGACAACAGCACTTCAACATTACATCACCAAGCTGTCACACGAGAATCTTGCACAAAAACTGCTGTATTGTATGTATGCACGTCTTAACCGTCGACCCGCAAAAAACCTCCCACTGATTCATAATTCATAAACATAATTCTTTATTGCACACAAATATTTTACAAGTTACATTAAAAAAAAATGTATGTACAAAGGCGAGCTTATCTCTAAAAAGATATTTCTTCCAGCAAACCACGACATAGGAAATATTATTATAAAAGGTAGGTAGGCAGTGCACAATAACTAGTATAAATAAAATGCCAATGAATAAATTAAATACTTATAAAATTAAGACAGTAACTATCGAAATAAGTACCGAAATATACTACATACACTTTACATATAAATGCATACAATAACTTTTATGAAAGAGAGAGGGAGTGCTCTTTAGTAAGTTTCTTAAAAGAGAAAAGAGTGGGTCTCTCTCTTATAGTGCAAGGAAGTGCGTTCCAAAGTCGGACCGCCCGTAACCTGAAAGAGTTTTTATACGCAGGTGGGAATAGATTGTTTGAGTAACAGGCTGTTTCGATATATAATTAGCATTCAATTTGTAATTTGACAATATTTTATTTAAAAAAGGAAACGCAAAAGATGCGACGACTGTGGAGTTTCTTCGGTGAGCTCTTCTCCACAGATTCCGCCATTGTGTTAGTGAACTCACCCAAAAAAATGTAATGACGGATCTAAGTGATGTAACAACATCCTATGGAAATAAATGATTTTTGATTTGATTTGATTTGCAGCATTGTTATGCCGCGTATTGGCTAAAAGTGAGACAGTGTGAGATCTCCGGTGCCGATCTCCCGAAAAGAGATCAAAACGGTCTCGAAGGTAGTTGGGTTAGCTCGGATTTTATAGATATTGAACAGATAATAAAGAATGTGAGAGTCTGATATGTATGCTCTCACGGGAACGTCTCTAACCAGCTATTCCCACCAACAGATCCGCGAGTAAAGGACTGGTCCATGATGGACTCGCCACTGCCGACGATCGCGCTGTGCCTCAGCTATGCTGTCGGCGCCAAAGTAATAGGACCGCGGCTGATGGCCAACCGGAAACCCTTCGAGCTGCGCGAAGTCCTTATAGTCTACAATCTGGCACAGACTATCTTCAGCACTTGGATATTCTATGAGGTAAGTTGGCGCCACCATCGTCTCAGAAAATGGCTGGACGACATCGAAGATTGGATTGATAAATAAGACTTTGGAGGTAACTTTTCAACCGTCTTCAAATAGGAGGTGGTTCTTAATTCGTCTTTTTTTTGTGTGTTTGTTACGCGATTACTCCGTCAATTATGAAGCGATTTTGATGATTCTTGTTTTGATTGGTAGTGCAGAGGTGGTCCTATACAAATTTTATTTTAAATTGATTTAGAGCTTTTTGAAAAATCAACAAATACAAAAAATATATACAGATGGATGACGTTTTGGTTTGTGGTCCCGTGCAGCAAAAGTTTTGATATGGACTTTTTATGTACACAGACAGAGAAATTGGGCTTGGAGTCGGTTTTTTAAAGTTTTTAACTGAGTGAATTATCATTCGTAAAACGATATCCTGGCTCACTGACAGATAACGCACAGCCACATCTGTGGACCTCTTGAGTCATGAAACTTTCTACAGAGGTTGCTTGTATAGCACTAATAAGGGATTTGGCGAAATGCATCCTATGGGGGTTTCCAGTTCGTATGAAAATCTTATGAAGTTGAAATTTCGCAGGTAGATAGTTTATAAGTAAGAGACGCCAGTTGGCAAGAGCTTTTTTTCAACTTTGACCCCACAAATTTGAGAGGGAGTGCACTTTAATACTTGACTTGTGAATCTAAAATTTGCAAGGTAGGTACCTGGATAGTTTACATATCCAGGACGTAAGTTCAGTTTTTTTTTTTTTCAAAATTCTGTCCCTACAAGGGGGAAAGAGGGGGGGGGGGAGGGAGACGGTAGGAAAGGGATTTAAGGGTACAAACACGAAAATAAAATTAAAGCTAGAATAAACGTGTTCCTTTCAACGTGGTCCGAGTTTGTAATCAGATAAATGGATAAATGTTATAAAATACTGCTGGTACGCAACCCTTTGTGCACGACTCGCACTTGGCCACTACACAACTCCACGCGGGTGAAGCCGCGGGCGACGGCCATTCCTTTTTTAAACTATGACAATTGTTTGAGCACGCAAACGTTCGTTACCATCGATACATGATGTTTCGGATCATTGCAGTAATATCATACTCTTTTGGTTCTTCGTCCAAATCGATTCAATACCATATATAGTCCTGTATCTTAAAAATATTATGATTATGGCTAATGGGCTTCATCTTACAACTAGTTTGATTCCATACCTGTATTTGTAAAACGTTAGAATTCAATGAATTAACTAGTTCGACTGGTTTTGTCGGATTTAGATTATTGTCGTCCTTAAATTTTGTTAATAGTGTACAAATTATCATACTTACAGGATCACAAATCATCCATATGTAAGAATCTAACAGTTAGATTCATATGAAACTGGTAAGGTAAATCATTGTCGTTAATCAACAACAACTTGTATAATCGAAGTGGTTTTTCCGGTTCCCATAAATGTTTTTCATAACTAGCCTTCAAACAGAAAAAAAATCCTGTTTGGTAACCAGGGTCTTCGGCAGGCTATCCTTCCTCTGAGAAGACTGTTTATTGGCTAACAGAGTTGGTATTTTTGACATCTGTCACTATTTTGGACAGCTTTTACAATATTTGACAGCTGTCACTATTTTGACCACTGTCACTATTTTTTTCACTATTGTTTGTGATAATAGTACTTTCATAGAACAATACTTTGGCTTACTTAACATCTGTTTACATGTTTTTTTGAGTATTAAAAGTAGTCGCCATATAAGAGATTATTTTGTTTTGATGAACTGGACAGGACTCCCCCGATCTTACCAAAAATAAAACTTTAATTGCAGATATGCAATTTATTCCAAAATCAGTGACAGCTGTTAAGTAGGCCGAAATATTGTTCTATGAAAGTACTGTTATGCCATTACAAGATATGACAAACTCATTATGCGAATAAAAATTAGGAAACACAAAATGATGCGAAGCAAAGGAATACCGTTTTGTCCACGAAACGTGATTCATTGTGTTTTTCAACTCCATTCCTAAATTGTAGCTTTCAGGTTTTCTAATCAGTATTATTATTATTATCAGCTAATTATAATCATATCGATGTTATATTGGTATTAAGAGAATGATACCCGATCAATATTCGTTTACTTGTCCAGTCAAAGCAACTCATTTAGCATATCTATGCAAGGCATTATCGTGATTATTGATAACCATTTATTAGCCATGCAAAAGAGGTATCGTGCGGCTATGCAATCATAAAGAATATCGCTTTTAGATAGATAGATAGATAGATAGATAGATAGATAGATAGATAAACGTTTATTGCATCAAAGCAGCACACATACAAATTAAAAGTGATACGGAGGTGCCACTATAAAATAACTTAAATGAAAGCAAAGTTATGAAAAAAAAACTCATAACATTATTACTAAAACAATAAAACAAAAAGAAGAATATAGGTCGGTATGTAGGCGCGCTGCATTGACGCGAAAAGGTCAAAGCTCAGTGTTTATTGCTCGTTAAGAGCAGCACTGGTTTTCAGCCCTCACCTAGGAGACGCAGAGACTCAGCAGTTACATCCGAATGTGATAAAGTTTTTAGATAAAGTTTTAGATAAAGTTATGTCAAATAGATACGCGAGAGTGGGTCTAGGCTGCCTACTGATATCACTGAAGAATGTATTTTAAAGCCTTATCAGCAATGCCACTGATTAAAGAAAATACTCGTCATCGAAGTAAAACTCGTGTTCAGAATATTTGTTGTCTACGGCAGAAGATGATAAATCTCCTTATGGGACTCGCCGCAGTCGGCTAAAAAGAAAAGAACTACGAATCTAGGGAACGGAGAAACAAATAAATAATAACTAGAGATCTGAAAAAAACCGTCAGGTGCCTGTCGGACTTCGCACATTTAGGGTTCCGTGCCAAATGTATAATATAAGTCCAATAAATTAACTTAGGAAGGTACTCTTTTCACATATACCTGATACCAAAATATCACTATCATTCTTCACCAGCAAAAAATTTCTTTGTTTTCCATAGTGTTTATATGAATGACAAAGTTATATTTGCGGTTTTAATAAATGTTTTATATCTTAAATACTGCTTATTTTATTTTGTTGAAACCAATTTTCGTTGATAGTGTTTATTGAGATACACAACATCTATTTTTTTAGAGTTTTCACTCTCTTATTTTAAAAGTTAGAGGGGGGGGTAGCACAATTTTTCCACTTTGGAAGGGTCCGTTTCTTTAACGATTTACTTTGAGGATAAATGGTTTCATAAACCTCAACGTCATTTTTAAAGACCTATCTCTAGACATTGATGAAAAAATATTTTTTGGTTTCAGTTCCATGTAAGGGGAAGCCCCCTTAAAATTTTAAATTTTTCCATTTTTGTATAAAAATCGTAAGGCGGTTCACAGAATACATCTACATACACCAAATTCCAACTGTGTAGTCCTAATAGTTTCGGAATAACGTTGCTGTGACGTACGGACGGACGGTTAGACGGACAGACAGACTTGACGAAACTATAAGGGTTCCTTGTTTCTTTACGGAACTCTAAAAATTGAATATGAAATGGCGCTTGTTCAGTTCGGAGTATTTCGAACAGAAACAAAACTGAATGAATGAATAAATAATATAATATAAATGTATCCCATTTATGTCCCCGCCGAAGGGCACAGGCCTTTACCCGGATACGAGTAAGATTAAGCCAAGCCAAGCCAAGCCACGCTGGCTCAGTGCGGGTTGTTGGAGGGGTTTTACGACCACTTGGTAGCGATAGTAGCCGGGACCTACAGCTTAACTTTGTGGTTAGGAGCTCCCCTGACCCCCTAGTGCAGCTTTTTTTTTGCGAGTAAATGTATAGTTTTTAAGTTATTAGGTTATATTTACCTAATATGGCTACAACAGTGGAGACGCAACCCGTAGCAGACTTCAGACAGTCTTGTAGCCTCCTTTTAGTGTTTTTTTTATTACGGGTTTCTTACAAAAAAATAGCATAAATAAAATAAATATCTGTATCATTTCTCCGAATTTCTATGAAAATCCGAAGCTGGGCACCTCACTTCCTAGGTGTATATTTCCTAGGCAGTCTTGTGGCTTCTCTCTAGAGTGTTTTTTTATGAGCTGGAGCTGAGGCGATTTCGAACATAACCTAAAAAAAAGTGGAGGGTTGAGGAGTTCGGCGAAGGGGGGAAGTCCAGGGAGTATTTTGACGAAGCCTTTCTAACTTTCTTTATTACGTCTTTAATTTTGATATGATCTGCACCGTTAAAAAGCCTTTGAAAATCAATGCGCTTTTAAAAACCCTTCTCAAAAATAATTACAAAGTCATTTCAGTATGCAGTCCTGGTAGTGCAGTATGCAATTTTCTCCTGGTACCGGCCGTACTTATTTTAAATACTGGAATGTTTTCGATAAAGCAACCATTGACTTAGAAGATCTTTTTCGTCGCAACTTCCTGGTTAATCAAATAAGATTTATTTGATTAACCAGGAATACCAGAATGTATTATTAATCATGTTGCTTGGTTCGCGGCCATACATATAATTATGTCAATTTTGTGATGATGGTGAAAAGTTTTGTGTCTTATGTTGGAAGGTCGTTTCAAGTTTATCAGCAACAAATCAAGAGCTAGTTTTCGAACCCTTGTTAGTTTATGAAAAAATCTGGGTATTAGAGAAGAGAATTGCTATACCCTATTCTTAGAGAAGAGAATTGCTATACCCTATTCTTAGAGAAGAGAATTGCTATACCCTATTCTTAGAGAAGAGAATTGCTATACCCTATTCTTAGAGAAGAGAATTGCTATACCCTATTCTTAGAGAAGAGAATTGCTATACCCTATTCTTAGAGAAGAGAATTGCTATACCCTATTCTTAGAGAAGAGAATTGCTATACCCTATTCTTAGAGAAGAGAATTGCTATACCCTATTCTTGTAGTAATTGCAACGGTTTGACTTAGTGAACAATAATTACAGTTTCGATTTGTAAATACAAATCCGATCACATTATTCCCTTGGGGAAAGATATTCAGTAAAATTTTACTAATAAACAGGTTAGCTTTAAGTTTTTTTTTTTTAGAAATAAGCTCACCTTTGCGTGTTATATTTTCCAATGTGTTTGCTGTGCCAAAAAGGATTATTATAATCACAACTGATACAACCATTTCCGCCTCTAGCTGCCGCCGCCATTTTTCCTCGTTAACGTTCAGGTTCTACTTCTTTTTATTAATGGCATATTTTGAGGTTAATTTTGTCAGTGTCAAGTGTATTTGACACATCACAATTTGGGTCAGGATCTCTCGCGAGAACCTGGAATTTATCGTCTTAAGAATGCTTTGTTGCTCTTAGCTCTACCCAGGAGAATGTGTAGGGTGATGGGTTCCAAGTATTTGCCCCGGACGTGAGCAACAGTCCCCCTAGGTTCAGGTTTCTGTACAGATGTAGTAAGCTTGTAATCTTGTCGACAGTACCTGATGAGCGGATGGTGGGGCAACTACGACTTCCGGTGCCAGCTGGTTGACTACTCGAGGAGCCCGATGGCGATGAGGGTAAGTTCATCATTCATTTTCACGTTTATTCCAGGGGGACTTTGACTTCATCACCAATTCATCATCATCATGCCTGGCCAACACCAACCCACTGCGGAGTATAGGACTCTTCTGTGTAGCATCAATCCTTATGTCCTGTCCTGCGCCAACCACATCCAGCTAGATTACGTCGACTTAATAATTATTGACTCAATATTTCCGTACTCTCCTTTTAAAGCCTCTTAATTTGGATACACCGCTAAAGAGTCTTGAAAAAGTTCTCAAAGCCGGTATTTTTATTTTTTTTTACAACCTAGTGACACTCGTGCCATCAAGATGAATTTATCAGGTATGTGAATCGGTTGAGCCGTTGAGTAGTTACCTACATATATACATACACATATGTATATAAGTATGTTTATATGTAGGTCGAAAACATACTCCTCTTTTCCGTTTCGCTGCAGACGGGTAAAAAGAAAGCTCCTGCAAAACTTCAAAAAGCAAAAATACAACTGTAGCCATTGAATTTCGCACTACATATTTATTTTTGATAAATGATGCTCTGATTAAACAGTTCATTTTGATACACATTTCGATAGCGCTGTGCCTGGTTTTTTTATGAGACACCACATTTGGGAGTATTTCCTCCTCGAGGTCACAAACCGACTGCTACTCTGTCCCCTAAATCATTGAATTCGGAATTGTGTCCAGGTAGATAAATCTTATTTTTACCTGCCGAATGTATCAATAATGTCATTATTTAAAAAGCAACCACCAACAATGAGTTTCATTAACCGTTTAATGGGTATACTGAAGCAGCATTTGGGTATTACTACCACGGAATACAGGGTAAAGAATAAACTTAATGATATGCTACGAAAACCTTCAATATTCAATATATGTAGTTCCAGTCAATTCTGACGATTCTTCTATTAAATATACAAAAAATACTAATGAACTTAACAATATAAACCTAAACACGCCAAAATAAATAACCATAACAGTTTAATCTGAGACAAAAACCTTGGGAAAACCAGTCACCAGGAAATCTCCTTGTGGAATATGACACTGCCGTAAGTATTTAATCGCGCTGTGGTAGCGTCATAATTGCCAATGATTAATGGCTACAATTTTTCCTACAGTTCAAGGGAAATCCTTAAACTTGAACTGATAAATAAATAAATATTTAAATAACTTACTATTTCCTGATAAAAGTGACTCAGTCAGTACAGAAAGTCAGAAATTAGTTTCAGTTTTTGATAACTAAATGTTGTGAAAATGTTAGCTGTGCCAACGAACCTCCATGGGGAGCGTAGGGTTAGTTGCTATAGCTATGCTAGCTAGCTATAACTTGAATGAGGCAAGCGGTTTTTATACAATAAATCTCAACAAAACAGTCAACTTATCTCAAACCTAATTTATTTATGATGTTTATTGATTTTATCGTTGTATCCCCCAACGAATGGATCAATTTTAAATGATTGGCGATTGTCTTGACTTTTGGCAGCCTCAAACCCTCGATTGAATGAACGAAACTCTTTGCTTAAATAGATGTAGCGTCAATTTTGGATTTGCGTCCACTTTCTTCATTGGTGATTTATCCGTCGCGTGATCTAACGGTAACAAATAATGTTGGAATAGAAAAGGTAACAAATAATGTTGGAATAGAAAAAGAGATGTAAAATTGTATCATAGAAGTCGAACGAAGATTCTGCGATGATAGGAATATTTGATTTGATCGTGAAAAATAAAATATTCGTTTAAATGAAAAGGTATAATATTCAACCTTAATTTTGCCGTGTGACATCGACTACTACGCTTAAATTTTCATTAAACTTGACATGGACAGTTGTAACAGTCTTCTAAAATATCGATAAAATGTAAAGGTAGGTAATAATTTTTTCGGTACTTATGTCAATACTTATCCCATCGCTGGGTGTCAGTCATACAAAGTAAAACGAATACTATATTAATTTTGTTTATGTAAAATAGCCCTCATCATTTCATAATGTCTTTAATGCACACACATTATATAAAAAACAAGAGTTAAATAATAAAGTGTACAAATGCGAGCTTACCTCTAATAAGAGATCTCATCCAGCAAACTAGGTTAAGATGGGAACTTACCGGTGAGATCTGTGCCCATTGACAAATGACTGACGATTATAATTATTTCCACTTGTCTCCACGGATTGGCTCAAAGTTTGACTGACTTCAACATCTATCTCACGATGGCTCTGTCAGTCCATTCATTGCACATTGAAATTGCACATAGGTTTAATATCAGCTCGTGCAATTCCTAATGGGGATACTTTCAGAGAAGGCTTTTTTCAAAATCCAGCAGATGGTGTCTTAGACTGCACTACTTTTTTTTTCTTTGGCGCATGATGAATGTGGTAAATATGGTTAGGGGACACGTAAGCAATCAAGAATTATTATCAAATCAATACCCTTAAGTGTCACGTTTGCGAGATAATTGGAATTAAATATCCCTTACTTTCAATTATCTCGCTGCAATATTCACAATATAGCCCAATATTATAATGTTGGCTGACTATCTGACCCCCATTCACCGGCCCGTCAAATCTTTACATCGTTCATCCACAGATGGCGAACACCTGCTGGTGGTATTACTTCAGCAAGTTCACGGAGTTCTTCGACACTCTGTTCTTCGTGCTGAGGAAGAAGAACGAACACGTGTCCACCCTGCACGTGATACATCACGGCATCATGCCGTTCTCCGTGTGGATGGGCCTGAAGTTCGCGCCTGGTGAGTATTAGCACGAATAATCTCCCTCTAATACCCGTTTGCAATGCATCCAAACGTGCAGGGAAGTAAGCAGGAGCTTAATGTAAAGCCTCACTTCTCATGCCGCTCGTCATGTTATTGCCCACTTCCCGTGCTCCCTCAAAGTCTAAGTGCCGGGCAACCGCATGAGAGCGGCATGCATGTGAGCGAGAATTAAACAGGTGTATCGGTCTAATATAAACACTTAATCGCCTCAAATTGCGCGTCGACATTTTGAGAAACATTTCCGGCGGCGGCACGTGTGGCAGTGGGCAGCATGTAGTGTAAAGCCCTTATTCATAAGGTTAATCCAACATGGGCGTACGTCTTGAATCGAATTGGTCGAATATTTTGTGTTTTTGACCTCAAAGCAGAACAGCCGCTCGATTCTCTATCTCTTGACAGATATTGCGACCCGGATTTTGATTGCAACTTTAAAACTCGCGATTTAGTTCATTAAAATTCTTCAGAAACAGTCGCAAGCGCATCAAAAAGTGCTCGGAAGGCGTCTACCATCCTTCAAGATGTCAATTTTATTGCGATCCGGATGGCAGAGATTAGAGAACACGTAGAACAAAATATGTCATTGGTGTAATCAGAGATTCTGTGAAAGCATCTTTAGTTCGAAGCTATATCGCTTAGTGCAGCACTATTGCAATTTTGCAAATACCACGAGATGGCGCTATGAGATTTAATTTCAAGAGAACAAAATCCGACTTTTCTTTGACACTTTTATTTCCATGTAACAGATTATAAACATTAAAACATTTAACAAATTAACCTATTTGCAATTCGGTAACATTCTAAGATTAGCGCCTAGTGCTACCTAAAACTATATTGACTGAAACCATGGCGTTTAAATTAGTCGTCACTCCTAGCGCCATCTCTAGATTACGAAGGACTTCTAAAACTAATCTGTATGGAATGAGCACCCTATGGAAGCACGAATAATTATGCATCGAAAAAGTGTTCGAATTGATCTGTCACTGACTCTTAATGAACAATAATGTCATAATCTGACCTCACTTTTCTCTTCTGTCAAATAATCGTGCTCCCCGGCTTTGTTCGATTTCAAATTCAAAACGAACGAAAGTTGTAACTTGTATCTGCTTTCTTTTATCATGCTTATTGAATCTAGTCTTCATCGTAATTCTATCGATGATGTAAAAGAGTTCCCAATGAACTAGGAAATACACTATAATTATGGTCACACACTTCTGTTCTTAATTTCAAACTGAACGAATTAAGTGGAAGCAGACACACGTTTTGCCTGGTTGTGTATTTTATTTGCACACAGGCCTCCCAAGGTTCGTTGTGTCGTGACGTGAAGCAGTTTGATTAAACCAGCCTATGTATACCAACCTTCGCTATGTACTTGACTCTTGTAGACTATTTAGTCAGGGCTTATTTGCATTAGTAATGCCTACTGCAAAAGTAATGAGTAAATCGCCATCAACGATAGACGTTAAATAGTTTTGACTGTAGTTGTTTTGAATACTGATATTGAAGGCAATCGTATCGACGGTACAGAATGTACATCGGAGAGCAAGGGAAAATCAGAAAAGCTCTGTAGAGTCTCGGTCACTTCGTATAATGTATAATTTTGTACATGTACATTACAGTACGAATACTTTAACCCTACCTCTCTAAACTTCTCAGCTTTAGTCGCTGATAGTGATCGAGATGTCCTGGAAATTAAATAAAGGGTAAAATCTGAAAACAGTTAATTGATTTCCGATTTAAAAATAAAACAAAATGCCGGGAAGTACCGCCGAAGTGAAGTTAAAATAGTCGTAGTGTATCTTGTACTTGGTTGGTTGCAAGTGCGTTCGAAAGTTCGCGTAAACATGTTTTTTTTTATCTACACACGTATCATAAACCCTCTTTACTGCGTACAAAAACCGCACGTTACGATCAGCATAATGTTAAACTACTTGGTAAAAACTCATTTCTTATCTGAAAAATTACACATTATGACCATAATGTGTACTTTTTCTACACATTACGACATTCAAATTTCGAACGCCGACGCCCGCCTGCATGCCGCCCCTAGTTTGTGAAGTTGGTACTGACATTCAAATTTCGAACGCCCGAAGTTGGTGCTACAGAACAAGCTAAACAACTGCAGGGCCACAATGCCGGTCAAACATGCGGTTCCTGAAGACATCAAAGAGAGCTTATGATATGCGTGTAGATAAACTAGTGTATGTAACTGTACATAATTAGGCATTAAAACTCTCGAGTGATATTATTATGAAACTCGCCTTCGGCTCGTTTTATAAACCCACTCTCGAGTGTTACTGCCCTCCATTATACAGCTGTCACATAAACTACTATAATGTAAATCATTTGATATTCTGCTTTTATATCGGTATTGTTACTTGTGTAATGATGGGATTATATTGATCATGACAAGGTCAATATGATAGAATTCTTGCTAACCAACGAGTTATTTACTTTTGGCAACATAGAGGTAAAAAAATATTTGTAAAGAATATAAAAAACTCACATTAGCGTTTTTATTGCTGTTGTATCAAATTATTAACAACAACAAGTTTTTCATGATTCCGATTTAATCCAATGTACCCTCTGGGTACATGCACCATTTACAAAAGACTGAATTTACTCCAGGCATTTAAAAATAATTTCTTTTAGAAAATAATATTAAAATTGGTCGTGGGTGGTTACTTTTAGAAAAACAAAACAACAAAACTTTTTTAGCTGCTAGTATAGAACATTGGGCTTTATAGACAAAAAAAACGTCGAAATACACATTATGTGAAAACCTCTACCTATTAGGGTTCGTGAGATACAGCCTGCTGACGCACTGACTAACAGACAGATTGACGATAACGTACAGCGGAGGCTTAGTAATAGGGTCCCGTTTAGCACCCTTCGGGTACCATATGCGGAAGGATATTGTAGTGAATGTTTATGGAGATTAGCAAACAAATCTCACAAATATACATCATGAAACTTGTAAGTACCGCAATGAATGACTCCAGATAAAGATAACTTCAGTTATCTTTATCTTTACATTTGTGATTTACATTGTTTGACTTTTGACACCACAAGTCAAACAATGTAAATCCCACATTTTTTGTTGCCTGACTTGCTATACAATACTGTTGTAGGTGCCAAGAAATTAGCATCTGCTTATTTTTTTGTGTAATAATAACAACTCCCTAAAGAGTTATAACAACGGTCTACCGTTTTTTTAGTTCGATTCGTTGATTGTGAGTTCACAATAGTTCAAATACTTACATACTATTGTTTAAAAAAATAGCACAAGAATTATTTGGGCATTCGACGTAAAGGTCGTTTACTTGATTACTTTGATATGCGGATATAGTATTTTCCTGTAGCAGATGTTGACATGACAATTTATCCGTTCGTTCGCACAAAACTGTACGGGTGAGCTCAAAAATAATTTGGGCGGCGTGCTTTGCCATTTATGATCCCGTTGATATTATGTATCCGCAGTACCATCAGCACGTGGATGCGACACTGGCGGCATATCGTGTTTAGCCAAACCTCTTTATGTACATTTTGAGTAAACGACTAACCTGTTTCATAAATATTCACAACAGCTACAACATTATGTGAGATTGTTGACATTTAGAACCAGATACTTTGCGGCCGGTGATTAAATCGAGAATTGGGCGGTTTTGACGAAACATCAGGTTTACTCCGGCATCAACTTGTCGAGAGACATAATTATCTCTGAAACCTAGCTATGTGACCAGGGATGTTACGGCTGTCATATTTTTGACACTCGCGAACGCGAATGCGAATGCAAATTTAGAGAGTGCAAATGTGCGAATGCGAATGTTTCGGCAACAGCAAAAAACGATATTTCGATTAACTTAAATCATCATATATTTATTAGGGACTTAGTCAGACACAGTAATTGAATGATTGGTTGGATTTACACAGGTATATGTCGTGCCACACGTTATGAGCGGTGGCCTTGAATCACCAGTAGTCACTTTTCAATACCTGTACATATGAATTTCCCGCCAACGTCGTCCAGCGGTCTTAATTCGTTGCGCGACTTATATTTAATAATCAAATTTCACTAATGTGATATTGTATTTTAGAAAGAGTAGCTTTGCCGCCTTTTCTCCTATTAGGCAATTTCTAAGGGGTTCCTATATAAGGCCGGCTACAGAGAATAATTGTTCATTTGGTACGATGGCCGGTGGAGCGCTCAGATATGTTCGAGCCAGATATGTTAATTTATCGTACGTATTCGCATTCGTATAACATTCGCATCAATTATGCCAATGTCTAAAATGATGCGAATATTAGTGACATCCCTGTGCGTAACCTAGAATACGAATACTTGTCGACGGTGCAACATAAATGTTAAAATTATTACATCGTCATACAAATACAAAGCAGCATTATTTTGTCAGCGCTATAAAATGACATATACTTTTCTACGATGCTAAATATGATGTGATGGCATAACACGATGAAGTAGCAGCAAGTACTCCTCTATTGTGTACGTGGATACCGTGCTAGGTATACCATTAAATAAAATGCGAGAAAAGCTTGTGTGAATATGTTACATTACACCATCGCATCAGTAACATACTTCAGTGACATGTGCTAGGTCGTAAGACTATTTCGTTTTTATTATAGAAATAATGTGCAAATAAAAAATATTAACGTTATTTTTTCATTAAACATTATTTTTTAATTACCAACCTGGTTACCATAATACAGGGTGTTTGGTAGATCGATGCAAAGCCTTAAAACGAAGATCGTTCAGAACCATTTAGGCCAAACTTGTGTTAGCCGAAGTTTCATCTTGTTTTTATTTAAGGTTTGCACGCAAAAACCTCCTCTGTTTTATTTTTAATACAAGGAAAAAAACTGGCTTGCTTTTGCAGAGGAAGTTTTTTAAGCACAATAAAAAACCAAGTCTCAAGTCACGGATGCCTAGAACAACTTTTATTAGATTACTTAAGCAGTACTTAGTTATGAATTATTGAAAAAGAAATCAATTGTTCAAAATCGCAAATATGACCAATAAACTGTAAACGATGGTTTTCCGTCAAAAACAACCAAATATCGATAAAAACGAAGCGGTAAGTCTTCGGCTACCATAAATTTGGCCTAACCTCTTAGTGCCGGATGTCTTCCGAAGAATTTATCACTTCTTTTGTTTGAACTTGACATAAATGAATGTCATGTGACGATGGTAAATATGAATTCTAAAACTTTGTTTGCTTATTTATATACATTTTCCCGTAATAGGTTGTGAATTGTATTACCATGGCATGGGGTTCACAATCGCGATGCCTCATAACCACATCCAAATCTAAAGTCACTAAATGTTTCTAAACGATCTATCTTCGGTTAAAGGCTTTGTATCGATCTACCAATCACCCTGTATAGTAATCCAAAAAAGTAGTGAAGTCCGAGCTAACTGGTTCTAAAATAGTATATTATTGACACAGAGTATACATTATTTAGTTGATAAAACAAGAACATATAATGATTTGTATGGAGTTCAAGGCGACAATCATATATTAATGATAAGCTCGCCTTTGCGCACTATTTTAATGTTTATCTTGTCATTTGTATTATTTCTGTGCAATATAGAAATTATCAACAGTAAAATTAATAATTAAATTGTATTTTTGTGTATCTCATTTCCATAATTTTCCGTCGATTTGTACTAGTGAACAGAGGAAGAATCGCTATGACTGTCTTTGTAGAGATAAGCTTGCCTTTGGGCCTATGATGTCTCTACTAACCGAATCTTCTCTCCGTCCTCCGTCCCAGGCGGCCACTCGACGTTCTTCGCTCTCCTGAACACATTCGTGCACATAGTGATGTACTTTTACTACATGGTCTCCGCGATGGGACCCAACTACCAGAAGTACATCTGGTGGAAGAAGTACCTCACCGCTTTCCAGATGGTAAATACCCTTTTATCTTTTGCCTTTGACCACCTCCGTGGTGTTGCGGTTGAGGCGTTGCTTGATAGGTCCCGGGTTCGAATCCCCGCTGGGGAGAAAGAAAAATAAAATGCTGCTCAGGTCTTGGATGTTTACATGTTTGCGGCGTCGCTGTTGCTGGTTCTGTCAGGGTATCCCAGTGTGGCGCAAGAAGCAATGTACGTGCCTTTATGTAAATGTTATGTTATCTTTTATCTTAGACAATGTAGACATTGGACCACTATGAAAAGTAGGGCGAAGAAACTATCACAGATTGATAGTTAGACGTCTTAAAAATTGGTATTGTATAGCTAACACAAATATTACAATATGAATATAAAATTATTTTAATTTTACCGATAATTTGCAGGAATAAATAATTACAATATCATTAACAGCGAGTTCTGTATAGAGTTAGATTAAACAGTATTGTCTTTATTGTAATCTTGAATATCACCTTTTAGAAAAAGTCGTTTTAACATGGTTTTAAATTGCCCAAATGGAAATTTCGTAATCTCCAGGGGCATCTTGTTGTAGTAAAGAATGCACTGACACTTGAAAGCACTGCTAACTTTCGCGTGTCTAACTGCAACTAGTCTGTGATTATTTCTTAGGTTAGCATTACAGCTATCGATAATTTTGTAAAATGTTTGTAAATACAATATATTTTAAAAAATCGACTAACTACATTTATTATGTCAACTTCTTGCAAAAAAAAAAATTGGGAGTCTGCGTTTTAAATTATAAATAACTCGAATAGCTCTTTTCTGTAATATAAATTTTGAATATCCGCTGCTTTCCCCCACACCAAGATACTAGACTAACCTACCTGTAGCCACATCCGTGTTTTGTCTGATGTTCCTAACAGCGTTAGCCGCAGAACTTAATCTGCCGGCTAATTTAAAAACGGACCGTGAGGCTCCATGATACGCTACAAATGTCCTCCTCCCCGCCCCGCAGGTACAGTTCGTCCTGATCTTCAGCCACCAGCTGCAAGTGCTGTTCCGTCCGTCCTGCCAGTACCCCCATGTCTTCGTCTACTGGATCGCGATGCACGGCTTCCTGTTCCTGTTCCTCTTCAGCGACTTCTACAAGGCGCGTTATGCGAAGGGCAAGAAGGCGGCTAGACCTATTCTGGAAAACGGACTCTGTATGGTGAGTGTTGGATCTAATAGTTGTTCGGTGTTGTTGTTGTTCTCTTTACGTTACAAACAGCCAGAATTCTCTTACATTTGGTGAAGGGTTAACAACCTCGCAAAATAATGACACGCACAAGCAATTAAAAACAAAACAAGTTCCTTGAGTCACTTTTTTTTTACATTTGCGTCACAGCCTAAATCCTGTTATATGTAGGTAGATTTTTTCTTCTTTGACGTCATTTCTCGACTTCAATTTGATTTATTATTAATACGATTTGATCCCTTTTCTGTACACTTTAGCCTTGGCGCACACGGATTGCAAAACGTCGCCACACAATGTTGATCACTTGTGGCGACCACTGACCATAAGACGTCGCCACAAAGCGGCGACCACTTGTGGTCGGTGGCCGCTACTTTTTACCCCTTTGCTTGCAGTGTCATCATAAACGACTTCGTCCGGGTTTACTGAACTGAAGGGAGAGAGGAATGGGTTAATCGCACGGGTGGAGTGTGTCACCGTTTTGCGGCGGCGTTAGTGGCCGGCTTTTAGCGTGTGCGGCAAGTCCATACAAAATGTATGAAGAGTAAAAGATAAGGACGGGGGGGGGGGACGTTTTGTGGCGATTTTTGTTTTCCGTGTGCGCCGAGGCTTAGTGGAGTTTTTCATTACACTCAAGTCACTACATCGTCATCGTCACACACTTAAGATTTGTTGACGTCACCACAAAAATGAACGCGCGAAACAAACTTGATGGACTGAGCGATCAATTTGTTTTGATCTTTTATCGTACGTATACATGACAAGCTATTATGGATCTTTACACGATTCAATGAGACGGAATTTACCACAGTGTGATTAACAAATCTGTTAGATATTTTTGTTTTATGACGCAGTTAGTGATGGCACTCAAAAAGCAAAAAATTGAAACCCTAGTGTTAATCAATATCGGTAAATTAAGTGTGCAACAAAAGTTGGCTTTAGCACATGCAACCTAACATCTTTTTTGTATGTAAGCATCGAGTTCTATTCCAGCTTCTATTATATTAATTCATCATCTTTAGTACTACAACAGAATATTAAACAGCCAGAGCCAATTCATAAACAACAATTAATATAACTCAGAGCTATCGATAAACATATTAAATATATAAACTTCTGAATCGATAACTCTTAAACCGACTTACATCAATTCAACGCGGTCAAAAACTGCCAGGACAAGATCCTAGATCTGGTACCTACTCAGTAGTGTTGGGTGTGAGGTAAACAGACCTGATCACATTATCAGTAGACTGGACCCATACCACCCCCTATGGCCATACTGACACACTTTACTCATGAAAGTTTCTTGCAGTTTATTTAAAGCAGATTATGGCAAGGTTCTGGCTGGTCTTGGGGTTATTGACTGGCCAGAGTGTTTTAGGAATTGCGTAAGTGTGAATGAATCTGTCTCCATTTTTAATAAAAAAATAAACGAAATTATATTACTCCATGTTCCAAAGAGAAAGCCCCGCAAGATGATCTATCCGCCTTGGTTCACCATAGACCTTGTAAAATTGTTTAGAGAAAATGACAAGACGAGGTATAAAATGAAAAAATACAAAAACCCTAGAGACGAGCTTGAGTATAAACCGCTGAGAAAGCGTTGGGATCGGCTTTTCAATAGTTGTTACAAAGAATACTTAAACAAAGTAGAAAGGAGCTTGCAAAGTAACGCCAGAAAGTCTTTTGGAGCTACGTTAAAAGCAAAAGATCCGGAAGAAGCACATTGCCCTCTGTTATGAAGTGTGGTACCCAATCTGCTGACTCATCCAAAGGAGTTGCCAATTTATTTGCCTCTCAGTTTAGTACTAGCTTCAGTTTGCCTACAAATGTTTCAACATCTGGCAACCGGTCGGCTGATATTTCGGATCCTCGATCTGGTCTGCTCAGCAGCATATTTGTCTTGATGAAAGAACATTTCTTAAAGTTCTCAAAGGCATCAATCAAAATAAGGCAGCCGGTCCTGATGGGATTCCCCCCGTTTTCCCAAAACGATGTGCGACTGCATTATCTCATTAATATTTAACCAGTCTTTGCTTTAATATTTAACCTGCGGAATGGAAGAGGGCAAGTATTGTGCCAGTTCATGAAAAAGATGATACAGATGAGACTCGGAATTATAGGCCTATTTCGATATTTTCATCGTTTTCAAAGCTATTTGAATCAACAAAATTCCCTATTTTAACTGGTCATATAAAGCAACAATTGAACTGCAAGCAACATGGGTTTCAACAAAAAAGATCTGCAGCCTTATGGCGTAACTCTCTGAAGTTCATAGCATGTGTCTATGGTTCATCTCATGCTCATACAATTTCATCGATTGCGGGGTTTGGCCTAAATTATGATGCTACTTGCGTGATACCAATTTGACAGATGAAGCTGGTGCAAGGTGTCAAACGTAAAAGTCTATATGAAGTTCATAGCTCAGACGACTTACGCCATAAGGCTGCTGTTGTCACCAATCTCGTCTCATACATTTCTGAGGTTGTTGAGCGTGTTGACGAGGGGCACCAAGTGGACGTTGTTTACACTGACTTCAGTAGCGCTTTTGATAAGGTCTCACATCAAATCCTACTCGAGAAATTAAAGCACCAATAGGGTGTTTAAGGCCAACTTCTCTCTTGGTTTGGTTTGAGGCCTATTGCACAGCTAGAGTCTATACAGCGGTCCGTATACGTGTATACGTATACGTTTGAGGTGCCTCATTGTAGAACGAAACTACTACGCCATGCATTATAGGCGGAGAGCTAGAATGCTCTCCGCCTATAATGAGTTGTGGAAAACATGCGAAGTCGATATATTTCGTGGCAGTATTGGTTTCTTCATATTCGATTCATAGTTGATTCAGTTATCAATTTCTTAACCTAACGTATCAAGATATAGGTGACTACATGAAATTAGAGGTTGTTGTAATTGTTTAACAGATTTGGTTAATATACTTATTAAAAGTAATAATTAATTATCACCATGCTTAATCATATCACCCTTTTTGCGTTTACGACCATATGTTTCTTGGGGAAAGTTGTTCGTAATTATGGGTACTATTATTCCCCAAAATATGTTCAGCTAATTAAATGTCAACCTGTATAGTCGCTTAAAAAGTATTTATGAAACGCTTAAAGTTTGTCGCTGACTTATTAATTCAGTATCCATAGTTAGTTTGAAGACGAAACTGGCAATTTAAAAAAGCTGCATTAATTAGCTTCCATTAATATTGCCTTTAACATTGTATCTTAGTCGTCAAGAAGAACATCATATTATTAGGATAAGAAAGAGCTATTTTACCAATTAGTTGAATAAATAATATTGAATTTCAATATCCACTTCCACAGCAGATGGACGAGGGTGCCAGCCCGCTCAAGGACGGCTACAAACACGAAGAAGCGGCTGTTCCCAGCTCGTACGCGTCGTCCTCAGCAGACGCGTTTGTCCGGCAGCGACACATCTCATAGTGTTGCCTCAACAGACCGCGACGCAGCGGCGCGCGGCGACAGTGGTTCTGCCAACAGAATTAACTCTTCTTGCATACAGTGCCACCTCAAAATGCAGGACACGGCACAACCAAGTGAAGTGGTCAGGCCGGCAGTGCGTTCAGTTCAATGGGTCGCCGGTTTTATGTGAAAATAATTTACAGAGCGTTTTAACAGCTAAGTTTATTTTATCCGGCTGATCCACGGCTGAAAGTCTGGAAATATATGCTTGATTGTAATGATGTTTCAAGCTATTGAGGCAGAAAAAGACAGACTAAGCTGCCGTTCTAAATCAGGCTATATTTTACAAACTATAGCTATGTGCTACGACAGTGTATGAAATTGGTAGCTGTCATTACCTTTATGCCTTACTTTATAAATGTTATGACACGTCAATTTCCAAATCACTATGCCCGCAGTCCTCGTAGTTATTAAACTATGCTCGATTTTTCACTACTGTCACAATACTGGTTGTCGGATAAGTTTTGACCATATATTCCCTGCAACTAGTATATTTTTGGGTGTCTGCGTTACTCGTAGAAGCTATGGTTGAAGATGTTCGCCTAATGTTACAGATCAAGTGTGTAGTTTACACAACTGCAAGCAGACAAGACAACTCTGCCATTTGATAGACTTGATGTGTGACATGCGCCTTCACGTCAATTACAGAACACAACTTTCTATAAAAGTTAACGAGAGTTAAATGTGTCCTCGACATTGCCATTTTCTGTTAATTATACTAAGGGCTTGTTTATACCTCGTCGAAGTTTACATTCAGTTTAATTTCAAAATTATTGATTGATTGATTCTATAAACATAGAACGAGGTTAAGTAGGGAAAATATAGATAAAACAATCTCCTAAATTGTTTATTTCTTTTGAGGTTGTAATGTTGCTGGCCAAAATCAATAGCCATGTTAACTGTTTTGTTATAAATCCACTTGATATAAACGAGTGTTCCTGAAGTATTCTACAGTTGAGATGTCGCGGACTTTGGCAATTTGGCGCGCTATAAAAGGGACTGCTATACCAAATATTTGAAAGTCGTTTCTAGAAGTTTCCTTATATGTTACTATAATCTTCTCTGATGAACTCGAAGCTATGGATTCTTGTTTCAGTCGGATTGTAGTGATAAGTATTTTATGAGTTTCCATGAGTATGTTAGATGTAAATCTATAAATAATGTTATAGACTGAAGAGGTTTATTAGCACAAAAACATTTGGTATGTCCTCGATAAATAAATAAATTGAATGCCTTATATTTTTCATAATTACATTTAATGTATTTGTTGTATTCTATCAGCTATTAATGTTATATAATCATGAAATATAATACTATGTTTCGCGTGTTGGCGACATCTGAAGCGATGAAAACTGATCTTTTTTTTATATGTTTTGTAAAATCGATTGAAATGTTAAAGTTATCTACCTAAATCTAAACTAAACATTAAAATCTCTTTTAGGGGAAATTATTTTGAATAATGGAGCTATAATTGCTCTTTATAAGTTGCAACTATTTGAATATTTGGTTATATTAGTTACCCTTACTCTTGTCACAATGCATAGTAGATAGTAGTATTAGTATTACTTAGTGGTCAAATTTAACAACGGGCATTTCGTGTAAATATATTGTAATAATGGTATTAGCTTTTAAAATAGTAAATATCTGGTTAAATTAGTTGTTTGTGAATAATACTTACAATCTGATAATAGACTGTTAAAACGCGAGATCATTTGACGCCGTGTAAAGTAGCTATGTTAAATATAATTTCTTTAAAATGTTTAAACCTATGAATCATTATGTGAAGTTATCAAGTACCCACTAGTTTAACCAGAAGCTATTATAGGAAGAAAGTCCATGGTTAACGGATATTTTTGTAAATATATTTTTACTTTATTTTATTGTTGTTCAGTGCAAGGTATCTAAATTTGTTTGAGGTATCCAGTGTCGTGAATCTGCATTTTTAAAACATTCTACCATACCATTACTGCCCAAGTCTGTGCTCAAACATTTTGATACAACATTTGTAATCAGTTTTTTTTCTCGAAACTTAACTATCTACTTAAATGGTTATTCAATTAGATTGTTATACGCAGAGTGTCTGGTTTATCGCACTTTTGTACGGTTATCTCGAATTTTGTACATTTTCTAGCTATTTTTCAGATCACTGATTGTAGAGTGGTAATAAAGGGTGTTTGTTTTAAATTGTTCTTGTGTTTTGATGCTTTGGATGTTGTGGCGTCGTCGCTTGAGTAGCACGGCGCCGCACACGCATGTTGCTCGACAGAGCCGCTCAAATGTTTGCCGCATTATCACCCTTTATCCGATTATTTATTTACTTTAAATAAAGGATTTTACAAAACTAAATGGTTTTCATAGTTTACACCAACATCTTTAAGAATATAATATTTACGTTAGTATTCTTAGGTAAGAGGAAATCAATGGGCGCCATCACAGGGCCGAGTTGTACAGGTTACGCCAATTTTGTTGGCCTCTGAATGACGCCTGGAAGGGGTAGCGGCTCATGGGTACAATACAGATATGTGGGTAGGCGAGAGGTGACAGCTGGCTCAGCGGCCAAGAAACCATGCGCGGGCTTTACTTGAGGCCTACTCAAAATTATGGTCTACGTATCGATTGCTCGGCCTAGTTATTGAAGCCTAAAATTAAATACCTACACCGATATTTAGACCGTATATATGTCGATTTCTAAGCCTGCAAACCAAAAATTTGTCGGGGCAGTAATAAGTTAATAAGCATTTTAAGTTGGCCGCGCGATCGAAACGCGGAGGATTGCGCGGCCATGGGAATCTCGATAACTGCTATGGTTAGAGGTCAAATTCCTTTTGTCAATTAAAGTGTACATATTTGTAGATAACTGCCGGTGAAAGAATAATGAGGAAAAGTTAAACACTAGGAAATATGCACTTCCCATGTTTTGGCCGCGCAATCCTCCATTTACGATTTTGTTGTTCTTGATTATTTCCAAAATGCGAGACTGCAGTAGTCAAAACCGGTCCTAACGAGAGCATCAAATATCACTATTATTCAGAGATTTAAAGAACTCACATTTAACCAATCTGCTCGTGGCCGCGCGAATAACGCACTATAAATAGGTATTAACCTATACTAGGATTTTTTATTTGAGGAAATATGTAAACAAAGAAACGTCACGGTCAAAATAACATTCCAGTTGTTAAAAACTTTTTTTTTCATTGTTATATTTCAGAAACAAGGCAAACACAAGAAATGACAAGAGTGATACTCATCACACAAATGTTTACCGTACGCGGGGTTCGAGCCCGCCTGCGGAGCCATCAATATCGTTATCGACGTAATAATACATTCCGTGATAAAATATCTAGCTGATGGTTAAAACCGAATAAAAATCGGTCGCGTTGTCTATGAGTATACAGATTATAGGCACTAACTAAGTGTAAAAGATGCATTTCTAAGTCAACTAGATCTCAACTAAATGGGGCTAGATCAATGTGTGTAAATAGTGTCCAATATTATTATTATTTGAGTGACATAGAGTTTTGTCTGTAAAACAGTAGGTATGTAATGCGAGTAATATCAAAACTAGTGTTAAGTATCTCACACTACGTTAGAATAGAGTAACCATAATTATCGATTAGTCTTTTCCTTTCTTTACTTACAAAGAATCAAAACAAAATGTAAAAGGGATTTCATTTTGCTGGCAAAAGTATTGATATCTTAAGTGCATAATTCTGAAGTTTTGGACGAAGAACTTTGCACCTATGCATTTCCTAAAGTTGGTATTTAACTTTTCCTCATTATTTTTTCACCGACAATTATCGACAAATATACTCTTTAATTGAGAAAAGGAATTAGACCTCTAGCCATTGTAGTTAGCGAGATCCCATGGCCGTGCAATCCTCCGCGTTTCGTTCGCGCGGCCAACTTAAAATGCTTATAACATATTTGTTACTGCCTCGACAAATGTTTGGTTTGCAGGCTTAGAAATTGACAAATGCCGTCTAAATATTCGTGCATTTCATTTAAGGCTTCGATAACTGCCTAAAAACGGGGCCGGGCAATCGAAACGTACACAAATTAGGTTCGCTGACAGGTTGGTGATGATGGTGATGATGATACAGAAGGTAAGTACTTAACAATTTTGAGGCTATAATACAAATACGAATAATGTAGGCGCTTTGTGACAGCGTGTACCTACCTATCGTCGTCGCTATGGTACACGCTCTGTCACAAAGCGCGAGGCGAAGTCCTGTCTTAATCCGAGTCAACATCACCCTGCATGGCGCTCTCATTTTGGTCTAACGATTCATTGTGGTTCAACAACTCATTGGGGTTCAACGATCCATTGAGGTTCAACGATTCGTTTGAATCCAACGACTCGTGAGTGACACTTTTTTTTTTGCTGTATGGAGTTCAAAAGGGGCTTCTTACCACCGCGCCGCCGCCGCCGCTGGCTTGCGTCGATTCTAGGTACCTATTAGATTATTACTCACTTGGCAACCCACGCGCTCACGCACACATACAAGCAGTACAGTGGTGCAAAAGCCGCGCTTGTTCAGAGCATAACTTTTAATAGTACTTAAGTGATCGAGACTCCATATATGGTACAATTACACGATCACGTGACTGAAACAGGTGGTTTCTCTAAACTGAGGTAGTATTGCCGCAAATTCGGAGACGTACAAATCCATCAAATCCAATGCAATTGGAGATGATGGGATAAGTAGAGACATGATAATACTGACTCTCCCCAGAACCCTGCGCGTTATAACCTCGATTATAAATAGGTCAATAACTAGCGGCATAGTTCCCAAGCAATGGAAAAAAGCAATAGTAATGCCTTTTCCTAAAGTCGATAACCCGTCCAATCTCAAGGAACTTAGACCTATTAGTTTGCTTCCCTTCCTTTCAAAAGTGCTGGAAAAACTGGTGCATGCCCTATTTTACAAATATATAGAAGACTCTAATATTTTGCCTGACCTCCAGTCAGGTTTCCGAAGGGGGCGGGGCACAACTACTGCGTAGGTTGATGTTGTTGATAACATTTTAAGTAATATCGATGTAGGTAAGGCTACTATTCTTACACTGCTAGATCATAGCCGTGCATTTGACAGCATTAGCCCGACCTTGTTGCTGTCGAAATTGCGTTACTATGGGCTGGATGCATTATCTGTGGGATGGTTTGAAAGTTATCTCGACCAACGCTTCCAATATGTTAAGCTGACCAATGACAGTGGTGGTGCCTTGTACTCGGATCCAAAGCCAGTTTTGCGGGGTGTTCCACAGGGTTCCATCTTAGGGCCTCTATTATTTATTATATATGCAGCAGATTTGGTGAATGAAATCAAGCACTGCAAATTCCATTGTTACGCTGATGATCTTCAACTTTACATTTCTGATGTGCCTTCTAATATTGACTGCATGACAGACTTCATCAATGAAGACCTAAGCAGGTTAGATGCCTGGTCAAATAAAAATTCCTTGATTCTCAATCCCTTGAAATCAAAGTTTATGGTGCTTGGGAGTAAAGTTCAAGTTAAAAAAATTCTCATTTCTAATCCTCAGCTAATCCTTGATGGCCAGACTCTAGAGCGTGTTGACGAGGCCAGGAATCTGGGAATCATATTTGACACTTACCTACGATTTGAAACTCACGTCTTGAATTTGGTGAAGAGTTGTATGTATCGTTTAAGGGTTTTGTACAAAATCCGTAACCTTATCTGCGAAAGGGCACGTATTATTCTGTGCGAGTCACTGATTTTATCTCGACTCAACTACGGAGATATAGTTTATGGTCCGCGTCTTCTATTGAAGACTCAGCGTTTAGTGCAGCGCATACAAAATGCCTGTTGTAGGTTTTGCTTTGATGTACCACCTCGTAGTCATATCACCCCATACTTAAACTCTGCTGGAATGCTCAAAATGGAACTGCGTAGGCACTTACACCTTTCAAGTGTAGTGTTTGATGTCATCAAGTTTAAAAAACCTGAGTACCTGTACCTAAAATTAAAGGTGGCAACATCTCACCCCAGATATGGCATGAGGGATATTCGAGCACCTCTTGAAGGTCATATTCATCGCACGGTGGCATTTAGAGGTAGCTTCCGCTTCCAAGCTACCAAATGTTGGAATGATATTCCGCCGCCCATAAGAAATCTTACCTCCAAATACACCTTCAAAACACATATGAAGTCGCACCTGATTCAAAAGCAAAAACTAGGAATTTCTCTTTCCAACATTGGATAGTCGGGCTACCTCTGCCATTTTCATATATTTTTTAGTTAGATATCTTATGATTTTAGTAAACATATTCACACTATACCCATTCTGCTACTCACTACTCACGTGGCATAATATACTTATATACCTATTTATTTAATCTTCATGTATATTTTGTACTATCCTACTCATGAAAGTATTGAAACATATTTATGTGCAATGTATTTATTTATTTCCACATCTTTAAACACTTGTAAGTATATATCTATTTCTGACACTTTTTTATTATTATTCTTTTCATTCACATTCACATTCGGATGTAACTGCTGAGTCTCTGCGTCTCCTAGGTGAGGGCTGAAAACCAGTGCTGCTCTTAACGAGCAATAAACACTGAGCTTTGACCTTTTCGCGTCAATGCAGCGCGCCTACATACCGACCTATATTCTTCTTTTTGTTTTATTGTTTTAGTAATAATGTTATGAGTTTTTTTTCATAACTTTGCTTTCATTTAAGTTATTTTATAGTTGCACCTCCGTATCACTTTTAATTTGTATGTGTGCTGCTTTGATGCAATAAACGTTTATCTATCTATCTATCTATCTATCTACCTATATTAATTTGATATTATAATTTTCTCGGTACCGTATTAGTATGACATTATGTTTCGATAATTACAAGAGACGAGACCTAAGACAGTGACTTCTGTAGACTGTAATAATTTATATCAATTAAATTTTTAGCAGTGCTATTTGACGTGGTAGAGGCTAGCCCATCGCCGCAAGAATGGAGATGGAGACATTACACTGTATGTGATTAGAAGTAGTACTTAAATAAGTAGGATACATAGTTGATTCGATAGCCACGACCTAAATATTTTATATTAGATTTACAGCAATGTACCATGTTTTTCATAATAATAAATCGAAAAAATAAGAAATAAATGTACGATCAATCAACGCACTAAAGGTGGCGGCCACGCCATACTAAAAAGTTGCAATGAGAAAATATAGGGTAATAATCAACTAGCAGTCAAATATCATATTGTTTGTTATTATCTCGTAGATACTTTATCGTGAAAGCTTTATGTCATTTACCAAGAAGTTTTATTATAATTTTAATTTTATACGCTAGGAAGCACCACTATTTAGCACAATTGATTCTGTCCGCCATCTTGGATTTCAAAAGAGATGTCATTTCGTATTCAGCACTCTCTTTATTACTAGAAGTCGCAACAAAACGCCGACCAGTTGTGGTCGGTGGCCGCTACTTTTTACCCCGTCGTTGATTGCAGTGTCATAAACGACTTCGCCCGGGTCTACTGAACTGAAGGGAGAGAGGAATGGGTTAATCGCACAAGCAGATTGTGTCAGCGTTTTACCCAGGCATTGATGCGCGTTTAGCGTGTGCGGCAAGTCCATACAAAATTTATCAGGAGTAAATTAATGGATAACGTTTTATGACGATGTTTTCTTTTCCATGTGCGCCGAGGCTTATGGATCTTTACACGATTCAAAGAGATGGAATTTACCACAGTATGATTAACAAAACTGTTAAATATTTTTGTTTTATGGCGCAGTTAGGGATGGCACGAAAAAAGCGAAAAATTTAAACCCTAGTAAATCTATATCGGAAAATTAAGTGTGCAATAAAAGTTGGCTTTAGCACCTGCAACCTAACGTCTTTTTTTGTATGTAAGCATCGAGTTCTATTCCAGCTTCTATTATATTAATTCATCATCTTTAGTACCACAACAGAATATTAAATAGCCAGAGCCAATTTATAAGCAAAAATTAATATAACTCAGAGCTATTAATAAACATATTAAATATATAAACTTCTGAATCGATAACACAGCGACTAATGTTTAAGCGGGCTAATTTTTATATTTTCACAGAACCGAATTGGTTGCTAGGTCACTTTCTGTCCGAATACTAAAGTAAGGTTGGGTTAGTCTACAACTTTACTAACGCTGAGCGGAGCGTGGCTACTCCATGGGTTTCACAGAACCAATTTATAGTTGATTCAGTTAAGAACCGACTTATAGTTGATTCAGTTATCAATTACTACATGCTGTTTCACAGAACAGATTTATAGTTGATTCAGTTATCAATTACAACATGTAGTTTCAGAGAACCGATTTATAGTTGATTCCGTTATCAATTAAATTCCAAATTCCAAATGTCTTTATTACTGTAGATATTTACATATACTTAGCAATCGTCATTTTTTGCCACTTCTCTACATTGGACCACTGTGGGAGAAGAAGGGCGTAGAAACTCCCACAGATTGATTTTTAGATCTCTTTTTAAAAATTGCTTATGCTGAACTAATACAAAATATAATATTTAGTCATTATCATAATTAATAAGCAGGAATAAATAATTACAAAATTATTAACAGCAAGGTCTGTGTTGAGCCAGATTAACCCCATACAGACCCATAATTTAAGTAATCTTGAACATTGTAATATCCCTTTTTCGACAAAGTCGCTTTAACATGGATTTTAAATTGCTCAAATGGCAATTTCAAGATCTCCAGAGGTATCTTGTTGTAGTAGAGAATGCATTGACCCTTGAAAGAATTGCTAACCTTCGCGAGTCTAAACCGGGGCGCAAGTAGTCTGTGATTATTTCTTAGGTTAACATTACAGCTATCGCTAAGTTTGGGAAATTTTGTAAGGTTCTTGCGTACGTACATTATATTTTCGAAAATAAATTGACTTGCTACAGTTAGTATGTCAATTTCTTTAAAAAGCTGTCTTAAGGAGTATGTGCGTTTTAAATTATAAATTGCTCGAATAGCTCTTTTCTGTAAAATAAAAATAGTTTGAATATCCGCTGCTTTCCCCCACAACAAGATACCATAGGACATGACACTATGAAATTAACTAAAATATACTAGCCTAGATGTAGCCACATCCGTGTTTTGTCTGATGTTCCTAACAGCGTAAGCCGCAGAACTTAATTTACCAGCCAATTTTTCTATGTGGGGTCCCCACTGCAATTTGTTATCAATGGTTATTCCAAGAAACTTCGTGTCATTTACTTATTCTAACGTATTGCTGTCCAACATTAAACTGGTCCCAACTTGCCTGACATTTGGAAGTGAGAATTTGATACATTTGGTTTTACCAGCATTTAACAATAAATTGTTAACTGTGAACCAATTCAAGGTTAAAGATAATACTCTATTGACATCATCAAAATCTTCTTTTTGTCTTTCAATTTTGAAGACCAGTGAAGTATCATCAGCAAACAACACTATGTTAGTCAATTTCTCCACCATAAAAGGCAGATCGTTAATATATACCAGAAATAAGAAAGGGCCTAATATGGAACCTTGTGGAACGCCAATTTTTACCCCCGATCCATCAGATTTAACGCCGTTGACTTTTGCCTTTTGAATTCTATTGCTTAGGTATGATCTTAGTAGATCCAACGCTTTATTTTTAACTCCGTAATGATTTCATTTCATTAGTAACGTGTCATGATCAACACAATCAAATGCCTTCGACAGATCGCAAAAAACACCGATAGCATCCTGTGCGGCTTCCCATGCAGAATAAATATGAGATATAAGGGTAATACCTGCATCCGTAGTCGATTTACCCCTAGTGAAACCGTATTGCTTGGCGTGGAGTTGTTTTGTACGGTTGAAGTGTGAGAGCATTTGATTGAGTATAATCTTTTCAAAAATTTTACTTAGTGCTGGAAGAACCGATATTGGTCTGAAATTTGACGGATCACCCTTGTCTCCCGACTTGAACATAGGTATAAGTTTACTTTTCATGAGGTCTGGGAAAGCTCCATCATCAACACATTTATTAAATATATAAGCTAGGTGTGGGGCTATAACAAGTATTATTGAACCAATGACTTTGACTGACATACCCCACAGGTCTTCAGTATTTTTTAAGTTAAGTAATCTATACGTTTTTACAATATCCTGGGGACATACATGATAAAATTTAAAATCTACCTTACTGATGCTAGTGCTGTTTTTTTAACAAAACCTCTGCTTCATATGGAGATGAATTTAGACACTCTGTTGTGAGTAGGGGTGCATTGGTGAAGAATGTTTCAAAAGCTCGAGCTACCTCAGCGTTGGATTTAACAACATCATCACCTATCTTTAAGCAGAAATCATTATCCCTTGGTATAACTTTGCCAGTTTCACGGTTTATGATTTGCCAAACCGTTTTCATTCTATTATTTGAATTTTGTATTTTTCTATTTATTTGTAAAGTTTTTGCAGTTCTACAAACCAACTTGAAAGTTTTGGAATATTTTTTAACATAGTCATGAAATTTTATATCAAAGTTATAGGTTTTTTGTTCATAAAGATCATACAAGATAGCTCTACTTTTACGAATTCCAAATGTTGCCCAGTCATTAAATTTATATTTACCGTTGTTGGCACTGACTTTCTTTAATTTAAAAACTGTATTGAATTCTGTTTGAATAATGTTGAAGAAGTCAGAATAGATTTTGTTCGGGTTCTGTTCATCTAAGTTTTTCATATACGTCTCTAGTCTATGGGATGTAATAGGCCTATAAAATGATGGATCAGTCTTATTTTCTCTAGTAATTTGGAATGAAACTGTTTGACCACTGTGATCGGATGGTAAACAGTTAATTACATTTTTACTTGTGAATGCACAGTCACAAAAAACGTTATCTAAGCAAGTTTGGCTGGTAAGTGTAATTCAAGTCGGCTCTAGAAATACATGACATAAATTAAATGATTCGAACAGAGTTATTAATCGTCGCTTCAGTGTTGTATCTACAAGCAGATCTACATTAAGATCGCCACAAATAATTAACTTTTTTTTGTGATTACATAGTTTAATGAGGGCTTTTTACTACATGTAGTTTCATAGTAACGATTTATAGTTCATTCATTTATCAATTACTACATGTAGTTTCAAAGAACCGATTTATATTTGTTTCAATTATCAATTACTTATCCTAACGTATCAAGATATAGGTGACTACATGAAATTAGAGGGCTTTGAAATTATTTTTACAAATTATTATATTTTGAAATATTATTACAATTCCCCAAAATATGGTTAGCTAATTAAATGTCACCTGTTTACTCGCTTGAAAAGTATTTCTTTACATAAAAGTTTTTTTTTTAATTAAGAAACGCTTAAAGTTTTTCGCTGACGTAATAATTCAGTGAAAAACATAGTTAGTTTGAAGACGAAACTGGCATTTTAAAAAAGCTGCAACAATTAGCTCCTATTAATATTGTCTTTCACATTGGATATTAGGATAAGATAGAGCTATTGTACCAATTAGTTGAATAAATAATATTCAATTTCAAGATTCACTTCCACAGCAGATGGACGAGGGTGCCAGCCCGCTCAAGGACGGCTACAAACACGAAGAAGCGGCTATTCCCAGCTCGTACGCGTCGTCCTCAGCAGACGCGTTTGTCCGTCAGCGACACATCTCATAGTGTTGCCTCAACAGACCGCGACGCAGCGGCGCGCGGCGATAGTGGTTCTGTCAACAGAATTAACTATTTTTGCATACCGTGCCCACCTCAAAATGCAGGACACGGCACAACCAAGTGAAGTGGTCAGGCCGACACTGCGTTCAGTTCAATGGGTTCAATTTACGGAGCTTTTTAACAGCTAAGTTTATTTTATCCGGCTGATCCCCACGGCTAAAAGTCAGGAAATTTGTGCTTGATTGTAATGATGTTTCAAACTATTGTGGCAGAAAAAGACAGCCGTTCTAAATCAGGCTATATTTTACAAACTATATCTATTTGCTACAACGGTGTAAGAAATTGGTAGCTGTCATTACCTTTATGCCTTAGTCTATAAAACTTATGACACGTCAATTTCGAAATCAATATGCCCGCAGTGCTCTTAAATGTGCTGCTTAAATGTTTTGTAAAATCGATTGAAATATTAAAGTTATCTAACTAAATCTAAACTAAACATTAAAATCCCTTTTCGGGGAAATTATTTTGACCAATGGAGCTATAATTGCCCTTTATAAGTTGCAACAATTCGAATATTTGGTTATATTAGTTACCCTTACTCTTGTACAATTAATATAATAGTATTAGTATTACTTAGTGGTCAAATTTAACAACGGACATTTCGTGTAAATATATTGTAATAATGGTATTAGCTTTTAAAATAGTACACATCTGGTTCAATTAGTTGTTTGTGAATAATACTTTCAATTTGATATTGTTGTCGCTTGTGTAGCACGGTCGTCGCAAACGCATGTTGCTCGACAGAGCTGCTCAAATATTTGCCACATTATCACCCTTTATCCGATTATTTATTTACTTTAAATAAAGGGTTTTACAAAACTAAATGGTTTTCATAGTTTACGCCAACATCTTTAAGAATATGATATTAACGTTAGTATTCATAGGTTAGAGGAAATCAATGGGCGCCGTAACAGGGCCGAGTTGTACACGTTACGCTAATTTTGATGGCCACTGAATGCCGCCTCGAGGGGGTAGCGGCTTATGGGTGCAATAGAGATATTTGCGGAGGCGAGAGGTGACAGCTGGCTTAGCGGCCAAGAAACCTTGCGCGGGCTGTACGTGAGGAGGTCTACTCAAAATTATGGCCTATTTATCGATTGCTCGGCCAAGTTATAGAAGCATACAATGAAATGCATGAATATTTAGACGGTATTTGTCAGTTTCTAAGCCTGCAAACCAAAAATTTGTCGGGGCAGTAATAAATAAGTTATAAGCATTTTAAGTTGACCGTGGGGCCGAGCAATTGAAATGTACACAAATTAGGTTCGCTGACAGGTTGGTAATGATGATGATGATGATACAATAGGTACTTAACTATGTTGAGGCTTTAATACAAATACGAATAATGTAGGCGCTTTGTGACAGCGTGTACCTACCATCGCTATGGTACACGCTCTGTCACAAATGGCAAGGCGAAGTCCTGTCTGAACCCGAGTAAACATCACCCTTCATGGCCCTCTCATTTTGGTCTAACGATTCATTAGGGTTCAACGATCCATTGAGGTTTAACGATTCGTTTGAATCCAACGACTCGTGAGTGACACTTTGTTGATTCTGTCCGCCATCTTGGATTTCAAAAGAGAATTCATTTCGTATTAAGCGCTCTCTTTATTACAAGAACTCATGTACATAAATAACCAATAATTATAAATATAAGCCCTTTGATATCGTTTAAATACACACTCACTTCATACCTCGATATCACCATTAGGACAAAGTTCAGGGGTAGGTAATGTCATGCATTATTTAGTTTCTGAGGTGCTCTAAAAATCAGTCAAGTGCGGGTCGGACTCGCACACGAAGGATTCCGTACAAACCATCGTAAGGTTTTCACCGTATAACAAAAAAAAATGTAGGAACTGGGTTCCTTTACACAGATCTCGTACATTTGTCAATACTGATTGCGGATCCGCAGTCAAACAAATTGCGCCACCGAAGATACTAAAGGCTGCGTTACAATTTGCATTTATAAATCGTTACGTCTCTTGCCTTCATAGCTGTAGGCCTAAAAATGAGCTGAGATTCATATTCATACGCTTTTTGCATGAATACTATTAATGCATGGTAAATAAATATTTTGGCGAGCTTATCTCGATAATAAAACTTTTCATCCAGTAAAGATTCTCTTCTAACTTGTATGGGAGATAAAAAATACGTCTCTTATATGGGGACCTCCTTTATTTTACAAAATGGCGGTCGTTCATTATTTGTTGTTGGCGCGACAACAGAAATGCACAGTCTGGGAAATGTTCAACACTTTACCTGTCGTCATTCATGAGATACAGCTCGCTGACGGTCAGCGGAGGTTTAGGGTCCCGTTTGGTACAAAATTCTAAAAACGATATTTGTAGCCTATATCTATATCCCATCTTCCACTCTTCTGATTCTCACCAGATCCCTTAGCTTGCTAACCCAGCGCTTCCTGGGGCGACCAGGTCCTCGTTTTACATTCAGGTTCCAGAGAGTTATTTTGGCCCATTGGAGTGGTTGCATATGACAGCATATGTAAATAACCAATAATTATGAATAAAACGTCCTATAATATCGTCATCTATTCAAAAAAAGCTACTTTAGTCCCGCCAAACAGGGACTAAAGTAGCTTTTTAATTTTGTTGCCTGTACAAAGAAAAAAAATGCTGTTAATAATCAGTTTCACTACCATTCAGGCTGACATAACCAATTACAAGAGAGATCGATTTTGAACGATGGTAATAAAATAAATGTTATAAAATGCGTACTCGACACAGATCAGATGATCCGTTCGATGCCAACAGAGACACAACCTTACATAATTAATATCGAAACACGGCTCAAATAATTAAATAGTTTTGGAAAATATAGAAAACTGCGGCAATAGGTATTTCACAATTTCGTTTCATCTGTTATATACTTAGGTATCCAAAAATATGAGTTCAACCTGTGTAAATGAGTGTGTTTTCTCAAGGGGTAGATAAAAATACAACTGTAACAGATGGTCCTAATAAAATTGTGACGACGCACTTTCATCAGTGTTCTAAAATGAATATAAAATTCTGATTCATTGACTGTTTAATTGTTCCCAATTGTTAACATTTATTTTATTTATTCTTAATTACCTTTTCTCATAGACGTAGAGGTTATGAAAAGATTAGAGTGTCCACCTCAGGAGTAAAAACTATTTTTGACTCGAGTGATGTACATTGAATCCCTCGCTCGCTCAGGATTCTCGCTCCGAATCCCTCCTTGCACTCGAGATTTAACATTTGAATCCCTCGTTACACTCATAAAACATTAACATAAACATTCACATACAGACACATACATTGCTTCTGGCCCCACACTAGGATATCCTGTGTCGTGGGAACCAGAAACAGCTACGTCATACACATATAAACATCCAAGACCTGGGGTAATTTTGTTTTTATCCCCAGCCGGGGATCGAACCCGGGACCTCTCGCATGGTAGGCAGAGCCACAACCGCAGCGCCACAGAGAGCGTCTCTCTCGGGATACATCTCTAGAATCCTTCGCTCGCTCTGAATAAAAAAAGACTCGCCCTCAAAATAGTTCTTTACTCCCTTGGTAAAGAATCTATTATTACTGAAAATATTTACTTATATTTAGCAAACATCATGTTTTATCCTCTACATTGGACAATTAATAGCAAGTTCTATGATAAGTTAGATTAACCCTATACAGTCCCGTCATTTAAGTAATCTTGAACATTGTAATATCCCTTTTTTGATAAAATCGCTTTTACATGGTTTTTAAATTGCTCAAGTGGCAATTTCAAAATCTCCAGAGGTATCTTGTTGTAGTAGAGAATGCACTGACTCTTGAAAAAATTGCTAACCTTCGTGAGTCTGTGCCGGGGCGCAACTAGTGTGTGTGAATATTTTCAGGTTAACATTACAGCTATCGCTAAATTTGGAAAATGTTGGAAGGTTCTTGCGTACATACATTATATTTTCGAAAATAAATTTACTATGTCACTTTCTTTAAAAAGCTCTCTTAAGGAGTCTGTGCGTTTAAAATTATAAATCGCTCGAATAGCTCTTTTCCGTAAAATAAAAATTGTTTGAATATCCGCTGCTTTCCCCCACAACAAGATACCATAAAACATGACACTATGAAAGTAACTAAAATATACTAGCCTAGATGTAGCCACATCCGTGTTTTGTCTGATGTTCCTGACCGCATAAGCCGCAGAAATTATTTTTACCAGCTAATTTATTATGTGCTATCAATGGTTATTCCAAGAAACTTCGTATCATTTACTTATTCTAACGTGTTGCTATCTAACACTAAACTGGTCTCAACTTGCCCGGCATTTGGAAGTGAGAATTTGATACACTTGGTTGTACCAGCGTTTAACGTTAAAATATTAACTTTGAACCAATTCAATGTTTAAGACAATAATCCTTTAACATCATCAAAATCTTCTTTTTGTCTTTCAATTTTGAAGACCAGTGAAGTATCATCAGCAAACAACACTATGTCAGTAAATTTCTCCACCATGAAAGGCAGATCCTTAATATATACTAGGAATAACAAAGGGCCTTATATGGAACCTTGTGGAACGCCAAGCTTTACTCCCGATCCATCAGATTTAACGCCGTTGACTTCTGCCTTTTGCATTATATTGCTTAAGTATGATCTTAGTATATCCAACGCATTATTTTTAACTCCGTAATAATTTCATTTCATTAGTAGCGTATCATGACCAACACAATCAAATGCCTTCGACAGATCGCAAAAAACACCGATAGCATCCTGTGCGGACCCCATGCAGAATAAATATGAGATATAAGGGTAATACCTGCATCCTTAGTCGATTTACCCCTAGTGACACCGTATTGCTTGGCGTGGAGTTGTTTTGTACGGTAGAAGGGTGAGAGCCATTGATTGAATATAATCTTTTCAAATATTTTACTAGTGCTGGAAGAAAAGATATAGGTCTGAAATTTGTAGGATCACCCTTGCCTCCCGACTTGAACAGAGGTATCAGTTTAATGTGTTTCATAAGGTCTGGGAAAGCTCCCTCATCAACACATTTATTGAATATATAATCTAAGTATGGGGGCGTTATCTAGAATTACTGAACCAATGACTTTTACTGATGTACCCCACAGGTCTTCAGTATTATTTTAAGTTAGATTAATCAAACTTTTTGACAATTGCCTGAGGATATACATGATGACATTGAATTCTACATAACTGATGCTAGTGCCGTTTTTTTTAACAAAGTATCTACTTCATATAGAAATGAATTAAGACGCTCTGTTGTGAAAAGGGTACATTGGTGAAAATTTTTTCGAAAGCGCGAGCTACCTCAGCGTTGGATTGAACTACATCATCACCTATCTTTAAGGAGAAATCATTGTCCCTGGGTATAATTTTGCCAGTTGCACGGTAAGTTTATTATTCGCAAAACCGTTTCATTTGAATTTTGTATATTTTTATTAATTTGTAAAGATTTTGCAGTTCTACAAACCAATTGAAAATTGTGGAATATTTTTTTTAATAATAATAGATTTTTAAAATATACATAAAATATTTAAAATAATAGAAGTTTTAGGTTTTTTGTTCAAAAAGGTCATATAAGATAGCTCTACTTTTACAAGTTCCAATTACCCAGTCATTTAATTTAGATTTACCGTTGTTGTCAATGACTTTATTTAATTTAAAAACTTTATTGAATTCTTTTTGAATACTTTTAAGAAGTCGAAATAGATTTTGTTTGAGTTCTGTTCATAAAAATCCGGTATTGGCAAATTAATGAAATATCTTAGTTTTTCATATACGTCTCTAGTCTATGGGATTCACAGTCTGTAAAATGATGGATCAGTCTTATCTTTACTAGCAATTGTGAATGAAACTGTTTGACCACTGTGATCGGATGGTAAGCAGTTAATTACATTTTTACTTGAGAATGCACGGTTACAAAAAACGTTATAGCAAGTTTGGCTGGTAAGTGTAATTTTAGTCGGCTCTAGAAATACATGACATAGGTATATTAAATGATTTGAACAAAGTTATTATTTGTTGTATCTACAAACAAATCTACATTAATATTGGCACAAATAATAGACTTTTTTCTGTTATTGCATAGTTTAGTGAGGGCTTTCTCCTTAATTTTCTCAAATATTTCAAAATTGCTATGGCCTATATCTTTGTCGTACTAAGTTTCAGGGTATAACCTTCTCTCTTAACCCCCCATTTACATCAACATGCCTATAATGATTCGAAGCGCGACGAAATTATGTGCCGATGTTTATTAAATTATGGATTACTTCTTAAGTATTATGCCTAGAGCTTTGAAATATACAGTGAACACATATTAGGTCCTCACATATGAAATTGGCGTTTCGCCGTACTGGCTACTTTGATCTCAAATATCTCCTCTATGGTTAGGAATTCCAAATTCAAATTTATACAGCTATTTACTCATGTATTTGTTTGTGTTTCTAAAATTATAATTCATTTGTTTTTTCCTTAATTGTTTTTTTTCTTGCGTCACTCAGCTTACAAAATGGAAAACTTGAAATATCGCGTTATTTACGAGTATGAGTTCTACCGTGGCACCAGTGCTGCAGAAACGGCTCGAAGGATTAATGATGTGTATGGCGACGGTGCCGCAATAGAAAACACAGTGCGTTTTTGGTTCCAACGTTTTCGTTCTGGAAATTTCGACCTGCAGAACAAGCCGGAGACCAAAGTTGATAATGAATAAGGTACAGTCGTCTAATAAGGCCCACCAGTTAGCAAGGCCCAGGCGCAGAAAACCGACTTCTATACAGTTGATTTGCGCGAGCTTCAAAGTACGTATGGAATAGATCAATAGGAACGCAGAAACGCAACAGCGAGCAGCGTGGGGCCGCCATCTTGACAATGACGCCCGATTGTTCGACGATGTCGGTCGTGGCCACTGATTACGCTAAATTGTGCGCCCACAAAACGTATGTTTTTACTTGTTTATACTGCGATTTGTAAAAAGATTTTGGTTCAGAGTGATTATTTGAACATGAATATTTTGATATTTACATAGACATGTGCGATTTCATGTCTATTTATTTCGAAAATGATCAATTTGTGTTGGAAGGCCCATGTCGTTTAGGAAAGCCCAACAAAATTGTTGCTCGGGCCATTCAAGACTCGGCTGGGCTTTCCAACCCTACTGCAGTCTAATAAAGCCCGCGGGGCTTTCTTAACGATATCTGTGTAATAAGGCCCAATGTATGGAAATTAAAAATCAAAAAACTTTGACAATAATTACTCAATTATAGCATGAATAACAATATTTTTTAATAAAATACTAATATTTATTCACAAAACACCTAAAAAGTCAAAAGCTAGGCTGATTTCCCACACAGTGGAAACGCGTATTTTTCTAACAAATTATTGATGATTTTAGTTTATGCTTCCCTTTATAATGTTCATGAATATCACAATGTTCATATTTATTCAATCTTTGAGGTCTTTAATGCATACTTTTACGCCAAACGACCTACAATCGGCACGGGCCTTATTATCGACACCATTTTTAGTAAAGCCCAAAAAAGAGGTTTTTAAAAACGTTCGAAAAAGTAACTTACCGTCGTTATAGCTATAAAAGTACATTTATTTGGATTTTGAAATAATCATAACTTTCATTGTAAACCTTTTTTTCCTTGAGGGTGGTTAAATAAAGCTTTGATTTCAATTTGTAAAAAAGTGGGCCTTACCATATGACGGTACCTTAATTGAAGGCTATTGTGGAAGTGGATCCATCGCAAACCACGTCCGAGTTAGCTGCAGGCTGCGGTGTTAGTGATAAAACTGTTTTAATCCACTTGAAGCAAATTGGGAAGGTGAAAAAGCTTGAAAGGTGGGTACCTCACGAACTGAGTGAAGCAAATCAACAAACGCGCGTTGACTGCAGCGTTGCATTACTCACCCAGCACAATAATGATTGGATTTTAAATCGAATCATTACCTGTGATGAAAAGTGGATCCTGTACGAAAATCGGAAGTGCTCATCGCAATGGCTGAACCCTGCCGAACAAGCCAAACCATGCCCCAAGCGAAAATTGACTCCAAAAAAGTTACCTGTGAGCCTTTGGTGGACTAGTGCTGTTGTCGTTCACTACAGCTTTCTTAAATCTGGCCAGACGATTACGGCAGATGTCTATTGTCAGCAACTGCAAATCATGATGGAAAAGCTAGCTGCTAAACAACCAAAGCTGTTCAATCGCTCTAGGCCACTGCTTCATGATAACGCTAGACCACACATTGCACAATAGACGGCTACCATATTAGAGGAGCTTCAATTGGAATGTCTAAGACATCCACCGTACTCTCCGGACCTTGCTCCAACAGATTACAATTTTTTTCGAAATTTGGATAACTTCTTGGAAGGGAAAAAATTCAACTCCGATGGTGCAGTCCAAACCGCCTTCAAAGATTTTATTGATTCCCGTCCGAATGTTTTTTTTAGTAAAGGGATCGAAGAACTACCTATGAGATGGCAAAAGTGTATAGATAGCAATAGTACATACTTTGATTATATAAATATATTATATAAAAAAAAAAAACGACTATGTTCCTCCCATACAAAACGCCAATTTCATATGTAAGGACCTAATATTAATCGATTCCTATATCAGATTTTTTGACGTTATACTCCATCCAATTATGTCTCTATTTTGTTGGTAGTCAAAGTACAGCCGTGAGGAAAAATCGACGTTTCATGGTAGTAATGGATTTTTATTTCTAACACTGTGCAGAATTGTTTATCAAAATTATGGCTGTTATTATCCTAAATATATACCTTACCAATCTATACATTATTTTACTACACCTACCTAAGTCATCATCACGAACAAACATAAACGGAGTCAAAGACAACACGTCGACTCCAAAACAATGGCCGCCATAAATACCAATTCGAAGAAATTGATGTTGGAATAGTTGTACAGTGCTACATGGATGTTTTGGCGTGTGACGAAAATCAGAACTAACGCAAAAGCTACTCTGTGGTAACTTTGTTGACAGTTCGCTGTGTTTGTTGTGCTAGGTTGTGCTGCGTGGTTAGTTGGAGCTAATAAAATCAATTACTGCGTATACCATGCCAAAAATGATTAGAAGTGGTGTTAGAGAGATGGTTCTAAAGGTCAAGGAGTTTTGTATGAAGGAAAAAATAACAATAACTCGATAATTCCGTTTGAAAAAGTAAATGAGAGGGTCGCCGCTATGACCGATTAGTGATACCATCAAGTGCAGTTCTACTTATCCCAACATATGGTAAAACGTCCTGTCGCGTAGATTCCGACTATTCCCTACTGCTCCACTATAGATAGTTGGGGTTGGTTTTCCAAAACTGACAGTTTGATACTTAGTAAAATTGGTTACTAGGGGGTAGATGGGGTTTACCTTGAACCATTTATCCAGTTTTTAATATTATGAATTAATTAAACTTACGAATATTATCAGGAGAAACGAAACGTTTTTCGTAAAATTTTGGCTAAGATGAATGTCAATTAGACTTAGAATATGTGGAACGGAACGTAACGTCGCTGTTTGAACGTAAAAAAACGTTGCTGGGTTAGTGTGTGTGTGTCAAGTCATTCCATTTTTCTTCGAGTTGCGTGAATGTTCTGTCTTGCTTGTTTTGTGCTATTTCGACGACTTTTGCTGTGTTTTTGGACTGCAGGGCAAAGACTGGAAGGCAAAATACTGCGGTAGCTTAGGTAAAGGGTAAAGGTTGTGAGCGAAGCGAAGCCCCCTTTATCCTTCGTATTAGGTTGAACATGTAAGAACAACAAAAATAGTTAAAACTTAATAGGTGTTTGCTGATCCTTTTTTGCTGTGAAAATCAGTATTTTTGATGTGCAATTAAATACTTGCCTTTTTATGAGCCCTAGTAGCCGGAGCTAAGGCGATTTCGAACATCAATACAAATTACATTTATTATTACAAATACAAACAATTACTTTTTGTAAAAATCCTATAGTAAAAAATAACCTCAAAATGGATTTTTGAAAATTCATAACAAAAAAACCATGCATTTCCTAGACTGGATATTTTACAGGAGGGGTTACCTACCCTCCCCCCTCCCCCTCCCCCCTCCCAACCTCGTACGAAACTGTCACTGTTGGAAAACTTACCCGATAGTTGAGCAAATACCAGTAGACCAATTGGTCATCACGACTATTCCGCCTGCTCAACTTTGAGTAATTGAGCAATCGAGTTGAGCAGTGGGGAAGTAGGGGCTCTTCTACATTAGGTGTATGTAATGTTGAATAAAACCAACATTCGATCTGTCATTTACAAACTTCAAATCTTTCAGGTGTATCTTTACGGAGTGTGACAAGAATAACGGGCGAAACAAAATTGGCAGTTGCATCTTCAACTAAAATTGTTACACCAGGGAAGATGGGGAAACAAGAAAGGACAAATTTTTGCTGGATAATTTTGATATTGGTGTTTTACGACGAACGATACATGGCTTTTACACCAACAAAAAAGAATTCCGTCAGTAGGAAAAGTACTCGGTGAACTCCGGAAAAACATTGGATTTGAAGGCAGTTGCGAAATTCTGAGGCAATACACAAAAAAGATTGGTTTCCGATTTAGGAAAACAAAATTGAATCGGAAAGTGCTAACTGAAAGAAATAATATAAGTGCGTGGCGTGCTCGTTATTTGCAGGCCATCAAGCATTACGAAGAAACAGAAAAATTACCAGTGGTCTTCTTAGATTAAACTTACATTCATTCTGGCCTCACAGTGGGGAAATGCTGCTGTAATGGTACACGAGAGTCGGTACATTTGATACTTCATTCTGCGTGATAGAGGGCTGGCCCATCGCCGCGCTGTTTTGAATACGAGAATCGGTTCATATAACGTTTGGGGTTTTTGCGTAGCTCAGGGCAAGTTAGCAAAAAACAATGAGCCGACGCGTGGGATGGTTCGAGGAAGGTTACAGGTCAGGTTTTTTTTGTCGCATTCCTGCGAGATGTGTAGGGATCCGAGCTGATTTGGCTGCGCGCTGAATAAAATATGAATAACTAAATAATGGAAGGTTATTATGGAACGATACGGAGAAAGCTATTATGTTGATTGCAAATATACAATTGCGATTGAGGTATGAGATGGAGAGTCTGACACGACTAGTATGAATAGCATTCTAGTGGTATTTGCTTCGCGCGCCTAGCGGTCGGGAAGGCTTAATTAATGGCAACAAGCTTTTATTGGTCAGCGATCAACAGATTCTGTGTATCGGCAGTACCAAATGATTTGAGTGATAACCTACGGTTGATCATAGTGAATATGCGTACACACAATTTGTAGAACGGCGGATCTGCATGGCATGGTTGAAATTAGACCCTGTGTAGTTAGTGATAAGAAGCTTCGCTTGGGCAGAGCGTGTTCGCAAAGGATGCCATATTTTTTTCTTTCAGACGTGTGGGGTGTATAAATACGATGGCGGGGGAAGGGAGAGCATTCAGTCTCAGCGTCCAGCTACTGTGACAGTCGTCTTTCACGAGTTCTAAACAGTTTTGTCTGCCGTGTTACGCGTCAGAACTAGTGTGGGGTGTATAAATACGATGGCGGGGGAAGGGAGAGCATTCAGTCTCAGCGTCCAGCTACTGTGACAGTCGTCTTTCACGAGTTCTAAACAGTTTTGTCTGCCGTGTTACGCGTCAGAACTATACGAAATTGTGATTGCGAAGTTTCAGTGGTTTTTCGTGAGTGTCTGAAGCGCCGAGATATACCTCGGTTCCTATCCTTTATATCAACCTACCCCAAATTCCAAAACTATCCTTAGGTCGTTAGATAATAACTTGTAGGTTAACTGATCTGAGTCTGAGTCTGGGCTTGGAGCGACCCTAAATTCCTTTTTTCCTTCACCATAAGGTTCCTGGATTGGCTCTTAGGATATTCGCGGGCTAATCCTCTCCTCATTCCTTTCGAGTAGCGAGTTTTGAAATTCCCACACACACAGTCATTAAACATACAAGCACATTCAAATCAAACTCAACCATTTTCGAGTGGTGTCGATAATGGACGTGGTATAACACTAGGTTTTTAGACTAGGCTAGACAGGAGTTTAGTTGCGGCTAAACCTAGGTTGGCAGGGCATAGGGAGACTGTTTGATCGATGAGGTTCCGCGGATGGAAATAACTAGTCAGAACAAAGTTAAACCGGTGTCAACACAGATAACATATCCTGTTGATATTTTGACATTGTTTAGGACCGGGTAGGTGTTTTGCGTTGCCTTGGGTCAGGTTGGATTCAAGTTGCATCTTTAAATTAAATGTAAATTTCGCTGGAGGTCTAATGTGTAGGCTGAGTCGGTATATATGATTTGGCTCAGTCGAGGACGTGCTGCGGCTAGTGGAATTCATAGTTCGGTATTTATCGAACTATGCACTTCGCTATGGTGTGGGTTAGATCTCCTAAACCTAAAGCGCTAATGACTACGTTTCGATAACATCCAGCTCAAATTGCGCAGAGTTGAAGGTTTCAAAACGTTACGGACCTTTTGAGGTAACCGCTAGTTCAGAACCCACTTCGGAAAATCAAATCGCAATTGTGTAAACCGGTCTTTTCGGATCGTTATTGCCGTGAACCAAATATATAATTGGAACCACCACAAGCCGCTACTAGCGAGCACATGAAATATCATTGAGTACTCACGTCGTAAAACTACGACGGATATCTATACGATATCACAAACAAATATTATAAACTGTGGTCGACCACTAAAAGAAGTTCCAAGCGCCCATATATACAAAAACCAAATGGTACCATCACACATAAAATATAACAACGATTGATCTGGCGCAATACACCGCTGACTGATGCGAATTACCGGCTCGCGGACATATATGCTTTCTCTGTCTAACTTGAAACTGTAACTTCCTGAACCAAACTTCGTTCGACTATTGTACGCCTAACGAACTTCTCAACGAACGAGAAATTCAGACTTATTATTCTTAACTTACAAATCTTACAGCTGAATCGGGACATCTCATTTTGGGGTAGATAGAATAGACGATCATAGCTACTGATAGCGGTGGCTCGACCTTAGCCTTTGTGCCGTTACACTACATTACAAAATGCATTATTTTGAGCACTATGTTATGAGATCCTGGTACCTAGTATATTTACCATGCTTCTTTTCCAAGAGCTTTCAAGATGTTTTTCATAAAGCTTTTGACTTTACTTCAATAGGTAGGTGCCTTAATTAAATTGTTTACTAAATTGAATCACTAGACGACCCGAATGGTCGAGTCGGCAGTGACCCTGCCTACGAAGCCAAGGGTCCCGGGTTCGAGTCCCGGTGGGGGCAAATATTTGTTTGACGAGAACGGATGTTTGTATCCTAGTCATGGTTGTTTATCTATCTAAGTATAATATTTATCTAAATAAGTATGTGTATCGTTGTCTAGTACCCAAGATACAGGGAATCCTAGTTTGGGGCTAGATCAATATGTGTAAATAGTGTCCAAGGTATTATTATTATTATTATTATTATTATGTTTTCTTATCAATGTCCTTTTAAGTGAAATGACCTATGGCCGTCGTCACACGTGCCGGTTTAAGTATTCTGCGCCGCCCGGCCATCCGGTGGCGAGGTGTATAGGCACGAGCTTTCATCTTGTACTGCGGCGTAGTTTACCCGGCGAGCTCATACATTTCACCACCGGATACCTGCGCCCGCCGCCACTGGTGAAAAGGGTCATATTTTCCAGGTTAGCGAATAAGAATTAACAGTAATTCTTATTCGCTAACCTGGAGAATATGACCCTTTTCACGCACAGGCGTAAATAAGTATGAAGTGCTTTGCGAGATCTGTCCATCGAGGTTCCATAAAATACACGAGGTTAAATCGTATCGTACTCTGTGAGGTTAAATTCCCCAAAGCGGGTAATATTTCATTAACTGGCAACCCCAATTACACAGTCGCGCCCCCCTGTCAATGTCATCTACCAGCCAAAACACCCATGTAGCACTGTAGTTTTGATAAGTACCATAGACACAATATACGATTACGACACTTTCGCTACACCGTTCTCTATTCACAGTTTTATTGAATGTAACAAACGATAGAATATAACCTAATCAAACCTTTTCAAAACCTCGATTTCGGGCGCTCGCGGTCGGCCTTTTAGGGCTTGCGTGAATAGGCGTAGATTTCATCACTTAATGTTTCACTTTTGGCACAAAAAAGATAAAATACACAATTACACATTGCTAGAGGATAAATAAATAGAAAAAACTATTTATCACTCACCTTATCGACGAATAAGCGACCAAACAAATTTTCCAAAGTACGAAACTGTGACGAGACTCTTATTATATGGTACATACAGTACCAACCTACTAACAAGTGTATAGACGGCACAATAAGAGATTTACTGAACGCGGTCTCTGAGGTTCCATTTCTGGTTCTCTGGGTTTTAGCGTGAATTTTATATAAGTTTCTTAATAGGTGCTCTGCGTCTCTACATGATAATAGATATAAATTGTTTTGTTTTGTTTGTTATGTTGTATAGAAACTACATGACAGGGTGATTGATCTCCGCTAGAATAAAAAGGCACCACCTTCCATGCAAATTGAGGCTGTACTTTGGCGCGGCCGCCATCTTGAAATGCAAAATGTACCCTAAATTCTTTACGAGCCGTAAAAAATTAAAGGAAAGGCACTTAATAAAATCACACCCATACTGCAAGACTTAAAATTGATCCGGCCGCAAATTTAAAATGCAAATGAACCCAAATTTCGATATTAGCAAACTTGAAAACCTTGAAAACCATACCTAATTGCATTTGTTTTTTGACGCAGCTGCCATGTAAAATGAATTGTAAACTCATTTAAATCCCTAAGTTAAATTATATACCTAAAAGTAAACAAATAAATTGTCTCAGCCGCAATCTTGAAATTAATGTAAAGTGGTTTCGTGGGGTACTGAGCCAGGTTGAGCTCCACAGCGTTAATGCCGCGAATAGTATGGGAACATCGCTCGGTAAATGTTTGATTTTTTATAAAAAAATATCGATAAATCTCCAAGTAAAGTTTCTTATGAAATAACCTTTACGGGTCTTTTGTCTTTGTAGTCACCTAAACAAATCCAGGCAGCGTCGACGGGAAAAGTACAAAATCGTGCTCTCACACATTGCTGCTTTTCGCGATAGTTGTGTTTTAGTACAATTTCAGCAATAGTTTTTTTGGTGATCGATCATTAATTGTAAACTAGATTTGTATGCGAAATATCATAGAAAAACTCTTCGCAATTCCGTGATATATTTTATACAATAACATTTCTGAATCTAAAGTTTAAAACGCCTTAGAATGTTTTCCTAGGTAGGTACCCCCTTAAGCTAAAACCTTAAGCGAGGTCCCATCTTAAATAATTATAATAAAATAACTCTGACTAGCAGTATATACCTCCATTTTGCTTAAGGACTTCCCAAATAAAAAAAAATCGGTCAAGTGCTGGTCGGACTTACACATGAAGGGTTCCTGACCAACGAACAAGAAAACTTGACCACTAAAAATAATAAAACAAAAGCAAAAAAGAGAATAATGTTTGTCGGAACTTGGATTCGAACCCTGAGATGATACAGATAAAAACCAATTGTGCCACCATAACCAAATGATAAGCCGCGAAATCTACGATCTATTTGAATCATCATATGGTTTGCTATATCGCTGGGGTTGTTAAAAGACATCTCTTGTATCCCTTTCATTTAACAAAACTCCTTTAGTTCATTATTTGTTGCTGTAGCGGCAACAGAAACACACATTCTGTGAAAATTACACCTCTTACGGTTCATGACATTCAGCCCGCTGACAGACGGACGGACAGAAGCTAAGACCGACAGCGGAGGCTTGGCAATGTACCCTATTGCAATGTACCCTATTGCTAAGCCTCCGCTGTCGGTCTTAGCGTCTGTCCGTCCGTCTGTCAGCGGGCTGAATGTCATGAACCGTAAGAGGTGTAATTTTCACAGAATGTGTGTTTCTGTTGCCGCTACAGCAACAAATAATGAACTAAAGGAGTTTTGTGCATCCTTCGCTTCGGGTACGGAACCCTAAAAATTAGGTTAGAATTGGGGCCGAACAGGTTTTCTTTTCTTTGGTGGTTTATTAACCCTTGCCGCACTGGTCAATATCTCAGCGACGGAGGCCCATTTTTAACTAAAAGTATTATTTTTTTGTTTTTGTTTTGCAATTTTACTTCGGAGAGGGTTATTTTATATAGATGAATGAAGGAAATACTCCTTCATTCTAATTTATTTGAAATATTTTAGGAAAGGCAATTTTGGAAATTGTATTTCTTACAATTTAATTATTATTATCGAGAGGATTTGTGTAAATTCATGAATTATATTTTGTGGTTTATTATTCGAATCTGTTCAGAAATGGTAAACTATTACGGGATGTTTAGAGAATATTGTAATAATTACGTGTTATGATATTTGATGGACCAGTGGTAACTTAATTTGTTGCGGACATCGTGGTGATAATGGGGCTAAACCATTTTTTTCGGGTTCGTGGCTTAGGCCCCCAGTGGTTGATGCACCCGTGGTCGAGGCCCCCGGTCAGTTTAATTTGATTCGAAGCAATTTTTAATCAAATGTACTGGCAGGCATACAAATGTTATACAAAACTAATGAATATATATTGAGAGCAGAAAAATATAATATTATATCTTAGTGATATCTACTTATAAAGTAAAAAAAATATACTTATATTTATTTTTGTGGATGTAATGTAGAAATCTTAGATCGCGATTAGGATATAACATGATGTAGCGGACCATTGATTTCGATAGACTAGCCGGCGACGAGCTATTTAACGAGGTGGTTGTACCATTTGCTCCATGGTTGTACGTACGTGGCGCTACCCCGGTAGCGGAAAGTGTAAGATAAATTTTCCAAAATAATATTTTCGTGACCGCCAGGATCTGCCGGTCATTTCAATGAAATGTGGTACGTTACATCAACACACAAGAAGTTAAGTTGTGCTCCTACGAAGAACTGCTGGATTTCGAAGCGCTGGCCAACCAACTGCACCATCGCCTGTGATTACGTACCCCAGTGATTACGCCTTGATCTTACTCGATCATGTTACCTTCTACGTCTTGCAGTACCTTGCAGTACAATGAGCTTTTCGACTGCTTTCAACGTGCGGAGACTGATACTGAGCTGTGGGAGTCTTTCTGTCGCTTAAGGGAGTCGTGCCTTGTGTCGAAATCTGCCGTCGAGGAGAACGTCGAAGATATTCCGGATAGTTCTTCAGATACCTGAGGCCGATGCCAAGGTAACCTGGAAGGAGCGGCTGGATTGATCTTTGGTCCTAGACCTACAATGGTTTATTTGCCTCAAGACGGTCAATTTGTTTTTGTTGCTGAGGAGGATAAATTTTATTCATGGCCCGAATCAAACCCATTTTGTTTTGAGTCTGAATCAATTGTTCTAGATGTAGTCTTTAGTGCGACTTCCCTTAACCTCTAAAAACCGAGGGTAGTTGGGACGGGTCATGATTTTGAACCTTATGTCATGGTAATAAAATGTAAAACCTATAACGGAAAAGTGGCGTTAGCTAACGCATGTGGTATTCAAAAGGTTGAGGAGCTGAAATTAATGGAGGATACGTGTGTGTCAATGGTCACCGAAGGCAACGATGCTTTGCCCGGTCCTCTTCTTATGCCTGTGGCAGTGATGCCAAGGTGGCTTTTAAGGATTCGTCTGTTGTTGTCCAAATCGCTTTTGAGGATCCATCTGTTGTTGTCCCTATCCTCATTGAGAATCCGTCCTTCATCACCTCCACTACATGTGAAGCCTGCGAGACACCCGCAACTGCCGTGGTTAACATCTCCACTACGTGTGATCGTTGCGGGTCACCAGCGACTGAGGGTACTGTCTCGAAAGCATGTAATGTCTACAAGTAGTAAATTGTAGGTGGTTTGGGCTCTAACACAGAGCCAAGACCCAAGATTCCCTTGAAAGAGGAGAGAGAGAACGATGTGAAGTTGAAATCGTCAGTCACCGAGGGCCGCGGCCGCCCGCGGCGCATCGCACCGGTTATTTGACCGTAGCCCTGATGCTAAGGTAACCCGCTGGTCCAGCTTTATCGACGCCGGAAATCTGTTGGTTTAAGATTTGACAAGGATAAGTGTTGTGCTTTGTACTTAGTTAGTTGGAGGATGGTTTTTTGGTGGTTGAGTTTTTTTTTTGTTGTGTAGGGGGGTCCTTGCTTATTCTATTTTTTATTTGAAGTTATGGAACTTGTTTCAATTGGTTACCCATCCATCTCAATTATCTTTATGTTTTGGATTGTTTTAGAGAGTTTTGTTAGCTTGGTTTATGTTTGAGGTTGTATTATTTTGCAGTGTTTGCCATTGGTCTGTTAAGGAATTTGGTATTGGCTTGTTTAATGTTTTAGGAAGTTTGTTATTTTGTAAGTTGTTTTATTGGTTTTAGTTGGTGTTTTATCGGATGCGAGCATCTGTAGAATTTTCTACGTGAATCCTATTGTGCGAGGGAGTGTTGCAGCCCCGGATTTTTGATCGGTGCCTGGTCGCAGCAGGATATGGCGTTAGTGAATTTCGGACCGCACCTTTCCTTTCGAACGGATTAGGAACGCGGTTTGGGAGTTTTTTTTTCGCCACGCCATCACCAGCGTCTGGTGTGGCGAAACCTGTCGATTTGGTGGAAGAAGTGGTCTCCTGTGGCCCAGGAGTACTTCATTCCAGATATTTTGATTCTGTGCAGTGGATACGCTTGTTTTTCTGAGTGTAACGGCTCGGCTGATCTCCGAGACAATATTGTTAAGTCAAGAAATCTGCCTCATAATTAACCTATTCTTCATAGTTGTCTGCACGTGTCAGCTTGGAACTGGACCTGTCGGGAGAGCACGAGACTGTAGGCTGCCGTTTGGACGCTTCGTGACAGAGCGTGTACACTATGTGAGAACTACAGCGAGGGGTGGTGAAACAACATCCTGCATGGCGCATTAATTGTGGTTCAACAATTCCTTGTGGTCCAATGGTCCAGTGTGGTTCAACGTTCCATTGTGGTTCGACGATTCGTTTGAGTCCAGCGACTAGTATAGGTGGCGTAGTAAGATTTCCAGCTTGGCGGAAGAAGGTTGGCATGCGAGGATGAAGTCGTCTGGAACATTGTTGCCTGCCAATCTCTTGAGGTGCCGCAAAAACTGGGATGGTCTGCGGTCCCCTAACTCCTCGTGCATGAGAAGTTGCTTGACCTTCTTCTCTTGTGACACAGATAGGCGCTTGATCAGCACGGTCTTGAGCTTGGCGTATTTGTCGACCGCCGCCGGTGGCTTCATGATGATGTCTTTCACCTCTGCTGAGTATCTCTATTCCAGCTGTCCCAGAACATAATACAATTTGGTTATATGGTTATTTTGGAGATCTCGAATTGGCTTTATAAATGTGCAAACCTTATTTCGGGTTCTTCAGGCTAAAATGGTGGTATTCGGATACCCACTCGATACACGGAATTTGACATTCCGGATGGGTCAATGGAAACACGCGATTTTCTTCGACGTTGGCCGCTCACTAACGGCCGATCCCAATAACCTATCTTCTATCCATAATCTGCAGACTTGAGACTTCTCTAGTGTCAAATTTGACACAAATCCCATAGCGCAACTGTCAAAGTTAACGCGTACTCTGCAGAACACGTATAGAGATAGGTTATTGGGATCGGCCGTAAGTCGTCGTTCCTGTTAAATCGTTTTTGTCGAGTCATCGCTGCTATTGCCTCCTGCATCATTGCTCATGTTTACGCTTTAATAATAAGTTACCAGAGGGAATTGATCAATGGTCCATGCACAGTTTTAAAACATTTATTAAGGCTAATCTTATAAAGAAAGCCTATTACACTATTAATGACTATGTTATAGACAAAACTGCATGGCCTCAATGCCCCAAGCTCCATGATAATGATAATAATAATTAACTTTACAAATGCAATAAAGTAATTTAACCTCTCAAAACCGAGGGTAGTTGGGACGGGTCGCGATTTCGAACCTTATGCCATGGTAATAAAATTAAAAACGAAACGAAAAGTGGCGTTAGCTAATTGTATTGAAGGCCGGTGGTATTGAAGAGGTTAATAGTCTGGTAATATAATTAAGTATACAAAAGTGCTATTTAGGATGACTTATAACAATTTATTAGTTTTAACGTAGAATACAAGTCTGTTACCAAGAAACCAGAGGATATCGTCATGCTCACTAATATGATTTTTCTTGCGGGCGGCTCTGTGTAGCGGATTGCTCCCCTCCCTCAAATATGGCGAGGGGGGTAATGTCTGATTCACAAGTCATACTCGTGAACGGGTGCTGCTGGGGGGACTGGTCCAGTCTGGTTTCTCATAAGTTATGTTCATTAAAGCTTGATGATGTAAATTGTGTATTGTCTTTAACCTTGAATTGGTTTACAGTTAATAATTTATTGTTAAACACTGGTAAAACCAAGTGTATCAAATTCTCACTTCCAAATGTCAGGCAAGTTGAGACCAGTTTAGGGTTAGACAGCAACACGTTAGAATTAGTAAATGATACAAAATTTCTTGGAATAACCATTGAGAGCAAATTGCAGTGGGGACCCCAAATAGATAAATCAGCTGGTAAATTAAGTTCTGCGGCTTACGCTGTTAGGAACATCAGACAAAATACGGATGTGGCTACATCTAGGCTAGTATATTTTAGTTACTTTCATAGTGTCAGGTCCTATGATACCTTGTTGTGGGGGAAAGCAGCGGATATTCAAACTATTTTTATTTTACAAAAAAGAGCTATTCGAGCCATTTATAGTTTAAAACAAACAGACTCCTTAAGAGAGGTTTTGAAAGAAATTGACATACTAACTGTAGCTAGTCAATTTATTTTCGAAATTATAATGTATGTACGCAAGAACCTTACAACATTTTCCAAACTTAGCGATAGCTGTAATGTTTACCTAAGAAAAATTCACAAACTAGTTGCGCCCCCGGTTTTGACTCGCGAAGGTTGGCAATTCTTTCAAGGGTCAGTACATTCTCTACTACAATAAGATACCTCTGGAGATTATGAAATTTCCATTTGAGCAATTTAAAATACATGCTATCTTAAATGACGGGACTGTATGGGGTTAACTTAGCTCAACATAGACCTTGCTGTTAATAATTTTGTAATTATTTATTCCTGCTTATTAATTATAATAATTAATATTGTGATAGTTGTATTTTAAAAAGAGATCTAAAAATCATTCTGTGGGAGTTTCTACGCCCTACTTCTCCTACAGTGGTCCAATGTAGAGGAGAGGCAAAAAATGACGTTTGCTAAGTATATGTATGCAAATATCTACAATTAAAAAGAAATGTTGACTTTAACTTTTGACGTTAATCAGAGAAATAAACTGTCAATATCCGTAGCACTTTGCTGTTGACAATGTTTGAGAAGTGTTATACACACAGTTTCCCCTGTGCTCTCAAAATGTTTTGCGTAATGTTCCTATTGATGTAGGTTTATGGGAAAACTATCACTTTTCTGCAACTTTTAGTCGATTAGAGTTAGAGAATGAAAGGAAATGAGTTTGGACCAAAACTAAAATTTGAGAAAAAATCGACTTCAATGTTACAAAACATATCCATATTAACTTCATTAATCCAAAAGATCCCTTTATTTCTCCCTGATCCCATCATCAGATCCTAACTGACTCTAAAGACAAAGAACTGATAAGAAATCAGTGTCGAAGTAGGGCTGATATGAGTTTTCTTGCCGTTTCTTTCTTGTCATACCCCACGGTTTGTGAAGCGGTGTAGCATTGCAATATTATTATACCTAGAGTCATAAAATAAAACTACAATAAAATAATTATACTGAGACTGATTTAAGTTGTAAATATGTCCAATACTCTTTACACGTTTAGATTAAATTTATATTTAAGTTGTTATATAATAAGGTTAATATTTGTTCACCCAGTACTACTGGGTACCATCATTTGAAACACTGTAAATAAAATAAAACCTATGTAGTTACAAACAATGATGAACAAATAATAATTTTTGTATGTATTTGTATTTACCGGCATTGATAAATTGTTGAGAAACTCTCCTAGTAACTACGTGAACATCTCTCCATTTTCATCACTACGTATTACTAACTAACTAAAAAGAAGTCGGTTAAAAAGGGCAGAAGGTTTTAACAAGTGATTAAAAATACCTAGCTGTTTTGGTTGGTTTCAAAAAACTTGTTCTTTGGACCTATTATAATATCTGTTCCTTTTTTAACAATAACAGCCTATTATAAAGTTTATTTCTGGTTCAGTTCAGACGTCATCCGCATCTCGCTCGTATATCTCAGATTTAATGACGCTATATTAGTCGAAGGCTGACCAGGCTGCGCGGTCACCTGCGCGTGCGCGAAATATCGAACATATGCAACCGCGACGCTTGTGGCCATACTGAAGTGGCTAAGGCGGGTGCCCAGCGCGGTGATCCTCTTTTTTTCGAGCGAAGCAGATACTATTTAAATCGTGTAGTAATGTGTGTGTACCATCTCATATATTCATTTCCTCCCATCTTAGTAGGTACGTCATAAGGCTGGGCTCGCACGGCTGGACGGAATTACTTTGATCCGAATCAATAACCGGAATTTAGAATGCGCAGAAAATGTCGCAGCCAACGAGCTAATGGGCCTGCATAGCCTAGAATGTTATTGTTCTTATATGCTTGATTTGACCGCGCCACCCGCGCCACGCGCCGCTTCACGTGCCCTGAACGACCCCTACGGCAGTTATAATTAATTTATACCAAAAAATAAAACATTTTGTGAATGACGTCTGTGGATCCATTTTATGTGAATTGAATAAATGAATTGAATTGACGAAATGCGTACAAATAAATAATTTAATTCTCTTAAGTCCGATTTACACTTTAATAAGTGCGGTATCGAGTTGACTTGCGTCATCATCATCATCGTCAGTTAAGTAGTTATTGTCGTTTTAACGATAAACGCGAGTTAAGTACAACTCGGCGCCACGAATAAAGAGCTCTCGGAGAAACTGGCGGGGATTACTGCGCATGTGTACAGTCGCGGCATAATTCCGAAGTGCGTTTTTAGGGTTAGTGTGAAGGAATGAGTGTTCAGGACTTTCTTCACTTCTATTTTTTCTCTGTTTGATATTTTGTTGATTGGGATATTAGCCGATGTAAATAATGGACTTTGTGTCAAATAAACTATAGGTACTCTCTATTGACAACATTTGTTAACGTCAAGGTTGAAACCTATATATAAATAACCCCCTAGCATAGAATGCCCCTAGTCACTAGGGCCTAGTGAATATAGATACTTGTAGTAATAGTCCTGCACACTCTTTTCTTCCCGCTGACTAATAATTTCTAACAATTAAACCACAATTAAGTTTTTAACACAAAAAATATTATTCATCTGACAGTAATGATATTCCTTCCATTAAATCATCCTGCGATAAGGAACAAGGCTGCTGTTGGATGCTGGAGGCACTTGTTCATCGTCATTGGAAGACGTAATAACGTTGGGTAATATTGTATGCGACTGTACTCAAGAAGCTTCGAGACGTGCTTTCGGTGCGGGCATCGGGAAGCGACTGATCAACGAATCAGGTGCCGGCGCTGACTACCGCCCCCGTCGCTCCTCACTTCCCCGCGCCAAAACCTTGTGAAAAGTGACTACTGCGCATTCAAGGACAAAGCTCTTTAGTCGTGGCGCCGAGTATAACAGTTGTTGATTATGTTGACTTCAATTGATGACGATACTTTTTCGGCCAGAACAAAGCGAAGTACATAGTTCCCTTTCTCACGTCTTCCATACCTCGCCAACTTAAGGCTTGAACAAGCGTCAATGCTGCTTCTTTAGCTCCAATTCTAGGACACACTAGTTGGCAAAAATGTATTTGAAAATATATAGTCTATCTATTTTATTTATAGTATATCTATAGATATAGTAGAAGAACTCTTTCACACGAGCGCATGCGCGTCGGCAGCAGTTGATGGCAGGCTTAAAACGTGTCAAAAGCAGTCGGCAGCTCTAAATGGAAATTCACTCGGAGACTTAATCAGTTTTCTACAGGGTGTAACAGAAAGGCGTAGTCATATATTGGCGCTTGTAACTCGCCCGCCTTCATGCCGGCAAGAAGACTAACTTCTTGCCAGCATGAAGGCGGGCGAGTTTACAGTCCATAAGTTCGCACACCGGCCGCGGACACGGTCACGCAACTTATGAATACTAACCCGCCTACGTTTGGACGCCACACTTACTACTCATTCATTACTTAACCGACTTATATATTCACTACTGTACGTATTGAAGTGTAAATCGGGCTTTACATAAAGCTTTGACCTGTTTGACTTGCGGGCAAGAGTCAATAGTCGCTTTATTACTATCCTAATTGCTATTCATTGAAAAAAATTGGGCAAGCTTAGCTCTGTCAAGATGTTTCACCCATACCAACAATTATCTTATGTAAAAAACAAACGATAAATATAATTCAAATTTTAATTAAATCTAATTCAAATTTTAATTGACACTAATTAAATATTATTTGTACATGTAAGTACGATCCCTCAGGTTCATTTTCCATAAAGCAAGTTCCCATTTTGACCACTTCCCAATTCGAACAATTCCCATTTCGCCCACTTCCCAATTGACAACTTCCCATTAAGAAAACTTCCCAATTCGACAAATTCCCAATTTAACAACTTCCTAATTTGACTACTTTTCGATTCAACCACTTCTCAACTCGACAACTTCCCGTTTCGACAAGTCCCTATTTCGACAACTTTTTGCTTACATTTCCTTGGAATGTAACTCGTGGGCAGACTCCAAGGAGAGGCACTTATATACACTTATATACAGGCACACATATTGATTCAGACCCCACACTAGGGAACAAGAAACAGTGACATCACACACATATAAACATCTAAGACCTGTTTTTTTTCGTCATTCCCAGCTGGGGATCGAATTCGGGACTCTCGCATGGTAGGCAGAGCCAGAACCGCAGCGGCACAGAAAAATAATTATCCTCTACTGCTCGAAACAGCTCACATTTGTTTCAGGGTTGAAGTAGTAAAAGGTTAAATGGGTATGTGCCCTTGACTTACAACCTAACAGTTGATGAATTGGGAAGTGGTCGAATTGGAAAGTGGTTGAATTGGGAACTTGTCATTATGACTCTTGTCGTAATGGGAATTTGTCAAATTGGGCCGAAATAAAAGGTGTCAAATTGGGAAGTGGTCGAAATGAACCTAAAGTATTACGATGGAATTACGAGCATTCATTGTGGTTGGACTAGACGACTACACTTCCGGTTGTTGTGACTTTGTTATTCTTTAGCCTACACGCTACTAAAGTGCAAACAATTGATAGTTACCTACTCTGGCGACACACCCTGGTACGTAAGTTTATCTTCTGAGACCTTCATCTTCTTTTAATAACAAGCCATCAACATCATGGCCATAAGCTAAGCAAGGCTGGCCAATGGACAATAGGTTTTTCAGGTGAGCACAAAATTTCTTAGATTGTGGCGGCGCCGGGCCACCATTACTAGTATATTCGCAACGAAATTTATGCAGAAAAAACGCTCAAGTGCGGGTCCGTACCATCGTACATTAACTAAAAAAAATTGTTGTTTGTAAAGTAGGTTTACGATCGAGATGTTTACGTGATAAGCCTCCGCTCGTGAGGATTCCGCGTGACAAGTTTCACGGAATGACTGGCAGCGCTCGAGATGAGACGGGAGATCGGTCCGTCTCTCTCTCGTTATACCTGCGATCGCGCTCGTGAGGTTTTGGTGTGACACAAGTTTCTGAACATGTCACCCGACTAAAACGATTTTAAAGACGTTATCACGTCAAAATAATAAGTAAAATATTATATAACAGAAATAAAAATATACCTCGAATATTTTTTTTTTATTTCCGAATCCGGGATGACTCACTGACCAGGATATTCTTCTATTCGGGTGGTTCCCGATTACCTCCAAGAAAACTTGCCGATGAAAAAAATATTAAATAAATTGCATCATCGCAATGTGCAGTCGGGTCATAAATGAATAAGAAGCTGCATAGTGTACGTGTTTATTATTATTTCTTCGAGTAATTTGTTTCTTACAGCAAACAATAAGTTTCTTACAAGTTTTCGAAGACAATAATAGTTATTCGGAGGGTTATAATACAGCTGATCTATTTATTTATTTATTTTGAGATAACATGGGACGTATGTCGATAGGTGGCGCAGGAAGTAATGTTGTATAATTTAATAAGAGATAGACTAAAACTCAGTTACAATGCTATTTATAGTAATCTAAATGCTTACTTAACCACCCGCCGGCACGTGCATCGCACCGCACTCCAAAATGTGTGTCCCACCACTCACCTCCACTCGTGTACCGCCAACTAACGAAATAAGTGCTCAGAGAAAAACTCTATTGTTCTCCGATAAATTAGATGCAGGACTTGGACCTCTACTACATTATCGGCTTAACCAAAAAGTAACGAACATTTGCTGTTCAAATAATTCATTTGTAGATCTAAAATTAGTCGTGGTATCTATGATGATTATGGTATGGTGGGAAATAATTCAAACATTAGTCGCAACGATTTCAATAAAAGTGTTGAAACACTTCTAAACTTACATAATAGGATGAAATGTAAATTTATACAATGCAATTTTCCATACACCTGTAATTTGATAGAACAACTTAACAAATCTGTGCATAGAATGAATATTATGTTATTTAATTGCAATGCCATCACAGCGATGCTGTTTTATATTCCTACATGAATAATTTTAGTCATAACTTTACTCTGACTCAGGATACGTTGTACCTGTCTAATAAATATAGAAAATTAGTAGCTATATTATTAGCATATGATATTATATATGCTATATTTGGTTTAACCAAGTTCAACTTGACATCAGCTGTTTTTATTGAACAGACTAATCAGAAACCTGCTTATGTTAAGGGTAAGAAGACATGCACCCCTATTGGGAATTCACCGGTTAATAATAGGTACTTTGCATGAAAGATTGGAATCTGTACCAAGTAATTTAAATGAGTTCATAAGACAACAGAGGAAATGTCTAACACACAAGAGCTACTAAATACGTCAAAGGGTAAGCCCCACTTAAATATTACCCATCAAAACATCCAGGGGCTACCTGGCAAAGAACTTGTATTAGAACTATTTCTAAAAAACATCTGACATGGATATTATTTCTATTACCGAACACTGGTTAAAGGAAAATATGACGTCTTTTAACATAAATAATAACATAATTGCCAGTTGTTACAATACAAAGACTGCTGATAGAGGTGGTTCTTTAATCTTAGTAAAAATAATATTAAGGAGAAACAACGAAAAGATATTCTTTCACTTACTGTTGAAAGATAAATAGAGGTATCCCGTATTGAGTTACATAGCCATATTATTGTTTGAGTCTACAGACCTCCGAGGGGTGAAAAAAGCCACGGCAATTTTGAACTATTTGAGAAAATTATGGAGATAGCCCTTACTATGTAATAACAAAAAAAAAGTGACAAACTTAATGTAGATTTTCTTGTAGATATCACAATGAAACAATGATTGATAACTTGTAACTTGATTCAAATCATTTCATTTATATCATGTATTTCTAGAGGCGACTAGAATTACACTTAACAGCCAAACTTGCTTAGATACCGTTTTTGAGACTGTGCATTCGCAAGTAAAAATGTATTTAACTGCTTACCATCCGATCACAGCGGTCAAACAGTTTCATTCAGAATTGCTAGTAAGGTTAAGACTGATCCATCATTTTATAGGCCTATTACATCCCAAAGACTAGAGACGTATACGAAAAACTTAGATATTAATTAATGAACAGAACCCAAACAAAATCTATTCAGACTTCTTCAACATTATTCAAACATAATTCAATAAAGTTTTTAAATTAAATAAAGTCAGTGACTACAACGGTTAATCTATATGTAATGACTGGGCAACCAAGATATTTTTTTTTCATTAAATGATTAATGACAAGTATAATTTTCAATTTGATACTGTTTTTATTAAATTTGATGATAGCTGAGTTAATAATTCGTTAGGTTAGGTTAGACCTTTTGGATGTTCGATTAAATACTACTAATTTTTAACAACCGTGGAGGCAAATGGGACGGGATTTTTATATTATAATAAACTTCATGATGTATTTCGGGAACTGATGTATGGCATTTTTATCTTCTCGAAACAATGGATGTGAGGAACACAGGTACAACCTGACCAGTTGACCCTACCTGATTCGTTGTGTCAGGATCGCTTATTGTTTTTAATGTATATTTTAAAAATATTTTCTACACACTTTAACTACCAATTGACATACATATTATAGATTTTTTCTATTTCATTGCATACAAGAGATAATTATATATGAGTACATCTATAATTCATTTTCACACCACCTGCTCTAAAATAACACCTTACATAAAGCAGTTATTATAGCTCTAGACTTTAGCGGTCACATAAAGTTGTACTGTATTTCATTATATTACAACCTAGATCACTCCATGGTTTAAAGGGATTTTCACTTCTCAAAGTTTAAAATCTAATTTCGTGAAATACGCACGGTGCTCACAGCTCAGCTCCCCAGGGGCGAGGGGACGGAGGCGGAGCGCGGCGCCGAACTTATTCGACAATCGAGCTAGCCACGGCGCGCGGCGCGGCGAGCTGAATGGCACACATTTTAAATAAAACAAAACCCGCGATTGTTGTAAGACGCTGCAAGTGGACTAATGTATCAAACATACATTAGTTCACTTTCATATTAATTTACTTTGATAAAATGCAGTTTTAGTAGCCTTGCTTTTTATATTTTCTCGCAGGAGGTGCGAAAAGTAGCGTATACTCCTCGGGGATAAAGCTGTTTTGTCTTTGGCACGCTTGAACCCTCCACTGCACTCAGGACTCAGTTCGCTTGGGAATTCACTCTCATTATTGGCCACTGCTTTAATCAGAGATGCTTTGAGACACTCCGAATTACAATGAGGTTTAGCGCAGACCTTCTCCTCTAAGTACTGCCATATTTTATTATCCAATGGATTCAAGTCTGGACTCGAGAAGGACCAGTCTTCGTTCAGTTGGGCCTGAATAGGAGACCCAAAGCAAAACCATGAATGACAAAGCATGGTGACCACGCTGAACACGTGGGATATGTCTGCTTGCTTCTTCACTGTTATGCGCATACACTCTATAATTCTGTTTGTTAAAACTTGCCTCGACATTATTTTTTTATTCCTTCGAAAAAAGGATTTCGCGGTATTCTGCTGGAGTACAAACAGTACGAGGACCACTGCTCCTCTGCTTATTTTCTGATCTCGAATATTCCCTGAATCGTTTGACTGTACGATAAACGAACCTCAATGTTTTTTTTTTCAGCAGTTTGCAAATCTCAGTTTTCGCGTGACGCATCGATGTAATGCAATTAAGGCAACTCTATAGTATGTTCGCGTCCACTCCATTTTTCAAAATATAGAAAATTGCAGAAAACCTATGATCTAAGTTTCTTAAAATATTCGTATTTCGAACGCCCTTAACTTTTTTTTGGTTCGCGTTCTAAATTCGAAGTTTGAGGTATGTGACAAAACTTATGGCCCGAAGTCGGGCCAAGACGCATGTAGCTCGCTTTAATTTTAAAAAAAAATCCAAATATAACGCTACAGAAAACTTTTTATTTGTAACTTCTTGTGTAGAATGAAGTCCTTAGTGTGGCTTTTAAATTTGCTGTAGCGTCATTTATCGGTGGATTTCAATCACATTTGAGAGGCACACTGAGGAATTCAAAAACAAATGGGGGTAACTGTAACGTTGTTGTAGATAAAGTTATATACCTGAATTATCTTAAGAGTAGTATTTTAGTCTACAAAGCCAGGCAAAATTAAAACATTCCGGAAATTCAGCTCGCATTTTTATATATACCAATGCACTAATCTAATGTTCTAGATAGTTACATAAGTTTAATGTTTACCGATAAAAGATGGCTTTGAATGTATACAGCATCGCGATATGATTGTGCTTCCGCTGTGATATATGTATACAGCTGACATGACTGCTATATATATATAGGTATCACAAATACAAAACTCTGAAACGTCTTTGCTAAGCCATGAGAAAAGGAAAATTATTGATTTGAAAGTTATAATTATAAGGGCTCGCGAGGTCTACTGTTCTCACAGAACCACAAGTGTTACGAACTTTAACTTTACAGGCCGAAAAGACAAAAAAAATATAAAATAAATTGCATTAAACCGTGAGCCAAGTTGATAAAATCTTGGTTTATCTTGTAAATGATAATATATCAACCCAACGCGCCTTTTACGTAAATTCCTACAATTCAGATTCTTTTTAGTTGATGCTGAAATTGTAATCTTAAAATAATCTAGACTCGAGATTTGATCTCCTTTCCATTGGCCTCAGGCGCGAAGAACAGGAAGCCAGCTCGGATTAATCTTGGGTCAAGTTTGTCATTCCATATTCAAATTATATGGAATGTCACACCACAACTCGAATTTATTACGGAGTTCAATGCTAACTGGCGTTATATATTAGAGGATGGTCACCCGGAACTTACGGACATGTAAATTGATCTCTAGCCATGACTTTGGCCGCTACGTGTCACGCACTCGTCATAAGATCAAACAATCACAAGTACAAAAAAAAACATGATACTCGAGGCCCGTCGCGACCTTTGAATTTTGGTAAATAGCACTGAGCAAATATTTGAGAAACTACCTTATGTAGACGTAGATTTGAATACTTATGCTTGAACATGTTGTAATAGAGCAGTGTTTTTCAAATTTTTGGGTTCACGACCCCCTTTCGAGACCGAAAATTCTAGCGAAACCCCATCTAAAGGTAGCAAGAACCAGGTTTAGAACATAAACTGTATTATTACAAGTTGCTCAGTGCTGGCCTTTAACTCATAGGCCCTCCGGGCAGCGTCTTCTGAAAAGCCCGTGGGGTACAACGCTGGACCGCGTTGTCCCCCACGGGCTTTTCAGGATTTCGAACCGCTTGAAAAGCCAAAACGCTACAGTGCATTCAACGTACAACATTGACAATTCACCGTCTGATAGCCCGTGGGGTACAACGCTGCGACCCATGCATGCACTAAGCATGAAAGAGAAAGTGGATTAGCGTACCAAGCGCGTGCAGTGCAAGGTCAGAACTTCTCACCGGTGTTTTTTTTTTGATACAGTTATTGTTAGTATCGTAACCAAGATTTGCGAAACAATAAACTACCTGTTATTATTCTTGGATGAGGATTTTGAGTTGATTAGATTTGACGATGACAATAGTGGAGAACAAATTTTCTCGTGCGGGTTGCGGTGGAAACTGAAAAGTGAGTGTTACGAAAAACAGTGCGATAGGTTAATCAAAATATTATGTGCCAATACCCACACCAACAAGATCACGAAGAGACGATATTACTCAATGCGATACGTTTTCAGAAAATAATATGTGTGTCAACATGCACATATCAACAACAACAAAAACCTATAATTTTACTATTATTTGTATGTTTCACTTATTTTTGTTTACATAGAAACTCTACCTATTTCCTGTACCTATTTCTAATGTTATAAAATTTGGCGCGTAAATGACAGTCAAAATGTCATTTACGAACAATCATACAAGGTTAATTTTCGTAATTATCTATGCCTAGATAGAGATTTGCAATTTTCACAGAATTTATATTTCTGTTGCCGCTATAGGTAGTACCAAATAACGAACGAGGTAGGTAGGTAAACGATATTTTATAAATATAAGGGCGGGAGACCAATACAAAGCGACGTGTTTTAATAGCGTCTACCAAATAATGTTTATTCAAATACCTACCTTACTAACAACATAAAATGACGTCACACCTTTTCCTATATATGGGGTGGCAGAGGCACAATTGTGCCCACTTTTAGCCAGTCATTAAATACTCCATTTTTGCGTGACAGGTGGCTGCCAATCACAAAGTCTAAAATATTTCAGATCTAGTTTCGAATCCAAAAATGGATCAGAAATGATATTATTTTCCTTTAACATAATATAACATCACGCCTTTTCCCTATGGGGTGGCAGAGGCACAATTATGCCCACTTTTAGCCAGTTTATCATTGCTCCGTTTTGCAAGACAAGAGGCTAGCCCATCGCCGTAGCAATGGGGTAATGAAGGTTTTCCATCACCGTTAAAATATATAAAGATTGTCTCAGGATTGGAAAATCGGCCGTAACTTGAACGAATTTGAACTATAAGAAGTACAAATTTTAAATTACCAAAATTAGGAAATACATGAGTGCGTTGTTGTTGTTTTTGAACCAGAAGCTTATTCACAAAAGCAGGCGCTGTACCCCACGGGCTATTCAGACGATGAATTATCAGTGTGACCGCTGAAAACCCCGTAAGGTACAACGCAGCGTCGCGCTGTAGCGCTCTGGCTTTTCAAGAGGTTTGAAGTTATAAAAAGCCCGTGGGGCACAACGCGCCCCACGGTCTTTTCAGAAGACGCTGTATTCTGAATGACGACGAATGTCAATGTGAGCGCAGAAAATCCCTGTGTGGTACAAAGCAGCGTCACGCTATAGCACTCTGGCTTTTCAGAAGACGCCTCCGGGCAAATAATGCATCTGGCACCGATTTATAAACGTGAGAGTTTGAGGATGTGTGAGGATGTTTGTTACCTTCGCACGAGAAAATCACGTACTTTTAACATTTAAAAGAGTTTTTTCCCTTTTCCATATGGCCCATAAGTTGAAATTCGAGCAACTAATAATTCTAATAACTAACTAATAAAAATAAAAATAAATTACAGGGTTTTATTTAGATAGTCACAAAGAATTACTCGATTCTAGCAAAAAGATTGCACACGTGAATATGCAAAGCCTCAATCTTTATAAGCTGTCTCTGCTAGAGGTGTGGCTTACTGGAGAGGTAGGTAAAAAAATCTCGTGTGTGTGTGAATTGAGTAAGATCTATTTCGAATACATATACCAGTAATTAAATTGGTAAGCTTCTTTTGTCTGAAAAGAGGACCCCTAAGTTGGCTGTTGCATTTACATACGAGAAGATACTCTCTTCAGCGAGATGTAAGCAATAAATGGCTTTGCTGTCCCAAATATATTTTGAATCTGTGGTGTTAATCTATTATTTGTGTCGACAGGCTAACAACCGCAAAAGATGTCATTATTTTTTTCAAATGTTGGGAGAATGTTTTTAATTAGTTTTTCAAATTCAAGGAACGTAGAGTTTATTTTGTGGCTACTTCAACATTGGCACTCTCATAGACTCGGGAGAATCGAATGAGTTCAAAAGTTACTTCTGTGTTTTAGGATGATGTTTATGAACCACAGCCGTATATGTATTGATAATATTTTTTCCTACTGAGAGGTGACCGATGCAAATTATTATTATTATTATTAATCGTTTATTTTCAAGCATCTAGGCCCATAAATAGAATTACATAACATTACACATTAAATTAAAATATACATTAAATTACACATTCATTATTATATAAAATTAATGACTTAGAATTAGCTTTATCTGATCACACACTTCAATATGCCTCCCTGATATCCCAGTACAAGACACTCATAAAAATCTATAAACAGGTTCGATCTTTAGGGGATGAAAGCTTACAAAAGCTACTGGGAATTTGTTAAAAATATTTTGGAAGGATGTATATGGTGAGGAGGATTTCAACAATAGCCTATATATTTTTCACGACATTCTAGTCAAGTCATTTAAGTGTCCATGCCCACTGATAAAGGCTACGGAGGGCATAAAAGAATCATATGAACCTTTTTATTTCATCTAAAATCTACGACTGAACCCTTCAGACCCGAGCAACTGCGTGAAAGAGAAACTAGCTGAAGGATACAAGCTCAGCTGGCCGATCTGGAAATCTCTCAACCGTCTCAGAGCTGGAGTGGGGAGGTCCAGAGCTAACCTGGCGAGGTGGGGCATCATCTCGGAACTAGACACGGCGTGCGTCTGTGGATACCCGAGACAGACGATTGCGCACATGACTGGGTGCCCTGCGTGCCCGACAACCTGCACGGACGAGGAGCAGTATAAGGCTACCGAGCGAGCTATTGCGGTTGCGGCCTTTTGGGCCGCCCGTATCTGAGATGACCGTCGACTCGAAAAGAAGAAGATTTCATCTAAACTCTTTAAAAACGCCGATTATCTCAAACACTATTAAGGTTTTCTCCACTATTCTGAAGAGAGCAATAAAAAATAATGAGCAATAATAAAAATATATTATCTTCTCATGATGAAGTGAAAGTGATGGATAAAATTCCCGTAGCAAGCTGTTCCCATGTTGCTGCTAACTTTTTTAACTCGCACTTCACAAATACGTCTATCGTAATGTAAACCAGAACACCTAGACTAAAGAAGAACAAAAGAACAAAAAAGAAGAACATTTTTGTCTCACCTGTTTGCGCTCAAGAATTACACAAAGTCATGTAAAGTTCAAAAACAACAAGACAAGTGGGTATGATGGTATATCAATATTAGTTCTTAAGTACATACTTAATGCTATATTAGGCCCTTTAATCTTGCTTTTAAATCGATCGATAGGGAATATTTCCAACATATTAAAAAGGCACATGTAAAACCATTTCATGAAGGGGGTGACAAGTTGGATGCCGTGAAGTATAGACAGATTTCCCTGCTTCCAGCACTGTCCAAGGCTGTAGTTGAAAAACTTCTAAAAAAAATATAAGAAGGGAGTACAATATGATTTTCAAAAAAACTTTTCTACTATAGACGCGATATTTGATTTGGTTGACTTTGTAGCTGAATCTCTTGACGAAAACCAAAACGTTATGACCGTCTTTCTTGACTTGTCTAAGGCTTTTGAACATACGGACCATAGCATGCTGGATATATTAAATAAATGTAATTCACGAGGCGAACTTTCTAAATGTTCCAATTTTATTTGGAGAATCGGCATTAGAGAGTAATATTGTCCAGTATTATTGAAAATAATACCGTCCTAGAAATATAATCAAATAGTCGACCAATCACAGTTGGTGTGCCGAACGTCAGTATTTTGGCTCCTATATGATTTTTGCTGTACGTCATCGTATCATCATCTGACTATTATTTTATTTGCGGATGATGTATCAGTTTTTTTCAAGTTCAAACGCATTACGCAAATTTACCTGTAGTTATAAACACCACTACTGGCATATTTAACAATTGGTTTAATCGGCTGAACTCAAGTACAAAAACCTCAACTTCAACACAATAAGAATAAAATAGAGTTTGTATCTCATGTCAATTTCTGGAATAAACTGGAAGAAACACGTAAGAAGAGAGCCATACGAATCATAAATGGAATCATTGAAGCATTGAATCCAGTAGGTCCTCGTTTAAGGAGTTAAAACTTCCTACCGTCGTGGCTCTCCATGTAATCGAGCTTTGTAAATTGGTAAGACGCTGCCCAGAAAAATATATGGAGTATGAAAGTATATCCGCACCATGACTTTGTAAACTATCTTTTGCGGTCTTAAACCCAACCTATTTACGACTTTTCACTAAAATCATATAGCCTATTACTCTATCTAGTCTCTACAAATCCAACAACACCTTATTTGTTAAAATCCGTCAAACTGTTTGGGCTGTAGCGGTTTTTTGAAATTTTTAAACCCCACATCTCTGCCATTTTGAAAATTTTCCAAAAACTGAATGGATAAAATAATTCTATTTATTTATCGAACCTGCTCACAAAAATTCACGAGAATCAGAATCAGTTGAGAAATGCGGCCTGTAGAGTATAACATTCGGACACACATCCGGACATATGAAAGCATGTTTTCCCAATCCTGAACGGAGATGCTTCACTCGCTCGGTCAAAAATGATCTCTTATATTTTCAGTGTGATTGTGTCCATAGAAACTTAATGTGGTTGTGTACTTTGTAACATTAATTGTACTCGTGAAATCATAAAATCTTAAATAATTTCAATTGCTACACCCTATGGGTATCATCACATAGGTACTTAAGTGATGTAAAATGTAACACCTCCATCAAACATATAATTTATTGCAACAAACTAACTAAAAATGGTTATTAAATTGATCAAATGGCAATTTCTAAATCTCAAGACGTATTTTGTTGTAGTTGTTTTGGTTGAATGATAGCTCAGGCTGGCATTTTCGTTTCCTTTGCTTAATTTATGAGTGGGTCTTGTATTAGATCTACTCGACTTGATCGAATTGAGCAAGCTATAAGTACATAGCATATCTTGCAGGTTATAGAGCGAGGCAGTACAAAATGGCGACTTGATTGATGAGGAGGTCTTTACTTAGGCTCCTATTTTTTTCTTTTTTTTACATAGCATATTCTGTGTCTCACTGCTGGCCAAAGGCCTCCCTTGATCGTACCCACAAATTCCTATCGGCTGTCATGCCGACCCAATCTGACTGGAACCTATCCAGGTCATCCCTCCATCTCCTGCTGGGCCTTCTCCTGCGCCGGTTTCCGTCTGCAGGCACCCAGGCTCCTATTACACTATCATATATATAAATATATATATATATATTCTATATATTCTTTCTCTCTTACCTATAATATGTGTGAAAGATAATGATTCATTCATATGATCACAGATACCTAATATGATAATGTAATATGTAATATGGCTTAAGTGGGTGTACGGGAGGCTGGATAGACATTAAAGATGTGCCGACGAATCGCCAACTAGTCGGTTAAGCCGAATGGTTCAATTTTCCCAATTTGTGTTCCCATTTTTTCACACCCCCCTCTTGGTAACAATGTTACAAACTGAGAAAAAAAAACAAGTTTGTAACACTGTTACCAACTGGGAATGAAAATATAATGTGATTCCCATTTTGTCACACCCTTGTGTAACAGTGTTACAAACTGGGAAGAAAATAGTGCCAGTTTGTAACATTACAAACTGGAACCTTCCCATTTTGTCATACAATTGATCATGGATTGTCTTAAGTAGGTAGGTAGCTATAAAAATAGGATTGTCAAAATCAAACAACAAAACAAAACAAAACTTTAAATCAGAAGTAGAAGAAAGGAACTGTAATTAGGGATTCGTAACATTTTCAAATGAACTCCTAAACATATTTCTTTCTAGCAGATTTCTTTAAAATACGTGAGTATATACACGTATATGATTGACTGATGTAAATCTAGAAGACTGATTATAATTAATAAAAATTCTCATTTATAATATAATTAATATTATTATTGACCTCTTGGCAAAACATGTTTATGTTGGAAGCTAGTAAGTCTAAAATTATTTAGTAATTTTCACTTATCTATGTGATAGTTTACCTATGTGAACTTTGTTTGACCCTTAATTAGACGCGTGGGGTGCCGCACAGACCGTAATTAAAGGTATACAGGGTGACTTTTAATTAGATGACCACTTTTCAAGGAATGATAGTACCCATTAAAATAAACAATTCTTTCTTATGAACTTATGTTCTTAAGTGATTTTGTCGTGTAGGTATCCCATAATAAACTGAGATCAGCTGTTCTGATGAATTAGTTAAATTTTAGTTCAAACTGTTGTACAGTTTGAACTAATATGGAACTAACAAAAAAAATAACTCCGATGCCACAACGCAGTTGTCAAATGAAGTCTCCTTATTGGTTAATAAAATGCACTTAAAACATTTTTTGTGTTTCTCATTCGTCGAAAACCTTAGCAGGCGGGCCAATCTACATCACAATGTCGTAGAGTGAGTTAACACTCACAGACCGGCGCGCGTGCGCGGCTTTCGGCTGCTTCAGCCGCACTTGCTGCGTCGGCAATTATATCAAACGATCGGCAGCTGCGCTGTGGGCACTTCAATCAAACCGGCGGCGGAGCAGCACGGCGCTGACCTCTGCTGCTGCCGTCGTCGTCTGCTGCACGTCTGTTTATCCCCTACTCCTACCAATACCTACAACAAAGACATCTACGAACGATTTCTACTACACTACAGTTCCTGGCTGAATCATTGATGTCAGACTAACCTACCTACCTATCTACCAGTAGAAGTCACGTACTACCTACTAGACTAGGTACTGCAAAATGTCGAGTTACTAGGTACTGCTAGATATCCAATATCAAGAGACAGAGCGCAATCCTTTATTATGTATGATGTACGAAATAGGCACAGGTAGGAACAAAGTACGGATCACAACGTTGTTCCGTTATTTGAGCTTGGACTGTTACAGGCAGGTAGGTACTTCTTGCAAACCAAAAAGCCTTATCTAGGTATACGTATAAGTACGTCGGTACATAATTATTTTACTGTTCTAATCCTAAATTCCTAAAACATCAAAAAAACTGAAAGCCCGGATGAACAACCGACAACTCAAAGTTTGACGGACACTCAGTTATGGTATCACTGTCTCTCGCTCGGGATACGACAGCGCCAGTATATCATTTAAGCGGCACTTCATTTCAGCAGCAGTATGTGCATTCGGCCATACCTACCAGCCTTACCCTAAGAACAATAAACAATAATAAAAAACATTTACATACAGGCATTGCTTTTGGCCCCACACTAGGATACCCTGTGTCATGGGTACCAGAAACAGCGACGTCACACATATATAAGCATCCAAGACCTGGGGTATTTTTTTTCTTTACCCACAGCCGGGGACGAACCCGGGTCCTCTCGCATGGTCGACAGAGCCACAACCGCTGCGCCACAGAGGTCGTCAAGAAGTAAAAGATACAACAAAAATAACGTCACGCCTTTTCCCATACGGGGTGGCAGAAGCACAATAATACTTTAACCAACGTTTAACCAGATATTCCATACTTACTTCATTTTGGGTGAGTGTCGATATGAGGGTGGAACAAAATCAAAAAAATCAAAATCCAAATCAAAAATCATTTATTTCCATAGGATGTTGTTACATCACTTAGATCCGTCATTACATTTTTTTGGGTGAGTTCACTAACACAATGGCGGAATCTGTGGAGAAGAGCTCACCGAAGAAACTCCACAGTCGTCGCATCTTTTGCGTTTCCTTTTTTAAATAAAATATTGTCAAATTACAAAATGAATGCTAATTATATATCGAAACGGGGGCTAGCCCATCGCCGCACGCAACTATGGAAATACCTACCTACCTAATTACTAAATTTAAAATGTTAGAAGTTCAGGCATTTTAATTTCCTAAATCTAATCAGTTTCTTATCCAGTAAAACAAAACACTCAATCCTAAACCACAGAGAAGACAGATTACATGCCTACCTTCTACATATAGAGATAGTCATTACAATTTATAGCTATTTTACCCATAATGATAGATAGTACGGTAGGTACCCAGGTAGATACAATTGTTCAGTCACACCACACACCTTCCTAGTCACTTGTCACTTGACATTATCACTTAGTTTTAGCAGTCGTTAGACTACCCATAATGATAGGTAGATAGATACCTACTATTCACTCACCACATTCACATTTCTTTAACTGAACTGGCTTTCGTTCGTGAGTTCGAGCTATGTAGTGCTGCTTAAAGCACTTTAAATACATATCAGATGTCACGAAGTAGGTAGATATACTGATAGGCTTCAGGCCCCTAAGTAGGTAAACTTACTGCTGGCACACTGGTCACTGAAGACATCTGCAGTCACGATGTCAGGTGGTCAACCAAGGTTATCATAGGTTAGCATGTTGGTAACTCTGTTCGTTCGGAAGACGTTTGTTATTCGTCGGATATTGGCCTGCTTTGGTAGGTACGGTTGTACTTGGATATGGCGCGTTTGGGTTTTTTTTTGTTAGAGGGGAAAAAAATGGAATTACCCATGCCCAGGAGTCAGACCTCCCTGCTATATACGGACTAAAAAAAACACTTTTTTGTATGACAGTTATCGATATTCGATGTTACTGTGAGCCATGGATGTTACTGTGAGCCATGGTCGTGTATGGGGGGGTTGTGCCACACCGCAAGCGATCGTTTACGTAGTATAAAATGAAAGTAAGTTTGTATCATTTTAATATAATGCATAAAAATAAGAGGTGTTTCACTTTACCACCTAAATACCACCACCATACGAAATATTAATATAAGTTTTTGTGTATCTGATAGATTTTCATGATATTGGTATCAACTCTTATGTAATTTATAAAACCAAAGTTAACTCCAATATATCCAGAAGAGCATATTTAAAGCTGCTGGCTGTTAAATTGGCAAGCCTAATCAAATGTCATGAGCTGGAATACCCCCTCCACATCCATCGTTGCAAAATGACTAAAACGGAGCCATCAAGATGACGGCCATAATTTGTCTTCTGGGGCTAGCCGATCGCCTTTATACAAAAGAAGTCATGTTTTTCAAATAACCAAGGACAGAAAAACGAAGATGGTGTGCTCCAAGTCACAGATTAATAAATAGTTATGTCCAAGTGCCATGAACATGTTTGTAATGACTATAATACATGAACATGACTATTGCCCATGAATTTGGTCTGTCAAAATTGTATCACCGAAAACAAGTAATTTTTAAGGCTATGTACTGCAACTAATATTATTAAAATTTGTTTTGATGATACATAAGAGTTTAGGAGTTGATAATTATGTAAGTTTAAAGATAATCATGTATACGTATTAAGGATGTTGGAAGCCCCACGCGAGTACTTAAGTAACTTTTTCCGGCGACTAAATAAAGGTAAAACGGTAGATAAAAAGTCCTTAGTACCAACTATTATTTGTGGTCTTTTTTCAATGTTAACAAACAGCTGCTGTTAGATAAAATAACTCAAGAGTTGTTTGATATGATAAGGAGTTACCTACATTTGAAATTGTTACTAATTCCAAATTACAGACTGTAAATTTAAATAATAAAATAAACCATTTTGACTTTGACAATCCTATTTTTTATAGCTACCTACCTACATAAGACATTCCATGACATTTATACCAAAAAAAAAAAACAATTTGTAACACTAACACAAGGGTGTGACAAAATGGGAATCACATTCTATTTAAATTCCCAGTTGGTAACAGTGTTACAAACTGGGATTTTTGCCCCAGTTTGTAACAGTGTTACCAAGATGGGTGTGACAAACTGGGAACACATGGAATGGTCGGGTCTTTTGTAATCAATCAGCGAGTAGTCGTCCTATTTTATTAAATTACTAACATGTGTCGAATTCTATTATTTTTCTGTTTTATTTCCCTTTCTTACCTATCCACGAGAACACGAGAAATAACAGCTTGGCATTGGTTGCATTTGACTTTAAAGCAATCATTCTCCATATTTTTCGACATGGCAATACATAGCTTTAACTCTATGTCGTGATGCTCAATTTCCCCCCGTACGCCGATCACGACACCACGTCGTACGTCCGTTCCTTGATTTTTCATTAAAAACACGACGCTTCGTAGTGATCGGCGTTTATTGCATTGCGTAGCTACATTCTTTGGCTACACAAACACATTCGATTCATTTACGTGAGGGCGGAGGTGGGGTCAGGGGGGTGGATGGGAGCGTCGTCGTCGCCCGGTCAAGCGACGACGAGAGTTTGTAAGGTTTGCGCCGATACAATAAAAAAGCAGACTGGCAAACGGGGTATGTTTCATTTAGATTTTTTCTATAAAAAAATATGTAAAATTAATTGTTTTATTTTTTATTACAATAAAACATAAGTTATTCTATCATATACAAAAAAACTAAATGCTCAACTATTTTAGTTATTTTTGTATCAAATATACAAAAATGACCAAAATGGCCGGCGTACGGGGGAATGCGGGTGACAAAAAGCTCGGCTGGCAAAGTGTTAAAAACGCTCACAACGTCGCAACTCACATCACCACTTCACACTCAGTTTTGCCGGCATGTTTGTAAACAACACAAGAAATCAAAACCTCTTGTGGCACGACCGCACGGTAATTGTAAACAACAAGAACTGACATATATTTTCGACATTCCACTGAAATCCTATATGGAAGCGTCCAATTCACTAGATTTATTTCATAGATTTCGTCAAATCTAAAATCATGTCATTATTTTATGGAATTGATCAAATCACTTAGGAGTTAGTTAAAATTTCCTAATAATAACATATCCCTGCGGCAGATATGTTGACAAGTTTTTACTAGGTACCTCAAGTTTTTTGAACATTTATATTTGAACACCCTATTAACCTTGCATGATCAATATTTGCGGCTGTGACCGAGTCACCTATAAGATCCTTCCTGAATTCTCCATTTAGATACTCGTATAAAACGTTAACGTTGCATAAATCATATGCGAAAGAAAATTTTGAAAAACTTTATTACATAGAGAGTATACCAGTCAGTCATTGGTTCAGTAATTCTAGTCATAGCTTCACACTTAGCTTATATATTCAATAAATGTGTTGACGATGGAGTTTTCCCAGACATCATGAAATACAGTAAACTGATGGATCGGGTGTAAAAATTTGCGTTCCATATTAGGCCCTTTCTTATTCCTAGTATATATCAACGATCCGCCTTTCATGTTGGAGAAACTGACTGACGTAGTGTTGTTTGCAGATGATACTTCACTGGTCTTCATAATTGAAAGACAAAAACAAGATTTTGATGATGTTAATGGTTTATTGTCTTTAACCTTGAATTGGTTCACAGTTAATAATTTACTTTTAATCGCTGGTAAGACCAAGTGTATCAAATTCTCACTTCCAAGTGCTCGTTGAGACAAGTTTGTGTTAGACAGAAACGCGTTAGAATTAGTTAATAATACGAAGTTTCTTGGAATAACCATTGATAGCAAATTGCAGTGCACCGCATAGATAAATTAGCTGTTTAATTAAGTTCTGCGGCTTACGTTGCTAGGAATATCAGACAAAACAAAGATGTGGCTACATCTAGGCTAGTCTATTTTAATAACTTTCATGGTGTCATGTCCTATGGTATCTTGTTGTGGAGGAAAGCAGCAGATATTCAAACTATTTTTATTTTACAGTAAAAGACTATTCGAACAATTTATAATTTAAAATGAACAGACTTCTAAAAGGGGTTTTTTAAAGATATTGACATACTAACTGTAGCTAGTCAAATTATTATCGAAAATATAGTGTATGTACGCGAGAATCTTACAACATTTTCCAAACTAAGCGATAGCTGTAATGTTTACCTAAGAAATAATCACAGACTAGTTGCGCCCCGGTTCAGACTCGCGAAGGTTAGCAATTCTCTCAAGGGTGCATTCTCTACTACAATAAGATACCTGTGGAGATTTTGAAATTGCCATTTAAAAAGCATGTTAGTAAAGCGATTTTGTCGAAAAAGGGCTATTGCAATGTTCAAGATTACTTAAATGTCGGAACTGTATGGGGTTAATCTAGCTCAACATAGTCCTTGCTGTTAAAAATATTTTTATTATTTATTCCTGCTTATGAGTTATAATAATTAATATTGTAATATTTGTATCATTTAAGCACAAACAATTTTTCAAAGAGATCTTACATCAATCTGTGAGAGTTTCTACGCCCTTCTGCTCCCAAAGTGGTCCAATGTAGAGAAGAGGCAAAAAGTAATAAATAAATTTGACTTTGACTTTGACTTTGAGTTTGGTTTTTTTAAAGTTATATGGAGGAGCAATGTATAACATACAATACGATTTTCACGTCCATATTGTTTTGACTGAAGAAATAATTTGTCTTTGACGAAATCAGAATGTGTATTTTGTCTAACATCCATGCCATCTAATGCAAGGTTTGCCCGTTCTTTGTGCTCTGTAAAAGTTTACCAAAGGGTTTCATACAAAATTTGGGAGTAAAGGGAGCTAAAACTTACGTTTTCGCAAGTTTACGCGTGGATGCCACAACTGTTCATTACATAAAGTCCATTCATTTAGATAGTGTCGGTACACCCCCACGCAGATGTGGTTATTATGTTTTACAAATCGCCTAACTATATATTGATTGTTGGTTCACTTAAGTTTCATATTGAGGCAATTCACTGCCCTCCCAAAGACGAAAAAAACATTTTCGGTGTACATTTTCTCTGTAGAGCAGAAACAACATACTCAATCTTTTACTAAGACTCATACACGTGCCGCGAACAGCGTACACCCCCGTTCTCGGCATCCTTTGTAATCCTATGACCAGAGGCCACACGTGCCAAAGGGGCGCGATCAAAGGCGGCGATATCAAAATGAATAAACTTTATACCACCATCATTTTACAAACACATTTGCATTGTTTTGTTTTTTTTTGTTAACGAAAACCTGTCTCATCAATGACATTATAATTCTTACCACTCTTTGCTTACCAGCTCTTTTACTCTAGGAACATTTATCCACAGAATAAATTAGTCAATAGATTAATCTGAGCTCATCCACGTACCTATACCTCGCTTAAGGTGATACGAAAAAAAAATGGGGATTTTTCGAATCCATTTACTCCACCATGAAATCATCTACAGGTTTGATTTTTGGTTTAACGTTTATTGAGTATTTGGTTAAGATTCTAACTAAAGGAAAACGCGATTGGATGAAATTTTCTCGATAGAATTTAATTACCAAAATACCTCTAAATTGTTTAAATTTTTCCTTATAAATGTTAAAAATGTATATGTATTCGTAAAATCTCCTCAAAAAACTTTTTAAGAAAATAGCGTAGTATATTTTTAAATAATTTTTCCGTGGTTTAGCGCTACGTTATGAAATTTTTTCACGATTCCGTCCCTCTCACACTGCGGGTCTTTCCGCCTGGAGTAACGGGGACCTTTGCACGCGAAGGAGCAAATCAAATCAAATCAAATCAAAAATCATTTATTTCCATAGGATGTTGTTACATCACTTAGATCCGTCGTTACATTTTTTTGGGTGAGTTCACTAACACAATGGCGGAATCTGTGGAGAAGAGCTCACCGAAGAAACTCCACAGTCGTCGCATCTTTTGCGTTTCCTTCTTTAAATAAAATATTGTCAAATTACAAAATGAATGCTAATTATATATCGAAACAGCCTGTTACTCAAACAATCTATTCCCATGGACATCTGTCCTCTAAGTAATCAGATATCCTATAGTAACCTTTTTTATACAATTTCTGTTTTATTATTATTTTAAACTTGTCTAAAGGTAAGTTTTTAATATCAGTAGGGACCTTATTGTAATAGCGTATACAATTGCCTTTAAAAGAATTACTAATTTTATGTAGTCGGCTTACATAAGCAACCAACTTGTCTTTATTTCTAGTATTAAAATTGTGTATATCACTGTACTTCTGAAAATTAGTTATATTTCTTTTTACATACACAAGATTGTCATAGATATATTGAGACACAAATGTCAGAATATTGATTTCTTTAAACTTTTCCCTCAGTGACACTCTAGGCCCTAATCTAGAAGTTGCACGAACAGCCCGTTTCTGCAGAATAAATATACTATTAGCATTCGCAGCGTGACCCCACAATAAAATACCATAGGTCATTAGACTATGAAAGTAACTAAAGTAGACTAGTCTAGCGGTGTCTACGTCGGTAAGAGTTTTATTTTTTTTAACTGCGAACGCTGCCGAACTCAGTCTGTTCGACAATTTATTTATATGAGGATCCCATTGTAGTTTGGCGTCTAAAGTAATGCCCAAAAAGACAGTCGACTGCACAAGGTCCAATCTCTGTCCTTTTATAAATATGTCTGTAGTTACCGGGTTCACATTGGGTAACACGAATTTAATACATTTAGTTTTCTTTTCATTAAGTAATAAATTGTTAACAGTAAACCAGTTAACTATACTAGAGATAGCATTGTTTACCTCGTCATAATTTGATTGCTGTCTTTTAACTTTAAATATCAAAGAAGTATCATCGGCAAACAATACTAACCCATGTTTTGCTTTAACAAGGTAAGGTAAATCATTAATGTATACTAAAAACAAGAAAGGACCAAGAATTGAACCTTGCGGTACGCCCATACTTATTGAAGACCCAGGTGATCTTTTCCTATTAACATCGACCATCTGAACCCTATCTGTTAGATATGACTCCAGAAGGCCAAGTGCCTGATCTTTTACACCATAATGGCGTAACTTCCTGACAAGAGTGTCATGATGGACGCAATCAAAAGCCTTAGATAGATCGCAGAAGACACCTATTGCATCCATTGCGTCTTCCCAGGCATCAAAAATATTGTCGATTAGTTCAACACCAGCATCGGCTGTTGAACGACCCTTTGTGAAACCAAACTGAGCAATATGAATTAAATTATTGAGATAAAAATGACTTTGCAATTGATTATGTATGAGTTTTTCAAATATTTTGCTAAGCGTTGGTAGTATCGATATGGGTCTAAAATTGGTGGGGTCTGATGTACTACCAGCTTTGAATAAAGGTATAACTTTACTTAGTTTCATCAAGTCAGGAAACACACCATTATCTATACATTGATTAAATATACAACAAAGGTGAGGTGCAATACAATCTACAATGGAACTAATAATTTTTACTGATAGACCATGGGCGTCAGCTGTCTTTTTCATTTCCAGGGATTTAAACGCTTTTACAATGTCTTCATTAGTTACGTGCCTAAATTTAAAATCTGTTTTACATTCCTCAAAGTTTTGTTTAAGTATAGATTCAGCAGCAGCGGGAGATGAATTTAAAGACTTGGTTGTTGAAACTGGAATGTCCGTAAAGAAATTTTCGAAAGCTTTTGCTACTTCTAGGTCTGTACTTAGCAATTGATTATCTATCTTAAGCTTGAAGTTATTATGTGTAGCTTTGGCCTTTCCAGTCTCTCTGTTTATAATTTGCCAAGTCGTTTTCATTACATTGCTACTAGATTCAATTTTGTTTTTAATGAAATTAGATTTAGCTACGGCACAAACGCGTTTAAACATTTTTGAATAACTACGAACATAATCTAGAAAGGCCGTATTTTTGTTATATGATTTCTCTTCATAGAGTTCATATAATCTTCGTCTGCTCCTATGAATTCCAACTGTCGCCCAATCACTAAACAAAGCTTTGTTATTAACTTTTATAGTTTTTGATATAAATACCGTATCACATTCATTTTTGACAAGGTTCAATACTGAGTTGTACAACAAATTTGGATCGTCACTGTATGGTATTTCCCATAGTTTATCTAAAATATTATTCCTGTAGTGTTCAAGCCGAGTGTCACTAACGGGCACACATGTAATATCCTCTTTTTGGTCCTTTTTTATTTTAATATTGAATATACCTATCTGACCAGAGTGATCAGAGGTTAATTTATTGATGACCGATTTGAAAATGGGCGTAATGTTAGTAAATATATTGTCAATGCAGGTAGCAGATGTTGCAGTAATTCTAGTAGGCTCCAAAAACAGATAGTTCATGTTGTGACATAAAAATAAAGATTTTAATCTAGTACAAATATTATTATCCTCTAACAGATTAACATTAAAACCACCACAAATTATAAAAAAAATGTTTTTATCGCTGATTTTAATCAACACTTCATCTATTTTCTTTTCGAATAAATCAAAGGAAGGATCTGGTGGTCTGTATACGCTCATTACAATAAGTTGTTCAAGTTCAATACAGGCTATTTCCATGGTACGCTCAACAGACAGGCTCACTATGTCAACTCGTTCCTTATATTTAAAACTATTATTTACAAGTATTAAGGAGCCACCGCGATCAGCTGTTTTTCTGTTGAACGAACTAGCAACGTGGTGGTTATTAAAGTTGAACATGAACTGATAACTCTTTAAAAAGTGCTCTGTTATACATAAAATATCAATATTATTACAGTTCATGAATAACTCAATTTCCAGTTCTTTTCTTAACATGCCCTGTATATTTTGATGAACCACGTTTGAAATATTCTTACTTTTACATTTTTCATTACTAGTAACTTGATTTAATGGGCAAGATGAAGGTATATTTATACAAATATTAATATTACTGCCAGAGTTACTCTCTGTTGTCCTATGGGTTAATTTAAAGAGCTTGGAACAGATTCCAAGGAGTACATGTCATTATTATTACACTGCTCAATAGAAGCAGGCGTTTCATTAGTCAAAAACTTGACTGAGTTCAAAATAAAATAAGATAGTGACTGTGCTATCTGTTTTGTATAAAACCTAGATAGGTAATACCTATCCTTAGTCAAATAAAAATATTTCCCAATACAAATATTGGTGTCTATGAAATGAAATTTTTCAGTATGACGACATGTCAATGTGTGTATAAATGTATTATAATCATGTCTTATATGATTTTCATGTTGTGACAAAGATTGGCTGAAGGGAAACGCAAACAAGATTATTCTATCTACATTTTGTAAAGAATTTAATTTGGAAAAGTATTTAGTAATTAGTTTTTTAGATACATTTTCCCTTCTACCAATTAAAATAATTAGGGTGGTTGGTTCTAAAAACTGCGATGACAACACTTTGTTTAATATTTGTGAATATGTGGCGCCAGGCATACAGTTATTTAATATTGCCTGGCCCACGCGCTGACTAAGTTGTAAACCCATATTTTTTCCAAGTTCATCGCTGTACATTATATACCTATCCTTTGTCCGAGAGAAGGAGGCGTAATTGATAACACTATTAGTACTCAAGTCGACTGACGGCGGCGCCTGGGTCAGTATCAGCTGTTCGGCCGGCTGCTCGGCGGGACACACGGTCGGCACGGAACAGTCCGCTGGAGCTTGTTTACAATCACAGATGTGATTGTCGGTCAAAGATATGAAAGTGTCATAATTATACTTACACGTCTCCAACAAACTATTCATAGCCGACACATGTTCCTTAATTTCGTATTGTGCTGACTCATATTTACGTGTAATACTTTGTAATGATGAGTTTAAAATATGCATATCTGACTGGAGTCGCCGTGTGTCACATTCGTACTTTTCTGTAGTTTTTTCCAAACATAATCTACAATCATCGATTTCGTTATTTAATTCGACACGTTCCTTGCTACAATTTACATTTTTACAAAATATTTTATTTCTATTAGCTAGTTTTTGTGTTTTTTTTATATAATTATTCAATTTAACATATATTTCTTTAATTTATTTTTACTACAGCTCATAGTGGTTACTGATTGCGATCTATTAGGACTATCACACGCGAGATCACAAGCTGTTAGGTCAATAGTTGGTATGCCAGTTTGGCTCATGACCTCATTATATAAGGCCCTGGTTGTAGCACTGTCTCGCTGTTCCTCCCGCTCGCTGAGCGATGAGTAGATTCTTTGATGAATAGATTCTACACACGAGGGTGGTCCCAGAAGTAAGCGGCCTAACAAATATAACACAAAATACGAATTATTCGAACACACAAGAACACAAAAAAAAAACGACCCAAAATCATTCGAACAAAACTTATATATTTCACAATATAGTCTTCTTTTAACGCAATACACTTCGGCGATGTTCGGTAGCTTCGATACCCTGTTTGTAGGGTCCTGTGTCAAGCTCCTCAAAATAGCCATCAACAGCAGAATCTACCTCTTTACATAGGCAAATATTTTGCCGCCGAGAATCTTTTTGAAGTTTGGAAACAGAAAATAATCCGAGGGAGCTAGATCTGACTTGTGAACCGGTGCATTGTCCTGAAGAAACAACGCTTTCTTTTTTGCTAAAATCCGCCGTTATTTCTTAATTTCTTCACTCAAAAATGTTTTATGCTGCAATAGTTTTATGTAGTACGTTGCTGGTATCTTCTTTTTGAAGATAATCAATCAAAACTATCCCATAATACTGACGCCAGCAGATGAAACTGACTTCGCCTTCTTTGGAGCCGGTTCGCCCTTTTCAGTCCATTGTTTCGACTGTTCTTTCGTCTCAGGGGTGAAGTGGTGGACCCATGTTTCATCCATCGTGATGAATTGTCGTAAAAAGTCGGCTTTATTACGTTGAAATTTCTTCAAACACTGCATCGAATCTTCCTCACGTTGCTGATTTTGTTCAATGGTGAGGAATTGCGGCACCCATCTTGCGCACAGCTTTTTCATGACTAAGATTTAAGTCAAAATGCGATGTATAGCACTTTTTGAAATCCTTACAATGTCTGCTAACTCACACTCTTTTATTCTGCGGTCTTCCAATGCTACTTTTTGTACTTTTCTGACTATTTCTGGTATAGTCATCTTTTGGTCGACCGCAGCGTCGTTCGTCTTGGCAGCTCGATCGACCTGTTTTGAACTCAGCGACCCAATATTTTATTGCTGTGAATGAAGGAGCAGACTTTCCCAGAGTAGAATCCAGCTCAACTTTGATATAGGTTGGATTTAAACCTCTCAAATGAAAGTATTGTATGACATATCGATGACCAATTTTGTCCATGTTTGCAAAATCACTCAGATCAATATCGATTAATGGCTATGAAACAAAAACAAAAGAACGTAGATTCTTCTTTTTTCAAATTTATTCAAAAGATTCGAACTTTCGAATATAAAAAAATAGTATTGCTATCTATATGCAAGGTTACTTACTTTTGAGACCGCCTACGTAGGTTTTGAATAAGCAAATGAAAACTTTGTTTAAAATCTTTCAAAACCTTTTTACTCAAATATTATTTTCTCTCTTTTCTTGCAGTTTAGTTAAGGTACTATATGCCACTTGAAAAAGAAAAAATTTTCAGAACATTTTTCGAATGCTTATCAAATCTTCAATAAATGAACTGTTTTGAAGGGTTGTGAACTGTATTTTTCTTTTGTCAGACCGCATGGGACTCGCCCCTGAGAGTATAATCTTTTAAATTTTCGTGTTTCTTAGCCCCTTTCCTAACAATACCTAAAACATATAAGATTACTAACTGATACTAGTAGTCAACACCTTCACTTTACTCACAATGCATAATTTATTTGCGGGCCAAGTGTTGTTGCTTTTTTTTTGTTGTTGAATTCAACATCGCGAAGTATTCAATGAATTGGTTTGTTGATGTTGCGTTTTGCGGTAGCAACATCGCGAACTTTCCTATGTTTTACTGTTGTTTTGGTATCACCTATTTTTGGTAGGTTGTTACTTTACAGGGTTTCATAGGTGTACAACTCTCTGTAACGGAAGCTTAAAGAAATTTAGAAGAAGATAGACATAGAATGAACATCCTAAAAGGCAAGAAATGAAAGAGAGAGTAGAGTGAGTTCTTTTTTATTTTACAAAAAAAACCTAACCTAGCCTAACACTATATACGCGACCTAACATACCTTATACATGAGTAAATATCCTGATCCTAGGGGAGTCTATGGGCGCCGTAGAGTTGGCGTGCCGGTCAGTGGAGGCAGGCGAAAGCAGCAGGCAAGAGTCCCAGCAGCCGTCTAGCGTGCCGGTCAGTAGAGGCAGACGACTGAAGCAAGCAGAGGGCGCAGAAGCCGTCTGGCGTGCTGGTCTGTAGAGGCAGGCGAAAGCAGCAGGCAGGAGGCGCAGCACCTGTCTGGCGTGCCGGGCAGTAGAGGCAGAGTTGTTGACACAGAGTTCTTCAGAGATTCCTGGGCCGCCTCTTCTGAAAAGTCCGTGGGGCTGCAAAGTACAGGGTTAATTTCCTTGACAATTGAGACTTGACATGTCGCCCGTATGTCGCCCTCATAAAAAAAAAATGTAGTTAAATGCCGTGATCTTCAGATTATTTTGCGAATAAACTCGCTGACATTTTGTGTTATGGCGAAGCTCATGAAAACGGAAAAGCCGCTTTAGCAATAGACCGAAAGCGATTCCCGGAGGGCGACGCAAAAATCACGATTCTTGTATGGGGAATTGGGGACCCCTGTTAATATTTGGGGTTATACCCGAAAGGTGTCAAACGGGACCCTTTTAAGCCTCCACTGGCCTTCTATACGTCTGTCTGTTTATCTGTCTGGCGGTTAGCTCTGTGAAACAACAAACATAGAGAGTTAAATATATTTTTAATGATGTGCACCACGATCAATATTTTCATTTTTATTTTGTGTTTCCTGTCTATGATAAAACTTTTACACAAGTTTGTTGATTTTAAATGATTGTGTTTGATACTAAACTAAACACTGTGAAATAAAAAAGTGATAAAATGTCTTTATTTGTATCAGAAATGGCATGGTAAAAAAGGCAAAGTGGCGAATTTCCATTAAAAATAATGTTATTTTTCCCCAAGCCCAAAATTTTTTAAGAGTTTTAATGAGACCTATCACTGGCTCCGAGGTTATCTATTATTTTGAGATATCCTGTATATGATAAAACATCTATGAATCATATTTATTCATATGATATTGTATTTTGACATATTAACATTGAGCTACTATAATAGTAGTTAAATGCATATGATTTATATCGTCCTGGATCAAAGATTGTTTAACATTTTTGTCAGATAGTTAATTGAAACAGGTCTTGCCATAATTTATTTTCATTATATCCTGATAAATAATCCGTCCATAAAACAATTTAATATTACCTATGTAGTTGTTGTTATTATTGCCTAACTGTGATGATGATGATAACAGTACAACTCTAAAATTTTGGCATAAGTTAAGAATGTGCTTAGTGGAATTCCAATAATTCTAAAATCCAACACTGCTGAACTAAAAAATACTACTGCCGGGCGGCTGGGAGATCAACTGTTTTGGTAAAAAATAGGATCGAAGAACTATGTTAATGAAATACCCAGATGTGATCCAAGAGGTCATCTATATATTCAGCATTGAGTAAATAATCACAACGTCCTATTTGTCAGTTTCAATCAATAAAGATTGATCTAAATGCCAAGTTCTATCCTAATATTCCATTTTACCGAATTATGGTATTCGGTGAACTTGCGATAGAGGGGGGATAAATAGCATAAATGGTGTGTGACTTAACCATGTATGCTTTCTCTAAGTTCATCGACACCCGATCAGTCATTCAATATTTCATATGATTTGGAGGCAACATCAGGCAAATATGCGGTCATTCACTCATCTTGCGGGTCTAAATATAAAATGAATGGCTTTCGTATGTCGTATTAGACCCTCAAAGTGTTTCGTCCGCATCCCAATTTGCATAGACATAACACAAATATTATTACACAGAATAAATACAGTAGGTAGGTAATGTCTGCGTTACTACCATAACATCATAGGTCACAACGAACAATAATGTCTGACTAACTTTAGAATTGTATTTGCAGTTTGGACCTTCATGTCCACTATGTGTCCACATGGGCTAGCCTCCTGTCACACAAACTGTCTTTCACCCACCCTGTATGGGAAAAGGTATCACACTATGTTTATTTTTCACTATTGCATTCTCATTTTGCGGCATTCGCTGAAAAAATGCAAATGAGTGTCAGTCTTCGCATTGAGTTCTCGTGATTTGTTGAAACAACTTGAATCGTCTTGTCTTTATACTTAGGCAACTTCAAGCGTATGGTTTATACATACATAAAGATCTTGTAACCGGTATGTACTATATACTGTATAGTATTTTTACATTGATTCTGGCCCCACGCTGGGATACCCGGTGTCTTGGGAACCAGAGTCAGTGACGTCACAAACTCGGTCTTTATTTTTTCTTCTTCCCCAGATCCGAACGCGGATTCGTATGTAACCGGTTGCAGCCTCAGGTGGAATTTTACACACCGGATCACAATTTGATTTAACGAAAATAACTCCTGACGTAACATATTAAGGTTCATAATATCAATCAGATGCGGTCATATATTTTTTGTAGTTTTGTTTGGTGGTGTGCATTCATAGCAAGACCTTGCAATTACAGGGGGAAAACCGTTGTTCATAGGAGATATTCCACTTTTGCTACAGTTTTGTTGTTATAAAGAATGAGTTACATATGTATACTTTCTATAACAATATAGAAGGTTATGCCAAATTGTGGTAAGAGGAGACTGTGGCAATAGTGGAATAACCCGAACCCCGATAGCTCAGGCTACTTACTAACCTTGGTACCTAAATATAACTTAAACATTTTGATTTTAAGTCTGTTCAAATGTCAAATTCTTTGATCTCTTTGTGTTGAATTTCTGGCTATCATGGGTGCAGCGGATATTCAAAATACTTTTTTTACAGAAAAGAGCTATTCGGGAAATGTATTATTTAAAACGCACAGACTCCCTTCCTCTCCTTATCCCAGATTACAATGTAGAGAAGAGGCAAAAAAAAACGTTTTAGTAAACACACACACACACACACACACACACACACACACACACACACACACACACACACACACACACACACACACACACTGTGCCTCTGCCTCTTCGTATGGGAAAAGGAGTGACGCTATGATGTTGTTGTTATTTTTGTTGGGGTGTAGTGGCTTTTAAGCTTCTGCAGCTTGGAAATGGGCACTCTTAGAGAAAAACTCATAAAATTAAGAAGTATAAGAAGCAGAAAGAAGAATACAATTCTGTGTGTACTGTCTGAGTAATGAATTCTTCGAATTCGGTCAAAGACACTCCTCACAAATGTCAATCTTATAATTTCCTGTAATTGGCGTTTGAATTTACCCATAAATTGTGTGTCCATGTTTATCCAGTAATTCATTACTCCATTTGCGTGACAAGGGGTTAGCCCATCGCCGCAGCTATGGTGTAATTAAGGCGAAATTTAAGTAGGAATCTCAATATTTTCCATCACCGTTAGAACTTCAGTAGAATGCACTTAATTTTAGGATAAATTGCTTATTTCATTGGCGTGGTCAGAAGTAGTCAGCACCGGCTCTTGAACCTGCATCTCCTACGTGAGAAGGAATCGTGAATCTCACTTGACCATGGAGCTCTTCATCTTCATGGACGACTATATTTCAGTTATTTACAAAGTTGGGAAACCAAATAGATTTTTGACCATCATGGTTTCCCAGTATTTGGGTTGACCGAATTTTTGTGTTTTGGTACCCGTTAGACGCAAAATTTTAATCAGTTAGACAGTAACTTTTCGCCAGGATGCACCGTTAAGAATTAATGAGCGAGAAACCAAAAAAAAAAACAACATTTCCAGGTTTTTTGCTGCCAAAAGTTGTCCCGTCGTGTTACCAATTTTGATATTTACTCAAGTATATCTACTAGATAACAAAAAAATATGCACCACCTTTCGTAACAAATCCTTCAGTCATCTAATGACGTAAATGACAATGTATGTAACCACATACCTACCGATTCAAAGGTGACGTCTCCGTTTCTGCGTGATCCGCTTCATTATCGACTTAAACAAACAATTAAAAAACAATTTCGATTAACTTTATACGTCAATCGTTGTTACTAATTACCCTTACTAATAGTTCAGGTAATGGATTTATTGTGACAACATGCTGACGATTTCGAAGGAGTGCTTTCAAACACAACGTAACATTTACAAACAGGCAAGCCATTGTTAAAAGCATTCATTGCATTAAAAGTGCATCAATAATAGAGAATGTAATGTGAAAGAATGTAAAAAAACGAAACAGAAATGTACCTAAAGAATAGACAAGGCAATCACTGCGTGAAATTATTTTTTAAATAATGTTACGGATACCCCCCTGTAACGGAAGCCTACGAGAAATTCAGAGGAAGATGGAAATTTAGAATGTTCTAAGGTCAAAAGGAGAGAGAGTATTAGTAGAGTGAGTTTTATTTATTCTACACTATTTTCATAAGACTATTTACCACCTAACACTAAACTACGACCTAACAATATCCAGGCTCTGGGGAGAGTCCCCACGGGCGTCGTAGAGTTGATATTTGAAGAAGGAATAGCAACTGCCTCAGAAGATTGGTTTGGCAGAGTTCCTGGCGGGCAGAGCTAGTAGGCTGGACGTGTAGCTCTGCTGCCACACGTCCAGCCTACTAGCTCTGCCCGCAGATGTTCCAGGGGAGCTAGTAGGCTAGGGGTATAGCAACAGTCGCAGAAGATCCAGCAGGTGGAAGTGTAGCTGTCTTGTTGTACTTGTCTCTATTGATAGCTCGAAGTATTTCCCTTTTCCTTTCTTAGGTCGAGATTTGTTAGGAAAACTCGGATCAATTCCAAGGTTCATATTTCATTTTATTTATTCATATTGACGTAATATCCCAGAGTACAGGAAACTATAATTCTAAGGAGGAAGGTCAACTTAGTAGATAAGAACATAAATCAGACAGAATATTGACAATCAATGCACAACAACAATTTGACAGTATACTCGCATAAAAAAATTGAAGTGAAGAAAATAAATACACTGACGAGTAATGAAAAAGTTCCACCCAAAAAATGCCGACAAAAACCTTAATATCTCCTAAGACATAGAACCTAGCTTCATAAATTAAAAAGTACGTTTTTAATTGGTAATATTCTGATGCGCTGTTAAATGTACTTCAATATTGCAGACGGCGTCATTAAGCTAGCCTCTCCCATTTAGGAGTAATTTGGTGCTATATCACTGGAACTTTTTCATTGCTCGTCAGTGTACAAGTGCCAATAACGTAAGCCCTTTTGTAAGGCTTAACTATACAATGTGAATATTCATAAAGAGCACATAACGATCTGGGTTGAAGAACATCGAAATTCATCGAAAAAAAAACTCATCCCTTCCATTTTTTTAGCCATTTTAATATTGAAATGCGCTATCTGGGTACCAACTGCAAAAAAATATAACTTCGGAATGGAAGGGTTTTTCGTAGTGAAATTGACTGATTCGTGAAAGACACGTAGTGCTGCAAGTAATAAAAAGTTGCAGAAAAAGTGGTAACTGTAAACTAAAATTACGCTTTGTTTATGAAATAATAGTGTTTTTTGTGTAATTGCAGATTTCCACAAATTTGGTGCCCAAAATGGATTTATTTTATCACGAAATTCTTAATTTTGTTAGCTTTTAGACGACACCAAAGTTGTGTTTCTAAATCATAAACTTTTTCTTTTTAATCATTACATTATACCTATTTTCACTTTTCGGAGTATGTAGCCCAGATAATGTACCCACTGAGAGGCACAGGCCTTTTATGGATATGCGTAAGTTTGAGTCACACCTCATCAAGCTGGCTCAGTGCGGGTGGATGGGCGAAGATAATAAATAATTGTACTTTGGGCCCAAAGTGGCAATAAAAATAGTTAATTACTTATTTAATTCAACTAACAGAAATTTATTACAACAGATAAATTCATCAGTTTTTTGAAGCACACACACTCTTGTAGTTAAAGGCACAGGTTGAGCCAAACAAAATTTTTACAAAAGTCAACGTTTTTTAATTTGAGGTTGTAGATCAAATACAATCAACCTCTTTGCTACGAGTATGTTCTGGCGACAAGAACGCATTTTTTGTTTTTCACTGATTTTTCTCCGAACAATGGAGAAAAGTTTCGTCAGTTGCTCTGATAGTTGCTTAAAGTTTCTTCTGCTCAATTTTTTTTGGATATGCAGCGTTTTGCTGAATTCTCTCCCGCTAAAATAGCCAACATCCATTATTATTATGGTATGTCACGTGGAAAGTCGAGAGGCGCAAGAACCGTATATATTGCTGCCTTCCCCGACCGCGCGGAACTTTCAAGAAGTTCATAGAAGACTCTCCTTGACTGGACTTGGCTTGAATCGTGATCGTCGAGAACCAGGAGTTCGATATGTAAAATCGACGTTTCCGTGGAAGATGCAATCTCAAGGAGTTTATATGCGGATCAGCACAAGCATCAGCACAAGACGTTTGGCAGCACAATATGGCCTCTCTCAGAGAATTGTCTGGCGAATTTTAAGGAAGTAGGATCTTCACCCGTAGCACTATCAACAAGTGCATCATCTCCATGAAGATGTTGACAACGTTCCGAGATGCGTCATGTTGGCATGGATCCAAAGGAGGACCTCTACCGACCTCGAATTTTCCAAGAAATTTTTGTGGATGGACGAGGCAACATTTAACAGAGATGGCATCACAAAATGCCGAAACCAGCTCAACTGGTCCCGTTAGGGTCAAAATCCAAACTTGGAAAAGTGCTCCTCATTCCACGTGAGGTTTTCTATTAACGTATCGATAGGGCTCGTAGACAACTTGCTGATTAGTCCTGTAATATTACCAAGTGTTTTGAGGGGCCAACGTTTTCTGGCGCTTTTGCAGGACGAGTTACCTATATTATATTTGTTGGAAGAGGTCCAATCGGTGTTAGACAAGATATGTACCTACAAATTAACGGCTGCGCAGCTCATAACTTCATGCCTGTGGGGACATATTTGAATGAAAAGTTTCCAAATCGATGGATTGGTCGGCAAGGGCCCGTAGGATGGCCTCCTCACACTACTAGACTATTTTTTATGGGTCACGATGAAACAAAAAACATATAATCAAGACGGAAGCAGAGTTAAGAGAGATCGGTTTCTAAGTTGCGCCAGCGCCATCCGAAACGACCCAGACTTGATTAGAGAGCAGCAAATTTTGTTTTAATCAGCATTGTGTCTTCAACAACAAGAGGGACACTTTGAAAACCTCAGGCATTAATATCTTTTTTCACACCTTTCATTCGGAAAAGTAAGTTTTGCTCCACGATGAGAGGGAGCAAAATGCTACTTTTCTGTTCAAGCTACTTTTTTAATTTATTCATTGGCATGTAGCATTTACGCAATGTACCTATTGAACACAGATTAAAATAATCGAATGTAATTATGAAATTACATTACAATCGACTACGATGACGTAGTCGATTAAAAACCAACATGTTTCAAGTTTTAACTTTATCAACTTATATGAAAATTTATGAATTTTTCGTGATATAAAAAAAAAGTCTTAATAAATTATTTGTGTTACTGAAATCAAAACTATCGATGACTGTTATTATGATATAATGAATATTGATATCCGAAACCTTTGTAATATTCGATTCGATTATTTTTTCACATTAGTAAAAGTACACAGGAATATTTTATCTGTCTGACCTTTCCCTAATTTAAATTAAATGCTCTAAAAAAATATACTTTGAATTATACTTTCACCACTTAGTAATCGAACAACGTAAACATTTTTTTTATAATGGTGGATTGTGAACCACCATAGTCGGTGTGAAAAGTTGTATGTGTGGTGACACATACAACTTACACTCAGGAGCAAAATTATTTTCGTCATGGGCGTTAACGCTTGAATCCTTCGTTACGCTCAGGATTCTAACTTAGTATCCCTCGCTACGCTCAGGATTCTATCGTAGAATCCTTCTCTTCACTCTGGATTCAATGTACCGCCCTCGCCGTAAATACATCATTTTGCTCCCTTGTGACACAAATAACTATTAATGTTATAACTCTGCTTATTTTTCTTGTATTTCTGTGTATGAATAATTTATAAAATTATAAGGTATAATTATTTTAATCGTTTTATTATCTTCGCCCATTCACCCGCACCGAGCCTGCTTGATGAGCTATGGCTCAATCTTAAGCATAACATCACATAAGGGTCCCCGGATACAGTCACAAAACGTCGCTTCCGGCATATTTCCTGTAGTTTTCATACATTTTATAAGGACTCGCCGCACACGGTTGACGCCGGTGGCCGCCACATGCTGCAAAACGTCGCTGCTTGCTTCTTGTAGCCCGCACCAGCCACAAAATGCCGCCACACGTCACTCGCGCGATTCCCCACCTTAAGTCCATTATGATACTGCGCGCATGTTTTAAAAAAAGTAATAGCCACCGGCCACAAGTAACTGACGTTCTGACGCGAAGACTGACTGCATCGTCCTTTGTGGCCGCTTCCAGCTTCTCGTGATGGTTTTTGTGGCTATGGCCGAAAGCCCGTGTGCGGCGATGCTAAACCTAACGCCTTTTCCCATTCGGGGTGGTAGAGGCACAATGGGCCCACTTTTAGCCTGTTATTCAACACTCCATTTTATGTGACAGGGGGCTAGCTCATCGCCGCATCTACGGAGTAACAATCAATCAATCTGACGCTTATCTATAAAAGGCCTGTGCCTCTCAGTGGGGAAATTAATGTGGGCTACATTTATTTATTTACTACCTTATGACTTAACGGTATATCACTAATCTCAAAATCGGTATCATGTAATGATTAAAAAAATATAAGTATATTACGTAGCAGCAGGTGAGTTTTTAGGTAAGGCGTTGAAAGCCCTACATTACCCGTATAACATTAATCTGTGCTACAGCGTAACGGTGAGTGTGTGTTTTTAGTGAATAGTATGAATATTCCCTACTTATATAAGTAGGCAAGCAAGATCGCAGTGCTACCACAAAAACTGTTACTTATATCAATTTTGTTGCCACTTCGATGTTTGTTAGCATTTATCGATGTTGTAAAAATAAAATAAAAAAAAAACTATTAACCCAAAGCTACTGAGAACTCAACAATTCATACATTTCAGGAATATCCAATATGGCTGAAAATAATGTAACTGTATGTCGTTGTATACTCCAATAAGTATACATAATTGAAAAACATTCAAACCGTCTGCATAAGCCGGATATTACCGGTATTGTAAATCATAGTTTATTGTGGTGTGTTTATTTAGGTGGTTAACAGCTTTAATAAGTTCAGTTTAGCTAAACTTTGTTACTCGTCAATACCAGCGACTAAACTTAGCTACTACTGAGTGTAAAGATACATTTTACAGGTTTTCGAAACAAACCTTTTTTGTTTTTTTACAAACCTTGACAAAATTCTGAAATACAGATTAACATACCAACCTTTCAGACCCCTTGTGTAGGACAAAATAAGTAATCATATTGTAATTTCATGAGCCGAGTGAGCACAATCCACAAGTAGGCCCTTTCCGCACCGGCTCGGTGCATTTTTGTTTCGGTACCGCGTCTGCACCGAATGTGACCATATATTTTCTGTCGAGAAACATTTTCCGGCTGGCTCGGTATGTTCTCGGTACGGTATCGTTCATTCGATATTGTGAGTGTGTAAAAAAGTAAAAACTCTGTGCAGGGGAGGTATCGAACCGAAAATGTGCCGACCAGGTGAGGAAGTGGCCTTAATATGACGTTTGTAGGTAGGTACTCCTAACAACCTACCTTACAATAATTTGCGTAGATTCAAGGCGCCCTATTTGTACTGACCTATGTATTTTGTATGGTCAATGAATGAACTCTTTCCCAATAAAAATACATTTTAAGTACCTATACAATTTGTACGTAAATGACGTATTTCGTCATTTGAAATTGATTTCACACAATCTTTACCTAAAGTAGGTTAGTAGATAAGCACCTTCACCTATGATGGTACCTGCGAAAGTATCTCTCAAATCACAAATGCTTGCGACTTGCACTTGATTTGAGGCTTGTGCGAGTACTAACAAGTCTTTTCGACTGTTTTCCTACACAAGTATCAAATATGGTTACTTTTAGTCAAGTTGCAAGTAGTACAAGTATGTATCGGTATGTCGATGTTGTCACGATTTATGGTATGGCAATTTAGCCGATTGCTCTACGAATGCTTCAGGCTCTTTACACACACTTTGTACAAATTAAAATTGCCCAAGCCTGTTCACGTTACCTTATACCAGCGAGTGAGTACCCAAGGAGTGTTACTATTGTAACGGTCGTATCTGGCTAAGGATCTGTTCTAAATTAAGAGTCAGATAAATCACCGGGTATATTGAATTTGGAGAAGGATAGATCAGGGTCGTGAGTACAGTCAAGATGTATTTCCGTGCTCGCAAAAGGTCCGGTTGCCCTGCATTTTTTATATGTTGTTAGGACCTAAACCAATATTATAAATCCGGATTTGCAATTTACAAAGTACTCCGGAAGTGGCGCTTTACCCCAAAAAACAAACGTAGCAAATTTAGTGAACTTTAAAAGTATGACTATATCGGTCAGACTCTTCCTTCGCTAAGATATTGAGCAAAAACTGAAAAAAGTCCGAAAATTTCAAGGTTTTTTGGGGTAAAGCGCCACTTCCGGAGTACTTTGCAAATTGCAAATTGCAAATCCGGATTTTTAATTTTGGTTTAGGTCCTAACAACATATAAAAAATGCAGGACGACCGGACCTTTTGCGAGCACGGACCCCTTTTCATGTTTAACTTGACTGCATTATTACACCCAGAAGTGACTCGCCGAGTGGTTTGGGTCTCCTGCGGCATCGCCAATGAATTTGGAAAGGGGCAGGCCTCAGTCTCGACTTCGGTGACTTGGTCCAAGGGCCTCGTAGTTCGTAGGTTAGCCGAGAGCTGGGCATTCAGCCCTAAGGCTTGGAATTTTGCCACCACGGGCTTGGTAATTGGCAATCAAGGGCTTGGACCCTGGAAAGAGACAGATGTGAGAACAGAGGTTACGAAATTGCCCCAACGTGCCGACGTTCGGCGGTCGTAGCCCAACGCGAGCCCAAGCCCGGGGAGACTCTTAGTGCAACTAGGCATCAGAAGTACGGTACTACAGCTGTTGCAGGGAAAGATATAGAAACAGATATCGAAGTGACATACCCGTAGAATGGGGAAAACAGTATGTAGATTAGTAGATTATATAAATAATGCCAACGACTTTTAGCCCACACCTCACATATAGATTTTCTTGCAGACTTTAAAGAAGAACGACCATGTCGTTCAGAACTCAGCTCCAGAATGAAAAGAAATCTGAGCTAAAGTTAGTTAAAATATATACTATATATAGAAACTATATACTTTTAACATAAAAAAAATACTGTTACAGCTCAAAACAAGGTTCTACTACAATACATACTACAATATATTAACTTAACTACGACTTAAAAATAAGCAAGACACCATATTAACGCATCGTTACACTATAATATGCCGATTTATCTGGAAATGGACAATAAAAAAACAAGGAAAAATCGGGAATAACTTTAAATCCTTCTTGGCGCTTTGTTCATCAACAGGTAATTAACTATTTACAATACTTGTTCTGCATTTTTTCAGCTTTCTAACAATGCATTTAATTGTATGCTGGCATGAGTACTTGGCCAGCAGTAAACTTTTTTGTCGAGTATAGGCCGCCGCCGATATTCGCGCGCGCAATTCGCAAAAAAACCCGGTCGGCAGACTGGATATAAACAAGGAGGTCTTCTTCCAACATTTTGCATTACATGGAATTCCCCACAAAGTATTCGCATTATCTTTAAGTATGACGCGAATAGCAAAAATTGCGGATGAGTTTACCAAAATGAAAATAAAAACCTAGATAGGGTAGGGGGGCCAGTAGTCGGCTGTTTGAACTTGACATTTGTTGATAAATATATTTGGTATGCATGGATTCTGGATAGGTCATCTAATTTATTTTACTTCTAAAACTAAAGTTAACCTCTGAGACATATTCAAAAGGGAAAAAAATATGTTTTCCTAAATATGTGTACTTTCGCCAGTAGTCAGCCATCAAACTCCAAAGATTAGCCATCGCACGCCTTGTACTCGGTCGCTACTTTTCTAAGTTCAAATTAATTTAAAGGAAGAAAATATATCAACTAATTAACAATTGTGAGTCGGACTCTTGCACTCTTAAGGGTTCCGTAAAACTCAGTAATTCGCGGACGAAAAATACAAAAATATAATGCCTCTAAACGTATGATTATTAAAAGTCCGTTTATTTTTTGGGAGACCCTTTTTCTTTATTGTATTGAATTTTCAATATCTTTGTTATAACAACCAATATCATATACGATCTGTGAACATTTCAGGTTACCAGCTTTTACGGTTCCACAGATAAAGTCCTGTGACAGTAAGACTGACCGAAATATATATTATTTTTTCATCAACAATGTTGTTGATCATAAATCGATTACGTTGAGATAATTTTTTTATTAATTTTTAATACTCTATAATTTCGAAAAGAGCAGCTAGGAGCCATGGAGTGTTTTATGTTAGGTATCCGACTCCTAGATGGAGTCTGATGCCTAGCATAAAAGGAGGACTAAGGTCCAAGATTTTGGAAACCCTATATCTAGACTCACATGTGCTTAGGCGAGGTGATAGCAGCTGGAAAAGATCCCTGACCGAGGGATTTCCGAAAGAGGGAAAGAGAAGCGTTGGTCGACTAGCAGCCGGATGGGTCGATGACAGCCATTACCGATATCGCGGGGAAAACCTGGACTCGCTTGTCACAGGACCGGATAAGTTGGCACAAAAAGAAGAAGGCTTGTAGTCAGCAGTGGGCGGGAAAAAACTGCCAATGATGATAAAAATGAAGAGCAGCTAACTAACTTAGATATTCCATTAAGATCGACTAGCTATACTACTCGAGTAAACTTTGACAACTCATAAACTTGTGTGAATTAGTCAAAGTTTACTCGAGTTGAGTGTTAACTCGCGTTCGAAATAGTCACATTTAGTATAAGAAATCATCGTTAATCCGAGATTAGAGTTTGCTCTGCCTTCTATCTTTCGGGCTAGTTTTTCTGCGAAACCGTCTACTTTTTTCCTAACCCGACACTTTATCATTAGAAGCTTGGCTATATTTACTTTTCTCTACTCATATAAATACTAATACATTCTTATTACAATTTGATATATTTGGTCTTAAATTTCTATCTACTTGCAGTTTTTGCTTTGCAATTTATTATTTTCACTTTCCGTTAGTTCTGCCTCCAATAAACTAAGGAATTATAAATAATTTAATACTTCCTCCGTTGATTGGAGGTTCAGCAATATCGGCATCAGAGATATCCGACATTAATTGTCATAAAAAAAAAATAGTTTCTCCAAAAAGTTATTCTGCGGTGACTTTAAAAATATGTGAGAGGTAATGAGAGAGTACAGAATAGAATACTTAAGAGCAAAGGAAGAAAATAGATGCTTTATAGCTATACTTTTACAGCTACTACTTTTCTGATATTTTTAGTGTAATAATGACCTAAGTTTATGCTTGTAAACATTAATTCACATTTAATTGTTTCATTAAACAGTATTTTCATAAGTGCAAATGGCCGAGTACCTGTACTGGTAATACAGTACGGGATCCCAGTAGTCGGCCAGTCGGTTTAGGAGGCTGAGTGCTGGGTTTTTCACAAAATACGACACATTGTGTTGAATTACAGATGTCTAAAACGATAAAGGTGTTGCTGGTGAGCAATTTGCCTAAAATTGAAAATTCAAATAAAATGCAGTACCCTAGCATTGGAACTCAGCTCAAAAAAAATAATTTTCAATTACATTTTCATCAATTACGATTACAGTCAATCCCCAGTCGGTAGACCCATTAAATTACATTCCCGGGCTATTGAAGTAAAGTATCAAAATGATTTACTATTTTGAGCAGTATTGCTTGTTAGCAAAAATGGAGGGTTTGACGCAGCCGGGGATCAAACCCGGACATCTCGCATGGTGGACAAAGCCACAACCGCAGCGCCACGAGCTCGTCGTTGCGGGTGCGGGTTGATGGAAGGCTGTGGGGCCAGAAGTGGCCAATCGGACCATCAGAAGCTTTTAAGCTACTATAAGGGTCTCCTGACATAGCTTTACAACGAGTTGGGCGGATAATGACCCATTAGATTTGTCCTCTTTCCAAGAAAGGAAGGTTTAATATATTATTATAGATTATAGAATGTTTATAAGTGTTTTTGCTGTTTTTGTGGCTTTGATTACATACTATCTAATATGTATAATATTTTCTTCAGTCATGCTAATGGCCTGTCTGTACCTGTAGAAAAATCTGAAGCTAACTAGAATTACAATCGTATGTATGCAGAATAGCTTCAGCTTGGCCAAAGAGGAGGGTCACGAGATTATAATATTAGGCTGAGCCGACATTTGCAGTTGCGGCGACGACCGGTTTAGCCTAGCCTGCCTACGAAGCTGACGGTCCTGGGTTCGAATCCCGGTAAGGGCAAATATTTGTGTGATGAGCATGAATAATTGTTTCTTAGCCTTGGATGTTTTCTAAGGGGCACTGTATACGCTGCTATAATAAAATACCAGAGTTTATATTAAACCTTTCAGAAAGCAAATTCAAAATTCACATCAAACAGACTCTCTGTAAAAAAGTTAGTTTATTACTTAATTGAACATAATACGTGGGCTTAATATTAGTGTTTATTTTTATTTTATTTCACAATAGTGAAAACTCTTTATTTTTTTTGTTACTCCCAGTTCTTCACTAAAGTTATATTTTCCCAAATAATTTAAAATGTCTGATAGTATATAGACTATATTGTATTAAATATTTATCTGTACATTAAGTTCATTATTATATAACTGTTATGTATATTATATCAAAAGATGTGTTTGCTGAGAGTTTCTGATCGCATCTTCTCTCCAGCCATGATAAGTACCTTCCGTTGCGGTAGTAGCTTCACTTTTGACGTCAAAAAGTAAATGTAAGTGCTTACTTTGAATAAATTAAATTTTGATTTTGATTTCGATTTTTATGTATTCATATAAGTATTTATCTATATCAAATATATCGTCGTATTTCCATAACACAAAGCCGTATTGAGGTTACTATGGGCCTATTTCGATTTAAAGATTGTCCTCTTGTATTTATTTATATTATTATTTATTATTATTTATTTACCTTATGATTAGCAACTGATAAATAGTCCTGTTTAAGAAGACATTAAACCTCTACACCTTCTGTCTTAACCAATGTGCTACCGCCTTTTCCTGCGAAAGAAGAACTTCAGAAGTCCTCTGAAAGTTGCAGTTTACTAATCAAAGCTGTTATAGCTTAGTAACTGCTTTTATTGTACTGATGATCCATCGACACAAAAAGATAAGATGTGTCACACGCACGTTGACAAAATGATAACCAAGATTGGACACACAGATCTACGTGACCCTCGGAGGCCTAAGATAATTTGTTATTGCTTCCTCAGGTCCGATTAGGCATTTTATCGGTTTATCAATTAATCAGACCCACCTGGAGTTAATAATCAACCGCCATTACAGAAGTGTGAGTGTGATAAAAGCGCGGTTGAGCTGCGCGCGCCGCCAGTACACGACATACATACAGACAGCGCAGCCGCTCAATACAGAGCGCACGCGACGGAAAATCGACGCACGCGCGTCCCATGCGCACCGGAAAACTCACGAGTTCATGCCGAGTGATATTGTGCAAATTGAATCGGAAGCGCGGAGCACACAGCGGCTGACGCTACGTTTCAGGTAAGACTTTTCGTCTGTGTGGTCTGTGGTGAATCATGTGATGGTGTTAGCATAGTTGCAGCACTGTGTATATATATGTAACTGCAGTCACACGACACCGCACAAACTAATAAAACTAAGGATCACGTTGTTTCACACATTTAGAAGGAAATTAAAATGTAATGTAACCTGCAAGTTTTATAAACGTGCTAATTAGCACCACACATAGGGTGCAAAAAGAAAATACCTATGTATTTGTCGCATCGCTTAGTATTGCATTGCAAAACTCTTAGATCATGTTAATGAGCAAGCCATGGGAACTAGCAATTAAACACGATTGTTATTTTAGCAATCTTAGATTGCATCGACCAAGTTATTTTTCAACAGGAAATACAACTATTATTATAATGTAAGTCCAAGAGGAACGTTGTTGTGTGTTTCTTACGACCTGAAAGAAATAGGTACCTAATCAAAATTTTGGTCACGACGGAAATCTTTAAAAAAATATAAATATTTAAGAAAACAAGTAAAACTCATTTAAGAAAAAAATACGTAGCTAAACATATGAATTAAACATGATTCCATTTTCCCTGTCGCAGACAGAGCACTAGTGATCAGCTAAGAGCAACAGTAGCCGAAGGTCATGTTTTTGAGGCGATGCTCAAGCTGCTCAATCTATTAAATTAAATACATTAAATGTAAATGGAAATAAAGTTTTTCATAGCTATATATATAGTTTTGTTGTTCGTTTTGAAGTTGAAGTTGAAGAAAACTCGCGAAAATTCGGGAAATCTCGAAATATTAATTAATATTTTAAGAGTAATATTAAATGACGAGAATTTGTATAATCACATCCTAAAAATACGCGTTGCTGTGATTGTACGTTCACATGCTTAGCGTCAAATTGGGCTGTAGTAGTAGGAATGTTAATCTGATGTGAGCTGAGCAGGCAAGTTCGACCTTACGTCATGCGCCCATCAGTACGCATCAGGAATGCTAACGCCTGCAGAACACCTTGGTGGATCCTTGGCTTCAAAACCGAGCTCCTTTCATAGCTATACACTGTTCCGTTCACACTGCGCAGCGTTCCAAACACTAATTAGATAAAGGCCGGAATACTTAGCCCGGGTCTGTAGTACCCTGTGTAATAGACACCCTAAATTCAACCACGTGACGTGAATTCGAGTAATGAAGACAATTGTAATGTACATGTTATTTAAGGTAAGTGGTTAAAATGCGTACGCCATACAATGTTATGGGAGCGATAATAGAAGAAAGAATTACTGTAATAAATTCAAGTCATCAAACAATTATTCCATTATTTACATATATTGATAATTAAAGATGTCCAGCATGAAATCTTTAATCTTCAATGTATGTGCATGCATGCAAAGGACTGTATGACCTTTAATGACCTTCTAGAGTTCTATACGGTTGAACTAATATTAAATATTTATAGGCAATGCTATAAGTTTTGTTATACATTCCTGTGAAGATGCTACACTTAGTATTAGGAAGCTGAACATGTTATGTCAATGATAACTGTAAGCATTGTTAGAGTGGATTTTCCAAATAAATAAATAAATAGACCTTGACCTTAAACTTATATTGACCTTTGCATCGTTGTGTTTTGGTGGCAAGAGAGATATTTCAAGGGTTTGGAAACGTAAGGGGCAATTTATGTTAGTGGCACGTGCCATCACATCTTGCAAATTCCTCAAATACCTATCGATGTTTGCACTAAATAAAGGATGGTATTGTCGGTTCTTGACAAAACTTTCAATTCAATAGAAACTCTACATTCTCTGTATGCTTACATTCTGAACATACCATAAAACAGTGCTACATTATTCACATATTCACATACGTAAACCTGAGTAAAAGTTACTTTCGAAGGTTTTATTTAAATATTTTACAACAATGCTATATCTAAATACAATATCTAAAATTAAAAATTTACTAAATTCATAACTATTAAACTAAATAAAAAATCTGTTTTAAATCGCAATCGAGAGGCAACATGCTTACCTCGCTGTATGGCCGGGCGAATGCGGTGGGCAAGGTAGGTGCCAGCTCTCGGATCAACCAACGCTTCGACGTGTCTCTGTGCGATATCCGTAACAAAGAACACATACATCTATGTAATCGTCCCCTAGGACGGAATATTTGCGCCGCTTGAGACCCTCCGCAAAGTCCGCCGCAACGCCGGCCCTTGAGTAAGTTCCTGGCAAGCTAGACTATCGGTCAACACATGTCGCGGTCCACACCAGCGATTTCTCATGCTGCCACGTAAGGAGTGTCATTCCGTCAGGCCTCTTAGCGACGTCGTCGTCGCGAGCAATGCCTGGCGGTCCTAGGACGGACGGAACGCACGCGCTGGATAGGGCGCGAAGCATCTCTCATCGCCAGCGCTGTAATGGCAGGACAGTCTGTGTTGTCCTTGTTGGCACACCTTGTTGCTGCACACATGTATAATTAAATTATCTATGAACATTATCTACGTGAAATAAAACCACTCAACGCACACTCTACCTCCACAACTTTTGAAGTCCATGAGTACAATGAGATAGAGATGGCATTGAAAATGCCATTGGTTTTCATATATCACTTGATATAACGAAAAGATATAAATTGCCTAGTCGTTGTGAAAAATGGAGGAGCACATGGCTTTTGTTATCAATCAACGAACTCGTTTGAATGATCTACGCGAGTTCCTGAAATTGTATGTTCAATATTGCGATTTTGCGCCATCGTAATTTAGGTAGGCTGTTAAAAAGTTACTCTTGCTAGACTCTGCATAGTGACTAAAGGAACGAGTCATCTAGTACCTTTAACTGTTCGCCCTCTATTACGTAGGGATCTAAGAGGAAAATAGCCAATAGCCCAGTAATCTTAACCGCAGACCTTGCGTCAAATCCGGTAGTTCTGATTATTTGTTGACTTGTTCATGATGCTGGCATAATGAATAATCTTAGTTTGCGACCTCGAGCGTAGAACGCAGCCTTGTATTTTTTTTTTAAATGGTGATTTTAGGCCTATAGGATTTGAATTTTCGAATATCTACACAGTATATATAAGGAGGACTGAATTAGCTACACCATGAAACTAGAACTGTCCCTGGGCAGCCAACAGTGTCTGAGGAAAAGCGTTTAAAAATATACATTTTTCAGCTATATTTTGTTGTTTTGAATAAATGAATTTTGACCATGTTTCGGAACCCTATCTTATTCTAGGGGATCCTGCATAAGTTTGAGGAGCCGGCAGATTCCTGTCCGCTGTATATCTATTATCGAAGCTCTTTAAGTTTTATGATTCGATGTTTAAAAGAAAATCAGATCTATGATATAGTGGTAGTCGTTGGTGAGGATTGTTAACATCATAAACAAGTCAGCAAAAAATCTGAACTTCCGGATTTGACGCTAGGTACGGTATAGCAGCGACCGTAGGGCTGCTGGGCTAAGAATGAGTGATATTTGTTAATGACTTCTACAGTAGGTACGTGAGACTAGCACGCTGAGATTTCAATATTATTGTCAATAAATTGCCAAATCAATTTCCTACATCCCTCAGACAAACACAGATAACACTACAACAAACACAAAATAACACATAAATATAGGTAGATCAGTGACGGAAGCTATATAACACAAAATAGAGACTAACATAGTTATGGTGTTGACTTAAGGTCTTATACATACATATATACATACATATATACATATATACATACGTACATATGCTCACCTCTATTTGTCGGAAGAGGGGTAGGCAGGGACTTAAGACCTCCACCTGCTACGATCCTGGCATAGATCTCTCGCTTCCTCAACATCCATAAGTCTCTTCATGCAAAGTCTTATGTTATTTATTATACAATATTCCGGCTTTGGAAATAACAAAAAAGTAATTTGGATAAAAAGGCATACCGGTTTGCCGAATGAACTCACCTAATGAGTTGTCCGTCGAATATTATAATACGTATAGGTAGATTATTATAACTTATGGAATATTTGTGTAGCCTGCGTCACAGCTTGAAATTCCCTTCGCCGTTAAGTTGGATGTAGTGCTTAACTGTCAACTCTCACGAATAAAATGGGCAAATATAATATAAATAAATGTAATATCCGGTTGCCATATCCACCTTACAATTCCCCGCTTTCATTAAAAGTATAGCAGGTTTATAGTTAGCTACAACCTCTTCACAAAACGAAATATGCAAATAAAATCAAGTGATACCTGTGAGAATCGATAAACGTAACATTTATAGTAAGAGTAAGTTATGATATTTTCTCTATAACATTTGGGTTACACATTTTTCAAAAGCTAAACACTGGTTTCTTTGCTACCAACTTAACGACGAAGGTAATTTAACATGTTACGTGGAACGCATTATTCAGAGGAATTTTACCAGCTTTGCGGTCCGAATGACGCAGTTTATGTTATGAGTTTATGACCCGGGTTTAAGTTAAAAAACAATTATTTTGAGAGTAATTATTTTTTTACTCTTATGGACAACTAGCTCTTAGCAAGAGCTCTTAGGAAGATGTAAACTCATGCGTTCAACCGCTGGCCAATTAATAAGAATGTATTTTACTATAAAAATTATGACTAAAAGCAACCTACTGCTTTTTTATACTACAGGGTGAAACAGAAAATTCTAATCATATTAAATAAAAAATAACCCTTACCCTTATAGTATCACTTCGTTGCTCGTCCATCTGTTTGTCTGTCTGTCAAGACCCTGTTTCTAAGGAACGTGTGGACGTATGTACCAAGTTGAAATTAATATTAATTACTCAACAGGACCACAGACCTCCGAGTTGTAAAAAAATCAGAACGGTCTGTGTTTTAATGAAAGTTGCTCTTTCACTTTAAAACCGTTTTGATCATAGCAACTTTATTTTTCACTTCTTCATAGAAATCAGCTGACTGCCCGGGCCTAATAGTATGGAGGACTGAAAAATAAAATTGCTCTGATCAAATCAGTGTCATAGTAAAAGTTGCTCATATTGATGTCCCCAACAACCCCATAATATATGACTATACATTTCTGCTACATTTTTTTTTTGTGAAGGAACTTTAAATTTACGGTTATAGGAGTTTTTCCTTTACTTCTATTATAAGACCTTGCTATATTGCAACGGGAAGTACCCTTTAGGTATTTATTCCCCTGTCATGTAGATTCAGCAAAATGGTGATATAAACAGCTGTATCTTTTGATTCCGTTGATGTTTGGTTTTTTCAGAACTCAGAGGTCTTGGTTCTATTGGGTAATTGATATTAATTGCAACTTGGTACATCCACACGTACCTTAGAAACAGGGTCTTAACAGACAGACAAACAGATGGACGGACAACGAAGTGATCCTATAAGGATAAGGGCTATTTTTTCCTACGGTAAAAATTAACCATTTAATTAAGCTAGACACGCCAGACAGATAACGACTGCATGTACCTACAGCAGATAACGATAAAGTAGTTACACATATTCGTGTTTTATCTACCTCACGTACAATCACTCAGACAAACCACATCACGTTAAACATCTCTTTTTCTCATGTGCAAATGTTTTTTTTATAAAATACCTACCTATAATGATATACAAGGTGACATTTAATTAGCTGACCATATTTTGGGGAATGATAGTCCCCATTATTTTGAACAACTTTCCCCAAGAAACTTATGGTCGCAAACGAAATAAGTTTTTGGGTCTCCCATAGTAACTTGTAATCAGTTGATCGGGTCAATGTACTGAGGGACGAAACATATTTTTCATTTGCGACCATATGTTTCTTTGGGAAAGTTGTTCATAATGCTCGGTGCTATCAATCCCCAAAATATGGTCAGCTAATTAAATGTCACCTTGTATATACATTTAATATTCCAAAAATATTGTCATGATGTTCTAGATCTAGAACTACGTAGGTATCTAGGTATTTCCTCTAATATATGGAAGTATAATTTACTGCACTATAACCAATAACCCATATGCTACCGACACGTAATTTAAATTCAAATGAAAAAACCGAAACTTGTAGATACTTCCATACTTATTAATACCCTTACCTTCACAATAGACTAATTAGAATAAGTAATCAAATCAGTGAAGTCAAAGTGTAAAAAAGTATTAGAATAGTAATTTTTCACGGACTACGAGCATTGAGTATATACTGAGTATCTATATGTTTTTAAGTTAATCCGACTTACATAAAACAGACTTTATTGGACTTTGTAACAAACAAGCAAACAACACCCACCCACTTATATCAAATTACGAGCTTTAAAACGTATCCTCCAACAGCCTTAAAAAAATACCTGGTGGTACCCTGATCTTGGATAAAAACTAATGTAAACAAACACTTCAAGGTCCAAGTATAATTTATTCGTGGTATACTAATTGAGAAGAATAATAGTTAATCAAGATCTCAATCATCTTAAAATAACAAAACAGTTTAACCAAAAATATGGTCAACAAACAACTGTTAAAAATGGTTCAAGAAGTGTCTCAAATATTTTTTCCAATGTTGTTTTTATTATGCTATACAAAGAGCCGTCTTCATGATATTTCCTGCGTTTTCAGCGATACTGATATAATGTACATCTTAAAACAGGCTACAACTGCTTTAAAACAATTTCCAATTTCGATTCTAATATTGGTGTTTTTGTAAATTACTTCAACGTGCTTTATAATATTTGACTACCCATTCAAATAGCCAATTGATGATATGAGTATCATACTCATCTTTATATCTTGAAATCAGGAAATCTTGTAGAACGTTCTGTTAGTCTTAATCATTCTCAAATAGAAAATCTCGCATTTAGATACATCAACAAAGAACATATTTAGGAACTCATCTTTATAGACGACTGCTCCATGGAATGGATCGTATGCAAGTTGGGTGACTAGATTCAGCCCTGGTATTATGCTTACCTAATCGATGGCTTATGATGGGATGTCAATAGATTCGGAGACATGTGTGTTGAAGATTACTCCGCCTTATATATAATTAGAATACAATTTCTATTCCGTATAGATAAGGTATGGATATGGAGAACTAGGGCATTTACAATCTACAATCTAATACTGTTAACAATAATATTTATATTATTATCCGTTAATGATCCTATTTTTGCTGAAGATCAATTGTGTCTTCATATTTATTTATTCACAAGAACGTTGAAATTTAAAAAAACTAAAGGAAAGGGTAGTTCATGAAGTGGCGGGCACTAACAATGTAAAAATTGGGGAATATGAATGAATGAATGAATGAATAAAAACTTTAAACCGACGGTCTCCACGAATTCCATGCAACTTTCACTGAGGTCATGTTTAGCTTATTGGATGCATTTGAGGCAGGTCTACCTCCGGAGTCGCAGTGACCTTTAATCTTCGAAGAATCTTGGTCCGACCATAAAAAAACTATTTATGGATTTCTCGAGCCTTTTTGTTATTATTGTGTCGTTAAAACTATTAACCATATTGTGAATTGGCGATCAGACAAAAAATTGAGCAAAAAAGCTTAAGGTACTTAAGTCCTCCTCCTACCGACCGGCCATAAATACATTATTTATAAATCAACTAACAAATGTCATATTTGTTCTACCACTCAATACTTACTTACATCAGTAGGTATATGTCATTCATTTATACTTACGTATTATACCCACCCAGTAAAATACTGTTGCACGAATATCGATATCATTCAAGCTTACTTGTTCTTCGTCTTAAAGGGGTGACTATAATCACAGATACTATAATACTTGCTATAATGAAGCCAGACTTATCAGATTTTTTAAAGTTTCTTGATTGTGAAAAATTGCTAAGGGATGCTTGTGGACTCCAGCAGCTCTAGCTAATCCTTTAGGGAATACAGCCGTAAGTATGTGTATTGTATTCTCACGAGTCACTTTTTGGTGTCGACGGACGAGGCAACAACTGATACCCCAGTCAAACATTAACCGACAGTCGAAGCCACGCTGACACTGACTCTTGCTAGGGAATCAAATGCATAATATTTAAGTAACACGATACTCGAGCTACTTACTGTTCGTGGATCCGACCATAGCAACTTTCAGTAGGACTTACAAGATAAACCAGGCATCTAAAACAGAGGCCGGCTTAGGACGAAGCAAGGACACGAATATTTGTGTCACGTCCACGCGATCGTCGACTCTGGCCCGGGCTCGCAGGACCAGCCGGCACGTTCGATTCGGCCTCGGCCATCCACCTGCGCCCGCGCCTGCAAATGTTTACATTTGTACCGAGACACACCGGAGTGTGACCCACCGAATAGTTGCGAAACGATCGGGAATCGAGGTCAAGGCTGCGCGTGTTACCTCCGGGTAGTCCTGTGCAGATCCATTGGAATCATCTCACGGTTGGCTGGATGAAGAAGTGCATATCTATCTGACATTATAGAAATAGCCCCTTCTTAGTTCATGGAGATGCCAGAGCTTCACGGTATGTACGTAATGATTCCTTATTGTCAAATGTATGAAAATCGCAATAACTTCTTGTACCGGAAGGAACACTAGAGAGCAGCGCCAGCAGAGCAGAAAGTTTCACCCATGAATTTGTTGAAATACATAGGTATTATGACAAATAGGGATATTTAGCAGCATTAGAGACAATTAATGGGTCAAAGAACAAATTAAGGTGAAACCTGATGTAAACCAATGAAAATTTCGTGTTAGGATTGTACATGCACATAATCACAACAATCCAGTACACCTGTAGTTGAATGATTTTGCTTTTATGTTACCGGAGCTGTGCTCCACGAAGGCTTAAAGTATAGCTAATTTGCTTCATAAAAGTAGGCTTGTGCTCTCCAGCTGGGTTGTATTTTATTCCAGTCATCAGAAACCACACTGGACTTCTGCTGCACCTATCATCTTAATCTTATATGTGGACCACATTATAAGATTAGAATCTGGTTCTCGAGATAGTAGTTAAGCGTTTATAGTGTAAACGTGCTTCACATGTTATATAGTCAGAAGACGTGTTACAATAACAATAATACAGAGATGGCTGTAGGAAGTAACAAGAAACTTCTTAAAAGAGTCTTCTTCTTGAGTCATTGAGATATTGATTATTCTGGATCGATACTCTTACAGAATAAGTAGATTCAGAGTAATTGAATAGCATTCTTTAGAATATGCGTAGCGATCGTGACTCTACCAACATCGCCGAAAGTGTTATTAGTGTTGGGGAGGGGGGGGGGGGGGGGTATCATCATAGGCAGCTTTTTTCCCGCCTACCGCTGGATATAAGCCTCCTCCTTTTTAACCGACTTCAAAAAATGAGGAGGTTCTCAATTCGTCTGTTTTTTATTGTTGTTTTTTTTGTCTTTGTTACGCGATTACTCCGTCAATTATGAGCCGATTTTGATACTTCAGAGATGGTTCCCTACAAATTTTATCAAAATTCATTTAACGTTTTTTTTTAAATCAACAAATACAAAAAATATATACACAGAAGATGTTTTGGTTTGTGGTTCCGTGCAGCAAAAGTTTCATTTTCACACAGACTTCATTCGAATCCCGACCGGGGGGGAAGAAATACGGCTTGAACTTGAAGTCGGTTTTTTTAAGTTTTTAACTTGGTGGATTAACTTGGTGATAACTTATCCGGTCCTATTCCAATCGAATCCAGGTTTTCCCCGCGTTATAGGTAATGTCATTGACCCATCTGGCTGCTGCTCGACCCACTCTTCTCTTTCCAATACAATAATGACCTATGATTTATAAATTATACTAGTCACTACAATACTTATATATTTTTTGCATTTATGTACTTGCTTGTTAATAGTCATCAAAAAAAGTTTTGTTGCTCTATTAGTCCTATACATCTGTGAAGAGCCGAGGGTCAGAGTGTCGATAAGGGGGCGGAAGCCCCTAGGTTGTCTAAAAGCAATAAAAAACTATTTTTTTTCCCTTGGCATCCCCATATCTATACTCCAACCGAGCCATGTTTAACATTTGAATCCTATTCCTCCAAAAGTTAGCTGAAGATGAAATACTAAGTTACAGCTTTAATATATCTTGCATTCCAACGCTGCAATCACTTTTGTCGACACTTTGTCCTCGTTCAGTAAGCTTTAGTCACTTTCTTGCTGTAGAAACACTTCTACTTTTGAAGTCAACAGTTGCTACTCAACTCCGCTCGTAAATAAAAACAAGCAGAGAATCCGTAAACGAAAAATACTTGCATCAGGCGGAGAGGCAGGTTAATAAAGAACAACATTATGTTTCGCAACCACTACAAATCGCAGTGTGCAATATAATAAGTATGGCGATGTGATACCGCCCTAGCCTCACTAACGCCATCTTAAACAGCTCGACGGGATCTGTACCTTGCTTGCGCGTGGTGACCAATTCAGATCAAAGTTCCTTACTCTACTTTAGATAACATTAACATAAACATTTTCATGCAGGCACATACATTGCTTCCGACCCCACACTAGGATACCCTGTATGGTGGTAACCAGAAACAGCGACGTCACACATACATAAACATCCAAGGCCAAGGGTCTTTTTTTTTTATCCCCAGCCGGAGCTCGAACCCGGGACCTCTCGCATGGTAGACAGAGCCACACCCGCTGCGCCACAGAGGTCGTCTAAGATAGAGTCAATCAACCTTAGAGGTACGGAACTAGAAGGAACTGAGAGTTCCAGGTGATGCAAATAAGGTTCTTCGACACTAGATAAAATCATCATAATAATGCTACCTTTAGTTCGGATACATTTTTTATTATTGCACTCAATAATAACTCGTACCTGCACTTAATTGCCTCTCGCTCAATGTAATTCCATACATCGGCGGGACATGTTAGAACGGAATCAGTTTTGCAACGATAATTTATAGAGTATCGACACTACGAGACGAGGTGCCGTGCCGGTACCTACGAGTAAGCGCGTGGTTGCAAGAACTATTGGTAATCACCTGGTAGGTACCTGTGTCAAAACGGCCTCTAATGTAGGTACCAGTAAATGTAGAAATACCTACAAATATCACTAATGAAACTGGAAAGGAAGTACCTACACTAATAAGTGGTATGTATGAATCGGTGAGTAGATATAATTTACACAACAGCACTTCGCCTTTTCACATGGGATGGCAAGGGCACAGATTTAAATATTAAATATTAGAGGACACATATAAGAGGACAATCTTACACGAATCAAACGGCTCGTACTAAGCTCAAGTCTTGTGTTATGGGTACCAGAGTACCATATAATTAATGGAGATAAATACTTATGATACATAGAAAACATCCAAGACTAAGAAACAAACATTCATGCTCCTCACACAAATATTTGCCCTTACCGGGATTCGGACCTAGGACCGTAAGCTTCGTAGGCAGGGTCACTAGGCTAAACCGGTCGGCATCCACTTGAGTAAATGAACCCTTCTGTCCGTCCCTTAGAGGGTCCTAGATGTATGGACTTGCCTATAACCGATCTATCAAGATTTATTATATATCTAGGCTAGTGCTACCATGTGAAAGTAGCAAATCAACGGAGCTGATCTTCCTCTTGCTCTTGTCAGAGTTCGATAACCGCCTTCATGCCTTGCGGCACGTGCGAAAACTGTAGTTTAGAACTAGTTAGTATCGGACGATTCAATTAGAATTTGCTGATATTATTGCAAGGCCAATGACCTCTGCGGAGTTGCGGTTCGAGATTCCGTCTACCAAGCGGGTGGTCCCGTATTCAGATACCTGCTGAGAAAGAAAAACATCGCCAGGTATTGGATGTATAATATATATGTGTGTGTGTGTTTGAGTGACGTTGCTGTTTCTGGTTCCCACGAAACAGGGTAACCTTGTGTGAGGCCAGAAGCAGCGTATGCGCCTTTATATAAACGGTTATGTTTATTTACTAACAGAAATACAGAAAAAAAAAGTTATGCCCCAATTTCGGTAGATTTGATATCTGGAATCTAAGCGCATAAGTAATTATTTATCAGACAGTTAGTGCCGACAAGGCTTTACGAGTAGTTTTACAATGTACGGCTTAAATACGTGCTAAGACTTCCAATTGAGACTAGAGGTTACGGCTAAAGGCTAATAATAATAATAAAAATAGTTTCTACGCCCTTCTTCTCCCGCAGTGGTCCAATGTAGAGAAGAGGCAAAAAATGACGTTTGCTAAGTATATGTAAATATCTACAGTAATAAAGTACTTTGACTATTGACTATTGACTAAACCCGAATTACATAGTCGTACAATGCAATGTGGCGAGGTCATGAGGCAGCAAGTTGAAAAGGAGATATATATTTTAATTTCAAAAATTCTGCAAAGGATTGATACTTTCATAACATAACATAGCATAACATAACATAACATAACATAACATAACGTATCGTAACATAACATAACATAACATAACATAACATAACATAACATAACATAACATAACATAACATAACATAACATAACATAACATAACATAACATAACATAACATAACATAACATAACATAACATAACATAACATAACATAACATAACATAACATAACATAACATAACATAACATAACATAACATAACATAACATAACATAACATAACATAACATAACATAACAGAAAATAATTACCTATCACAAGAAGAATTTATTGCCAAAACAAGTCTGTTAATTTATTATTTAAGTGGATCATTAAAGTTGAAGGTATAATAGACTGGATTTCGGATTTATTCATCATCGTGCCTATCGACAGTCTCTATGAGATATATTGTGATGTGACGTCAAAGAACTGGAAAAAATCGCTAAAAATCTGTTTTTGATTCTGTCTACCCACTTATTCAAGCAGGTATTAGATATTAACCTTTTTATACATGTTGTACTGATTTGCATAACCCGTTCAGAACAGGCAAGTTTATTATATGTATGCATATCTACATGTGAATTTGTATATTTCAAATTTGGTCGTATCAAGAACTGGTTATTTATCAGTTCCTGAATGGTCACATTTTCCTACTGGCAGTGACTGGCACAGAAGAAGAATGATTAATTATTATTAATATGACGACCCGAATGTCCGAGTCGGCAGTGTCCCTGCCTACGAAGCCAAGGGACCCGGGTTCAAGTCCAGGTGGGGCCAATATTTGTTGATAGAACGGATGTTTGTACCCTAGTCATGGTTTTTTATCTATCTAAGTATAATATTTATCTACATAAATATGTGTATCGTTGTCTAGTACCCAAAATACATTGAATCCTAGGTTGGGGCTAGATCAATGTGTGTAAATAGGTCCAAGGTATTATTATATGGGAAATATTAAACTGCACATCAATAATTCTGATTTGCACAACAAATATACTGATTTTCACAGCAAATATCAGGGCAAAATACTGCGACAGCTTAGTTGAAGGGTAATCCTTCGTATTAGGTTGAACATGTAAGAACAACAAAAATACTTAAAACATAAAAACATAAAAAATGTTTTTGCTGATCCTTTTCTGCTGTGAGAATCAGTATTTTTATGTGCGATTAAATACCAGCCTTATTATATCATATTAATATATATAATATGCACGAGGTGTATATGTTATGCCTATTATTTTTTGACACACATGTTAAGTCTGTATTTTAGATATACATAAACAGATGTATACGTAAACAGTGGATAACCCCGCAGCTATTGATAGGCCTCAACATTTTGAACAACTTTCTCTATAAAAGTTCTCCATAATGAAGACTTTACTGGGTGTGCCAAAGAAAAGAAATAGGTGTACTACCTCGTACATTATACATATAGATAATTAATAACTGTTCTTCTTCAAAGAGCTCCTCGGTCTAGTGGGTTTCACGCTTGCTTCTCACACAGGAGATTAATTTATCGGACATACATTATCGGACGTTCAGTGTTGCGGATGACATGTTAAGCTGTAGGTCCCGGTTACTATCGCTACGTGGTAGTAGTCTTAAAACCGCTGCAGCAACCCGAGTAAAGCCCTGTGCCCCTCGGTGGGGACTTTAAAGGGCTACATTTATTATTATTATATCTATTACTTACTGGACACCCTACGATACATTGGGCTTGGTAGTGCCGTAGTGTGAGCTGTACAGTGACATTTTGAGAAGTATACATTTACTTTTACATATATACTTACTAACTTTGCTTCTGGCCCCACACTAGGATACCCTGTGTCGTGGGCACCAGAAACATCGACGTCACACACATATAAACATCCCAGACCTGCAGCCTTATGGCGTAAGTCGTCTGAGCTATGAATTTCATATAGACTTTTGCTTTTGACACATGGCACCAGCTTCATCTGTCAAATTGGTATCATGCAAGTAGCATTATAATGGAGGCTAAACCCAAGCTCATTGAATGAAGCCTAGAAGCCTTCGGTGATACCCCGTAATCGATGAAATTGTATGAGCATGAGATGAACCATAGACACACGCTATGAACTTCAGAGAGTTACGCCATAAGGCTGCTGGGTTTTTCTTGCTTAATCCCCAGCTAGGAAGCCTCTTCTGAAAAGCCCGTGGGGTACAACGCCGGCCCGCGTTACTACTAATTACAAAAATAAGGAAATACATAGGTGCGTTGTAGCGCTCCGATTTTGTACTAGAAGCTAATGCACAAAAATCCAGAGGGACACAAGGCCGCAGGCGCTGTACCCCAAGGGCTAATCAGAAGATGAATTTTCGATGTGAGCGCTGAAAACCCCGTGTGGTACAAAGCAGCGTCGCGCTGTGGCGCTCTGGCTTTTCGAGCGGTTCGAAATTCTGAAAATCCCGTGGCCCACAACGCGGCCCAGCGTTGTACCCCACGGGCTTTTCAGAAGTCGCAGCCGGGGATGGAACCCAGGACCACTCGCAGGGTAGGCAGAGCCACAACCCCATCGCCACAGAGGTTGCTACAATTTCGAGTTATTTTCTATTCTTTAATTTCCTGTTTAAGCATTTGCCTCTCGTACCTTACATAGATCATTACCACCTGGGCACTACAGGGTGATGTTTAGTGAAGTTACGACCGACTCAGGGACGACAGTTCACGTATAGTTTGTAACAAAAAAATTGTTTTATGTATCCCTCGCAAAATTTTGATTCACAAAATATCCGTGTTCAATTTGTCCTGAAATAACCGTAACGTACGAACACGCACGGCCGGTCGGCCGAGTGCCTGATATTTTGCGCGAGCCAGAAAGCGATAGACCTAACGCTACAATTTTATGATTTTTAGGTCTTTTTCGATGATATTTTTATATATTTTATATTTGCTTAAGACGCTGATTAAATAAATATGGGGTGCTGTTTTCATGTGTTTTTCAGGAAATACTGGGCAAATCGTAATTAATTTCTGGTATATGTAATTTGACTATATAATCTAGAGATTCTTAATTGGAAAACATGTTTGGATAAAATTTTCTCGATAGAAAATAAATACAAAGTCAACCCTTTTTTATGGTTTTATCCTATTACACCGCAGTAGTAAGTGAATATGACTGTGTGATAATTGCAATGTATGAACAATTGTTATTTCTAACGATTTTCAATTTGAAAGTTAATTCCCTGAAATAGTTTATTTTTTATGATGTTTTTTTACGTTTTGGCGCTTACGTTGTTTCAGATTAGTCGCGAGTGCATTATTGGCATCCCGCTTTTTCTTATTCGCGAGTAATTATTGCATCTCACTTCCACTCGACAGCGCATTTTTATTCCATCATCGCCTTAAGTTTCGTGTTGAATGTCCTGAGTCGGGCGTAACTTTACAAGACAACAGCCTGTATTACTATTTGCGGGTAATTGCTTTCGTCATTAAATCATCATAATTTTATTACTCCGTAGAAATCACATTTGAATGATTATATTCCATGAAATACATATACGTATATTTAGCAGGCAAATGAGAAAATGGACACTTGCTGGCAGGTAGATTTTAATAATTTCATAGGCAGGTACATTGATTTTAGCTTGTGTTTAATTTAGACAAAAAAGAGTTATCCTTTCCTTTGCACGATATTTAAAAAATCCAAAAGGATCTAACGCTACTATATTGATTTTGGAATCTTCCAGAAACTGACATAGATATTTATTCATTTATTATTACATGTTAAATAATTAATTATATATACATTAAGGGTTGATGATGATGGACGGTGATGGAAAACATCGTGAAGAAACCTTCATTACTCCATAGCTGCGGCGATGGGTTAGCCCCCTGTCACGCAAAATTGAGTATTGAGTAACTGGCTCAAAGTGGGCACAATTGTGCCTCTGCCATCCCGTATGGGAAAAGGTGTGACGCTATGTTATGTTATGGGTTAAAAATATTTTAAATTGTTTAACATAGCTGCCTACTTTAATATCTACGTATAGCATTAAAATATATTAAAAATATCCTTCGAACGACATCATTTTCGTCACAAGTAAAAAACACATAATAAAAATTACCACAAGGCAGCGAAGCAATACATTTTCAGATATGTTTACAAATCAATTAACGTTATTTACTTAAGCCATTTGCCGTACCAAGAGATGATGATGTCATTGACAGCTATCGTAGTAAAAATAAATCAATCAGGCACTTGTAAAGTCATACGCAATAAAGCTCGAAAAACAGTATTTTATGATAACTATGCTCAAAGGAAGACTGGAGTAGTCATAAATAGGAATTTTCTTCATTGTATTTTACTGTACAATCTTAAGAGCAGGCGCTCTTGATGTTTTATTTATTACTGGTAAGAAACGTGTTCTGACGTGGGTACTGGCCGGCAGAATGTCAATACCCTGGGCTTCCCCACAACCACCACGATGTCCGTATCCCCATACTTGTTCAAGTTAAATAAATAGGCAATAATATGACTCACCGGTCATTGCTGTTACTGCAAATATCCATTAATATACATAATTAGCACCCAGATAAAAATAACGGCTTTATTGTAATTCAGATTAATTTATTGCAATGATGCTGTTAATGATATAATGAATCATCGTTGTAATTTTGATTATTGGCATTTTTGCACGAATATAATATGTGATAAGCCAATGATCCCACTTCGTCATGGCTGATTTGGTTGTCATCTTGTTAACCGGTTAACACCTGGACCTGCCGCCTTATGGCGTAACTCTCTGAAGTTCATAGCGTGTGTCTATGGTTCATCTCATGCTTATACAATTTCATCGATTGCGGGGTATCACCGAAGGCTTCTAGGCTTCATTCAATGAGCTTTGGGTTTGGCCTCCATTATGATGCTACTTGCGTGATACTAATTTGACAGATGAAGCTGGTGCAAGGTGTCAAACGTAAAAGTCTATAGACTTTTACGTTTGACACGTGGCGTAAGTCGTCTGAGCTATGAACTTCATATATGAAGTTCATAGCTCAGACGACTTACGCCATAAGGCTTGGGAGGCATCTCTTTTGAACCTTAAGCCATGCTAATAATATTCAAAACTTACATCGGAAAAGGCTTGTGTTTAAACGATTACCAAAAAATTCGAAAATTTACTACCAATAAATTCGAAAAGACTGCCAGAATGGATAAATGTCCACCAAATTGTGTTTGGATAAATGATCACCGGAAAATTAGCTGCGACAACTCGTTAAACTCTTGTTAAACGCATTTCAGCCAATCACATGCCGCTATTTTGAATAAATGATCGATTAACCGCTTGTTACATTTGACCACTCTTTCGGAAACTGGGGGTAAATCATTGACTCAATTGTCACTTGTAAGTACAGAGGGATCCTGTGTTAACAAGTCATTTTCCTGCTACCTTAGTCTTTGTGTAGCTCAACAAACAAACAAGACAAGCAGCTATTAAAAGTGTCAACACTGCAAAGTTGGAATGAATAATTCCGCTCGCGGTCGATTCCCAAGCGATTAGAGGGCAACGCGTGTGAGCGACATGCAGGCTCATGCAGCCAACCGACTCGTTATATAAACTGGCCTCTATCACCCTGCAAATAGAGGCTGCCTGTCCTGTCACCTTGAAAAAATAGGTGCTGTTCGACAGTTAGTGGTGCCACAAATGTAAGGTAGGTTAGGTATGTGGATTACGACTAACGTGTGAACCGCGGTTCTGTGGTGCTTAGGTGAGACAACTATTGTCCAGAATACTCTCGTTATTAGTATCTACTTTTATATACCTATGTAGGAACGTAGATACTAATAAAATAACCTGTATCACAATAATATTTTATGACTAATTTTGAGTTGAGATTTCTCTCACCTATTGTCAAGGTTAATCACTCTACTGCTATTGAACTTAGACCTTTTAATGATGATACAAGCCATAGAAAAACACTATTCCTATATACTACTACTATACACTATACCTTAATAGGTAGGTATCTGCTGCGCATGCGCATACAAAAACTCCATCTGCTTATAAGTAGAGACCATAATGATATTGGTGTTTATCATTGACATTGACATTGAATACCGCGGGGTACTCTGATCAAAGTCATCATTATTTCATTACTTATGTAAGCTTTAAAAACGTTTTGATCGCTTAAGTTTATCCACCTATACCTATTATATTGTCTATATGACAACCTCTTACCGCAGCGGTTGTGGCTCTGCCTACCATGCGAGAGGTCCCGGGTTCGATCCCCGGCTGGGGGAAAAAAAAACAGGTCTTGGGTGTTAATATGAATGTGACGTCGCTGTTTCTGGTTCCTACGACACAGAGTATCCTAGTGTAGGGCCACACATGAATGTAAAAAAGGGAAAACACAGCCAGGTATTCTTTCAAATTTGGCTTACACAGATCCTCTTATATTTATACAACATAAGCAATGTTTTTTACTCATGTTAAAAAAACTAATCCTTTGTTACTTTTGGCGTGAAAATGTAACATATATCATCACAACCGCGTTTATAATTATATTAGTTGGATCAGGAGGAGAAATATGTTCCAAATCCTAAAGATGAAACCGGTCTTCTCACTTGCAAAACTGACCCGTAGAGCCATCAAGTCCATGTGCAAAAAACCAGACTTGTTTGAAAACTAAACATTATTAAATAAAATAAAACAGGTTCTAACAGAAAGGTCCTATTTTAAGAGGTTTTTAGGCATTCTGAACAACTTTTCCTACGACGACGATTTGATCAGAGCAACTTTATTTTTCTTTCCTAAAGAAAAATCAAGTTGTTCATAGAGAAAGTTGCTGGGAATTCCCTAAAAACCCCTTAAAATACTTACGACTACACCGTTATGTTACATCCTGTGTAGGTAGATATGGATATAAATGTGGTTTTCAAATGCTAAGCTATCCTGTGCTGACATAAAAAGCTGTAGCCAACGGGCCGCAATCCTGGGTTGCATTTTCTTATCTTATTCAGATTCACCGTTTTCACCTGAAACAATAATGAGTAGGTACCAACCTGTATATGTTTGTTATCATTTTTTAGTCCATTTCAATTTATAGTTTACAATAGGGTAACCAAGCTTAAATTGATACATACAGCTAGAGTCAGCATATTTCATTATTACTTAATTAAACGAGGGTCAATGACACAGTTAGTTCATTAGGTAGGTACTTAGCCTAATAAAATCTGGGGGCATTGGAATAGATCCCGCCATTAAAATAATTATATCAATATGGCTAGTTATGATCAACGGATCGGGCTTGAAACAGGTAATCTCATAGCTAATTTACCTATAGTACACGTGCTCATGTGTTATATGTAGCAATCACTTCGGAACTTGCCATTTCATTCATTTCATACTTGCTTCAGATCGGTATGGGCCAAACTAACTACACTCGTCCCAAATATTCCAAATCCAAAGCCAGGTCGAGCCCGCCTTAGAAAACGTTGGAGTGACGAGCTGCGGGAACAAAACAAGAATTTGTCGGAATCGACCCAGCCCAAGTAGACAAGAAGCAATTTGCTAATATCACTCGCCGTCGACGCTAACAATATGTCCGCGATTTGATATTTGTGTGAGAAAATAATAAATCTTTATTTCAAGTTACAAAACCTCTATCTACACATACCTACCTTAAAACTAGAGATGCATAATTTACATATCACAAAAAGAAAATACTATCTTGCCTATGCTAGATAGGGATTTTTCTTTTTCGGTGTCGCTTTCCTTCAGCGTCGGTACATGATGCCCTCTGGCCAGCAGTTCTTGGTCAGGAGCATCTTCTTGAGTTCCACCGGAGCCCGAAGTTTGGTATAAGTATTAACGGCCTATCTGACTCCAAAGGAATTATCTGCAAAGATACAAATGTGCGACATAAGGCGTGAGAGAATTACATAAGAAACTGATGATAAAGAAATAAAAAATAAAGCATTGCGTCCTAGTTTGATCAAAAAAGCGAGAGGCGGCTAAAATTGTCTTGCTTTATTGTTATTTCTTACTTTAACCAAATCGTACTGGAGATTATACATAATGACTGGCTAATGTGAGAAAATCTGCCTTATTTCTCACTTTGACCAAGTTAGGCGTTTATTATTAATAATCACCGGTTATACACAATAAACGCTTCAGCACCTTGACCGTGACATATACAAGTTCTCAAAAAATTGTAGGTTCCGAAAGAAACCGGTATCGACACGCAATGTCCTAAACGGAAATCAGGATGGAAAAACCAATCTTGATTAAACTATACAGTTAATCAATATAAAAAAAATAAGTCTCTAGTCGTACAGACATTTTATGAATGTTTATCCAAACATGGAGTATTAGTGTGGGCGGATGACGGTAAAAATTTCGTAAAAACAAGCAAGAAGCAAAGACAATGTCTACAAAGTAGTATTTATGTGGTACATGAGATTACCATACCAGGCAATAATAAAATGGTAATTTTACAGTCGCGGTGAATTAATTGTTTAATAAGCAGCGTGTAACATAGTAGCCACTAATTTTACTCCTGCGTGATTCCCTTGGTCACGTTAGCCATTGTCCTAGCATTGGCTGTTCGTTTATGATCACTACCAGTTCTTTGACAAAGGAGGTTCTGTATAACCTACAAATAGGTAGCTTACATATCTAAGATAAGATCTAACTTTATATCTATAAAGGTTAGTGTAATCAGCCAGTGTGAATGAGATTGTTTTGGGAACCTATATGGAGATGTTTCAACATTATTTAAAATAACAGCCATGCCTATTTTCATAGTGATCATGTTTTGCCGATAGCAGGTAGTTCAGTGAACATTAATTTTTATCAGAAAGATTCGTGCAAGTAGGCTGCACATTGTAATTTTAGTAAACAATAAAAAATATTAATAGGAGTCTACATGTTTTAGAACTAAGAGCAATGCTTATCTAAATATCGGTGTTTATTTTTGTCTAGTGCTTGTAAGGTAAATAACTATTACATTATTTAATTTATATTATTTATTTAACTCATTTTTACTTCCTTGAAATTTTGAGATTGAACTAGACCTCGGAATTCCATACAATTTCGTAATCCATATTTACACAGTAAAAGTAAGTACAGATTGCAAACACCGGCAGTGGCCATCGAGATACCAGCGAACAATGGTCATTGATACTTAATAACTCCGTCCTGTGCCTTGTGAAGTATTGATGACATTGCTACATTGTTGCAAAACACCACAACAATAATTAAATATGGCAAGAAGCAAGGTCTTATAGCACAGCCGTTAATTTGTATTTGGGTAAATCACAGTACACAATACAATCAATCAAATGGGTTTTTATGGTACGGAATCCTCGGTGCTTGAGTCCGACTCGCGCTTGGCCGTTTTATGCTATTTGCGTAGTAATGGCTTCTATTTTCTTAAAAACGGTACCTATAATATTAGATTATACACCGAAGGGATAAAGCAATAGTTTATCTCTCGGGAACGATATTTAATTCTGAACATAGGAAAGGTCACCAGATTTCATTCACTCCCGAGCGTAACGAGGGAATTAAGACTGAGTCCTATATGCAGTTTTAAGCGCCAAGACAAAATAAGCTTTATCTCCAAGGAGTATACTCTACTTTTCTTACCTTTTGCGAAACTATTCAGAAGCAAGGTATGGAGTGTAGAGCTACACTTTTTTTGGGGAGAGTAGAAGACATTATTCTTAACTACTCTCTCTATGAAACCGATTTGATCAGAGCAACTTTAAATTTTACTTCTCAATATAAATCAGCTGATGACTCCTCGGCTCAAAATGTATGGGGAGATAAAAAATAACAGCTTATGAAATTAATAGTGTTTTTACTAAGATGGCAATAACTATTTTTATCTAGTTAAAACGCGTTCTAACTCATAACGGTTTAACGCTGTAGTTTAGTTTACGTTTAAACTAAAAATAATAGTTTACCTACATGTCGGACAGAAAATTCTAGTAAAGACTAGGAAATTCTAGTTATGACTAGTAAAATCTATTTATGACTAGGAGATTCTGGTTATGACTAGGAAAATCTAGTTATGACTAGGAAATTCTAGTTCTAACTAAAGCACTCAGTAAAAATTCGTTTTAACTACTTAGTAAAATCGTGATCTAACTGAAATCGACTACACAACAGGAGCTCAGGTTTATAATGCGTCTGGTCGGATCTATGTTTTTTAATGTATTTTAACAGATTTCTCCTTATATTCTTATCCAGATAATTTTATTAGACAGGGTTTACCTTCCGATTGGTCCCATTTACATGGTCAGGAGCTGATGATGGGATCCTGGATTAATCGAGGGAGCTCATCAAATATCTTAGGCAGACCTATAGCGATTTTTGTATTTTTCATTTTCAAGAACCATCATATTGTGAAAATTAATACGTTGTATTGTAAATTATGATAAAGCTTACGATTTATTGATAGTTGACAATCTCGCAAGATAAATTTCGTTAGTTTATAAACTAACGGTGTTCATCATAGGTATATTTATCTAACATATATAATTCCCATCATAAGATACTTCGCAGTATTTCTCGCATCGTAAATCACCTAAGTAATAAAGACTTACCTAACTATTAGCTACAACCTTCATAATTAAGAGTGTGACTTAACGTTCTACGATTATCTCAAATTGGCAGTGATTCCGGAATTTCCCTAGATCTTGAACAAAATGTTAACTTAATCTGTTAATAATTGAATCATCGGATTACCTATGTTCCTGTCAGCCACGTTCATATCTTGATATTCTTAGTGTTTAATTATAATAGGCCGTGATAAGTATATTAGTACTTCCTTTTTATTGCTTTATTTATCAATATCGGTCAATACAATCTACTTATTCAATCTACAGCATTTTTATCATAAAATCTTGTCGAGCGACATAGGATACCGTGGTTATTAGGTTTTTAATGCGACGAAAAAAGTGATGCAATTGCCAAAAAAAAATGCATTTTAATATAAGTAGTAAATAAAACTGAACTAATTATCATCATCTTCATCATCCATCACCATCATCGACCCACTGCGGGGTCTTCTTTATGGCGCCAATCTGCCCTTTCCTGTGCCAACCGCGTCCAGTGAGATCCTGAACAAATACTATGCAAAATATAACTGCACTGTGTCGAATATACTTGGAAGCCTTAAATTAAAGCAAAAACAAGCCTACCTACATTGACGTCATTGAAAGTAATTGCTCTATTTTTTTTTTATTTTTTTTTTTGTTTTTTTTTTTTTAATTATTGAAAAACTCCATGTAGGGTAGTAGTTTTTATTTGCATCAAGTAACCCGGCCTCATTACGTGACCAACGAATGCGTCGTCGTCGTGGCTAACATGATTTTAAATCAATAGAGCAATGCCTTTTTAAATCTAGATATCTTCGTATTTCTTAGGCTTGCAGCTTACAGGATTTAAAATCCGATGATCATTGCTTTGATCTCAAAAGAAGTGACCAGTAAGAAGTTTCTTCCGGATTAAAACTTAACTTTTACTTGGCAACTTTGAAATCTTGATGAATGTCTGACGGGCATAATTAGTTTTCACGGAAGACACAGCTTGGTTGGTTCCGCGTCTTCTGTACCAGTATAGCCTCTGTTGTTTGTTACTTTACATCACACACCATTATGTTATGTTAACATTTATGAAGAATTTTCTTTTATTTGCAGATTGATGAGGACAATCTGAAGAATTCCACAGAGTCGTCTTAAAAATTAGGTAAGTTTCTGTGCTCTCAATGAATCGTATTCCTTCTCTCAAAGGCGAAAACACAGTTGTTCATCTAAAATAATGACTATCAGCTAAAAATAGGTAGTATAATCTGCATAAATAACTTGACATAATATCTATTTCCTGATAAATTATTTCCTAATGAATTTGACGACAACATCTTCCCACAAAACCTTTGGAATGTCTGATCTGAATAGGCTCGACCCCATGCTATCTGCTAATTACCTAAAATAAGATCGCTAGGTATAATAGACATGCGAGATATTGTGTGTGATGGTTAATCTAATAACATGCTTGCTATTAATACTAACACCCTAGGACTGAGGTAAATTTTAAAACATTGATTTTGTTAGACGCCAATTAGTGTTCAATATTTCAATGAACTCTAAATAATATTTCACGCAACCCAAATAATTCCCAGATTAATTCAGAAATATATTTTAATCAATAATGACTTCAGTCACTCGCTAGGATTTCCGGTTCCGCTTTTCCAGGGAAATCTCCGCTCGAAATCCCTGCAGTTTGCAATTTTCTATTTATTCCGCTCGGTCAATGCCAATTCGTACGTTCTTTTCACGCCATCGTTCGGTCATAATAAACGTCATTCGTCGCGGTTTGCCGTGGTGGTGGCCGAGTTTTTATTTTAAGGTTTTTCTAATTTTGTAAAGTGTTTTTCCAGTCGTTATAGTGTACATATATTAGAATTATGGTCATGTTTCTAATGCGTATTAGCTAGTGTTCATAGAGTCATAGGAAATGAGGTACTGAAGTTTGTGTTCAAGGTAGCCGCTCCACCTGTCTCGCAAACCCGCCTTGACAACTATTATATTTGTAACTAATAATTAATTACTTCGTTATTTTGTTCCAGATTATCACTATGGCGTTAGTACTGGAATTAATATCAGATTTCCATGGGTTTTTTGACAAATATTCAGGTGAGTGAATTAAATTATCAAATAGGCACCTAAGCATTAAAATAGAAATTATTCCAGTTAGAAGTTCCAGTAGTGCATCTGAAAGTTGAAACTTAGTTTCAAAATTAAGACGAATTAAGTTTTAACTTACCTAATGAAGAAAGCAATACATACATATAAGATATCCTACAGGGGGCCAACAATATTGAATTCTTCCGCCCCCTTATCGACACTGACCAATTTTTTTGTAGGTAGGTTACCTACCCATGGAAGGCAAAATCACTATATCTTACCACAAATAGGTTATTTTGAAACACTACAAACATACATCCAAAATAATATTTTTACAACCTAGGCAATAGAATAATTGACATGATGCACTCAAAATGTGATTGTAAATTCAATGTTATCCTTATTCATAGTCATAATTTTGTATTATATTAGATTTACTGCACTAGCTACTGCCAGATAAACATGCAATAATGTACATTGAACCCTCAAAGAAAATTTATGTGATAAGATGTTTGCCGCTCAAAGTCAGGATTTCAAACACCAAATCATATAATTTTTTGTAGCGGGTCAATGAACTTAATTGCATGTTTATCTGGCAGTAGCAATAGCCCTTAAAGTGGCGCCATTCTTAGGAGTTGCATTTGACATCTGTCAACAGTAGGAACTAGGAGGCTATTGCTTCTTGTTTCATTTAGAAAATGAAGGGAGACAGAGGCATAGCTCTGTCCCTACTGTTGCCAGATGCCAAATGCTACTTCTAAGAATGGCTCCACTTTAGTTCCAGTTGTCAACAGAGTAGGTATTTATATCTGACCCACTGTGGGATGTGTGGCGTTCTGGTGTGTGTTGCCAAGCTATTAATAAACATTTCATAATCATCAATACAATATTAATTAGTCTTAAATTATTACAAATTAAATCTATTGTTGCATAAAATAGTGAAATATTATATTTTTTATTGGATGATAAGAATAAAGTTTCTCTCAAAAAAGTTGGGAGCCAAAACAAACCCGAAACTTAGAGAGCTGTATATGTTATGTTTATTTACTTTTCAATAATAACAAAATAAATAAAAAATTCTGTTCAAGCAAGGTACGCCATGCATGCATACCAATAAACCTTCAATCTTGATGGATTTGGTCAGTAGGCCATTAAAACAAAAAACAAAATTAGTTGTTATAAAATAATTATAAAAATGCGTTTTATTTGTTTACAGACCCAAGAACGAGAAACTGGTTCCTGATGAGCTCGCCCTTACCCACATTAATGTTATGTCTAAGTTATGTATATCTAGTCAAGGTAACTACCTATCATATAACCCATTTATAATGCAATACTAAACCGGTTGTAATACCTATTAACATAATTATGTACTTATTAATTTTAGGTCCTAGGTCCACGGTTTATGGAAAATAGGAAACCATATGAATTAAAGAATGTTTTAATAGTCTACAACCTTTTACAAGTATTGTTCAGCTTATGGCTGTTTTATGAGGTGAGTTGAGTTTTTTTTATTTTGTATTATTTCATTAAGTGATTGTTTCATATTATGTGCATATTATTTTAGTCGGGTGACATGTTCAGAAACTTGTGTCACACCAAAACCTCACGAGCGCGATCGCAGGTATAACGAGAGAGAGACGGACCGATCTCCCGTCTCATCTCGAGCGCTGCCAGTCATTCCGTGAAACTTGTCACGCGGAATCCTCACGAGCGGAGGCTTATCACGTAAACATCTCGATCGTAAACCTACTTTACAAACAACCAATTTTTTTTTCTCTCGTTAGTTTACAAACTATTGAAAAATTGTAAACTGTACCGTACTGCTTACGATATGACGCGTTAGTTTATAATAAAACCGTTAAATTGTGAACTGGGTTAATCTTGAATTGCAAATACCAGGGCAAACACTGCGGTAGCTTTGGTGGCGAGGCCCCCGAATAGTCTTCGTGTTAGGTTGACATGTAAGGACAAAAGAAACGTAAATTGTAAACCCCGTCGGTCTGATTTACAATTTGTCAATAGTTTACAAACTAACGCGTTAGTTTATATAAACTAACGGTTTTGACAATCTTACGGTGACATGTACATGGATACCTATCTATTTTGAGTTTTAGCAGAAATGTTATATAAAGTTACAAGTATCTTTTGTCAGCGATTGTACTTGCGATGCGGTGAGATTGCGCTGTTACATTTGCATTAGGTATAGGTACAGTTACTTTTTACCTAGATTGTCTTACGCTAGATTCAGTTATCGCCATTTCTTAGACAAGGAGGCGACACACATTTACTACATGTTATAATGCTTTAGAATACTTTTTGGAGATTGAGATACCCTGTAGTTGCCATGACAATAACTTTAAAGGAAAACGAAAATCGGAAATCCTGTAGTTTTGTAGAAAATTAATTCGTACTTTTAATTCCGGTCTTAAAGCCTGTGTAGTATTATAGAAATTCCTTACTTACCTACTTTAACCCTTAACCTCTCAAAACCCGCGGGTAGTCGGGGCGGCTCGCGATTTTGAGCCTTATGCCATGGTGATACAATTTAAAACCTATAACGGAAAAGTTATCTAATGTCGGTGGTAACGCGTTATCAAGAGGCTGTAAGTCATTTATTAAAAAGTTTAAATATTGGCTGTATTTAAGATAAAGCGCACATGGACCACTAAAGTCGACACAAACGTCATCACTTGCGGCGGGCACTGATCACAAGCAGAAGTACGTTGCAGAAACTTGTGGTCAGTGATCGCCAGAAGTAGGTAGTCGGTGGCAATCGCACGTGTGACGTGTGTCAGCGGTTTGTGTCGCCAATATAAAATGTATGAAGGGTACAAGAAAACGAGGGGGGGCGGCGTTTTATGGCGACGTTTTGTGCCCTGTGCCCCGCGGCTGGGATATAACTTCAATTAAAAGTGTTTCCTTTTGTTTGAATAAGGAATAATTAAAAATATAATTTAGCCTCTAAAGTAGGTTGCTAACTAATTAAATGTGACACGAAAATATCTGCCTTTTCTGAATGTGGATGTAATTTTACTCAAGCATATTTTTGATCTGTATTTTCTAGGACCTTTATATTATCTCTACAAAATGTTGCTGTAAGGCTTGAACAGAAATTAATATCTCTTTTAAAATGCCACGCCCAGTGTTTGATGGGCGGCTGGCTGCAATATTACAGCCTAAGATGCCAACCAGTGGACTACTCTGACAATCCTATAGCCACTAGAGTAAGTCGAGAGCAACAAGTTCGTAAGAGTAGCACTCAACCACTAACCTGTTGTCATTGTACATACAACATAGCACATCTATGGAAAATCCCGTTATTACATTCAGCATCTAAATTGCGTTTCAGGGGAAGCGATACGGCTATGCGTGTTGCGAACTAACATAGTGTAGTGCATCCTTTGAGGATGTCGTCAACTCAACTAACCCGGAGTTGCGTACGCGCTCTCTTGAAACACTTGTATATATACAGAATAACGTAGGGTTCGGTGTCGGTGTGTTGTTTCAGATCGCGATGTCTGGATGGTTCACAGGCAGGTATAACTTTCAATGTGAGCCAGTCAACAAGTCAAGAGATCCAGAGACTATGAGGGTGATTTTGTGCATATATTTGAAATCATCCTGACCCTTTGAATCATGTTTCCTGTCTTGTAACATGTAAGGTATTTGTCTTCCCCGGATTGAGATACATGAGTTCTGCTCACATGCTTACTGTATCTATCGTTCAGCAAACGGGGACAATACCCACATGGCTATAAAGTGCTTCAGCTGCAATCTAAAGCAAATCGTGCCATTTCGTTTTGTGAACCTGCATAGTAGTGATCAACCTTGGCTTGGCCTGATCATCCAGTATGAAACAGAGAGATGTAGATATGCATGCACGATGTACCATAGTTCTTCGTCACATAGTAACATAACACGCCATTTTGACCCATCTTTATAAACTCCCTTGTAGATATTCACAACTTCACCACGTCATTCATCATTTTCATTAATCTTAGCAGTTTTAGTAACTTGTTTGAATATCATTTGCATCTCAACATTCAACATTTCCATTGCATTGTGGTTTCCGTCATCTCTAGTTATTTATTAGTTTCAAATTAATTGCCCAACCGAAGCTTATTGAGTATAGACTGATTTCCCATTAACATTGTAGGGAGTCCCTACAATGTTAATTGGAAATGAGTCTTTCCTCGTGTTGTGTTCCTTCACTTGGACAAATTGACACAATAACATGTCGCAACTACATACCTGCATAAATACATGTAGTTTTGCTCTTTGCATTCCAATTTATGGATACGAATCACATGTTTAAAAGATGGTTAATGTCTGCATTTGCTTGCAATGGTATACGTATGTAGTAAGAGGTTCTTGACGAAGGCGTGTTGACTTCATCTCTATTTGCCATTTACTAACTTGAAGTTGCTGGGTTTGAATTTCAGCCAAAGCAGTAAAATCAGTAAGGTTACCTTGTGGTTATTATGAATATGTATGCGCACGTCTGTAAATGGCATCTGATGAGACAGGGCCAGACGTGAGAAATTAGGGTAGCAGAAATACATGAAAACGCGCAAATGCCGAGAATGTCAAAATGACTTCGGGAGCTACTTACATGAACTATGCACATGAAAAAAATGCAGTTTAGTATCCCGATAGACAGACATTGTCATAAATAGATACCCCGATAGCTCATAAGAAACATGTACCTCCTTAACGTAATTTCATTATCTATCAACGTGAATTGTTTATTAGGCAGCGCAGGTATGATAGTACGCTCTAAGTGTTATTGTCGCGTAACTCCTATAAATTACAAGTTATCATAAGTGACTCCATTACAATGTAATAAATAACACATTTGTTTTACAATTTCAGATGGTGTATGCTTGTTGGTGGTACTATTTCTCCAAGTTCACAGAGTTCTTCGATACTGTAAGTATTATTTTTATTGAATTGAAGGAAAATTCCCTCCGTGCAAGATCATTTTAAACAGTTGGTATATTTTCTAACGTATCAAAACCTGTTTATCTACCAATTTGCCAATTATAATTTTAAGCTTTTGGCCAGCCGGAGCCGGAACTTAATTTATGTAAAAAAATACTCAACTAAATTCACAATCAAAATTTTTTACGACTAAAGGTCATGTCTATGTCAATCATTTGTGGTATATGAATAGAACACATTTTAATACATACAAGCCTCAAATTAGGTTGAGATATGTAAAAAGTTCATAAGCGCGCTCTGAACAAGATCATTCACTAGTTCAGATTCTAGCATCAAAGTACATCAGTGAGGAGAGTACCTAACTACTGAACATTACAACCTGAACTTACAACCGAATATACTATTTTTTACATTACCGGGTGAATGCTCGCCATTTCAAAGGAAGTATTCGATTGTTACTTTACAGTTTATCACAGTTGTTCTAGTCTAGGTCAGGGAGCGCCTTTAGGATCGCGTTGAATGTCTTCATTGACCCCAGGCACCTTGACTGCTATACCCACGCTAAAAACCACACTGTTTCGATTTTGAACATCTATTCCACCGAGATAAGTTCGATATAATGAAACCACGCAGGTTGTGTATAATCCACAAAAAATAGGCGTTTGAACGCATGAAATAGACAGCTTTTTAGATTGTACGATTATTATATTGTTTTTTTGTTCATAATAAAAACGCCTGGTTGTTTTGTGGAATTTAATCATATTCAGACATGACGGCAATCGATCATAGTTGCGATAAGCCCTTTGGTTAATGAGCTGGTAAAAAAATAGAAAAAACATATTCACAAAGGTGGGAATTCCTCCTAGCGTAAGTATGTGCTGTTTTCATTTTCCCTGGTGGGAGACAAGGATATCATGAATTTTAAATCAACCACATATACAACGGGATAGGATATAAACTCATGTTGTGTTAAACTTGATCCACTCCCTTACTTAATCAATACGTCTCTACTCTAGTCAATCAAACGTTCGTTGTTAAGGTATGACGCAACACTAGTCCCCGTTCAATAATGTAACTTATCTCACGTATATTTAAGGTTTCTCGGTAGCAATGCAGCGCCTGCATTGCTGCGCAGCAATGTCGTACTGTTGCCGCGACAGACCAGCATCGACGCTTGCGAGACATATGTATATAGCGGCAGAATTGCTGCGTGCTGCTAAACTTCAGGATCTAACCTCTACTTTACCAAACAAACAAACATCTAATCGCTCTACTCACTTTGGGTGTTGCCAGATAAATGGTACGAATTATCTCAAAACAAACATCTAATCGCTCTACCCACCTTGGTGGTTGCCAGATAAATGGTACGAGTTACCTCAAAACATACATCTAATGGCCCTACCCACCTCGGTTGTTGCCAGATAAAAGGTACGCGACTTACCTTAAAAAAAACATCTAATCGCTCTACCCACCTTGGTGGTTGCCAGATAAATGGTACGAGTTACCTCAAAACAAACATCTAATGGCCCTACCCACCTTGGGTGTTGCCAGAGAAATGGTATGAGTTACCTCAAAACAAACATCTAATGGCCCTAACCACCTTGGGTGTTGCCAGATAAATGGTACAAGTTACCTCAAAACAAACATTTACCTACCCACCTTGAGTACTGCTAGATAAATGCCAGATGGTACGAGCTACCTCAAAACAAGCGTGTAATCGCTCCACCAACCTTCCTTCCAGATCTTCTTCGTCCTTCGCAAGAAGTTTGATCACGTGTCCACCCTCCACGTGATCCACCACGGCGTCATGCCCATGTCGGTCTGGTTCGGCGTCAAGTTCACTCCGGGAGGCCATTCAACCTTCTTCGGACTGCTCAACACCTTCGTGCACATCATCATGTACTCTTACTACTTGATGGCGGCGATGGGACCCTCGATGCGGAAGTACATCTGGTGGAAGAAGCATCTGACCACGCTGCAGATGGTACGCTTTTTCTGACAAAATTCTGTTCTATTTTAGGTTCTGTTTTGCTACATGCATTACGTGTCGTACGCCTCACTACCTGGCTGGGGAGACCTGCAAGGCCAACTATCGAGTTATTTCAAAGCTGTCTCTGTCAGACAACTGCAAATTCTTCGGTCCTTTCTATAAGTTTCCACGTTAAATAATGCAACCTACAGTTAGTTTAGTTCTTAAGGTTGAGGGTGTTGAAAACCGGAATAAAAGATACGAAATCACATTCATAGGTGATATCATTAGCATTAACAGCTATTTACATCTTCGATAAGTTATATGAATTGTTCTTGAATAATCGAGGTGATTGTTTTATCACCAACTCCTACAAAGGTACTAACCAGATGTTAAATTACCAATAAAGATTCTGAAAGACTAACTTATATGTACATGAGTTTATAATTGCATTTTAATTAAGCAGGATGCGCCAATACTTCCTCTGTACTAAATTAAACCTCTCCAAATGTCTGATTCCACTAATGTTTACTATTGGCATCTCACGAAAGCGTGTTGCTAGATATACGTAAAATGCGTTTGTATACACGTATCATAAACCCTACTGCGTCCAAAAACCACCACCAGCATAATGATATACATTTGGTAAAAACTCATTTCTTATCTGAATATTGATACATTATGACCATAATGTATCAATATTTCGACATATTATGACATTCACATTTGGAACGCCGACGCCCGCCTGCGTGCCGCCACTAGTTTGACTGTGAAGTTGGGTAATACTGAACAAGCTTAACAAGTGCAGAACAATGATCAATGCCACAATGCCGGTTGAAGATGCGGTTCCTGAACACATCAAAGAGAGCTTATGATATGTGTGTAGATAAACTAGTGTATGTAACTGTACATAATTAGGCATTATGTATCAGTCACATGAACTACTATTACAGAATGTTTACTATGATAATTAGGGTACTACAAGTACATTATAATATGTATGATGATCTATATTGTGAGTAGACGGTGACCTAAAAGCTGGTCTTGCCCGAAACAAACTTTTGAAAATCCTTTGCCTTCCCTCTGCAATTCGTTTGCAACCCGAGGATGGCTAGTACCAATTCAATTTAAATCATACCCAAATTATTTTTAACGAAAACTGTGGTATGTCGCCCTATATGTAGAACAATTTCCCTCTTCCAGCTGCAATTCTTCGGCATCCTTAAATCAACGACAGCCCATTCGATCAGTCTATTTGCCTCTTCCATAATCTGAGACAACCCATTAGAAACAACCCATTTGCATCTTCCCGAATCTAAAACAACCCAAAAACAGTACATTTCCCTCTTCCAGCTGCAATTTGTTGACATTCTAAAATCATTATGAAAGCCCATTGGAACAGTCTATTTGCATCTCCCTAAGACAACCCGTTAAACCTTCAAAAGTCCCTGTCCACTATAAGCCCACCATATTTTCAATCTTATTAATTAGATAACGTAATGGAAACCAAAACCAAAGAAAATTTCTGCACGTTATGTATGACTTATATTATTATTATTATTATTATAACTTATAAAGACTTAAAACAGTCCACTTCTCTCTGCCAGCTGTAATTCATCGGCATCTTAAAATCAATGACCTATTCCTAAGAAACCTGTTAAAACTGTCTATTTCCATCTTCCTAAGACAACCCGTTAAACAGTCGATTTGCAACTTCCTAAGACAACCCTTTAATCAGTCAATTTGCAACCACCTAAGACAGCCTGTTATACAGTAAAATTGGAACTTCCTAATCCGTTATACTTATACACTCAATTTGCAACTTCCTAAAACAACAGTTAAATAGTCAATTTGCAGCTTCCTAAAACAACAGTTAAACAGTCAATTTGCAACCACCTAAGACAACCCGTTATACAGTAAAATTGCAATTTCCTAAGACTACCCTTTCAACAGTTAATTTGGAACTAGCTAAGACAACCCGTTATGCAGTCAATTTGCAACTTCCTAAGACAACCATTAAACAGTCAATTTGCAATATATAGTAAAATTGCAACTTCCTAAGGACTACCCTTTCAACAGTTAATTTAGAACAAGCTAAGACAACCCGTAAAACAGTAAATTTGCAACTTCCTAAGACAACCATTAATCAGTCAATTTGCAATTTCCTAAGACAACCGTTAAACAGCCTACTTCCCTCTTCCAGCTGCAATTCGTCGGCATCATGGTGCACGCGTTCCAGCTGCTGTTCATCGAGTGCGAGTACCCGCGCGCGTTCGTCTGGTGGATCGGCATGCACGCCGTCATGTTCTTCTTCCTCTTTAAGGACTTCTACAACCAGTCCTACAATAAGAGGCAGAGGGAGGTAAGAGACGACATTGGAAATGACACTGTTAGTGTATCGACACACCAAACCGAAATTCCGCGGCCGCGAAGTACCACGACTGAATTTACACTCCAACGTACATAGACACGGACATTACGCGACAGAAATGACAGAATTGTCGCCCGAGCGAAGTTCAGTTGTACGCTTATATGCGACGTAATTTCGGTTATTGCGTTGCTGTTAATTGAAACAGCATGGCAGGCGTAAACAGTCCGAACTTCGGTCGCGGAATTTCGGCGTGGTGTGTCGACACATACATCGCCAATTATTATTTGGGAAAATAAGTTCTTGCATTGGAGCTTTTAACCTCTCAAAAACCGAGGGTATACGTCGCGCCACGAGTTATGAGCGGTGGCCTTGTATACGCAGTAGTCACTTTTCAATACCTGTACATATGCGCAGTAATTCCCGCCAACGTCGTCCAGCGCTCTTAATTCGTGGCGCGAGGTATAGTTGGGACGGGTCGCGATTTTGACTATTTAAAACCTATAACGGAAAAGTGGCATTAGCTAGCGCCGGTGGTATTCGAGAGGTTAAGCCTGCTCTTCTGGGAAAACGGCATGAGAAATATGAATGTGTGCATGTGAGTTCTTCGCGGAGCCTTTTGTAGCTCCGTTATTTTTATCTGAATGACTAATTGAACGTGTGAGCGCGCAACCTCCCGGCCACAGGGAATTGAATAATAGGAAATTGTATGAAGGTGGCAACAGCTGCTGTTGACGCGAATTCCGACATTTGTTTTCGCCGCTGCGCCTCTGCCCCCTAACGGAAAAAAAACTCAAGGTCTGTCTGTTAAGTCTACAAAAAATAAGTGGCACTATCTAAATGAATTTTAGGATCCTCTCACATCAATGGTTCAGCTTTTGCTACTCTGCCAGTGCCAGTCACAAGTGGATAGATATATAGATGACGAGGTGGGACGCCCGCTGAAGCACAGGTGGGTGATCGGTCCTCTGTTGTGACTATTTCGCCGAATGCCCAGTGTTGGCGCACTCGATACTGTTGGTTCAACTTGGTTCAGCAGATATCCCTACCCAAATCTTCTTATTCTTTTAATAAACAGGTAGATAGATAGTTCACAATTAAAGTTAAACTTAAAACGGTTGCACATGGCGGTTTATGACCGTGTGGATGCCATGCGGACGACGCATGGCTGTTGCGTTTTTTTTTTAAATTGAAAGAAAAAAAAAAAAAGAAATTGGCATACATTCAAGTCAATTTATTTTCGAAAATATAATGTTTTCCAAACTTAGCGATGGCTGTAATGTTTACCTAAGAAATAATAACAGACTAGTTGCGTCATGGTTTAGACTCGCGAAAATTAGAAATCCTATCAAGGGTCAGTGCCTTCCTACTACAAGATACCTCTGGAGATTTTGAAATTGCCATTTGAGCAATCTAAAAAGCATGTTAGAGCGACTTTGTCGAAAAAGGGATATTACAATGTTTAGGATTATTTAAAGACGGGACTGTATGGGGTTAATCAAACTCAACACAGACCTTGCTGTTAATAATTTTGTAATTATTTATTCCTGCTCATTAATTATAATAATAAATATTGTACATGTGTGCATATACTTAGCAAACGTCATTTTTTGCCTCTTCTCTACATTGGACCACTGTGGGAGAACAAACGCGTATTTAACAATATTTATTATCATAAATTATAGTATATCTATGTAAATCTCTAGAGTAATAAAAAAAAAAGTTTTAAGTTTGATTCAACGTTAGGCAAAACTCAAGAGACTTTTGACGCCGACTGTCGCGATAAAATCGCGCGATTTTGATACATGCGCTGCAACTGCGACATTTCAACCGCCATGTGCAACGGCTCTTACTTACAATAACCCCCACTTCCACAGCTACAGACCCCGACGCCGGTAGCAGCCGAGACGACGGTGCCAGAGTCGTTCGACAAGCCGGTTCACTACAAGAACGGGTTCAGCAACGGAGTGGTCCGCGCGCGCACAGTCCTGCCTGCGGGCAACTGATGCGTGACGTCACACCACGCCGCAACCATTCCGCACTCTGTGATCTGGCGAGTTGCCTGTTGAATGCATCACTCGGGGAAACTTTCTATTTATTTCACTACTAACTTCAACTTACCAACTTTTCTTTCTTTTAAGCAGAAAATCTAGTTGCATTTCGGATTTTTTATACTTTTCTTGGAGTTGGCGACCAATACAACGTTTATCTATGGTCTGTTGATGTCGTTGGAAGCACAGAAGATAGCTGCCTGATCTTGACAATAAAATAAAATGGCGGACAATGTGGGAAGGCCAAAGTCAAAGTTATGCTCAAAAGACATATAAAACAATGTCTTAAAGTTCCCCTGAGTTAAGTAACAACATGCAAACTGCTCATCTACTGTCATAGCCTGCGAACACGGGACCCGCTGAGTGCTCTTTCACTCGATCAGCAATCGCTTCGGCAGCAGTTGACGGCAGGCTTTGCTGTCGACGCGCGCAATAAGACGCGTCGGCAGCATCGCCTTTAATCCACGTTTTAAGATTGCTGCCGGCGCGCATGCTGCTTGTCTGTAAGAGCTCTAACACGTGAGTCGTGACTTGAAACTGATAAGTAGCTGTCAATCTTGTTGATTGGTCGCCACGGAATTCGCATTCCTAATTGGCGGACGATCCTGTCAGCTTCACCAATCAGAAACGCGAATCCTTAGGTCACCTTGCAATCCAACAACCAAGTTGACATTGTTATATTAGAACGGTGAGGACCTATTGAGACTGTTTCGGCGCTGCGGTGCAGATGGTATTTCCGTGATGTTTTGCTAGTTTCAGTTTTTCGCCAATTATCAGTAGACCCTTGTCTATGCGCCTCAGCTTGCGAAGTCCTTCGACACGGTTAGGGTTCCGTAGGATACTCGGTAGTGTGACGTGCTCTCACCTGAGGCGGCGTACAATAAGCGCACGCGCGTCTCGAGTTCCGTAGGATACTCGGTAGTGCGACGTGCTCTCACCTGAGGCGGCGTACAATAAGCGCACGCGCGTCTCGAGTTCCGTAGGATACTCGGTAGTGTGACGTGCTCTCACCTGAGGCGGCGTACAATAAGCGCACGCGCGTCTCGAGTTCCGTAGGATACTCGGTAGTGCGACGTGCTCTCACCTGAGGCGGCGTACAATAAGCGCACGCGCGTCTCGAGTTCCGTAGGATACTCGGTAGTGCGACGTGCTCTCACCTGAGGCGGCGTACAATAAGCGCACGCGCGTCTCGAGTTCCGTAGGATACTCGGTAGTGTGACGTGCTCTCACCTGAGGCGGCGTACAATAAGCGCACGCGCGTCTCGAGTTCCGTAGGATACTCGGTAGTGCGACGTGCTCTCACCTGAGGCGGCGTACAATAAGCGCACGCGCGTCTCGAGTTCCGTAGGATACTCGGTAGTGCGACGTGCTCTCACCTGAGGCGGCGTACAATAAGCGCACGCGCGTCTCGAGTTCCGTAGGATACTCGGTAGTGTGACGTGCTCTCACCTGAGGCGGCGTACAATAAGCGCACGCGCGTCTCAAGCCCTTGATTTAATTTGTTAGAGTTAAATGTGATTTTTATCTAGTGTACATATGGTTAGGAGGTGTGGTGTAAATTTTATGTTAATTGAGGATAATAGATAGATTTTGTGATCGCATAGCGTTTTGTACTTTTATTAGGATTAGCATTGTCACTTTTATGATCTGAAAGACTACAGTCATGATACCTTATTTGATACAAATGATAAAAAGGTGCTTATATCTTTACGTTATGTTACGTTACTATATATAGTTCTGCAACGAATCCTTGCCAGGTACGTTTTTCGGGAATGTAAAGGCGGATCAAAGTTTTGGTTGTCTGTAGAATAATCTCTAGACAAGAACAATAAGGTATTTAATAATTAATTGTGTTGATGCGTACATGCTCTTTTCCTGATCATGGACCAAGTGCAGTTTACCCAATCTGGTTTGTTTAACATGTACCATGCAGCAGTAGGTAATATAAAATTAAAATTAAGTAAGCGGTTGTGTTGGTTTATTTATTGTTTTATTTTAATTTATCTGTTATTTATACCAAAATTGTATGATTACATTTAATCAAATTGATCACGGGTTCAGCCACTAGCCAATAATTACTTCCTCGTTTGGTCTTCCTTTTGTATCTTTGGTACAAAAATGGAGAAATTGATTTCTGCTTAACATTGCAGTGAATGATTCGCCTAGAACTAAAGCTCGCCATTTTGTAGATATTTTGTTTCATTTTTGAATCAGTTTATTCTACTTATTCTATTTTACCTATTCTAATTTTTATACAAAAATATGCAAATAAATTATAAGTATAACAATTATCTTTGTATTTCCTTGTTAATGACCCCTTGACTGTCTCAACTGTAATCGCGGGTCGTACACGAAACCCATTTACAAAAAGTTAAGTATCAAAATGATTCACTATATTATGTACATGATTAATGTAGGAATATTACACAGCCAAATCCAATAAACAGGATACTTATAATAATAATTTCTCACAAGTTCAATGGATCGTATACTTCAATCCCTGTGTTACGTATGCCCACTGACATGGTGGACTTATTGCGCCAAGCCCTTAACTCAGAGCAAGCGAATTCGACTGACTTAACAGCTTGGTGCTTAGGCGTCTTAACGTCATACATTTACGTTGTGATTTAAATTTGATCCTTCTTTTATTTGCGAGGTTAGGTATAGTTTTATGCTTTATTCCCAGTAGTACCACCAATCTGTACCACTGGTGGTTCTAGTGAGAAAAGTCATTCTCTTTAGTACCACTATTTATACTTTAACGTGACCTAACAAACTCAAAAAATAAATCTAAATAAATAAATTTTAAAATTATTTATTTGAAAAAAATCTTTAGTTAGTGTGTGTGAAGAAAGCTAGGCTACCCCATGTAGTTTCATAGGACCAAGGTTGCTATAGGTCACTTTATGTTTGAATACTAAAGATAGGTTTGTTAGGTCACAACGTTAAAGTATAAATAGTGGTACTAAAGAGAATGACTTTTCTCACTAGAACCACCAGTGGTACAGATTGGTGGTACTACTGGGAATAAAGCAGTTTTATTAACGGCAGTAATGTTAAGTACTTGTTAGTTTGAATCTAATAGGCAGGGGAGTGGTTACGCGATAAGGTCCCCTGAAGTGATCGGAATAGTTAGTGTTGTAGAGGCTGAAAAGTGAGCAATAAATGGACGAGTGAGGAAGGACTGTTTTAGGAGACGAGTCCATCTATTGCACTTTTGGCCGAGACATTACATAGTGCTTTTCACGACTACTGCGAGGAAATAAAATGATGCAGAACATATATTTTTAGATATATTAGGTTTGGAACTCCGCCTACGGTCAGATGAACGAAGTCCGCCATCTACCGCAATTGACAGCACAAGTCAGGTACGCTTTTACCGACGCGACGGCATGTCGCACGCTATGTAGGTAACATGTGGCAAAACCACAACAAACAATGCAACAATGTTTTTATGGACTGTTCACACAGGCCAGAAATGTTTTTGTTGTCCTGGTTAAATATTCATTGTTTTGCGGCCCCTTTACTGACCATCTTTCGCCACATTCCCGAGCAGTGCGCCACATTTACAGTATTTATTTGTAATTATGATTCCTTACAATTTTCTCTTTATTTTGGTCCTAACAGACATTTTTAAGTGGAATAGTTTCAATTTTACTAATGCCACTTAGTCAGTCGTCTAAATAACCTCAACATTTCAGTTCAGTTTCAAATTGACGACTCAAACATCAAAATTTCCCCTCCAGTCAGCCCATTCTGACATCTAGGAATGGAAATCGCTTTTGAAAAATTGACCAGCCAGAACAAGATATTTCACACGAGCTGTATTTTATTGCGAGTGAATGTTTATGCGATGTCCTGATTGGTCTATTTTATTATGAGCTGGATTGTTTATCAGATGATCTGATAGGTCTATTTTATTACGAGTTGGATTGTTTATGCGATGTCCTGATTGGTCTATTTTTCAAAAGCGAATGAAATGCCTATATGTCAGAATTACATGTTATGGCTTCTGGTCCCTTTTCGCGTAACCACTCACCGATATAGTTATGCTCTTATTTTAAAACTTGTACATTCTAAATTAGGAAAAATATTTTTTCTGTTTGAGTAAGTAGCTATGTGGCCTAAAGAGACGGGCATTTTCAGAGAGATTATGAAACGAACCGGGCTCGCTCGAAGTTAGCTACGTACATATATAAGTCGCTTCACGAATTATGAGCGGTGGCCTTGAATGCGCAGTAATCCCGCCAGGTTCGCCCAGTTTTCTAAATTCGTGAGGCGACCTATACTAGCTTAAACTGCGAGGGTTGTCGCTCCGCTCAGGCGTCGGGTGAGCGTGCCAATGCAGGCTAGGAGCTATGAAAAGAGAAAGAGGCAAACAAGTCACTTCACAACTTGAATGAATGAACTCGAACGCAGCCCACCCGATTCACTTCTACAAAATACTACAGGATTTCATACGCTTTCCAACTTCTATGATTCGAATTCGGTCTTTGGTGATTAGGATACATTATTTTTAGCTTTAGTCTACCCGTTAGACTGATAAGACAAATGCATAAACGTTATGGCCACGAAACATGAATCACGAAACATTTTCCGAGATATAAAAATACATACCTACCTACTTATACAACACCAAAAGTGGGAACAGATAATATTAGAAGAGGGATGTTATACAATTATTGTAGTCATATCCATTTCAACACATCATAACGAGTGTGTGTTTGACGGAACTTGTTTTTACTTACTTACTTTACTACTAGGACTTTGCACAACGAAAACCCAAGTTTCCTGCGGAGCTGTCTTCAGAGTTGTGGGACCGAGCTGAGCATCTGTAGCGGTAGCAGTATGAACGATGGCAGAGGTAAGAACCTCCTTTCTTAACCTTCTCGGTAGGCTGGAAAAACACAAAAAAGAAGTCTTTGAATAGAGCTAAGTAGAAATACGACATTGTTGTACAGGCTGGAAAGTCCGAGTCTTAGGCGAGGCTGTTCTATTGCGTTTTAGGCCAAGACATTACATAGTGCTTTTCACGACTACTGCGAAGGAAATAAAATAAACTATACAGAAAATGAATTTTCAGATAAACTAAGTCTGGGACTACGCCTGGTGGAGTGCGCCATCTACTACAATTGACAGCACACGTCGAGCACGCTTTTACCGACGCGAAAGCCTGACTCGCGCTCTAACTGACGAGACGCCGGCACGGAATGAAGCGCCATCTGTTAACATCAGAACCATAACAAAATAAGCCTATGCAGCGCGGCTCAAACTTATTCGATAATCGAGCTGGCCACGGCGAGCTGAATGGAACACATCTGTACTTATAAAAATAAATCTCTGTACGTTAGTCTTACAAAATCTCTAAAATGGCCCAATCATTTTGTATAATTCCTATTAGGTTTTATTCTCCCCAGTACAGAAGAGGTTTAGATAATATTAAATTTGGGTGACGAAGAGAGCCATCCCAGCACGATGGTGGAGTCACACCAGAAGAAACATTGTTGTAAATTTAAGGTAAGTGAACTAAGAACTTTCGTACATAGTCTTGTTCCTAACAAGGCTCCGCAAAGCTCAAGACGGGGCATTGTGGTAGGTTTTATAGGTGCCACTTTGCTCTTTGCAGCCACAAGATGAACCTCAACTACACCATTCTTGGTTAAGGTGCGTAGATACACGCATGCACCATAAGTTTTCTCCGAAGCGTCCGTAAATACGTGTAGTTGACGCATTATGGATGTATCACATGTTATCCAGCGTGGTATTTCTAAGCTGTTTAAGTGTGGCAATGTTGTTTCAAAGTGTGTCCATGATTTGTGTATATTGTCTGGCACACGTTCGTCCCAGGAGCATTTGCTTATCCACAATTGTTGCATTATGATCTTGGCCTCTACTATACAAGGTACGACTAAACCAAGTGGATCAAATATTTGCGCAATCGTGGATAAAATGTGTCGTTTTGTGACTTCGTCTTTGTTGTTTATGTTGATGACATACGTAAATGTATCTGGAAAGCATTTCCAATTGAGACCTAATGTTTTAGACAGTTCATTCTCGCTCAGGTTCAATGAGTCAGGCATGTGGCTATTTTTTGAAATTGTGTGCAAGATATCAGGGGAATTTGATTGCCACTTCCGAAGGTTAAGCTGAGCTGAGTTTAGGGTGTTTGCTACATCACGACAGAGTTTGATTGTTTCATCAATTGTGCTTCCACCTGATAGGTAGTCGTCGACATAAAAGTCATGTAGTATAGTGTATTGTAAGTCCTTGTTTGTACATTTTTGGCCCAACTCCACAAGACATCTAGTTGCAAGAAAGGGTGCCGAAGCTGTGCCGTAAGTGATCGTGTTTAGAGTGTATGTTTTAAGTGGTTGTGTGGGATCTGGTCTCCATAATATTTGTTGCAACTCACGATAACTCTCTTTCACCACTACCTGTCGGTACATCTTTTCGATGTCAGCAGATACGACATACTTATGCTGTCGGAATCTCAGTAAGATGGATTGAAGGTCGTCTTGAACAGTTGGCCCAACCATTTATATATCATTATAGGACTTGCCCGACGTAGTGACAGCTGAAGCCTTTCGTTCGCCATCGAATTTGTGAGATGCAGGAAGATTTCAAGGATCATACTTGGCGCTATGTTCCGTCTCAAGAAAACCCCGCAGACATTGCCTCACGCGGGTTAAGCGCAGACCAGATAGGTTCTTTTAGTACGTGGTGGACAGGGCCTCCATTTTTAAAATTGAATGAGCCACAGTGGCCAGCCTTTCCTCGGTCTACAGAGGTAGAGCTACCAGAAATCGTTCTGACCCTTTGCATCAGCAATGACGATAATAATAACCTTGAGTCAATGATGCATACTATATCCTCTTTCACTAAATTGCAACGCATCATGGCTTACATCTTTAAATTCGTCAACAAATGTAGAAAACGCGTACAAAAGAACACATTTCTTACATCAGCAGAGCTTTCTGAGGCTTTACATTTCCTTTTGAAATTATCACAAAAGGAGGCCTTTACGGAAGAACATATAGCTCTGACTTTAGGTAAAGATCTACCAACCAAAAATCGCCTGCTTCCCCTTTCGCCCTTTCTTGATTCGAAAGGTCTTATACGAGTTGGTGGTAGACTCTTCAACTCTTTTTACGACTATAATGTCAAGCATCCCATCTTGCTTTGCAGTAAGCATCCAATAACGAAATTAATCTTCGACAAATACCACAAAGATCTCCTCCATGCAGGTCCTCAATTACTGTTAGCCAGTACCAGGCATAAATATTGGGCTCTTGGCGCCAGAAATCTAGCAAAGAAGACAGTACGTTCTTGTGTCAGGTGCTGCAGGCAAAGAGGAGAAACAATTCAACCCGTGATGGGGAATCTTCCAGAACAGCGTGTTCACCTTGAGTTCCCATTCTTAGAGACAGGCGTCGATTACGCCGGACCAATTATGATCGCTGACCGCAAGGGGCGTGGCTGTAGATTGCTAAAATCCTTCATCTGTGTCTTTGTGTGTTTAGCAACGAGAGCTGTACATCTTGAACTCGTCTCGGATCTCACCAAAGAAGCCTTCATAGCTTCTCTACATCGTTTTATATCCAGGAAAGGAAAACCTCGAAACATTTTTAGTGATAACGGCACCACCTTTATCGGAGCTTTTAACGAGCTGTCACAGCTTCTGAAACAAGTTTCAACTTCTGAAATCGAAAACGAAGGAATAAACTTTTCATTTATTCCCGCTTACACACCACACTTTGGTGGTATATGGGAGTCGCGGTCAAATCCATTAAACATCACCTAAGACGGATCTTAGGTCAATCCAATCTGTTATTCGAAGAAATGTCGACATGCTTATGTCAAATCGAAGCAATATTAAATTCGAGGCCCTTGACTCCTATATCCGACAATCCCTTGGACCTCAGTCCTCTTACTCCCGCACATTTCCTCATCGGCCGATCCCTCCTAATGTTGCCCCATCCACAGATCGAAACTGTCAACGTCAACAGCCTTCAACGATTCAAACGCATCGAATGCCTTAAACAACATTTCTGGACCCCCTTCTCCGAAGAATATGTATTATGGCTGCAGAAGAAAACCAAATGGTTCAAATCCACTGGTAACTTGATGGAAGGCAGCCTAGTAGTCATCAAGAATAAAGCATCACCACCCTTGATGTGGCTCTTGGGACGTGTTGTTCGCATCATACCAGGGACGGATGGAATCGCGAGGGTCGCAGATATCCGAACCAAAAATGGAATCATCCGACGTGCTTACAACACCAGCTGCCCACTACCAGTTGATCATTGAAGATCCTAGGATCCTTCAAGGCCGGGAGACTATGGTGAAACCAAACGCCATTGACAGCTGTCACACCATTATCTGTCACTCGGAATGGAGACTTTATTGTGACACATCATGTTCCACATCATTATAACCTACGTAAAAATATACAGTCCAGCCTTTTATTGAAGACCACACCATGATCCCTACTCCCAGAGACAGGACTGGTGCCAACAAATTACGAAAAACGCAAACAATCGAAATATATTTTCTAGATGGCGTTGGTAGCCATAGATCACTCAAACTCCTTTGTCGTTGAATAATTTATAAATTTACTACATTTAACCTCTTTGTTGGAAGCGGAACTTATATTTGACAGCGCGATGTATAAAGTTTAAAAGCAAAGAGTTTCCTTAATCCGAGGTCTGATGCGTATTATGCTCAACTGCCGATAATGTCGATATGGATTTCAGAAACCTTTGAAGTGCCTCTTAAATGACAAACGAATAGTTTTATAACGGAGAACTAAGAGAATACGAAGAACGCGTTAGCTAGTTTTAAATAAAATAAAACCCGCGATTATTGTAAGACAAATTTACTTTAAGAAAATACTGTTTTTAGTAGCCTTGCTTTTTATATTTTCTCGCAGGAGGTGCGAAAAGTAGAGTTTACTCCTTGGGAATAAAGCAGCTTTGTCTTGGGCACGCTTGAACCACTCACTGCACTCAAGACTCAGTTTTATTTCCCTCGCTTTGCTCCGATATTACCTCATAACCCCCTTGCTTAGTCCCGAGCGAAGCGAGGGTGTTGTAGGTAAATCTGGAGTCCTTCGTTACGTTCAGGATTCAATATCGCGCCCCTGACATAAAAAGGGCTTTATGCCCTTGGTGCATAATCTATTACTCTGTCTGTGAAATGAAGAATTGTTATTGTTATCCTGTTTATCAATTTATTGTTTTGGGGCGCCATTACTGACCATCTTTCGCCACATTTCCGAGTAGTGGGTGTGAAAAGGATTTTTTCTTACATTGGATATTTTTGTTTTAACTCAAAAAAGCTCTTTTCCCACTTTTGAGCTAAAAATAGCACCTTCGCCGCTTTAAATAGGGGTCTCAGGCGGAAAAATTATATTCCTAACTCGTTCGAAAAGGCTTTTTACGAACCTCGCTACGACCATGCCTTCGGCTCGTGCCGTAAACTTCTCGGTTCGTATATATAAGCCTTTGCGAACTCGTGGGAAATGTACTATTGGTTGGATCTCTTTTATTAATCTTGGCATACCAAAGTAAGTCTCTTTGCTTAGCACAAATTGCGTTCACGTGGCTATATAGCCATTAAGACATGTCTTTCGGCCTGGTGATAAATAGAAAATTGGCGGCAAAGCTGAAAATTTCTCTTGATTTGTTATTAACAAAGGTACTTAATATATATAAATTTAGTAATTAAAATGAGTTCCGATGGTTCAGAGAGTGGAATGAAGATTGATTGTACTCCACCAGATTTAAGATCAGAAGCCAAATTGGCAAGGGAATAGTAGTTAAATTAAATATATAATATAAAAAGTATATTTTATTTCCCGGTATTATTTTAAGAAAAATATATATGCCTCGTCAGAAATGGCAATTACCTGTCTCGTATTAGTAGTCCTCGCCTATGGCTTGGCCTTCAAACTAATACTCGACCTGCAATCGCCCCTTTCGCGGCCTTTGCAATCATCATGTACTATTATTGTTATATATATAATAAAGTTGAATGAAACTTACAGCATCATCTGTCCAGGAATCTTCAACCCACTCCCATACATTTCCAGCCATGTTGTAGAGACCAAAGTCATTTTGTAGAAACTGGTCAACTGGATTTGTGCCAATATAACCGTCTTTTCCAGAATTGTGATTTGGGAAGGTTCCTTGCCAAATATTGGCCCTGTGGAACAACAATGTGTTTTATCTAAATGTCAATTTCTCTGAAAAACCCTCTTGTAAATGACATCTTATCAATCATAGTACATTACTGCAGATGCCGGGAAAGAAGGGGTTGCGGCTGAGTAGGTATAGAGAGTGATATGAAGCTGGTAATTTATAATTAAATAAGTACTTTTTTAACGATAAACAGTTTAATTGACTTTTTTTTTAATAAAGTCCATGCCGACAAAGATGTGGCTGAGGCCCACGTCTTCGTCTGCATGGACATAATAATAAATCTAGTTGATATAATACTAAATCACTATAGATGCTCCAGTATGATTCTTCAGGTGACAAAATCACCTAACTGAGGCACTATACTGACAACCTTGAATTCGACAGATCCTGTGCGGAAGCAATAGATTCCATTTTCAAACACATTTTTCTAAATAGTTTAGTTAGTTGTGTCGCCTCCAGCATCTGTCCCAATGAGTCCATAACAAGAGCCAAACTAAATAAAATTTTAAAAGTCCAGGATATAGGTCTAAATGCACACTCACATATGTGTTTGGTCTGGAAACAACTTATCTCCCCATGGGAACTTAATGTCATGTTGTCCTCCTCTACAAGCTGCTTCCCATTCTGCTTCAGTAGGCAGTCTGCCAGCTCGCCACTTGCAGTAAGCCCGGGCATCATTCCAAGATACATGTATTACTGGATGATCATACATTTCTGTGAAAAGGACACCTTATAAGGGCCAAACTGATGACATAGGTAAAGCAAATGTATTACATGTTGGTAATATACAGGTTGTCCCATAAGCAATGGAAAATCCGGGAGCTATTGATAGGCCTCATCTTCTGAACAACTTTCAAAGTGAAAGTCCATCAGAATGATGAGGCCTATTAAGAACTCCAGGGATATCCATTGTTTACAAGACACCCTGTACATTTTTTTATTAAACATAATAGTATGAACCCTCAATACCTTTTATATCAGAATCAGGTCCATAAGGATGTCTCCAGTTAGCACCAGACACTTTATACCACCATGGAGCTTGCATGGCACGGAAATCCTCAAGTTGATCACGAAATGTTTTATTCAAGAACAGTGTAAACACAAAACTATCACCAAAAACTTCTGCTTCAGTCTTGTAATCTGTTGCTGAGGCAAATTTCATGAAGTCACGGTTCGATACTTCAAATCTGTCCATGAAAAAATCCTTAACTTCTACTATTTTCTTTGGACCTTCATTATCACTTTCAATGACGATATCATCGGTACCTAATTGGTATTTCCCTCTGGGTACCAGTACCATACTATCTTCACTTACGGTACTGTAGGGCTTTGTTATCAAGTTATCATGCCCTGAAGATTCATCGTCACTATTGAGAGAACAAAACTTTACACTGTTTTCATCGCCGTTAACACTGTTTTTGGACAAGGCAGGATCCTGATATCGATTAGTTCCACAGCCACAACTATTTTCTACATTTATTACAATTTGAAATTGCAAAAACAATAAAACTGGCATCACATATAAAGGCATATCTTTTATTTCGTTTCGGCACTAAAATAAAAATATGTTTGGTTTGGTGGTCAAGGAAATGAAAAAACACCCACAACACAACTCAAACTCACTCACACTCAGCATTCAGTTGTCTATTCTGTGATGTGTGTTGCATTCAGCAGTTAGGCTCACGTAGTCACATACATAGAATACGGTACTACGTAGGATCACGTTATCTATGAAAAATATTCTCAGCTCTCTTGTGCTGAGTCCACGATTCAGACCTTGATTCAGACAGTCTATATGTTAGAGCCACAGACCTTCCAGTTGGAGCACAACAAATAAGTACATAGTAAGCAAACAAATATCAATGTCAACAAAGTGTCATACGCTTGTGTTCTCGCGCAACAGTTTACACCACAGAGTACATTATTTACACTGTCATAGGTCAGTGGCCGACTGGCCGTAGCCTGGATAGGAATCATGAATTATTTTATTCTATCTACTCACGTATCATAAACCCTCTTTACTGCGTCTAAAAACCGCACGTTAAGACCAGCATAATGTAAAACTATTTGGTAAAAACTCATTTCTTATCTGAAAAATTGTACATTATGACCTTAATTTAATGTACAAAAATTTGTCAAATTATGACATACAAATTTCGAACGCCGACGCCCGTCTGCGTGCCGCCCCTAGTTTTTCTGTGAAGTTGGTACTACAGAACAAGCTAAACAACTGCAGAGATAAGATCAATGATGGATCAATGCCACAATGCCGGTCAAACATGCGGTTCCTGAACACACCAAAGAGAGCATAAGTTAGGTGTGCAGATAAACTAGTGTATGTAACTGTACATAATTAGGCATTAAAACTCTCGAGTGATATTCGAGAATTATAAGTCTCGAGTGATAAGTCTAAGAAAAATATTCTCAGCTCTCTTGTGCTGTGTCCACGATTCAGACCTTGATTCAGACAGTCATATAGTTCGAGCCACAGACCTTCCAGTTGGAGCACGACAAATAATAAGCAAATAAATATCAATGTCAACAAAGTGTCATTCGCTCCAACACCGCTGTGTTCCTCGCACAACAGTTTACACCACAGAGTATATTATGTATACACTGTTATAGGTCAGTGGCCGACTTAGGCAGAAGAGGGCGAAAGCACGGCACAGTGAAGAAGAAGCTCCCGCAGCGAAGGCCACGCGAGGCCCCTGACAAGTAGGGGCCACCCAAGACCGGGGGGGACGTGACCCCCCGCGTTGACGCCGCGGGCATGAGGCAACCAATAAGTCCTCGACCCCGCTACTTCGACGACCACAGTGGTCGAATTCACGCATCATATACAAGCATTTACAAGAAGTTACTACTACATGAATCGAACACCTCTAAAGAAGCTACTCCGAGCCAACATCATTTTGAAGAAAGGAGTGTTTTTCTTCGACCAGACGCCGGACGCCCCCCCCCCCCTCCCCACCTCTTTCACCCCTCCCGCTGAGAGGGAGATGAAAGTCGCAACGTCGCGTCGGGTATAGGCAGCTGTGTCAGACGTCGCGCGGTGACTTGTGGTATAGGAGGCTACGGGCGACTGCGGCAAGGAAGTAGGAGAGGCTTCGCTAAGCGCCTCCCACTCATCGTGGCAAGCGAGACGGCATGGGTCCCATAGCCCAGTCCGCGTCTTTCAAGCTGTGGCGAAAGTCCAACACATAACTCTACTTACATTTTCCACGTAAATTACCAACAGTTAGGCTTGACGATCAGACATCCTAATAACATACAGCTTCCATACATCACACTCAATCTAGAATCTAAACTCAAGTTTAGTTAAAGACTCTCTTACAAACAGGGTTACAGAATAAGCATAAGCATAACACCCAAAACTTTTTGCGAAAAAAGGTTATCTTCCTTTAATACGTATTCCCTTGAGAGCAGAAGGTGGATTTTTGACCAACTTCTCCTGTTCAAGATCGTTTCTGGACTCATAGATTGCCCAAAATTACTGTCTAGTATTATTTTCACTGTACCTCGCTGTGGATCTAGACTAAAATATTATAGACCATTCGCCCTTATTAATAGTAGGACTAATGTCGGATCTTTTAGAGTATTAAAACGCATTTGTAATCAATTTAATATTCTATTTGGTATTGAAGACACCAATTTGTTCAACTGTAGTTAAAATAAAAAATCAAATTAGCTAAAATACATACGACATACTTACATAACAACTCCTTTAATAGCTTAGCTACTATTGAATAAGAACTAGCACCCTCAGACAGGCATAGACCGCTCAGCACAAGTACAAGCGCTAACGAGTTAGTATTTCGTGGAAAACCAACAAACAGACCGTCCAATAGAGATTAAACATAGAAATATTATTAATTATCGATCGACCAGTAGATCTGATAATGTAAAGTATTACGTAATTGTAAAATACATTGACTCTTTGTGCAAAAAATTAAACAGTGCGTATTATGCACTATCGAGACTCTCACCTACTCTGTCTAGAGAGCACTTACTAACTACATACTATGGCTACTTCCATTCGATACTTTTGTATGGTATAGACTTGTGGGGAATGGCTGCTGAACGCGACAGACCATTTCTCATTCAGAAACGTGCAGTGCGTAGAATTGCCGGAGTACCTAACGACACCCCGGCTCGGGAACTCTTCATTAAGCTAGGTATTCTCACACTCCCCTCTATGTACATCTTGGAAGTACTGAAGTATGTGAGGCAGAACCCATCGAAGTACCCAAGCTTCCAGAACCCAGACCGTAGGTATTCTTCTCGACGGCCCCACGACTTGTATTGTGCGACCAGTCGTCTTGCTAAAACCAGCAGATCATTGAAGGGTATGGGCCCTACCTTATTTAATAAACTACCAGTGGAGATAAAATCCATCAACATGCTAAACATCTTTGTAACAAAGGTTAAAAAGTACCTCCTAAGCAAAGCATACTACTCAGTGTCAGAATTTATTGACGAATAAGTTAACCACTGACTTAATTAACTTATGATTGTAATAAAATTGTGACCTATTTTATTTTCTATTTATTTTTTTATTCTGACATGTAATTTTATTAATTTTTACCTGTAGTGGTATTATTCTTATTATTATGCGATTTTTACATTATTATTCTTTTTGACATAACTTTTATTATTGACTTTTATTAGTGAGTGTATTACTATTGTATTATTGTACTATCCTGACATGTTATTCATAATCATTATGCCTGCTAATTTAATTTATTTTCGTTTATTGTATACTGTTGACATGTAATATCTTATTATCAATAAAATATGAATATGAATAAAAGAACGTTAACCTAACTTTAAATCTTTTATCTACACACGAACAATAAACGCTCTTTACTGCGTCCAAAAACTACACGTTACGACCAGCATAATGATAAACTTCTTGGAAAAAACTCATTTCTTATCTGAATATTGATCATTATGACCATAATGTACAAAAAATTGTCAAATTATGACCCGACTTTCTCCACGGTGGGCATCCGGATATCTCTCGCGATGGTGGTATTCCGCACGTACCGCCCTGCTCCCGCGACTACCCGCAGGGAGACGTTCTGGAACTGCTGCAGCCGTGCCTTCTGGGTCTTCGACAGCAGGGAGACCATGCTGGAGCAGCGTTGGTGAGCCGCGAGCGCACATAGGACTTGTACACCCGCAGCTTGTCTCTGAGAGGCAGGCTGGACGACAGGACAGGCCGGAGCACTGCCCGCGCGGCTTTGGCCCGGTTGATGCAATGTTGCACCATCGGGACCATACGCAGCGAGCAGTCGATGTTGCAACCGAGGTATTTCACCATCGATTGCCACTCGATGTCCCGGCCCCTCAACTGTAGCGGGGTCGGACGGCGGGAACGGGTAGTCAACAGAGCTGTTGTCTTCCCGACGTTCACCGCGGTCCGCCACTTATCCAGCCGGGCGGCAGCAGGTCCAAAAGTCGCTGCATCTTCCTGCAGGCGAGTTCTATGCGGCGCGATGACGCGAAGTAGGCACTGTCGTCCGCGTATAGGGCGAGCACGACGTCTTCTACCCCCTCCTCGAGATGGCCCTCGAGTGTGGGGATATCATTGGTGCAGAGCGCGTAGAGCACCGGCGAAAGGCAGCTGCCTTGCGGAACTCCTGCGTTGATGGGCTTCGTCTGGGAGTGTGCATTCCCGACCGAGACGAAGAACCGCCGGTCCTCCAGGAAGGAGGCCACGATCCGCCCGATCATTGGCGGCACACCTGCGTCCAGTAGCTTGAAGTGAGCCCCTTGTGCCACACTCGGTCAAAGACCTTCTCGATGTCGAGGAAGAGCCCGACGGTGTATCAGCCCCTGTTTAACTCCGACGCCAGGTAGTGCAGGACTCTCGCCAACTGGAGCGTCGTGCTGTGCCTGTCACGGAAGCCACGTTGCTCTGCCCTCAGCTGAATGTGGGGCAGGGTTCTCCGTAACAGCAGACGCTCAAACAGCTTGGCGAGATGAGGCAGCAGGGAGATCGGGCGGTAGCCTTCCGGGTGTCGTTTGTCCTTCCCGGGCTTGGGGATGACGATCACCTTGCCCTCCTTCCAGAGGGCGGGGAAGTGACCGGTGCGCAGGATTCCGTTGAACAGCCGCGTCAGCGAGACGACGGCTCTCCTTGGCAGCTGTACTAGGGCCCCGCGACGACTCCGTCCGTAACCGGGGCCTTCCGCTGAGTCAGCTTCAGGGCCACCTTTCGGACTTCGCGGGACGACATGAAGTAGTCGCCGGCGAGGGGAGGCGCGGGGGCCGCCAGAAAGCGCTCTACCACAGCGGCGTTATGCTCTTGGTCAACGATGGGGTTGGGCTGGAACTGCCCAGCGAAGTGGTCCGCCAGGATGGCGGCGCGATCTCGTGCGGCGTAGCGGTGCCTGCCCGTGTCATCAAGCATGGGGCAGACCGGCTCGGGAGTCGAAGTCAGGCTGCGGCTCAGGCGGCGAAGGGCGGTGTCATCCCGGGAGGCCTGGTCAATGGTGCGCTCCCAGGACTGCCCCCTCAGCTCGACGATATCCGCGCGCAGATCTTCTCCGAGCCGGTTGATCTCCGCTTTGATCACGGGGCAGCGCATGTGGTACCAGGTTCGACGAAGACGGCGCTTGAGGTCCTGCTTCTTGAGGAGGTGTGGAGAAAGCCTCTCCTTCCGCAAGACCGGCGGTAACTTAGTGGTGGTGGCTGCGGCTTGGGCAGTGGTGATGGCTGTGGTGAGAGCCACTGCCGCGGCCTCTACCTTTTCCTTGTTAGAGACACCGCCTGGGAGCTGCGTTGTGTTCAACTCCAGCTGGTATTTGTACCAGTCCGTATTCGTTCTTGGGTGCGGTGCCGACGTGAGATCCGCCTCCACCCCAAGGACCAGCAGGTGGGGGGTGTCGATGTCGTATAGCTCCCCAATGGCGATGGGGAACTGTACGTTTTTGACCAGAGCGACGTCTAGTACATCCGGGCGATGCATGGGGTTCGTCGGGTAGTGTGTCGGGGCCCCCGGGCTGAGAACTTCGTAGTTGGTGTCCTCAGCATCTTTCTGCAGGGACCTTCCGGCAGGGTTGATGCTGTGGGACCCCCCACTGGTGGTGCTTGGCGTTGAGATCTCCCGCGACCAGTGTGGGGGTTGCTCCTTCCATCATCGCTCGGATGTCTTCCGGGTGGAGTTCGCAGACGTCGCCGGGAGGCTTGTAGGCTGCGTAGGCATTGAGCTCCGTGTCGGCCGTCTTCAGACGGACGCCTATGGACCGCGTCGTCTTGAAGGCGGGCATCTCCAACTCTTCGTGGACGAGGTCCCGTCTCACGAGGACCGCTGTGCCTCTGTACGGCACGTTCCTCGGAGATAATTCGTCGCGGCTGTACACGAAGAAGTTGGGCAGTCGGAGCTCTCGGTCGTGGTGCAGCTTCGTCTCGCACAGAAGCACGACATGCACATCATGCTCCTGCACGAGTAGCCTCAGGTCAGTCATATTGAAGGCGATCCCGTCCGTGTTCCAGAACACAAGCCTCAGGTCAGGCAGGGGGCGGGCTGGCATTGGAGGGCGGCTGGCGGGTTGAGCAGGCTCCCGTGGTGGTGGCTCATCGGTGGGCTCTCCCGATGGCTTCTTCCTCCTTCGGTTGCGTTTGCCCCGCTTTCTTCGGGGCTTCGCCTCTTCGCCTCGGGTGGTGGGTGGGTTGGCTGGTGTCCCGATGGTTGCGCCCTTCGTCTCGCCTGGTTGGGTAAGGCGGGGGCGCTTTATTGGCGGTGATATTGGTGACCCCAGCGGCTCCTCATCTGGGTGTGTAGAGGGGCCATGGCAGGCCTCGGGTTGGGCAGCAGCGCGGGTCGCAGGGCGGGCCGCAGGTTGAGAGGCCGTGCGGGCCGCGGGTTGGGCAGCCGGGCGGGCCGTGGGGCGGCCCGCGGGCTGGGTCTTGGGGCGCTGTTGTTGGGGCGGCAGTAACGGCGCGATGGTAATACCGCGCTTGCGCGCCTCCTCCTCCAGCGCCTTGCAGCGGCGGCTGTTGACCGGGTGGCCTTGGCCGCAGTTTGCGCAGGTGGCGGCCTGCGATTTCGGCCGCTGGCAGTCGGTCGCTGCGTGCCCCTCTCCACATCGCACACAGCGTACGGTGTAGGTATGGGCCGTCAGATCTTGTTTCCGCCGCAGGGTTGATAGTTGTAGTTAAATCCAGCTAGTTTAATAACTGACGTTTATTATCAAGTAATACAAAAGTAGAACGCTGATGTGGTTCGGTTCTGTTCACTAGTAGTTGATGTAAGTAAGTGGCAGTTAGGTATAAAATATTGCTTAATTTATACAATATTAATTGCTAAGTAAGTATTGTGCAGGGCGTTGGCCTGTACATGCTCCCGAGGGAAAAAGGAAAAAAAAACGAACCACAGCAGTTACAGAAAATAAAAGTTATAATGTAAGCAATTACCTAAGTTATTAATGTAATTAAGCTAAGTACATAAATCACACAAGTCCATTATATCTGTGACGTTAAACGTTAAATATTGAATCTTTCAGTTCGGTGGGACTGTGCCGGCTCCTGGGGTTGCATATGTGTGAAGATCTCCTGGATCTCGATTCCTGGGTTCTCGTGTCCTCGTCGCTCCGTCCTCTCCGCGTGGCTGGCTCGCTGGCTGATCCTTGCCATTTGCCTTCTTCTTACGGCCCAAATCAGAACTATGATTATTGCTCCAAGAACAGCAGTGACGTAGAGGAGTAATGATATATATCGTATGCTGTTACTGGGACCACCAATTTTTCATGCTCTTTTTGGTAAGCAATCTGTTGTTCTATCTTCTCATTTGTCATGTTGTATTCGCGTAGTTTCAGTTGCACGTCAATTGGCTTGATTTCCATGTCGTTTGGTGCACTTAAGTTTGGCACCGGCATGTATTTCTCTTCTAACTTCACTTTACTTCCGAACATGTTGTAAGAGTAAAGGCTAGCTCCATTTCGTTGTAGCACGCAGCCCTGCCCTAGGGCAAGGAGGCCTGTGCTGCTCGTAGTTTCTGTTGACGCTGCAACTTGATTCTCGCATATCACTCGAAGTTGACACGATCCGCAACAAGTGAACAGCCATACGTTTTGTTGATGTAATTTGATGGATTTGTCGGTGCAAGGAACTTGTTCGACCTCGCACTTGATTCCAGTCTGTTGACTTATCATTTTTGCTGCGCACGGTATTTTATTTCCCTATGTGTTGTAGATGGGTTAGGCCGTAGATTTTGCCACAAACCACTTAAAGGTGACGTAAAATTTCCGTGGCGTTTAGTGGCGTAAAATGACGTTAAAAATAGTAAAGGTGCGCCTACATGATGTGTATTTTTGTCAAATATTGACTGAATTCCTAAATTTGACATTTAAAAGAAGCGCTGGAATATTGGGCGGTCCGATTCAACATGCTGGCCCGCACTTTTGCGAGGTGTGGTGTCTTTCAAATTGACTCTTTTCAGAGCTTTTTTGCCAGACCTTTTACATCAGCAGCCTGTGGGTCAAATCCACGCAGAATACCTACAACGATGTAACATGTCCAGGTAGCTCGCCTCTGTACATGTCTGTTCCATTATTAAGTGTCTGTATTCTGTTTTGTGCAATAAAATATATTATAAAATATTATAAATTTCCAACAGGAAAGAATAAATCGATAAACACTTGATTATATTCACGGAAAATACTTTATTCGGTAGGTAGGAAATAAAGAGAGCCCCGCTCAGCAACCAAAACAATATGAATGAACGAAAGTTGTCTGCGCTAGTGAGGTGGCGCGTGCGTCGATCGCATAGTGCTGTACCGCGCTCGTTTGGGATCGATTATCTTCTTATCAGTAATAATAAAGTAACAATGCTCTGAGGATTTTAAGGATTTCCGCGTTACTTTAACGCCTTCACTGTGTTCGCTGAAACGAGGGTAGACGATTTTTATTGAAAGTTGCGAAATATTTTCTTTTCCCATTGGAGCCAGACCCCAGTATATTCAACTGTATTTGGCACTTCCAAGAGGATTCTTACATTCTTAGTACACTTTTCTTCTTAGTACAGTTTGACAGCTGTCATCCGAAATGACTGAGTACGTTGAGAACGTTGAACACGCAATGAACTGCAACCAGCGAACTACGGTGTTACCGTATAGGATTTTTTCCCATACGTCAACACTGTTACCGTATGGGATTTTTTCCCCCATACGGTAACAATGTGAACGGTGGGGGTTTTGACGACTGGGAATAAACGGAATCCCGGCTGGAGAAAAAAACAACTCTTCTTGGATGTTTACATGTTTGTGATGTCGCTGTTTCTGGTTCCCACGTCACAGGGTAGCCTAGTGTGGGGCCAGAAGCTATGTATGTGCCTGTATGTAAATGTGTATGTTTATGTATGCCTGTTGATGCAGCTTTATTGAAATGCGTAAAAAAGTGGCGTTAGACTTAGTGTTAACGCAACGGTGACGTTAAGAAAATTCATAATAACTCTATAAATAAGTTATTTATGCAGGTCAATTTAGGCTTGTAATATCACACACAACTAACTTAACGATGCGCAACACAAATAACCGATATTCATGGGAAACTTACCTTGGGATCTTGAAAAATCACCTCTCCGAAAGTCGTGACACCTTTTCCTCCAAATCACTGTTGAAATGCCACTGGGAAAAATATGGCTGCTTCAATCAAATTGACCACAGATTACGTTTCTTTGGTGTTTCCACTAGTTGGATACAAATCCTACTAAAGTTTTGCTTACAAAATGGGCAAAATATCGGTGACGTAATTCAAATTTCCTAGAAAACTGACTTTGTGTGGTTTTTTCTAAATGTATGAAATTTTATGTTTTTTCTTTGGGAACACATAATGATCAAAATGATTAAAATCAGCGATAAAAACAAATTTTTTATAATTTGTGGTGATTTTAATGTTAATCTGTTAGAGGATAGTAGTATTTGTACTAGATTAAAATCTTTATTTTTATGTCACAACATGAACTATCTGTTTTTGGAGCCTACTAGAATTACTGCAACATCTGCTACCTGCATTGACAATATATTTACTAACATTACGCCCATTTTCAAATCGGTCATCAATAAATTAACCTCTGATCACTCTGGTCAGATAGGTATTTTCAATATTAAAATAAAAAGGACCAAAAAGAGGATATTACATGTGTGCCCGTTAGTGACACTCGGCTTGAACACTACAGGAATAATATTTTAGATAAACTATGGGAAATACTGTAATGGTACACGAGAGTCGGTACATTTGATACTTCATTCTGCGTGATAAAGGGCTAGCCCAACGCCGCGCTGTTTTGAATACGAGAATCGGTTCAGATAACGTTTGGGGGTTTTGCGTAGCTTACTGGCAAAGTTAGGAAAAAAAACAGAGCCGACGCGTGGGTTGGTTCGTGGAAGTTTCAGTTCAGGTTTTTTTGTCGCATTCCTGCGAGATGTGTAGAGATCAGAGCCGATTTGGCTGCCCGTTGAATAAATTGTGAATAACTAAATAATGAAAGGTTATTATGGAACGATACGGAGAAAGCTATTATGTAGATTGCAAATATACAATTGCGATTGAGGTATGATATGGAGGGTCTGACACCGCTAGTTTGGATAGCATTCTGGTGGTCTTAGCTACGCGCCCTAGCGGTCGGGTATGCTTAATTAATCGCAACAAGCTTTTATTGGTCAGCGATCAACAGGTTCTGTGTATCGGCAGTACCAAATGATTTGAGTGATCACCTACGGTTGATCATAGTGAATATGCGTACACACAATTTGTAGAACGGCGGATCTGCATGGCATGGTTGAAAATAGACTCTGTGTAGTTAGTGATAAGAAGCTTCGCTTGGGCAGAGCGTGTTCGCAAAGGACGCATATAAATACCAGAGCATGTGAGGGGAGGGCATTCAAACTCAGCGTCTAGCTACTGTGACAGTCGTCTTTCACGAGTTCTAAACAGTTTTTGTCTGCCGTGTTACGCGTCAGAACTATACGAATTTGTGATTGCGATGTTTCAGTGGGTTTTCGTGAGTGTCTGAAGCGCCGAGATATACCTCGGTTCCTAACCTTTATATCAACCTACCCCTAATTCCAAAACTATCCTTGGGTCGTTAGAAAAGAACTTGTAAGTCAATTAATCTGAGTCTGAGTCTGGGCTTGGAGCGACCCTAAATTCCTTTTTCCTTCACCATAGGGTTCCTGGATTGGCTCTTAGGATATTCGCGGGCTAATCCTCTCCTCATTCCTTTCGAGTAGCGAGTTTTGAAATTCCCACACACACAGTCATTAAACATTCAAGCACATTCAAATCAAACTCAACCATTTTCGAGTGGTGTCGATAATGGACGTGGTATAACACTAGGTTTTTAGACTAGGCTAGACAGGAGTTTAGTTGCGGCTAAACCTAGGTTGGCAGGGCATAGGGAGACTGTTTGATCGATGAGGTTCCGCGGATGGAAATAACAAATTCAGAACAAAGTTAAACCGGTGTCAACACAGATAACATATCCTGTTGATATTTTGACATTTGAGTGTTGTCGGGGACGCGCGAAGAGATCAATTTACAGTCTAAAGTTCATTGTTTAGGACCGGGTAGGTGTTTTGCATTGCCTTGGGTCAAGTTGGATTCAAGTTGCATTTTTAAATTAAATGTAAATTTCGCTGGAGGTCTAATGTGTAAGCTGAGTCGGTATATATGATTTGGCTCAGCCCAGGACGTGCTGCGGCTAGTGGAATTCATAGTTCGGTATTTATCGCACTATGCACTTCGCTATGGTGTGGGTTAGATCTCCTAAAACAATAATGCTTGCGTTTCGATAACATCCAGCTCAAATTGCGCAGAGTTGAAGGTTTCAAAACGTTACGGACCTTTTGAGGTAACCGCTAGTTCAGAACCCATTTCGGAACTCAAATCGCAATTGTGTAAACCGGTCTTTTCGGATCGTTATTGCCGTGAACCAAATATATAATAGGAACCACCACAAGCCGCTACTAGCGAGCACATGAAATATCATTGAGTACTCACGTCGTAAAACTACGACGGATATCTATACGATATCACAAACAAATATTTTAAACTGTGGTCGACCACTGAACAAAAAGAAGTTCCAATGCGCTCATATGTACAAAAACCAGATGGTGCCATCACATAAAATATAACAACGATCGTTTTGGCGCAATACACCGCTGACTGATGCGAATTACCGGCTCGCGGACATATATGCTTTCTCTGTCTAACTTGAAACTGTAACTTCCTGAACCAAACTTCGTTCGACTATTGTACGCCTAACGGACTTCTCAACGAACGAGGAATTCAGACTTATCATTCTTAACTTACAAATCTTACAGCTGAATCGGGTCCTCTCATTTTGGGATAGATAGAATAGACGATCATAGCTACTGATAGCGGCGGCTCGACCTTAGCCCTGGGGCCGGTATAGATTTCTGGTGCCGAGACCGAAGGATATCCTAGATAGTCTGATACCTAGGTATTCTAAAAGAATCAAGGTCTAACGCGTTACTTTTAAAAATAACACAACGTAGAAACGATTTTAAACAGTTCAGTTTGTAAATAAGAAATAAGCAAAAAAAGGGGCATTGTTTTCACAATTCTTTGTACGAGCTACGGCGGTTTAATAGGAATAATGTCCGGCCGGCGTAGGAAAAACGATAGTCGGGTAGCACAAAATTCACTTTCACACACAAGTGAAATGGCGTCAGGGCAGGTGACGCAATTGTTATCTGAAATAGTGAATAGATTAGACAGTTTGGAAAGGGGTTCCAGCACGAGCAATGCTAGTAGGACTTCGGACAGACAGACTGACAGACAGGAACTAGAGACGTTTGAACAATCGGTAGAAAAACGTCAATCATGCATTGTGAAAATGACACAGAAGTTGCCGACATTCGATGGGCGGAGTTCGGAAAATCCGATGATTTTCTTAAGAGATTTAAAGGCTTATATTAAAGTCTCGGGAGATAGTTCTAGGGCTTTGATATGGGCAACGGATAGTTTGGTAGGAATTGCAAAAGTTCGAATGAGCATATACAGAGACTCATGGCGAACCTATTCGGATTTTGAAAAAGATTTCAGAGAGGTATTCTGGGGTGATAATGAACAGGAATTAATTAAACAAAGATTCCTAACTGCGAAGTTTGATTCTAAGAAAGGTCAAAGTATGGAAGAATTCTTTGCCTCTCAATTGAATAGCATATATGAGCTTACGATACCGTTTACTGATACGGAGAAAATCAACACGATTTTCAGACAGTTGCCGCGTGATATTCAGGTAGCGTTTTTTGCTAGAAAGGAGCCAATGACTATACGTGATGCGGTCGAATTCCTTCGGCATTTAGAACGGAATGTCGATGGGGGATTAAGTGCGATACATGGTTCTGAGACAATGGATACGAATAATGTAAGGCGGAATAGCTACATGCGTGGGCAATATCGAGCTATGCGAGTAAATACGATACGTTATAACGCGGTGAGTTGTAGGAATAATTATAACGCGGGAACGAAGGGGCGAAACGAATTTGGGACGCGCGGTCGCGGTTATTTTCGCGGTAGAGGCAGACAGCCTCAGCCTAGCTTCAAGGCAATAGGGTTCCAGAGGGGCAATGATAGTTCAGGAGATACAGAGGCAGGGCAAAGTTCAAGTGACAGGAATAATGCGATAAGTCAGAATTCAAAAAACTAGTGGACTCGCGCGGGTCGTTCGCGCTCAGATATTTATTACGGTTCGGGTGGACAGCCGATCAAATTGGAAAAAAACATAGACTGTATGATTTGTGTAATTTGGATTCGAACGTGGGTGTGAATGAATTTATTCAATTATTAGCGCATAAAGCGCATGGATATGCCGTGTGTTTAGAGGAAAAATCTAGATCGAATTGTAGAGATCGAAATGACAGACGTTTACATACGATATTCAGAGACGACGATTCGACTGAGTGTGGGCGCGATTTATGTAGTACATTGACATTACCTGAGATAGATGTGCGTATTGGGAATATTGTTGTAAGGAGTTTGATTGATTCGGGGAGCGAAATCAGTGTAATAAGTCGGAGAGTATACGAAGAAGTATGCAGTCAATTGGGAAAACCGACGGAAATACCGATTCCAAGTTTGAGAATCACAGGTGCGTTTGGAGTCAGTAAGTAAAGGGTTGATAAGTTAGTTACGTTACCATTAACAATATGTGAATGCGTTATCGATACTCCAATGCTAGTATTAACAAGGGTGCCTAAAGATTTAATTTTGGGGTTTGATTTTATACAACAGACGCGAGCCAGTTTAACGTGTGAGGGTAATAAGAGGCTAATTATACGAAGCGCCGGGCGGATGTGTGAAATACCATTAGGTACTAGCCCTGATCAGGATTTTTGCTGTTGTACAATGGAAGTACAGAACCAAGTGTAGCGGGCCCCAGGCTAAAGGTCTGAGCCGCCGCTAACAGTAGCTATGATCGTCTATTCTTTCTATCCCAAAATGAGAGGACCCGATTCAGCTGTAAGATTTGTAAGTAAGAATGATAAGTCTGAATTTCTCGTTCGTTGAGAAATTCGTCAGGCGTACAATAGTCGAACGAAGATTGGTTCAGGAATTTACAGTTTCAAGTTAGACAGAGAAAGCATATATGTCCGCGAGCCGGTAATTCGCATCAGTCAGCGGTGTATTGCGCCAAAACGATCGTTGTTATATTTTATGTGATGGCACCATCTGGTTTTTGTATATATGAGCGCCTTGGAACATCTTTTGTTTTAGTTTTAGTTTTAGTTTTAGTGATCGATCACAGTTATAGTATAGATATCCGTCGTAGTTTTACGACGTGAGTACTCAATGATATTTCATGTGCTCGCTAGTAGCGGCTTGTGGTGGTTCCAATTATATATTTGATTCACGGCAATAACGATCCGAAAAGACCGGTTTACACAATTGCGATTTGAGTTCCGAAATGGGTTCTGAACTAGCGGTTACCTCAAAAGGTCCGTAACGTTTTGAAACCTTCAACTCAGCGCAATTTGAGCTGGATGTTATCGAAACGCAAGCATTATTGTTTTTAGGATATCTAACCCACACCATAGCGAAGTGCATAATTCGATAAATACCGAACTATGAATTCCACTAGCCGCAGCACGTCCTGGGCTGAGCCAAATCATATATACCGACTCAACTTACACATTAGATATCCAGCGAAATTTACATTTAATTTAAAAATGCAACTTGAATCCAATCTGACCCAAGGCAATGCAAAACACCTACCCGGACCTAAACAATGAACTTTAGACTGTAAATTGATCTCTTCGCGCGTCCCCGATAACACTCAAATGTCAAAATATCAACAGGATATGTTATTTGTGTTGACACCGGTTTAACTTTGTTCTGAATTTGTTATTTCCATCCGCGGAACCTCATCGATCAAACAGTCTCCCTATGCCCTGACAACCTAGGTTTAGCCGCAACTAAACTCCTGTCTAGCCTAGTCTAAAACCTAGTGTTATACCACGTCCATTATCGACACCACTCGAAAATGGTTGAGTTTGATTTGAATGTGCTTGAATGTTTAACGACTGTGTGTGTGGGAATTTCAAAGCTCGCTAGTCGAAGGAATGAGGAGAGGATTAGCCCGCGAATATCCTAAGAGCCAATCCAGGAACCCTATGGTGAAGGAAAAAGGAATTTAGGGTCGCTCCAAGCCCAGACTCAGACTCAGATACATTGACTTAAAAGTTCTTTCCTAACGACCCAAGGATAGTTTTGGAATTAGGGGTAGGTTGATATAAAGGTTAGGAACCGAGGTATATCTCGGCGCTTCAGACACTCACGAAAACCCACTGAAACTTCGCAATCACCAATTCGTATAGTTCTGACGCGTAACACGGCAGACAAAAACTGTTTAGAACTCGTGAAGACGACTGTCACAGAGGCTAGACGCAGAGACTGAAAGCATTCCCCTCCCACGCTCTGGTATTTATATACCTCACATGTCTGAAAAAATAGCGTCCTTTGCGTAACGCTCTGCCCAAGCGAAGCTTCTTATCACTAACTACACAGGGTCCAATTTCAACCATGCCATGCAGATCCGCCGTTCTACAAATTGTGTGTACGCATATTCACTATGATCAACCGTAGGTGATCACTCAAATCATTTGGTACTGCCGATACACAGAATCTGTTGATCGCTGACCAATAAAAGCTTGTTGCGATTAATTAAGCATTACCCGACCACTAGGTGCGCGTAGCAAAAGACCTACCAGAATGATATTCAATCCAGAGGTGTCAGACCCTCCATCTCATACCTCAATCGCAATTGTATATTTGCAATCTACATAACAGCTTTCGCCGTTCCGTAATAACCTTTCATTATTTAGTTATTCATAATTTTATTCAACGCGCAGCCAAATCGGCTCTGATTTCTACACATCTCGCAGGAATGCGACAAAAAAAACTTGGCCTGAAAACTTCCACGAATCAACCCACGCATCGGCTCTGTTTTTTTTTGCTAACTTTGCCAGTAAGCTACACAAAACCCCCAAACGTTATCTGAATCGATTCTCGTATTCAAAACAGCGCGGCGTTGGGCTAGCCCTCTATCACGCAGAATGAAGTATCTAATGTACCGACTCTCGTGTACCATTACAGCCCCCTCCCAGACCTTGAGACACTGTTTATCTCAGTTAACATGGCGCAAGGATCTCATTACCACTATGCTACCCATACTTTGTACATATCTACTCCATATGTTCGGACATCTCAAATCATGTACACCGACCGATGAATCTGTCAATTATGTATATAATATTTACACAACTCGATTGAGTTCTCCCTGTCTTATCTTATTTATCTATCTTACTATACAACCTCGCTTACCCGCAATTTATCCTAATTCGTATTACTATATATATACAAATGGTTTTTTTTTTTTTTTTGTTTTTTTTTTTTTTTTGTTTTTGTTTCCAAACCATGCAAGATCCTTAAACCTACAAAGTAGTTACTCAAATTTACAGCTTACAGCTTAATTATATAACCTTTATACACTATCTTATTTATCTACGCCCTTATTCGTCCTCACATAATACCTGGCTATATTTATAGTATTGAAGTTACCCAATATCTCATTTGAACCCGGATCTACTAACGTATAACAGTTAGGATATACCACTGCCGAAATAACATAAGGTCCTTTATACAACAACGAAAATTTCCGCATGATTTTATGTTCTTTATTTGAACGCACAAAGGTCTTAAGTTTCACATAATCACCTATACGATAGACTTCTAACTTACGCCGTTTGTCCGCCTGTCGCTTACGTCGTTCACTAGAACTTTTAGAGTTTTCTATCGCTACATTCCGCACCTGTTCCGAATCTCGCACACTATGGCCTAATAACCATTCATCGCCTAATTCCTTGTCAATAGTTAACGGTTCCCGCCTACCAAACGCTAACTCATTAGGCGCAAAGCCTGTGCTTGTGTGTTCGATATTATTATAGCAATTCTGAATGTCCGGTAACACGTCTACCCAACTACGATTACTTCCGCCGCAATAAGTCCTAATCAGCCGACCTAGCTCGCGATTCACTCTTTCTACGCTATTAGAATTTGGACAATACACCGACGTATGAGTGACCCGAATCCCCAGCTGTTTGAGTCCAAATTCCCAAACTTTCGATATGAACTGTGGTCCTGAGTCCGTAATTATAGTTTAGATAGGTACTTCCCTATGAAATCTCTTTGTACAAGCGAGCACGCTCCTACCTGTCGCTTTTCGCATTGGATATAATTTTATTACTTTACTGTACACGTCTTGAATCACATATATATATTGATATCCGAATTTACCTACGGGCAATGGCCCATAAAGGTCCGAGAAAACTTTCTCACCCAACCTTTCCGCCAACACCGGTGTACAAGGACCAACGGTATTGTTAGTACTTGGTTTGACCTTTTGACATATGTCACAACTTCTTATCACCGCGCTAATCACCCTACTCATATGAAGAAAATAATATCTGTCCTTCATCAGTGCTAATATTTTATATCTGCCGTAGTGACCTATTTCTTCATGTATGTGTAAAATAAGTTCCTCCTGTAGTGATTTCGGAATTACTAGCAACTGTACGTTCCGCTTCGGCACGTGAAAATATAACGTATCACCTACTAGCTTATAATTTTCAAAACCTCTTGTCCCCGTATCTACTACATTACGTCTGATACAACCGCTAATTCGATTTAACCGCTCATCTTCGCTTTGTAATCTCGCAATGTCCCGTAAACTCGAAATAACACTTGCGGTATTCGATGCCTGAAACCAGAATATTCTCGGCTGAACATTTATACTGTCATTCATACCTCCAGGTCCCGCCATTTGCCTGCTTAGCGCGTCGGCAATTTGATTATCAGTCCCTCGCACAAATTCTATGTCGTAATCGAATTGCTCTAAAAACATAATCCACCTCGTTACGCGTGCACCCAATAAAGTCCACGACTTAATGAACGTCAAACTTTTATGATCAGTTCTAATAATAACCTTTTCTCCCCGCAAATATATCTCAAATCGCTTTAAAGTGTATATAACTGCATACATTTCCTGTTCACTGATCGACCATCTAGTCTGGGCACCCTTGAATGCCTGCGAACAGAACCCTATAATTAGTTCCTGGCCCGATTCATCTAATTGATAAACATAGCCCCCAATTCCTATAGCGCTGGCGTCACATTGAACATAATATGTTTTTCCCGCCAATGGCTGACTCAAAATTATACTTTCTGAGAATTGATTTTTTATCTCGTCAAAAGCACTTTGCATCTGCGCACTCCAGACGAACTTGACTCCAGACCGCAATAAATTGTACAAGGGCCGTGTCAACGTTCCAAAATTTTTTATAAACCTCCTAAAGTAATTTATGAACCCCAAAAACGCCCTCAATTGCCTGACAGTTCTGGGTGACGGATATAATTTAAGTGTTTCAATTTTGTCCGGGTCCATCTGCAAACCTTGTGTAGACAAAATATGCCCCAATAACTTGACCTTTTTTTGTGCGAACTCGCATTTTTTTAGTTTGCATGTGAAGCCCGCGTCTTTCAATTTACTCAGAACCGTGTCCACTTGAGACAAATGCTGTTCGAAGTCACCCTCAGTTAAAATTGCCAAATCGTCAACAAAATTTAAACAATATGACCTAACCTCTGGCCCTAGAATTAAGTCCATCGCCCTCGAAAATGAACCCACACTGGTTTTCAACCCCTGAGGTAAAACGTTGTAAACATAACTTCTGCCTTGATATACAAAACCCGTGTATCGTTTAGATTCGTCTGATAATGGTATAGAAAAATACGCATCTTTGATATCAATAACTCCTATGTAATTTATCCGGCGCCCGGATTGCAATATCTCACTCATTAAAGGTGTGGTTTCTACCTCCCCGACCATTCCTGTGTTTAATTGTCGTGCATCTAGAAGAATACGGACCTCTCCTGATTTCTTTAATGTACAAGTCAATGGACTGCTGAAATCCGTAGATTGCCTGCTAATAATACCTATCAATTCCATCTCTTCCAAACGTTTTGTTACTTTATCGCGATATGCGAACGGTATGGGATAGCTTCGTTTTACGAAAGGCGTTTCATCTCTCATTTTTATCTCATGTATATATTTATTTGTCCGACCTATCCTATCGCTAAACAACTCTGCATGTTTATTTAACACCGGCAATAACCTTGTTTTGTGTTCAACAGGTATTGATGAATTATTCACATATTCCTCTATCATATTTCTACTGGTATCTTGGTTCTGTACTTCCATTGTACAACAGCAAAAATCCTGATTAGGGCCAGTACCTAATGGTATTTCACACATCCGCCCGGCGCTTCGTATAATTAGCCTCTTAGTTCCCTCACACATTAAACTCGCTCGCGTCTGTTGTATAAAATCAAACCCCAAAATGAAATCTTTAGGCACCCTTGTTAATACTAGCATTGGAGTATCGATAACGCATTCACCTATTGTTAATGGTAACGTTACTAATTTATCAACCTTTTCCTTACTGACTCCAAACGCACCTGTGATTCTCAAACTTGGAATCGGTATTTCCGTCTGTTTTCCCAATTGTCTGCACACTTCTTCGTACACTCTCCGACTTATTACGCTGATTTCGCTCCCCGAATCAATCAAACTCCTTACAACAATATTCCCAATACGCACATCTATCTCAGGTAATGTCAAAGTACTACATAACTCGCGCCCACACTCAGTCGAATCGTCGTCTCTGAATATCGTATGTAAACGTCTGTCATTTCGATCTCTATAATTCGATCTAGATTTTTCATCTAAACACACGGCATATCCGTGCGTTTTATGCGCTAATAATTGAATAAATTCATTCACACACACGTTCGAATCCAAATTACACAAATCATACAGTCTATGCTTTTTTCCAATTCGATCGGCTGTCCACCCGAACCGTAATAAATATCTGAGCGCGAACGACCCGCGCGAGTCCACTAGTTTTTTGAATTCTGACTTATCGCATTATTCCTGTCACTTGAACTTTGCCCTGCCTCTGTATCTCCTGAACTATCATTGCCCCTCTGAAACTTTATTGCCTTGAAGCTAGGCTGAGGCTGTCTGCCTCTACCGCGAAAATAACCGCGACCACGCGTCCCAAATTCGTTTTGCCCCTTCGTTCCCGCGTTATAAGTATTCCTACGACTCACCGCGTTATAACGTAACGTATTTACCCGCATAGCTCGATATTGCCCACGCATGTAGCTATCCCGCCTCACATTATTCGTATCCATTGTCTCAGAACCATGTATCGCACTTAATTCCCCATCGACATTCCGTTCTAAATGCCGAAGGAATTCGACCGCATCCCGTATAGTCATAGTCTCCTTTCTAGCAAAAAACGCTACCTGAATATCACGCGGCAACTGTCTGAAAATCGTGTTGATTTTCTCCGTATCAGTAAACGGTATCGTAAGCTCATATATGCTATTCAATTGAGAGGCAAAGAATTCTTCCATACTTTGTCCTTTCTTAGAATCAAACTTCGCAGTTAGGAATCTTTGCTTAATTAATTCCTGTTCATTATCACCCCAGAATACCTCTCTGAAATCTTTTTCAAAATCCGAATAGGTTCGCCATAAGTCTCTGTATATGCTCATTCGAACTTTTGCAATTCCTACCAAACTATCCGTTGCCCATATCAAAGCCCTAGAACTATCTCCCGAGACTTTAATATAAGCCTTTAAATCTCTTAAGAAAATCATCGGATTTTCCGAATTCCGCCCATCGAATGTCGGCAACTTCTGTGTCATTTTCACAATGCATGATTGACGTTTTTCTACCGATTGTTCAAACGTCTCTAGTTCCTGTCTGTCAGTCTGTCTGTCCGAAGTCCTACTAGCATTGCTCGCGCTGGAACCCCTTTCCAAACAGTCTAATCTATTCACTATTTCAGATAACAATTGCGTCACCTGCCCTGACGCCATTTCACTTGTGTGTGAAAGTGAATTTTGTGCTACCCGACTACCGTTTTTCCTAGGCCGGCCGGCCATTATTCCTATTAAACCGCCGTAGCTCGTACAAAGAATTGTGAAAACAATGCCCCTTTTTGCTTATTTCTTATTTACAAACTGAACTGTTTAAAATCGTTTCTACGTTGTGTTATTTTTAAAAGTAACGCGTTAGACCTTGATTCTTTTAGAATATCTAGGTATATCTAGGTATCAGACTATCTAGGATATCCTTCCGTCTCGGCAACAAAAATCTGTAGCGGGCCCCAGGCTAAAGGTCTGAGCCGCCGCTAACAGTAGCTATGATCGTCTATTCTTTCTATCCCAAAATGAGAGGACCCGATTCAGCTGTAAGATTTGTAAGTAAGAATGATAAGTCTGAATTTCTCGTTCGTTGAGAAATTCGTCAGGCGTACAATAGTCGAACGAAGATTGGTTCAGGAATTTACAGTTTCAAGTTAGACAGAGAAAGCATATATGTCCGCGAGCCGGTAATTCGCATCAGTCAGCGGTGTATTGCGCCAAAACGATCGTTGTTATATTTTATGTGATGGCACCATCTGGTTTTTGTATATATGAGCGCCTTGGAACATCTTTTGTTTTAGTTTTAGTTTTAGTTTTAGTGATCGATCACAGTTATAGTATAGATATCCGTCGTAGTTTTACGACGTGAGTACTCAATGATATTTCATGTGCTCGCTAGTAGCGGCTTGTGGTGGTTCCAATTATATATTTGATTCACGGCAATAACGATCCGAAAAGACCGGTTTACACAATTGCGATTTGAGTTCCGAAATGGGTTCTGAACTAGCGGTTACCTCAAAAGGTCCGTAACGTTTTGAAACCTTCAACTCAGCGCAATTTGAGCTGGATGTTATCGAAACGCAAGCATTATTGTTTTTAGGATATCTAACCCACACCATAGCGAAGTGCATAATTCGATAAATACCGAACTATGAATTCCACTAGCCGCAGCACGTCCTGGGCTGAGCCAAATCATATATACCGACTCAACTTACACATTAGATATCCAGCGAAATTTACATTTAATTTAAAAATGCAACTTGAATCCAATCTGACCCAAGGCAATGCAAAACACCTACCCGGACCTAAACAATGAACTTTAGACTGTAAATTGATCTCTTCGCGCGTCCCCGATAACACTCAAATGTCAAAATATCAACAGGATATGTTATTTGTGTTGACACCGGTTTAACTTTGTTCTGAATTTGTTATTTCCATCCGCGGAACCTCATCGATCAAACAGTCTCCCTATGCCCTGACAACCTAGGTTTAGCCGCAACTAAACTCCTGTCTAGCCTAGTCTAAAACCTAGTGTTATACCACGTCCATTATCGACACCACTCGAAAATGGTTGAGTTTGATTTGAATGTGCTTGAATGTTTAACGACTGTGTGTGTGGGAATTTCAAAGCTCGCTAGTCGAAGGAATGAGGAGAGGATTAGCCCGCGAATATCCTAAGAGCCAATCCAGGAACCCTATGGTGAAGGAAAAAGGAATTTAGGGTCGCTTCAAGCCCAGACTCAGACTCAGATACATTGACTTAAAAGTTCTTTCCTAACGACCCAAGGATAGTTTTGGAATTAGGGGTAGGTTGATATAAAGGTTAGGAACCGAGGTATATCTCGGCGCTTCAGACACTCACGAAAACCCACTGAAACTTCGCAATCACCAATTCGTATAGTTCTGACGCGTAACACGGCAGACAAAAACTGTTTAGAACTCGTGAAGACGACTGTCACAGAGGCTAGACGCAGAGACTGAAAGCACTCCCCTCCCACGCTCTGGTATTTATATACCTCACATGTCTGAAAAAATAGCGTCCTTTGCGTAACGCTCTGCCCAAGCGAAGCTTCTTATCACTAACTACACAGGGTCCAATTTCAACCATGCCATGCAGATCCGCCGTTCTACAAATTGTGTGTACGCATATTCACTATGATCAACCGTAGGTGATCACTCAAATCATTTGGTACTGCCGATACACAGAATCTGTTGATCGCTGACCAATAAAAGCTTGTTGCGATTAATTAAGCATTACCCGACCACTAGGTGCGCGTAGCAAAAGACCTACCAGAATGATATTCAATCCAGAGGTGTCAGACCCTCCATCTCATACCTCAATCGCAATTGTATATTTGCAATCTACATAACAGCTTTCTCCGTTCCGTAATAACCTTTCATTATTTAGTTATTCATAATTTTATTCAACGCGCAGCCAAATCGGCTCTGATTTCTACACATCTCGCAGGAATGCGACAAAAAAAACTTGGCCTGAAAACTTCCACGAATCAACCCACGCATCGGCTCTGTTTTTTTTTTGCTAAATTTGCCAGTAAGCTACACAAAACCCCCAAACGTTATCTGAATCGATTCTCGTATTCAAAACAGCGCGGCGTTGGGCTAGCCCTCTATCACGCAGAATGAAGTATCTAATGTACCGACTCTCGTGTACCATTACACAAGATACCAGTAGAAATATGATAGAGGAATATGTGAATAATTCATCAATACCTGTTGAACACAAAACAAGGTTATTGCCGGTGTTAAATAAACATGCAGAGTTGTTTAGCGATAGGGTAGGTCGGACAAATAAATATATACATGAGATAAAAATGAGAGATGAAACGCCTTTCGTAAAACGAAGCTATCCCATACCGTTCGCATATCGCGATAAAGTAACAAAACGTTTGGAAGAAATGGAATTGATAGGTATTATTAGCAGGCAATCTACGGATTTCAGCAGTCCATTGACTTGTACATTAAAGAAATCAGGAGAGGTCCGTATTCTGCTAGATGCACGACAATTAAACACGGGAATGGTTGGGGAGGTTGAAACCACACCTTTAATGAGTGAGATATTGCAATCCGGGCGCCGAATAAACTACATAGGAGTTATTGATATCAAAGATGCGTATTTTTCTATACCATTATCAGACGAATCTAAACGATACACGGGTTTTGTATATCAAGGCAGAAGTTATGTTTACAACGTTTTACCTCAGGGGTTGAAAACCAGTGTGGGTTCATTTTCGAGGGCGATTGACTTAATTCTAGGGCCAGAGGTAAGGTCATATTGTTTAAATTTTGTTGACGATTTGGCAATTTTAACTGAGGGTGACTTCGAACAGCATTTGTCTCAAGTGGACACGGTTCTGAGTAAATTGAAAGACGCGGGCTTCACATGCAAACTAAAAAAATGCGAGTTCGCACAAAAAAAGGTCAAGTTATTGGGGCATATTTTGTCTACACAAGGTTTGCAGATGGACCCGGACAAAATTGAAACACTTAAATTATATCCGTCACCCAGAACTGTCAGGCAATTGAGGGCGTTTTTGGGGTTCATAAATTACTTTAGGAGGTTTATAAAAAATTTTGGAACGTTAACACAGCCCTTGTACAATTTATTACGGTCTGGAGTCAAGTTCGTTTGGAGTGCGCAGATGCAAAGTGCTTTTGACGAGATAAAAAAACAATTCTCAGAAAGTATAATTTTGAGTCAGCCATTGGCGGGAAAAACATATTATGTTCAATGTGACGCCAGCGCTATAGGAATTGGGGGCTATGTTTATCAATTAGATGATTCGGGCCAGGAACGAATTATAGGGTTCTGTTCGCAGGCATTCAAGGGTGCTCAGACTAGGTGGGCTATCAGTGAACAGGAAATGTATGCAGTTATATACACTTTAAAGCGATTTGAGATATATTTGCGGGGAGAAAAGGTTATTATTAGAACTGATCGTAAAAGTTTGACGTTCATTAAGTCGTGGACTTTATTAGGTGCACGCGTAACGAGGTGGATTATGTTTTTAGAGCAATTCGATTACGACATAGAATTTGTGCGAGGGACTGATAATCAAATTGCCGACACGCTAAGCAGGCAAATAGCGGGACCTGGAGGTATGATTGACAGTACAAATGTTCAGCCGGGGATATTCTGGTTTCAGGCATCGAATACCGCAAGTGTTATTTCGAGTTTACGGGACATTGCGAGATTACAAAGCGAAGATGAGCGGTTAAATCGAATTAGCGGTTGTATCAGACGTAAGGTGGTAGATACGGGAACGAGAGGTTTTGAAAATTACAAGCTAGTAGGTGATACGTTATATTTTCACGTGCCGAAGCGGAACGTACAGTTGCTAGTAATTCCGAAATCACTACAGGAGGAACTAATTTTACACATACATGAAGAAATAGGTCACTACGGCAGATATAAAATATTAGCACTGATGAAGGACAGATATTATTTTCTTCATATGAGTAGGGTGATTAGCGCGGTGATAAGAAGTTGTGACATATGTCAAAAGGTCAAACCAGGTACTAACAATACCGTTGGTCCTTGTACACCGGTGTTGGCGGAAAGGTTGGGTGAGAAAGTTTTCTCGGACCTTAATGGGCCATTGCCCGTAGGTAAATTCGGATATCAATATATATATGTGATTCAAGATGTTTACAGTAAGGTAATAAAATTGTATCCAATGCGAAAAGCGACAGGTAGGAGCGTGCTCGCTTGTACAAAGAGATTTCATAGGGAAATACCTATCGAAACTATAATTACGGACTCAGGACCACAGTTCATATCGAAAGTTTGGGAATTTGGACTCAAACAGCTAGGGATTCGAGTCACTCATACGTCGGTGTATTGTCCAAATTCTAATAGCGTAGAAAGAGTGAATCGCTAGCTAGGTCGACTGATTAGAACTTATTGCGGCGGAAGTAATCGTAGTTGGGTCGACGTGTTACCGGACATTCAAAATTGCTATAATAATATCGAACACACAAGCACAGGCTTTGCGCCCAATGAGTTAGCGTTTGGTAAGCGGGAACCGTTAACAATTGACAAGCAATTAGGCGATGAATGGTTATTAGGCCATAGTGTGCGGGATACGGAACAGGTGCGAAATGTAGCGATAGAAAACTCTAAAAGTTCTAGTGAACGACGTAAGCGACAGGCGGACAAACGGCGTAAATTAGAAGTCTATCGTATAGGTGATTATGTGAAACTTAAGACTTTTGTGCGTTCAAATAAAGAACATAAAATCATGCGGAAATTTTCATTGTTGTATAAAGGACCTTATGTTATTTCGGCAGTGATATATCCGAACTGTTATACGTTAGTAGATCCGGGTTCAAATGAGATATTGGGTAACTTCAATACTATAAATATAGCCAGGTATTATGTGAGGACGAATAAGGGCGCAGATAAATAAGATAGTGTATAAAAGTTATATAATTAAGCTGTAAGCTGTAAATTTGAGTAACTATTTTTTAGATTTAAGGATCTTGCATGGTTTGGAAACAAAAACAAAAAAAAAAAAACAAAAAAAAAAAAAACAATTTGTATATATATAATAATACGAATTAGGATAAATTGCGGGTAAGCGAGGTTGTATAGTTAGATAGATAAATAAGATAAGACAGGAGAGAACTCAATCGAGTTGTGTAAATATTATATACATAATTGACAGATTCATCGGTCGGTGTACATGATTTGAGATGTCCGTACATATAGAGTAGATATGGACAAAGCATGGGTAGCATAGTGGTAATGAGATCCTTGCGCCATGTTAACTGAGATAAACAGTGTCTCAAGGTCTGGGAGGGGGCTGTAATGGTACACGAGAGTCGGTACATTTGATACTTCATTTGCGTGATAAAGGGCTAGCCCAACGCCGCGCTGTTTTGAATACGAGAATCGGTTCAGATAACGTTTGGGGGTTTTGCGTAGCTTACTGGCAAAGTTAGGAAAAAAAAACAGAGCCGACGCGTGGGTTGGTTCGTGGAAGTTTCAGTTCAGGTTTTTTTGTCGCATTCCTGCGAGATGTGTAGAGATCAGAGCCGATTTGGCTGCGCGTTGAATAAATTGTGAATAACTAAATAATGAAAGGTTATTATGGAACGATACGGAGAAAGCTATTATGTATATTGCAAATATACAATTGCGATTGAGGTATGATATGGAGGGTCTGACACCGCTAGTTTGGATAGCATTCTGGTGGTCGTAGCTACGCGCCCTAGCGGTCGGGTATGCTTAATTAATCGCAACAAGCTTTTATTGGTCAGCGATCAACAGGTTCTGTGTATCGGCAGTACCAAATGATTTGAGTGATCACCTACGGTTGATCATAGTGAATATGCGTACACACAATTTGTAGAACGGCGGATCTGCATGGCATGGTTGAAAATAGACTCTGTGTAGTTAGTGATAAGAAGCTTCGCTTGGGCAGAGCGTGTTCGCAAAGGACGCATATAAATACCAGAGCATGTGAGGGGAGGGCATTCAGTCTCAGCGTCTAGCTACTGTGACAGTCGTCTTTCACGAGTTCTAAACAGTTTTTGTCTGCCGGCATAACTATACGAATTTGTGATTGCGAAGTTTCAGTGGGTTTTCGTGAGTGTCTGAAGCGCCGAGATATACCTCGGTTCCTAACCTTTATATCAACCTACCCCTAATTCCAAAACTATCCTTGGGTCGTTAGAAAAGAACTTGTAAGTCAATTAATCTGAGTCTGAGTCTGGGCTTGGAGCGACCCTAAATTCCTTTTTCCTTCACCATAGGGTTCCTGGATTGGCTCTTAGGATATTCGCGGGCTAATCCTCTCCTCATTCCTTTCGAGTAGCGAGTTTTGAAATTCCCACACACACAGTCATTAAACATTCAAGCACATTCAAATCAAACTCAACCATTTTCGAGTGGTGTCGATAATGGACGTGGTATAACACTAGGTTTTTAGACTAGGCTAGACAGGAGTTTAGTTGCGGCTAAACCTAGGTTGGCAGGGCATAGGGAGACTGTTTGATCGATGAGGTTCCGCGGATGGAAATAACAAATTCAGAACAAAGTTAAACCGGTGTCAACACAGATAACATATCCTGTTGATATTTTGACATTTGAGTGTTGTCGGGGACGCGCGAAGAGATCAATTTACAGTCTAAAGTTCATTGTTTAGGACCGGGTAGGTGTTTTGCATTGCCTTGGGTCAAGTTGGATTCAAGTTGCATTTTTAAATTAAATGTAAATTTCGCTGGAGGTCTAATGTGTAAGCTGAGTCGGTATATATGATTTGGCTCAGCCCAGGACGTGCTGCGGCTAGTGGAATTCATAGTTCGGTATTTATCGCACTATGCACTTCGCTATGGTGTGGGTTAGATCTCCTAAAACAATAATGCTTGCGTTTCGATAACATCCAGCTCAAATTGCGCAGAGTTGAAGGTTTCAAAACGTTACGGACCTTTTGAGGTAACCGCTAGTTCAGAACCCATTTCGGAACTCAAATCGCAATTGTGTAAACCGGTCTTTTCGGATCGTTATTGCCGTGAACCAAATATATAATTGGAACCACCACAAGCCGCTACTAGCGAGCACATGAAATATCATTGAGTACTCACGTCGTAAAACTACGACGGATATCTATACGATATCACAAACAAATATTATAAACTGTGGTCGACCACTGAACAAAAAGAAGTTCCAATGCGCTCATATGTACAAAAACCAGATGGTGCCATCACATAAAATATAACAACGATCGTTTTGGCGCAATACACCGCTGACTGATGCGAATTACCGGCTCGCGGACATATATGCTTTCTCTGTCTAACTTGAAACTGTAACTTCCTGAACCAAACTTCGTTCGACTATTGTACGCCTAACGGACTTCTCAACAAACGAGGAATTCAGGCTTATCATTCTTAACTTACAAATCTTACAGCTGAATCGGGTCCTCTCATTTTGGGATAGATAGAATAGACGATCATAGCTACTGATAGCGGCGGCTCGACCTTAGCCCTGGGGCCGGTACAATACCATACAGTGACGATCCAAATTTGTTGTACAACTCAGTATGTAACCTTGTCAAAAATGAATATGATACGGTATTTAAATCAAAAACTATAAAAGTTAATAACAAAGCTTTGTTTAGTGATTGGGCGACAGTTGGAATTCATAGGAGCAGACGAAGATTATATGAACTCTATGAAGAGAAATCATATAACAAAAATACGGCCTTTCTAGATTATGTTCGTAGTTATTCAAAAATGTTTAAACGCGTTTGCGCCGTAGCTAAATCTAATTTCATTAAAAACAAAATTGAATCTAGTAGCAATGTAATGAAAACGACTTGGCAAATTATAAACAGAGAGACTGGAAAGGCCAAAGCTACACATAATAACTTCAAGTTTAAGATAGATAATCAATTGCTAAGTACAGACCTAGAAGTAGCAAAAGCTTTCGAAAATTTCTTTACGGACATTCCAGTTTCAACAACCAAGTCTTTAAATTCATCTCCCGCTGTTGCTGAATCTATACTTAAACAAAACTTTGAGGAATGTAAAACAGTTTTTAAATTTAGGCACGTAAATAATGAAGTCATTGTAAAAGCGTTTAAATCCCTGGAAATGAAAAAGACAGCTGACGCCCATGGTCTATCAGTAAAAATTATTAGTTCCATTGTAGATTGTATTGCACCTCACCTTTGTTGTATATTTAATCCATGTATAGATAATGGTGTGTTTCCTGACTTGATGAAACTAAGTAAAGTTATACCTTTATTCAAAGCTGGTAGTACACCAGACCCCACCAATTTTAGACCCATATCGATACTACCAACGCTTAGCAAAATATTTGAAAACTCATACTTAATCAATTGCAAAGTCATTTTTATCTCAATAATTTAATTCATATTGCTTAGTTTGGTTTCACAAAGGGTCGTTCAACAGCCGATGCTGGTGTTGAACTAATCGACACTATTTTTGATACCTGGGAAGACGCAATGGATGCAATAGGTGTCTTCTGCGATCTATCCAAGGCTTTTGATTGCGTCCATCATGACACTCTTGTCAGGAAGTTACGCCATTATGGTGTAAAAGATCAGGCACTTGGCCTTCTGGAGTCATATCTAACAGATAGGGTTCAGATGGTCGATGTTAATGGGAAAATATCACCTGGGTCTTCAATAAGTATGGGCGTACCGCAAGGTTCAATTCTTGGTCCTTTCTTGTTTTTAGTATATATTAATGATTTACCTTACCTTGTTAAAGCAAAACATGGGTTAGTATTGTTTGCCGATGATACTTCTTTGATATTTAAAGTTAAAAGACAGCAATCAAATTATGACGAGGTAAACAATGCTATCTCTAGTATAGTGAACTGGTTTACTGTTAACAATTTATTACTTAATGAAAAGAAAACTAAATGTATTAAATTCGTTTTACCCAATGTGAACCCGGTAACTACAGACATATTTATAAAAGGACAGAGATTGGACCTTGTGCAGTCGACTGTCTTTTTGGGCATTACTTTAGACGCCAAACTACAATGGGATCCTCATATAAATAAATTGTCGAACAGACTGAGTTCGGCAGCGTTCGCAGTTAAAAAAATTAGAGCTCTTACCGACGTAGACACCGCTAGACTAGTCTACTTTAGTTACTTTCATAGTCTAATGACCTATGGTATTTTATTGTGGGGTCACGCTGCGAATGCTAATAGTATATTTATTCTGCAGAAACGGGCTGTTCGTGCAATTTATAGATTAGGGCCTAGAGTGTCACTGAGGGAAAAGTTTAAAGAAATCAATATTCTGACATTTGTGTCTCAATATATCTATGACAATCTTGTGTATGTAAAAAGAAATATAACTAATTTTCAGAAGTACAGTGATATACACAATTTTAATACTAGAAATAAAGACAAGTTGGTTGCGTATGTAAGCCGACTACATAAAATTAGTAATTCTTTTAAAGGCAATTGTATACGCTATTACAATAAGGTCCCTACTGATATTAAAAACTTACCTTTAGACAAGTTTAAAATAATAATTAAACAGAAATTGTACAAAAAAGGTTACTATAGGATATCTGATTACTTAGAGGACAGATGTCCATGGGAATAGATTGTTTGAGTAACAGGCTGTTTCGATATATAATTAGCATTCATTTTGTAATTTGACAATATTTTATTTAAAAAAGGAAACGCAAAAGATGCGACGACTGTGGAGTTTCTTCGGTGAGCTCTTCTCCACAGATTCCGCCATTGTGTTAGTGAACTCACCCAAAAAAATGTAATGACGGATCTAAGTGATGTAACAACATCCTATGGAAATAAATGATTTTTGATTTGATTTGATATTAAAAGGGTGGCTAGCCAACTATTATACCATACCGAAAAATTAAACATATTATCAAAAATACTTGTTTTAATTAATTTTACCGTAGCTCAAAGTGTATAGCCACTTAACTGCGTCGTGCTGAAATCGTGACATAGGCCCAACTGCGTCAGCGAGTTAGCGGCGCGCAACTTTCGTCGCGCGGCGCGACCTTTCTGACAAAATCAGTCATTGCTGAACAACTAGCAGTGCTAGATGAAAATAAAAAAATACTTCCAGAAAGCCATGAAATGCTGTTTAAGTCTCTGTAAATACCTTACCGTTTGACAAACAAAATCTCCAGCACGATTAAAAGTTGGAATTTTCCCTAAAATTTCAGTATTTTCTTCCTATTTTGAGTGAAATCACTAAGTTTCGGCAGTAGCCATAATGTTATTATTTTTATTTAGAAAGTAGACAATCTAAACTTTCAATTGGTACCAAGATTCTGTGATTCATCTAATTTATATCAAAATTTAATTATCTAATCTGTATCCTCATCACAAGGTAATTATCATCTATGGGGCTCTCAAGTGCCATCAAATTCTTACAAGATGGCCGCCCGGCGTAAGATGCGTTTACACGAGTATCGGTTTGGAAATCGGGAAACTAATCGTTATTTTTTGGTATGAAGTATGAAATGCGTCAAAATAATTTTGTAATAATTGTACCTACTATGGATGTACCACAGTGGCGTGCGCACAACATTTTATGGAAATGCAATTAGAAGTCTTCTGAAGGTCAAGATTGCAAAAAAAGTGTTTAATTTACTTCAATAAAAAATTCTAAGGCAGGCAGATCATAAAAAAATATATTGTTTAGTATTTTTTGCTTGATTTTTGTTACCTTTTGATTGCTTTTATGCCAAAATGTCAAATGCACGCGACTGTTGAACTCTAAAATTAATTTTAAATAAAATAAGCATGTAAATGAGTGAAGACTTTTATTTAAACATTTCACAATAATGGGCAGGGTTGATAATTAATTTTTTTTTTAATAAAAAAATCTGATTTTTGACTTAAACAAAAAAAAAACCGAGTTTTTTGTTAAAAAAAATTGGAATGAAATCACTTTATTCTTTTTTTAAATACTCAGATATTCCCATAGCCTTTGTTTTATAAAGCAGTTTCAGGCCATTTATTACAGCACATTAACAATTTCTTTATTGTAAAACACATTACAAAACATAGCAAAACACATTGTAAAATAAAAAAAAAACAAAATTTCACACCTAAATTAGGTTGTCAAACGATGCATACAGCCTTGGTTTTATAAAGCAGTTTCAGGGCATTTATTACAGCACATTTACAATTTCTTTATTGTAAAACACATTACAAACATAGCAAAAACATTGTAAAATAAAAAAAACATAATTTCATTCCTAAATTAGGTTGTCGAACGATGCATACAGCCTTGGTTTTATAAAGCAGTTTCAGGCCATTTATTACAGCACATTGGTAGCCATAGCTGGTAGGCAGTGGATGCGGAAGGCACAGGACCGAAGTGGATGGCATAGCAGAGAGGAGACCTATACCCAGCAGTGGGTAGATGTGGGCTGATTGGCGATGATGATGAAAACACATTACAAAAAAAAGCAAAACACATTGAAAAATAAAAAAAAACTAATGTCGAGAGTTTTCTATATGTAAATAAATGAATTATCTTATTCAATCTCAAAATTAAGATAAAAAAACAACATTTTATTTAAATCACGATTTAAATGAAGTGATTTAAATCATCTCAACCCTGCTTTGGTGGATGTTTGACGGACTTTATCCTTAAACTAAATACAGTGTGATTCTTGATAAACTGGACAAACAAATATTGATATGTCCAGTTTATGAATAATCACACTGTACAACATTATTAATTATTAATAGTATCAGCAGCAGGTTTGACTTTATGAAATGCCCTAAAACAAAATTCAGGGCATAGAGCTATTTTGCACTCCATACATTGCCAGATAGTTCAGACATCTTTTTTAAATTTTTTGCACCACATGCACCGGGCCCTCGGGTTTGTACCCCTTTCTGGGAAGTGATCGTGCTCCTGGTACACCTGGCTGGCACCTGGCTCATGTACTGTGACGACCGTTTTTGATGAAGTTACAGCAAGTCTTGGCAACGTTTTGATGTCTAACTTACGGTGTCGCAGTATCAGGCTTTCAGCCAGGTTGATCCGGAAGTCCCTGTGCTTCATCTTCGGCTCTTTGGTTTTGTATATAACATAAGAACATATATGTATATAATATAATAAAAGATGGCAGTATTTAGGAGCCTGACGAACAGTTTCTTGTACCAGACCCTATTCCTGATCCTCTCCATGGGCTGACCGGCCAGGATCTGATCTTTGCGATCCACTCCACCCATCGATTTGTTGTAGTCAAGGATTACAATCGGTTTGTACCTTATCCGGTTGTGTTTGTCTTGTATCCCGACTGCTGGGCGATGGTATGTCGAGATCAAATTCACCAAATTTGCATCTCGCCATACCATCACCGACAAATCATGGGTGAAGGAGTTCGTGACCTCACCTTGTCGCATATCGGAATGTTTGATATTTTTGATGGTCTCTGGTACAAACTCCCTGTACAACCTCAGTATCCCAAAGCAATCGGTTTTCCTCTTCTTAAGACACCTCAGTAATAATGGACAGTTATAAAAATTGTCCATTATTACCGTGTGTCCACGGTCAAGGAGAGGCTCCAGCAATTTGTAGACGATTTTGGCCGTGGCGTTAGTCGGCCGGATGTCGTCGTCAGGTCGAGGTCGGGTGTCATCGTCGTCGTCAGGTCGAGGTCGTGTGTCATCGTCGTCGTCGTCAGGTCGAGGTCGGGTGTCATCGTCAGGTCGGGGTCGGGTGTCATCGTCGTCGTCAGGTCGAGGTCGGGTGTCATCGTTAGGTCCGGGTTGGGCGTCTCCGACCGGCTTCTTCTTTCCTGCGTAAACAAAAAATTTCCACAAATATCCCGTCCTCGACTCGCAGAGCTCATACGTCTTTATGCCTACTTGAGCAGCTTTCGTGGCGATTTTTTGAGCAAAGCTCAACCTGCCATGCCACTTCAGCAAAGACTCATCTACTGCGATTTCCTGCTCCGGCACGTATAATTGTGAAAATTTTTCGTTCAGGTAGTCGACAACCGGTTGGATTTTTGTAAGTCGCGTCACGTTGGTCACGGCGTCATTGTCCACGAAATGTACCATCATTTTTAACAATACAAACCTGTCATAGGTCATAATGACAGAGAAATATGGCATTGTGCCAAACCCGTCAAAGAAGAAATATTTATCCTCTTCGGGGCGGGGATAGAGGCCTTGCAGGATTTGTATTGACAGAAATGACATCATTTCGTCAAAGTTCAGGGAGTTGGCCAATGCCTCGGCCACCTCCCCTTGCCGCGCCCTCTTCCTTGGCCTTCACTGAAATTAAAATAAAATATGATAATCGAGTATTCAATGGCTCCACCACTCCGTCTCAGTCAAACTAAGAATGTGTACTACTTACGGCTGCCACTCATTTTCAGACAACGCCTCCAAGTTCTCTCGTTGTTCATCACTGCGAAAAAATGATAATAAATATTTTCTCTGAATTTTTATTTTGACTGTTTTTCAATTCTCAGGGTTGAAATATAGTTAAATTGTATGTATTCATTAGAGCAACATAAAACAAAACCTCAAAAGTATCATCGCCTAACACTGCCATTTACCGTGTAAACCTACCATTATTTGCGCCTAATATGAGACTGCGCTCGGGTACTGAGATCCCGCGCAATGAAGCCGGTTGATACATTGATAATTTACGTCTTGTGTAGGATAATCTCTACTCATTTCTATTGTAAATACCTGTAAATACGATATTAACTAAACAATCTATCCATTTGATCACTCTTTGACAAAAAATTGTAAACTACTAGACCAGCAAACATGCTCAATGTTCAAACAACAATTCTGGCCACGACATCGTATCTTTAATGGAGGGATATTGAGGTAAAATTCTATCGAAATTGACAAAATCATGCCTGAATCTTGTAGGAAATATCTTAATTTGGTATACAATAATCCTAGAAAGAAAGTAATATAACCAAAAAACTTACGACATTTCCGCAGCCAAAGTCAACACAACAACAAGCCACAGAGTACATTTAATATAGGGAATAGAGATGGCAGATAAAAATCCGACGCTAACGCCATCTGCCTACTAAAGCGGGTACAATTTTTTTCGTATATCTACGTATAGCTGGTTACATAATCACGTGTAGCCGTTCCTTCGATGTTTTCAGCAGCGTCATCATGAGCGCGTTCATGAGGTGATACGAGCTCATGATGATGATGATAATAAAATAGTAAGTAGACTAGACAGCTAACAAGCAAACAAGTCAATCACACAAATCACAGGCACTCAAGGACCGACCACTTTCTTTATTTTTTTAAGAGGTTGGCTTACCTCCTTGTGAGTATTAATTTTCTTTGCTTGCCAATATTGCTAGAGCATAAAAATCATGTAGACCATAGATATTGTGACATGACCCTTCAACACACTTGTCGAAACCGTTTCGGCTGCGTTCAATTTAAATTAAATCAAAACCGGAGCCGTGTCGCCGTGGGTGGACCTTGGGACTATAGTACCCAGACGCAGTTTAGCCTATGTTTTTTTTTGGGACTATCGTACCCAGCCGCAGGCAAGTGGATAGGTACCGAAGCGGATTCACGTTATTGACCAAATTTTCACCAATTTTGGTAGAATAACATCGTGTAACTTTCTAAGTTTATAAAGTTATTCAAATGTTTTGAGTGGCCGTTAATCACAATTTTTCGGGCTATACAATGATGTGACTGAAAAATGTTTACGAGGTATTTTAGTACGAAAAAAGAGTAGCGGAGAGTTTTCGTTACAAAATGTGGCAAAATCTACGGCCTGACCCAGATGGGATGGTATGCATGACATAAAAGGTTATTTTTAGATGTCATACATTGTTGAGTCATACAACAGAGAGTAACTCTGGCAGTAATATTAATATTTGTATAAATATACCTTCATCTTGCCCATTAAATCAAGTTACTAGTAATGAAAAATGTAAAAGTAAGAATATTTTAAACGTGGTTCATCAAAATATACAGGGCATGTTAAGTAAAGAACTGGAAATTGAGTTATTCATGAACTGTAATAATATTGATATTTTATGTATAACAGAGCACTTTTTAAAGAGCTATCAGTTCATGTTCAACTTTAATAACCACCACGTTGCTAGTTCGTTCAACAGAAAAACAGCTGATCGCGGTGGCTCCTTAATACTTGTAAATAATAGTTTTAAATATAAGGAACGAGTTGACATAGTGAGCCTGTCTGTTGAGCGTACCATGGAAATAGCCTGTATTGAACTTGAACAACTTATTGTAATGAGCGTATACAGACCACCAGATTCATCCTTTGATTTATTCGAAAAGAAAATGGATGAAGTGTTGATTAAAATCAGCGATAAAAACATTTTTTTTATAATTTGTGGTGATTTTAATGTTAATCTGTTAGAGGATAATAATATTTGTACTAGATTAAAATCTTTATTTTTATGTCACAACATGAACTATCTGTTTTTGGAGCCTACTAGAATTACTGCAACATCTGCTACCTGCATTGACAATATATTTACTAACATTACGCCCATTTTCAAATCGGTCATCAATAAATTAACCTCTGATCACTCTGGTCAGATAGGTATATTCAATATTAAAATAAAAAAGGACCAAAAAGAGGATATTACATGTGTGCCCGTTAGTGACACTCGGCTTGAACACTACAGGAATAATATTTTAGATAAACTATGGGAAATACCATACAGTGACGATCCAAATTTGTTGTACAACTCAGTATTTAACCTTGTCAAAAATGAATATGATACGGTATTTAAATCAAAAACTATAAAAGTTAATAATAAAGCTTTGTTTAGTGATTGGGCGACAGTTGGAATTCATAGGAGCAGACGAAGATTATATGAACTCTATGAAGAGAAATCATATAACAAAAATACGGCCTTTCTAGATTATGTTCGTAGTTATTCAAAAATGTTTAAACGCGTTTGTGCCGTAGCTAAATCTAATTTCATTAAAAACAAAATTGAATCTAGTAGCAATGTAATGAAAACGACTTGGCAAATTATAAACAGAGAGACTGGAAAGGCCAAAGCTACACATAATAACTTCAAGCTTAAGATAGATAATCAATTGCTAAGTACAGACCTAGAAGTAGCAAAAGCTTTCGAAAATTTCTTTACGGACATTCCAGTTTCAACAACCAAGTCTTTAAATTCATCTCCCGCTGCTGCTGAATCTATACTTAAACAAAACTTTGAGGAATGTAAAACAGATTTTAAATTTAGGCACGTAAATAATGAAGACATTGTAAAAGCGTTTAAATCCCTGGAAATGAAAAAGACAGCTGACGCCCATGGTCTATCAGTAAAAATTATTAGTTCCATTGTAGATTGTATTGCACCTCACCTTTGTTGTATATTTAATCAATGTATAGATAGTGGTGTGTTTCCTGACTTGATGAAACTAAGTAAAGTTATACCTTTATTCAAAGCTGGTAGTACATCAGACCCCACCAATTTTAGACCCATATCGATACTACCAACGCTTAGCAAAATATTTGAAAAACTCATACTTAATCAATTGCAAAGTCATTTTTATCTCAATAATTTAATTCATATTGCTCAGTTTGGTTTCACAAAGGGTCGTTCAACAGCCGATGCTGGTGTTGAACTAATCGACAATATTTTTGATGCCTGGGAAGACGCAATGGATGCAATAGGTGTCTTCTGCGATCTATCCAAGGCTTTTGATTGCGTCCATCATGACACTCTTGTCAGGAAGTTACGCCATTATGGTGTAAAAGATCAGGCACTTGGCCTTCTGGAGTCATATCTAACAGATAGGGTTCAGATGGTCGATGTTAATGGGAAAATATCACCTGGGTCTTCAATAAGTATGGCCGTACCGCAAGGTTCAATTCTTGGTCCTTTCTTGTTTTTAGTATATATTAATGATTTACCTTACCTTGTTAAAGCAAAACATGGGTTAGTATTGTTTGCCGATGATACTTCTTTGATATTTAAAGTTAAAAGACAGCAATCAAATTATGACGAGGTAAACAATGCTATCTCTAGTATAGTGAACTGGTTTACTGTTAACAATTTATTACTTAATGAAAAGAAAACTAAATGTATTAAATTCGTTTTACCCAATGTGAACCCGGTAACTACAGACATATTTATAAAAGGACAGAGATTGGACCTTGTGCAGTCGACTGTCTTTTTGGGCATTACTTTAGACGCCAAACTACAATGGGATCCTCATATAAATAAATTGTCGAACAGACTGAGTTCGGCAGCGTTCGCAGTTAAAAAAATTAGAGCTCTTACCGACGTAGACACCGCTAGACTAGTCTACTTTAGTTACTTTCATAGTCTAATGACCTATGGTATTTTATTGTGGGGTCACGCTGCGAATGCTAATAGTATATTTATTCTGCAGAAACGGGCTGTTCGTGCAATTTATAGATTAGGGCCTAGAGTGTTACTGAGGGAAAAGTTTAAAGAAATCAATATTCTGACATTTGTGTCTCAATATATCTATGACAATCTTGTGTATGTAAAAAGAAATATAACTAATTTTCAGAAGTACAGTGATATACACAATTCCTCTTCATTGTAATAGGTATCGCGCGATATAATTTGTATTCGTCATCGCTTATAAGCGGTAAATGTAACTCGAAGAGTAGGTAGTTGTAACTTATTCTTGCTTTTACGTAGATAAGTTTGTATATTTCTTTGATGTTTTGCTGAAAGTTCTTGACTGGTAGAGATAGTCGTTTTGACATTCTAGTTGTTATGTGATTGAGTTGCTCGATCAGCTGAGCTGAAGTGAAGAGCTTGGTATCTAGATGGCCTCTGTAGACGTCTGTTAGGGCGTCCGTCAGCATTTTCTGATTTCTTTGTAAATACGATATTAACAGGCTTGCAGTTGCTACGGAAGAGGTGATGTCATTCATGATGTCGGCCTTGTATACTTTATTCTCTAGTTTCTTCATCGAAAGGCTTGTTTCTTGCATGAATTTCGAGATAACTTCAAATTGTTCTTTGATGAACTTCTAGTTTTTCTCCATGACGTCGTTTTCAGCTTCCACGATTAGAGTCTGATTTCGGATGAGTTCTAGCTGATATTCTTGGTTCGATTGTAGTTTTTCGATGTCTGCTGTGTATTTTTTCGCGAATTCTTCATCTAAGACACCGAATAGGGTGTGAGCGAGACTTCCGACTCCGTTGAAATACCCTCTTCGTTTTCTTGATAGGTGTTGAGTTCTCAGTAATTCGTTGAATCTCGATAGTTGATGGATTTCATGTCGCAATTGGTTGATCATCGGACAACAAGATGTCGGTTTTTCTGATTTATCAAAGAGCTTTTCGATTTGATCGATGTAGAGTTTGATATTTTTGGCTTAGGTTTAAACGATTACCAAAAACGCACCTATTTTACTACCAATAAATTCGAAATGACTGCCGGAGTGGATAAATGACCACCAAATTATGTTTGGATAAATGATCACCAAACTTCTTTTTATGTTTTATGTACTTAAGTTTATGTTTTAAGTATTTTTTGTTGTTCTTACATGTTCAACCTAACACGAAGGATAATGGGGGCTTCGCTTCGCTCACGCCCTTTACGCTTCACCTAAGCTACCGCAGTATTTTGCCCTGATATTTTTTGCAACTTTTGGTGTTCATTTAGCCATTTTGGGTAGGAAAAAATTATTTTGGTGATCAGATCATTATATTTGTTGCCGATGTTTTTTGTTGTGTTCCAATATGAAGTGAGATCTTAATAAACCAGTAGAGTCCACTTGTCGGGTATCAGTTGTATCGGATTATATTAGAACGGTCGATTCCCGTCTATTGGGTTAATGCTGTAGTCTGTTATTTTTGTAGCGGCGCTACTGATTGGTACGGTTAGCCCTTCTCGTGGTGGGCGCCATTCAGTGTAGGTACCACCCTTAGCTTTCAGAGTGACGAACCGTGTGTTGCCGTCGCTTCCCGGAAATAGGTCTTTCACTTTTCCCATAGCCTATTTTCCAGGTGGCAGGTTTGCTTCCTTTATTAGCCGCAATACAAGATCACCTTCTTTCAGGTTTTCTCGTTTTCTCGTTGATGAAGGTATTCATTAGACCATCTTTTCCAAAAGAGTTGATGCCTCATTTCTGTAAATCTCCATTTGTTCCTGAGATCGATATGTTTAATGTCACTGTGGTCATCTTGGTACAGTGACATGATGGGACTTCCCGTAACGAAGTGTCAAGATGTCATCTGGGTCTTTTGAGATAGGACAAAGAGGGCGGCTGTTTATACAGGCTTCGATTTGGTGCAGTAGTGTCGAAAACTGCTCAAATGTCAGCTTTTGATCTCCGAGGACCCTCTTCAGGTGATGTTTTGTTGATCGTAGTGCAGCTTCCCATAGTCCTACTGCTTCTGGAGCCAGTGGTGGATTAAAATGCCACAGTATCTCTAAGGAGTTGACTTCACTACATAATTTTTCCTCTTCCCCCCGGACCGCACATCTGAGTGGACAACTTACTAAATTGTCTATATATATAATCTAAATAAACTAAAAACTAATATTTATTCTTAAATTAAGTAAATTTAAATTCAGTTTAATACTCCTAGTAAAATAGAATACCTAATAGTAATAAAAATACACTATCAAATACCCTGAACATTAAACTCGAGGAATGTGAAGTGAAAGATGTTTATAGAACAAGTGCGAGGAAAGACTTAATCAAACCATTGATAGTGGAATTCTGCAGCGTCATGAAGAAGGATAATTTGCTTCGGACAGTTAAAGATTTTAACAAACAGAAATCGAACGACAACAAGCTGAACACTCAACATCTCAATTTCTCAGGACCAAGGAAAGGAGTATTCATTTCTGAGACACTCACCCCCCGAGCTCAACAACTTTTCTACAAAGCTAGATAGTTTGCAAAGGAGTTCAATTACGACTACTGTTGGATATCACGCGGGCTGATTTATCTACGTAAAGCCGAAAAATTGCCATACGTTCGGGTAAATTGTGAAAACGACATTGAAAAACTCAGAGTAGGCAAATGACTATATCGTTATTTTCTGGTGCATCTTTGTAACAATATTACTGAACAATTTGGCATGCACAATGGCATAGTCTCTTTATGTATATATTTTTTAATTGTATTCAAACCTACACTAAACTCAAACACACGTACACAACAAATACATCAACTAAAACAATACTCTCATACACAACATCATCATACACAAACATGCAATCATCCTTAACTGTTAAAATACAGATTATGAAGCCACTTCTAAGACAAATATCTCAACTTATTAAAATCTTATAACATAAATATGCATAATATTATAGAAGACATGGATCGTATGTCAATCTCTCAATCAATACTTTCTGAAACCGCAATCTGTCACAAATATGTACCCTCAACAAATAATTGTCTAAAAATAATAACACAGAATATCCGAAGTATTGGCTGTAATATGCCAGGTTTTTTGGTCCTCCTTCACGAATTGAAAGTAGACTGTGATATTCTAATACTCACAGAATGTTGGCTTTCTTGTAACACCGCGCCGCGGGCCGCCGCGCCCGCAGCAGGCCCCGCCGCCCCGCTCGCACCCGCTTCATATAATAACGATGAGATCCTGTCTCATAAATCCGTCGTTCCTCCGTCCGTTATTAAAGGTCGTGGCCGTGAACGTTTCCGGTCCGTCAGGTACCGTAGACACCTATGCATTGTTGGATGATGGTGCATCAGCGTCTTTCTTAGATTTGGAGATAGCTGCTAAATTAGGAGTCTGCGGGCCCGAGAGACAAATACGTCTCGACTGCGTAGGCGGGTTAAGCAAAGACACGACGGTTCAGTATGTTGATTTTCATATAAAGGGACGCCACGCAAAAGAGACTTATATGATTCGTAGGGCTCGGGCAATTAACGGGTTAGGTTGTGCAGCGCGACCGACGATTGATAAATCTGACGTGTTAAAATTTAGTTACCTTTCTGACATAAAGGAAGAATTTTGCTATGACAACGTAAAACCGACAATTATCATTGGCATTGACAACTGGCATCTTACTATGTCTAGGGCCACTCGTAAGGGTTCTAGGACACAGCCGGTTGCAATTCATACCGCCTTAGGGTGGGTTTTATTCGGTTTTGGCTGTAGCAAGACGACGCCAGTTGACACTGTCAAGTCAACCATGCGACTGTTAGTGAGCCCCTGGTCGTAGATATTAGTGATCGCGCGGTATTAGAACAAATAATTCGTGAGCAATATAGTATAGATTCGATTGGCATTTCTAAACGCGAAGCGCGCAGCTCCGATGACGAACGAGCTGTCCAAATTCTTGAGCGCACGGCACGACGCCTACCGAGCGGTCGTTATGAAGTCGGGCTTCTTTGGAAAACTGACAATTTATTTGTGCCTGACAGTTCTAAGCTTGCCTTGTCTAGGTTTCTTAGAAAAAAAGATGTGCAGGGACTCTAACTATGCAGAGCGATACCGTCAAAATATACACGACATGATTCGGAAGGGTTATGCCGAATTGTGCACGGAAGTGCATACCGCCAAGTCGCCTGTTTGGGTTCTGCCACATTTCGGTGTAACCAATCCGAATAAGCCGAATAAATTAATATTAGTCCATGATGCTGCTGCGAAAAGTCAAGGAGTTTCCCTGAATTCGCTCCTGCTAACCGGTCCTGACCTATTTATTTATTTATTTATTTTATTTATTTATTTAAAATTTGGAAAACCAACAGCTATAAAACAATTTTTTTAAAAACTAAAATAGAAATAGAAAGCCAATTACAGGTATTCACTTATAGAAATAGAGCAAAAATTAAACGTGGGAACACTCATCATATTTGTCACACTTGCCAATTAAAACAAACAGTGAGATATTGACACAAAAACCATATTAAAAAAAGATAAAAACTATGCACTAAAAAGTTAAGGGTTAGGCACCGCCTTGCCTTGACAATATTGGTATGAAATATATCTATGTCCAACAACTTGCTAAAACAATTAACAGTCCTGCTTGCTCGTATCAAAAATGAATTTTGTCTATAGTTAGTTGAGGCTCTAGGCACATTTAATGGAGGGTTGAATCTGAGTGACCGCTGTGGAACAACAAATTTAAGTTTGCTCAGGAGGACCGGACAATCGATGTCATTATTAATTATTTTCAACATATATAGGTAATCGGCAATATTCCGCCTATTTTGAAGAGGTAAAAAGTGAAATTTATATTTCAGAGATTTAGATAGTTATTGGATTTATAGGGAATTTTAACTCTAAAACATAGGTACCTCAGGAGCCGCTTTTGGATATTTTCAATACGATCTATATAAGTGGCATAGTTCGGGTTCCATATCTGAGACGCATACTCAAGGTTACTTCTTACAAATGTACAATATAATAGTTTTATAGTTGTTTAATATTTATGCTTCGGAACGCACCTCCTTTTGTTGCGCGACTCGGAACCATGCGTTGTTCACTAGCGGAAACAGAACCGCAGCTGTAACTCGTACCAACGAGATGAAAAATTGGAGGTTATCTTTTCTCGTCGGGAGAAAAAACATGTCTGCTCAGGCGTCGGGCCAGTGATTGTAATACAGGCGTCGGGCCTGGTCGGAGTGCTCATCATAAACATCGTCGGGAAATAAGTAGATTCGCGTCAGCGGTTGAGTGATCCGTGTTGATTGGACATCGTCGTATCGGACGGCGACTCCTCGTGTCGGCTAGGTTCGGTTCCTCTCCTATCCCAAACTTGTGCTCCTATCCCGCATTCCTGCCTCGAATCGAGCTTTCGATCTCCGGTCTGCGACGACAAGGTAAGGTAAATCAAGATTTTCTCTCCCGTGCTGGCAACAACCCAGCCCCTCATGATTCCACGCCGTTCGGTTGAGGCGTGGAATTAAACATTTTGGTAGCAGGCGCGGTTTCCTAGTGGGAAATCATCGATTCACGGTTGTAGGGTTGGGTTTTTGCCACATTGTAGGTGGGAGAAAAGAATATCTCAGATTGGCCGGCAAATCGGCAATGAGTCTGTGGTCGGTACCACAATTAAAGTTCATTTCGGTTAGTGAAAGTATAAGTGTCAATTTAGTTAACAATTATTATAAATTTGTAGTCGGAAACTACTGCTTGTGCGCATAAAAGATTGAACAGTCATTCTGCGAAGTAACTACATTGTATTACTTGCGGTAGAACGTCGGGTTCTATAGTACTGCAGTGTTATTTCGGTTTACAGAGCAGGGTCAGGCTATTTAAGGGGTATTAAGCTGATTTTGCTGACCTCAGTAGAAGTGTGGGTCATATCGGAGGGGCCACTTCTAGAAGGTCACAGCTTATTATTTTGTATTGTTTTCATAATCAAGTTTTGTGGGTTATTTTTGTATTGTGTTTTATGGTGGCATTCTCTAATTGATTTAGAGTGTATATTTATAAGGTGTATGTCCACAGGGCGACCATATTAAATATTGTTTAGGATTTAATTGTTTTAGTGGTTGCCTTGGTTTTTACAACTTAGTTTTAATTTCTGTGCCCAGCGCTGGCGGGCAAGTGCTGGTCTCTGGCTGTGCTTAGTTCGGTAGTGAAGCATAGGACCAGAAACAATTGAATCGGTAACCATGGCACCTTCGCCCTTGACGGTACTGCGGTATGGTGTCCGTGAGGAGATGAGATGGCTCGCCCATACTCACAAGTATGTGGAGCGACCTGACATGGACGATGTCCTGCTCAAGCGTGTGGAGGACGCAATGACACGCGTTGGGAAGGTGTGTCGGCTGGCTGCGGAGGCTGAAGCCCTCGGGCTTACGGATGAGGCCTCGGTGGCTGCAGTGAAGCAGCTCTGCGCGGATGCTGACCAAGCGATGGAGTGCTTGGGCGACATCGAGCGTCGCGCCGAAAAAATTAAGCGGTCGCGTCGGGATGACCGCGGGGAGGGTAGCGGAGACCTGCTCCCTAAGGGTGTTGTTGGACGGCTGCCGCACCTGGAGATTCCGGCCTTCGGTGGGGCAATTGATGAGTGGCCGGCATTCATCAATTTATTCGATAGTCTGGTCCACGGTCGGGACGACCTGGACAACGCCTACAAGTTGGCCCAACTATTGATGGCACTGCGGGGTGAACCGAAGGAGTTGGTCGGTCACCTAACGGTCACGGCGGGCAATTATGAGATTGCCCGGGCCATATTGTTTGTCCGCTACCAACACAAACGGCGGTTGGTTGATGCGCAGCTGGGGAAGCTGTTTAGCATCCCAAGAGTAACCCGGGATGTTGACATCCGGGTACAGGTGCTCAACCCTGTGCTGGTGGCCACTAAGGCCCTTCAGAACCTTGGTCTGCCGGTAGACCAATGGTCATATATCGTGTTATATATGGTTTTGTCACGGTTGCCTGCAGCTGTTCAAAGTCGGTTTGAACAGCTGCATGGGGGCAGTAGCTCGGAACTGCCCACGCTCGTCCAATTAACGGATTTTTTGGAGGGTGAATGCAGGCGATGCGACACATTGGATTCGGAGGCCAGTGTGCAGCGCCAACCCGCGCGGATGCGGGAGGGGCCGCGCCCCCCACCCCCACGGGGGGGTGGGCGGTCAAAACAATTTGGCGTTTTGAGTGCCGCGCCGTCGGGCGACGGCTGTGTGCACTGCGACAGTGCCGGTCATGAAGTGACCAGTTGCGCCAACTTTAAGGCGCTCGGTGTGGCTGCCCGCAGGAAGGTGGTCTTCCGCCACCGATTGTGTTTCGGTTGTTTGGGGCCGCACCCGCTGAGCGAGTGCTCACGCACGTCCCCCTGTGGGTGCTGTGGTGGCAAGCACCACATCGTGTTGTGCCTGAACCGGTCAGGCCCTTTGGACGGTCACCAGGGCCGGACTCAGGTTGGTCGGTCACAGGGCCCAACCAGGGCCGGACCCAGTCCCCCTCCGGGCAACGGGAGTCACCAACGGGGTGACTGGGGTACCCGCGGACCGGACCCCCCCGAGGGGAAGGGGGCAGCGCGGGGGGTAACAGGCGGGATAGCCGGGGTTCGGTCGCCGCTGTCCAGGGTCAGCGAGGACTTCGGGCCGCTGGCTCACCGCGTGTTACGGGCGGGTGTCAGATGGCACCTATGAGTGGCGAAAAGGCTGGGAGCCCACCACCTTCTGCGCCACCCTGCCCGTCGCTCTGGGAGGCGAACAGGGAGGCGAACAGTCGGATGTCGCCCCCATTCCTAGAGCGCCCCAGGTTGGATCCGCTCTCCCCCCTCCATCCACGGTGGCCACCGGGCACACCGTACACAGTCCGGTATGGTCGGGTACCGGGACAGCGAGGGGCCTATTATGCGGGTTGGGACCCCCTAATGTACATACGGTCTGATATGCCACCGGTGGCATATCAGCAGCCGAGTTACCAGGCCGACGGGGGTCCCAGCGGGTTCGGATCCCGCGGAGGTTCCCGCTAGGGACACGCAGCCCACTTACAGGGTGCCGCCACTCCACAGACGGTCATGCTCCCCACCGCCTCGGTGATAGCGTGGAGTTCGGACGGCAAATCTCGTGTGGCACGAGCGCTATTGGACTCGGGGGCCCAGGGGTGCTTAGTCTCGTGCAACCTTGTAAGACGGTTGGGCATTTCGGTAAGGGAGTATCCACATTCCATTCGGGGAATTGGGAACACGGAGGTCGGTTCCGTTAAGGGAGTATGTCGGATTACTCTCTCGTCACGGGTGGATTCATCGGTGAATCTGACGGTCACGGCATTAGTCATGCCTAATGTGATGGGCTCACACCCTCACGTACGGTTGTCGCCCTCGGTGCGACAGTTGGTCGCTGGGTTGTCACTGGCTGACCCGGAGTTCGATATTCCGGGCCCAGTAGACTTTTTATTGGGTGTCGATGCCTTGGGATACCTGTTAGTGCCAGGTGTCCACGTGTTGCAGGCGACTGGTCTGGTTTCGGTCAACACCAGACTGGGCCATGCGGAGATGGGTCCGGTCATGCCGGCTGCCCCACGCCTAGCGACTCGTAGTCCCTTATTCGGTTCTGTACTCTCGGAGGTGATACAGAAGTTTTGGGAGGTGGAGGAACCACCTACGGTCCGCCGGTTGGACCCGGTTGAAGAAGAGTGTGAACAGTTTTATCGGAACAATACTGGTTGCCTTCGGTCAGGTCGATTTCTCACACGTCTTCCATTTCGGAGTGATCGCCGCCGCTGGGCAGTTCACACCATGCAGCCGAGACGCGGCTTCTGTCGATGGAACGACGCATGAAGCGTGACGGGATTTTCCGGCAGAAGTACGTCGACTTCATGCGGGAATACGAGTCGCTCGGGCACATGTCGGTTTCGGGTATCGACTGGAAGCGTGAAGACCACTGCTTCCTGCCCCATCACGCGGTCTTGAGGACCCCGGAGGGCAAAATACGGGTATTGTTCGATGGATCGGCATCAACATCTAACGGCATGAACCTGAACCAGTGTTTGCATTCAGGGCCGAAGTTGAACCATGACATCGCGGATGTTATCACACGGTTCCGTCGACACAATGTTGTGTTTGTAGCTGACATCCGGATGATGTTTAGACAGACGGTCATTCACCCTGACGATAGACGGTATCAGCTGATACTGTGGCGAGAGAGCCCAGATCAGCCCATCAGGGTGTACGAGCTGAACTCCAACACGTACGGGCTACGGTCTAGTCCTTATTTGGCGATTCGCACTCTGCGGGAGTTAGCGGATCGAGAACGGTTAAACCCTAGAGGAGCAGCGATCCTGGAGCAGGACCTCTACGTGGACGATATCTGTACCGGTGCAGATTCCGTAGAGAAGGCGCTCGCTCGACGGGACGAGCTAGTTGAGCTCTTACGGGGTGGAGGTTACGAGCTCCGGAAATGGATGTCGAACTCTCCAGAGTTACTGACTGGTCTTCCGGATGACTACCAGCAGGATCCCCACATTTTTGAAAATTTGGAAAATCCAAATATGTTGTCGGTATTAGGCGTCCAGTACCAGCCGGTGTCAGACATGTTTTCGTATCGGGTCGAGTTGGACTCCCCGAAGGTCTGGACGAAACGGAACGTCCTTTCAACGGTGGCTAGGACATTTGATCCAAACGGGTGGATCACCCCGGTAACATTTCAGCTCAAGTGTTTTATGCAGCAATTGTGGTCTGCTGAGCTGAAATGGGACGACCCGATCGGCGGGTCATTGAGCTCAGAGTGGGACTCGTTCTTTTCGACCCTCCCTGGCATCAATGGGATTTCACTGCCACGGAGGTTGGTCCCCACCAAACGATACACCGCCACCCTGCATGGGTTTTGCGATGCCTCGGAGAAGGGCTACGGAGCTGCGGTATATCTGCGTACGGTCGACTCCTCGGGGGAGGTTGATGTGCGGTTGGTCATGGCCAAGAGCAAGGTTGCGCCGTTGCGCACTCGCCTGACCATTCCCAAGTTAGAGCTTTCGGGAGCGGCTCTCCTGACTCGTCTGCTCAACCACACGATGACGGTTCTTCGTGTGTCAATAGCGTTGGAAGATACGGTCTACGCTTGGACGGACAGCCAGAACGTGTTATGCTGGCTGAAGGCTTCAGTTCACAAGCTGGAGATTTTTGTGGCGAATCGGGTTTCGCAGATTTTGAATTCGGAGGTTCCCTTAATCTGGAGACATGTTCCAGGGGAAATGAACCCAGCAGACTGTGCGTCTCGTGGGTGTCACGCTCCTGAGTTGGTTGGACATCCCTTGTGGTGGGGTCCAAAATGGTTGACTCAAGCCGAATCGGATTGGCCAATGAGTCCACGCGTTACCACGGCGAACGGCGCCTTGACAGTCGGTGTCTGTACGACGCAACCATAGCCGGAAGAGGAGTTCAGCCTGCTGGAACGGTACAGCTCGCTCGACAAGCTGGTCAATGTGACCGCCTGGATCTGCCGATTTGCGCGGAATTGTCGGAATTCTGAGGCGCAACGAGTGCGGACACAGGTCCTGACACCACGGGAACGGAACCATGCGTTGTTCGCATTGGTACGGAACGTGCAGACGGTGCACTTTAAGTCCGAATTGGACATTCTGAGACGCGGACGCGTCCAACTGAAGGGAGCTGTGGCTCGGCTCAACCCGTTTATTGACCCTCAAGGATTGCTGAGGGTAGGAGGTCGGCTGCGGAATGCCAACCTGCCTTATACGGCTCGCCACCCGTTGTTACTCCCTAGGAAAGGGAAGTTGGTCGAACTGTTGATACAGGATCGACACATTCGGAATGGGCATATCGGATGCCACGCCTTGATGGCGTTTCTCCAGCGCGAGTTCTGGATTCTATCGGGAAGACGCTTGGTGCGTAGCGTCCTATTTCGGTGCCTGCCTTGTTATCGGGCTAAGGCGGCTACGATGCAGCCCCAGATGGGCGATTTGCCCTCGGATAGGGTTAACGAAATCCGGCCCTTTGCGGGTGTCGGAACGGATTTCGCGGGACCATTCATGGTCAAGTCTTCACAGCTACGGAACGCCAGATTAGTGAAGGCATACCTGTGCGTCTTCGTGTGCTTGGCCACAAAGGCAGTCCACTTGGAGGTGGTCAGTGACCTCACTACAGAGGCATTTATCGCATGTCTAGATCAGTTCGTCTCACGAAGGGGCCTCCCGACATTAATCCGTTCGGACAACGGCACAAATTTTGTCGGAGCCAGGCGATATCTGCAGGAGGTCACTCAATTCCTGAACGGTAACCAGGATGCCATCGGTACGGCTTGCTCCCGACGAGGGATTGAATGGGTTTTCAGTCCGCCGGGATGTCCTCATTGGGGAGGAATATTTGAGGCTGCGGTTAAATCGGCTAAGTCGCACCTGACGAGGATCATCGGTGAGACCTCTCTACGCTTTGAAGAGCTTGCGACGCTGTTCTGTAAGATTGAAATGACACTGAACTCGCGTCCGTTGTGCCCGCTCAGTTCGGATCCAAATGATTTGGAAGCGTTTACTCCGGGTCACTTCCTGATAGGTCAGCCCCTTAACGCCCTGCCAGAATACCCATTCGGAGATGTTAAGTTAAGTCGGTTAACTAGGTGGCAGATGTTGCAGCAGATGACTCAAGATTTTTGGAAACGGTGGTCCCTTGAGTACTTGCACATCTTGCAGCAGAGCCTTAAGTGGACTGACCGGACGAGCCCCCCTCAAGTCGGTGATTTGGTGCTGATTAAGGATGCGAACCTGCCATCATTGAGATGGAGACGAGGACGGATCGTCAAATTGTACACGGGTCGGGATGGCACGCCTCGATCAGCAGAAGTCAAGGTGGGGGACTCGGTCCTCAAGAGAGCGGTCGCAACACTTTCTCGCCTTCCTATTGATTAGCGACAGGTTCGGGCCTGTCCGGGCAGGTGACTGTTTAATATTTATGCTTCGGAACGCACCTCCTTTTGTTGCGCGACTCGGAACCATGCGTTGTTCACTAGCGGAAACAGAACCGCAGCTGTCACTCGTACCAACGAGATGAAAAATTGGAGGTTATCTTTTCTCGTCGGGAGAAAAAACATGTCTGCTCAGGCGTCGGGCCAGTGATTGTAATTCGGTGTAACAATTGTAATACAGGCGTCGGGCCTGGTCGGAGTGCTCATCATAAACATCGTCGGGAAATAAGTAGATTCGCGTCAGCGGTTGAGTGATTCGTGGTGAAGGTTGAAGTTGTACGGTCTCCAACTCGTCGTATGCGGACGGCGACTCCTCGTGTCGGCAAGGTTCGGTTCCTCTCCTATCCCAAACTTGTGCTCCTATCCCGCATTCCTGCCTCGAATCGAGCTTTCGATCTCCGGTCTGCGACGACAAGGTAAGGTAAATCAAGATTTTCTCTCCCGTGCTGGCAACAACCCAGCCCCTCATGATTCCACGCCGTTCGGTTGAGGCGTGGAATTAAACAATAGTTTTGATATTAGTAAAACTCTTAGATATTCGCATAACAAAACCCAGTGATTTCGAAGCTTTATTGACAATTTTATCAACATGACGATCAAAGAGCAACCTTGAGTCATGGTGTACACCGAGATCACGCATTATATTACATCTAGAAAGATCCTGGCCTTGTAAAGTATAGTTTGTGTGAAGAACATTGAATTTACGGGTAAAAGTACAGACGAAACATTTAGAAGGATTCAGCTCTAACTTATTGATACGGCAATAATCTTCTAAGCGAGTGAGATCTGCCTGAAGGGCAATCACATCAACATGAGATGATATAATAGAATAAATTTTCATATCATCTGCGAAACTCAATAGATTTGATGAATTAAAACTTTACTTACTTTTATATATGTATATATAAGTAGTATATGTTTGATATATATTTTATTTTTTGCTTTTGTATTTTATTTAGTGTAAATCATTTACTATATCATTTATTTTATTTTCATTCATTCATTTTTTTATTATATCATTTATTATGTTTTAGTTGTAAACAATTAGATGTGTACAGTTTTATTGCGCACTAGGACTCTCCTGTTGCACAATTTTTCCTGTCCTGCCTAGGTTTGCTGGTAGAAATCTCTCTTTAGAGATAAGCTCGCCTTTGCTCATAAAATGTTTTGTTACCTTACTATTAAGATTTCTGTGCAATAAAGAATAAAGAATAAAGAATAAAGAATAAAACACGATTCGGTATCTCCCACATAAATGATAAACAATAAAGGACCAAGCAGGGATCCCTGAGGGTCTCCGCTTGGAACAGGGACCCAACTAGAAACGTAATTGTTGAGGACGACAGCCTGGGATCTATTATCGATATAAGATGAAAACCACCTCAGCAGATCACCATGTATTCCCGTTCCAATAAGCTTATTTATCAATGTATTATGATCTATTCTATCAAACGCCTTACTATAATCTGTATATATAACATCGACTTGCTGACTATTATCCATTGCTTCAGTGATGTAATCATTCAGGAGTATGAGGTTTGACACTGTGGATTTTCCTCTCAAGAATCCATGTTGAAATGGGCTAAATGTACTTTTTAAGACACCGTACACTTGGTTATAAACTATTGTTTCGAAAACTTTGGCAATAATGCATAGTTTGGATATAGGTCTATAATTGCTTATTTCCGTTTTAGAATCCTTCTTATGGACTGGGGTTATAAAAGCAGATTTCCATAGGCTAGGAACAATATTACATGAAAGTGATTTACTAAATAAGGCAGCCATTGGATAGGCGATAGTTGAAGAACTCTTTAGAAGGAATTTCGACGAGATATTATCTGGACCGGGTGCTTTTGATGTATCTAGTTTATTCAGCAAAATCTTAACTTCCATAGGGTTAACCTCAATATTGCCTAAATCAGTGGTTATATTATTAGGAGTTGAATGACCAATGGCAGTAGTATTAAGTGAGGGAGATGAATTAAAACCTTTCGTAGGGTTAAGGAAAGTAGACTGAAAAAATGTGGAGAATACATTACAAATTGTCTCCTCACTAGAAAAAGTAGTATTATTATATGTCATCGAGCTTGGGATAGATAGAGATTGAGATCTATTTTTTACGAAACTCCAGAAATGCTTAGGATTTTTTATTATTGCATCCTCAGTCGACTGAATATAATTTTGATAACAACTCGATTCCAAGCGATTAACTCTGTCACGCAAAAGCATATAGGTTAGTTCGTCTGATCTATTACCATATTTTTTGAATTTTACTAAAAACTTATACTTTTCCTTAATAGCTTTTTTAAAGCTGTATTATACCATATAGGATACGAATAGTTACGGATGCCTTTAATTGGTATATACTTACTATGTAGATCATATATAAATTTATTAAATAAAGTAACGCACTCATCAATTCAACAGGATAGAAACTTGGCATTCCAATCGACACTACTAATTGCATTATTTATTGATTCAAAATCGCCCTTGTCAAATACATAGCGGGTACGCGGCGCATAGTCTAATGATGGGGTTTCGAATGCTTTAGCATTTAACAATAGAACAGGATGATGCAAATCAATTTTTTTCGTTAGAGGGTCAACACACTTAGATACCGTTATCAATTGATTAGAATAAACTAGATCAAGAATTCTATCAGACGCGTTGGTTATTCCGTTATACTGATCGAAACCCAAGGCACTCATTTCATCAGTTAGCAAAAATTCGTCCGTACTACTAATATTTGACGGGTAAAATCTCGAATGATCGGTAGGTGTGGTAGCCCAAACAATGCCGCTCAGATTAAAGTCCCCAACAATAAGGAACGCATCGGACGGGTTATTTGAAACAGCGTTGTTGAGATTAGTAAGAAAATTAGATAATTGAGAACTAAATGACAAGCCATTGTTCTGTGCACACAAATATATCACGCACAGGTACAAGTCAATCCACTTACGTGTAAGAGCTTGTTTTATACGTAGACATAACCAGAGGTCTTCTGCCGTGGAGTTGAAATGGGGCAATAATTTAACTTGCAAGTGCTTACGCGTAGCTATCAGGACACCACCGCCCATTACTTGATCAGTTGAGCAGTAGTCGCGGTCTCTACGCCAAACTAGGTACCGATCATCCAAGAACTCGGAGTTAGATATACTATCCAATAACCATGTCTCAGTTAAGATTATTACATCATATGCACTCAAACACGCATTACGATAAACCTCCTCAGTTTTCGTTCGTAGTCCACGTACGTTCTGATAATAAATACTTAAGCCATTAAACGAAATCATTGCAAACTAAAACAAACATAGCAACACAATAAGCAGCGGTATGAAAAGCCAGAATAATAAACAATTTTGGTAAAAACACAATAGAATATAGATATAGTGAGCGCGGGTAGGTTTATAGATCCACAGTGAAATCGCCAAGCGTGCGAAGGAAATAGATAGTTTGCGAAATTAATGTGAGCAAATGAGATGGACGCCTCATTCCGCGAGGATAACATGATACGATAGTAACAAGCTGTTGTTAAGACAGGGGTGCACAACAATTTACAAAGTGACGAAACTACAGTAATTGGTGACCAACATATTAAGCAATTTTGTTTAAATCATTTGCACGTCTGATTACGATCACTTTTGAAGAGTCGTCGCGGCGCACGTGTATTTTACCGTGCTTTATCCACACAAATTTGAAACTCTTCTCCCGAGCAGTGGTCTTCGTTAAAGTGAGTAGATTTTCTGGTCCATACTCAAGTGGTCATTAATGTACACTCTGCCAGTAGCTCCTTGGAACCCGATATCCGCGGCCACCAACTTTTCAGCACGTGCTGCCGCGATGAAATCTTCCTTAATATATCTGTTTAAAAAACCGACTATTATAAGTTTCTCTTTAGTATTGTGCATAGGAACCCTAGATATATAATTAATCTGGGACTTAGGCACAGCGTAACCAATTTTGCTGCTGACCTTCTCAACGATTGAAAAGAGGTTTTCATCCTTCTTGATAGGTACTCCCTTTAATTCAATATTGTTCAGCCGCGATCTTTGTTCCTGGGCAGATAATTCGAGCTTTGTGTTGGTTGATTCCTTTTGCAAATTATGGACACTATCCTGAAATTTCTCCAGGTTGGTTACCCTGGTCTCAACACTAGTAAGCCTTCCACCGAGCTCCACGACTTTTTCACTCATGTAGATACATGTGTCTTTGAGGTTGGACAGCTCTTTTTCGATGGTCTGCATATCTTCCTTGAGTCCTGTCATGCCAGACATATGGCGTTTAAGGTCCCGGAGCTCCTTCAATATGGTGTCCAGAGAGGCAGGCTCGCCGGGGGTGGGTGCAGCAGGTGACGGAGCACGGCACGTTGGACACTTTTGCAGCCCCTGCTTGGAATCCTTTTGCGTTTTAGGGAAGGGAAAGTTGCCCTGATGGGAGACATACGCGAGATGTTTCCTCAAGTGAAAATTCGCGTGGAGGATCGTGATGCGCAAAGATTTCTCTGGCGTGACAACCCTACAGAGCCAATTAAGACATACCGCATGTCATCAATGATTTTCGGTGCCGCATCTAGTCCTTTCACTGCCATTTACATTAAAAATAAGAATGCAGTGGAGTGGCAAGAGCGCTATCCAGCCGCGGCTCGAGCCATCATAGTCGATCACTATATGGATGACTGTATAGTGAGCCAAGACTCGATCGATGAAGCTGCTAAACTTTCCGCAGAGATTCACCATATCCATCGACATGCTGGTTTCGAAATGCGGGCGTGGGCCTCAAACGAACCCTCTGCTCTCTCACTTTTGCCAAAAGAGAGCTTGGTTGAGGTCCCTGTAGCTAGTCACGATGTAGATGTTGACCTTGGCCGCCTCGCCACGCCCGTGCGCACTCTTGGCCTTATTTGGCAACCCGTCGCCGATACAATTGGTTTTAACACGGGAATAAGCAACAATTGTGCGTTGCCAAATAAGTTTACCAAGCGCGAAGTGTTGGCTCACGTCATGCGGGTTTTCGACCCACTCGGAATTCTAGCGCCAGCAGTAGTGACAGGCCTTATTATGTTCCAGAATGCATGGCGTAAGGGTCTTGACTGGGATGAGGAGCTCTCGCAGAATGACAGTGCGGCGTGGAGACATTGGTTTGAAGATTTATTTGCCGCTTCCCGATTGCAGATCCCACGCTGCTACTGTCCTGGCGAGTTGAAAGTAGATAAGTGCGAGCTTCACGTTTTCTGTGACGCAAGCGAGTCTGCCTTTTCTGCGGTCGCGTATTGGCGTTTTATTAAGGAAAACGGTGACGTAAAGCTTGCGCTTATATGTAGTAAAGTTCGCGTAGCTCCTCTAAAACCAATTTCCATAAATCGTTTGGAACTTCAAGGAGCTTTGGTTGCAGCTCGCCTCGCCTCCAGTATTTGTGAAGCTCACAGACTCAAACCTGTCAAACGCATATTCTGGTGCGATTCTATGACAGTTTTGGGTTGGCTCCGAAGCGAGGCGCGTCTGTTCAAGTCATTCGTGTCACATAGAGTAGGCGAGATTATAGAGATAACTGACGTGAAGGAATGGCGCTGGGTGCCAAGTCATTTAAACGTTGCGGACGATGCAACTCGCATCAAGCGCGTCACGTTGTCTCCTGAGTCACGCTGGATATCAGGGCCTGCATTTTTGCTCTCTTCGGAGTGGCCCACTGAGCCCTGTGCACCTGAGTATACAGGTTTAGAAGAGTGCAAACACGCAGTGCGTCCCGACTTAGTTCACCTAATTAGTGACGTTGCCAAGCATGAGCCAGTTTCAGCCGATCCTGAGCGTTTCAGCTCTTGGCTCAGACTGGTGCGTGCAACTGCTACAGCGCATAAGTATCTCACATTACTGCGAATGCGTAGTCTAACTCGAAGGGGCTTATGTGTAGATAATTTAGTTCGATTAGAGGGAGGACTTTGTACTTTTATGTTTCAGCCTACGAGTCAATGGCAACAGTTCACTGCTCCGAGTTCCTCACATGGCTCAGCTAGAGTTTTGGCCGCCACTGACATTCGTCTAGCAGAGACGCACATCTTGCTCAAGTCCCAGTGGGGCTCATTTCTCAGCGAGATGACGCACCTCAATTGTCGTCCTGCTCAGCTCTTGCCACGCTCCAGTCGCCTGTCCAAACTGGGGGTTCTCATCGGGGAAGATAGACTGATCGCTGTTTCTGGTTCCCACGACACGAGGTATCCTAGTTTGGGGCCAGAAGCAATCTATGTGCCTGTATGTAAGTGTTCGTGTTTTATGTTTTGACTTCTAAGATGGAACCCTAATAAGCTGGTTACTGTGGAATCTGTGATACTCTACTCAAATAGTACACAGTAATATGTGCTGTCAGAATAGTCTTTCCCAGCTAATAGCTGAATAAGTGTACACACGTGACTTTTATTAATAAAAGTCACGTGTGTACACTTATTCAGCTTAGTTTTTAAGAACTAAGCTGTATAAATGGCGTGAAGGCATCGCTTAATCAGACTGGAAAGTATCGCCATTTTTAACAAATACTATATTATTTCTATGCTTAATTGTAAGGTTTTTTGGTGACAAAACGCATGAAATCACAAAAAAACTAGACAGTAAACAGTAATTTTGGGCAATCTATGAGTCCAGAAACGATCTTGAACAGGAGAAATTGGTCAAAAATCGACCTTCTGCTCTCAAGGGAATACATATTAAAGGAAGATAGCCATTTTTGTAAGAAGTTTTGGGTGTTATGCTTATGCTTATTCTGTAACCCTGTTTGTAAGAGAGTCTTTAACTAAACTTGAATTTAGATTCTAGATTGAGTGTGATGTATGGAAGCTGTATGTTATTAGGATGTCTGATTGTGAAATGTTGGTAATTTACGTGGACAGCACAGCTTGAAAGACGCGGACTGGGCTAGGGACCCGTGCCGTCTCGCTAGCCACGATTAGTGGGAGGCGCTTAGCGAAGCCTCTCCTTCTTCCTTGCCGCAGACGCCCGTAGCCTCCAATACCACAAGTTACCGCGCAACGTCTGACACAGCAGTGCCTATACCCGACGTTGCGACTTTCGTCTCCCTCTCAGCGGGAGGGGTGCAAGAGGAGGGGAGGAGGGGCGTCCGGCGTCTGGTCGAAGAAAAACACTCCTTTCTTCAAAATGATGTTGGCTCGGAGTAGCTTCTTTAGAGTTGCTCATTTCACGTAGTAGTAACTTCTTGTAAATGCTTGTATATGATGCGTGAATTCAACCAACCGTATGGTCGTCGGAGTGTTCTCGCGCGAAGCGCGGGAACCACTACGGTTGCGGGGTCGAGGACTTATTTGTTGCCTCATGCCCGCGGCGTCAACTCTGGGGGTCACGTCCCCTCCGATCTTGGGTGGCCCCTACTTGTCAGGGGCCTCGCGTGGCCTTCGCTGTGCCGTGCTTTCGCCGTCTATTGGCATACACTGGCGACGACGGTGCGTGAGCTTCTTCTTCTTCACTGTGCCTTGCTTTCACCCTCTTCTGCGGGCTTACACTGGCGACAGTGGGATCGACAGCAACTCTCTAAGTAGAGGTCTGCCTTCAGGCGGTCGTGCGTGGTGCGGTGCGATATCGTGGAGATGTGCGTGGCGGCTGTTTTCGGCGCATTCATACATGCGCCGGGCCAGCCGCGCGACGAATTTCTCCACGGTGGGCATCCGGGTATCTCTCGCGATGGTGGTATTCCGCACGTACCGCCCAGCCCACATGGACCACGTCATCTTGAAGGCGGGCAGCTCCAACTCTTCGTGGACGAGGTCCCGTCTCACGAGGACCGCCGTGCCTCTGTACGGCACGTCCCTCGGAGATAACTCGTCACGGCGGTACACGAAGAAGTTGGGCAGTCGGAGCTCTCGGTCGGGGTGCAGCTTCGTCTCGCACAGAAGCACTACATGCACATCATGCTCCTGCACGAGTAGCCTCAGGTCAGTCATCTTCAAGGCGATCCCGTCCGGGTTCCAGAACACAAGCCTCAGGTCCTTAGGCATTGTGTCCGAACGCGATTGTGGCCTTCAAGGTGGAGAGCCCCCGCACCAGGGGCAGCAACGGATCGCGTCTATCCACGATAGCCTGTATGGCCGCGCTTTTAAGGTCGATAGCGTCGAACAGCGCGGCCTGAGTGGAGCTTCCTGGCGCTCCGTGGACAGAGATGCGGGTGCAACCGGCTCCCGCGGGCGGGGGCGGGCTGGCAGTGGGGGGCGGTTCGCGGGTTGTGTGGGCTCAAGTGACGGCTCGGAGCGGCGCGGCGGCGCGGCGGGCTCTGCCGACGCTTTCTTGTTGCGGCGCCTCTTGCCCCGCTTCCTCCGGGGTTTCGCCTCTTCGCCTCGAGTGGTGGGCGGGTTGGCTGGTGACCGAATAGTAGCTTTATAAATGTCTCTATATCAAGACTTATAATGATGTCCATGCCCTCTGAGGGGCCACATTGGAATTTGTTGATTCCAAGTCTTAGAGGATTTAGTAAGATGTCCCAAACTATTTGTAAAAAGGAGCTATAATTTGTTAAAGTCCCCCATCAAAAGTTATTACTGGTTAAATGTGACCCCCGCAATCCGCACATTTGAAATTTCCTATCTCCGAATGTACTGAAAATATAAGTTCCAATCTGAACTCAAACTCAAAAGTACTTTATTACTGTAGATATTTACATATACTTAGCAAACGTCATTTTTTGCCTCTTCTCTACATTGGACCACTGTGGGAGAAGAAGGGCGTAGAAACTCCCACAGATTGATTTTTAGATCTCTTTTAAAAATAGGTTGTGCTTAACTAATACAATTATGATTTATTTTTATTTAATAAGCTGGAATAAATAATTACAAAATTATTAACAGCAAGGTCTGTGTTGAGCCAGATTAACCCCATACAGTCCTGTCATTTAAGTAATCTTGAACATTGTAATATCCCTTTTTCGACAAAATCGCTTTAACCTGCTTTTTAAATTGCTCAAATGGCAATTTCAAAATCTCCAGAGGTATCTTATTGTAGTAGAGAATGCACTGACCCTTGAAAGAATTGCTAACCTTCGCGAGTCCAAAACGGGGCGCACATAGTCTGTGATTATTTCTTAGGTTAACATAACAGCTATCGCTAAGTTTGGAAAATGTTGTAAGGTTCTTGCGTACATACATTATATTTTCGAAAATAAATTGACTAGCTACTGTTAGTATGTCAATTTCTTTAAAAAGCTCTCTTAAGGAGTCTGTTCGTTTTAAATTATAAATTGCTCGAATAGCTCTTTTCTGTAAAATAAAAATAGTTTGAATATCCGCTGCTTTCCCCCACAACAAGATACCATAGGACATCACACTATGAAAGTAACTAACATATACTAGCCTAGATGTAGCCACATCCGTGCTTTGTCTGATGTTCCTAACAGCGTAAGCCGCAGAACTTAGCAGTGTATGCCAATAGGCTGGTGGCCCGGATCGGGCGAGACCTCTCTCCGCCAGCAGTAGTTGCGGCTATGCTAGCGGATCAAGAGTCGTGGAGCGCAGTGGTCTCCTTCTGCGAAGCAGTAATGCTCCAGAAGGAGGACGCGGAGCGGGATCGGGAGAGGGCTGATCCCGCTCGTAATAATAATACATATAATACCTTGGACACTATTTACACACATTGATCTAGCCCCAAACTAGGATTCCCTGTATCTTGGGTACTAGACAACGATACACATACTTATATAGATAAATATTATACTTAGATAGATAAACAACCATGACTAGGGTACAAACATCCGTTCTCATCAAACAAATATTTGTCCCTACCGGGACTCGAACCCGGGACCCTTGGCTACGTAGGCAGTGTCACTGCCGACTCGGCCATGCGGGTCGTCAAAGACTCGTAGGCGCAGACGACGCAGGGGCGGTGGCGTGGGCCGCCCTTGAGCCTTATAAATTTCCTAGGAAATTTATAAACTTGCGGATCGTATTATTTTCCGGTGACATATACAAATTATATCTCTTTCAATCACTCTCGCTCACTGAAAAGTAGAAAAAAATATATATTTTACACACTTCTCCGAGCAGAATTTAAAACCTACCTGCTATACCTATCAGTTTTTATGGTCAAATTAATGCAAATTCTTAATGAGCTATTTATTGATTCAAATATCTGGAACCGGATAATTCTACAATAGCTGTTTAGAAAGGGGTTAATATCATCATACTTTTAGTTTAGCTTCTGCAGCCACCCTATGATTCATGAGAACTAACAGAGCAACCTTTTATTATAAGCTTGATTGATGTTAATGTGTGTGACGACGCTGTTATTACAGTGCTACAAATTGTGTTTAATATTATTCGTCATGTTCCAAATGACCGGACTAATATACAGGGTGTCCGGAAGGTAGGTGCAATCCTTTAAGGGGGTGTTCAGGCTTCTCGGCACCTAATGACCTCGCAGGGGCCCATCAGCTACGAGGTAGCGTAGCGATCAGATGCCAAGAAGTGAGAACGTCGGCGGTTCACCGAGCTATTAATTATGTAGTCGATCTAACCTGGTCTGTGCTTCGGTCCCGTCAACCTCCTGTCTCTCTGCAAGGCCCGGGTGCACCCTAGGCTCTTCTTGGTAGACAGGTTCTTCAGCCAACCAGGTATGACTGGCAGGCCAGCTTCGACGAGCACAGTGTTCCAACACAGGTTATGTTACGTGGGAAAAACCAATCGGCCACGTAAATGCGAACTTTATCTGGTTCGGGGAACCACAACACACTCAGCTATATAGACAATCCTGAGGGGAACCCGAATACATTCCAGATGGCTTGCGATTTAAATTCAATACCCTAATCAATACGCGTTACATTGCGAGGGCTTTCGTCTGTCAGTTGTCAAAAACTGCTAGGTTGGCAGCAACGTCAAATTCAAAATGGCCGTTCCGAAACCATCGATCGAATATCGATTTGGAATCGAACAATCACCCGCCCGGACAGGCACCCACCTGTCCCCTAATCTACGGGCAGCCGAGACAACGTTGCTACCGCTCGTTTTAGAACCGAGCCTCCTACTAGAACCTCCGCAGACCGGGGGGTCCCGTCCTTGCCAGGGAACAAGTTAACAATGCGCCCCCTGCGCCAACGTAGTGGCGGTAGGTTAGCATCCTTAACCAGAACGAGGTCACCAACACTAGGGGGGCTGGTTTTGTCAGTCCACTTAAGGCGCTGTTGTAAGATATGCAGATACTTGAGCGACCAACGCTTCCAGAAATTCTGAGTAAACTGCTGCAACATCTGATACCTTGACAACCGATACAATTTCACTCCCTCGAAGGGGTGCTCGGGCAACGCGTTAAGTGGCTGTCCTATCAAGAAATGGCCTGGGGTCAGAGCCTCCAGGTCATTTGGATCCGAGCTGAGCGGACACAACGGTCGCGAATTGAGAACGGCCTCGATCTTACAAAACAATGTCGCGAGCTCCTCAAAAGTCAGCGCGGTCTGACCTACTATACGCCCTAAGTGCGTCTTCGCTGACTTAACTACGGCCTCAAAAATCCCACCCCAGTGGGGGCAACTCGGTGGGCTGAAGGTCCACTGTATACCCCGACGGGAGAGGGCCGTTCCAATATCCACTTTATTTACATTCAAAAAGTTGACTATCTCTCGTAAGTATCGTTCCGCACCGACGTAGTTAGTGCCGTTATCAGAGCGGATCAAAGTTGGAAGTCCCCTTCGAGAAACAAACCTATCCAAACAAGCAATGAAAGCCTCTGTCGAGAGATCAGCAACGAGCTCGAGATGTACCGCCTTGGTGGATAAACAAACAAACACACACAGGTACGCCTTGTATTGCTTAGCGTTACGCAATCGTGAACTCTTCACCATAAACGGTCCTGCAAAATCCGTACCAACACCTGAAAACGGTCTGACCTCATTCACACGATCAGGGGGCAAGTCCCCCATGAGAGGTTGCATCGTGGCAGCCTTAAGTCGATAACAAGGCATGCACCGAAACACGATGTTCCGTATGACACGGCGGGCAGATAAGATCCAAAACTCCCGCTGGAGCGTGGCCAACAACGCGTTACAGCCGGCATGCGCGTTTTTAATATGACGATCAGTCACCAGCAATTCAACTAACTGTCCCCCCTTGGGGAGCAGAAGTGGGTGACGAGCCGAATACGACAGATTCGCATTGCGCAATCTTCCTCCTACCCGAAGTAACCCAGTCGAATCAACAAAGGGGTTGAGACGCGCGACGGCTCCCTTCAATTTCGAACGTCCACTTCGTATAGTCTCCAATTCTGCCCCAAACTTCGAGGACTGTACCAACCGGACCAAATTCAGTAGCGACTCGTTTCGCTCTGCCGGAGTCAGAATAGGGTTCAACGTTCGCTGATCGCGAGGAGTACGACAATTTCGAGCGAATCTCCTAATCCAAGTGGACACGTTTATCAACTTGTCAAGTGAGCTATACCGGTCCAGCAGAAACCCGGCGTCAGGGTCCTCAGCCTTCTGGGTAACATGCACGGCCGCTCTGGGGCCATGATCCGAAGATACTACTTCATGGCTGTGGGGCCAGTCCGATTCTCTCCTGGCAAGCCAGGGTGGTCCCCACCACAAATGGTGTCTAACGAGTTCAGGAGCCCGACATCCCCTGGATGCACAATCAGACGGGTTCAATTCTCCTGGTACATGTCTCCAGGTCAGTGGGACCTCAGACGACACAATCTGGGAGACACGGTTCGCAACAAAAACCTCTAAGTTATGGACCGAAGCCTTCAGCCAGCACAAAACAATCTGGCTGTCCGTCCACGCGTACACCGTATCCTCCAAAACCACTGACCCACGCAACACTGTTAGAGTGTGATTCAAAAGTTTGGTCAAAAGAGCAGCCCCGGACAGTTCCAGCTTTGGAATCGTCATCCTTGTCCGAATAGGCGCTACCTTGCTTTTTGCCAAAACCAAACGCACGTCGACCTCCCCGGTGGAGGTGACGGTTCGCAAATAAACCGCTGCCGCAAACCCTCGTTCAGAGGCATCACAAAACCCGTGAAGGGTTGCCCTGTAATCCCCAGCAGGGACCAATTTCCTCGGCAGCGATACATTATTTATGTCCGATAGCGAAGTGAACATTTGCGTCCAATCAGTCAACAAATCACCTGAGAGGTGGGTGTCCCAGGTCAACTGAGCCGCCCATAGCCTTTGCATAAAACATTTGAGAGCAAAGGTGACTGGAGAAATCCATCCATTCGGGTCGAACGTTCTCGCAATCGTTGACAGTACTGACCGCTTCGTCCAGGCCTTCGGTGTTTCTAAAACCACCCGATAGGTAAACTCATCATGGACGGGCCGGTACTGAATTCCAAGCACTGACAACATGTTAGGGTTGTCAGGATTCTCAAAAACGTGCGGGTCTTGTTGAAACTCATCTGGGAGACCAGCGATCAACTCAGGGGAGTTGGACATCCACTTGCGTAGTTCATAGCCGCCTCGTTCCAGCAATTGAATGAGCTCGTCACGTCGGTCCAGAGCTTCCTCTACACTGGCTGCCCCTGTGCAGACGTCATCGACGTACAAATCTTGCTCCAGGATAGCGGCGGCTCTAGGATAGCTCACACGGTCACGCGACGCCAACTCCCGCAGGGTACGCATCGCCAAATACGGGCTAGACCGTAACCCATACGTGTTCGTGTTCAACTCATAGACCTTGACTGGCTCGGCCGTGGACTCACGCCAAAGTATCAACTGATACCTTCTGTCAGCCGGATGAATTACCGTTTGCCTAAACATCATCCGAATGTCTGCGACAAATACAACCTGGTGCCTCCGAAAGCTCGTGAGAATATCCGAAATATCACGACTCAACTTGGGTCCCGAATGTAGACACTGATTCAGGGACATCCCGTTCGAGGTAGGTGCTGACCCATCAAAAACAACTCGAATCTTGCCGGTAGGGGTTCGTAGGACGGCATGGTGTGGAAGGAAACAATGATCCTCAGATCTCCAGTCCACACCCGATACCGACATGTGTCCTAACGACTCATACTCCCTCATGAAATCGACGTATTTTTGTTTAAATACGGCGTCCCTTGACATCCTACGCTCCATCGACATCAATCTTGTCTCAGCCATCTTCCTAGATTCTCCTAGTGGCGGTCGATCGGCCCTGAAAGGCAGTCGAGTTACAAAACGACCAGAACGAAGGCGACCAGTACTATTCTGGTAAAACAACTCGCACTCTTCTTCGTCTGCGTCGACTCGACGAGCGGTGGGAGGTTCCTCTATCTCCGAGAACCGTTGGATAGCGTCTGACAACGCTGAGCCAATAAGTATGCCATCTGACTCGGCAGGCCTAACCATTGGCAATGCCGGACCCATGATCACGTGACCAAACTTAGTATCCACAGCAATCAACCCGTCCGGCTGAAGAACTCGCCGATCTGACAACAGAAACCTACCCAAAACGTCTGCTCCCAGTAGCAGATCGACCGGGGCTGGAGTGTCAAAATCGGGATCCGCCAACTTGAGTCCTGACGTCAGGAGTCGAACGGCCGGATTCAACTTCACCAAGGGGTGTTTGCCCATGACATGCGTCATTACTAAAGCTTGCACGGATGTTTTTGTCAAAATGTCATAACGTGGAGAGAACGTGATCACCGATTGACCAACTACATTCGTAACCGTAACATTCCCCACGCCCCGTATTGAATTATTATACCTATATACCTTGAGGCCCAACCATTTCGCTAAATCGTTCGATACAATGCAGCCCTGAGCTCCAGAATCTAATAGGGCGCGAACGTATGTTGGGTTGCCCGCCAAATCCCAAACAAGCACAGAGGCGATCGGTAACACCACCGTCTCCGGTTGGGGGGCAACCAATGGTTGGGCCGCAAATTCCTAGCGAGGACCCCCGGGGCCCCACTGTGCCTGTAACCGATCAGGTAGGCAGCTATACGCCAGAGGGTCCCATTGTACAAATGGCCCACGCGCCGGTTCCATTGCCACCCTACGACGCCCCCCGAAGGGTTGTGGGCGTGAATTCAACCGTGGCCGCTCCATGAGCGGGGGGGACATCACATGCGACCGACGAGGACGAGGCGACGAGCGGGGCGACAACTGAGGCGGCGTCCGAGCCGCATCCGCATAGCTCGAAGGTGTCCCATGCCACCCGCCCGTTACGGCCTGCTCAACATACCCAATGTCCCGCTGAGTCGGATGCTGAGTCGCAACCGAAAACTCAGGGCCCCCCATGTGATGACCCTGAGTGCGGCCCTGCACCCCTGGGTGGCTGCGTGCTTGTGGCCCCATTGCCCGCTGAGTCGGATGCTGAGTCGCAACCGAAAACTCAGGGCCCCCCATGTGATGACCCTGAGTGCGGCCTTGCACCCTAGTACCGCCCTGTGCACGTGGGGACATTGGCCCCTGAGTTGCGCTCCGAGTCGCAAACGAATTCTCAGGGCCCCATGCCGTGTCACCCTGGGTACGGCCCTGTGGTGGCTGTTGGCCGGACCGGTTCATGCACAACAGATTGTTGTGGGCCCCACCACAATATCCGCACAATTTTGTGCGCGTGCAGTCCCTAGTTATGTGTGGCCCGAGGCACAGGAAACACCAGCCCCGCTGCTTGGCCATCCGGCGCCGTCCCTCAACCCTAAGTTCCCCGAACTTATTGCAATTGGCCACAGCATGGCCAATCTGCCTACAACATGGGCAGGTCTCACTATGTGGGGTCAATGCACTCACAGTCCCATACGACTGCCGGTTGGTGCGGTCCTTCCTCGTCGGAGGGCCCCTACTCACAGCGCTCCCGGCAGCTCTCTGTGGCTCCGAAGGATGGGTGGCCGTCAACCCCAAATTCTCTGCCCGTCGAGCCTCCTCTTCCAAAAATCCGACCAAGTCGGAGAAGGCGGGCAGGTCCTCGGCCGACCTCCCGTGAGACTGTTCGAAACGAGTCTGCACGTCAGCGGGTAGGCGGGAAAGTACAATGTACAGCAGTAGGTACGACCATTCACCAACCGGAAGTCCAAGATTCTCTAGGGCCTTGGTGACGGACAACAACGGGTTCAAAACCTCCGTCTGTATGGCCCCGACCTTGTTCACAACCGGGATGCTAAACAAACGGTTCAGTTGGGCATCGGCCAACCTCCGTTTGTTGTGGTAACGTCTGACCAACAATTGCCTGGCCGTTTCATAGCTACCCTCCGTAACTGTCAAATGAGCGACCAGCTCCCTGGGCTCACCCCTCAATGCTGCCACCAGCTGAGCCATTTTGACAGACTTGGTAATGTCCGATCGCATGTGCACCAAACTGTCGAACAGATTGATGAAGCTCATCCATTGACCGGACACTTCGTCAAAAGTAGGCATAGTTATAACGGGTAACCTGGTCCCCGATCCCTGATGCGGCAGAGGTGCTTCAATGTCACCACCATGGCTGGACTCGCGCTGCCTACGTATGTCCGCAGCCTTCTGCGTGATAGCAGCTGCCATCTCCATACACTGGTCGACATCCCCTAGCAACCGTGACAGCCTGTCAGGTGCGCAACCATCAACTGCTTCCGCCTGCGCGGACAATTCGAGCACCCTGTTGTAGCGTTCCTTAACGTCCATAGACCGCTCCAATACCACATCATGCCTATCTAAACGGTCTATCAGACCGTGTGCGGAGGAAAACCATCTGAGTTCCTTAGAAACACCCTTCTGTATTTCAGATAACGACATGATCGGAACGATACTTACTCACAATTTGCAGTAACTCAATTATATTGGACCCTCCAGTCTACAACCCAAACGAGGGAACCCTAAACTATAACTTAAACAATGTTGATTTCCTTAAACAATAGAAACCGAGTTTTATATCTATATAAATTCTGTAATACAATTTAGTTTCCCTATATCATATAACACACACAGATAGTCAATATTAGTTCAAGTTACAAATTGCTATAAACTGAAAACAATGTAACAGCCTGCTATCAATAGATGTAACTACCTATGTTAACCAAACATTCATTAGCATTACTAGACCACTAATAGATTGACTAACTGGTACAATACTTCAATGCAAATTTCAACTCAATATCTGTCTGTCTACTACCAGCAATAGACTTATAGCTTACAACACTACCAATCTATGTGGATACAGGAACAATACCAAGTTAGCTAATAACCGCCTATACCTACATATTGATAGTCCCAAATCGTGGGTTCCTGGAGTCCTTGACGGCTGCAAATCTCAGGAAACCACGCTCTTGCTACCAAATTGTTCAGGCCTCTCGGCACCCAATGACCTCGCAGGGGCCCATAGCTACGAGGTAGCATAGCGATCGGATGCCAAGAAGTAAGAACGTCGGCGATTTACCGAGCTAAAGTAAATAGATTCTATCTGACCTGGTCTGTGCTTCGTTCCCGTCAAACTCCTGTCTCTCTGCAAGGCCTGGGTGCACCCTAGGCTCTTCTTGGTAGACAGGTTCTTCAGCCAACCAGGTATGGCTGGCAGGCCAGCTTCGACGAGCACAGCGTTCCAACACAGGTTATGTTACGTAATTGCGAATTTTATCTGGTTCGGGGAACCACAATACACTCAGCTATATAGACAATCCTGAGGGGAGCCCGAATACAATTCCAGATGGCTTACGATTTAATTTCAATGCCCTATACCAATACGCGTTACATCGCGAGGGCTTTTCGTCTGTCCGTTGTCAAAAACTGCTAGGTTGGCAGCTCCGTCAAATTCAAAATGGCCGTTCCAAAACCATCGATCGAGTATCGATTTTGAATCGAACACCGGTCCAGCAGAAACCCGGCGTCAGGGTCCTCAGCCTTCTGGGTAACATGCACGGCCGCTCTGGGGCCATGATCCGAAGATACTACTACATGGCTGTGGGGCCAGTCCGATTCTCTCCTGGCAAGCCAGGGTGGTCCCCACCACAAATGGTGTCTAACGAGTTCAGGAGCCCGACATCCCCTGGATGCACAATCAGACGGGTTCAATTCTCCTGGTACATGTCTCCAGGTCAGTGGGACCTCAGACGACACAATCTGGGAGACACGGTTCGCAACAAAAACCTCTAAGTTATGGACCGAAGCCTTCAGCCAGCACATAACAATCTGGCTGTCCGTCCACGCGTACACCGTATCCTCCAAAACCACTGACCCACGCAACACTGTTAGAGTGTGATTCAAAAGTTTGGTCAAAAGAGCAGCCCCGGACAGTTCCAGTTTTGGAATCGTCATCCTTGTCCGAATAGGCGCTACCTTGCTTTTTGCCAAAACCAAACGCACGTCGACCTCCCCGGTGGAGGTGACGGTTCGCAAATAAACCGCTGCCGCAAACCCTCGTTCAGAGACATCACAAAACCCGTGAAGGGTTGCCCTGTAATCCCCAGCAGGGACCAATTTCCTCGGCAGCGATACATTATTTATGTCCGATAGCGAGGTGAACATTTGCGTCCAATCAGTCAACAAATCACCTGAGAGGTGGGTGTCCCAGGTCAACTGAGCCGCCCATAGCCTTTGCATAAAACATTTGAGAGCAAAGGTGACTGGAGAAATCCATCCATTCGGGTCGAACGTTCTCGCAATCGTTGACAGTACTGACCGCTTCGTCCAGGCCTTCGGTGTTTCTAAAACCACCCGATAGGTAAACTCATCATGGACGGGCCGGTACTGAATTCCAAGCACTGACAACATGTTAGGGTTGTCAGGATTCTCAAAAACGTGCGGGTCTTGTTGAAACTCATCTGGGAGACCAGCCATCAACTCAGGGGAGTTGGACATCCACTTGCGTAGTTCATAGCCGCCTCGTTCCAGCAATTGAATGAGCTCGTCACGTCGGTCCAGAGCTTCCTCTACACTGGCTGCCCCTGTGCAGACGTCATCGACGTACAAATCTTGCTCCAGGATAGCGGCGGCTCTAGGATAGCTCACACGGTCACGCGACGCCAACTCCCGCAGGGTACGCATCGCCAAATACGGGCTAGACCGTAACCCATACGTGTTCGTGTTCAACTCATAGACCTTGACTGGCTCGGCCGTGGACTCACGCCAAAGTATCAACTGATACCTTCTGTCAGCCGGATGAATTACCGTTTGCCTAAACATCATCCGAATGTCTGCGACAAATACAACCTGGTGCCTCCGAAAGCTCGTGAGAATATCCGAAATATCACGACTCAACTTGGGTCCCGAATGTAGACACTGATTCAGGGACATCCCGTTCGAGGTAGGTGCTGACCCATCAAAAACAACTCGAATCTTGCCGGTAGGGGTTCGCAGGACGGCATGGTGTGGAAGGAAACAATGATCCTCAGATCTCCAGTCCACACCCGATACCGACATGTGTCCTAACGACTCATACTCCCTCATGAAATCGACGTATTTTTGTTTAAATACGGCGTCCCTTGACATCCTACGCTCCATCGACATCAATCTCGTCTCAGCCATCTTCCTAGATTCTCCTAGTGGCGGTCGATTGGCCCTGAAAGGCAGTCGAGTTACAAAACGACCAGAACGAAGGCGACCAGTACTATTCTGGTAAAACAACTCGCACTCTTCTTCGTCTGCGTCGACTCGACGAGCGGTGGGAGGTTCCTCTATCTCCCAGAAACGTTGGATAGCGTCTGACAACGCTGAGCCAACAAGTATGCCATCTGACTCGGCAGGCCTAACCATTGGCAATGCCGGACCCATGATCACGTGACCAAACTTAGTATCCACAGCAATCAACCCGTCCGGCTGAAGAACTCGCCGATCCGACAACAGAAACCTACCCAGAACGTCTGCTCCCAGTAGCAGGTCGACCGGGGCTGGAGTGTCAAAATCGGGATCCGCCAACTTGAGTCCTGACGTCAGGAATCGAACGGCCGGATTCAACTTCACCAAGGGGTGTTTGCCCATGACATGCGTCATTACTAAAGCTTGCACGGATGTTTTTGTCAAAATGTCATAACGTGGAGAGAACGTGATCACCGATTGACCAACTACATTCGTAACCGTAACATTCCCCACGCCCCGTATTGATTTATTATACCTATTTACCTTGAGGCCCAACCATTTTGCTAAATCGTTCGATACAATGCAGCCCTGAGCTCCAGAATCTAATAGGGCGCGAACGTATGTTGGGTTGCCCGCCAAATCCCAAACAAGCACAGAGGCAATCGGTAACACCACCGTCTCCGGTTGGGGGGCAACCAATGGTTGGGCCGCAAATTCCTAGCGAGGACCCCCGGGGCCCCACTGTGCCTGTAACCGATCAGGTAGGCAGCTATACGCCAGAGGGTCCCATTGTACAAATGGCCCACGCGCCGGTTCCATTGCCACCCTACGACGCCCCCCGAAGGGGGGTGGGCGTGAATTCAACCGTGGCCGCTCCATGAGCGGGGGGGACATCACATGCGACCGACGAGGACGAGGCGACGAGCGGGGCGACAACTGAGGCGGCGTCCGAACCGCATCCGCATAGCTCGAAGGTGTCCCATGCCACCCGCCCGTTACGGCCTGCTCAACATACCCAATGTCCCGCTGAGTCGGATGCTGAGTCGCAACCGAAAACTCAGGGCCCCCCATGTGATGACCCTGAGTGCGGCCCTGCACCCCTGGGTGGCTGCGTGCTTGTGGCCCCATTGCCCGCTGAGTCGGATGCTGAGTCGCAACCAAAAACTCAGGGCCCCCCATGTGATGACCCTGAGTGCGGCCCTGCACCCTAGTACCGCCCTGTGCACGTGGGGACATTGGCCCCTGAGTTGCGCTCCGAGTCGCAAACGAATTCTCAGGGCCCCATGCCGTGTCACCCTGGGTACGGCCCTGTGGACGTGGGGACGTTGGCCCCTGAGTTGCGCTCCGAGTCGCAAACGAATTCTCAGGGCCCCATGCCGTGTCACCCTGGATACGGCCCTGTGGAGACTGTTGGCCGGACCGGTTCATGCACAACAGATTGTTGTGGGCCCCACCACAATATCCGCACATTTTTGTGCGCGTGCAGTACCTAGCCATGTGTGGCCCGAGGCACAGGAAACACCAGCTCCGCTGCTTGGCCATCCGGCGCCGTCCCTGAACCCTAAGTTCCCCGAACTTATTGCAATTGGCCACAGCATGGCCAATCTGCCTACAACATGGGCAGGTCTCACTATGTGGGGTCAATGCACTCACAGTCCCATATGACTGCCGGTTGGTGCGGTCCTTCCTCGTCGGAGAGCCCCTACTCACAGCGCTCCCGGCAGCTCTCTGTGGCTCCGAAGGATGGGTGACCGTCAACCCCAAATTCTCTGCCCGTCGAGCCTCCTCTTCCAAGAATCCGACCAAGTCGGAGAAGGCGGGCAGGTCCTCGGCCGACCTCCCGTGAGACTGTTCGAAACGAGTCTGCACGTCAGCGGGTAGGCGGGAAAGTACAATGTACAGCAGTAGGTACGACCATTCACCAACCGGAAGTCCAAGATTCTCTAGAGCCTTGGTGACGGACAACAACGGGTTCAAAACCTCCGTCTGTATGGCCCCGACCTTGTTCACAACTGGGATACTAAACAAACGGTTCAGTTGGGCATCGGCCAACCTCCGTTTGTTATGGTAACGTCTGACCAACAATTGTCTGGCCGTTTCATAGTTACCCTCCGTAACTGTCAAATGAGCGACCAGCTCCCTAGGCTCACCCCTCAATGCTGCCACCAGCTGAGCCATCTTGACAGACTTGGTAATGTCCGATCGCATGTGCACCAAACTGTCGAACAGATTGATGAAGCTCATCCATTCACCGGACACTCCGTCAAAAGTAGGCATAGTTATGGCCGGTAACCTGGACCTTGAACCCTGAAGCGGCAGAGGTGCTTCGATGTCACCACCATGGCTGGACTTGCGCAGCGCAAGTTGCGCTGTCTACGTATGTCCGCAGCCTTCTGCGTGATAGCAGCTGCCATCTCCATACATTGGTCGACATCCCCTATCAACCGTGACAGCCTGTCAGGTGCGCAGCCATCAACTGATTCCGCCTGCGCAGACAATTCGAGCACCCTGTTGTAACGTTCCTTAACGTCCATAGACCGCTCCAATACCACATCATGCCTATCTAATCGGTCTATCAGACCGTGTGCGGAGGAAAACCATCTGAGTTCCTTAGAAACACCCTTCTGGATTTCAGATAACGACATGATCGGAACGATACTTACTCACAATTTGCAGTAACTCAATTTTATTGGACCCTCCAGTCTATAACCCAAACGAGGGAACCCTAAACCACAACTTAAACAATGCTGTTTTCCTTAAACAATAGGAACCGAGTTTTATATCTATATAAATTCTGTAAATACAATTTAGTTTCCCTTTATCATTATAACACACACAGATAGTCAATATTAGTTCAAGTTATAAATTGCTATAAACTGAAAACAATGTAATAGCCTGCTATCAATAGATTTAACTACCTATGTTAACCAAACATTCATTAGCATTACTAGACCACTAATAGATTGACTAACTGGTACTTCAATGCAAATTTCAATTCACCTACAATGTACCTAAGTTGAGTACCTACTATTCTGAGTCACATCTCAGTACAACTGGTCATTTAGGGAAAACTGTAATATCTGTCTGTCTACTACCAGCAATAGACTTATAGCTTACAATACTACCAATCTATGTGGATACAGGAACAACACCAAGTTAGCTAATAACCGCCTATACCTACAGATTGATAGTCCCAAATCGTGGGTTCCTGGAGCCCTTGACGGCTGCAAATCTCAGGAAACCACGCTCTTGCTACCAAAATTTTCAGGCTTCTCGGCACCTAATGACCACGCAGGGGCCCATCAGCTACGAGGTAGCGTAGCGATCAGATGCCAAGAAGTGAGAACGTCGGCGGTTCACCGAGCTATTAATTATGTAGTCGATCTAACCTGGTCTGTGCTTCGGTCCCGTCAACCTCCTGTCTCTCTGCAAGGCCCGGGTGCACCCTAGGCTCTTCTTGGTAGACAGGTTCTTCAGCCAACCAGGTATGACTGGCAGGCCAGCTTCGACGAGCACAGTGTTCCAACACAGGTTATGTTACGTGGGAAAAACCAATCGGCCACGTAAATGCGAACTTTATCTGGTTCGGGGAACCACAACACACTCAGCTATATAGACAATCCTGAGGGGAACCCGAATACATTCCAGATGGCTTGCGATTTAAATTCAATACCCTAATCAATACGCGTTACATTGCGAGGGCTTTCGTCTGTCAGTTGTCAAAAACTGCTAGGTTGGCAGCAACGTCAAATTCAAAATGGCCGTTCCGAAACCATCGATCGAATATCGATTTGAAATCGAACAGGGGGTGATAGCTGACATCATTTCGAACATTTTAAGCTTAACATGTATATGGCAATAATCGTTTAATTTTTTTTTATTTAATTTTTTAGTGTTTTTTTCAAAAATACCCAAATCTCATACATAGCCGGTTCTACCACGCCAGTTAGAATTAATGTCAAAGGTGTTGTTCAGGCTTCTCGGCACCTAATGACCTCGCAGGGGCCCATCAGCTACGAGGTAGCGTAGCGATCAGATGCCAAGAAGTGTGAACGTCGGCGATTCACCGAGCTATTACTTATGGAGTCGATCTAGCCTGGTCTGTGCTTCGGTCCCGTCAACTTCCTGTCTCTCTGCAAGGCCCGGGTGCACCCTAGGCTCTTCTTGGTAGACAGGTTCTTCAGCCAACCAGGTATGACTGGCAGGCCAGCTTCGACGAGCACAGTGTTCCAACACAGGTTATGTTACGTGGGAAAAACCAATCGGCCACGTAAATGCGAACTTTATCTGGTTCGGGGAACCACAACACACTCAGCTATATAGACAATCCTGAGGGGAACCCGAATACATTCCAGATGGCTTGCGATTTAAATTCAATACCCTAATCAATACGCGTTACATTGCGAGGGCTTTCGTCTGTCAGTTGTCAAAAACTGCAAGGTTGGCAGCAACGTCAAATTCAAAATGGCCGTTCCGAAACCATCGATCGAATATCGATTTGGAATCGAACAATCACCCGCCCGGACAGGCACCCACCTGTCCCCTAATCTACGGGCAGCCGAGACAACGTTGCTACCGCTCGTTTTAGAACCGAGCCTCCTACTAGAACCTCCGCAGACCGGGGGGTCCCGTCCTTGCCAGGGAACAAGATAACAATGCGCCCCCTGCGCCAACGTAGTGGCGGTAGGTTAGCATCCTTAACCAGAACGAGGTCACCAACACTAGGGGGGCTGGTTTTGTCAGTCCACTTAAGGCGCTGTTGTAAGATATGCAGATACTCGAGCGACCAACGCTTCCAGAAATTCTGAGTAAACTGCTGCAACATCTGATACCTTGACAACCGATACAATTTCACTCCCTCGAAGGGGTGCTCGGGCAACGCGTTAAGTGGCTGTCCTATCAAGAAATGGCCTGGGGTCAGAGCCTCCAGGTCATTTGGATCCGAGCTGAGCGGACACAACGGTCGCGAATTGAGAACGGCCTCGATCTTACAAAACAATGTCGCGAGCTCCTCAAAAGTCAGCGCGGTCTGACCTACTATACGCCCCAAGTGCGTCTTAGCTGACTTAACTACGGCCTCAAAAATCCCACCCCAGTGGGGGCAACTCGGTGGGCTGAAGGTCCACTGTATACCCCGACGGGAGAGGGCCGTTCCAATATCCACTTTATTTACATTCAAAAAGTCGTCTATCTCTCGTAAGTATCGTTCCGCACCGACGTAGTTAGTGCCGTTATCAGAGCGGATCAAAGTTGGAAGTCCCCTTCGAGAAACAAACCTATCCAAACAAGCAATGAAAGCCTCTGTCGAGAGATCAGCAACGAGCTCGAGATGTACCGCCTTGGTGGATAAACAAACAAACACACATGAGCTATACCGGTCCAGCAGAAACCCGGCGTCAGGGTCCTCAGCCTTCTGGGTAACATGCACGGCCGCTCTGGGGCCATGATCCGAAGATACTACTACATGGCTGTGGGGCCAGTCCGATTCTCTCCTGGCAAGCCAGGGTGGTCCCCACCACAAATGGTGTCTAACGAGTTCAGGAGCCCGACATCCCCTGGATGCACAATCAGACGGGTTCAATTCTCCTGGTACATGTCTCCAGGTCAGTGGGACCTCAGACGACACAATCTGGGAGACACGGTTCGCAACAAAAACCTCTAAGTTATGGACCGAAGCCTTCAGCCAGCACAAAACAATCTGGCTGTCCGTCCACGCGTACACCGTATCCTCCAAAACCACTGACCCACGCAACACTGTTAGAGTGTGATTCAAAAGTTTGGTCAAAAGAGCAGCCCCGGACAGTTCCAGTTTTGGAATCGTCATCCTTGTCCGAATAGGCGCTACCTTGCTTTTTGCCAAAACCAAACGCACGTCGACCTCCCCGGTGGAGGTGACGGTTCGCAAATAAACCGCTGCCGCAAACCCTCGTTCAGAGGCATCACAAAACCCGTGAAGGGTTGCCCTGTAATCCCCAGCAGGGACCAATTTCCTCGGCAGCGATACATTATTTATATTGAGGCCCAACCATTTTGCTAAATCATTCGATACAATGCAGCCCTGAGCTCCAGAATCTAATAGGGCGCGAACGTATGTTGGGTTGCCCGCCAAATCCCAAACAAGCACAGAGGCGATCGGTAACACCACCGTCTCCGGTTGGGGGGCAACAAATTGTTGGGCCGCAAATTCCTAGCGAGGGCCCCCGGGGCCCCACTCTGCCTGTAACCGATCTGGTATGCAGCTATACGCCAGCGGGTCCCATTGTACAAATGGCCCACGCGCCGGTTCCATTCCCAACCTACGATTCCCCTTAAAGGGGGGTGGGCGTGAATTCAATCGTGGCCGCTCCATGAGCGGGGGGGACATCACATGCGACCGACGAGGACGAGGCGACGAGCGGGGCGACAACTGAGGCGGCGTCCGAACCGCATCCGCATAGCTCGAAGGTGTCCCATGCCACCCGCCCGTTACGGCCTGCTCAACATACCCAATGTCCCGCTGAGTCGGATGCTGAGTCGCAACCGAAAACTCAGGGCCCCCCATGTGATGACCCTGAGTGCGGCCCTGCACCCCTGGGTGGCTGCGTGCTTGTGGCCCCATTGCCCGCTGAGTCGGATGCTGAGTCGCAACCGAAAACTCAGGGCCCCCCATGTGATGACCCTGAGTGCGGCCCTGCACCCTAGTACCGCCCTGTGCACGTGGGGACATTGGCCCCTGAGTTGCGCTCCGAGTCGCAAACGAATTCTCAGGGCCCCATGCCGTGTCACCCTGGGTACGGCCCTGTGGACGTGGGGACGTTGGCCCCTGAGTTGCGCTCCGAGTCGCAAACGAATTCTCAGGGCCCCATGCCGTGTCACCCTGGGTACGGCCCTGTGGTGGCTGTTGGCCGGACCGGTTCATGCACAACAGATTGTTGTGGGCCCCACCACAATATCCGCACAATTTTGTGCGCGTGCAGTCCCTAGCCATGTGTGGCCCGAGGCACAGGAAACACCAGCTCCTTTGCTTGGCCATCCGGCGCCGTCCCTCAACCCTAAGTTCCCCGAACTTATTGCAATTGGCCACAGCATGGCCAATCTGCCTACAACATGGGCAGGTCTCACTATGTGGGGTCAATGCACTCTCAGTCCCATACGACTGCCGGTTGGTGCGGTCCTTCCTCGTCGGAGGGCCCCTACTCACAGCGCTCCCGGCAGCTCTCTGTGGCTCCGAAGGATGGGTGACCGTCAACCCCAAATTCTCTGCCCGTCGAGCCTCCTCTTCCAAGAATCCGACCAAGTCGGAGAAGGCGGGCAGGTCCTCGGCCGACCTCCCGTGAGACTGTTCGAAAAGAGTCTGCACGTCAGCGGGTAGGCGGGAAAGTACAATGTACAGCAGTAGGTACGACCATTCACCAACCGGAAGTCCAAGATTCTCTAGAGCCTTGGTGACGGACAACAATGGGTTCAAAACCTCCGTCTGTATGGCCCCGACCTTGTTCACAACCGGGATACTAAACAAACGGTTCAGTTGGGCATCGGCCAACCTCCGTTTGTTATGGTAACGTCTGACCAACAATTGTCTGGCCGTTTCATAGTTACCCTCCGTAACTGTCAAATGAGCGACCAGCTCCCTAGGCTCACCCCTCAATGCTGCCACCAGCTGAGCCATCTTGACAGACTTGGTAATGTCCGATCGCATGTGCACCAAACTGTCGAACAGATTGATGAAGCTCATCCATTCACCGGACACTCCGTCAAAAGTAGGCATAGTTATGGCCGGTAACCTGGACCCTGAACCCTGAAGCGGCAGAGGTGCTTCGATGTCACCACCATGGCTGGACTCGCGCTGTCTACGTATGTCCGCAGCCTTCTGCGTGATAGCAGCTGCCATCTCCATACATTGGTCGACATCCCCTAGCAACCGTGACAGCCTGTCAGGTGCGCAACCATCAACTGATTCCGCCTGCGCGGACAATTCGAGCACCCTGTTGTAACGTTCCTTAACGTCCATAGACCGCTCCAATACCACATCATGCCTATCTAAACGGTCTATCAGACCGTGTGCGGAGGAAAACCATCTGAGTTCCTTAGAAACACCCTTTTGGATTTCAGATAACGACATGATCGTAACGATACTTACTCACAATTTGCATCAACTCAATTTTATTGGACCCTCCAGTCTATAACCCAAACGAGGGAACCCTAAACCACAACTTAAACAATGCTGTTTTCCTTAAACAATAGGAACCGAGTTTTATATCTATATAAATTCTGTAAATACAATTTAGTTTCCCTTTATCATTATAACACACACAGATAGTCAATATTAGTTCAAGTTATAAATTGCTATAATCTGAAAACAATGTAATAGCCTGCTATCAATAGATGTAACTACCTATGTTAACCAAACATTCATTAGCATTACTAGACCACTAATAGATTGACTAACTGGTACTTCAATGCAAATTTCAATTCACCTACAATGTACCTAAGTTGAGTACCTACTATTCTGAGTCACATCTCAGTACAACTGGTCATTTAGGGAAAACTGTAATATCTGTCTGTCTACTACCAGCAATAGACTTATAGCTTACAATACTACCAATCTATGTGGATACAGGAACAACACCAAGTTAGCTAATAACCGCCTATACCTACAGATTGATAGTCCCAAATCGTGGGTTCCTGGAGCCCTTGACGGCTTCAAATCTCAGGAAACCACGCTCTTGCTACCAAAATGTTCAGGCTTCTCGGCACCCAATGACCTCGCAGGGGCCCATCAGCTACGAGGTAGCGTAGCGATCAGATGCCAAGAAGTGTGAACGTCGGCGATTCACCGAGCTATTACTTATGGAGTCGATCTAACCTGGTCTGTGCTTCGGTCCCGTCAACTTCCTGTCTCTCTGCAAGGCCCGGGTGCACCCTAGGCTCTTCTTGGTAGACAGGTTCTTCAGCCAACCAGGTATGACTGGCAGGCCACCTTCGACGAGCACAGTGTTCCAACACAGGTTATGTTACGTGGGAAAAACCAATCGGCCACGTAAATGCGAACTTTATCTGGTTCGGGGAACCACAACACACTCAGCTATATAGACAATCCTGAGGGGAACCCGAATACATTCCAGATGGCTTGCGATTTAAATTCAATACCCTAATCAATACGCGTTACATTGCGAGGGCTTTCGTCTGTCAGTTGTCAAAAACTGCAAGGTTGGCAGCAACGTCAAATTCAAAATGGCCGTTCCGAAACCATCGATCGAATATCGATTTGGAATCGAACAGGTGTAAAGCTGTTTTTGTATTGTCTAACGTTTATTTAACCAAATAGTATGAATTCTAAGCATCTATGTTGACTTTGAGAAAAAATAGAGACATTGAAACATGAAAAATAATTGTACAGTTTGATTTAAATACTTTGATTTGAGGTTAAATAAAATTAAATAAAATACTTTTCATCGTTCAAACCTTTTTTAAAACACGTCTGGTTTCTGCTCTTTATTTTAAGCTATTGTTCATGCAGGTAACTGGCTTAATAGCTGAGTTATGTCGAATTATTTATCTGCGTCGAACGAAGGATAGTATTTTGGTTTCAAAGTTTAATATTTAAAAAAAAACACAATTGTTGGTAAAATAATTTTATTCATTTTCAAAATGTGATCCACCATTTCTAATACAAGCACGGGCCCTATTCCTTACGGTGGTGGTGGTCACCTTCAGCATCATCTCTTCCTTCATAGTGGTAAATGCATCATTGATTCTCTGCACCAACTCGTCCTTTGTTCTTATTTCTGTCGTGTAGACAAGTTCTTTGGCCCGGCCCCAGACGAAAAAATCCATGGGTGTAAGGTCCGGCGATCGAGGGGGCCAAGGCCAAGGTCCGTCTCTGCCGATCCAACGCTCCGGGAAACAGTCGCTTAAATAGTCTCTTACATTCCGAGTCCAATGCGCTGGACAACCATCTTGTTGGAAAATCAATGGCCTCTCTAGGTCCAATAGTCCAGCTTCTTCTAAAAGTCCAGGTATGTCGTTCTGTAGGAATGATAAGTATTTTGGTCCATCCAATTTGTCGGGTAGATAGTGTGGCCCAATAAGAGTTCTACCGATTACTCCAGCCCACACGTTGACAGAGAATTTTCTCTGGAATGATTTTTGTTTTTTCCAGTGTGGATTTGCGCCCTTGTCACCCCATTTATGGAGGTTGTGGAAATTATTGATTCCCTCCCTCGAAAACTTGGACTCGTCCGTCCACAGTATACTTTTCAAAAAGTGACGGTCTTCTATGTCCATATCTAATAAGAAGCGGCAAAACTGGACTCTTCTTATGGGGTCATCTTCTTCTAAGCCCTGTACTCCAGTACCATGAAAGGGATATTTTCCTTCTTTATGCATCGTCGTCCACACCTTCCATCTCGAAAAGCCCAGGTCAGCAGCTACTTTTCTGACGCTCGTAGTGGGATCCGCAGCAAAAGCTGCCAGTATTTGTTCTTCTACATCTACATCAGCACCAGGGTTGACTCCACGTACCGGATTGTTTCCAACGCCATTTTCGATAAGCCGACGAAAGGTGTTTAGAAACACCCTGAAATTGGGTACTCTCCGATCTGGATAACGCTCCTGGTACAAGCGGCGCGCCAAAGCACCGTTTCCGTCAGCTCGTCCGTACATAAAAAAAATATCGGCGTACTCTGCATTGGTAAACGCCATGTCACAAAGTGTTCAATAAAAGTCCAATGTAATTCAACACGTGAAGGAACTCAACGCCGGAGCGGACTCAACTTGACACGGTGATTTAATTAAATAATAACTCAACACGACGAACGTAGAAACCACACACAACCAGTCACGAGAGCAGATGCTAAGCAACTAGCTAGATAAAGCTGATAAAGAGAGATAGACAAAGGGCAGATTCCGGTTACGAATCGTAACCTACGATGCCAGCTCTGGTAACAAAGCAGCCCGACGCTCGGCGCTCCACAATGGATATTTCAGTAATTCTGAGAATTGGCCAGTCACCTGCATGAACAATAGCTTAAAATAAAGAGCAGAAACCAGACGTGTTTTTAAAAAGGTTTGAACGATGAAAAGTATTTTATTTTATTTTATTTAACCTCAAATCAAAGTGTTACATTGCAACTGTACAATTATTTTTCATGTATCAATGTCTCTATTTTTTCTCAAAGTCAACACAGATGCTTAGAATTCATACTATTTGGTTAAATAAACGTTAGACAATACAAAAACAGCTTTACACCTTTGACATTAATTCTAACTGGCGCGGTAGAACCGACTATGTATAAAATTTGGGTATTTTTGAAAAAAATACTAAAAAAATAAATTTAAAAAAAATAAACGATAATCGCCATATACATGTTAAGCTTAAAATGTTCGAAATGATGTCAGCTATCACCCCCTTAAAGGATTGCACCTACCTTCCGGACACCCTGTATAAATATCTCGGATCAAGCTGTATTTGAGGCGATACATTGAAGAACAACATCTGCCGAAAAAACCGTTAGAGTGACATTGAACGTTAGTCAGTGCAGTGAAATTATTTATTAGACAATTTAAACACAGAAAATATAAACAGTGAATTTCGTATGACAATGAACTGCAGACATTGAAGAAGATAATATTCAACTCTTAACCTAAAAGTTGAAATAAAGGTTAATCATCATTCCGCTATATTGATCGAGACTTGTATAACTACTAACGCCATCTACCGGCAAGTAGCAGCTATTTCTCACCAACTATTAATAGCAGCCATCAAGCGCACCTAAAAGCTTTCGCTACTCACCACTAGAGGGCAACAAAGGAGCGTTAGTTAAGCCAATAAATCTAAATAGATTCAGTAGAACCCACACACTTTGTAGAGCTGTTAATTAGGATGGATGAACTCAAGCAAATACTTTTAGAATTAAAAACTGATATGGCCGATCAAAAGAGGGACATAAAAGAGATGGAAGAAAATATCAAAAGAAGCATCAATAACAACATCAACGAGACATTTAGAAACCTGGAGCTGAAAAATTAAGAGCTTGAGCAAAAATTAGAACATCAAGGGAAGCGGATAGTTTTTAGACAGGCAAATAAGAAGAAAAAATATTGTTGTTGTGTTGGAGAGCATGATATTGAACATCATAAACAATAAAATAAACGTCTCATGTGAAAAGACCGAGATAGATACAGTAAGAAGAATGGGCAAGAGGAGTGAAAAAGTAAGGCCAGTTATTGTAACCGTTATAACGACGGGAATGAAAATAAAAATTATAAAGAACAAGAAAAATCTACAAAACTCGTCTTACTACATAACAGAGGACTACTCGCCTAAGGTCCTAGAAATACGAAAAAACCGATACGGAGAACGAAATGAAAGAGGAGAGTTACTTATTGATTTCTGTTTCCTAAACAAACTACACATCACCAATACCCTGTTTAAGAAAAATCAAAAACAGAAATGGACATGGCAGTCCCCCGATGGCAAAACGAAAAACGGGATCGATTTCATTCTCGCTAAACAACGAAAAAAGATTCAAAACAATGAAGTTATCTCAACAAAATTTCCGTCAGATCACAGAATGGTCAGAATAACCTACAACCTAAATTTCACTATTAAAAGACCTAGAACTAACTACGGACTAAGGAATAAAAACCTCACACCAATTGAACAAGACTCATTAAAAAACATGATGACAATTGAAAATGAAACAAGTAAATTAACTTCAGATATGGTTGTAGAAAACTATACAATAATAATAGATGAAATTAAACAATGTGTAAAGAAATTACCGATCACCAAAGCATCAAAAATAAATGTAATATCGAAAGAAATAGAGTCCCTAATCGAAAAACGAAATGCTTTAAAATCCATCACGGATAGAACGTGCGACGAGCGGAAACGATTGAAAAAACTCCAAAAGAAAATACGAAAAAAAAAATTCTGGCAAAAATAAAAAAATACGACTCGAAACAATACAAAGGGAGATAGAAACACGAAGCTCTACAAAACGCAGTTATGCCCAATTAAACAGAAAAAACGAATGGATAAGAAGTTTGTTATCTGCTAAAGGGACTGAAAAAACAAATAGACGTGATAACCTTCAAATCGCCACAGATTTCTACATAAATCCAACCACGATAGAGATGAAGCATCGCAAACTATCAGGATAGAAATCCCCGAGGAAGTTTCAGCAGTACTAAACTCTGGAGTAGAGCGCGCAATATCAAAACTCAAGAAAGAGAAAAGCCCAGGTGAGGATGGAATCACTAATGATACCATAATAGCGATGATAGAGCTACTTACATCACGATTAACGAAAATCTTTAATGATATTCTGGTACAGGAGACAATACCTCAAGATTGGAACTACGCTCTTATATCTCTGATATACAAGAAGGGGGACTCTAAATTAGTTGACAATTACAGACCTATAAGCTTACTTCCCTCTATCTATACTACTCAAAAGAAAATAGGGGCCACTAAGTATTTTGATTGCTACGTGAAAAATATAGTAAACAGTAATGTATATTTATTAAAATAACATGTAACAAGGCTTTTGTTTTAACTTATGCTAATAACCATTTAATTGTGTAGTCAATTGTTTCACTTATTTCAATTAACATGAAATAAGTCCATTGTCAACAGCAAAAATTAACAGAAACTCTTTGCAAAACAAAACAAAAACTGACACAAGCTGATTTTTAATGGTTTAGTAACGGGTGTGTTCTCCTCTCCTGTTTTCACACACCTGGAGCCTTAAATGCATAGTCTCGATTAAGTTTCTGATGTATTCATCAGGTATCTCTTCCCACACACGTTTCAGAGCATCCATAAGCTGTTGCTGGTTGTGAACCTCTTGCTCATGCTCCCTAACCCTTCGTTTTAATTGGTCCCACATATGCTCTATTGGATTTAAATCCGGACTATACGCTGGCCATGGTAGGACACGAATATGGGAGTCATCCAGTACAGTCTGAGTGGCCCGAGCTGTGTGTGGGCGGGCATTGTCATGCATTAACCAGAACCCTGGCCCCTCTCTCTGTGAGAATGGAATCACATGAGGCCTGATGACTTCATCGATGTACCGTTATGCAGTTATTGTGCCTTGATTTAAGAAAACCAGTTCAGTTTTGCCTTGTAAGCTAATCCCAGCCCAAACCATCACACTAGGACCTCCAAAGCGGTCAATTTCCTTGATGCAGACATCGGAAAATCTATCACCCTGTCTCCATACTCTAATCCGCCGATCATCACTACAAATCTTCACTTTACACTCATCTGTGAAGAGCACCATACCCCATTGATTCATGCTCCAATCTGAATGTTCGCGGCAAAAACTTAAACGATTTCCACGTCGAAACCTAGATAAAGGAATTCGTACTACTCGGCGTCTGGACCTTTGCTGGTCTTCATGCAGTCGATTACGTATCGTTTGGTCACTAACACGAGTCCCCGTTGTCAACCGTAGGCGATTTTGTAACTTACGTGCCGTCACAGAGCGCTCTCGACGGGCACTCAATCGGATGTAGCGATCCTCTTGTGCCGTAGTCGCTCGCACCCTGCCCGATCCAGGCCTTCTTGCAACACTGCCAGTCTCTTGGAACCGATCCCACACATTTTGGATGGATCGGCGAGAGAAACCCAACGAAAAAGCTACAGACCGCTGTGAATGACCTTCAGCAATCAATGTAACGGCTCTGGTGGCAGTAATGGTATCCATATGCCTTCGTTGACGCGGCATTATTAACAAAAGATGTTAAAAAAAGCAAAAGATGGACAGAAATAGTTTTTTAACAGAATAAAATTGTGATTCCATCTGAAAGGAATTTGACCTGAAGCTCGTTTTTTTTATTTGCTTCAATTTCTGGCCAGCTGTAAGACTTAAACACCAGCATTAAAGAGGTTGGATACTGAAGGAGGCCGGACATCATTAATTAGTCACTTATTAATTAGTTTACATCTAAAAATTTACTCAAAAACAGAAATATGTAAGTGGCCCTTATTTTCTTTTGAGTAGTATATAAGCTGTTCTCGAGCGTTATATTAAACAGAATTACAAATGGCTTGGACGATCAGCAACCGCGAGAGCAGGCTGGATTCAGAAAGGGATACTCCACAAATGACCACATATTCACTCTGACTCAAATTATAGAGAAATACAAAGAATATAATAAGACTTCATACCTGGTTTTTGTGGACTACACTAAGGCGTTCGACTCTGTGTCGCATCTGTGCCTCTGGGAGAGTCTAGTAGAACAAGGAGTCCAACGAAAATATATAAGACTACTAAAACAATATATAGAAGCGCATCAGCAAAAATTAAACTACACTCAACTGGTAAGACATTCGAAATAAAACGGGGTGTAAAGCAAGGTGACCCGATTTCACCAAAACTGTTCACTGCTCTACTGGAAAGCATCTTTAGAAAGCTGGACTGGCATGAATTCGGCATAAATATCAACGGTGAAAAACTCACTCATTTAAGATTCGCAGACGATATCGTAATCCTGACCGAAAAACACGAATCTCTACAAATCATGTTGACCTCACTCGATCTAGAAAGCCGCAATATTGGACTCTACATGAACCCTTCTAGAATAAGGCGATGACAAATGGAGAAAAGAGACACATCCGTCTAGGAAATGGGAACATAGAATACGTCAGTGACTACATATACCTCGGCCAACTAATATCCTTCGAAGATGCAATTTGCAAAGAAGTAGACAAAAGAATAGCACTGGCCTGGAAGAAATACTGGTCCCATAAAGACGTCTTCAAAAGCAGCATACCAGTACACCTGAAAAAGAAGATCATGGACAACACAGTACTACCAGGTCTGCTATACGGTTGCCAAAGCTGGCCCCTGACTAAAGATGTCGTAAGGAAGTTGCAGGTTTTTCAACGCTCCACCGAGAGATCAATGCTGGGCATAAAACTAAAAGATAGAGTGAGATGCTCTGAGATACGAGGAAAAACAAAGGTGACAGATGCTGTACAAATGGCGTGCAGCGAAGTGGTGAAGTGGGCTGGCCACATAGCCAGAACAACAGACGGACGCTGGAGCGAGCGTGTCCTCCACTGGCACCCAAGAGACGGGCAGAGGGCAAGAGGCAGACCCCGGCGACGCTGGTGCGACTACATAGTGCAGGTGGCAGGTCACACTTGGACGAGGCAAGCCAAAAATAGACTGATATGGCAAAGTATGGAGGAGGCCTATACCCAAATATGGGTGCCCAATTAAACTATGATAAGATTTATTAATTAAATATAAATAATATTGAATTAAATTTACTGAATAATTATTTATTTCTTTAATAATAAATAAAATATATAAAATGAAGTTTATTAATAAATATATGTTAACAAAATGATTACTTTAAGCATGAAATATTTAAGAAAGAATAAGAATGTAATAATTATGTTGTTTTATGTGTTTGTGTGTGTCCACATTGGGTATAAATGGCTTTCTATTTTTTTTATATTTCTATCTAGGTTCCTTTTGTGGATTTCAAACATTTTATTCACAACTTCCCTTTGATACAAAAGCCTTTGAGTTAAGCTTTCTGCACGATTAGTTAGATTCTTCTTCAATTCAGTCAGCTGTGTTATTGTTTCATTGGCTGCATTAAGTTCTTCTGTTTTTTCTGCTAGTTGAGTTTCTAAATTGACCAATCTGCTGGTGTTGTTTAGCCGCATACTTTGTAATTCAGATGTCAGCCTATTCACTTCTTCAGTTAATCCTGCTATTTGAGAATTGAGGAGAACTCTTTCCTGCTCCATGCGTTTTTCGCGATATTGCAGCGATAGCTCTTTAGCATAGCGGGTTAAGTCATTGCGCTCATCAATTGCTGCATCGCGAGCGCTTTTCATTGAGATGTTCTCATTCTCCAGACGAGATATTCTATCCTGGGCCTTTTGCAGGTCCTGACTAAGTGATTCGACTTGCTTGGTGAGCTCAGCGACAGATTCGTCTGCCGACGCCAATTTTGCAGATGCCCCTTCATATTTAGATGTTACTTCTAGAAGCTTGTCATCAGCATCTGCTATCTTGTCATCTGAAAAATATTTAAAAACAAAATTGTTCAATCATTTCTAACAGAATAAAAACAGAAAGTCATTTTTTTAAATTTTATTATGTTATATAACACTAAATAAATGAACATAGCCCATTAATGTCCCCACTGAAGGGTAGCAGTCGTAGCGATAGTAGCCGGGACCTTTAGCTTAAAGTGTCGTCCGAAACACTGAGCGTCTGATAATGTAATTAAACAATTAATTATTTCATTGGCACATGGTCAGGTGTCGAACTTGCATCTTCTGTGTGAGAAGCAACCGTGAAACCCATTAGACCACGATACTCTTTATATTATATCCTTATAAATATTTGTTGATATTATCTAAGATGAATGACTGATTCATGAACCAAACAAAACCTTGTTACAAACTCTTTTATTCATGTTTTATCAAATGTCAAATAAATTAAAACATTTCTGCTTGAGAGGAAGATGCCCATTTTAGGCCCAAGACTGCCCAACCACGAGATAATTACTAATAATGATGATAATTCCCAAGTTTATTTATCAATATTTTATTTTGGTACATAACTATGGGGATACGTGGATGAATATAAAAGGTATTGTTATTGAAAATGTAGTTCACCCTCCCAAGATACAAAAATCTTACTTGACATCAGTGTTGTCATAGAGACGTGTATGAAGTTTAATCATAAAAAGTATAATCTTAATAAGAGTTAGGGCTATTTGGGAGGTGTCAAAATCACTAAACTAAAGGAACTAAAGGCACTAAACTAACAACTTCAAATCCGCCAGCACTTGCGCGGTGGCCACAGATTCCATTTTCAAACACCATGTTAATTAGTTTGGATAGTTCGTGTTGCCTCCCAAATCGCAGGCTTATGTCATAGTACCCAGGCAGAAAGGAGGATGCAAACTCTTTGTCATAGTATGTATTACTTTAATTGCTCTGTGGCAAGTATTGTTATTATAAGTGTCATTTGTGTGTCTTGAAACTCTCGAATCTTGTTTCATTTTCTATTAAAATCGACTACTCTGCTTAGCAATGAACCCGGATAACCCCTCTTACTCTGACGACCACGACTTGCACATGGATTCCGACTCCACTTCTAGTGACGGCCACGGCTTGCATACGGTACCAACACCTGCTTTACACTACGACCCAGGCATGAACACGGATTCGGCACCTGCTTCTCACGACGACGAACCCAGCGCGAATAATGAAAACTCCGGCCAACCAAGTATACAGCCGGCCGGTCAACAATCCAATGTACCATTGCGCTGCGTGAATTGCTTTTTGTCCATTACAAGATTAAGAAGACACCCATTAGAAAATTAGCAGTGCGAGGTTAATATATGAACATTACCAAGGCGAAAATACCATTATCGCATAACATTTGTACTTTATCACTGTAGAAGTTCTTATTTTGAGCTAAGTATTTGTTAAAATAGTGTTATTAACCTGTTAAAAAGTAATTGTAAAAATGCCATATTTTTGAACCAAGATGGTAGTGAATACTTTAATAAGGATACAATAAATCATATCTGCATACTTTCAGGAGTGGGCACCCTGGGCCTAAGTTACTATGGGGGATGGGCATTGCCCTTTGGTTCTCAGTTGCAGTCATATCTCAACATATGATTTTTAAAATGTTCTGCAGAAAATTAGCCAAAACCTCTCAATCCAAATCTGGCTGGGATCTCTCGGCAAATACAAAATTGACATTGTCCAGCTCCCTATATGTACAGCGCAATACAACCTTAAAACTTTCTGTAATGAAAACCATCAGCTACCTTTAAATGTAAATGACGTCAAAATTTTGCACCCATAGAAATAAAAGATATTGTGCACATTAGGTACCACTCACTTGCTTGTACTTTTTTTGGGTATTCATAATCGCTCGACAGATTTATTTGGATCAGAAGATCATTTACTTATATTATAATCAACCTGTCCACCACATGATCTATAACGCCATCCAATTTGGCAATCCAGCATCATTGTTTACTTCACACAAAAATTTGCCAATCGTAGGCGGCCCATTTAAAAAAAACGGTGAAATGCGAGTCAGACTCGCGCAAGAAGGGTAAAGTAAAGTAATGTAAAGTAAAGTAAAGTAAAGTAAAGTAATGTTTATTTGCATGAATATAGGTGTACATCGGGTATTTTATAATGTCACTTAGTTTCGCTATATTCTGCCATGCAGACGTGCAAATGTTATGATGTACGTACATACAACAAAATTATCATGAAATTAAAATTAAAAAAAAGTAAGCACCCATCTAAGAGTGAATGAGCATTAATTTTATTCACAATAAATTTATTATTCTGGTCATTACAAATATTGCGTTAGATTGACTTGTCCTCCAAGAAGTCCTCTAACTTATAGTATGATTTTTTGATTAAGAAATATCTAAGTCCAGCCTTGTATGTATGAAGTTGCTCAATGTCTCTTATGGATTTAGGCAGCTTATTATACACTTTTGGCGCCATACCAAATATACTTTTGCTGAATAAAGCAGTAGAGCGGGGAGGTGCACTTAATTTAGTATCTCTTTTACTATTCATTTTCTTAAACAAGCACCAGTTTGTTTTTACAAATACAGCAGTTTCATAAATATACATAGTCAGGTCATAAGTTCTGTCCCATGTGCAATATGAAATAATTTAGACATGTTTATTATTTATGTAAACATTTATATAGCAAAATGAACTTAATAAAACATAGATTCTTATGGTAATAAAGTTTATTCAAAATGACCCCCGCGATTTTGAATACAGGCCTTTATTCTGCGCGGCCAGTCGTCTATCGCAGCACGAACGAGGTCCATGTCAATATCGGCGGCTGCCTTAATCAAGGATGCCTTGAGTGACTCCAAATCAGGATGAGGCTTTGAGCAGGCCTTTTCCTCCAAGTGTTGCCATATCTTGTAATCTAACGGACTCAAATCTGGACTGGAGGAGGGCCAGTCTTCGTGCCGGATGAAGTCGATTTCACGTGCCGCCAGCCAGTCTTGTGTGCTTTTCGCTCTATGAGCTGGCGCAGAATCTTGTTGGAATACCCAGTGCCTGTTATTAAACATGGTATGAGAAACAGGTTCCACAACGGTCTTGAGGACTGTATTTTGATACACAACTGCATTCGTTTTTACGCCTTTCTCACAAAAATGTACCTCAGTTAAGCCCCAATAAGAGACTCCCAACCAAACCATGAGCGAGGATGGAAAATGACCTCGTTGGACACGCGGAATACGGTTGCTCGCTTCTTCACTGCTGTGTGCGTACACCTTATCATTTTGTTTGATGTAGCTCTCTTCCACGGTGAAAATTTTTTCATCCGAAAAAAGAATTTCCCGATGCTTTTTTCCCGCGTACCGCTTCAACAAAGCGCGGCATCACTTCAGTCTCAGGTCCATTAAACGAGCGTCCCAACGATGTCCTGTTTTTCTTCGATATGCCGTAAGCCCTAAGTCTTCATTTAACACCCTTTTCACCGTGGTCCTGCTTAACCCCATCTGAAGGGCCAACAGTTTCTGCTTACGTATGGGATTTCTTTGAATTCGCGCCTTCACAGCTTTTATCACTGCTGGAGTCCTAACAGAGCGAGGGCGACCACTTCTTGACCTGTCATCTACACTAGAGTCTCCATTGTATCGTTTTATGGTACGATAAACGAATCTTTTGGTTATATTCAAATTTTTCAGTAAGTCGAAAATCTGAATTGGCGCGTAACCGCAACGATGCAACGCAATAACTGCGACACGGTCTTCTTTAAGTGTCCACTCCATATTTAAAAATGAGGAAAATTCAAAACAGTACACATTTTTATTTTCATGAAAAATTCGAAATTCGAATTCAATAAACTTTTTTGTGGCCAGCGTTCTAAATTCAAAAGTTTTTATTGTGTGACAGAACTTATGACCTGACTGTGTATAATGATGTCAATGTCAATATACCTAACATTCTAAAATGAGGAACGCAACTGTCTGTAGGTTTCAATTTACAAATTGCCCTTATACACCGTTTTTGTGCTCTAAAAGCTTTATCTTTGTCGGTTGAGTTGCCCCAGAAAATAATGCCATACCTTAAAGTCGAGGCGACGAAAGCGTGATACACGGTTAATAAAGCTGATTGCCCAGTAACTTTGGCAAGCATATATAGAGCATAGGAAAACTGACTTAGTTTTTTGCAAACATGCTCTACTTGTGGTTTCCATGTCAGATGTGAGTCAATATTATGTCCTAAGAATTTGAATACATTTATTTTGTCAATTTTTTTATTATTATAGTGGATGTCAAGAGTGTTTGTTATTTGATTGTAATTATTTTTAAATGTCATTATGTTAGTTTTATCAAGATTGATTATCAGATTATTACGGCTCAGCCATTCAATAATATCGTTAAGGGAATTATTAATTTCAGATGCGTATGTATTTTCATCTCGACAATCCGCAATCATCGTACTGTCATCTGCAAATAATACCATTGGGTAACTTACTGACATAGGGAGATCATTGATGTAGATGAGGAATAGTAGTGGTCCTAATACGCTACCTTGTGGTACGCCACATTTAACCGTTCTCGGGCCTGATATGTATTGATTTTCTGTTTTTGTTTTCTGACATATTCTGGAAATCTGTGTTAACTGTGTTCTGTCACTCAGGTAGCTTTTAATAAGTTCAAGCACATTACCTCGTACACCGTAAACATCCAGTTTGTTTATTAGTGTTTCATGGTCGACGAAGTCGAATGCTTTCGTCATGTCCATGTACAATGCTGAAATAGGTATTTTTTTATCTAAACATGTCACTACCTGCATTAAGAAATCATAAATGGCCATTTCAATCGTCTTACCCTTTCTAAAACCCTTCTGTTCCTTTGCGAATAGACATTTTTTCTCAAAATATTGGTAGAGACTATTATAAATTACTCTTTCGAAGATCTTTGATATTATGGGGATGAGCGCAACTGGTCTATAGAAACTCATGTCTTCACGGTCTTTTTTCTTGAAGAGCGGTCTAATAATCGAAGTTTTCAACTTCTCTGGAAATACACCCTGTTGTATCGATAAGTTAATTATACTGCTCAAAACCGGTGCTATTAAATCCGATACTTAATTAATAACTTTTGTGCATAGATTGTCATATCCAGTACTGTTTGTGTCTTTTAGATTTTTTATTATTTGATATACCTTGTATGGAGTAGTCGGATTTAGGAATAATGAGTTGGGGTTGAAAGACATATTTATATGGTTATTTGTGGCATTTGCTTGACATTGTTGTGATGTCTGATCGATGTAAAAGTTATTAAATGACTGTGCAATTTCATGTGGATCTGTGATAAGATGATCTTCCATTTTTATTTGTTTTATGTAGTTTTTTGGTTTAGTTTTATCGTTGTGATAATAATTTATTATTTTCCATGTGGCTTTGGATTTATTAGTTGATGTTTTTATTTGATATTCGTTTTGGGACTTTTGCGTTAATTTTATTATTTTTTTGAGTCTTATTGAATAGGTTTTAAAGCTTTGTTTGTTTTGTTGGTTTGGATGCAGTCTAGATTTCCATAATAGCTCTCGCTTCCTTTTTGTACATTGTTTGATACCTTTCGATAACCATTGTGGTCGTTTGTTGCTTGAGATCCTTACCTTGATTTTAGGAAAACAGAGATCATACAAAAGTTTAAAAGTATTATGGAACTCAGCAAACGCCTCATTAGCATCGTTGCTATTGAATACCTCACTGAAACTGAGACTTGAAAGGTGCTCTTTGAACTTCTTTAGGTAATCTTTACTGTAGTCTTGTCTATAAACTGACCAACTCTGGAGGACGTTGAAATGTTTTACTGGACATTTTAGTAACTGTCCTGTATGGTCTGAAAGCGCAAACTCTACTATCTCGCCCTTACAGCCTTTGATATTATGGATGAAGTTGTCCAAACATGTGCCACTGCTTACATGTGTTGGCTTATTGAATGTGAGCTTTAGATTGTAGTTCTGTAACATATCTTCGAAATAAATCGAGACTCTATTACGTTTAAGTCGATCTTTATTAAAGTCTCCACAAACAATAGTTTTTCTCTTACCTTGGCAAAGTCTAGATAATAGTTTCTCTATGTTTTCAAAGAAGATGTTATAAGTCTTTGTATCATACTTCGTTTTTCTATATACGCATATTAAATTTATATTGTGCTCAGTTAGTGTGATACCACAGCATTCTATTATATTAGGAATATTACAGTCCACTAAATCTATTGCATTATATTTAAGTTCATGTTTTACTAGTATAACAGCACCGCCACTTCGTGTGCTCCTGGCAGAATATGTGGCCAGTGTGTAATTTGCAACATTCAAAGAGTAGATATCGGTGTCAATCATATTGTGTTCTGTAATTCCTATAATATCAACTGATACTCCATTTGTTATTTGCTCCTCTAAGTGTACAGTTAATAGGTCCGATTTATTTATGAGGCCGTCAATATTTTGGTGTAATACATTTATACAGTTATTTACGAAAAAAAATGTTGTTTTTGTTTCTTTCATTATCATCATTTTCATTTACATTATTATTTAAATTTTTATCATTAACATCACAGTGTTTCGCATTATTATCAATATTTTTTAAATTGCTATCATTGTCAGTCACATTATTGCTATTTATATATTTGATCTTATTTGCTGTAGTACAATTATAATCAATTTCAAAATTGTTCCGTACCATTCAAAAGGGTTCCGTACCATTATCTATAAAAACGGCAAAAAAAAAAGTTTTTGTTGTATGGGAGCACCCCTTTAATTATTTATTTTAAAGTATTTATATTATAACTAAATATTCTGTGAATATTACAAGGGTCTTCCTGTTGCCGTTATCAATATCGAGCAAAAACGAGCAAAAAAAATCACGTTTGTTGTATGGGAGCCCCCTTAAATATTTATTTTATTCTGTTGATTAGTATTTGTTGCTATAGCACCAATAGAAATACATCATCTGTGGAAATTTGAACTGTCTAACTTTAACGGATCATGAGATACAGCCTGTTGACAGACGGATAGACAGACGAACGGACAGTGGAGGCTGTAATAGGGTCCCGTTTGACACCCTTCGGGTATGGAACCCTTAAAAGAAGGAGTGTACCTTTCTTCTTTGATAAGTTACTGACGACACTGGTTAGTTATTTGACGAGGTACTGATGACCAAGTATAAAATCATACAATTTGTCGACATACTTTATTGTAAGAGGTCTTCGCAAAGGGGTCCCCCCTTTGCGAAGACCTCTTACAATAAAGTAACTTGTTTTTCTTTGGCGTAGTCACGGAGTATAGAATAAACCGTGTTCACAGATATTCTGGTGATTTGTGCCGTTTTCAAGGCTATTTCTTGCTTAGCCTTGAAGAATATTTACAGCAGCTGACCAAATAAAATTAAAATTAAGCTCACGAGTTATAAAATCGGAATTAAGGAAAAGGATGTGGATTTCTGTAATTCAAGGTAGTCATTTTTTCAAATGAGTTATGATACAATTACATTCATTTTCCACATGACTATCTTGGTTTCTTACAGTGCAATATTGAACTGTCACTTATTTATTTTAGTACCTGCTCCATTGTATAAATAATATCTTAGGCGTTAGAGCAGCTGCATTTAAATTGTTTATCTTATTTTATCTACACACGTCATAAACCCTCTTTACTAATTCATTATCTAGCTAGCCTGTTCCTTCACGTGCATTTTGACATATGGTAGAAATTTTTCTCAGCTCCCCCTGTCGTCATGGATCCCACCTTAAAAAATGCCACTCTGTGTCACCTGCGCTCGAGGTCTGCTCCCACCTTCACTCCATTTGACTTCAGACTTGTCGGAATTGATGCGGTTAAGAAAGCAGTGCTCTCCATTTCCTCCAAAGCCGTGGGTGACGATAATATCTGCTCCAAAATGATCAGCAACGTACTTGACGAGCTTCTTCCAGCTATCACACATATAATAAACTTCTCTCTCTCCAATAGTTCCTTCCCAAATGTGTGGAAAAAAGCCTTAGTTATCCCATTACCCAAAACATCAAATCCCTCCTCTTTTAAAGAGTTTCGTCCAATTTCCATTCTGCCTATCCTATCCAAAGTCCTTGAATCCATTGTCCATTCTCAGTTATCCTCCTACTTATGCTCAAACAACTTGCTGAATCAACTGCAATCCGGTTTTAGGCCCGGTCATAGCACTGTCACGGCCTTGCTTAAAGTCACCGATGACATTCAGCATGCGATGGACGAGAAACAGCTCACTGTGCTTGCACTGCTGGACTTCAGCAGCGCCTTTAACTGCGTTGATTTCGATATCCTCGTTGAGACCCTGAAGTCCTTGAATGTGTCCTCCGTCTCTGCTTGCTGGTTCGACTCTTATCTGAGAGGTCGCCAGCAACGTATTAGGTCGGAGGTGACTTCAACGGAGTGGTGTGACCTCGTTGCGGGGGTCCCTCAGGGTGGTATTCTCTCTCCTCTTCTTTTCTCCGTCTTCATAAATTCCGTCTCGGATACTCTCTCGTCATCATACCATCTTTACGCAGACGATCTCCAGATTTATCGTCATTTTTCTCCCTGTGATATGGTGTCTGCTGTGGGAATGTTAAATGCCGATCTCGAGCGACTTAGGGACTGGGCCACTTCTTTTGGACTACTTGTCAACCCTAGTAAGTCCCAGGCTTTGATTATTGGTTCCAGGTTTTCCCTTAACTTGTTACAGAATCTGTCCTTTGCCCCTATAACCTATGATGGAACTATAATCTCATATAGTACTAAGGCCAAAAATCTAGGAGTTTTCTTCGATAACCAATTTTCCTGGTCAGCGCATGTCAGCGAGGTCAGTAGGCGAGTCTTTGCCACTTTTCACTCCCTCAAACGACTACAATACTTCCTGCCTCGTCAGACAAAAATAACGCTTGCCCAGTCTCTTCTCCTTCCCCTGATCGATTACGCTGACGTATGCTGGGTGAGCGCGAATGAAGAGCAACTGAACAAACTCGAGCGACTTCAAAACCTCGGGATTCGGTTTGTCTTCGGCCTGCGCAAGTATGACCACGTCTCGGAGTATCGCAGGGAGTTAAAGTGGCTCCCTATCCGTCTTCGTCGGGATTCTCATATCCTCATCTGCCTCTATAACATCTTATTTAATCCTCGCTATCCTGTCTTCTTACGAGATCGTTTTGAATTTTTGTCCTCGGATAGGCCTCGGAGATCTCACGCTCGATCACTGCTTATAACTCCGCAACACAATACAGCCGCATATGAACATGGGTTCAGACTACGAGCTATCAAGCTCTGGAACAAACTTCCTAGCGCCATCAGAGACAGCCTGTCACTTTCTATTTTTAAAACTCGCTTAAAAGAACACTATCTTTCTCTTCCATACTAGATTTATGTAGGTTTATTGCTTTGATATATATGTAGTATAATTTTGTCTATTTGTATTGATATTACGTATTTATGTACATATTAGTAATAAGTTTATTATTTTAATATTTTTAACGTTGTGCACATAGGTCTACCTGTTATTTCATGTATTCTGTCCATATTAGGTTTGCTGAAAGAAATCTCTTTTTAGAGATAAGCTCGCCTTTGTACACCTAGTTTCCATTTTGATATATCTGTATCTTCTGTTTTTGTGCAATAAAGTATAAAGAAAGAAAGAGAGAAAGAGATCGGAACCAGATGAACACAGCAATGAGTGCGAAATAGCACCTACTCATTTCCACTGCCTCCGGGTCGTTTCACTGACCAGGGGTTAAACAACTTGAGAAAAACTCATTTCTTATCTGAAAAATTGCACATTATGAATAATGTGGTAATCTTTAGGGTTCCGTACCCGAAGGGTTCCAAACGGGACCCTATTACTAAGACTTCGCTGTCCGTCCGTCCGTCCGTCCGTCTGTCACCAGGCTGTATCTCAAGAACCTAGCTAGCTAGAGAGTTGAAATTTTCACAGATTATGTATTTCTGTTGCCGCTATAACAACAAATACTAAAAAACAGGATAAAATAAATATTTAAGGGGGCTCCCATACAACAATACCACATACAAACTTATGGATGCACCTGGTTACGTTCATGGAGTGTGAAAGTAACCGCACCAATAACTTTGTAAACAATATTCGCTTCCATTGAACGGTGGTACGGAACCCTTCGTGCGCGATTTAGACTCGCACTTGACCGGTTTTCTACATATTTTGACATTCAAATTTCGAACGCCGACGCCCGCCTGTGTGCCGCCCCTACTTTGTTTGTGAAGTTGGTACTACTGAACAAGCTAAACAAGTGCAAAGGAATTGCACGGTCATGGAACATGCCGGTCGAACATGCGGTTCCTGAACACATTAAAGAGAACTTATGATATGTGTGTAGATAAACTAGTGTATGTACATAATTAGGCATTAAAACTCTCGAGTGATATTATTATGAAACGAGCCGAACTCTCGTGTATTAATGCCCTCCATTATGTAGCAGTCACATAAACTTCTATTAAAGCTTAGGAACTGTAGATGTTTTATTCACAATGTGCACAACAAGTGTCATAGTCATTTTTATGTTAAAGCAGCAAGTTTGTATGTAACATAAGTAAATGTTTTCTATGTTTCTTGAATTTTGGAGTACTGTGTGAGTCTAACTAAAATAACGCCATTGATGTGGATGTTTAACTAAACCTGTAATATAAAATATGTAATAAAAATATTATTTAAAATTTTATGAGGTATTTTTCTTCTTAATTTTTTAAGTTACCAAATGGCATTTAAAAAAAACACTAAAATTAAAATATTTCAATAATGGTTAATTTTTGTATACAATATCAAAAATTATCAAAAATGACCTGTCCTAAAACCCCTTACAAGATTGTGCTCTTTCAAGTCACCTGTAGAAAGGCCATCTTCAGAACAATATCTTTCACTGCTGAAGGGTGCTAAAAGATAAATTCTGGAAAACTTTTTTGAGTTTGGGTATTGTGAAGCATTAGCGGACCACCAAATATGAGGGTCCCAACAAACGGTTAATGGTAACAATAAACTAAAAAAGTAAGATTACAAACAAGATTACCTCAAGTAATCACTTTATCATCAATAACTTTGATTATTTATGAATGAAAAGACAGAAATGGTTACTTCACATTACAATCTGTAAATCAGCAATGTTCAGATATCTGGCTACCCGGCTTCTCAGTTAGCCGGATACCTAAACATGTGGAAGCACCATCCTTGCATCTGCCAGTCTGCCAAAAATTATCTAAAACTCACACAACATAAAATAACATAGTGTCACACCTTTTCCCATACAGGGTGGCAGAGGCACAATTGGGCCAGTTATTCAATACTCTATTTTGCATGACAGAGGGCTAGCCCATCTCCGCAGCTATGAAGTTCACTGTTCCATCTCCGTTAAGAACATCCACATAAGTACTTATCCCATTGGTACATGGTAAGCACCGGTAATCAAAGCCTTCTTGAACAAGATGGCATGTGTAGCCGTCACAGGCTGCATGAGGTCAATGCGGTCAGCGGCACTAGAAATCATGCTAGGTATACCGCCATTGGCCCTATTCATACAGCAGGAGGCTAAATCGGCTGCCATAAGGCTATACAGTGAAGGATGATGGAAAGACAAATAGAAGATATAAGATACTGCACAATTCTAGCAAAGGCATTCGAAGAAGTGCTGGAAACTATTATTGGAATGAATCACATAAAAACAGAATTCCTATTACAACAAAATAGCTAATGACTTGGAAATACCATCAAACCCAATTCGTAACAGAATAACAATATACAGTAATGGCTCAAAGAAAAGCTGCAACACAGGCGAAGGTGTCTTCTCACCGGAACTAAACATTAAACTTTTCCTGAGCTTTGGAAAGGAAACAACAGTGTTTCAAGCGGAAACACCTAGTCTCCTACAGAAAGATGATGCAAAGAGGAATGAAATTATCTTTAAAACAGAGGGTGCAGCCATATTAAGCGCACTAAAAAGACTGTTAACAAACCCAAAACTTATACTCAAATGCCACAAAACATTTAACAGGCTATGTGGGAAAAACAAAGTCACAGCCCAGTGGGTAAAAGGTCACCAAGGAGACCAGGGCAACTGAGACGCAGACAAGCTAGCAAAATTAGGGGCAGGAAGGCCAGCAATTGGCCCTCCACCATTCCCGCTCTTATCAGCAGAAGGTCTACAAAAAAGGCTCAAAGAAGGTTCCACAGTACTGCAACAACATGAATTATGTCCTGCAGAGAAGACTGCGTGGATAACAGTTGCTCGCGTCCGTAGGTCATACCGACAGATACCCTACACGTGTCCCCCGGGTGGTGCCAAATGAGCAGCAACGCCGAGCCTCAGGCGGCGGTAAATATCCTGACCCTCCCCGAGAGGAAGCGGCCTCCAGCGACCATGAGGACTAAATACCCTCTAAAAGAACTGACTCACCAACCCGCCTTGCTAGCGTGGTGAGCTTACAGCAAAAGTTCCCCCATGGAAAGTCCCAATAAGCCCCGGCCCCTAGTCCCCAGCGGCTCCACTATTCCTGGCTACGACAGCGGTCACGGTAACGGTGGAGCAAGGGGTGCTAAGAATCCCTGGAAGAGATCCGGCTGTCACACCAACCTACTACTGGCTACATATAATACACGGACACTGAGATTGCAAGCGAAGCTGGAGGAATTTGAAAGGGAAATAACCAACATAAAGTGGGATATCATTGGTCTATGCGAAGTCAGGAGACGCGGAGAAGACACCATAAAACTGAACTCAGGTAACATGTTGTTTTACCGAGGGGAAGAAAATAACTCGACAGGTGGTGTGGGCTTCTTAATTAATAAGAAACTAACAAATAATATAATCACAGTCAGCAGTATTTCTACTCGGGTAGCCTATGTCATTATAAGAGTAAGCAAGCGATACACCCTAAGAATCATCCAAGGGTACGCACCTACAACAGACTACAATGACGAAGAAGTGGAGGCTTTCTATTATGACATCACAAAGGCTCTAAACACTGGAAATAAAACACAGTTCAATATCATAATGGGTGACTTCAACGCCAAGATAGGCATGAATACGGATGAAGAAGCATGTGTCGGAAAACACGGGTACGGAACAAGAAACGACCGCGGCCAGACTCTGGTTAACTACTTGGAGACCAATAAGTTCTTCGCCAAGAACACTTTCTTCAAGAAGAAACCACAAAGAAAGTGGACATGGATTAGTTCAGACGGCAAAACTAAGAACGAAATTGACGTCATCTGTGCTGACAAGAAACAAATAATCACAGATGTTAAAGTCCTCAACACCTTAAAAGGAAGTGACCACAGAATGGTACGCGCCAATTTCAGGATTAATACCAGATTTGAGAGAACTAAACTTCTGAAGAAACCGTTAGCCCAACTCGAGTTTCCCAACGACATCCATGAAGAATTCACAAGAGTGCTTCTGACAACGCTTAGAAGAACCGATGCCGAATACTTCGAACAAGACATAGACGCTAAATACAGCCAATTCGTCGACACTATCACCAAAACGGCGAAAGATACATTTGGAAGAAAGGCCCAATCAAAGAACGTATTGTCCCCAGGGACGGAACTAATGCTTAGAAGAACGCCGCAACTTACCAGCTGACCAGTTCAACTCACAAGGACATCGCGAGCTAAACAGGAAGATATCCAAAGCGATACGCCGCGACATCCGAAAGAGGAACACTGAGAAAATCGAGCGTCTTATAGAGAAGCACAGAGGTCCTAAGATTTTCAGCAGAGTCACAACTAATGGCACCAGCCAACTTACAAAACTGGAAAACGAAAATGGAGAGACAACCACTGAGACATACGAGGTCCTCGACATCATTTCCAAATTCTAAGAGAAGCTATACACATCGAACATGCTTCAACCAACATCTGTGGATACGAAAGACAAACGCGCACCGTTAAGAAGGCACTATACTGAAGACTTGCCCGAAATCAGCTCATATGAGATTAAGATGGCATTGAAAAAGCTTAAGAAGTATAAAGCCCCAGGAGACGACGGGATAACCACGGAGCTACTAAAGGCAGGAGGACGCGCAGTGCTAAAAGAGCTACGATGGCTTTTCAACGAAGCTCTCTTCACGGGAGAAGTACCAACCAAGTGGCGCAACAGTATTGTCGTTCTCTTCCACAAAAAAGGTTCAAAAACCAACCTGAAAAACTACCGCCCAATATCACTGCTCAGTCAGGTGTATAAAGTGTTCTCTCGTGTCATAACGACAAGAATCACTTCTCGACTTGACGAGTACCAACCAAGGGAGCAAGCGGGGTTCAGGGGAGGTTTTGGTACCATTGACCACATATTCACGATAAGGCAAGTGATACAGAAGACGCAAGAATACAACAAACCACTTTACCTTGCCTTTATCGACTATGAGAAAGCGTTCGACTCCGTGGAACACTGGGCTGTTGTGCAGTCTCTGCAGCGATGTCAGATCGACCAGCGATACATCCAGCTTCTGACGAGCCTCTACAATTCTGCTACGATGACAGTGCAAATACAAGGCTCCACAACGACTGTTCCAGTCAAAAGAGGCGTACGCCAAGGAGATGTCATATCTCCGAAGCTCTTCACTAACGCACTAGAAGATATCTTCAAAACCCTTGACTGGGACGGACTGGGTATAAATGTGGATGGAGAGCACCTGAATCACCTCCGATTTGCAGACGACATCGTCATACTGGCTGAAACCCCCACAGAACTGGGAAAGATGCTCAACGATCTGTGCCACGCATCTATCCGGGTAGGTCTTAAAATGAATTCGGACAAGACTAAGGTTATGGGCACGACCGATATGTCCCAAGATCCGATCACAGTAGACGGCCGAGTGATGGAGCAAGTGGAGGAGTATAACTACCTAGGGCAGATCATCAGACTGGGACGGGACTCGCTGGATCGCGAGATTGACCGAAGAATCCAGCTTTCTTGGGGAGCATTCGGAAAGCTCAAGGACGTCTTCCACTCCAAGATCCCTCAATCGCTGAAGACTAGAGTCTATAACCAGTGTGTTCTACCGGTGATGACTTACGCTTGCGAGACATGGACGCTTACTGCCGGGATGATGAACAAACTTAGAGTCACACAAAGAGCGATGGAAAGGTCGATGCTCGGAGTGTCCCGCCGCGACATGATAAGAAACGAGCTCATCCGCCAACGCACTAAAGTTACCGATACAGGAAAACGAGTCGCGCGACTTAACCTCTCCTTTTCCGCCGTCAGCATAAGCAGCGCGGCCCCGGTCACTCCCTGTACCGCTGTCAGCATAAGCAGCGGGATGACTAATATTTTTGAAACCGGTATTTTTTATCCAACGGTTGGACCAATTTTTACGGTTCGATCATGTGTGGACACCCAATTAGACAAACTTTATGGTCTGTGTGCTAGTTTATGCTTTTCCGTAGAAAAAAATAATTCAACCGCGTTTTGAAAATCACTTTCTTCCGGACGCTCCCAACGTATTTGGTGGTGAAATTTTATTGGGAGAAAAGTGTAGTTTTTTTGGTGAATTGAGGTAAGTATTTGTTTTATTCATATTTACAACTCTATTTGCGATAAACAAACCACAAATCATAGTAAAATTCATCAAGATGTCCAGAAAATCGGCAAATTTACATGATACGTCATGCAACCAGACGGATTCCCCCCAATGCTATTTGTAATTCCAATGAGAAATACAGTTAGATTTCAATAAAAAATACACATATCTTATTGGAAATCTTATAAGGAATCCATTTTTATAGGTTTCTTTATCAAAATAATGTACCAATTTGCTGATTTTCCGTCAGAAACGTGATCAGGCATCCAATTCACATGCTTCACCCGCACACATAAGCATTCCGCGACGCCATTTTACTCACACACAGACAGAATCTCACTACAGGGTGCGGGTGTTTTCAGTCATATTCGGTGAAACTCCATATCATAGGTTTCGGGGTGATGTGATGATTGAGGTTTCCATATCAAAGGTTCCGCGGCTTTATGATTGGAGTTCAGTGTCGATAAGGGGGCGGAAGCCCCTTTTTTTTATCAATGGAAAAATCCAGCATCCAGCGACTTAGAAAAATTGTGTTAAAAAATATTTTTTTTGACTGTTATTTTTTGCTTCGGAATCGTGTAGTGCTGCTTTTTGCTATCACTTTTGGTTATAAACATTTTCCTCGTGCACCTCACCGATTTCGAGATATACGTCATATTATGTTTGTAATATCGATATCTCTATAAATATTGGTCCTAGGGAAAACATGCATATGACATAAAATTATGCTCGTAAGACACCCTACACGATGCCTAAGTGGAAATATCAAAATAAAAAAAATAAAAATAAAAATAAAATAAAAAAATAACAAATTTGTGTCATATTGTGTTAACTTGTCTTTTTAGGCGGATTCGTTTGCCTGCAAGTTCAGATATGTACTTTTGACAATTTAGTGTAAAATGACAAAAAAATGCAAAATTACACAAATTTGTAAAAGTGCACAGAGTGTACGTTTTGATCCTAATGCCTTAGCTACTTTTTTCAGAATGGATCATGACTACCATGCCCAGCTTGATGAGAAGCTGGTGTATGTGCGCTCCCGCTCCGGTCGGATGAAGGTAAATAATTGAAATTTCACTCGCATCGTTTTTGCTTCGTTTCCTTTTATATTTATATATATACATATCCATTAATTTGTTCCATTCAGCAGCCTAAACGGTCTGAATATAGTTTTACCAAGTATAATTAAATATTTACCTGGGAAATGTGAAGTTTTATACTAAAAGGACACAAATAATTATACTGCAAATGTCACTGACTGCCAGTCTGGTATTTTGTTTATATTTAATTTGCCTATTTTATTTATGTTATAGATGGTGAAGCAACCAGCTTCTCTGGGCCGGAGCGGGAGCGAGGGCGACTCCTCCCCGCAGCCGTCGACATCAAGGCGCTGCCGGCGCTCGCTGGCTGAAGAAATGGTGGTAGGTATTCTGATTAGCAAGCAGATAGATCACCGGTGGTATCATACCATTCTTCTCCTCCAACAGGGTGTGGCCTGCCTGCAGCTGGCCCATTTGAGCGGGGCCTTTGTGCATTTCTCCTGCACCTACTCTTCTATTCCAGCTATCCTTCCATGCTTTCTAGTACCATACCATATACAATAATGTATTTTTCTATTTTCACAGTCATCAGCAGCTGCTAGCTAGACACATCTAAATCAGCCATCAGTGTGTGATTGTAATTCTCCTCCTTCATAGCGTTAGCGATCCGGATGTTTCTATCTTTTTGTGTGTAATTTTTATGTGTGTATGTGTCTAATGTTTATGTGTTTGTGTAAATAACAATTTCTATTTGTGGCCAACTACCTAACTATCTTATAACTTGTATAGAAATTGTTTACTTTAACAGTTGCAATGTTTCTATCTTTTTGTGTGGAATTTTTATGTGTCTAATATTTATGCGTTTGTCTAAATAACAATTTCTATTTGTGGCCAACTACCTAACTATCTTATAACTTGTATAGAAATTGTTTACTTTGACAGTTGCAACAAAATTCTTTTTCATTTTTCCGTAATTGTGTACTTTATTCCATTTTTTATACGGTAAAAGTTACAAATATCAGTCAAACAACTATCTAAGAACTTGTACAGAATTGTTTACCTACTTACTTACTGTTTACTACTTTTCCATAATTGTGTACTCGTGTGTGTGTAAATATAATGTATACAGTTTCATTGTGCATTAGTACTGTCCTGTTTTTTAAACAATTATGTCTCGCCCAGGTTTGCTGGAAGAAATATCTTTTTAGAGATAAGCTCGCCTGTTGTTATAAAATTTCTTTTAAGTACATTTTTATGCACAGGGCAATAAAGAATATGAATATATAACTATATAAATTTTGCTGGAAGAAATATCTTTTTAGAGATAAGCTCGCCTGTTGTTATAAAATTTCTTTTAAGTACATTTTTATGCACAGGGCAATAAAGAATATGAATATATAACTATATAAATTTTGCTGGAAGAAATATCTTTTTAGAGATAAGCTCGCCTGTTGTTATAAAATTTCTTTTAAGTACATTTTTATGCACAGGGCAATAAAGAATGTGAATATATAACTATATAAATTTTTGTTCTTTTTTATTTTTCCAAAACCTAATTACACAATTACACATTAGGTAGGTGGTAGCTAATTACTAATTACACATTTCAAATAATTGTTTATTTTTTACAAATTTGTGTAATCTTACACTAAATTGTCAAAAGTACATATCTGATCTCGCATAACACTAGTTAACACAATATTACACAATATTACACTTTGTAAGAACAGTAGGTATCTGTACTTGCGCGTGAACGGAGCCGCGTGGAAACACTTCATATACACATAACAACTAAATACTAGTTAACTCAAACTTACACCATACCTACACGAACGAAACACCAGTTTAGCTATTTTACCTAGAATCAAATCACGGCGAAACATTTTCTTCGTTCCATCTTTGCACACTCTGTATAAACGCATATCGTACACCTGCCGAGACCTTGAGAAAGCCCAGAAACAACACACCGTGACACGAAATAACATGCATGATTTTGAATTATTTTTGTATGAAAAGGTACATAGTACGATACACTGTTAGAAAGCCTAGTTTGTCTTCTACTTAGAACCACTAATTCTAGAATGATAAGTATCACCTATTGCCTATAAATTCAATAATAGTACAAAGTGTTGATTTCTACCTATTTTATACTTTCCTTGCGAGATATGGCGTCCTCACACTTATCATTTATGATTTAGTGGCAAATACCACTTGTTTTCCTCTTATTGAATAAATTACCTATCCTAGGAACTAAGAAATATAACGCTAGGTAGTCTAGTCTCTTCACAAATAATTTCACAAGATTTGCATAATTCGCGCGATGCGTCAGTTTACTTTCCGTATTTTATGAAAATTTGAAACGCTGAAATATTCGAAAGTTTCTATAAGAACACCCTAATGTTTTTATTGTTTTGAAAAGGTTATTTTGTGTAGATTACGTAGGTATCAAACAACATGTACATGTTGTTGATAATTTTCTGATGTCGGCTAGATTTGTGTCGAGAGGGAGCATTTTCATAGAAGTCTGTGTTTCTCATGCCAGTACAAAAATAAACTAAGGTCACAGTGACATTTTCTACACATTGTGTAAAAGAGGGTTTCATTAGCTACTCAGATATACAACTCCCATAATTCTAAGTGTTACCATTCCAACAGAATCACTTGATATATTAGTCAAGTGCCGCGCAGCCCGCACGCTCAAAAACACTCCGGTATTTGTCGTTTTTGACGTCTCGAACTCCCGGGAAAGGAGAGGTTAAATGGCAATGGGCTGGACACATCTGTCGCAGAAATGACGGAAGATGGAGCTCTAAAGTTTTGTTCTGGAGACCCCGCACAGGAAAAAGAAGCGTTGGAAGACCTGCGACACGGTGGTCCGACGACATAAAGATCACGGCCGGCCTATCCTGGACGAGAATGGCCGCGGACCGCACAAGATGGAGGACAACTGGGGAGGCATATGTCCAACGGTGGACGGTGAAATGAAATGCTGAAGAAGAAGAAGAAGAAGAGAGAAGACTGCAAAATTACAAAACTATTCATAGATAGGTATAACCATAAATTCACTAACCCTTTAGTCTCTCTGTACCTAAAACGCAGTCTGCCTGTGTCGCGTTATGCCTAGACGTGTTAAGAGATCGGCATATTGATATTTCGACCCATTACGGACTAGTTCATGAGCGAACATAGACGAACCTAGATTTAGACTTAATGCGTATTAGTTCAAAAGCCAGGTTGGTTTATCAAGTTTTAGTTCATGGACGAAGTAGGCGGATTGATATTAGGTTTAGTGCGTATTAGTAGAAGGGCGAGGTAGGTTTATTAAGCTTTCGTCTATGGGCGAGGTAGGTGTGTTAAGTTTTAGGTTTAGGCTTATCGCGTATTAGTTCAAGAGCCAGTTAGGTTTATGAAGTTTTAGTTCATAGATGGAGTAGGCGAATTATGATATAAGGTTTAGTGCGTATTAGCACAAGGGCGAGGTAGGTTTATTAAGCTTTAGTCTATGGGCGAGGTAGGTGTGTTTTTTAGGTAAAATAACGATAATATTTTTGTGATTTTCTCGTTAGTATGGGAAATAATCTATTTTTACTACAAAAAATAAGCAAAAACAGTAGACTTATTCCACTTATGTCAACTGCCACTTAGGTCAGTTTTATTTTTATTTTAATTATAAACGACTGGAACAAACTAAGAGAAGGCCCTCTATTTCAAGATTTTCAATTACACCACGTGCGAGATATATTAGACTTATTTAAGCAAGGACTGAATTTATTACATTTTGCTATAACGTGTATCTCTCAGTAGTTACGAGTGGTACGAGATGGCAATAAATATTTAATTTAAAATACTTGTATTTTTACTCTTATTTTCATTCCTTGTCCGCTTCCCTTCTCCTCAGGGATTCCGGTGGAAGAAAAGATCGGAATGAATGAATTTTAGATATAATGGAGTTCAACCGTCAGCTTTCTATATATGTATATTGGAGTCCAGTCAGGTCAGCTTTTTGCCAAAATTGGTTTACAAGTAAAGTCAGCCTATATTGCCTAATCTGACCTAAGTGGCAGTTACGAGTAACATAAGTGGAAAAAATCAAAAAATACAACATTAGTCAAGTATTTATTACTGACACACATTAAAATTAAACAATTATCTTACTACGACATAACAATATTAAAAAATAAAATACATTACTTCATTATTCTTACAAAATGAAAGAGCACTTGTTTATTTATATCGACTTTGTAAATTTAGTCATTATATTGACTCATGAGTTCTTTCTTAGTTTTAATCATGCTTTTCAAGAAATACAAAGCGGAAATGTCACCCTCTTGCAACTTTTGGAGCTCTTTTTTGTGTTTAGAATTAAAATAAATATCAATCCTTCTTCTGGGGTTACCTTCAAATAGATATTGCTTCAACTTCAAGCTCTGCCACTGCGACTCCTTTTTCAATTTGAATATAAAGTTTATGAATGACGGCTTGCCCTTCATGCGATTATTTAAACGCCTGTGCCATCCCTCCAAACTGTTATTTGATCTGTGGATTTCGTGTGCACAGCTTATAATGTCGTGAAGTTGGCCCATCCACTGGTTTTCCATATAACTTACAAACCTAGTCATGATTTCCGGTAACACTTGAATGTTTTGCCAAACTTCCGGAATATAGTTTGTGGGTACAAGTGGCAGGTGGGCACAAAGTTCAGTAATTGTATTTCCTGCGGTAGTGGTTAAAACACCAAACTTCTCTGCTTTTTTCCAGACCGCTTTTGAATAGTGATAATAACATCCGGTAATGTCTATGCCCGGAAATACAAGCCCCTTTAAGGCCTGTATTTGTGCCACTTCGTAATCACATTTAATTTTTTTTAAATCTATCTGCAGTTCGTTTTTAATTAATTGAAAAAGCCTTATGTACTTACGTGTCTTGGGTCTTGTCCTTCAACAAACAATATATAACTGGCACTATATTCACAGTATCATTGTTTCCTGAGTTCAAATTTACATGAATGGTGTACAGTTGAAAAAGTAACGGCACAGTTTTGAATGTTCCATCACCATAAAATTGTGCGTTGCCGTTTTCCAACGTTTTCAATGTTTTTTGTGCCAATGGACTTGAAAATATCAATATTTTCTTATTATTATAATCGTCATTGCAGACAAGAAAATTCTTTGCAATAATATTAGGCACCTGTACTTCGCTTAGAGTACCATTACTTTTCTTGACTTCTAAAAACTTGTTCCTGGTACGATATAGAGAATCCTTTTTTGACCTAAATAGAGCGGCCGTGTTTATATTTTCGTCAGACTCTGGTTCGTTTAATATCACATCTTCAATTATTTCTGGTACAGATCCAAACGTTTGACACACCGCCTGCTTACATTTGTCAATAATTATTGACATTTTGTTCTTGGCATAATTTTGTCTGCAATCATGGTCACTTACTTTTAAAACCAAGTTCTCACTGCTCACTTTCAATGAAGCACTGCAAACTTTCCTGTTAGCACACCGCCAGAGCGAGGACCCGTCATTATTTGACTTGTTTTTCGTATATGTATTTTTACAGAAAACAATGTTTGCATTATCTTGCATTGTAATTTAATACTTTCTTGGGCTTACATGAATAGCTTTAAGCAAAATTAAATTCGCAACTCGACTAATGTTAGAATGATATAAGAATGACACATAGGTTTTTTTATTTATCATCAATAGAATATCAGACTAAATACTTCACTTTCAAGTGGCCAGTAAGTATGCAAAACAGAAAATACAAAGGAGTTGGTATCGAAGATTTGGCTCTCGTGAACGAGTTGTATTTAACCTCGACTTGCGAAATATTAAAAACAATAGAGGCCTAGTCCTATAACCAAATTGACATTATGAGAAATAGTTTTAATGCGATACAGTCATCTTACGAAATGGACTATAGAAGAAGTAGAGCTATTACGATGTAGACCAAAACCGACTTAGACAAAACGCGTATTTTGAATGACATTTGCCTAAATGTCATTCGTGATAGGACTAATCGCATGAACTCTATTTCGCATAGTGGGCATTTATCGATATGATTATGTTGCCTCTTTCGCGTTATAGGCATAACGCGAAAGAGGCCGACTTCGATTTAGGTACACAGAGAAATAGACTTAATGCGACATAATCATATCGATAAATGCCCACTATGCGAAATAGAGTTCATGCGATTAGTCCTATAACCAAATTAACATTATGAGAAATAGTTTTAATGCGATACAGTCATCTTACGAAATGGACTATAGAAGATGTAGAGATATTACGATATAGACCAAAACCGACTTAGACAAAACGCGTATTTTGAATGACATTTAGGCATAACGCGACACAAGCAGATTGCGTTTTAGGTACAGAGAGACTAAAGGTCATTAACTACCTAATGAGAATGTCACCAAGCAGTAAAATAAAAATACTAATGACCCTAAAAACAGGCCATGCATTGTGCAATGCATGCAAGTGGGCCAGGCGCAGGCGCTACAACCCCCTTAAAGAAGAATAGAATAGAAGGTAGTACACAAATAGACCATATTTAATTAAATTGAAACATGGGAGGCGACCGCAGGAAATGTTGTAGCATTTTGATGCAGGTCAAACTACAACAATGATAGTGAAAAATAGGAATAAGTTAAGGTAGGTATGGAAATAAAGCATACATAGAAAAAAAATATATTAAAAAGTAGGAGTTTGTCTGCTGGAGCTGCTTTAGGTTACATCAAACATACACCCAATATTCTATATTCAGGGTAGCATTCGCTGCCAAAATGAGGGTTGCGTGCAGAAAAGCTACGCATTGTGACTGATCTAGAAATTGTCAGAGTGTTGATAAGGGGGCGGAACCAGCCCTTATTTGAAGGTAAGACAACAGAAAGCTGTAGTAATAGAAAACACCAATAGGAAAGCAAGTTAAAACACATATGTTATTCGGTTAATATTCGGACAATGCAAGCTGACACAGGCGTCTTACCAATTTGCGATTTGCAGGTTTCATGAAGCGCCTTTGAGGTAAGATATTCTTCAAATTTCTGCTCGATGTAGCCGTTGATCTTATTGGCGATCGGATTCGGAATATTTGAAAGTTCAGTCTCCGATAAAGCATTTTCCAAGTGATTTTTACCACCGGGCACGGCACCAACACTTGCTGCTTCCATCTTTGTTACACACACTTTTTATTTTGCGTTTTGTTAACGAATAGCTGCGTTCATTCACTGACCGAAATGTAAGGGTTGGTTGGGCATTCACGGCCAGTTTGGTCGACGACAGAAGATTTGATCTATCGACGATCAGACCATCGGTCCGTGAGTGTGAAAAAATACGATGAGATTTTTAACGCGGTGTGGACTTGTGGAGTACTTATTTGCTTGCGCCACTTGTTGAGTTTTTTTTTTATGGACTTGCGCGACTAGCGCATTTGCCACTAACAACTTATTTAGTTTATCAACAAAGATAAAAGGTAAGGAAACGAAATACAAAAATATTAGGATTAGAAATTATGGAAAGGAAAAAGGATCGGGGGCGATCGCGGTAAAAAATATCAACCGAACCATAGCTGAACCATAACCGAAACACGACTTTAAGGACTTTTCGTATCGCGCTAAAGTTTTGACAGATGGTTGAACCGACGTTACGTACATGGTAAGTTACCAAATAAATAAAATTTATGCTGGTAAGTTTGGTCTTCTTGAAAACAAAGAGTAAGATAATATACATATCCTTCTGAGTAAATCTTACCTCCTATCCCGTTAATGGTTGTATAGTCTCTATATATGGTATCATGTTGTGATAACAATTTCTTATTAATTATGGACAGCGACGCGCCCCGTATCTAGTAACCATGTATGTGGGATATTATTAACGTAACTTTTTACGTACTTTCATTAGTATTGCAGTTTAAAATAATGCCATTAAGTCCGAAAAAAACGAATATTCTCTTGGGAAGATGTCTCCTGTTGGGACTGTTGCTGACCCATATCTGGTTGGGCGGCGTAAACGCCTTGTCCCCTGCCTCGGTAACCACGATTATACCCTGGATAACCTTGTGACCTGCCCCTAAACGTACCGCGGTTCGAGTTTTGGTAGAATGTGGAACCCGAACCACGATGACCACGATCATTATTCATATTTCCACGGAAATTTCCGCGTTGGCCGTTTCCACGTTGCCCGAAGGTTCTTTGACCTCTCCCTCTGAAATCATTATTGCTAGACCTACCTCTAGTACTCGTCATCACCTGATGACCCGACGCAGTTGGCTGCGCCAGCTCCTCGTCTTCTGCAGCTCGGACAGCATCGCTGAGATTGGTGTAATCTCTCGCGGAAATTATAGTACTTAACCGTCGGTTGCGGAGTCCATCTGCGAACCGTTTGATTGCAAATTTTTCTTTAATTGGGCGTAGCACTTCGTATGCCCCTTCGTTGTTATCTGCCTGGGAAACCGTCAAGTCTACAAATAATTCCTCTATCTTTTTAGAATATTCCTGTAAGGATAGGTTATTTTGGGACACGTTATTTAACTGTGTTTGCAAAGATGTGGCGGATTTCTTAACAAGCAAGTATTGCCTGATGTCACGCAAAAGGTCCTGTACTGTACTGTAGGTTGATTATAGTTTCAGTTTTGCGCACTTATTGAGACGTGTTTTTAGCACAAACTGTATAAGAATTTTCTTACCTTCGTTCGAAATCATGGATTCATAGAGTTCTACACTTTCTACTATTTTTATTGTAGTATCATCTTTACCGTCCATCACCGGAATCAAAGTACTAGCCGCTCTTAGGTCGAAATCGTCCGACACTTTGACTTTACACAAATCTGATATTTCGTTAAACAATAACTGAATCTTCTTACATATTAGGGTAACAGCACCTAACGTTCAGCTTCGTTTTCCGTTATAATTTCATGATATAATACTTGACACTTAGATAATAATTCATTTTACTCATTTAATTTATTTTTAATTACGTTTCCCTGATATCTACTTTTTCCTTTCTTAATTAGGTATTTCCGTATAGTACTTAATTCGTCATAAATTGCCTCTAAATCACTTGCCATTGCCTTGCCATTTAAATTATTTTAAATCTAACACTTTACTTATCTAGGCAGTTACCGTAACTAAACAATAACACATTGGAATGTCTCATCTTTCCTTTTACGTCGATGACGGCAGTACAGTTCAGTGGCGGACTAATTACGTTTCACTTTCGCACATTATAAAAAAATAAAAAAATAAAAACACTTGAATACATGCGTGTTTATACCGGTGAGTCGTAGGTTGGCCGCTGACGCACAATACCTCGCTCCTGCACAATAGCTTCCATCTTTCTTGTTATACACTGGTTCACTTTTTTAATCACTTGGTTCAGCATGTAGAGACACAATAGTAATAGTGCGATGAACATTCCGTACACCATCCAGTTAAGGTGTATAGCAAGGGGGAGCGGTTGAGATTGATCGATGTTATTACTGTATCCAACTTGGCTGTAGATTTCTTGGTTGGACATCGGTGGTGGTCGCGGAGTCGTTGATGTATTACCCATTTTGTATTTTTATTTTATTATATTGTATGCACTGGTTATGAATTAATCGGTCTTCATTATTGCGATGTGTTGCGCGGCTCGTCCCCGACACTCAAGTGCCGTATATGGCAAAGGTCGCCATGAGATGTGGGGATCAGAGAAGTGGAATCAAACACGACTGTTAGATTAAGAGTCCCGTATAATAATGATAGAATCATAGAACGTAGTGACTACACCCACTTCATGTGCTGCTCGTAGTTACTGTTGACGCTGCAACTTGATTCTCGCATATCACTCGAAGTTGACACGATCCGCAACAAGTGAACAGCCATACGTTTTGTTGATGTAATTTGATCCATTTGTCGGTGCAAGGAACTTGTTCGACCTCGCACTTGATTCCAGTCTGTTGACTTATCATTTTTGCTGCGCACGGTATTTTATTTCCCTATGTGTTGTAGATGGGTCAGGCCGTAGATTTTGCCACAAACCGCTTAAAGATGACGTAAAATTTTCGTGGCGTTTAGTGGCGTAAAATGACGTTAAAAATAGTAAAGGAGCGCCTACATGATGTGTAATTTTGTCAAATATTGACTGAATTCCTAAATTTGACATTTAAAGGAAGCGCTGGAATATTGGGCGGTCCGATTCAACATGCTGGCCTGCACTTTTGCGAGGTGTGGTGTCTTTCAAATTGACTCTATTCAGAGCTTTTTTGCCAGACCTTTTACATCAGCAGCCTGTGGGTCAAATCCACACGCAGAATACAACGATGTAACATGTCCATGTAGCTCGCCTTTGTACATGTCTGTTCCATTATTAAGTGTCTGTATTCTGTTTTGTGCGATAAAATATAAATAATGTTGGAAAGAATAAAACGATAAACACTTGATTATATTCACGGAAAATACTTTATTCGGTAGGTAGGAAATAAAGAGAGCCCCGCTCAGCAACCAAAACAATATGAATGAACGAAAGTTGTCTGCGCTAGTGAGGTGGCGCGTGCGTCGATCGCATAGTGCTGTACCGCGCTCGTTTGGGATCGATTATCTTCTTATCAGTAATAATAAAGTAACAATGCACTGAGGATTTTAAGGATTTCCGCGTTACTTTAACGCCTTCACTGTGTTCGCTGAAACGAGGGTAGACGATTTTTATTGAAAGTTGCGAAATATTTTTTTTTCCCATTGGAGCCAGACCCCAGTATATTCAACTGTATTTGGCACTTCCAAGAGGATTCTTACATTCTTAGTACACTTTTCTTCTTAGTACAGTTTGACAGCTGTCATCCAAAATGACTTGAGAACGTTGAACACGCAATGAACTGCAACCAACGAACTACGGTGTAACCGTATAGGATTTTTTCCCATACGTCAACACTGTTACCGTATGGGATTTTTTCCCCCATACGGTAACAATGTGGACGTTGGGGGTGTTGACGACTGGGAATAAACGGAATCCCGGCTGAAAAAAAAAAACTCTTCTTGGATGTTTACATGTTTGTGATGTCGCTGTTTCTGGTTCCCACGTCACAGGGTATCCTAGTGTGGGGCCAGAAGCTATGTATGTGCCTGTATATAAATGTGTATGTTTATGTATGCCTGTTGATGCAGCTTTATTGAAATGCGTAAAAAAGTGGCGTTAGAGTTAGTTGCATAAAGTGGCATTTAGTGGCATTAAGTGGTGTTAACGCAACGGTGACGTTAAGAAAATTCATAATAACTCGATAAATAAGTTATTTATACAGGTCAATTTAGGCTTGTAATATCACACACAACTTACTTAACGATGCGCAAAACAAATAACCGATATTCATGGGAAACTTACCTTGGGATCTTGAAAAATCACCTCCCCGAAAGTCGTGACACTTCCTCCAAATCACTGTTGAAATGCCACTGGGAAAAATATAACTGCTTCAATCAAATTGACCACAGATTACGTTTCTTTGGTGTTTCCACTAGTTAGATACAAATCCTACTAAAGTTTTGCTTACAAAATGGGCAAAATATCAGTGACGTAAGTCCAATTTCCTAGAAAACTGACTTTGTGTAGTTTTTTCTAAATGTATGAAATTTTATGTTTTTTCTTTGGGAACACATAATGATATTAAAAGGGTGGCTAGCCAACTATTATACCATACCGAAAAATTAAACATATTATCAAAAATACTTGTTTTAATTAATTTTACCGTAGCTCAAAGTGTATAGGTACCGAAGCGGATTCACGTTATTGACCAAATTTTCACCAATTTTAGTAGAATAACATCGTGTAACTTTCTAAGTTTATAAACTTATTCAAATGTTTTGAGTGGCCGTTAATCACAATTTTTCGGGCTATACAATGATGTGACTGAAAAATGTTTACGAGGTATTTTAGTACGAAAAAAGAGTAGCGGAGAGTTTTCGTTACAAAATGTGGCAAAATCTACGGCCTGACCCAGATGGGATGGTATGCATGACATAAAAGGTTATTTTTAGATGTCATACATTGTTGAATATCCTCTTCTTCCAGGTTTATGAATTTGTTTCTTCATGATGCTTGTAGCGATGTACTTTGGCGATTGCTTTACGGTGATATAGGTATCGTTCCTCTTCATTGTAATAGGTATCGCGCGATATAATTTGTATTCGTCATCGCTTATAAGCGGTAAGTGTAACTCGAAGAGTAGGTAGTTGTAACTTATTCTTGCTTTTAAGTAGATAAGTTTGTACATTTCTTTGACGTTTTGCTGAAAGTTCTTGACTGGTAGAGATAGTCGTTTTGACATTCTAGTAGATATGTGATTGAGTTGCTCGATCAGCTGAGCTGAAGTGAAGAGCTTGGTATCTAGATGGCCTCTGTAGACGTCTGTTAGGGCGTCCGACAGCATTTCCTGATTTCTTTGTAAATACGATATTAACAGGCTTGCAGTTGCTATGGAAGAGGTGATGTCATTCATGATGTCGGCCCTGTATACTTTATTCTCTAGTTTATTCATTGAAAGGCTTGTTTCTTGCATGAATTTCGAGATAACTTCAAATTGTTCTTTGATGAACTTTCTGGTTTTTCTTCATGACGTCGTTTTCAGCTTCCACGATTAGAGTCTGATTTCGGATGAGTTCTAGCTGATAATCTTGGTTCGATTATAGTTTTTCGATGTCTGCTGTGTATTTTTTCGCGAATTCTTCATCTAAGACACCGAATAGGGTGTGAGCGAGACTTCCGACTCCGTTGAAATACCCTCTTCGTTTTCTTGATAGGTGTTGAGTTCTCAGTAATTCGTTGAATCTCGATAGTTCTGGATTTCATGTCGCAATTGGTTGATCATCGGACAACAAGATGTCGGTTTTTCTGATTGATCACAGAGCTTGTCGATTTGATCGATGTAGAGTTTGATATATTTTTGGCTTATGTTTAAACGATTACCAAAAACGCACCTATTTGACTACCAATAAATTCGAAATGACTGCCAGAATGGATAAATGACCACCAAATTGTGTTTGGATAAATGATCACCAAACTTCTTTTTATGTTTTATGTACTTAAGTTTATGTTTTAAGTATTTTTTGTTGTTCTTACATGTTCAACCTAACAAGAAGGATAAAGGGGGCTTCGCTTCGCTCACCCCCTTTACCCTTCACCTAAGCTACCGCAGTATTTTGCCCTGATATTTTTTGCAACTTTTGGTGTTCATTTAGCCATTTTGGGTAGGAAAAAAATATTTTGGTGATCAGATCATTATATTTGTTGCGTATGTTTTTTGTTGTGTTCCAATATGAAGTGAGGTCGTAATAAACCAGTAGAGTCCACTTGTCGGGTATCAGTTGTAAGATTATATTAGATCGGTCGATTCCCGTCTAGTGGGTTAATGCTGTAGGCTGTTATTCTTGTAGCGGCGCTACTGATTGGTACGGTTAGCAGCGGTAACATGAGACATGCCATGAAGCTGGTGATTTTGCTTCCTCTGGTTCGAGACTCCTTCATTGTTGGGGTTGGCTTCTTTTGCTCTTTTTGGGAATCCAGTTTGACTTCTTGTTCTAATTGGTTCTAATGTGTTGCTCGGTAGTGGTGCCAGTTTGTTGATAGGTCGTTTCAGTGTACCACCCTTAGCTTTATCCCTTAGGAAATATGTCTATCACTTTTCCCATAGCCTATTTTCCAGGTGGCAGGTTTGCTTCCTTTATTAGTCGCAATACAAGATCGCCTTCTTTCTGGTTTTCTCGTTTTCCCGTTGATGAAGGTATTCATTAGACCATCTTTTCCAAAAGAGTTGATGCCTCATTATTGTAAATCTCCATTTATTCCTGAGATCAATATGTTTAATGTCACTGTGGTCATCTTGGTACAGTGACATGATGGGACTTCCCGTAACGAAGTGTCAAGATGTCATCTGGGTCTTCTGAGATAGGACAAAGAGGGCGGCTGTTTATACAGGCTTCAATTTGGTGCAGTAGTGTCGAAAACTGCTCAAATGTCAGCTTTTGATCTATAAGGTCCCTCTTCAGGTGATGTTTTGTTGATCGTAGTGCAGCTTCCCATAGTCCTACTGCTTCTGGAGCCAGTGGTGGATTAAAATGCCACTGTATCTCTAAAGAGTTGACTTCACTACAGAATTCTGGGGACATCAGCGTCTTGAAGGACTTGAATTCTTGTCGTAGTGCCCTTGCCGCCCCTAAAGAGTTGGAGCCATTATCTGAGTACATATGTTTTGTGGTACTCCCTTTGGCACACATTCTCTTCAAAGCCGCGAGGAATGTTGATGACGACATATCCGACACGAGTTCTATGTGGACGGCTTTCGTGAACATGCGGATGAAGATGGCTATGTAGCCTTTGCTTGTCTTCACTCCTCTGCCTTGGTTTATTTTTATCTCCATGTGCCCGGTGAAATCTACCCCTGTGTGAGTGAAGGGGCCCGACAGTGTTATTCTTACATTCGGCAGATTTCCCATGATCTGTTCGGTCTTATTAGATCTGTATCTGTGGCAAGTGATATAAAGCCGGAGTTGTTTTTTCACAGCTCTATTTCCTCCAACGACCTGTGGCAATACCTCCCAGGCAACATCCAAGCAAAATAACGATCCGACTGTGGCACAATACTCAGCTTAAATATGTATATTGTCTGAGTAATAGCTCTGGAGTCAGTCATAAATCTGTATAAAGCAATGGTCTATCTGTATTCAGCAGTAAGCTTAGTAATGTCTGATAAAAGATCATGTTTATTCTTAATGCTTAGTAACAGAAATTTAAGGACACTTATTCAGACGTTATTAAGCTTTCTGCACTACAGAATTTTTAAAGCTGTATAGGGGTCTTACAACCGACATTAAGCTGTAAAATTAGCTTATAGCTGACTAAGGGTGATTGTCCGAAGCTACAATCTGAATTATATTACACTATTTCATATTTATTCAGCTGCTGATTTAATGGTTATCATGGTTAATTAAATCAGCCTAGTGCTGGGTAAAAGTAAATAAAATCTCTCTTATGCAGCATTAAGTGGATAGTTTTATTATTATACAGCAATTTACTGGTTAAAAAGCGTTGGACTTGGTTAGATGAAAATGGATAAAATGAAGTGGATGACAACGGGTGGGATCCGCAGAAAATGTTTACGGGAGTATAAAAAAATGAAAAAGTCTGTTGTGTAATGGGAAATTGATAATGAATCTCCATGTCAATAGAATTATTCAAACGTTGCCGGTGCTGTCTTGAGATTTCCACGTCGGTATTGTAGGGATCTTGTCACTTCTCTGAGACTCTATACTTGCATTTCGTAAATATAAAGACTTTACTGGTGTTGACTTATGTTTTTATTTGATTTATAGTTATTTACACTTTTTATAAAAGGGATCCACAACTGGCTCGGTAGCCATTACGCTAATCCTCACTATATAATTTAGCTCAGTCGCTGGCCGAAGCCTAAGGTAAAGTGTGTCACATTGACTTCTCACATCCAAGCCTCTTTCTTTTTAAAACTACAAAATAAGTAACAGTGTCAAAGTGAGCACCCACTCTAAAGAGGCCCGTATACAATATAATCGCATAATCAAATATCGAACCTTACTGTGCCGGTCGACTATATTAGACATATTTTCACGTAATGTTAAGATAAGTTGACGACCGTCACAGATAAGGTATATTTATATTCATCACGCACTATGTCTTATGCACGTCATTAATAACATGTACCAACCTAGTATATAAGCTAGGATTCCCTATAATAAATTAGTCTAGTCTAGTCTAGTATTTGCGCGCACCTCAAGCCTTTTACTTTACTCCCGAAGATGTCGCTCTCCTTATAATTGCCTCTGGCAAAGTGGTGACCCGAATTCTGAATATCAGCAACCTTCGGTAATAGCAGCATGGACCCAGCCGCGAAGAAAACTCCGTGTGCTGCCACCTTAGAAGTACAAGCAAGAAGCACTTCGTCCAAGATCGCCGAGCCCTGACTTCGGCAACCAAGACGACATCAAGCAAGCCATGACCGGACTAGATTTGAAAACGGACCAGAAGCCAAATAATTTCAACTGAAGATTTCCCGCATCGAACTCAAGATACCGCAGGAATAATGAACCGATAGTCAGCCGACTGCTGATTTATCAAAATGGAGCTCGCACCAGCAGAAACGAACGCGTCGGCAAATTCATTCACAGCAAGCAGCTTTTTCAAATTCAAGACATGGGAAGCCGTTCCAGCCCCCAGAAGAGTATTGAAACATCATCGATATACCTAATTCAACGAATATTGAAATCATCCAGGAAAAACATCGCACGAAGAATAATCAAATCAAACGATTGGTGTACAAGATGTGCCCTATGTTGCCAAATCCCAAAGTTTTTAAAGCACACAAAGCAAAGCACACAAATTTCATCAATCGACAACTTAATATTCACTCAAGAGTGAAGAGCACGCACGTACATATGACGTACGAGATCATTGACTGCCTACATCCAAGGTTACAGATTTAATGCTGACGCTGATTCAGCACAATCATCCTTGTGTAGGTACGGTCGCAATTATAAACAAACAGTGATTACAACTTCAACGACGTGCGATGTAAATTGACTCATCGATTCCTGAAAAACATGGGCGGCTGCAGCATCAGACGACTCTCCTGCGGATCTTTTCCAGGTTATAGGTTAGGTTAGTTTACTAACCGCGAAGCCCCATTTTCCTAGTGTTTTTCTGGTTTCCAGTTTTTAGTTTATTTTATGTAGTGTGCGACCAGATACAAGACTTGCCTGTAGGTAAATATTAAGTAATTCTTTAAACTTATATAGAATTCACATAACCGTAGTTCCTTTATTTTTCTAACTCGTGTAAGACTTACCTTTAGATTAAGTTAAAGTATGCGCTATTACTATCTGATTTATGTTTATAAAAATACTACTAGTTATTATTGCAGTCGATATAAGTTTGTTATAGTATCTAACTTAGATTTTTTTCCATTGTTATAAGTACATTCATTTATTTTTTCCCTAAAGGGGGGAGTATCTGTGCCGGTCGACTATGTTAGTCAAATTTTCACGTAATGTTAAGATAAGTTGACGACCGTCACAGATAAGGTATATTTATATCCATTACGCACTATGTCTTATGCACGTCATTAATAACATGTACCAACCTAGTATATAAGCTAGGATTCCCTATAATAAATTAGTCTATTCTAGTCTAGTATTTGCGCGCACCTCAAGCCTTTTACTTTACTCCCGAAGATGTCGCTTTCCTTATAATTGCCTCTGGCAAACTTACAATCATTCCCCCCTCGCTTCAAAAAAAAAATTTCCAACGGAACAATTTTTTTTTCAAAGTGGCAACCCTAACTCAAAGTCTAAAATCTAAAATGACAACCCTATCTCAAAGTCTAAAATCTAAAAAACATTAAATGTTAACATTAAGTGAGCTTGCTATGCTTGAAATCTAAAAAACAGTAAATATGCCGCAAGCATAATTTTAAATAACATCGAGTACCCTAATCCTTATCTGTCCAACCATCCCATTTAACCTACTTAATTAAATATTAAATAACAAAACCTAACTACACTTAAGGTGTAGGCCATGCACCTTAAAAAACTTAAATTATAACACCCTATGATCCCATCATACAATTATTCGCGGCTTAACACTAACCTACCTAACGCTAGAAAACTCTCAATTACAATACGAAGGCAAACAGCTGAATCTAGCTAAGATTTAGCTTCTCGAAAGGCTATCATTCGACAAACTTTCTCACACAAAAAACTAGCGAAAAACTTATCAGACAACTATAATACCTCCGTTATTAAAATTAACACAAATTGCTTAAAGATTGTGAACACATTGTGAACTCTTTCCACCGAATGGAAATATTTCAAAAATTAACGCAGGCAAAGATCAAAGAAAAAAAATATAATTTTCAAATATAGGAAACGTCAACCATATTAACAGGATTAATCTATAGAACCGTATTACTAAGCCACAGCTTAAGAATGAGTTCATTAAAATTCGTTCCAATAATACGATGAAATCAACTAGCTTTAAAACCGATACTACAACATACAAACATCTCAACTAATCCGTTGGAATTCAGTAAACTATCTTTTAATATTAACAGTTTAAGATAATCGCCGTGAGTTGCAACCAATTACCCAAGTTAAGACACTACAAAGAATCTCGAATTTGTATCGAATACCCGAGTTATCACACATCAGAAATTACTTTCATTGAGAAACCTTCGTTACCAACTTTAAGAACAAACCATACTCTCCCCTTACCAAATCATCCCACTCTAAAGAGGCCCGTATACAATATAATCGCATAAACAAATATCCGTTTTATGAAGCATTTTTGCCAATTCATCTTCCGCTTCATTATAGTTGTTTAAAAACGTCCTCTTTAATTTACAGTCCATGGTTAGCCAGCCATATTCCCCAGGTACAATTATGTCATTTTTGTTAACACCTCTGCGTTATGCTTTGGCCATCGCAGCTTACTATTAGTTTCCTAACTAGAGGGTACTATGCACAGTTCCGTTTTACCCTTGCGACGCGTTGAAACAATTTTAAACGGCATTGTCCTGTAAATAAAGGTAGACGTAAATATCTTACATACGGTGATAGATAAAATAAATACACCTACATACATATTCACAAACAAGTTTAAAGTGTTCTGGGTCTTCGACAGCAAGGCGTACCAAGCTGGAGCCGCGTAGGTGAGCCGCGAGTGCACATAGGACTTGTACACCCGTAGCTTGGCTCTCAGAGGCTGGCTGGACGACAGGACAGGCCGGAGCACTTGGCCCGGTTGATGCAATGTTGCACCATCGGGACCATGCGCAGCGAGCAGTCGATGTTGCAACCGAGGTATTTCACCGTCGATTGCCACTCGATGTCCCGGCCCCTCAACTGTAGCGGGGTCGGACGGCGGCAGCGGGTGGTCAATAGGGCTGTTGTCTTCCCGACGTTCACCGTGGTCCGCCACTTGTCCAGCCAGGGCGGCAGCAGGTCCAGGAGTCGCTGCATCTTCCTGCAGGCGAGATCTATGCGGCGCTGTCGTCCGCGTATAGGGCGAGCATGGTCTTCTACCCCCTCCTAGAGATGGCCCTCGAGTAAGGGAATATCATTGGTGTAGAGTGCGTAGAGCACCCGCAAAAGGCGGAACTCCTGCGCTGATGGCCTTCGTCTGGGAGTGGGCATTCTCGACCGAGACGAAGAACCGCCGGTCCTCCAGGAAGGAGGCCACGATCCACCCGATCATTGGAGGCACACCTGCGTCCAGAAGCTTGAACAGGAGCCCCTCGTGCCACACTCGGTCAAAGGCCTTCTCGATGTCGAGGAAGACCCCGAAGGTGTATCGGCCCCTGTTCAACTCCGACGCCAGGTAGTGCAGGACTCTCGCCAACTGGAGCGTCGTGCTGTGGCTGTCACGGAAGCAGTGTTGCTCTGCCCTCAGCTGGATGTGGGGCAGGATTCTCCGTAACAGAAGACGCTCAAACAGCTTGGCGAGATGAGGCAGCAGGGTGATCGGGCAGTAGCCTTCCGGGTCTCGTCTGTCCTTCCCCGGCTTAGGGATGACGATAACCTTGCCCTCCTTCCAGAGGGCGGGGAAGTGACCGGTGCGCAGGATTCCGTTGAACAGCCGCGTCAGCGAGACGAGGGCTATCCTTGGCAGCTGTACTAGGGCCCCCGCGACAACTCCGTCCGGAACCGGGGCCTTCCGCTGGTTCAGTTTCAGGGCCACCTTCCGGACTTCGCGGGGCGAAATGAAGTAGTCGCCGGCGAGGGGAGGCGTGGGGGCCGCCAGAAAGTGATCTACGCGCTCTACCACAGCGGCGTTGTGCTCGTGGGCGGCAACGGGGTAGGGCCGAGACTGCTCGGCGAAGTGGGCCGCCAGGATGGCGGCGCGATCTTGTGTGGCGTAGCGACGCCTGCCCGTGTGATCAAGCATAGGGTAGACCGGCCCGAGGGTCGAAGTCAGGCTGTGGTTCAGGCGGTGAAGGGCGATGTCATCCCGGGAGGCCTGGTCAATGGTGCGCTCCCAGGACTGCCCCCTCAGCTCGACGATATCCGCGCGCAGTTCTTCTCCGAGCCGGTTGATCTCCGCTTTGATCACGGGGCAGCGCGTGTGGTGCAAGCTTCGACGAAGACGGCGCTTGAGGTCCAGCTTCTTGCGGAGGTGTGGAGGAAGCCTCTCCTTCAGCAAAACCGGCGGTGGCTTGGTGGTGGTGGCTGCGGCTTGAGCGGTGGTAATGGCTGTGTTGAAAGCCACTGCCGCGAACTCTACCTCTTCCTTGGTAGAGACACCGCCGGGGAGCTGCGTTGTGTCCTCCAGCTGGTATTTGTGCCAGTCCGTCTTCGTTCTTGGGCGCGGTGCCGACGTGAGATCCGCCTCCACCCCAAGGACCAGCAAGAGAGGCAGGTGGGGGGTGTCGATGTCGTACAGCTCCCCGATGGCGATGGGGAACTGTAGGTTTCTGACCAGGGCGAACATCTAGTACATCCAGGCGATGCATGGGGTTCGTCGGGTAGTGTGTCGGGGCCCCCGGGCTGAGAACTTCGTAGTTGGAGTTCTAGCATTTTCCTGTAGGGCCCTTCCGGCGGGGTTGATGCTATGGGACCCCCACTGGTGGTGTTTGGCGTTGAGATCGCCCGCGACCAGTGTGGGCGTCGCTCCTTCCATCATCGCTCGGATGTCTTCCGGGTGGAGTTTGTTGACGTGGCCGGGAGGCTTGTAGGCTGCGTAGACATTGAGCTCCGTGTCGGCCGTCTTCAGACGGACGCCTATGGACCACGTCATCTTGAAGGCGGGCAGCTCCAACTCTTCGTGGCCGAGGTTCCGTCTCACGAGGACCGCCGTGCTTCTGTACGGCACGTCCCTCGGAGATAACTCGTCACGGCGGTACACGAAGAAGTTGGGCAGTCGGAGCTCTCGGTCGGGGTGCAGCTTCGTCTCGCACAGAAGCACTACATGCACATAATGCTCCTGCACGAGTAGCCTCAGGTCAGTCATATTGAAGGCGATCCCGTCCGGGTTCCAGAACACAAGCCTCAGGTCCTTAGGCATTGTGTCCGGACGCGATTGTGGCCTTCAAGGTGGAGAGCCCCCGCAGCAGGGGCAGCAACGGATCGCGTCTATCCACGATAGCCTGTATGGCCGCGCTGATAATTTTTTATTTATCAATTTATTTCAGATATAAATAATCCATATTTTTACACAACATATACAAAATAAAATTTTAATTTTATCATAATTAAATTAATAGGCATACACACACAAACATACCCTCACACACATATCTCTACCCTCACACACAACCACTTACACACACGTATTACACATCATTATTTACATGAAGCAATCAGGAAAAACACAGTTAGGTACATCATTTTTTATTAGGAGCTAGATGTACACCTACCCAGTGTCTCATAATAGGGCTGTCGATCCTATTTGCCAACGTATCGAGAATTGTATTCGGGCTGCCGCGTGTACGAATCATTATTGAAGCGATTCTTTTTCGCAGAATCGCAAAAAAGTCGGCGACTTTCGCCTCTGCGAACATGATTGAGGCGCTACAGAATCGCGGCAGCCCCAACACAATCCTCAACGCGTTATTGTATTGAACACGCAGAGAGCTGTAGGTCCTCTGCTTGTAACTAACCCACAGGCTGCAGGTGTAGAAGGTTTGACAGTACGCTCTGAACAATGTGAGTTTCACTTCTCGAGTGGACCGTGCAAACCTGCGAGCCAGCATGTTACATCGAACCGCCAGCGCCCTGCGCTCCCTTTCCATGTCCAGGTCATCTGTGAGCCTGTCCGTGACCACATGGCCCAGGTACTTGAACTGCGTGACCCTGACTAAAGGAATACCACAGAGCTGGACAGGTGGCACACACGATGGTACTTTACTGCCGGCCCTAAATATTAGCAGCTCGCTCTTTTTAGCATTCTACCTCAGACCATGTGATTCGGCATATGACCCACAGATCCCCAGCAGCTGCCTAAGCGCTCTGATCGAAGGGCTCAGGACTACCATGTCATCAGCATAGCTAATATTATTGACCATGACGCCGTCAACCGAGCACCCTACCATGGCGTTGTTGCTGAGTTCCCTAATCAGTTTGTCTATAAAAATATTAAACAATTTAGGAGACGTTAGCCCACCTTGCCGTACTCCGCAATTAAGCCTATATTCCTGACTTAATGAGCCGGCCCACCTGACAGCGTTGCGTTGATTTTCATACCAGTATTTAAACACAAAAATAAGCTCATCAGGTAAGTCGGTCTCCTTTGTCAGCTTGTCCCAAAGGATCTCGTAATTAACGAGGTCAAAAGCCTTAGATAGGTCAAGAAAACAGGCGTATACCGGCGTCTTTCTATCTGTGTAGTACCGGACAGTCTGCTTGAGACACAATATTGCACTCTCTGTGGACAACCCGGCCCTAAACCCGAATTGTGCATCATGTAAATGTAGAGATGCAGTAAGTGTTTTGTCAAGCAAACTGTCCAGCACCTTCGCTACAGTAGTTGCCAAAGAAATAGGCCTATAATTACCCTTATCACTGGCATCTCCTGTCTTATTTTTTATTATAGGTACTACAATAGTTTTCATTAAATCCTCAGGTAGATAAGAGTGTCCAATACAGGCATTAATAAACATTTTGAGAACTCTGGGGAGATGCACACCCGCATGTCTTAAGTGCTCAACACTCAACCCGTCATGTCCCGGCGACTTTCCACGTTTAATACCGCGTAAGGCCATCTCTACGTCTTTTATAGTGAATCTGTGGTATGCACGTTCGTCAGCATGACGGGTGTGAGCGTCGAACCTCGGCGCAGTTGACACAGATAAAGGTGCTACAGTAAAATGATTTTTAAACATATTAGCGATGTCTTTGTTGTCGGTCAGGCCCTCCACACTCACGGGTTGGCTGGGCTTTGGACTCAATCTATTAGTTTGTTTCCAAAAGTTCTTGAAATCCTTGGCTTCGTGACTTGTCGCTATTATGTCCATTTTGATTCGGTCACTATTGTCCTGACACCATTTCAGTTTGTTTTTAAAATACTTTTTAGTTTTTTTCATATTATCATAAATAAATCCTGTAGTAGGTTTCCCATACAATAGCCATGTCTGAAAGTGCAATCGAGCATCCTTATGAAACCTCATTACATGTTTGTTCCAACCAACAACATATTTTTTATTAGAAGGATCACGGCCGCGATAACTGATAGAAGCAGATTCACACAAAATACTGACTATGTTGGTATAAAGATTACTTATTACTATTCTATGATCACGATTAGCACATATCTTATCACCACAATCTTTCAGCTCTGGTGGAAAGTCAACGGATCTTAATTGTCTATTACACAAGTCCGTATATGTCTTAACTTGATGTTCGTCCCTATTACCCCATATTACTTTGCACTGTGCTGGAGTAGGTATATTAATTGTAGGTAAAAGTACCGTAAAGTCACATTCAATTTGCAGTGGAAAGTGATCCGACCACGTGACGTCGTACCGCACTTCAATGTTCCTGATAGTTTGATACGCTAAACTGGTAGTTACACAATGGTCAAGCCACCTACTGCTACCGTGAGCGTCACTTATATAGGTATATGTGCCCGAGTCAATGCCTAGCGATTCTATGTCCGCGCATATCCACTTTTGGTCCGAACAAAATAAAAGTAGCTCATGACAGAACAACTCACCTGGGTGAGCGTTAAAATCCCCAAGTATGTATACATTGTCAGCGTTGTTGTCGTCGATAATAGCACTTATTTCAGCTAGGCACTCAGTAAAATCTACTAGATTTACCTTCGAGTCTGTAGGCATGTATACTGAAAAGAATATCGCAGAACGACTTGCCACTTCACACCTTACAGCCACCAGCCGAACACTTTTACACTGGATGACCGAAACTCGATCGAACGCACTTTTACGCCATAATATAGCGACACCTCCGTATGGTCTACCCCGTATCACTCCCGCCGATGTGTCCACAGCTGACACTCCAGTAGCCGCGAAGTCAGGGTGGACGCTGCTTAGGTACGGTAGATCGTGGGGCATGAGCCAGGTCTCCTGGAGCGCCACAATGTCCATCTTAGTACACAGCTCTCTGACATGGTCTATGGCTCTCATTAAAGATTTACAGTTGAAGCTTGCCAGCATACAATAGCTATGTTTTAGCTGCGATGTGGGATTTATTGCAAGGCCTGTGAATCGATAGCGGCCTGGGCCGTGAAAATCCCGTTGTTCTTGAATAAATAGTATCTTCTAAAGAAAATACCATTAGGCCATAAATAATCATCATCAAACAATGACAAGCTTTTTCTAGGTATGTATATTTTGTAAGAATCGTAATCTTTAGGCACCTTCATATCAATTTTCTGTGGTAAGACTGTTATTTGGGTCTTTTTAAATATATATTCCGCAACATCTTTGACTGAGGCTTCCTTGGTCACATTGTAAATAAACAGTGGGATTCTGGCATCCGCAGCCTTGAATTTACACGACGGGCTCACCGTTGCTGTACCCTTTCTACCAGAGAAACTATTTTTCTTCTGTTTTCTATTAATAGTCACCCATCCATCATTAGGTTCAAGGACTTTCTTCGAATTACAGCCTTCAACGACAGAGGCAGTATTCTCAGTGTTCGACGACGTTGGAAACCTCGGTGGGGCCTCACAGGTGCGCTCGCTAGCCGCTGCCGTAGAAACCGCGGCGCGCGGGTGGGCCTCCACGCGCGCTGGCTCGGCCGCCGATAACACAGACAGCTGAGACGGGTCGGGTACATTGCGCACTACGCATGCAAAGGACGGGCGCGATGGCGTTATTCTCGGCGTACCCTCATATGACGATAGGGTAGGGTGCCGACAGTCAGAAAGATTCACCAACCCCATGGGACCACTGTTATGAACGTCGAAACTCTCCTCCTGGCGATAACCACCTCTCTTGTGGTTGACGTTAGGCTCAATATCGCGTGTTTGCCTAGCAACTTTCAACTGGTTGATCTCCAATTTCAGCTTCTCAAATTCTTCGATGGTCACATATTCAGTTTCAGCGTTCTTCGCGTAGTTATTTTGAATAACACCCAGGTCTTTTTGGATCAAGACGATTTCCTTAAGAAGCCTAGTGACATCTACATGATCGAAAGTGACCGGAGGTAGTTTTTGAAGGTCACGCGCAACGAAGATTGGTATTTCCTCAGGATCGGTCTCTTTGATCAGACATATTATGTCATCCAAATTCCTCTGGGTCTTTCCTTCTCGTCTTCTTGTAGATTTTTTCTTCGAGACGGAATCGAATAAAAGGTTTTTGGCCTTTTCAATTTCTTCGTCTGTAAAAGCCGTAGAACATATTTGCACAAGGCTTTCTTCCACCATCACATCCACCTTATTTTGCACAAAGGCAAGCAATTCGCAAATCACTATGTTGCAGTTTTTGCATTTCAACACTGAAGAGGTCATTGCCTCTGGTAGCCGTTATACTGCGTAGTCGCGTAACCGATACAACCATACACGATGAGTGCGCGAGCGAGACTGAATGTCGATGGGTGATAAGGTCGATGGCGTCGAACAGCGCGACCTGAGTGGAGCTTCCTGGCGCTCCGTGGACAGAGATGCGGGTGCTACCGGCTCCCGCGGGCGGGGGCGGGCTGGCAGTGGGGGGCGGTTCGCGGGTTGTGTGGGCTCAAGTGACGGCTCGGCGGCGGGCTCTCCCGACGCCTTCTTCTTGTTGCGGCGCCTCTTGCCCCGCTTCCTCCGGGGTTGCGCCTCTTCGCCTCGAGTGGTGGGCAGGTTGGCTGGCGACCGAATAGTAGCTTTATAAATGTCTCTATATCAAGACTAATAATGATGTGCATGCCCTCATGCAAAAGTATGTAACAACGAGTTAAAGTTGGTCCCTCAAACGACGTTTATCTAAAACTTCTTGTAACGTTTACTATTAATGTATAGAGTAAATAATAATAAGTTTCAATAAGTTTTAGTAGATATCGTAAAGAATGTCCTACTATGAGTTTTTTTTTGTATCTTTCACCATTGTGGAGCAGTAGCGTTTGACAAGTGGTCCCTCAAACGACACGATCAGCTCCCGTCTCTCTCTATTTTCATGTACTGGAGTGTATTTCTTGGAATGCATTAAATACTAACATTTAGTTAAAATGTTGTACTAAAAGATCACGTTCTTTATTGTACCAAAAATTCAAGTCCTATTAAAAACAAACATTAAATTAAATCGTCCATACAAACGCGCATACGGTGCCCACACGACAATACCACTTTTGGGACTTTATGGGAATGTGATAACTTTTACATTATCAAACACATAGGGCTACAAATTTGACAGTCAATAGGAAAAAAGACGTATGTATAAGACGTAGACGGTCAAGGCGGTACTGATTCCACTATGAAAACGTCACTTCTCTGTTATTTGTTTGCCAGAGGCAATTATAAGGAGAGCGACGTCTTCGGGAGTAAAGTAAAAGGCTTGAGATGCGCGCAAATACGAGACTAAACTAGACTATTTTATTATGGGATATACTAAGCTTATATACAACTTACTACAAAACTACTTGATGAATATATACCTTATCTGTGACTGTCGTCCACTTATCTTAACATTACGTGGAAATAGATATTTCCGCATATCTGTGGCGGGCGTATGTGCCGGCACAGATACTCCCCCCTTTAGGGAAAAAAATAAATGAATGTACTTATAACAATGGAAAAAATCTAAGTTTGATAACATAACAAACTTATATCAACTGCAATAATAACTAGTAGTATTTTAATAAACATAAAACCAGATCTTAATTGTGCATACTTTAACTTAATCTATTTTTATATATAAGGAAAGTTATTGTTAAATAAAACTAGACAGTAATAGAGCATATTTCAACTTAATCTAAAGGTAACTCTTACACGAATTAGGAAAGTAAAGGAACTACGGTTATGTGAATTCTACATAAGTTTAAAGAATAACATAATATTTACCTACAGGCGAGTCTTGTGTCTGGCCGCACACTACATAAAATAAACTAAAAACTCGAAAACAGAAAAACACTAGGAAAATGGGGCTTAGCGGTTAGTAAACTAACCTAACCTATAACTGGAAAAGATCCGCAGGAGAGTCGTCTGATGCTGTAGCCGCATATGTTTTTCAGGAATCGATGAGTCAATTTACACCGCACGTCGTTGAAGTTGTAATCACTGTTTGTTTATAATTGCGACCGTACCTATACAAGGATGATTGTGCTGAATCAGCGTCAGCATTAAATCTGTAACCTTGGCTGTAGGCAGTCAATGATCTCGTACGTCATATGTACGTGCGTGCTCTTCACTCTTGAGTGAATATTAAGTTGTCGATTGATGAAATTTGTGTGCCTAAAAACCTTGGGATTTGGCAACATAGGGCAGATCTTGTACACCAATCGTTTATATATATATGTATCTCTCTCTCTCTCTCTTCAGTGATTTGATTATACTTCGTGCGATGTTCTTCTTGGGTGATCAGGTATATCGATGATGTTTCAATACTCTTCTGGTGGCTGGAACGGCTTCCTATGTCTTGAACTTGAAAAAAAAAACTGCTTGCTGTGAATGAATTTGCCGACGCGTTCGTTTCTGCTGGTGCGAGCTCCATTTTGATAAATCAGCAGTCGGCTGACTATCGGTTCATTATTCTTGCGGTATCTTGAGTTCGATGCGGGAAATCTTCAGTTGAAATCGTTTGGCTTCTGGTCCGTCATGGCTTGCTTGATGTCGTGTTGGTTTGGGTGGGGTCTTGATTATGGATTTCTGCAGCGTGGTTTGAAATAGGTATGCAGAAGTCGGGGCTCGGCGATCTTGGACGAAGTGCTTCTTGCTTGTACTTCTAAGGTGGCAGCACACGGAGTTTTCTTCGCAGCTGGGTCCATGCTGCTATTACCGAAGGTTGCTGATGTTCAAAAGTCGGGTCACCACTTTGCCAGAGGCAATTATAAGGAGAGCGACATCTTCGGGAGTAAAGTAACAGGCTTGAGATGCGCGCAAATACGAGACTAAACTAGACTATTTTATTATGGGATATACTAAGCTTATATACAACTTACTACTAAACTACATGATGAATATAAATATACCTTATCTGTGACTGTCGTCCACTTATCTTAGCATTACGTGGAAATAGATATTTCCGCATATCTGTGGCGGGCGTATGTGCCGGCACAGTTTGTTTGTTTGTTTGCATTGTGTATGCTGTTCAATTAGATATTTGGAGTATTCTCTTGTTATCGTGGTCTGTCAGTATTTAGATTGACAAGCCAAATACTTATGTCATTAAAAAAACACGAAGTAGTCTGCTAATGTTGCCGTTATTTAAGCATTTCTTGTCAAAGTGTACACAGTTAGCCAGTCAGTACTAGTCATTTTAATCTGCAAACCACAACTTAAAAAAATGTAAAAATATTTATAGAACATTTTTGCATATGTCTCTGAAAATACACGGCGGTGATTCGAACAGGAAAATATATATTTTTTTGGTTTTCCAAGATGTTACGAACACGTAAATAAATAAAGGGTGTAATCTGTTACTTAATATTTTTGTTATATGTATATGCTTATGTTATATGTTTTTCTTATCTTTAGTTATTACCTTTCTTATTATTCATGTCGTGACGAGCCTTCTTTCACTTCTTTCACAATATTCACTTATAGATTGTGGCGCAAGCGCGGCTTCCTTCCGGTTAAATAGCTGAGATGAGGTCTAGGGAGATGGCAAATCATATTTCATTTAGGTAAATAATATACAAATCCGGAAAGTGGCTGTGAACAGTTATATTATTATTATATTGTCGTGTGGGCTCCGCATGCGCGCTTTTTATGGACGTTTGGATTGAAATTTTTAATTGAATTAACCTGAATAGGACTTGAATTTTTGGTACAATAAAGAACGTGATCTTTTAGTACAACATTTTAACTAAATGTTAGTATTTAATGCATTCCAAGAAATACACTCCAGTTCATGAAAATAGAGGAGACGGGAGCTGATCGTGTCGTTTGAGGGACCACTTCTCAAACGCTACTGCTCCACAATGGTGAAAGATACAAAAAAAAAACTCATAGTAGGACTTTTTTACGATATCTACTAAAACTTATTGAAAACTTATTATTATTTACTCTATACATTAATAGTAAACGTTACAAGAAGTTTTAGATAAACGTCGTTTGAGGGACCAACTTTAACTCGTTATTACATACTTTTTCTGACTGCAGCACAGGTTCAGATTGGAACTTATAACTTTTACAAATTCTTTACTAAATGTTGGCACACAAGTTATATTTTTATTTTCAGTACATTCGGAGATAGGAAATTCCACATGTGCGGATTGAGGGGTCACATTTAACCAGTAATAACTTTTGATGGGGGGCTTTTACAAATTATAGCTTCTTTTTACAAATAGTTTGGGACCTCTTACTAAATCCTCAAAGACTTGGAATCAACAAATTCCAATGTGGCCCCTCAGAGGGCATGCACATCTTATAATGTACTCTGTGGGATTAAGTATTTACCTTTGCTGTGATTACAGCCACGTGGGTTATTATTTAGGTTAGACCTTAGAGCTATTGCCTTTTGTGGCGTAGTGTTTTAGCTTTAAGAGCAATGTTTCGTGTTCGTTCAATGTAAAAAGGAATTAACCAACTGGCTTAAGAATCTCAATCACGAGGAGACTGAAAATATTCTAAAAGTTAGAATAACAATAAAACATGCAAAAGAGGAATCAAATATTTTTTTACTGCCATTTAATTCCTTTCCTACAAATAATATCACACACCCTCTCACACATACACACACCATATTTAAAAACTGAGAGGAGTTAACACTATACTCTTTAAATTTTAACTTGTTTTTTTTTGTGTAACTTATTAATATTATAATTGCCTAAGTTTTTCTTAGATTATATTGTTCTAATAGTAGTTATATATCATGTGAACTACATATTTTAGGAGCTAGAATTTTTATTTGTTTATAAAATACTGGGAATTTGGGGCGCTGTTTGCTGTAATACCTTGCTGTATTACGCCTAGCTCAGCAACAGATGCTACAATGATTTTCTTGTAAATCTAATCTAGCCTATATTTAACACCACCATTGAAACTAATATGTATACTTCTTTTTTGTGAAAATGAATTATTTTTATTATTATGATTATGATTATTTGGTTTGGAATATTTTTGTGTTTTGCTGATTTACTCACTAATATTTAGGCAAATAAGTACTTGCAGGTGGAAAGTAACGTTGCCTTTAAGTAAATTTTACGATTGAGATTTCTTTTTGCACCAAACTACACTTGCCAGTCGGCATTTTCGTCGGAGATATTCCCGCGGGCACTGAAGTTGACAATTAAGCGGAACGCGCAGCAACTAGTTTTATATAAACGGTAAGATTGCTAGTTATGAATAACGATAGATTTCTTGGCAGAGAGGTAAGCATGTTCGTGAGTACCGGTCACTTCCCCGCCCTCTGGAAGGAGGGCAAGGTGATCGTCATCCCCAAGCCGGGGAAGGACAGACGACACCCGGGAGGCTGCCGCCCGATCACCCTGCTGCCTCATCTCGCCAAGCTGTTTGAGCGTCTGCTGTTACGGAGAATCCCGCCTTTCGCCGGTGCTCTACGCGCTCTACACCAACGACATCCTTACACTCGAGGGCCATCTCGAGGAGGGGGTGGAAGACGTTGTGCTCGCCCTCTACGCGGACGACAGCGCATACTTCGCATCGTCGCGCAAGATAGAACTCGCATGAAGGAAGATGCAGCGTCTTTTGGACCTGCTGCCGCCCTGGCTGGACAAGTGGCGGACCGCGGTGAACGTCGGGAAGACAACAGCTCTGTTGACTACCCGCTCCCGCCGTCCGACCCCGCTACAGTTGAGGGGCCGGGACATCGAGCGGTAATCGACGGTAAAGTACCTCGGTTGTAACAACGACTGCTCGCTGCGCATGGTCCCGATGGTGCAACACTGCATCAACCGGGCCAAAGCCACGCGAGCAATGCTCCGGCCTATCCTGTCGTCCAGCCTGCCTCTGAGAGCCAAGCTACGGGTGTATGAGTCTTATGTGCGCTCGCGGCTCACCTACGCTGCTCCAGCATGGTACGCCCTGCTGTCGAAAACCCAGAAGTCACGGCTGCAGCAGTTCCAAAACGTCTCCCTGCGGGTGATCGCGGGAGCAGGGCGGTACGTGCGGAACACCACCATCGCTAGAGATACCCGGATGCCCACCGTGGAGAAATTCGTCGCGCGACTGGCCCGGCGCATGTTTGACTGCGCCGACAACAGCCGCCACGCACATCTCCACGATATCGCACCGCACCACGCACGACCGCCTGAAGGCAGACCTCTACCTAGAGAGTTGCTGTCGATCCCGCTGTCGCCAGTAAAAGCCCGCAGAAGAGGGCGAAAGCATGGCACAGTGAAGAAGAAGAAGCTCACCCACCGTCGTCGCCAATGTATGCCAATAGACGGCGAAAGCACGGCACAACGAAGGCCACGCGGGGCCCCTGACAAGTAGGGGCCACCCAAGACCAGGGGGGACGTGACCCCCCGAGTTGACGCCGCGGGCATGAGGCGACAAATAAGTCCTCGACCCCGCAACCGTAGTGATTCCCGCACTTCGCGCGTGACCACTCCGACGACCAGTGTGAGTACTCCTTTTGGTTGAATGCTCTTAAGATTTCATCTATGTAGATGACGTCATAGAGCCATTGAGGTTTTAAACAGACTTCAAAGAGGAGAAGATTCTCAATTCATCGGGGTCTTTAAATATGTTGCTTTTATTTTTTTATGTATGTTCAGCGATTTCACCAAGAAGAATGGAACTTTTTTAGAAAATTCTTTATTAGTTTAAAGGTCTTACCTTTAGTTTGGTCCCATTGACTTCAGGTCATCTTGGTATTCTGGGAGCTCACAATAAATTCTAAATCCCCTGAATTTGAACTCCGTTTTCTGACTTTGTACAACTTCTTAGCGCTTGCGCCGATACCTTCGCTGCGAACTAAGGTACCCGCACGATCACAAATAATACAATATGAAAGTAAATTGGGACTTTATTATTGACCACTTTAAAAAAATATCCAAGACAACAATTTATAAAAAAACAAGAATACCATAAAATAGTAAGTATATTTCACTCCATAGTAGAATAAAACTTGTGATATATGCGGATGGGGTATACTGAAAAGAGAGAATAATACATCTATTAAACCCTGTGGAACCACCAGTGGGTCTAGCGGTGGGACCACGGGTCGCGAGAGAACTATACATCAAGCAAGGGAGTCAATTCCACTAATAGCAGTTTAATAGTAGTGGTATGACCTTAGATATCGAGAGATAGGCCCTTGGCGCTAAGCTTATATCGGAACCAGTGTCGCCGAAAATTATGAACACGCACACATCTACACCACTCATACATCAATCCTTCCGCTTTTATTGGTCAGTGCAATGTCATGCACCTATCGTCCGAACACACCCACACTACCGCAGGTACACTAGCTAGCCGAGCTAGTGTTAGGACGTGGCAAGGACAGCGTGTTTCATCAATCGATTATAATTTATAGACAGTGGTATCTAGGCCGGCTTATATAAATAAAATAATTCATTGTTTGTTAATATGACATATTTATTTTACAAGAAATAACTATTACTATGTTTACAGGCTGTAACACACAGACGGGGTGCCAAGCCTAAAAGGGTTGTTTGGGACATCATTTTGAACAACTTACTCAATGAATCTGATTTGATCAGATCAACGTTATTTTTATCAGCTGACCGCTCGGCCCAAAATGTACTGCAAAGTGAAAAATAATGTTGCCCTGATCAAATCGTTTGTTTCAAATCGTCGTCCTTAACAGCCGCCTTTCGGCATATATACCCTTTCTGTATAATCCTGTATATTAATACTACCGATTGACCAGAAAAACGTAAATATTTATTAAGAACTTGGCGTTTTGACAATTTAGGCGTAGCATTTTTTGCTAAGTAATGCAGTCTTATATTAGTATATCTTTCCATTAGAGCTTTGATTAGTAATATAAGATGATTACCCAATGGGTTTTGATCGAGTTGGTAAAAAATCTATTTCTTTCTATCGATTCAAAAACATAATTCTCACTATCACTATCCCAATTACTATACGTCGTCTCTGCGTGCGTGTAACAGTTTGCCTCCGTACCTCGATGCATATTTACTTTCATATTTAGATAAGTGTGAAATATTCATTGCGTGTTAGCTTGGCAATATGTAGTGAAATTTAGAATCAAAACAAGCAATGGATAATAAACCTAGCGAGAACAACATGACATTGTCATTTTAATGATCAACTCGTGAGGATTTTTTTCGTGAATGATTTATTTCCGTAATAATATTTATTTCTTGTGTTTTAAGAAGAAATAATAGTGGTAATGAGATTTACAAGTGATGTGCTACCCGCCGTTCTTGGAGTTCACACTCCCGCTTCTATTTTTTCACGTAAGTATTGCACAGGCCGGCATTTTCGAAAAGCAGCGGAAATGAATTCGTCACTGCGGTCGCCCGGCGACAACTGAGAATTTTTAATTACAAGACAATCGGGGCTAGATTTGTTCGCACGTGCCACGCCCCTCAACCTATCTCTCGATATCTGTGGGAATGACAATGGCAGCCCAATGCCAATGGAGTGACAAAACCAGTCCATCCAAATAGTGTTACGAGTATTCTATTTAAATTTTCCCTTCGCCGTGAAGTTGGTAACCAAGTAGGTATTTAAAAGAATGAAAGCAATTTGACAGCCAACTAACCGTTGTTTTAGTTCTTCAATAGTAACTAAAGGCACTAAAAAGGAGCGGTTATGGGATAAGTAGGGACGACCACTTCTTATTTTTTGAAAGTGGGAATTGTGATCTGAGTCTGGCAACCGGATATCGCTTTTCCCGATTTTTTTGACAGTTGTGCACTACAGCCAACATAACAGCGAATTTAAAAGTTAAATGGAAAGCACTTTATGACAACGGCGGTCCATCCACATCAGTTGTATCTTTGGCCCAAGCATCGAAAATCGGAAAAATATCTCACCTTTATAACTATTGCGGTTACAACTTCTAGATATGCAGGTAGGTTTTCGGTGTATACAAATTATATCTCTTTCAATCACTCTCGCTCACTGAAAAGTAGAAAAAAATATATATTTTACACACTTCTCCGAGCAGAATTTAAAACCTACCTGCTATACCTATCAGTTTTTATGGTCAAATTAATGCAAATTCTTAACGCTATTTATTGATTCAAATATCTGGAACCGGATAATTCTACAATAGCTATTTAGAAAGGGGTTAATATCATCATACTTTTAGTTTAGCTTCTGCAGCCACCCTATGATTCATGAGAACTAACAGAGCAACCTTTTATTATTAGCTTGATTAATGTTAATGTGTGTGACGACGCTGTTAGTACGCAAAAATAAAGCACTTTTGCAAGTCAGACCTATACATGGAGAAAAATAAATGAAGCTGTGTACATGAAAATTCCTTCTCAAAACTTTTGCTGCAGGGAACCACAACCCAAAGCGTCACTGTGTTTATATTTATTGCATTTGTTGAGTTTTTCAAAAAGCGCTAATTCAATTTGATTGATAAATGTATACGGGGCGACGTCTGAAGTATAACATATCGATCAAATAGAATTATCAAAATCGGATCTTAATTGACGGAGTAATCGCTCAACAAACACAAAACAAAAACAGACTAATTGAGAAACTCCTCCTTTCTCTGTCTGTCTGTTAAAAAGAAATCAAATATGATCAGCTAAACTAATGCGTAACTAACTGATTATGGTTTGAGTTTTAAAAAGGAAATTTCCCTTTCAAGTGGTGATTCATGGCTGAATTTCGCACAGAAAAAGGAACTCCATTGACTTCGGAAATAACCCGGAAGAAATATAGCACCAGAAAACTCTAAGGGGATGACATTTTTTTTAATTTTGACATTATTTTTTTTATGCCACAATGTACCTAGTCGGTCCATAAGTTCTGTCACAAATATTTTGCCGCATAGTAAATAATACCAAGTTTTATTTTATTTAATGGTTTGATAGCTCATTAAATACTGATAAATTAGAACGATTATTGGATTTAAATGCTTAAAGCCATATTACACAAATGCTAGTTTCTTCGATACTTTTCACTTTTTTACCCAATCAAAAATACGGACGTGATTCACTTTATCTTTTTTCCATGACTCTTAAAACCTTTCAAACTTACGTGAGATTTTAGTCAGAACCCTCCCTGAACCCGTTACCTTCAATTTGAAGCATAAGATAACTAAGTCTGGGTAAAACAAATTTTCATATTCACATTTTACGTAGTGTACTTGTTGCCCACAAGATCATTTTTATACGTTTTTCTGAAAACGTAAAAAGTACGTAAGGTTCTCTTTGGGAGCAGTTGGAACTGAAAGCTAACAGAAAATCAAATGCTAGTTGTTAAGCATGGTCTAAAATCGAGGTTTCAGAATAAATAAAAAAAACCTTGTTGGTTATCTGGAACACTGTTTTTTTATTAAATTTGTGGTAAGTGGTATTTTTGTCAGTTGCGGCGTGTTTTGGGTTCGCGATTGTCTCAAGTTATAAGGTTTTTTATCATATTGCGATAATCGTACAAAATTTATTGTATTGCAATTTGATTCGTATAAAATAAGCTTTTTAATCATGTATAATACGAATAAGAAAAAGTTTATTGCTGAGTTTTATCTATCAAAAACCTTGTGACAGAACTTAAGGACCGACTAGGTACAATAAAAAAATAAGCTAATCTAATGACAATATCTTAGCATCGTATCTATAAGTGTCAATAAGATGTACAGATATAGTGAATAATCCTTCCCTTTCGTATTTTCTCGGAAATGTTCGTTTTTGTCTTACTACTTCACGCGCACTCAGTACCCATCGAGACAACGTAGGGAACGGTCGCATTGCAAGAGGAAGTATCTATATGTATAGAGTAGTTAATACCACAAAAATATTTTGTTGATATTTATGTTAGATTTTGTGATAAACTTCATGGACTCGTGTATTAATGCAGGCCACCTATTTTTTTTTTTTGACTTTACATTTCACTCTTGTCTGTCATTTTTGTAAATAATAAACATTGATTTTATTCGATCCACATTAACAATTTATAACAGACATGCCGAAAGCACTACGAAAAGGGAAACGTTTAGATCGGCAAGCCTGCGAAGTTATTTTCAATATTTATTTATATTTCTTAACTGAAAATGATAAATTCAAACATACCAACTATACTGCTTACTTTTGTAAAGTCCAAAAACGAGTTTCGGAGGCCAGTGGAATTTCTCAACGAACAGTAAATAAAATATTGCAAAAAGAATACATAAATCAATCCACCTCCAATAGTCCGAAGTCGGCAAAGTTGGGTAGACCAAATGAATTATTTTGTCTAGGTCTTGACGATTTTGACTACAACGTTATACGCCGATTAGTGTATAATTTCCATTTGATATACAAACAAGTACCTACAATTAAAGCCCTGAAGTCCAAGTTATCCGAAGCCATAAACTTTAGGGATGTGACTTTACGCTAAGAAAAATTTATTGTTATAAAAAAGGTCTGCAAAATCTACTGTAGTTTTGACTTATAGTTAGACTTTTGGGGTTCCAATCCTTATAGAATCATTAGATCATCCCAACCGGAATTTGGTTTTTATCAGTGCGTTTTATTGAAATAAAACGTCCTCAGTAACTAGTTATATTTTTGTTTACCTAACGAATTCTTTATATGATAGAATCGTGGTGGTTTTAACATCTCAGTGTAATATACGTCAAACGGGCAATTTGACATTTGACATTGATAAATAAAGTATGCGATTTATTTGATACCTACACGTAATTTAATAATACAGTAATTCATAGACACATCGGCACCATTCGGGTGTTATCGTTGTTCCGAGTGTTGCCGATAGGAAAGGATTATTCACTACATCTCTGTATCAAAATAACAAATTTAAAATATATATATAAGAACAAACTAAAGCTGTAATGAACATAACGTATGAGAAACCAGACTGAACCAGGGGGCCTACCGCGCAAGCCCCGCCGGCTTGAACCCGATACCGACGCTTGAATTGACTTGTCGTATTGTCATAGTGATAAAGTTCACTCTTGCACGAAGCTGTCAAAATGAAGAAGTCGCCGATGCCGACGGAGCTTGCGCGGTAGACCCACAGGCCCCCAAACAGCACCCTTTCACGAGTATGACTTGTGCTTGTTCCCAGGGTACAGGGTATCCTAGTGTGGGGCCAGAAGCAATGTATGTGCCTGTATATAAATGTTTATATCTTCCCACTGCTGGGCAAAGGCCTCCCTTCCCCTTTTCCACTCTTCACGCTCCTGGGCTGTTCCCCACCAGATATTGTCGTGGTCCCTCAGCGCGTAACTCTCCTGTGGCGACCACGTCCTCGTTTTACATTCGGGTTCCGTAGAGTTGTTATTTTGGCCTATATTAAATGTATTTTATAACAACGATTAAATATTGTGAGGTCGTGCTAGGGCTCCAGGAAGAGGAAGCGGGCTGACGGTCCTGGGTTCTAATCCCGGTAAGGACAAATATTTGCGTGATGAGCATGAATATTTGTTTCTAAGTCTTGAATGTTTTCTATGTATTTACATAAGTATTTATCTTTATTAAAAATATCGTCGACTACATAACACAAGCCTTGTTGAGTTGAGCAAGGGCCTAGTTCGATTTGTGTGAGTTTGTCCTCTAATATTTATTTATTATTTATTGGAAGGGGAACTTACATAAGTAACGGGATAACATCATTCTGTGTCACACAACCGTAATACTTGGCGATGCCGGCGACGTGGCCCATTCCCACAACGCCAAGCACTCGAGGTTCCTTCACTGCAGACCAAAAGCCACGGTTATTGTAAACATCGATAACGTGAGCATGAAACTTATTGACCGACCGAGCGAAGTGTCTCCGTTTCAGCTTGGTCAAAATGCTTTCGTATGTCAGGATTTCGATTCCCGGCTGCTAGCCTCTATACGCATTTCTCTACCGATTCTCGTGAAATTTTGTGCGCAGGTTCGATAATTATGTTTTTTTTTGTCGATTCAGTTTTTGATAAACAGTGCGAATCTTTATAAAGTGCTCATAACGATCTCGGACAAAGAACATCGAAATTCCTCGACAAAAAAAAAACAAATCTCAACCCTCCCAATTTTTTTATAGCCATTTTAATATTCAAATGCGCTTTCTGGGTACCAACTGCAAAATATATATATAATTTCGGAATGGAAGGGTTTTTTGTAATGAAATTGACTGATTCGTGATAATAAAAGGCAGGTAGTTCTGCCAGTGATAAAAAAGTGCAGAAAAGTGGTAACTGTAAACTAAAATTACGCTTTGTTTATGAAATCCAAGTCCAGTCAAGGAGAGTCTTCTATGAACTTCTTGAAAGCTCCGTGCGGATGTTCGGCATCGGTCGGGGAAGTCAGTGATATATGCGGTTCTTGCGCCTCTCGACTTTCCACGTGACATACTATAATAATAATGGATGTTGGCTATTTCAGCGGGAGAAAATTCAGTCAAACCGGGCATATCCAAAAAAAACATGAGAAGAAAACTTTAAGAAACTATCAGGGCAACTGACTAATCTTTTCTCCATCGTTGGGAGGAAAAGTAATTGAAAAACAACCAGTACTTACTCGTACCTAGCAAAGAGGTTGGTTGTATTTGGTCTACAATTCAACCTGAAATTAAAAACGTTTACTATTGTGACAATTGTTTTTGGCTCAATCTGTGCCTTTAACTACAAGAGTGTGTGTGCTTCGAAAACTTTTGCATTTATCTGTTTTTGTTGTAATAACGTAACTTATTTTCACTGTTAGTATTTCTGTTTGTTGAATTAAATTAATATTCAAGTATTTTTTATAGCCAGTATGTATCAGTGGCGGCTTTGGCCCTCAATACTTACTGAGGCGCCGCGCCGCCCGATAGAAAAAATGGCCAAGTGCGGGTCATACTTGCGGACTTAGGGCTCCGTACTATGGAAAGTTTAAGATATTAAAAATAAACGTTCAATTTTCACCGATCTTAACGTCTAATAACTTAAGTGACGATGTCTCGACGATGAAAAATCTCTCATTCAGACATTTTGTCATTCATATCACAGTCATTAAAATAAGTAAAATGCAGATTTATGACGGCTCAAAAGAACGCACGGCCAGCAATACAATTTTTGCAAGTAGGTACTTCCGCATAGCCAAATATAACGATCATACCAAGAGCTTTGAAATGAACGGACGAACGTTTTCCTACCATTCTTTAAGTCATTTTTATACAATTTTTTTTATTCAGGACAGGGGCGGAAACACGTTTTAATGATATCAGATTTTTCCGATTCATTGCGGAGTGCAAACGGGGTTATTAGTAATAAAGCTACAATATCAAATCTTGGGTACATGACAAATTACGCACGAACTGCCGCGAGACTGGCCTACCTGCAAATTATAAGAATAATAACGCGTCAATAACTAGCCGTGTCCGGTACGCGACTGATGCCACTGATGGCGATTCTGGCGAATGGCTCCGAACCGTCTCGGTTGGGGGTTCGGGACTCGTCGGTGTGACATGTCTTCTCACTCTACCCAATACAACGAATATATCTCCTTCCTTCGTTAGGCGCTCGACTGAAGGCGCCTCTCTGCCCCTCGTACCAAGATAATGATTAACCCGGACTCATCAAAAAACGACTCTGATACAAGTTAATAGGATTCTCCTAATTCGTCCCGTTAAATTTGTAAAATCTCTGTTGCTATAGAGGCGGTAGTTTTTTTTTAAAACATCCAGCCTCACGCCGCCGTCAGCAGCAGCATTACAGCAGTCTAAATAGGCAAAGCAAATTGTGTGCTATGGCTACGTATAGAAGGTCGCGCCGAGGGTGGGTAAAATAAAAATGGTTTTCGGTGCAGCGATGATCGCGGGAATTTCGGCAGGATATCCAATTTTGAAGTAAGCTAGTTTTTATACTATAGATTAATTAATAAAAAAATATTGTACCGTACACTAAGTGTATTTATGTATTTGAATTTTGATGTAGGTGGTAGGTAGGGTGCATAGTGAGAGGTGAGGCGCAGCCTAAGTTGCCTCCCCTGGAAAACCGCCACTGGTATGTATCCCAAATTATAATTATTATTGTCTTCGCCCATCCACCCGCACTGACCCAGCTTGATGAGGTATGGCTCCATCTTACGCATATCCATAAAAGGTCTGTGCTTCTCAGTGAGGACATTAATGTGGGCTACATTTATTTATTTACTACCTTATGACTTCACGGTATATCACTAATCTATAGGTCTTATGATTAAGCTTAGTTCCGAAAAGTGAAAATAGGTATCATGTAATGACTTAATATAAAGATTTTAATTTAGAAACAATCTTCAATCACTAAAAAAAACACTATTATTTCATAAACAAAGCGTAGTTTTAGTTTACAGTTATCACTTTTCTGCAACTTTTTGTTACTGGCAGCACTAAGTGTCTTAAATCATCACGAATCAGTCAACATCACTACAAAAAACCCTTCCATTCCGAAGTTTTTTTTCTTTTTTGCAGTTGTTAACCAGATAGCGCATTTCAATATTAAAATGGCTAGTATTTAATCGCACATCGAAAATCTGATTTGCACAGCAAAAAAGGATTAACAAAATCACTTTTTATGTTTTAAATATTTAATGAGTTCTTAAGTTTATGTTTTAAGTATTTTTTGTTGCTCTTACATGTTGAACCTAACACGAAGGATAAAGGGGGTGAGCGAAGCTACCGCAGTATTTTGCCTATCAAATTATTTATTTTATTATTGTGCAAATCAGTATTTTTTATGTGTAGTTTAATATTTCCTTAAAAAAATTGGGAGGGATAAGATTTTTTTGATTTTTTTTTGTCGATGTATTTCAATGTTGTTCAATCCAGATCGTTATACGAACTTTATGACGATTCACACGGTATATTCAAAATGGCGGAGAAATTGGGGTTACAAAGTTATTGGTTAGCTGCTACTTTTATACTCCATGTACTATCGAACCATCTGAATCATGACCCACCATAAGCTTGCTAAACCCCTTAAATGCAAGGTCGAGATTCGCTTGAAGGTTTATTTCCTTGGTAACGAACTTGTTATCATTTGATTAGACACTGACAGATAGATAGATCTTACAAGTTTGAAAGTTTCAAACGAATTATCAGGCAAGTGGGTCATGATTCAGTTGGTTCGATAGTACATAACCAGGTGTATTCATACGTTTGTATGTGGTGTTGAAAAAAAATGCAGTCGGGTTATTTCATCCGATATATATCAAGGGGTCGGGGGGTGATGGGGTGGAAAATAAAAAAAAATGGCATTTCCTGTGTCGCTCGCGAGGTCTACAGCTAACAGAGCCGTTATTTTACTTGAGGAATAATAACACCAGAGAACAAAGAACTGAGCGAAATGATCTGAAATTAACGAAAAATACTGCATTGCGCGAAAAAGCAGTTCGAACATTTTTGTATAGAGCCTGGGATGCCTAAAGTTGCAAGTACCTAAAATGTCGCTTTTTCGTGTAATTACACCTATAAAACGTATGCTAATCGATGAGGAAATAATGACAAACAACAAATATTCAATGATAAAATGTCGTAAATAGTAGTTTTTCTGAGTTATTTCAGTTTGCATATGTTTGTAAAATACATAATTGTTTTTTCTCTAATAGTAGTTTATGTGACTGATGCCTATTTATATACTAGTGTATCTACACATATATCATAAGCTCTCTTTGATGTTTTCTCTAACCGCATGTTTGACCGGCATTGTGATATTGAGTTGTTTAGCTTGTTCTGTAGTACCAACTTCACAGAAAAAGTAGGGGCGGCACGCAGGCGGGCGACGGCGTTCGAAATTTGAATGTCATAATATGTAGAAAATTTACACATTATGGTCATAATGTTCAATAGTCAGATATGAAATGAGTTTTTACAAAGTAGTTTAACATTATGCTGATCGTAACGTGTGGTTTTTGGACGCAGTTAAGAGGATTTATGATAAGTGTGTAGATAAAATTATATTTCAACGATTATTTCAAAGTCTTGATTTAAATCCTTCCTTTGCTTTGCTGAACCTGCTTATATTTATATAATATGATATTCCTCTAAATAACATCAGCAGCCTTGTTGTAAACATGACTGTTAGGTACCTTATATAGTATGTGCAATGTGAATTGGCTTATTTGTAACTATTTATAAGCAAAATATTTTGTTGTATTTTAGGCATATCCCGATCTTCCGTAATGAAAATACAAAACGAAGGTGGTAATATGGAACCTTGTGGAACACCAATTTTTACTCCCGAACCATCAGATTTAACGCCGTTGACTTCTGCCTGTTGAATTCTATTGCTTAGGTATGATCTTAGTAGATCCAACGCCTTATTACTAACTTCGTAATGATTTAATTTCATTAGTAGCGTATCATAATCAACACAATCAAATGCTTTCGAAAGATCGCAAAAAACACCGATAGCATCCTGTGCGGCTTCCCATGCAGAATAAATATGAGAAATAAGGTCGAGTTACCCCTAGTGCATCCATAGTCGAGTTACCCCTAGTGAACCGTATTGTTTGGCGTGGAGTTGTTTTGTACGGTTGAAGTGTGAGAGCATTTCATTGAGTATAATCTGGAAGAACAGATATTGGTCTGAAATTTGAAGACTCACCCTTGTCTCCCGACTTGAACAGAGGTATCAGTTTACTGTGAACACATTTATTAAATACATAAGCTAGGTGTGGGGCTATAACTAGTATTATTGAACCAATGACTTTAAATGATATACCCCACAGGTCTTTTTAGGTTAAGTAATCTATACGTTTCGACAATATCCTGGGGATATACATCATTAAATTTTAAATCTACGTTACTGATGCTAGTGCTGTTTTTTAACAAAGTCTCTGCTTCATATGAAGATGAATTTAGACGCTCTGTTGTGAGTAAGGGTACATTGGTGAAGAATATTTCAAAAGCTCGAGCTACCTCAGCGTTGTAATTATCAACGTAATCACCTACATATCTTCAAGCAGAAATCATTGTCCCTTGGTATAACTTTGCCAGTTTCACGATTTATGATTTGCCAAACCGTTTTTATTCTATTATTTGAATTTAGTATTTTCTATTAATGTGTAAAGTTTTTGCAGTTCTACAAACCAACTTGAAAGTTTTGGAATATTTTTTAACATAGTAATGATATTTCCTATCAAAGTTATAGGTTTTTTGTTCATAAAGGTCATTACATTTGGCACTGACTTTCTCTGATTTAAATACTGTATCGAATTCTGTTTGAATAATGTTGAAGAAGTCAGAAAAGATTTTGTTCGGGTTCTGTTCATCAAAATCCGGTACTGGCAAATTGATATCAAAGTTTTTCAAATACGTCTCTAGTCTATGGGATGCATTAGGCCTATATAATGATGGATCAGTCTTATTTTTATTAGAATTTTTTAATGAAACTGTTTGACCACTGTGATCGGATGTAAGCAGTTAGTTACATTTTTACTTGTGAATGCACTGTCACAAAAAACGTTATCTAAGCAAGTTTGGCTGGTAAGTGTTCAAAATTGCCATGGCCTTTTTCATCTCTTGGAGGTCTGTAGACACAAACAATAATATGGCTATCCAACTCAACACAACATCTGCAGATGATAGTTTCATTGTTCATTGATTCACTGAATGGGGAATTCCAGCTAGTAAAAGACTTTAGAAATATTTTCCTAATTGGTGATATCAATGTTAACATTGCTCTTGGAAACGACGATGACGAGGAAGACACCAATGCTATGAAATATGAAGGCATGCTGGCTAATAATCATATGTTTCCCACATCTCGGATTCCCACTAGATTATCGGAGTGTCTCGATCATTTAATAGCTAAGAGTCCCAACCAGATTTTCAATATTACTGTAGATAGCGACGTCACAGATCATGCACAAATTCTTTGTCAAATAAAGTTTCCTCAGCGATCACACAAAAAACAACAAAAACTACTATTAGAACAATTAATTATGATAAGGTAATATTACCAACTTGCTAGTTTCTTTGTAATCTAATCTAATAGTGTAAATACCTACTTGTAATTATTTCTGCGTAACACGGAACCACGCACAAACCTACGTGGTTTTTGTGGTTCTTTCAAATGAATTTGTATTATATTTTGGTTTATAATAAATAAATAAAAAATAAATAAAAAATAAAATAAAAAAAAACGTAACAAAGACGCTACAAGGCTACGATTGGCTTTCAGTTACACAAATTACCGACGTTAACGAAGCAACATCAAAATTTATAAATGTACTTCAAGAAATAATAGAAAATAATACCGAGCAAAAACACAGTCACATAAATACAAAATTTCAAAACCATGGATTACTGAAGCGCTGGTCAAATCAATTATAAAAAGTGATTTGATGCACAATGACGCCCGTAAATACAAAAACAATACAGAACTTCAAACTCAATATAAACGTTACAGAAACACATGTAAATTAGCAACAAATACAGCCCGAGAACTATATTATGGTCAAAAACTTTAAAAAATTGCCGGTGATCATAAAAAAATATGGTCTATTATAAAAGAAGCAGCAGACATCAAGACAACAAAAATGACATCAGCAAATGCTCTTTTATCAACAAACCCTCCTGATGATGTTAATAAGATTAATGAATACTTCATAAATGTAGGGGAAAATTTAGCTAATAAAATACTGGAAAGACTACAGACCGTTGGGGAATCGTTAATTAAAACAAATAATCAATTTAAATCAACTGTTGATTCACTCTTTCTTACTTCGGTTGATACCAAGGAAATTTCACAGGTAATCAGTTCGCTAAAAAGTACAAAATCTGCAGGATGGGATAATATACCCAATTAATTTCTTAAAAAAAAACAAATCTTACGTTCAGGAACCACTAACTTACCTTTGAAACTGTAGCCTAAGTCAAGGAGTATTCCCAAAAGTATACAAGAGGGCTGTTGTCATACCACTGCACAAAAGTGGCAATCAAGATGTTGTCAGCAATTATAGACCAATTGCTCTACTACCAACGTTGTCAAAGGTCGTAGAAAAAGTAATTAAGAAACGCCTTGTAGATTTCTTGCAGACTAAATGTCTGTTGAGCTTTAAATAATTTGGTTTCCGCCAATCTAAGTCCACTAACCATGCCTTGGATGATCTTGTAGAGTTTATCAGCAGACATCTTGACCATGGCCAACATACTTTAGCAGTATTTTTAGACCTAGCCAAGGCCTTTGACACCGTTTCAATTCCACTAATATTGCATAAACTAGAAAATATTGGTGTCAGAGGTCTGCCGTTGAGTTTACTGAAATGCTACCTGCACGATAGGAAGCAAGCTGTCAAGCTTGACTCATACCGTAGCAAATTTGCTACGGTTAAGTTTGGAGTGCCACAAGGTAGTGTTCTTAACCCCATCTTTTTTTTAGTTTATATAAATGATTTAGTTGAACTTGAGTGATCTGCCAATGGTCACATCATATCTTTCGCTGATGATACAGTTGCTGTTTTCACAGGAGTAACATGGCAAGAGACCTACAGCAAAGCGGAGTATGGCATGGCGATTATAGGTGAATAGCTGCCCAAAAACTTGCTTAGCTTGAATTCTACAAAAACCAAATACATCAGCTTTGCCACCAAGAAAGCTTACTATTAAATTACATGAGTGTGGTGACAGACTTGCAGCCTGTAATTGTCTATGTCTCGAGGAGGTTAAATATTTCAAATATTTAGGTGTGATTATAGATAATAGATTAAACTGGGCACCCCACATAAAAACTACTTCAGGTCGAGTCAGAAAATTGGTGTATATTCTGAAAAAACTAAGAAATATATTGGACATTAGACCCTGTATTCTGTGTACTATTCTCTATGTGAAAGTATTTCAAGATATTGTATTAGTGCGTGGGGGGGCGCCGCAAAATCGTGCCTGCTCCGCCTGGAAAGAGCACAGCGTATAGTATTAAAAGTGATGTTTAAGAAACCTATTAGGTATAGTACTGATGTTCTTTATTAAGAAAGTAAGTTGCTAAGTATAAGAAAACTATTTATTCAATCAATAATGTTACGAATTGTCCTAATTCTCGTCATATTATATCAACAATAAAAGAAAATTTAGACTTGATGTTCCTATAAACAAATCCATGTTTGCTAGGGGATTCTTTTGGAATATACATCCATACCTTTACAATAAGATAAGTAAACTAATTGTACTAGAAATAAATGAACGAGGCAAAACACATAAAAATCAGTTGAAAAATTGAATCTGTTGAGAATCTTCTTATGGCAATTACTTAGAGATCAAAGTGCGACAAAATTGTATCATTTTTTTTTATGTTTTATTCTGATGTTTAACTTTATTTAATGCCTGTTAGATTAGAATATTACCTAAAAAGGCACGATGTAACCTTACGCTGTGTCCCTTGAAACGGATTTTTCTAGTATGGGATGCTACCCACAGTGTATAAATGTATTGTGCCTACATGAATAAACTTACTTACTTACTTAATATTATTTTTTACTAATATTAAAGAACCACCTCTAGCAGCAGTCTTTTTATTATAACAACTGGCAATTTTGTAATTATTTATGTTAAAAGACATCATATTTTCCTTTAACCATTGTTCTGTAATACTAATAACATCGGTGTCAGAATTATTAAGAAATAATTATAATACAAGTTCTTTGCCATGTAGCCCCTGCATTTTTGATGGGTAATATTTAAGTGGGGCTTACCGTTGTCTGAATATTATTTAATATTGTTATATTATTACACTTTTTTGTTTTTTAGTTCGGGCAAGATATTACACATTTTTGATCTCCTATGCGTGCTTGATATGTTTAGTGGCTTATGTATGCTAGAGATTTCCTCTATTGTCTTAAGAAATAATTTAAATTGCTTGCAATGTCTTCTAATATCCCCTGTCTGTGCTCAATAGAAGCAGTCAGGTTAGCCAAATTCTTGGCTGTAATACTAAAAAAATAAGATAGCGACACAGCTTCCTGTCGTTTGTAAAACTCTGAAAGGTAGTAACTACCTTTGGTCAAATAAACATTATCACTAACATAATTGTAAGAGTTACAAATTCAAACTGACCAACTCCCTGGGTGCAAGCAACCCTCATAAAAACTTCCTAACTATAACACTATAACCGCATAGTACCAGATTCCATAATAAGTGCTAATTCAGTGAACGCTTCCAAAAACTCTACCCCTGCTCAGCAATCGACCTTTCTCACCCGTGTTGGAAGAGATCTCTTATTATAGATAAGCTCGCCTTTAAACACTATTTTTATTATATCTTGTTGTCTGTGTTTTATTTGTGTGCAATAAAGAAATTATGATGATATATTAAAAATAAACAAGTGCAGTGATATACACACATCAGCTTCAAGCTGCTAGTATGCAAAATAAATAAAAAAGACAATTGTAAAAGCCATTTAAATAATTTTCTTTTAATTTCAATAGTGATGCATATAAACGTTACTTATAACATCACTTAAGTTACGAACATGGTAAGCCTGATTATACAAATACGGGTGAATAAAATCTTGTAGACGCTGTGCCAAAGATGTTTTAACAAGTGGGACAGGTACATTATGAATACGTTTTAGTTTAATTTGTTGATAAAGGGACGAGTTAATAAGAACCTTATGATAACTAAGAACTGACTTCATAATAAAAAGCCGACATACGTTAAGTATCTCGTACTAATTATGGATAACGATATGGATACGAATACGAGTACACTTGCACCTAATAACTTGCTCCACGATGGCAGCAGCACTGACGACACTATAACTGTTAGCCCAGCGTCATTATGCAAAGTCGTAAAGAATACTGTGCGTGGTAAATCTCCAGGACGGCTTATCAATTGAGCACGTACAAAATGCGGGCCCGGCCATGATAGTTGCCGTGAGCCACCTATTCACGGCTATCCCGCGTACATCCCACCTGCCCAGTGCAATGACGGATGCGGTTATTGCACCAATATGTAAGAACAGGCAGAAGAACATCTCCAGTCGCAATAACTACCGTTCGACTGCGTTAGCCTCAATAATTGCCAGTTAGCCGCGCCTTACCTCAGCACTGCGGACAACCAGATGGGATTCAAGAAGGATGTATCCACCAGCACCGCCATCTACACCCTCAAGCAAGTCGCGGGCGGGATACTATAAGTCAAGAAAAACATCTGTGTGTGCCTGTTATCTTGACTTGAGCAAGGCGTTCAACAGACTGGCACACGACCGACTCTGGCTTATACTACAAGAGCGGGGAGTACCGGGTCACGTGACCAAAGTACTGAAGACCTGGTACAAACAGCAGAGCAACGTCGTTCGCTGGAATGGGGCCCTATCGGATTCTTTTAAGCTGGCGTGCGGTGTGAGACAGGGCGGAAGCATGTCACCTATACTGTTTAACGTCTACATGGATGGCTTGTCTCAGAAACTGAACCAGCTCAATGTGGGGTGCTCCATGAATGGCGTCATAACGAACCATGTGTGCTATGCAGACGACATGGTTCTACTCAGCCCATCCATCTCAGCAATGAGAGACATGCATGCAGTTTGTGAGGAATACGCAGCACAACACAACATGGCATACAACCCGGATAAGTCTGTATGCATGATGTTCCGGTCTACAAATACACCTGCCATCATACCGCCAGTGCAGCTGAACGGCAGAGACCTCGAGTTCGTCGAGGAGGTCAAATACCCCGGCCATGTCATCACTGCGGATCTGGATGACAGACTGGACATCGCGAGACAGCGACGGGCCATACTGGTGCGAGCCAACATGCTGGCGCGGCGCTTCGCGCGCTGCAGCCCGGAGGTGAAGAGGCAGCTCTTCCTGTCGTACTGCACGTCCGTGTTCACTGTGGAGCTGTGGGCGATGTACACCAAGAAGAGCATGGAGCAGATGCGCGTGCAGCACAACAACTCGTGGCGCGCACTGTTCCGCCTGCCACGCTGGAGCAGCGCGAGCGGCAAGTTTGCGGAGGGGCGCGCGCCGGGCTGGGCGGCGCTGCGGCGGCTACGCCCGGCTACCGCGCGGACCCACATAGCGCACTCCATCAACCAGCTGCTGGAGGCTGCTCGCTCATGGCAATCCAGCCCCCTGCACCGCGAAAGGAGGCTGAGCACCGCCCCTCATCTTTGTTGAGACTAATTTATTTGTGTAATTATTATTATTTTAATTAATTAATTTTATTTTTTAATCAATGTAATTTTGACATTTTTGTCATTTTATTTTATATTGGACATTGTAGTCTGGAAACAAACAACTATTATTATTATTATTTATTATTATAACATATGTTGGGTATCTCCTTGTCTTGTTGAACATAACTTTCAGGACAGATCTCTGAGCGTGTTCTTACTCCAAAACACCAGTCTTGCAGGAGCCGCCCCAGTTAATAAAACAGTAAGTTAAGATAGATTCATATTTAGCTGTATATACCCTTTTGAGCAGTTCAATTTTGGCACAATTACTCAGCTGTTTCTAACCAAAAAATATTTTGCGGCCCCAAAGTTTTTATTCTTATCCTAGATTATTCCAAGGTTCTTTATTGCCGAAATATTGATTATGCTTGGGCATTGACATTCGTTGGTTATTCGTCCACATTTGTATATCTTTATCTCAGCCAATGATGGTGGACATGAAGCTTCAGTCTTATAAAAAGTTAAATATTTAGTTTAAGTGGTATGGTAGTGTCAATAGTTTTCCGTTGAGCCATCTAGCAACTTTAGACATTCCGTGTTCTTTCGTTGAAAATACTTCATTCCAGGATTTTTCGTGAAATACGAAATACGAAAAAAATACATGAAATACGCCGTGCCATCAGCGTAACAGTAAAGATCGGCATCTGGAATATTAATACTCGCGATATCATTGATGTACATTAAGAACAATATAGGACCCTCAATACTGCCCTGCGGAACGCCAAAACTAATTGATTTTGGTGGGCTTGTCAGACATTGTTGCATAGTCTATAAGTAGCTCCTTAACCAGTACAAAACAATGCCCCGGACTCCTAAGTTATCATTTTTTTTTATAAGAATTTGAGTGGACACCGTACGAATACTTTTGCAAGATCCAAGAAAACGCCTATACACGATTTTCCCTCGTCCAGCAGGGTCGATATTCTCCGTACTAAGGTACCTTTCGAGAAGGTAGGGAGCAGTGAAATAGAACGATAGTTGAGGGATTGTCTTTTTACGCTGCCTTGGGGATCGGATTGTGCCGCTATTTTCCACACGTCGGTAAATTGGCCGCAATACATACTCAGATTGACGATATGTTTAATAGGGGTAGTAATAAGACTCCTCAGTGTCTTTAAGACAGTTTTATTTATGGCATCTATTCCGGATGCGGAACTCGATGATAGTTGCCGAATTATATCACTTAGCTCTTGTTCGTCAGTAGGATTTAAAATATTGACGCACTCTGTGATGTCCTCTTTGGTGAGATCTTTGCCAGGGCATCTTCGCTTGTTCATGTCATTCAGAATATTAGTTGCCAAACCGTTCCCTATACTAGTAAAGTACTCTTTGCATTTCGACAGGGATGAGATTGGGTATTTATTAATTTGAAGTGGGTCAGTAGCTACACTGTTTTGTTTTTTTCTAATGGCAAATCTCCCTGATGGCTTCCCACAAATCTTTTTGATATTATCCTTGTTATCCTCTAGTACCTTTTTTTCAAAGTCGTTATTTAGCTGATGTAAAAGATTGTTGCAAAAGTTTCTATAGCGTGTATATGTCAATCTTATTATGTCGCACTTAGGGGTTTTCAGGAATTTTGAGTTAAGCGCGTCACGATTTTTCGTACTACTTCATTAGACCTGGGGTTATCCAGGGTCTGTTATGATATGATAAATAACATGTTTGGAGTGTTTTGAAACAACCTTCGACATTAAATTTGTAAATATCTCTGCTGCATCATTTACTGATAAATTAGAAGAAACGCCGAACCAGTGAACAGTACCAATTTCTTCATAAATTGCTGCGTAGTCAACCTTAATACGCGTTCTTTTTACAGAGTGTTCCTTAACGGCAAATATTGATTTATACTAACTATAGCCAGGTCGTGGTCATTGATAACCGTCTGACGCACTATAGCTTCTGCTTTAAGATGTTATTAAAGGAAAATATGGTACAGACATGCGTTAAGGCGGGTTGGCGTCGTGATTGCTGGTAGCAGTCCATTTTAAGCGGTCATGCAAAGGTATTTCGATCTCATGCATCTTTAATCGTCCGATAGTAAGTCTATGTTAACGTCACCAATTGTAATAACAGAAGTCCCTCTCTTGAAACCAACAAGGTAATCTTCCGTAGAATCAATAAAGTTTTGGGGACTTTTCGAGGGTGAACGATATATTGCCACCACATTAGCAATGCCAGGAATTTCCAAAATAATACAGTTTGCCTCGATAATAGCAGGTTCAAAGGAAGTGGCGTTGAGATTATTTTTATACAGACTACAACTCCGCCAGCTTTGTTAATTAATTGTTTGATTTGTGCATTGTGTAACTATCTATTGTTCCTACTAGTGAATAAATCTATTAACCTGAAATTCGTAGAAGTGCATTTGGATACTTCGAATATTATACGTTAACATTTTTAACCTTGAATTTGTTTGTATAAAGCTCTCACATTCTTCTGGTAAATCTAATAAATGGCACTTGATAACAAGAGTATTATCCATTCATTCGCTAATTCGATTTCGCTCCGCGATCCGGAGGTCGGATACGCGGTTCCGCACGCGTCACATCACTCTCCCCGTACTAAATTATTTAAAAATCTATAATGACTGTAAAAGACCTCGAAAGTAACATTCGCGATCTGACAACGACAATATCCGTGCTAGTGGAAAAAGTTGGTGCTCTAGAAGCTAAGATTGAAGCACAAAATACAACAATCTTGCTTCTAACTGGTGCAAAAAGTGGACAAGCTATTCCTACGGAATCTCCATCTACCCGACAAGTTCCGCGAGCAACTCCGTCGGCACCAGCAGCGCCGCAGCGCCCGCGCAAACCAGCCCGTCTAGCCGAGACAGGTGAGAGCGCTGCAGCAAAGCGAGCTGCCGCCGCTGCCCGGACATCGCGCGCGTCCACTGCCAAGCCGGCCGCCATCACTCCACAAGCTGATCAGCAACGGACATTCAGTGCGGCCACGAAACGGGCGAACCTGCCAAAAGCGTCGCTTCAATTATACCCCCAAGTATCCTCACAGCCACAGCCTACTAAACCGGTAGCTGATTGCGTCACTCATAACGTCGTTGCCTCGATTGATGATACCTCGATACCTCCAAACAACGACGAAAAAGACAAACAAGATGACGAACCCTGGACAGTTGTGAAGAAAAAAACTACACACAAGCGACGCCCTGCTCGTGCTGTGATTACTGGCTCCGGCAAAGAGAATGCAGATCTCCAAACGGCCGACCGCCTGAAATACATCCAGGTATGGAACCTAAAGGCAAGCACAACCGAGGAGAGCCTGATAACATTCTTAAATGTAATCGCCAAATCCGACAAATATACCGTCGAAAAACGATCCCTCCAGACCAATGACCAGGCATCGTTTATAATCGGCATACCTGACTCGCTGACCGAGAACGTCAAAACTCCAACTGCGTGGCCCCCGCGCGTGAAGCTGGCGGAGTGGTTTCTCGCCCGCCCCCGCAGGCAGCGGGGGGGTGAGCAGCGCAGCCGCACTCTCAGCACGACCAGCGCCCAGTGATGACCATGCATATGTTCACAGCACCGTCGACGAGCACGCGCAGGACTCCCCACCACCGTCACCGTGCATAGCAACAGTAACTAGTGATCGCGGTAAACTTACTATCTCGCATCTAAACATACGGTCGTTAGATAAGAAAACACAGCGGCTAGAAGTGTTACTAAAATGTGAGCTCGAGTGTGATATCCTAGCAATAACGGAGCATTGGCTGACGAATGACAAGTTAGAGACTGTAAGTTTAGACAGCTATAACCTCACATCGAAATACAGCAGGACTAACGTTACCCATGGTGGGTCCTGCATTTATGCGAAATCGACCCTAAAAGTAGTAGAAAATATAGACATCACTGCACTGTCTATCCAAGAATGTTTCGAACTTTTAGCCATAGACCTTACAGACTATAATGTTACTGTTGTATGTATTTATACTAATGGTAAAAAAACACAAGATTTCTTGAATTCCTTAGATGGTTTGCTCGATAAGATCTGCGATTCAGACTTAGATTGTATTATTATCGGAGACATCAACATTAACTGGATCGAGGCGTCGCCCGAGAGAGACCGACTCCGCGATATACTATCGGCCCATGACGTGAGGAACGAGGTGAGCTTCCCCACCCGAGTGACGGCCACCACCGCCACCTGCCTCGACCACCTGTACACCAACCTGGACGCGGGAGACGTGTGCTGCGCGCCCGTCACCACGCACCTGAGCGACCACCTCGCTGTGCGCGCGCGCGTCTCGTTGCGCCGCCTCGCGTGCCCCGCGCCCCTCACCCGCCTCGCGCGACAACACACACAGGCGAACTGATGCAATTTCGTCGCGTCTATTGAGAGCGTCGACTGGCAACACATTTGGCGCCGAAAAGGTGAGTCAATTGAGGAACTAGCCGCGTCCGTGATTTATGTCATAACTAACAAATACGACAGCTGCTTTCCCCTCAGGCGAAAGCCACAAACTAAAAGTCAATCTTGGGTAACACATGAGCTCAAAAACATCAAATCACTATTATTTGACGTGCTTGAAATCGCGACTGCTCAACCTGACAACAATGTAATCATAGAGGTCCAGAACAAGCTATTAAACCAATATGACAACCTGGTTAAGAACAAAAGAGCACACTTTTATACAAAGTCAATTACATCCAGCACAAATGTGAGCAAGGCCATGTGGAATGTGATAAACCGAGAGCGAGGGAAGGGCAGTCGTGTTTGTGTAGATTTCACGGACGTGGCTGTCGACTCAAACGGCGTTAAATTCAACAGCAAGCAAGATGTGGTGGACGCCATGAATGCGAGATTCGCCGGCGCCGCCGCCGCGTGTGGAGCCCCGCCGGCCGACGTGCCGCGCGCCTGTCGCGCCCTGCAGGCCGCCCGCCCTACCGCCGACCGCTCACTAAGACTACATCTATTCACTCCGAGCGAAGTTTATCGCATTATAAAATTCCGAATCGCGCATAAACCCACCAAAGATATTTATGACATTTCGACGGAACTTATACATTGGGCCGCAGAGCCTTTAGCACCGATACTAGCTAAACTCTTTAACGAGTGCGTCAGACGAGGCATCTATCCGACAGCGCTAAAGAAGAGCAAAATAGCACCGATATTCAAGGGGAAAGGAAAGAGGGGGAATATCGATGGGTACAGACCAGTCGCAGTCGTGCCCATACTGTCCAAGATCTTAGAGAACGGCCTTAGCTCCCGACTCCTTGAATTTCTAGCGTTGACTGAAGCGCTGTCGGACCGGCATTACGCGTACCGCGCGGGACGCTCGACGACTGCGCTGACGAGGGTCGTGGTGCGACGCGTGCTCGAGGCGAGAGAGAAAAAGCTCCAGGTGGCAGTACTCTGCTGCGACCTCTCGAAGGCCTTCGACGTGGCTGATCACGGTGTTCTCGCCGTCAAACTCCGGCATTACGGTATCGATGGAAAGCCCCTATCTCTAGTAGCGGATTTTCTGAAAAACCGTACCCAGATCGTTGTTGGTGATGGAGGCAGGACGAGATCAAAACCAGTGATGACACATATGGGGGTTGCTCAGGGCTCTTCTGTATCCAATATTCTGTTTTCGCTCTTGCTCAATGACCTGCCACAAGCAATGACCTCCAGCGAACTATATATGTACGCTGACGATGTGGCAGGAATTATAACGAACAAAACGATTGGAGGCCTTGAGCTAAGCCTAAACCATACAATAACCGAACTGTCTCACTGGTTCCGCGACAACGGCCTCGTCCTTAACTTGAAAAAAACCCACTTTCTCCACTTCGACCTGTCAGGCCGCCATCCCGTCCCGCTGAACGTCCATGTGGGCGGAGAGCGGGTCGAGCAGGTGGAGGCGACAACGTTTCTGGGCTTCGAGCTGGACCGCGGCCTCACGTGGAGTGCGCACGTGGACAGGCTGTGTGCGCGGCTCAGCGGCGCGTGCTTCGCGCTGCGTCGGCTGGCACGCACGGTGCCGCGCGACATAGTGAAGTCGTGCTACTTCGCTACAGTGCATTCGCTGGTGCAGTACGGAGCCGAACTGTGGGGATGCGCAGCAGATTGGGAACGGGCATTCAGGATGCAAAAGCGAGCCGTGAGAGCTATAGTCCAGGTCCGCTGGGACGTCTCCGCGAAGCCTCACTTCAAAGCGCTCAGGATCCTGACGTTGCCGTCCGTCACCATTCTGCAAGTGGCCGTCTACGTGCGCGAAAACCTAGACTCATTCCGCACGCTCCGCAAAACAAACCACCACGGTCACAAACTCGCGACGGTCCCCCACACATTGGGGAAGTCATCGAAGATGACTCACGTCATGGGTCCGGCAGTATATAATCGTCTTCCCGCCAACGTAACCGATGCTCCCAATCCAAGCATTTTCAAACTGCGCCTGAAGCGCTGGCTTGTCGAGCAAACCTTCTATTCTTTTTCGGAATTCCTAGACCTACCCAACTAGGTAGACAACATTTGTGTTAATTAAGTAAATTATTCTATTTTTATATTTTTATATAATTCAATATAATTTATTATTATTATTTTAATTTAATTTGACACAATTTAATTTTAATGTAATTTTATTTGACATTCATGAACTAACTATATTTACAAAATGACTTGTAACTGACGTTATCAATAAATAAATATGAATATGAATATATGAATATTATCCGTGCCCATGACTAATTTTCTGTTGTGGGTTCGTTACTTGGGGTTGGTGAGAGATGGGTACACACATAACAGAAGATACATCAAAAACGTATACACTAACCATAAAAATCGAATTACTAAGGCAAACTGGCTTAAATTTAAGTTGCAATCTAAGAATAAATTAAAATTTATAGCTACCAGCTTATTTACAGCATTTTCGTACAGGAGTCATATTGTCGTTATCTCTAGGTATTCAGAGGTACCTATAACGATCTGTCGGCAGGCAAACACAACCTTTATGAAACTTCTCCTGCCATCCATTACATGCAGCGCCATCTGCATGGGACATGAATTTTCCACATCCTTCACACTTATTTGCCATTCCTGCGTTATTGGAGACAGCGCTCTCTATCATCTGACAGCGTTAATATTGTGAGAACAAGGTGATCCCGATCTTCTAAGTAGAAATTTGTTTAGGATAAGCTGCTATGCCGCCACGCCCTCTACCGGTGATAAAGTGACTTTAAAATTAAACAAAAAGTTAAGGTGGATTGGACTCGAACCCGGATGATTGATTCAACGTGTCATGTAAGTATACAGACTGCTCCGCTCTGCGCCACGGTTGCTTGACGGTGACAGTGTGAATATTTGATACCAGTTATCGCAACTAGTATACTTGATAGATAATTACGCGGTAATCCTATCCTACTATCCTACTAATATTATAAGCGCGAAAGTTTGTGAGAATGTATGGATGTTCGTTACTCTTTTAGGCAAAACTACTGAATGGATTTTAATGAAATTTTACAATAATGTAGCTTATACATCAGAATAACACCTAGGCTATAATCTATAAAGATATTGTGTGAATTTTCCAAAATATACTAATAAGTGACAAGTTAGTAGGACAAAATTCGGCCATCTCCTTCCTTCCTACTTAGTATTATAAACGCGAAAGTTTGTTACTATGTAAAGATAAAGATAAAGATAAAGATGTTTATTTGCTAAGATAAGGGTACAAGTAGGTGGTAGTATAATATTTAAGAACACCTTATCAGCTATTAATTTTAGCATGCAAATATTTAGTTTTGTACAAAATTAATAATAATATTTACAGTAACTATCAATTAATTACATTTATGATTGAGGAATTCGTCTATTGAGTAAAAGCATTAACCATTTAAACAGATCTGTCCTAAACCTATTTACTGGGAGCTGTTTTATGTGCTCGGGTATCTTATTAAATATTTTAACACACATTGCAGAACAATTGTTTAGATATAGCGTTGTTCGTGGAATGTGGTTATATACTAATCTAGTAGAGTTTCTTGTATTTCTCGAGTACTTTTCCTTAGCCGTTATAAATAATTTTGGGTTAGTTTTTACAAATTTTCCAATTTCGTGGATGTATAAACACGGTAAGGGTAATTAACTTGATGAACATAGGTTTACACGATTCAAAGGGGGCTATACCGCAAATGGCACGTACACATTTTTTTTGTGTAATATAAACATAATTTATGTCAGTGCCATTTCCTCAAATCACATGACTATATCGTAAAACAGATTCAACATAACCATGATACGCAATAAGGGCAGTGTTTTTATTCGTTGTATTGCGAAGTCTGCTTAATACAAATACAAATCTATTTTTTTTTTTACATACAATGTCAGTGTGAGTTTTCCAATTTAAATATCGATCTATGTTAATACCTAAAAATGTCACACTATTAGCCTCCTCTAGAATTTGTCCATTATAATTAATATTTAAAGTCATGTCTCTATTAAATCTATCAAAATTATTAAAATTAATACACATTGTTTTACTTAAATTAACCTGTAAATTATTATTATTTAACCATTGAATTATACGTGTGATTGCAACATTAATGTCAGTCTCATGAAGAGAAATGTCATCATCAATTTTACGCGTTACGTTTATTGATATGTCGTCCGCAAACAAAATGCAGCTATGATTTGTTACCTCGGGTATGTCATTGATGTAAAATAAAAATAGCAGAGGTCCAAGAACACTGCCTTGTGGCACTCCAAATTTATTCAATCGAAGGTCAGATTTATAGCTATTTTATACATTTTTGTCATTTATTCTACTTACTTCTACAAACTGTGACCGATTATTCAAGTAGGATTTTATCCAATCCAGTGCAGGTCCTCTAATGCCATTTGCTTCGAGTTTAGGCATCAGTTGGTCATGTGCTACAAAGTCAAACGCTTTCGACATGTCAAAAAAGAGAAATGTACTAAAATTTTTAATGTCTACATTATGTACAATTCTATCGACAAGTTTAAAAGCTGCTAGTTTCGTGGATTTATGTTTTTGAAACCCATGCTGCTCCGGAGTTAGTATGTTGAATTTGGCAATGAAATTAGTGAGTTTATTCTGCATAGCTTTTTCAAAAATATTGGAAAACACGGGTGTGAGGGTTATAGGACGGTAATTACCGATTTCATATTTTTCACCCTTTTTAAACAAAGGCTTAACAACTGATACTTTAAGTCTGTCTGGAAAACACCCTGATATTAAGGACAGATTTATGAGAAAGGTCAATATGGGCACAATCGCAAAGTGGCATTTCTTAACAATTTTTGTAGAGATACCGTCGTAACCTTCTGAATTTGTATTATTTAAGGACATAACAAGTTTTCTCACATCTATACAGTCATACGGATTTAGGAAGATGCTTTTATTTATTCTATTTTTACCACCTGTATGAATGAGGGCATGGTTCACTATATTTGTCGTTGTAATAAAATACCCATTAAATGTGTGTGTGCAATGTCTAATGGTTCTTGGATAATTTTACCCTCATGACTAATATTTTGTATAAAATGTGGGAAACTTCCCGATTTATTTTTTACCACATTCCAAGATGCCCTACATTTGTTTTTACTATTTATCACATATTTATTATTTGCTTGTTGTTGGGATTTAAGGATGCATTTTTTAATAGCTTAGAGAATTTTTCATATTTAGTTTTATTATATTCAGTTCTATTTTTGTAAAAGGCAAACCTTAGAGATCTTTTTGTTTTGCAGCTTATTTTAAGACCTTTGTATACCCATTTTGGTTTTCGCTGACTGTTCCTTTTTATTTTTATGATAGGAAAACACAGGTTATAAAATAAGCAGAACAAGTCATGAAATATATTAAATGCCTTGTTTAGATCACTTTCCTCATATATCTCTGAGAAAGTTAATGATCTGAGACAATCATAAAATGTTATAGAATTTTCATCCGAATAGTCCCTTTTATATAAAAATGACACCTTTGATAGTGCTTTCTTATCACTTACTGGAATTGTGAGAAGTTGTGCAGTTTCATGATCTGACAATCCCAGTGGTACGATTGTCCCTTTGGCATGACTTATGTTGCTAATTATATGGTCAATGCATGCTGCTTGTCTAGTTGGTTCTGTGATGTGAAATGTCAAATTGTTATTAATAATAATGTCCATTAAATTTCTAGTTAAAATGACATTTTTAAGTATATTTATATCAATATCACCGGTTATTATAATCTTCTTGTTTTTATATTTACGTTCTAAAGTATTAACTCTAGACGGTCCATGAAGATTTAAACCTCTGATGATCTATAGATGCACACAATTATGGTGTTATAATGCTCTAACTGAACGCTACAACATTCAAAAAAATTGGACATAGCAAGATTATCAATGTCTTTTAGGTTTTTATAATTTATACCACTTTTTACAAGAATGCAAGAGCCACCTGTCTTTTTGTTTCTTGAAAAATTTGCTGCTACTTCATAGCTACACAGTCTTATATTTCTCTCACTTCCTGATTCAACAAAAGTTTCTGTTAAACAAAGAATGTCAGGTTTCATACCGGATTCTGATAACTCAGCTAATGTCAACTCCAGTAGTTCTCTTTTAGGTAGAACGCTTTGAATATTCTGATGCATGATGGTTATTAACAAAGAATTATGTTCCAAAACTTTGCCGTGTTGACAGTACAACTTAATCCGAAATAGTTTGGGTAGTGTCGTTAATTGTAAATGCCACTACTGGTAGTGCGGCTGGTAGTGTCCTTCTATGCTGTGCTGACTGTACATTTTAACGCAAAATAAACTTGGTAGTATCGTTAATTGTAAACGACACTACTGGTAGTGCGGCTGGTAGTGTCGTTGCCAAGAAATGGTTTATTCTTATTAACGAAAAAATTTTTTTCAACATTTTCTGTCTGCGTTGATCCTAAGCAAGTTCCTTTGTTAGCGATGTCAGTTTGAGTCTCTATACTGCGTTGTAATTTTGTCCTTTTTTTGGGAGTCTGTCTTAATCCGGTAGCCATGTCAGTTTGGGTCTCTACATTGGTGTTTAGTTTTGTAGCAGATATTTTTTTATTATATTTTATCAGGTTGTGTCTGTAGTTAAGACCTATGATATCTTTTAGTAGAATCCTACATATAATGAGTTTAGGGAGCTTTTTTGGATAACTGCTCTCATTGTCACAATTATGTCACATTGTATGTATGGTGTTTGTGACTATTTTACGCAAAAACTGCTGAATGGATTTTAATGAAATATTACAATAATGTAGCTTATACATCAGATTAACACATATACATTATACACGTATTGTGTGAATTGTCCACAATATACTGAAAAGTGTCAAGTAAGTAGGAAAAAATCTGCCATAAATAAGTAGATACAAAAAAAATGTATACATTATTTCTAATGCAAATTGATCCTTATTAAAACAAATAATTTCATCGCTTCTGGTATTTAACGTAAAACAACTTTGTCTTTCAGACTACATTTGGACAAATATTTTAGTAGTTACGACAGTGTGATTTTGTTTTTGCGCAACGATGTGATTTTGTTGTGAAGCGCCAAGCACAGTCGTTACCATCCTTTACTGGAAGCTATTCGGGGCATTTACGACCCCCCGTTGACTTCGTTGTGGATAAAACTAGAAGCCTGATTTTTTTATGGAAAAAAGAGCTCAACATACCTGGGTTGTACGAGCTAACACGTACAATAGTAAAATCAGCATTGTATTATCGTTCAATATTGCACTTTTGGCAATTACCTACTTTTTGGGTCAGTTCGTGTACAGCCATCAAGCGAGCGTCGCGTTCTCATTATAATTTGCTCAGTACTTCATCCATAGAGTTTTACCAGTATTTCAATACAGTTTTATTATCAGTTTAATCAGTCTTTCAGTCAAATCAGTCTCATAGCTCCGGACACCCCGGAACATTGGTCCTTCGAACCTACGGAAAGATTGGATTTGAACACGTGTCCGTGTCGCGTAGACGTGACTCGTGTCACCATTTCCGCTTACCGTGAAAAAGACTCAGTGCCTCTACGGTCTACCAAAGAACTTCAGCTGTGCTATCAAGTGTTGCAGTGACTATCAAGAAGGAACTGTGCTATCAAGTGTTGCAGTGACTATCAAAGAGGAACTGTGCTATCAAGTGTTGCAGTGATTATCAGTTACAATCAGGACTATCAGTTATCATCAGAACTATCAGAACTATCAAGGATTAGAGTGAGATTGAACATCATCGGTTCATTCTCTACCCAGCAGCAGTATCATCAGCGTTGGCCTAGGCGACGTGCCAGCCAGCCCCTAACTAGCAGTTCAGCAGTTATCAAGTAGTACGAGTAGATCAAGTAAGATCTTGCCTTTTTACATATCTACATTATGGCTTCTTTCACCGAAATCAGCGCTGGTCAGCAGCAACTGGCTCAAGCAATCGAGTCCGTTCTTACCAATTTCAAAAAGGATGGCGCGGAGAGAAAAACTTCGAGTTACATGACACAGATCTCGAATGTCTCAACGCAATGAAAAATATGGGAATCGATATCAGTTCATGGGACCCTATGATAGTCTATCTCCTGTCACAGAAATTGGATACAGAGACGTATACTGACTACGTAGAGTCCGTTAACAACCCGAGGGAGCTGCCAGTTTTGAAAGAGTTCCTGGAATTTTTAGAGTTAAAATTTACGACTCTAGAAACATCGCGCAGAAAGCAAGATAATTCTACGCAAAAGAATCAAGTCACAGCAAAATATCAGTCATCAAATTATAATAATAACTACAAAAATTCATTTACTACAAACAGCAATGCAATTTCGCAATCAAACGTCAACGGCGCAAAAAACATGTCAGCAAAATATCATTGCGCATTGTGCAATAGCGACGAGCATGGAATCTATTTTTGTAAATGGTTTCTAGATTTGCCGCCTTTCAACAGACTAAAGACAGTGAAGAGATTGAACCTCTGCCCCCAATTGTCTTTTTAAGCATGACAATCAATGCCTTTCAGAAAAACTTTGTCGAGAATGTAATCAAACCCATAATAGTTTGTTACACGAGGCGTTTGCGCATTCCCCCCACCCGCCGACGGACGGCTCGGGTACAAGCGGGTCGCGCTGACCGGGGGCGGCAAAGAGCGCCTCCAACGGAAATGCAAGCGCAGGAAACAATAACAGAAACAGTTCACACGTGTCGCTGCAGAATGACCTTTACGAAGTACTTTTGCCTACCGCTCTCATCAATGTTCAAGCAGTAAATGGATCGTATATCAAGATGCGCGCCCTTTTAGATCAGGGTTCCCAGGTCTCACTAATCACAGAAAATGCCGCTCAGCTCCTGAAGATACCTAGGAAGAGATGCGTTCATTGAGATATATATTCAGGAAATACGGTTTTGTTTACATAAAGATCCGGAACATATTCTAAGCCATATCAAGAGGCCGATTCGTATGATCAAGGACGATAAAAGTTTATGCGAAGTATTACCAAACACAAGAAGATGTAATACGATAACAAGACCATGTAGCAATAAATGGATTGAGCTAAACAAAATTAATTCTTATATCTATTTTTGTTGCGAGCCGTGTCAATTGAAACTTGTATGTGGCGATCAGATTACCCCACTAACAATGACTCACGTTGGATTCTTCAAGATAGATCAAGGATGCGTTATCAAAACAGCTGACTTCTTCATATACTCACACAGACATGAATTTATTTATTACAGATTAATGTGAGCGCCAAAATAGAGGCACCAGAAATTTCCCAAATAAATCATATTATCAATATATCATTACCAAATGTATCGACATCCAAAATGGACAGAGTCGATTCAAAATTTAATCAGATACAGCTTCAAAAAATCGAAAAGAATATTGAGATAATGAAAAACAACGAGCCTCTAGCAGTCGGAGTATCATACAATGATATACATCATTATGCAGCGATATACATATTGTTCGCTCTGGTAGCAGTCATCGTCGTGGTGTGGGCGTGGCGGCGCTTCAGTTGTCGACTCACGCCTGCTTGCGCCGCGGCCGCAGCGGAGCCACCGGCGGCTTCGCCCGCAGCGGCAGCATCCATCAGTGTACAGTGTACTGAACATTACAGTGAATTGAGTGAATTTACCAAAATAAGTGCGCGTGCGCCGGGACCAGCAAAGCGTACCCTTTTTAGTAACGATCAAAGTGCGCGAGTGTTAATGAAAGACACTAGTTCTTCGCCTATAGTGAATCGACCAGTTTTTAAAATATCGGACGGACATTTAGATTCTTAGTTTTATAAACATATGGTTTCGATAACATTATATGTAGAAAAGTGCAGTATCAGTGAGAATATTTTAATCTTAAGCTAGTAACAAAATGAATTATTTTAGTTATTTAAGCTTAAATCATCATGTATCATATCAGCATCTTATCATCTATACTAAACCCATTTCTCTCGCCCGGGAATATGTACGAGCTAACACGTACAATAGTAAAATCAGCATTGTATTATCGTTCAATATTGCACTTTTGGCAATTACCTACTTTTTGGGTCAGTTCGTGTACAGCCATCAAGCGAGCGTCGCGTTCTCATTATAATTTGCTCAGTACTTCATCCATAGAGTTTTACCAGTATTTCAATACAGTTTTATTATCAGTTTAATCAGTCTTTCAGTCAAATCAGTCTCATAGCTCCGGACACCCCGGAACATGGGTATATGCCCAAATAACCAGTAGATTTAAAAATACGGCAAGTCAAAGTTCCTTAATTCTTTCACTGACCCACTGACTGGCTTACTGACCGATCATAAAAATTCTAAGGTACTTCTAGCAGACCTACAAGCTTGAATTTTTTAACCTGGATTCGTGAACTCATAAAGGCGCTCTACGTTACTGCATTCCAGCGAGGTGCAAACTTGGGTTGATCGGATAGTACATTAGCCTCCGGATGTCTCGCGTGAGAGTGCAGAGTGCACAATTTTATAACCTAGTCATTTACGCGCCAATGCGGCGCTTTAGATGGCGTATGTGCCATATTATTTATTTTGCAATCAAATTTTGGGTGGTGCGAAGTGGTGGTCAGCTAGTTGATAATAATATTGCGATACTGTTTATTGAAACACCGGCAGTATCAATTTGTGATTGCCACGAGCACACACAAATTCACAGATTTATGCACTAAATCACTAATTATCACTTTGGTCAAAAGGTGTTTTATATAGCGCCGCTACTTAGGTCTGTTTGTTTCGCGATTTTTAATGTTAGCGATAATTTGAATGGGTTAAAAGTAATTTAATATGGTAAACTGTATGAAACTTGTTCACTCAGCACAACGGTGATAAAGTAGTAGGTAAAGATCGAAGGGTGGTTTCGAACCACGGGTCACGCATCGGGGACAGGAATGTGCTGGTGAAGAAGCAGCAGCCGCATTTGCATATTACTTCTCGGACGTTTCCCTTCCTGATGAGCCAATGCTCGATTCGGATCTGGTAAACAGTTTTGATGGCACTTGCTCTGCTAATTACATACAAGTTTCACATATCTCCCGTAGGGACATAGTGGAAGGACTGAAGCAGCTACGGCCAAGGAGCGCAATTGGACCGAACAACGTCCCTCCTTATTTTTTGAAAGCCTACAGTGATCAGCTGGTTCTACCTTTGGGTCGGATATTCAATCTTGCTCTAGAGCAAGGTAAGTATCCCGCCAGCTGGAAGCTTTCTCGAGTCAGTCCTATCCCCAAGACAAGTGACACTGCCTCCGTTGACAAATATCGGCCTATTACGATCCTGAGTTCTTTGGCAAAACTGTTTGAGTCGATCATACATGACAAAATCAGTTCGCAGATTGCGCCTTATCTGAGCGACTCGCAACACGGATTAAGGAGTCGCCGCTTAGTTAACACCAACTTACTGACGCTAGTCGAGAGAGAGCATGGACATGGGATGTCAGGTGGACGTCGCCTATATGGACTTCCGTAAGGCGTTTGACAGAGTCGATAACGACGTACTAATGAAGAAGTTGTGTGCTATTGGATTTGCCTCACGGCTGTTGGTTTTCTTCTTTGACTACGGATGATTGTAGTTTGCTGCAGGAATATCTAGACGCAGTTCTTAGGTGGAGTGTGTACAATAAACTCCTATTTAATATTGCCAAGTGTTATGTTATGTCATTTACGCGCTCTTCTCAGCCTATAAGCGCGACGTATGCACTCGGTACGGAGTCTTTGACTCGAGTGTATTCGATTAAGGATCTCTGTGTTACGTTCGACCCCAAACTTACATTGGTGTTCGTAATAAGGAATAGTAAGGATTTTCGAACCTGGGTGTGGTCCAGCTTCTTTACAAGGCCCTAGTGAGAACCAAACTTGAATCTGGCTCGGTTGTCTGGAATCCACATCAAGGCTCTTACATACTTTTGCTCGAGAAGGTACATAAAGCTTTCCTACTATACCTATATAAGAGGAAATTTGGATAATATCCTTACCTTTATCCATCCGCTTTCATATTGGGTATGCTTCTCGGATACAACTCACTAGAGGTCAGACGTAACACAGAGCAGCTACTAACTGTGAGTTGATTGTTGCGAGGCGACAGTGACTGTGTCGCGCTTGTCGGTACCCGACAAAAATACTGATAGCGGGCGGCACGCAACGTACGGTGGCGCGCCAGCAGTCTCCGCTGGTGAGGGCGCAGGACAGTCTCAACGCTCTGTTGGCTGCAGCACCACTGACTGATCTGTTTGGTGATGCATGGAGGCATATTGTGCGAGAATGTGGAAAGTTTTGCGAGATTAATGTGTGACTGTGTATAATTTTAATTATTATTATTTTTCTGTTTGAAATGTTTTAATTGAAATCGAATTTAGTTTAATCTTAACATTTATTAATGGTATTTAAGGTATTTGACGGATAATTTGTAATTTAATTTATTTTTATAGTGCTTTTTATCCTCTGTACTTTTCCCATATGTGTATAATGGAACCTGGAGTCATATCCAAGATGTTGTTTAAATAAAATTTGAAAAAAAAAGGTTCAGTCAGGTGTTTTGGTCAGGTTTGTCAGGTGACAGCCGACGAACTTAAATTCATTGGATTGAATTTAATGAAACCTCTTTAACCCCTTGATTGACTTTGGGTACCGAAAATGCCGTTATAGGTTTTGAATTCTATTACCATGGCATAAAGTTCAAAATTTCGACCCGTTAAAATGTCAAAGTCAAATATGTTTATTGTTTTCGAGATCTTTTTTGTTATTTAAATGTCAATTGCTATTTGACTGAATTCGTTAATCACATCGTGACTTACGTGCTTGATTTTCTTCAATTCGTTCTGGGTCGAATGATTCCTGTTGGCTATTTTCGTCGGCTTGCTGAAGTTGGGTTACACCGCGCGGAACCTGGAGTCAACCGAGGCAGATAAAATTCTACCAATGAGTAAGAGATCTTGGCGGCATTTGAAGCGGATCCTACCACCAGCATTAGAGCAGTAGACATTTCCAAATGGAAAGGTATGGAAAACAATGCACCATAACAACAAATATCATTTTCATGGGACGGGTGGACTAGGTCTGGAAGAGCAAGATCCCCATAGAAGGATTCATTTTGCCGTTTTCTCCTCAATGAAAATGCGCAGTTTTTAAATCAATATTGTGGATTGATGAAAGCAAATTTTCGAGATGAGGTATCACAAACTTCCATAATAAACATGAATGGGCTGACAAGCACCACAATCCACATTGGAAAAAGGCGGTGTCAATCCACAGGAAAGGAAGATGCCCATTTTAGGCCCAAGACTGCCCAACCACGAGATAATTACTAATAATGATGATAATTCTCAAGTTTATTTATCAATATTTTGGTACATAACTATGGGGATACGTGGATGAATATAAAAGGTATTGTTATTGAAAATGTAGTGCGTCCTCCCAAGATACAAAAATCTTACTTGACATCAGTGTTGTCATAGAGGATGTGTATGAAGTTTAATCATAAAAAGTATAATCATAATAAGATATAGGGCTATTTGGGAGGTGTCAAAATCACTAACCTTTAGATTACGTAAAAGGGGGCTAATTGGAATTGAGGGGCTAACTGGAACTAATGGAAAATGGAGCCAAATCTCTGCATTTTGGTATTAGTTCCAATTATCCCCTCAATTGCAATTAGCCCCCTTTTACCGGTAGTGATTTTGACACCGCCCAACTAAAGGCACTAAACTAACAACTTCAAATCCGCCAGCACTTGCGCGGTGGCCACAGATTCCATTTTCAAACACACCATGTTAATTAGTTTGGATAGTATAGTTCGTGTTGCCTCCCAAATCGCAGGCTTATGTCATAGTACCCAGGCAGAAAGGAGGATGCAAACTCTTTGTCATAGTATGTATTACTTTAATTGCTCTGTGGCAAGTATTGTTATTATAAGTGTCATTTGTGTGTCTTGAAACTCTTGAATCTTGTTTCATTTTCTATTAAAAGCTATTAAAATCGACTACTCTGCTGAGCAATGAACCCGGATAACCCCTCTTACTCTGACGGACGACCACGGCTTGCACATGGATTCCGACTCCACTTCTATTGACGGCCATTCAAAGAATTAATTGCTATTTAACTTATTAATATATGAACATTACCAAGGCGAAAATACCATTATGGCATAACATTTGTTCTTTATCACAGTAGTAGTTCTTATTTTGACCTAAGTATTTGTTTAAATAGTGTTATTAATCTGTTAAAAAGTGATTGCAAAAATGCCATATTTTTTTTATAAAAATCGTTAATAACTTGAAAACCCCAAGTTTTTTTTGAACCAAGATGGTAGTGAATACTTTAATAAGGATACAATAAATCATATCTGCATACTTTCAGGAGTGGGCCTGGGCCTAAGTTACTATGGGGGATGGGCATTGCCCTTTTCTGGTAATGTGTGGGCTGGAGTGATAGCAGAACGTTGATTGGGCCACTCTTCTTACCAGATACTTTAAACGGCCAAAACTAGCTGGATTTTCTTCAGAATGACCTTCCAATTTTGGTGGAAGAGTCTGGAGCTCCAATTTGAACTAATATTCCAACAAGACGGCTGTCCAGCGCTTTGAACAATTAATATGAGAAACTATCTTGATGACTGTTTTTCCAATTGCTGGATCGGCAGAGACGGACCCATTCCTTGGCCCGATCGTTCACCAGACCTGACCCAAAAGGACTTTTTTATGTGGGGCAGAGTCAAAGAACTGATTCAAACCAAGCGATTAATACGAAAGAGAAGTTTGTTTCAAAAATAAGACTGGCTTTTGATATCTTGAGAGAGGAGATGATGTTGAAAATTACGACCACAGAAGTCAGAAGGCGATTATTTTGAGCAAGAATAAGTTAAATTAATTGAAATCCTTCATGTCACTCTGTCTAAAAAACAATTCTTCTCTGTAACTGATACCTCAAATGATAAAGCAATAACTAAACTAATTCTGAAGTAGCAGATGCAGAAATAAAGATATATTAGAATGTTTATTAAGTGTTTTATTATCAAATTTAAAAATAATCCAATTATTGTTTAATTTGCAGTTATTATCGATTAACTGTAAAAATCTGGGAGTTTTCGCCAAAAACAACAGATAATCAATAAAAAATAAACGGTAAGACTCCGTCATAGGCATCGATATAAATACTAAGGATAGGCCTTCCCGTACTAAATTTCTTACCATTTTGAGGCTAAGAAAAATAGCGCCCCTGTCGGAATTCGTCGGAACCAAGACAGTACGAAAAATTGTAACGGCGGCGTCACGGTCGGTCACGTTCCGATTTGTGGTGTATAGACACAATATTAGGAAAGTTGATCTACGGATAACTCTCAAATACCCGGTGACTTTTAATCGGTGATTAGGAGTAGAAATAAAATATATCTAGCTAAAATTTTACTTAAGGGGCGAGGTCTCACGCAATTAGCTCATGTTTAATTAATAAAAAGTTGAAAAATAATTAAATAGGCATATTAATTTTTGTCTTTGCCGTTAAATTATGAAAGAGGATGTAAGCTCACAGATACACATTAGTAGCGTGACTTGGAATTTAAGATCTTGATTTTAATTTATAAGTAATAAACTACCTAATCATAGAAAAAGTTATGAATTAGTTAGGGGTAACCAAATGACATTACGAATAGTAATCTTATGACATTACGAATAGTAATCTTGACATTACGAATAGAAAAATAACCAAATCGGATCGTTTTTCAAATATAGGAAGCGGGCAGTTTCACTGTGCGTCGCGCGTCGCTACAAAGTTACGTCAGTCGAATGGTTGATCTGACGTTGTTCTGACATTTGTGTCTCAATATATCTATGACAATCTTGTGTATATAAAAAGAAATATAACTAATTTTCAGAAGTACAGTGATATACACAATTTTAATACTAGAAATAAAGACAAGTTGGTTGCTTATGTAAGCCGACTACATAAAATTAGTAATTCTTTTAAAGGCAATTGTATACGCTATTACAATAAGGTCCCTACTGATATTAAAAACTTACCTTTAGACAAGTTTAAAATAATAATAAAACAGAAATTGTATAAAAAAGGTTACTATAGGATATCTGATTATTTAGAGGACAGATGTCCATGGGAATAGATTGTTTGAGTAACAGGCTGTTTCGATATATAATTAGCATTCATTTTGTAATTTGACAATATTTTATTTAAAAAAGGAAACGCAAAAGATGCGACGTCTGTGGAGTTTCTTCGGTGAGCTCTTCTCCACAGATTCCGCCATTGTGTTAGTGAACTCACCCAAAAAAATGTAATGACGGATCTAAGTGATGTAACAACATCCTATGGAAATAAATGATTTTTGATTTTGATTTTGATTTTCGTTTGAGGATTTTTTCGAGAACAATATTTTATAGATAATCAATTTAAAGCCAATAGTAATTGAAAATATAATATTTACTTGTGATATGACACTCCCTGTTTTTGTGTTTTGCGATTTGGGTATGATTTACACCTTTTTACGTCGCAGGTCACCATTTTTGTTTTTGCTGCCGATATGTCAATCGGCTGTCACCGTCCAAGCGCGACTGATTGCAAACAGTACAATTTTCCCGATTTTGTACTGTTTTTGTAGCGACACTTTCAAGCGCTCCTTGCCCTGTCCCTACTATTCAAGTCTGTGGTCATAGGCATATTTGACTCACCATTTGAGTCAAATACATATTGACTCCGCCATAGGCATATTTGACTCAAATGGTTCTACCAAACACCCTGTATATTTCAGAAAGGATACCATTTTGTCAGAGAATATTGGCATATGTTTTATAGATGTACCCGCGAAAGCGACATTTTAGGTATTTGCAACTTTAGGTATCCCAAACAGGTTCGATGCTCTTACTGAATTGCGCTACGAATGCTTGTCGCTTATTGGCTAAATAAAGACGAGCGAAGTGGTAGGTGAAGGCTTCGTGTTAGGTAAGTATACATGATAGAACAACAAAATCCAACGTTCGTTTTGTATTTTATGTTACTCGAATAAAGTTCAAGTTGCTGTTTTTGAGTAAGCTACAAAGCGTTGGCTAAACACTTCAGTAATTTCCAGTCGCGCTCAGTTTGTCGCGCATATGGTAATTGTCAGGCAAAAGCAGAATAACTATTTGTGAATAAAAAACTGGATCACTCATACGTTTAAATAGTCAGCAGTAGGTTGGGCAGCTAAACACGTTTCGAGCTGCAGTGATGCATGGTAAAGATATTAATGAAGACACTCTTATAAAGAATAAACCATTCTTCGCTGCAGGACAACATGTTGAACATAATAACTGAACATCACTTCAGGTATTGCTATCTATGTATCGAAATATAAGTAGCGAAAGCTGATATTATCCGAGATAGTTCTGGGTGTGTCTAATATAATCATTATCATAAAACATTGAAACTTGCCTGTGCGAACACACTCTTGTAAAGAATATGCCAAACATTTGTCACGTTCATCGACGAATACGTGAAATATCTTTTTAAAGGCAGGGACTGCTCTCGTTATCTCGTCGAATTGGTGCTGAATGTACTGTTTGTCTTTGTATTTTTCTAGTTGCTCTTTGCTGAAACATTTTGAAGAAAATTAATAGACATCGTAGGCTTATGCCGTAAAAGTGCATGCACATAAAATACGCACTCTATACCTAATTGTAGGTAACTCACTCAGAATTGGTTCACGTGGTAAGTAAGTAAGTAGATTTTATGTTTGATCACGCTAGAGCGCTAAATTTATATACTTTATATTCTGTGCTAGTACGTACCTAATAGGTTTCCCGCTAGGACTAGACTTGGTCAGATGGTACATGACCTGTCCTAGTTCATAGACACTCAATGACTGGAATGCCCTAGCTATCGTTATTTGAATAGGCCGGTCGCCAAGGAATAATTTACATCCAGGTATTTTTTTCATCTGTAAAATGGAGTTATTGGAATTGTCAAGAAATTGTAAACAAGCACTAGAAATTAGTTGGCTCAAGCTCAAATATGCACCCACAACGAAATATAGGTTTGCACACTACAAATTAGTTTTAACATGGCATATACTTTGTCGTTGGTCCCAGATTAGGCAATCCCTGTGGCAATATCAGACATCACAAGCTTCCATGCAAATCAATAGAGCAAAGTTGCTCACGTTATATCCACAGGACACACTTATCTATTACTACCCTGCACGTATCCCCCGGGTGGTCCTTACGAGCTATATACAGTATAGTATTCTAGATGATATTAATTTCCAGGTCTCTAAAGAACCTGATCAAATTATGATATGATACCTCGTGATACGCCCGCCGGAACTCCCCGCCCGGGGCCACATTCAGTTTCCTCGCGATTTCCGCGTTGGTCTTCAGTAGCATCGCGTGCAGCGTCCCAGACATATTCTTGTGGGTTTTGGCGACTTCTCTGCAAACGCAAGTTGTCTATTACCTCATGATATGCCCTCCGGAACTCGCCTCCTGGGGCCACGCCGAGCTCTTTAGCGATGTCGGCGTAGGTCTTCAATAGCATTGCATGCAGCACGCCCGACACAAACGTCTGGCCTTTCACGGCGTGTCTAGAATGGAACATTTGCGCAAGCTGAATATCATGCGTACGCAGCATGCATATACTCACGCCTGTCGCCTAGAGGGCTAGGCGGAGATCGGATGGCGTCCGACTCTCTCGCACTAATAAGCCGTGCGTAGCGCTTCGTTCGGCTTGGCATGTATTGTATTTTGACGTGCTATGTAATTTGGTTCAAAGTTAACCTCAGTAGAAACACCAGTTAAGGATACGAAGCAGAAACAGATGTGTAATAATGATTTTGATCCATATTACAGTCGACATTTACCATAGGAACATAGGTTGGCTTTGGTACTTACTGGAATTTTTTCGCATCAAACGTCTTCGCATCTTCGAGAAACTTCTTCTCGTCTATTTCCAAAAGCGAGACGCGCTGTCGGCACAGCTCCACGAGAATCGCGTTTGGACGTAACTGATGCACTATCTGCACGATAACAAAACCATTAATATTGCCGCCTCTCCTTATTATGTGTGCCGGGGAGAAGAGCTCACGCGTGTCTTCATGAGTGTCTTCATGCGCCAGAACTTGACTGGACCATTAGTTGACCGAGCGAGCCCGTAGCGCCAGCGAAACATATCCGTATCAGCTCGGGCAAAAATGCTCTCGCATCTCCGATAGATTCTTGTGAAATAATGTGAGCAGGTTCGATAATTATGTTTTTTGTCCATTCAGTTTTGGAAATGTTTTGAAATGACGGAGATAGGGGTTACAAAGTTATTGGTGCGGCTAATTTAATACTAATAATAATTCCACTGGTTCATCCGATAAACTGCAAGGGGTAGAAAATAATGAAGCAAACGCAAATACCGTGTGTCCCTCGCAGGCAGAGCCTCTAGTAGATAGTTTCGAAACGTGATTTCACGTTCATCGGGCAACCTCCTCTAATGCATGAGTGAAGAGCCGTCTACCAGAGCTATATATTTATGTACGAACAATAGGATTATTTTAAATTTCCCGATCGACACTTCTCGGCTTTTTGATTTTTTAAATCGTAAATCAATAAGCGTTTTCTGCTTTCCCCCTCTTTATTGGGCCTGAGCAGAATTTTTCATTGGTTTTTGCAATGATTACCAAGCCGTAAGGTTGAAAATCTGGTGGGATGTGTAATTCTTCAGACCAATTAAGGGTTAACTAACTCTTCATTAAACACCTCTGAGCCAAGTTTCCAGGAAATTTTGATCACTTTCAGCGACTAAAACCGAGAAGAGTCCAGCGGTAAAATTAAAGTAATCGGACTGTACTATGTTATTGACCGAGCGAACGCAAAGCGCCGGCGAAGCGTCTCAATTCCAGCTTGGATAAAATACTTTCGTATGTGCGAGATCGTATCGATCGCATTTCTCAACCGATTCTCGTGAAATTTTGTGAACAGGTTCGATAATTACAGCGGCGGAGATGTGGGGGTTGATAATGTAAAAAAAAAAGTTATCTCAGCCATTTCGAAAAATAAAGTCGCAACTTTTTTGTCCAAACAACTTTTTCACCGTGTGAGGGGGTCGAAAGTAACGAAAAAATAACGCAGTTTTCCTGTTTCACAGCAAATCACAACAGCTCGCGTGGTCCACAGCTCACAGAGCCACTAATAACAAAAGTATCAACGCAAATACCGTCGACACATCCTCCACAGACTTTTTACTGAAATGCACCGTCCCAAGTAAGACGACCTTCGCGCGCTGGTCATTCTGCAGTATGACCGCAGAGGTCGGCAGCTGGCTGATATCCCAATTGTAATGTCGTGATATTACTGCGAGCGACTGAGCTGTGGACAAGAAGCAGACCTGACGACACCTGACTGGGGGGAGGAAAATGTAGAGGACGGTGCTACTGCTGAGCACTCACGCAAATAAAACAAAATAATATCGATTATGACGTCACAAATAGCGTTAAGCTTGTGTGATCTTTCTTTCGATATTGGGTGTGTAGTCTGTGTATCTACACTCCGGCAACTTGTCAATAGATAATTCTGAGTCAGGCATAATCAAATGCAGTGGTTGGTGAATCTAATTTGGGTTCTCTCTGTAATAAGTTTATTTGTAAAAATATGACCACACAAACGTGAATGCTCTTTGCAACCAGTACCGTCCTAAACTATAATAAATAAGTCTTACGTAGTAGGTGCACGTTGGTGGTTATTCCTGAACGATTGTAGATACTCGATAAACCGAGTTAGCATACCATACATTGCCACAAAAATTTCATCAGCACTATCAATAATAGTCAATAACGCAACTGCATATATGCCAAGTATAGTTGCTAAAACTCCAATGACTATGAGGGCAGGTTCTGGCATGATGTAGCTTTACGTGTCTAGAACACATAAGAACTAATTTTTGGACCGCTTTTGTATCACTTACAATTTTTTTGTTTGATGACGGGAACATTACGAGCTATCCGGCCGGTAGGGTATACCCGATTCAAGAAGCCCCATGCTGGTAGCTTCATACTTTTGCTAATCAACTAAGTACGGATAATTTAACACATCGAAAACCATTTTCGTGAAATTTTTACACTAAATTTTTAGAAACATATGTGTTTTGATTCTTTTGATGTTGCCCCATGACTCATTTGGACGGCTGTCAAATTGTCAATATGACGGCCGTTCTATTGTTTATATTTATTTTTTACCAGTGTCAAAGCCAAGGAGGAAGCTTCTACTAGACTAACTCCTTGGGCAAACTAACACACACCAACATACAACCGCTTCGATTTGCTTTTAGTTTGCATAAAAGCTTCGAGTTCAAGTTCGTGGGCCGACCGCACTCAACCGCAGAAGTGTCATCTACGCGAGTGAGCTAGACGGCGAGTTACTCTCACGCTCACTTGCTTCGGCGACACATCGTCTGCAGTGAGGGCGACTACGAACTTAAACGTTTACTAACATAAGACAGTTCTAATGGATTTGAAATAGCGAATAAGGGGATATAAGCAGGATACAAAAGAAAGGTATAGCTGCATATTTAATACCCCTGCCACTCACTCGTGGAGTGGCGTAACTGAAGTGACGAGGAAAGGAGGCAGAGACGTATTGTGGCCATTTTACATGACATGCTCCTCGTTCTGACCACAGATTAACGAAACTCTTTATTCTGACCACCGCTCCGTTTTGTCGGTTGTTCGCGCCAGTCAAAGGACCGGCAATATCGACCACATCGGGCGCCGCGTTTCATGGCGCGCGTAGAGGAGTGTGTGGCCAGACGGGCAAAGTCGCGGCAGAGCGAGGAGTAGCGCGAGGAGCGGTGTGGCAGGACCAATAGAAGAATGACATGATTGTTAATTCCAAATTTTAAAATATTGTTAAACCTTTCTGTTATCCGTAAATCTACAATTATATACAAAATTTGCACATACAACGTTTTGTTTATTTATAGACAAATAATCACAATCACGACTTCAATATGTATGATAATAATAGTGAAATTTAAACATGGCAGTAGTTATTTCAAATAACAGATACGAGCTCTTACAGAACCGTAACAATATGAAACAATTTCAGATCAGTCAAAATATTATGTGCATTTCCTATATTTTTATCCTGCTAACTTCAGGCAAATTAATATTTAAAACAATTTTTAATACCTATCGCCTATCACAGTCTTGACGGAATAAATTCGAATACAACTGTAGGAATAAACTCTCTTGGACTATTCCCTCTATATATCGCATAACATATATGAGTGAGAGTTTAATCCTACAGCCTGATATGAATAATTGGAAAGATTATACATACCACCCCATAATTATTGACTGATTTTCAAAATACAAAAACAAGGAGGATAAAATAAATCCTCACGAATCTATCTATTCTATTAACCTAAATGAATTCGTACTGAAACCAAAGCGACCGTTTATATAAAAGATAACAATTGAGCAAGAATTTAATGCTAATTATACTATTCCAACTACACTCGTGAGCAATAAACTCGAATCACTTCATCGCGCGTTGCTCGGAACAATTTTTTTGCAGTTTCTATGCAATGAACTATGGATTGTGGTATATCACTAGAAAGGAAATTTTGTTAGCCTTTAACCTCTGTCTACATCATAACCAAAGATCATTCACCCTATGTCATGGAACTTAAAAACAAGACATCATTTTTTTAAACAAACCACCATATTGTTTGGGCGTCCTGAAACCCTATGAAAGATGGGCGTTTAGGATAATTGCTCATCATTCCAATGTTTCACGTCAATAGAAACACGAAGCTTTTAGAAAATGGAAACCACACTTAGAGATGCCGCTTAAGTCGTCATCCTAATCCAGCAAGGGTTGTCTCAGCGTACCTATCGCTCGGCAGCTTCATCTGAGCCAGTCTTGTGTCGAGAAGGTTTACAAGAGGCACAGGGAGACTGGAAACTTAGTCCGGAGACCAGGATCTGGACGACAGCGATGCACTTCGGTGAGAGATGACCGAAATATTGACACTTCTCTCCGAAATCGACACCTGACAGGCGTGGACGTCCAGCGGCAGCTCCGAGGAGTGCGAGAGTAGGCTGTCAGCGAGTGGTCAGCGAGGCGAAGATTTAACCTGGCGTCATCACATGATGACATTTTGCCGTTATAAATTTTGAATTTTATTGCCATGGCATGAGGTTCAAAATCGTGATGCCTCATGGTCAAGGTATTGTTAACTTAAAGAAGCGAACTTGACCCCAAAAGGCCAGCCACAGAACCCACATTGTCTCAGACCACCGACAGCACGGCTGAAGTTACTTACATGTTCACTTAGATTGGGATTTGGAGCCGAGTCCTGTTCTCGGACGAATCCAGGATGTGCCTGCATAGTAGCGACGTCGTGGGAGAGTTTATAGGAGTCCGGGAGCGATTCGCACAGTACTGATTCGCACATTTTTTTATCATTTCATACTACTTTCTATTCATTCACACTTTATGACATCCACAACTTAGACCTATTGCAATAATTGCCTAAATTTAGGTAGGAAATTAAATTAATTTTAAATAGTTTTGATATCATTAGAAAGCTAACAAAATTTCCTTTCAAATGATATACCACAATCCATGGTTCATTGCATGGAAGTTGTGGGGATTTGTTTTGAGCAGCGCGCGATGAAGTGATTCCAGTTTATTGCTCGCGACTGTACATATCTCCTTAGATATTCCAAATAATGTATTTTAAATATTTTTATACGATTCGTACATAGATAAATGTTGACTTTTGTATAGTGGTAAACTACTTATATTAAGAAGTATTAACTAGAAGTTTCATACACTGTTCTCTATGTTTTCACGCTTATATTAATAGAAACATGATATATATAAATGCAACATAAACTCTCTTAGTGACTCAGCCAATCAATTTTAATTTTGTAAAATAGTGAACTATGGTACTGAACGCTTATTATTCTACCAGTCTCGTTGGTAAGTTGGTAGTATCATTGAAATGTGTGATTAGATTAATTATCGCAGGCGGCGGCTCCGTTTAGATATTCTGAAATGGGATAAAATACTGCTATATAATCGATGCTGGCTTTCTGCGTCCGTTTTGATTGCTCGGCCAAGTTATCCAAACCTAAAATGAAATGCAACAAAAAACTGTGAGAATTTGACGAAATCTAAGCCTGCAGACAAAAAAAAATCGGGGCAGTAATAATACTAGTTTATGTGACTGATACATAATGAAGGACATCAAAACTCGAGACTGGGTTAATGAAACGAATCGAAGGCAAGTTTCACAATAATGTCTCTCGAGAGTTTTAATGTCTAATTAATTAATTATGTACAGATACATACACTAGTTTATCTACACACATATCATTAGCTCTCTTTGATTTGTTCAGGAACAGCATGTTCGACCGGCATTGTGGCATTGATCATTGCTCTGCACTTGTTTAGCTTGTTCACTGTTCAGTGGTACCAACTTCACAGACAAACTAGGGGCGGCACGCAGGCGGGCGACGAGTTCGAAATTTGAATGTCATAACAATATTCAGATAAGAAATGAGTTTTTACCAAGTAGTTCATTATGCTGGTCGTAACGTGCGGTTTGTCGACGCTGTAATAGTAGTTTATGTGACTGCTACATAATGGAGGGCATTAATACTCGAGAGTTCATAATAATATCACTCGAGAGTTTTAATGCCTAATTATGTACAGTTACATACACTAGTTTATCTACACACATATCATATAAGCTCTCTTTGATGTGTTCAGGAACCGCATGTTTGACCGGCATTTTTGCTCTGCAGTTGTTTAGCTTGTTCTGTAGTACCAACTTCACGCAGGCGGGCGTCGGCGTTCGAAATTTGAATGTCAGTACCAACTTCACAGACAAACTAGGGACGCCACGCAGGCGAGCGTCGGCGTTCGAAATTAGAATGTCATAATATGTAGAAAAATTACACATTATGGTCATTAAGATATGAGTTTTTACCAAGTAGTTTAACATTAGGCTGATCGTAACGTGCGGTTTTTCTACGCATTAAAGAGGGTTTATGATACGTGTGTAGATAAAGTAAGTTATATGCATTTTAAGTTGGCCGCGCGAACGAAACGCAGAGGCTTGCGCGGCCATGGAGATCTGGATAACAAAGATGCCTAGACATCTAATTCCTCTTTCAATTCTCATGCTCGAAAAGTCCTTCTTTAGGCTGGATGTAGGCTGCATATAATCGTATTTTATGCACTAGTGCTTAAAGCGTTGTCGTCATCGAGACTAAAACAATTGATTCATTAAGTCAGACAGACGAGGTGACTGCATTAAATAAAATTGTTATTTCAATTTATTTACTTTAATTTATTTGCATTCTATGTTGCATGGTAAAAAACAGAAACTAAATAAAAACAAGTAATATTAACAAAAACATTAAAAAATCAACGTATGACTCGGCAGTATCGCGTACGACCTAAGCTAAAAATGATATGCAGAAATTAAAATAAAAACAGTGGCGAGAAAGAGACTGACTTTTATTAAGTTGTTTTCTTTGCAAAACTTTGTTTTACTAAAGTTAATTAATATATCAATATCACTGTTTTATTTCCTCGCAATTGATGTGAAAAGCAGAATGTATAACTCGGTCTTAAAACCCATTTTATCCTCTACTTAATTATCCAACCTCGGTTTTCGGCGCGCGGCACGGTTGGATACCATACGTCTTGGATAAAATGGCTTGTTTTAGGCCTTTGTTGTACAATCAATAATTGTCAATTAAAGAGTCAATTCGTCGGTAATTGTTGGAAAAAGTATAATGAAGAAAAGTTAAATACTTTCGAAAATTTGCATTTCCGAAGTTTTGGCAGCGCAATACTCCACTTTTCTTGATTATTTCCGAAATCCAAGACTGCACAGATAGTTAAAACCGGTGCTGCGTTTTGTCGGTACTAACGACATCATCAAATATCACTATTATTGAGTAATTCAAGTGGGCTCGTGGCCACACTAACTAAACGCCACTTTGGGCGCTGTTCCCAACATACCTAGGCACTAAGTGTAAAAGATGTATTTCTTCGTCAACTTGAAAAATTTACTCTTTAATTGACAAAAGGAATTGAATCTCTAGCCATTGTTGTTATCTAGATCTCCATGGCCACGCAATCCTCCGCGTTTCGTTCGCGCGGCCAACTTAAATGCAAGTTTTTTTATTATTGTTCCGACTAATTTTTAGTTTGCAGGCATAAATTTCGACAAATTCCGACAATTTTTTGATGCTTCATTTCAGGCTTGGATAACTTGGCCGAGCAATCAAAACGGCCACCTGTTTTTTCTGTAGGAGAGGATTTTTTTCTTATCCACTCACGTCTGTTGATGGCGATAGTTAACAGGGTATGAACTTAAATTTAAGTCGACGTTTGAGTGCATATACATGCCCAGGAGTCAGACCTCCCTGCTATACCGATTCTCTACATTGAGCGGGCCTCAACTCGTAGCACACGGACTAAAAAGACCCTGTGTATAAGGTAGTTGTTTGTATGCTGAAGGAATTATACGCCTGCAAGTTACCCATTTGGGTGATAAATATGTAAGTTTAATTTATATGGGAGGAGATCAGCTCGCACTCAAAGAGCCTGATAGCGGCGTGTCATTGGGTCAGATGGCCCTGCCCGCGAAATGACTAAGCGTGTCTTAAGTTGATCTTTACTTTAGCAGCGTTTTGTGCATAGCGGGAGATATTCTGCCTCACAATCGAGAGATCCTGGGGTCGAATCCTGGCTGGGCAGGTAGAAGAATTTACATCGCCGGGTCTTGAATGCTTATACAGGATGTCTGGTAGATCGATGCAATAATCATTGCGAAACTAAACAATAATTGGATTATTTTACAATACTTTTACAATACAAACTGGTTAGTAGGTCATAATTTCAAGAATGTGTGAGGTATCTAAGTTAATAATACCTTAAATGAAAGATCATTAACTAAGAATGTTTTTTAAAGATTTGCACATAAAAAGCTTTCACTTGTTTTTGTTAATTTAGGTTCGAAAAACTAATTTGCCGTGCTCTTCTTCTGACGTAGCAGATGCACAAATCAAGATTTCTTAGAATGATTATTAAGTGATTTATTAGAATCAATTGTAAAATTATCCAATTATTGTTTAGTTTCGCAATGATAATCACTTAACTGTGAAAATCTGGAATTTTTCTTCAAATAAAAATTTAACGGTAAGACTTCGCCGTATGTATGTTTGGTTCAAATGGTTCTAAATGGTCTGTGCTAGCTTCGGTTTAAGTATTTGCATCGATCTACCGGACACCCTGTATGTTTATCATGTCGGTCTTTCTGGTTCTTAACTGGGATAACGTGTGTCGCCAGAAGCAATTAATGTGCTGTTTAAAGACTTTATACAGCTTGTTGTTTTGTAAAGTTACGCCCGACTCAGGGACGATATAGTTAACGTAACTAAAATTTTGCTTTATTTCCGATCCCATAATTTTGATTCATAGATTCATTTGATTGTACAGCGCGGTAGCATGCGATAGAAGTAAGGCCACAATTGAATGTTTTTAAGGTATTTTCCACTGAATGTTTTTTTTCTTCAGTTCAGTGTCATGTAAATAACCACCCCTGAGACTGGCGCACCGTTACAAAACAACACACACACACACAATGTTTACTATACGTCCACGGTTAAAATCCAAATTACACTACGCTGAATCAGGGCCATGCGAAGACCATATTTGGTCCCCAAAATGGAATCCTTCTTACTGCCTTACTCTTATTACACCCTCTTATTAAGGGTTTAGGGTACCTGATACAGCCGTGTAATAAGCCTCTAACACCTGAGCTGCGGCAGGCAACACAGCACCCACCGTCATAAGAGTCGTGTAACGCGCGGAATTACGGCAGCCACTTGCGCGGTACGATCTTGTATCCCGCGTAGAGCAGCGCGCCCACGAACGCGACGCGCACCGACGCGCGCACCAGCCGCGTGGAGAGGGACGGCGGAGGGACTCTGTGAACGGTGAATGAGTGAGTGAATCTTTATTTCAGACACAAAGCCAGAGCCCAAAGATGTTAAGAGGTCTAGGGTGTTGTGTTGGGCCGACGCGCGCACCAGCCGCGTGGAGAGGGACGGCGGAGGGACTCTGTGAACGGTGAATGAGTGAGTGAATCTTTATTTCAGACACAAAGCCAGAGCCCAAAGATGTTAAGAGGTCTAGGGTGTTGTGTTGGACCGACGCGCGCACCAGCCGCGTGGAGAGGGACGGCGGAGGGACTCTGAACGGTGAATGAGCGAGTGAACTTTATTTCAGACACAAAGCCAGAGCCCAAAGATGTTAAGAGGTCTAGGGTGTTGTATTGGACCGACGCGCGCACCAGCCGCGTGGAGAGGGACGGCGGAGGAACTCTGTGAACGGTGAATGAGTGAGTGAATCTTTATTTCAAACACAAAGCCAGAGCCCAAAGATGATAAGAGGTCTAGGGTGTTGTATTGGACCGACGCGCGCACCAGCCGCGTGGAGAGGGACGGCGGAGGGACTCTGTGAACGGTGAATGAGTGAGTGAATCTTTATTTCAGAAACAAAGCCAGAGCACTAAGATGATAAGAGGTCTAGGGTGTTGTATTGGACCGACGCGCGGATCATCCGCGTGGAGAGGGACGGCGGAGGGACTCTGTGCACGGTGAATGAGTGAGTGAATTTTTATTTCAGACACAAAGCCAGAGCCCAAAGATGTTAAGAGGTCTAGGGTGTTGTATTGGACCGACGCGCGCACCAGCCGCGTGGAGAGGGACGGCGGAGGGACTCTGTGAACGGTGAATGAGTGAGTGAATCTTTATTTCAGACACAAAGCCAGAGCACTAAGATGATAAGAGGTCTAGGGTGTTGTATTGGACCAACGCGCGGACCATCCGCGTGGAGAGGGACGGCGGAGGGACTCTGTGAACGGTGAATGAGTGAGTGAATTTTTATTTCAGACACAAAGCCAGAGCCCAAAGATGTTAAGAGGTCTAGGGTGTTGTATTGGACCGACGCGCGCACCAGCCGCGTGGAGAGGGACGGCGGAGGGACTCTGTGAACGGTGAATGAGTGAGTGAATCTTTGTTTCAGACACAAAGCCAGGGCACTAAGATGATAAGAGGTCTAGGGTGTTGTATTGGACCGACGCGCGGACCATCCGCGTGGAGAGGGACGGCGGAGGGACTCTGTGAACGGTGAATGAGTGAGTGAATCTTTATTTCAGACACAAAGCCAGAGCCCAAAGATGTTAAGAGGTCTAGGGTGTTGTATTGGACCGACGCGCGCACCAGCCGCGTGGAGAGGGACGGCGGAGGGACTCTGTGAACGGTGAATGAGTGAGTGAATCTTTATTTCAGACACAAAGCCAGAGCCCAAAGATGTTAAGAGGTCTAGGGTGTTGTATTGGACCGACGCGCGCACCAGCCACGTGGAGAGGGACGGCGGAGGGACTCTGTGAACGGTGAATGAGTGAGTGAATCTTTATTTCAGACACAAAGGCAGAGCACTAAGATGATTAGAGGTCTAGGGTGTTGTATTGGACCGACGCGCGGACCAGCCGCGTGGAGAGGGACGGCGGAGGGACTTTCTGGACGGTGAATGAGTGAGTGAATCTTAATTTCAGACACAAAGCCAGAGCCCAAAGATGATAAGAGGTCTAGGGTGTTGTATTGGACCGACGCGCGGGCCAGCCGCGTGGAGAGGGACGGCGGAGGGACTTTCTGGACGGTGAATGAGTGAGTGAATCTTTATTTCAGACACAAAGCCAGAGCACTAAGATGATAAGAGGTCTAGGGTGTTGTATTGGACCGACGCGCGCACCAGCCGCGTGGAGAGGGACAGCGGAGGGACTCTGTGAACAGTGAATGAGTGAGTGAATCTTTATTTCAGACACAAAGCCAGAGCCCAAAGATGTTAGTCTAGGGTGTTGTATTGGACCGACGCGCGCACCAGCCGCGTGGAGAGGGACGGCGGAGGGACTCTGTAAACGGTGAATGAGGGAGTGAATCTTTATTTCAGACACAAAGCCAGAGCCCAAAGATGTTAAGAGGTCTAGGGTGTTGTATTGGACCGACGCGCGCACCAGCCGCGTGGAGAGGGACGGCGGAGGGACTCTGTGAACGGTGAATGAGTGAGTGAATCTTTATTTCAGACACAAAGCCAGAGCACTAAGATGATAAGAGGTCTAGGGTGTTGTATTGGACCGACGCGCGGACCATCCGCGTGGAGAGGGACGGCGGAGGGACTCTGTGAACGGTGAATGAGTGAATGAATCTTTATTTCAGACACAAAGCCAGAGCCCAAAGATGTTAAGAGGTCTAGGGTGTTGTGTTGGACCGACGCGCGCACCAGCCGCGTGGAGAGAGACGGCGGAGGGACTCTGTGAACGGTGAATGAGTGAGTGAATCTTTATTTCAGACACAAAGCCAGAGCCCAAAGATGTTAAGAGGTCTAGGGTGTTGTGTTGGACCGACGCGCGCACCAGCCGCGTGGAGAGGGACGGCGGAGGGACTCTGTGAACGGTGAATGAGTGAGTGAATCTTTATTTCAGACACAAAGCCAGAGCCCAAAGATGTTAAGAGGTCTAGGGTGTTGTATTGGACCGACGCGCGCACCAGCCGCGTGGAGAGGGACGGCGGAGGGACTCTGTGAACGGTGAATGAGTGAGTGAATCTTTATATCAGACACAAAGGCAGAGCACTAAGATGATTAGAGGTCTAGGGTGTTGTATTGGACCGACGCGCGGACCAGCCGCGTGGAGAGGGACGGCGGAGGGACTTTCTGGACGGTGAATGAGTGAGTGAATCTTTATTTCAGACACAAAGCCAGAGCCCAAAGATGATAAGAGGTCTAGGGTGTTGTATTGGACCGACGCGCGGGCCAGCCGCGTGGAGAGGGACGGCGGAGGGACTTTCTGGACGGTGAATGAGTGAGTGAATCTTTATTTCAGACACAAAGCCAGAGCACTAAGATGTTAAGAGGTCTAGGGTGTTGTATTGGACCGACGCGCGCACCAGCCGCGTGGAGAGGGACGGCGGAGGGACTCTGTGAACGGTGAATGAGTGAGTGAATCTTTATTTCAGACACAAAGCCAGAGCCCAAAGATGTTAAGAGGTCTAGGGTGTTGTATTGGACCGACGCGCGCACCAGCCGCGTGGAGAGGGACGGCGGAGGGACTCTGTGAACGGTGAATGAGTGAGTGAATCTTTATTTCAGACACAAAGCCAGAGCACTAAGATGATAAGAGGTCTAGGGTGTTGTATTGGACCGACGCGCGGACCATCCGCGTGGAGAGGGACGGCGGAGGGACTCTGTGAACGGTGAATGAATGAGTAAATCTTTATTTCAGACACAAAGCCAGAGCCCAAAGATGTTAAGAGGTCTAGGGTGTTGTATTGGACCGACGCGCGCACCAGCCGCGTGGAGAGGGACGGCGGAGGGACTCTGTGAACGGTGAATGAGTGAGTGAATCTTTATTTCAGACACAAAGCCAGAGCCCAAAGATGTTAAGAGGTCTAGGGTGTTGTATTGGACCGACGCGCGCACCAGCCGCGTGGAGAGGGACGGCGGAGGGACTCTGTGAACGGTGAATGAGTGAGTGAATCTTTATTTCAGACACAAAGCCAGAGCACTAAGATGATAAGAGGTCTAGGGTGTTGTATTGGACCGACGCGCGCACCAGCCGCGTGGAGAGGGACGGCGGAGGGACTCTGTGAACGGTGAATGAGTGAGTGAATCTTTATTTCAGACACAAAGGCAGAGCACTAAGATGATTAGAGGTCTAGGGTGTTGTATTGGACCGACGCGCGGACCATCCGCGTGGAGAGGGACGGCGGAGGGACTTTCTGGACGGTGAATGAGTGAGTGAATCTTTATTTCAGACACAAAGCCAGAGCCCAAAGATGATAAGAGGTCTAGGGTGTTGTATTGGACCGACGCGCGGACCATCCGCGTGGAGAGGGACGGCGGAGGGACTCTGTGAACGGTGAATGAGTGAATGAATCTTTATTTCAGACACAAAGCCAGAGCCCAAAGATGTTAAGAGGTCTAGGGTGTTGTATTGGACCGACGCGCGCACCAGCCGCGTGGAGAGGGACGGCGGAGGGACTCTGTGAACGGTGAATGAGTGAGTGAATCTTTATTTCAGACACAAAGCCAGAGCACTAAGATGATAAGAGGTCTAGGGTGTTGTATTGGACCGACGCGCGGGCCAGCCGCGTGGAGAGGGACGGCGGAGGGACTTTCTGGACGGTGAATGAGTGAGTGAATCTTTATTTCAGACACAAAGCCAGAGCACTAAGATGATAAGAGGTCTAGGGTGTTGTATTGGACCGACGCGCGCACCAGCCGCGTGGAGAGGGACGGCGGAGGGACTCTGTGAACGGTGAATGAGTGAGTGAATCTTTATTTCAGACACAAAGGCAGAGCACTAAGATGATTAGAGGTCTAGGGTGTTGTATTGGACCGACGCGCGGACCATCCGCGTGGAGAGGGACGGCGGAGGGACTTTCTGGACGGTGAATGAGTGAGTGAATCTTTATTTCAGACACAAAGCCAGAGCCCAAAGATGATAAGAGGTCTAGGGTGTTGTATTGGACCGACGCGCGGGCCAGCCGCGTGGAGAGGGACGGCGGAGGGACTTTCTGGACGGTGAATGAGTGAGTGAATCTTTATTTCAGACACAAAGCCAGAGCACTAAGATGATAAGAGGTCTAGGGTATTGTATTGGACCGACGCGCGCACCAGCCGCGTGGAGAGGGACAGCGGAGGGACTCTGTGAACAGTGAATGAGTGAGTGAATCTTTATTTCAGACACAAAGCCAGAGCCCAAAGATGTTAGTCTAGGGTGTTGTATTGGACCGACGCGCGCACCAGCCGCGTGGAGAGGGACGGCGGAGGGACTCTGTGAACGGTGAATGAGTGAGTGAATCTTTATTTCAGACACAAAGCCAGAGCCCAAAGATGTTAAGAGGTCTAGGGTGTTGTATTGGACCGACGCGCGCACCAGCCGCGTGGAGAGGGACGGCGGAGGGACTCTGTGAACGGTGAATGAGTGAGTGAATCTTTATTTCAGACACAAAGCCAGAGCACTAAGATGATAAGAGGTCTAGGGTGTTGTATTGGACCGACGCGCGGACCATCCGCGTGGAGAGGGACGGTGGAGGGACTCTGTGAACGGTGAATGAGTGAATGAATCTTTATTTCAGACACAAAGCCAGAGCCCAAAAGATGTTAAGAGGTCTAGGGTGTTGTGTTGGACCGACGCGCGCACCAGCCGCGTGGAGAGAGACGGCGGAGGGACTCTGTGAACGGTGAATGAGTGAGTGAATCTTTATTTCAGACACAAAGCCAGAGCCCAAAGATGTTAAGAGGTCTAGGGTGTTGTATTGGACCGACGCGCGCACCAGCCGCGTGGAGAGGGACGGCGGAGGGACTCTGTGAACGGTGAATGAGTGAGTGAATCTTTATTTCAGACACAAAGGCAGAGCACTAAGATGATTAGAGGTCTAGGGTGTTGTATTGGACCGACGCGCGGACCAGCCGCGTGGAGAAGGACGGCGGAGGGACTTTCTGGACGGTGAATGAGTGAGTGAATCTTTATTTCAGACACAAAGCCAGAGCCCAAAGATGATAAGAGGTCTAGGGTGTTGTATTAGACCGACGCGCGGGCCAGCCGCGTGGAGAGGGACGGCGGAGGGACTTTCTGGACGGTGAATGAGTGAGTGAATCTTTATTTCAGACACAAAGCCAGAGCACTAAGATGATAAGAGGTCTAGGGTGTTGTATTGGACCGACGCGCGGACCATCCGCGTGGAGAGGGACGGCGGAGGGACTCTGTGAACGGTGAATGAATGAGTAAATCTTTATTTCAGACACAAAGCCAGAGCCCAAAGATGTTAAGAGGTCTAGGGTGTTGTATTGGACCGACGCGCGCACCAGCCGCGTGGAGAGGGACGGCGGAGGGACTCTGTGAACGGTGAATGAGTGAGTGAATCTTTATTTCAGACACAAAGCCAGAGCCCAAAGATGTTAAGAGGTCTAGGGTGTTGTATTGGACCGACGCGCGCACCAGCCGCGTGGAGAGGGACGGCGGAGGGACTCTGTGAACGGTGAATGAGTGAGTGAATCTTTATTTCAGACACAAAGGCAGAGCACTAAGATGATTAGAGGTCTAGGGTGTTGTATTGGACCGACGCGCGGACCATCCGCGTGGAGAGGGACGGCGGAGGGACTTTCTGGACGGTGAATGAGTGAGTGAATCTTTATTTCAGACACAAAGCCAGAGCCCAAAGATGATAAGAGGTCTAGGGTGTTGTATTGGACCGAAGCGCGGGCCAGCCGCGTGGAGAGGGACGGCGGAGGGACTTTCTGGACGGTGAATGAGTGAGTGAATCTTTATTTCAGACACAAAGCCAGAGCACTAAGATGATAAGAGGTCTAGGGTATTGTATTGGACCGACGCGCGCACCAGCCGCGTGGAGAGGGACAGCGGAGGGACTCTGTGAACAGTGAATGAGTGAGTGAATCTTTATTTCAGACACAAAGCCAGAGCCCAAAGATGTTAGTCTAGGGTGTTGTATTGGACCGACGCGCGCACCAGCCGCGTGGAGAGGGACGGCGGAGGGACTCTGTGAACGGTGAATGAGTGAGTGAATCTTTATTTCAGACACAAAGCCAGAGCCCAAAGATGTTAAGAGGTCTAGGGTGTTGTATTGGACCGACGCGCGCACCAGCCGCGTGGAGAGGGACGGCGGAGGGACTCTGTGAACGGTGAATGAGTGAGTGAATCTTTATTTCAGACACAAAGCCAGAGCACTAAGATGATAAGAGGTCTAGGGTGTTGTATTGGACCGACGCGCGGACCATCCGCGTGGAGAGGGACGGCGGAGGGACTCTGTGAACGGTGAATGAGTGAATGAATCTTTATTTCAGACACAAAGCCAGAGCCCAAAGATGTTAAGAGGTCTAGGGTGTTGTGTTGGACCGACGCGCGCACCAGCCGCGTGGAGAGAGACGGCGGAGGGACTCTGTGAACGGTGAATGAGTGAGTGAATCTTTATTTCAGACACAAAGCCAGAGCCCAAAGATGTTAAGAGGTCTAGGGTGTTGTATTGGACCGACGCGCGCACCAGCCGCGTGGAGAGGGACGGCGGAGGGACTCTGTGAACGGTGAATGAGTGAGTGAATCTTTATTTCAGACACAAAGGCAGAGCACTAAGATGATTAGAGGTCTAGGGTGTTGTATTGGACCGACGCGCGGACCAGCCGCGTGGAGAAGGACGGCGGAGGGACTTTCTGGACGGTGAATGAGTGAGTGAATCTTTATTTCAGACACAAAGCCAGAGCCCAAAGATGATAAGAGGTCTAGGGTGTTGTATTGGACCGACGCGCGGGCCAGCCGCGTGGAGAGGGACGGCGGAGGGACTTTCTGGACGGTGAATGAGTGAGTGAATCTTTATTTCAGACACAAAGCCAGAGCACTAAGATGATAAGAGGTCTAGGGTGTTGTATTGGACCGACGCGCGCACCAGCCGCGTGGAGAGGGACGGCGGAGGGACTCTGTGAACGGTGAATGAGTGAGTGAATCTTTATTTCAGACACAAAGCCAGAGCCCAAAGATGTTAAGAGGTCTAGGGTGTTGTATTGAACCGACGCGCGCACCAGCCGCGTGGAGAGGGACGGCGGAGGGACTCTGTGAACGGTGAATGAGTGAGTGAATCTTTATTTCAGACACAAAGCCAGAGCCCAAAGATGTTAAGAGGTCTAGGGTGTTGTATTGGACCGACGCGCGCACCAGCCGCGTGGAGAGGGACGGCGGAGGGACTCTGTGAACGGTGAATGAGTGAGTGAATCTTTATTTCAGACACAAAGCCAGAGCCCAAAGATGATAAGAGGTCTAGGGTGTTGTATTGGACCGACGCGCGGACCATCCGCGTGGAGAGGGACGGCGGAGGTACTCTGTGAACGGTGAATGAGTGAGTGAATCTTTATTTCAGACACAAAGCCAGAGCCCAAAGATGTTAAGAGGTCTAGGGTGTTGTGTTGGACCGACGCGCGCACCAGCCGCGTGGAGAGGGACGGCGGAGGGACTCTGTGAACGGTGAATGAGTGAGTGAATCTTTATTTCAGACACAAAGCCAGAGCCCAAAGATGTTAAGAGGTCTAGGGTGTTGTATTGAACCGACGCGCGCACCAGCCGCGTGGAGAGGGACGGCGGAGGGACTCTGTGAACGGTGAATGAGTGAGTGAATCTTTATTTCAGACACAAAGCCAGAGCCCAAAGATGTTAAGAGGTCTAGGGTGTTGTATTGGACCGACGCGCGCACCAGCCGCGTGGAGAGGGACGGCGGAGGGACTCTGTGAACGGTGAATGAGTGAGTGAATCTTTATTTCAGACACAAAGCCAGAGCACTAAGATGATAAGAGGTCTAGGGTGTTGTATTGGACCGACGCGCGGACCATCCGCGTGGAGAGGGACGGCGGAGGTACTCTGTGAACGGTGAATGAGTGAGTGAATCTTTATTTCAGACACAAAGCCAGAGCCCAAAGATGTTAAGAGGTCTAGGGTGTTGTGTTGGACCGACGCGCGCACCAGCCGCGTGGAGAGGGACGGCGGAGGGACTCTGTGAACGGTGAATGAGTGAGTGAATCTTTATTTCAGACACAAAGCTAGAGCACTAAGATGATAAGAGGTCTAGGGTGTTGTATTAGACCGACGCGCGGACCAGCCGCGTGGAGAGGGACGGCGGAGGGACTTTCTGGACGGTGAATGAGTGAGTGAATCTTTATTTCAGACACAAAGCCAGAGCCCAAAGATGTTAAGAGGTCTAGGGTGTTGTATTGGACCGACGCGCGCACCAGCCGCGTGGAGAGGGACGGCGGAGGGACTCTGTGAACGGTGAATGAGTGAGTAAATCTTTATTTCAGACACAAAGCCAGAGCCCAAAGATGTTAAGAGGTCTAGGGTGTTGTATTGGACCGACGCGCGCACCAGCCGCGTGGAGAGGGACGGCGGAGGGACTCTGTGAACGGTGAATGAGTGAGTGAATCTTTATTTCAGACACAAAGCCAGAGCACTAAGATGATAAGAGGTCTAGGGTGTTGTATTGGACCGACGCGCGCACCAGCCGCGTGGAGAGGGACGGCGGAGGGACTCTGTGAACGGTGAATGAGTGAGTGAATCTTTATTTCAGACACAAAGCCAGAGCCCAAAGATGTTAAGAGGTCTAGGGTGTTGTATTGAACCGACGCGCGCACCAGCCGCGTGGAGAGGGACGGCGGAGGGACTCTGTGAACGGTGAATGAGTGAGTGAATCTTTATTTCAGACACAAAGCCAGAGCCAAAAGATGATAAGAGGTCTAGGGTGTTGTATTGGACCGACGCGCGGGCCAGCCGCGTGGAGAGGGACGGCGGAGGGACTTTCTGGACGGTGAATGAGTGAGTGAATCTTTATTTCAGACAAAAAGCCAGAGCACTAAGATGATAAGAGGTCTAGGGTGTTGTATTGGACCGACGCGCGCACCAGCCGCGTGGAGAGGGACGGCGGAGGGACTCTGTGAACGGTGAATGAGTGAGAGAATCTTTATTTCAGACACAAAGCCAGAGCCCAAAGATGTTAAGAGGTCTAGGGTGTTGTATTGGACCGACGCGCGCACCAGCCGCGTGGACAGGGACGGCGGAGGAACTCTGTGAACGGTGAATGAGTGAGTGAATCTTTATTTCAGACACAAAGCCAGAGCCCAAAGATGATAAGATGTCTAGGGTGTTGTATTGGACCGACGCGCGGACCATCCGCGTGGAGAGGGACGGCGGAGGGACTTTCTGGACGGTGAATGAGTGAGTGAATCTTTATTTCAGACACAAAGCCAGAGCCCAAAGATGTTAAGAGGTCTAGGGTGTTGTATTGGACCGACGCGCGCACCAGCCGCGTGGAGAGGGACGGCGGAGGGACTCTGTGAACGGTGAATGAGTGAGTGAATCTTTATTTCAGACACAAAGCCAGAGCCCAAAGATGTTAAGAGGTCTAGGGTGTTGTATTGGACCGACGCGCGCACCAGCCGCGTGGAGAGGGACGGCGGAGGGACTCTGTGAACGGTGAATGAGTGAGTGAATCTTTATTTCAGACACAAAGCCAGAGCACTAAGATGATAAGAGGTCTAGGGTGTTGTATTGGACAGACGCGCGCACCAGCCGCGTGGAGAGGGACGGCGGAGGGACTCTGTGAACGGTGAATGAGTGAGTGAATCTTTAGTTCAGACACAAAACCAGAGCCCAAAGAAGTTAAGAGGTCTAGGGTGTTGTATTGGACCGACGCGCGCACCAGCCGCGTGGAGAGGGACGGCGGAGGGACTCTGTGAACGGTGAATGAGTGAGTGAATCTTTATTTCAGACACAAAGCCAGAGCACTAAGATGATTAGAGGTCTAGGGTGTAGTATTGGACTGACGCGCGGACCATCCGCGTGGAGAGGGACGGCGGAGGGAGTTTCTGGACGGTGAATGAGTGAGTGAATCTTTATTTCAGACACAAAGCCAGAGCCCAAAGATGTTAAGAGGTCTAGGGTGTTGTATAGGACCGACGCGCGCACCAGCCGCGTGGAGAGGGACGGCGGAGGGACTCTGTGAACGGTGAATGAGTGAGTGAATCTTTATTTCAGACACAAAGCCAGAGCACTAAGATGATAAGAGGTCTAGGGTGTTGTATTGGACCGACGCGCGGACCAGCAGCGTGGAGAGGGACGGCGGAGGGACTTTCTGGACGGTGAATGAGTGAGTGAATCTTTATTTCAGACACAAAGCCAGAGCCCAAAGATGATAAGAGGTCTAGGGTGTTGTATTGGACCGACGCGCGGGCCAGCCGCGTGGAGAGGGACGGCGGAGGGACTTTCTGGACGGTGAATAAGTGAGTGAATCTTTATTTCAGACACAAAGCCAGAGCACTAAGATGATAAGAGGTCTAGGGTGTTGTATTGGACCGACGCGCGGACCAGCCGCGTGGAGAGGGACGGCGGAGGGACTTTTTGGACGGTGAATGAGTGAGTGAATCTTTATTTCAGACACAAAGCCAGAGCACTTAGATGATAAGAGGTCTAGGGTGTTGTATTGGACCGACGCGCGGACCAGCCACGTGGAGAGGGAAGGCGGAGGGACTTTCTGGACGGTGAATGAGTGAGTGAATCTTTATTTCAGACACAAAGCCAGAGCACTAAGATGATAAGAGGTCTAGGGTATTGTATTGGACCGACGCGCAGACCAGCCGCGTGGAGAGGGACGGCGGAGGGACTTTCTGGACGGTGAATGAGTGAGTGAATCTTTATTTCAGACACAAAGCCAGAGCACTAAGATGATTAGAGGTCTAGGGTGTTGTATTGGACCGACGCGCGGACCAGCCACGTGGAGAGGGACGGCGGAGGGTCTGGACGGTGAATGAGTGAGTGAATCTTTATTTCAGACACAAAGCCAGAGCACTAAGATGATAAGAGGTCTAGGGTGTTGTATTGGACCGACGCGCGGACCAGCCGCGTGGAGAGGGACGGCGGAGGTACTTTGTGAACGATGAAAGTCTGATGATTGAGTCGGAAGGTGTCTACGGAAACTCCGTCATGACTCGACACAACACCATCATGTTTGGACTTGTCGGCTTTGTCTTGACAAGAACTCTGGACCTAGATTAGTTTCTTAATTTTTAGGGTTCGGTATTTATGGATTCTATTTTACAACTAATACACGCTTATATAGAGAAAAAATGTATTGCTTGTTTACTTTAGCAGCGGCGGTATGTCGTCCGAGGTGATCTTGCCCCAGTGCTCGACGATGCCGGCCACGTGGCCGATGCCCACCACGCCCACGATGCGGCACGGCTCGTGGCCTGGAACCAACCAGTTACATGCAAATCAATGAACATAAACATTTATATACAGACTTACATAGTTTCTGGACCCACACTAGGATACCCTGAAACAGCTACTCACACACAGGGTAATCATCCCATACAGATTAGAATTAATAACCCTTCATTATTCATAGATGGCGGTGGGAGTAACGATTTTTAACGCCATGACTTCAGCCAACAAATATTAGAATGTAAAAAAAAAGTTATGGAATTGCTAACAGGTTGGTCTATAGTAAAACAAAATAACTTTATAATATATTTTATGCAAATAAAAGTCTCAAAGAAAAGTCGGCTGTTGTTCTCTTTAAATATATTCTCCTAGCACCATCTCGAGGTATTTGCGATATTGCAATAGTGCTGCACCAAGCGATATAGGCCTCGAACTAAATATGATTTCATAGCATCTCTGATTACGCCGGTGACATGATTTGTTCCACGGGGTCTATCTGTATTAGTAAATATAATATAGTATTTGTGATAGTACCCATCATTATAAACATCTTTCCACAATTAACTTATGGTAACTAGCTAACTAAGCCAAGTAACTTGTAATCTGCTGATCGGGTCAAAGTACTGAGAAAAGAAAAAAAAACATATGCGACCAGTTGGAAAGTTGGTCATAATGATGGGGTTAGCTAATTAAATGTTACCCTAAACATCCAAGACCTAGGCATTTTTTTTCTTTCTCCACATAAGGGATTCGAACCCGGGGCCACTTGACAGAGATCGTTGGGTTGAGACAATATCCTTCCTTTTCCAACCCATAAAAAAATGCGAACTATACAATTCAGCTTGAATGCATAATATGTATCTGTTTTGACGTGGGCGATAATAGCATTCAACTGATAGATTTTCAAGCTGTTCTTTGGCGGGAGAGTGAAATGACAACGTCAATGAGTGAATGAAATGTCTCATATGTACTGGAAAGGTCGTAGCTGACTTATACGACCCCGCTCTGAACATGCAATATAATGTTCATTCTAATATGGGTTTAGGTTGTGCTGTGGAGATGTAAGCATGAATGGATGTGTGCTGTTCGGCCGGGCGAGTAGAAGTTTCTAGGTAAGTAATGTTTTAGCCGACTTCACAAATACTTATGATGATGAACAAGCGTTTTAGAATCCCGCCCGGAGCAGTGTGGGTGGCACGAAGCATCGAAAAAGTATTAGAATTGTACTCAGTGATTCTTATGTGTCTCAATGTCACAAGGTTAATTGAACTCGGAACACTTTTTCGAATTATCAAATCTCCCGGCTCCGCTTTTTACGTCGTTTTTACAGCTTTATTGTGGGTTGGCCACTAGCTCTGAAGCTTGGCGTCTCCATCAATCCGCAATGAGTCAGCGCGGTGGAGTATGGCTCAATCTTACTGGAATTCGAGTTAAGGCCTCTGGATGTCGTTGGGGACATTAAAGGGTACAGGTCGGTTAACTAAAGCTGGCACGTTCAACACATTTACTCGTTGCGCTTGTGTGATGTCTGTGAATAAGCGCGCGGCGTGACGTTGCTGCATGGGCATCAAGAGTAGTCAGCCTGTCCCTCTCGCGCGCGGCCAAACTTATGAGTATGAAGGAGACAGTTATCCACTCTATAGTTATAAGCCAATGCTTATAAATATAGAGTGATCTTTTTTGCATTCGTGTCACGTATCAATCGAAACGCGTTATAGTCATTATTTACTTTTTTCGAAGTTAGAATAAAATCATTCACTTTTAAACATACACTACAGTGAAATTGCATTAGTGTGAGTACTGTAAACGTGCCAGCTTTAGTTAACTGACCTGTACATTTGTTTATTCGGTGTTGCAAAAGTGGAAAACTCACGCGGCTGCAGCGCGGCGACCTGCAGCGAGTGGCACAGGTACATGTCGCGCTCCACCACGAACACTCGCTTCAGAGCCGGGAACTCCTCCGCCATCTCCTCGAGCATGTCCTCGAGCATCTTCTTCTGCTTGCACTTCTCCACCTCCTCTACGCTGCAGATATGTCATTTCATTTGTTTATTTGCTGACATATGACAATTACAAATGCGAATAATGAAAAACACGTAAAATGCCAACTAGGTTCTTTCCTAGACGGTTTTCTTCAAAATCCAACAGATGACTCTCAAGACCTGTTTTTTGGTCTTAGAGTAAAGTATATGGTATATAAAGAGTTTCCATGATCTCAGATGGTATAGGTCAAAGAGGAAGAAGTATAGGTACGTAAACTACTGAAAAAAGGTTCGGTAAAAAAGGTTGTGTACTCGCTGAACGTAACCGTTAAAACGTACGAAGGTACCGAAAGAAGGTTTGGGATGAAGGTTTTTACCTACTGGCTGAAAGTAGTCTATGATTGAAAGCTGTCATGTGTTGTTTGCTAAATAAAACAAATAAAATACTCGGAGACCTCGAAGTTTAGGTAGGCACAGACTAGATAGGGATACTACGTTAGGAGTCAACCTACCGAACGAAGCTGAACAAACTGAACTTGACAGCTTTCAGTAAGAGATTGCGTTCAGCCAGTACACAACCTTTTTACCGAACCTTCTTTCAGTGGTTGCGTACCTGTACCATCTGCGATCATGGAATCTCTTTGCATAACATATAATATACTCTATGACCAAAAAAAGGCGGTCTACAGCGCCATCTGTTGGATTTTGAAAAAACCCTGCTCTGAAAGAATCCCTTTGCGAAGCAAGACAACGTAAAAAAAACAAAAATAATGCAAAGATGGGAGCATATATGAGGGAAGAGTGAGTGTACATGCTTAGCCCTAGGACCAAGATTGGGTTTGGGTTTCGGTCTGACTGAGGTAGTGGAGGGGTGAGGTCACACCTCTCTCCTTCCCCCGCTCCGCACGAACGTACTCAGTTTTGGGCTAAGTCTGTATTGAGGGTGTTTGTGGGAAGGCCAAAGTTATGTTCACCTCTGAGGCGTAATGGTCGAGAGTGCGCCTCACGAGGCAGAGATACCAGATTCGAATCCCGGTAGAGGATTCGTAAAGTGGCATATCTGATTCTCTTTTGGTCAGATATCTTAGGATAGGTCATTTTTCAAGTTTCCTGTCCAGATCTGGCACACGAAAGTTGAGAGTGGCATTATTCTAAAACTTTTTATATGACAATAAAATGTCATTTGACAAAACTGTCAAAACCCAATAAAGGTGAACTGACACCCGTACACCCGTACACCCATTCGAGTCAAACGCGTCGAACGAGCAGCACGAAAGGGACCCCGGAATTCCTTGCATGGAATCCTATGAAAACTAGCACACCTGCCCGCGTCGATTCGTTCGAATCGCGGGTGTGCGAGACTTTAAAGGATTCCATGTAAAGAGATCCAAACCAATCGTAACGTTCGGCTCCATCGACGCGAGGGTCTCGGTCAAGTGTGCTTTCACCTTAAGTCAGATCGTTGAGATAAACTACGACAACATTGCGCGCCCAGATCTCGCCGGCGAGACAGCGAGCGTACTTAACATTATCGTAGTTGTGGGGCGCGCCATGTATCGTTTATCTCTAAATAGGAGGTGGCCATGTCCTGATTTTTTGATTTCCGCGTTTCTAGTTTTAACTTTCGCGTGAAACTTTTTAAGACACATTTCCGAACTGGCTACTTTGAACTAAAGCACGGGTATCCTCACTGTAGTGTTGTTTGTGTCTGTTGTCAACCATAATAAATATCAGTCATTATCTACCCAACTTTCACATGTTGTGTTTGTAATTTGGTGTAATATTTGTAGAAGTTTTATAATATTTGTATAGGTAGAATATTTGTATAATTTATATAATATTTTCTACAGGTTTTATAAAAGTTTTATAATTTATATAATATTTTCTATAGGTTTTATAATATTTGTATAAATTTCACAATATTTGTATATATTTCATAATATTTTTATGAGTTTTATAACACTTGCATAAGTTTAATAACATTTCTATAAGTAATAATAATAATAATAATAATAATAATAATACCTTGGACACCTTTTACACACATTGATCTAGCCCCAAACTAGGATTCCCTGAATCTTGGGTACTAGACAACGATATATATACATATATAGAGAAATATTATACTTAGATAGATAAACAACCATGACTAGGGTACAAACATCCGTTCTCATCAAACAAACATTTGCCCCCACCGGGACTCGAACCCGGGACCCTTGGTTTCGCAGGCAGCGTCACTGCCGACTCGGCCATTCGGGTCGTCATAAGTATTTTTTTGTTTATTTGTAAGGATCGATAAGATAAAGATACATTGAAGACTCCAGTTCGGATCACAAGATAATTATGGGGCGGATTCCTTTTGTTCGCACGCCAGGATATAGTGTTGTCTGGTTGCCATAGCAACCATAATGATTGCCAGTCGCCCATCTTTAATTGACTTCACTCACCTAATGGACTGATTGGAGGTGAGCAGGTGCCATATGAACCTTACGGTCTGCCGCCATGACAGCGACGCGATGGCGCGGTGCAGCGTGATGTCGATTGCGCGGTCTCCTAACTGCACTATGCAGTTTGGGATCTTCTTAGCCTGGGACATATTTAAGGGAAATATTAAACCACACATCAAAATAATAATTTTAGTATTAAGATTAAAAACCACTTTTTTGATAGTTATATACCTACCTAACATAGAACAAAAGGTCTTAACTTGAGTTTTACCTAAGAACTAACTTCATTCACTTTTTTATTCTATACCTAATGTTCTATGCTTTTAAGGAAACTATTAACTGTATAACGAGAATAATGACAGCGACGGATAAACCATGTCTGGTTTTCGTTCGCTGCTAAATGTACCTAAATCTAAGTTCTTAACAAATACACACACACACACACACACGTGCATATAAACATACCTCAATAATTAATATTTTATATTAGTGATTAGTATTATGCCTCTCTACTGTTGCAGTGCCCTATGGACAGGGTCCATAAGTTGTACCTTAATTTAAGAACAAGTGTTTATGTACTTTATAAAATGAAAAGCTCTTCTCCACAGATTCCGCCATTGTGTTAGTGAACTCACCAAAAAAAATGTAATGACGGATCTAAGTGATGTAACAACATCCTATGGAAATAAATGATTTTTGATTTGATTTGATTTTGATAATCTTGCAATGCCCTTGCAGGACGCATGTTTGGGGACTAAACCTTATTTTTTCATGTTTGTACCACATGTAAGCAATGAATAAATGATTAATATATGAATAAATAAAATAAAATAAAAAAATTAAAAATACTGATTTGTACATCAAATATCAGGGCGAAGTGGTGGGTCAGGGTAGGTGAAGGATTAAAGGGGGTGAGCGAAGCGAAGCCCCCTTTACCCTTCGTGTTAGGTTTAACATGTAAAGGCAAAAGAAACATAACATTTGAGTACACATAAAATATTTAAAACATAAATAGTGTTTTTGTTGAACAAGTTTGCTATGCAAGTAGGACATATTTGATGTGCGATTAAATACTACCCCATATTTAATATGTATGCCACCGTAAGATTGTAAACACCGTTAGTGTATAAACTAACGAAATTTTTCTCGCGAGACAGAAAACTGTCGATAAATTGTAAACTGTACCGTACTGCTTGCAATATAACGTATCCATTTTCGTTCGTCTATAATCAAACCGTTAAATTGTGAACTGGTTTAAAATTGACAGCGAAATACAAGGGCCAAGAGGTCAGGGTAGGCGAAGGATAAAGGGGTTGAGCGAAGCAAATCCCCCTGTATCCTTCGTATTAGGTTGATGCGTAAGAACAAAATAAAACTTATAGTTCCAATCATGACTTTCTGGTTTACAATTCATCGATAGTTAAAATAAACTAACGGTTTTTACTAGCCCCAAACTCGGATTCCCTGTATCTTGGGTACTAGACAACGATACACATACTTATATACATAAATATTATAATAACATAGATAAACAACCATGACTAGGGTACAAACATCCGTTCTCATCAAAGAAATATTTGCCCCCACCGGGACTCGAACCCGGTACCCTTGGCTTCGTAGGCAGGGTCACTGCCGACTCGGCCATTCGGGTCGTCATGATGACATGTACATGTGTTACTGAGGAACTTAGTTGGTTACTGTCGTGTCATCATCATCATCATGAGGACCTCTGTGGCGTTGCGGTTCGAGGCTCTGCCGCCTAAGCGAGAGGTACCGGCTGCTATTCTGGCCCCCTGCTCTTCTGACCCCCTGCTATTCATTCTGGCCCCCTGCTATTCTGGCCCCCAGATTTTCTGGCCCGCTGCTAGTCTGGTCTCCTGTTATTCTGGCCCCCTGTTATTCTGGCACCCTGCTATTCTGGTTCCTTCTATTCTGCCCCCTGCTATTTTGGTCCCCTGCTATGTGAGTACGCCTCTGACTACGTTGTGTGCAAATGCGGAGGGCTTATTAACCCAATTAATTTTTAATTCGACAACTAAGATTCCTGCATTTAAGTATATATTTTAATATTTACTGGTAGTTTAAGCCGCGTTTCCAACCTTTTAACACGCGTCTCCCTAAGTTAAAAACTATTATTATTCCGCTAGTAATAGGGGAGCAGTGAGAGGAAAGACTTAGCTAGCAGCACGAGCTTACATATCGCGATATACGTGCTTCACATAGTTATTAAGTTTGAAATTTCGGCAGCGTGAAATTCATAATTTGATTAAATCCAGTTCTAGAGCCGCTTACCGCACCTCCCTTTGGATCAATCAGGGCGGCGCGCCTGCCTTTGGGCCCCTGTGTTTCATCAGATAGAGCTAGAGCCAATGACCCAAGATCGGAACAGATGGAAATCTTTACTTAGAGCCATAGCCTGTAGATGGGTGACAGAACGAGATGACACTTGATAACAATTTATTAGATGGGTATTCGGATATCACTAATTTACTAGGCACCTCGCTCTGATGACGTCATAGCGTCCGGACACTGTCCTACTGACGCGCTGAGGGCGAGAGCGAGCGACAGAAGGAGGAGAAATCGCATTCCTCGCGGTACCCTGTTCAAATTTCGCGGATAGTACCTTGGAAATTACATAGATGTCTCTCAGGTATTCTGCACTGGTGCCCCATACCTGCCGCTCGGCTATTTTACCTCTGCCATGGCGCGTCGGAACTCGCCGCCCGGCGCCATTCCCAGCTCGCGTGTTATATGCGCGGACATGTTTAGCAGCAGGATGTACATCAGACCGTTGAACACGCCATTTTGCGCCATCGTCGCCCTGGAACCAACGGGTAGGGATAGTGATTATTATTACTAGTGGCTCAGAGGGCTGTAGACCTCGCGAGACTGTCTTTGCATAGCTCAAAACTGAATAAATTTTCATATCAAAACAAAACCCTAACAAAAAGTATGAAATATGTTATTTTTTTACATTATTTTCCACAATGCGAATGTTGAGAATGCGAATATGCGAATGCAAAAAATAAAAAAAATCATTGCTCAACTTAATCATATCATATTAATAAGTGTAAAAATAACCAGCGTCATGCACAGTAATTGCATATCATATTTCAGAAAAGGTAGGTATTTCGCGCATTCGCTGCGACGGACACGACTCGACCTGCACCTGTAGCATCGACCCCCGGGGGATAATAACCACGGAAAGTGAGGGACAGAGCTATGCGCTTTATAACGCTTTGTCCCTCTCCTTTTGCGACCAATCCCCCCCCCCCCCCCCGCGACATGCTACGGGTGCTGCACACATTCGCATTCGAAAATTATTCGCTTCCTTTGATGTGAACGCGAATGCCAATGCGAATGTTCAAAGTTATTGGAATAATTCGCATAAGCGAATGCGAATGTTCGAAACACCCCAGAGTTCGTTACATATCTGCGACATTGTGAAAATTTTGCAAAAACTGAATCGACAAAAAAGAAACATACATTAATCATCGAACCTGCTCCCCAAACATCACGAGAATCGGATGGGAAATGCGACCTTTAGAGGAGAACAGCCGAACAGACATACGAAAGCATATTTGCCCAAACTGAAACGGAGAGCTCTATGGTCTAGTGGTATCACGCTCGCTTCTCTCACAGGAGATGCGGGTTCGAACTCAGTGTTGGTTGAGCATGTACCAATGAGATATGCAATGTAACCTGTATATTACCGCGCCTATGCACGAGGCATCGCGGTTTGAAACTTAAGCCACAGTAATAAAGTTCAAAACCTATAACTGGAAATGGCATTACTAGAAATGCCATGGGAGGTGAGTCCTAAGTACATTATACGGACTTTCTAGGTGATAAAAAACATCGCGATGAAACCTTCAAACTCTATACCCGCGGCGATGGGGCTGGCCCCTGTCTCGCGAAATTGAGTAGTTATCCAAATATCATAAATGTGAAAGTAGCGATGTTTAGATGTTTGTATGTTTGTGCTTCAATCACACTAAAACGGCTGAAAGAATTTGAATGGAATTTAGCACAGAGATAGTTTATGAGCTAAATTAACATATAGGATACTTTTTATCTGACTGCACCAGAAGGGGGGTACCTAACGTTATCTCGGTAAATGATAATTGCTAGGAACACGCAGATGAAGTTGCGCGGCCATCAGCTGGTTAATAACTAATATAACTGGCTAAGAGTGGCCATAATTGTGCCTCTGTCACCCCATATGAAAAAGAGGTTGTTTGTTGAAGCCCAACATTGCTGGGATCCCCTATTTTCCAGTTTTCAATCCTGAGCGGTCCTTTACCAGTTCTCGATCCAAAGACGACTAATCTAAACGATTTTTTTTTATTGCTGCTCGAGGTAACACCATAACACCAAACTAGATCAATAATTAGAAGAATTGTGCAAGAAGAATTTGAATAATTTACTGTGCAAAATAACAGTGACTACATATTCGAGGTCCCTGCCTCGCAAAGTAGAACAATCAATCTAAATTTGATAAACCGTTTAGTAAATAAATGAGAACATTAATTTTGCACAAACAAACAACCTTTTATCTCAAAAGAATGCCCGTTCTGTCGTAGGAGAACCTACTAATAGACGACTTAATTACTCTGTTCGAACTAAATACCCAGATATTTGGTGCCCATGCTAAAAATCACCGTAGACAAGCGCATTAAATCGCTACGCTGGTGTTGTGTAAACAGACTCATACGTGCATTGATAAGTAGGGCTTCTTTCATGGTTTAACTGCAGCCCCTGACATCAGCTCACAGCGTTAAACCGTTCAATAACAAGTAGCCGTTCCATGTCTCCCGGTAGCCAAGGGAGCTATTTATACTGAAACTTGTGTGATTAAATAACCATTCAAATAGGGAATGTTTACCAAAATCCTTGCCGAAATGATGATCCAGCTAATGGGTTGAAAAAAAATTAAAAGACACTTACCTAATCTTTTTAACATTGATATTCTTCGCCTCCCTAAGAATGATTTCCGTTCCATGTCTCCCGGTAGCCAAGGGAGCTATTTATACTAAAACTTGTGTGATTAAATAACCATTCAAATAGGGAATGTTTACCAAAATCCTTGCCGAAATGATGATCCAGCTAATGGGTTGAAAAAAAATTAAAAGACACTTACCTAATCTTTTTAACATTGATATTCTTCGCCTCCCTAAGAATTATTTCTTCGTCAAGTAGAAGGATATTGGTTCGTTGCTCACAGAGTTCCACCATCACAATATGCGGCTTCACCTCTTGTATTACCTGTAAGAAAAGATTAGATGCTTAGTTACTGAGACGTGAATACTTCTTAGCACCTTTAGGGCTTCTGCATTAATCGGGAATGCATTACGCTTAAAGTCAAGGTGATAAATCAGGATTATCTAATGAAGACATGACATGATATTTATTTTCGGATTGGATCGATCAGAAAATATTAGAAATCGGTTCGTTATGATCGTATCGCATATTTACTGATTTTTGTTTCATGATTTTGTTGCCAGTGAGAAGCCTCAAAGCTGCCGCTCCCACTGCACAGAGAAGAGCTTTCCAGGATCGACCTGTGAGGATGTTGAGCGTCACATCCTCGAAAGGCTTAAGGTGATATGTAAATAATAAATCAAAGCTCGAGGGGCGTGGTTTAACCAAGAACGCGGGGAGCGCCCCCCGATGAATACATCGCAAGCGGTCAGCGAGCCGGCAAGGCGGCGCGGCAGGCCGGCGGTGTTTCAAAGCTTAAGAATAAAGGAGGCATGGAGTCGCCAAAAATATAATAGGTTTAGGTTAGTATTCCCGCTAATTATACTTAATTATTATTAGCAAACTTTATTTAGTTTTTTGCTTTATTTAGTAATGATAACATAAAACTCTCGAGCTATATATGTTTATATTTCATGACTCGCTTCTGATGGGGCATTTTGCAAACGAGCAAAAATATAAACAAGTATACTTGTACGGTAAATTTCCCTATTCTCAGAATAAATTCTTGTATACCACCTACACTACTGAACCAATCCTGGCCTATATTACAAATATATATCGCTTGTTTCTTATAATTTAGTAGTTGTAATGATTTAGAGGCTCGAAAATCGCGATCTGCGACACCTATGAGACCCTAGGCCCTAGATACGAATTTGAGGGATGAAGCAAGGGAAGGGTTAAGAGAATAAAATCTCCAGGAAATGGAAGATTTAACAAAATTTAAAAAACTTTTAAAATGTTACCTCGCCGAAAAATGCTACTACGTGCTGCAGGAATTCTTCGAAGATAAAAATTATTAGGAAAATAAATTTAGTCTCTTTAACCTGTGAACAGCTGATCGGGTCAATGTAAAAGTTATGTGTATGTGTAGATAAATTTGTTATACCCTGTCAGGGTGCATGTACCCTACATACATTTTCCACCTGTAGTGTGTATTGTACATGTTATATGCAAATAAATGAATATGAATATGAATATGAATATCTGACAAATTTAATTTTGCTATGAATTTTTCTTCATAATTATAATTTATATAATATAATTTATTTAAAAGTCACTTAAATCTATAACAATCCTACTTTTTTCTGGGACTACAGTAACAGTTCTCTTGTCTTCATTAAATTGTTCATCTGAAACATTTGCGCTGCATGATTTATTCTCTTTGCTCGGAACATTGCCATTAGTTTTTTTGATTACGTATTCTGGATCACGGATCGTCTGATTTCTTGTATACCGTGGATCCACCAATTCTGGTAAGAGGCAGTCAAAATAAAAAGACAATAACTTTGGCGCCATTTTATCTTTCCAAAACTTGTCGTCCTTGCAAATTGTATGTGTTTTTATTTTGTTTTTGCCATACCAAACTGCCAACAAGCATTTGTCTCTTTTACATATGTGCATTTGCCCTTGGGCTTGTATATACCAGTCAGATTTTTCATTGACTTCGACCTGTCCTGTTTTTTTATTACAACGCCAGAAATGCATTTTCCCTTCATGAATTGCAGCTTCAATTCCTATTTTGAATGGTGCAATGGGACATTTAATTTCTATCAGCATTTCTTCTGTGATGCCATCTGGCGTTGCACCAAGAAATGGGTAGGTTTCGTCGATAAAAAGCCCACAACCTTTTATTTCTTGATTTATTAGGCCAGATAATTCCTGTAAGGCCATTTTCTCATGTTTCCTTCCATGGTTTATGGAGGCCACATGGTCAATGTTTGACCTGTACAGCATGCATTGTACTATATTAGCACAACTATTAGTTTTTAGGGTTCCGTACCCGAAGGGTTCCAAACGGGACCCTATTACTAAGACTCCGCTGTCCGTCCGTCCGTCCGTATGTCACCAGGCTGTATCTCAAGAACCTAGCTAGCTAGAGAGTTGAAATTTTCACAGATTATGTATTTATGTTGCCGCTATAACAACAAATACTAAAAAACAGGATAAAATAAATATTTAAGGGGGCTCCCATACAACAATTCTATCAATACCACATACAAACTTATGGATGCACCTGGTTACGTACATGGAGTGTGAAAGTAACTGCACCAATAACTTTGTAAACAATATTTTGCTGTGTAAAATCCAAACTATTCACTCCACACCATCGCTTCCATTGAACGGTGGTACGGAACCCTTCGTGCGCGATTTAGACTCGCACTTGACCGGTTTTTTACTCTTTTTACTACTCTGCCAAAGTTTGAGGCAGTTAACAGATTTCGCCGTAGTTCTAGCCATTCCCCACTGTCACTTTGCAATATTGTCCTTTGTTCTATATCATTGCGTTCTTCCTCTGTTTTTTCTAGGTTTTTCAAAAACGTTGATTTCGCCAGCTCATAAGTACCAGGATCCATGTCAGGCTTACTGACATTTTCCCCATAATCAAAGTTTATCTTTCTAGCTATCAACTTTCGATTTTTTTTCTTTTTAATTTCCGGTTGTATTCTCTTTTATTTTCTACTGCTTCTTCATATTTTTTGATCTTAGCTAAATTACTTTGATCATGAATATTTTTACTGACCGTTGTCAATATTTTGCCAGAATTGAATGATAAAACTGTTCCCGCACATCTGGCTTGGTAAGAACGCTTGAGAGCAAAATTCACCCTCTTTCCACCAACAAATTTTGCGACAACTCAGTTAAATCTTTCCACGACATTGCTGTCTACATTTTCAATAAGACTTCTTGATTGCGACGCAACATTTCCCACTAAGTATCTAATACGTTGCCATAGTTGGCTGTTGAACATCTTTTTGTTATCTTTTGCTGTTTCATCGCTGCAAATGTTTTTGTTACACTCTCCATGGGATCCAAAAGCACGACAAAACCGATACTGTCACATCTTTGTGCAAGTTTTTGATACCTTCAGATTTATTACTTTGATCACCGTGGAAACCTATGGCATCACAGATGTACTTGCGTGTGCTCATAATTTTTTCAGTAGTTATCAATTTTCTTTCTGCTAACTTATATGCAGTATCTGTTTTTATTGTTTGCATTTTATTACAAAAATTTCTTAGTATATGATTTCTACAGCCTATCTTTTCAACAGTGATCGAAGGATATGGCCGTGTGTCCAAAATTTTTGCATAAGTGCTACTGTCGCCATCTGCAATATATCTTCCATAAATAAGACCATGCATATCTATTGACCTTTTAAATCCCTCAGCAATTATCGTAGATTCCATGGACGCGGAAGCCCCGCTGAAATTTTTAAAGCACTCGTGGTCTTTCACTTTCTCTTTCCTTTTATCTGCTCTAGCACAAATGCAGCAATATTTATTTTTAACAGACATATATAGAACTTGACCAAATAGTCTCCCAATGATGGCCGCAGCACCTGATAATGCGGCATAATTTGACTTGTATGAGCGTTTGCACCAGCAACCATCTAAGATGACATCGATTATGGGTATTCCGTCCTTGGTGACACTTCCTTCTTTCAAAGCTGCTTTTTTTTCACGTTCGCCAGCCTTTCTCATTTCCTCCCACGCTGTCACTTCCCATTCATCAAAAACCTCATCTTGGGCTTTTTTGTATCTATAACTAGTCATGGCTGGTTAATCAAGAGATGCCGATAATTGATTCAGTTGAGCATTACCACACCCTGCCGCTATCATCCCCGAAACTGCCATTTTATTTAAATTTTCTGATGAATTCTTTATGGTGAAATCTTTTTTTGCATAGTAAGCATACAAATGAAAATTCCGATGACAGGCAAGACTGTTTTTCTGATACCAGTTTTTCTGATCCATTGTATAGATATTTCAAATAGTTTATCAAAAAAAAATGTCAATTATTCTGTGACCAGTCACACTGCTGTCTATTACATCCTGAAACAAGATAAATAACACATATTTAATTCAGTAACACTCAGTTTTTTTTTTAGTAGAATTATACTTAACTACAGAACAAAATAGACCAGTTATTGACCACAATTGACCACAGATGTGATAGATGACAAAAAAACAGATTCCTGATCAAGATTCAATCTTCGAAAAATCATAACTCACATCATTATTTTCAGTCTCTATTTCATATAGTTGAAGCCCACCATCGTCGCTGACTTCCACTGAGTGCTCGATGTCATCGTCATGTGGTCTCCTCCTCGAAATAATGCTTAACCTAAAAATAAATAAAACGGTAACTATTGAAAGCAAATTACTTATTATGAATATTTTAATTTTTTTTACTAGGTATTTGAATTGCAAAAAATCTAAGTGGGACCATAGGCATTCCACAATCGGTAAACTGCTGAATTACGTAAAATTAGTTTTATGTGTCTGACTTTCACCCAGGTAGCTGTTAAGGCAAAGACTGAGTGTTTAAAGCTAAGATTGTGCAGTGTTACATTCCTTTTGCCACCACTTATAATCCTTGAATGCTTTATCTTTATAAATTGGCAAGAAATTCGCAATTTTCCACGATAATTTGGGGGGACTTAAAATAAGTTACAAAATAATTTAGTCACCTTTTTTTTCCAATAACTTGGTAGTTGGAAATTGTTGATCGTCCAAATTTAAATATGACATTGGCGCATCTATATTTTGTTCTTCTGTTGCTGATGTTTCGCATGTATACGAAGTCAGCTCTGGTGCTGTGATTTTGTCGGATTGGTTTGCGCTGTAAAATAAAATTTGTATCTAAATATTCAATGAAAACCAAAACAAAAGTAGCAATGTAAGAAATAATTAAAACCTACAAAAATACATGATAAGGTTTGAATTGTTTTTTTTTATTGGTTTCCTATCTGAAATATATTTTCCATGAAGATGCTTTATTAAACTTATTCGCACATGTGATAATTACAAAGTCATTGACACTTAATTAATTCATAATTCCTTATTGAACACAGTTATTTAAAAAGATACATTAAGTGAAAACATATGTACAAAGGCGAGCTTATCTCTAAAAAGAGATTTCTTCCGGCAAAACAACGCATGACTCCCAGAACATTTATCAAGAAATTTTATTTTACGAGATTAATTAAGGCATATAGTTTGCTTACCCATTTTTTTCCAAAAAGTTGGTAGTTGGACATTGTTGGTCGCCCAAATTTAAATATAATAATGGCGACTCCATCGTTTTGTTTTCCATCGCTGCTGTTTCGCATGCATGCTCTAATGTCAGTCCTGGCGCTGTCATTTCGTCGGATTGATTTGCTCTGTAAAATAAAATTTGAATCTAAATATTCAACGCAAACCAAACCACTAAAGGTTTTTAGCAACATTTGACGCAGACGCGACAAAGTTCAAAATATTTATAATTTACAGAATCAGTTTCTACATTTCAATTATTTTTTCCACGAAAATACCTACGCTCACAAAGTCAATTCTATAGACCATATTTTTTGGAACCAACCATGAAAACGCGAAAAAAATAACAGCTCCTCATTACATTTCCGCCCATTAGGTAGGTATTGCACTTCTATGAAACAGCTGACGTTTATTACGTGATTTCGAGGTTTGCCCTAAGAAAAATATGTTCTATGATGTAGGTCTCTACAAATATCTCTACCTACACGTTTTATGCATCGAAAATGGGATGAATATAAAGACATGAATACTTACTTTTTATTTTCCCTCATTTGACGAGCACTTTCTCTTAGATGTTTCAAGTGGTTGGTTTTGTTTACATTTCGTTTGATTCTGTTTCTATTCCCCATATCGACAATGTAATTAAAACCTGAACGTTATTTATTCACTTATTAAAAACTTCCGAGTACCGATTACCGACACAGGACTATCTTGGACAGAGGTCACGGGCTAACTGGGTGGGAATACGAATCTAAACGAAAGTGACAGCGTTAATTACTACCACATAGGATAAAAAGAGAGCGTAAACAATGCGCTTGACTCAAACTAAGATACACGTTATCGCCAAACCACATAAAAATTGTTTTAAAATAAACCACATTACTTTTTCAAAAATATTTTTCGGGAGAATTTACGAATACATAATACCTACATTTTGAATGCAATTCCGCAATGAAATTACTTAGGATTTCAGAATTACAGGAAAAAATAAAACAATTTAGAGGTATTTTCGTAATTAAATTCTATCGAGAAAATTGTATCCAATCGCGTTTTCCTTTTGTGAGAATCTTAATCAAATACTCAATAAACGTTAACCCAAATATCAAATCTGTAGATGACTTTAAAGTGGAGTAAATGGATTTGAAATAAACCCCATTTTTGTTTTGTATCGTCTTAAGAGAAATCCGCCGCGTCGCCTCACGGAGTCGAAGGTATAGGATAGGTCTTGGAGACAGACTGACCCAAGCACTTCCTTTCGTTCAAACTTCGGGTGCCGTCGGAACTAAAGACGACGTTCTTGGCCAAGAATTACTGGTCAGAGGGCATTGTATACCGACGCTTTTGGGAAAGCGAAACCGACCAGGAAGAAAATCCCTTACTAGGCTTGAGAATTTGTGTTCTTTATAAACTATTATGCATCTCTAGTTTAAAGGTATTTATAGATATGGGTTCTTATTAACCTGAAACATAAATCATTACAAAAAAACTAATAAAAAAAATAATAATATATAAATGGTCTTCTATGGCTAAAATCTTTATAATAATAACATCAAGGACCGTGACCTTTAATTTTGTTTAGAAGCAGTTGGCGTAAGCCCGTGTGACAGAAAAAAACACTTCTTAAAACAAGAGTGAAATGAAAAATTCTGAAACATATAATAATAATAAATATTAGAGGACAATCTTACAGAAATCGAAGTCCATAGTAAGCTCAATAAGGCTTGTGTTGTGGGTACTAGACGACGATATATTTAATACAGATAAGTAATTATGTTAATACAAAGAAAACATCCAACACTAAGAAACGATTATGCATGCTCATCACACAAATATTTGGCCTTACCGGGATTCGAACCCAGGACCGTCAGCTTTGTAGGCAGGGTCACTACCCGCTAGGCTAAGCCGGTCGTCACGTTTATAATGGCTACATATAGCTTCCACAAGGCCGGTCTCTTGGAGATTACCTTTTTTCACAAAAAAATATGTAATAAATACATTCCATTTTTGATCGATTTTCTTTAAATCAGATCGAAGACATGCGGTTCGATCCGCGGAACGGATCTAAAAGTTATGAGGATTCGAGAAATCGATAGTTACAATAGTAACTATCGGATCGCACATCCCTACACTATTCACAAAAAAAAAAATAGTGATGGGGTAAATAACGATATTTTATCAATAAAAATAACGTTGTTTACCCCCATGATTTGTTGATTAAATAATAATAAATGCGGCTGGTGAGGAGTTTTACCTACAAGTAATATTTTTTGGCATATAGAATATTGTTAGTCCATGGTCGTCACAATGACCACACCGTTCTTGCACTTTTATTTGCCGGGCAGCTAAAATATTAAAGAGCAACTTTTAATAGGCATCTAATATATTAGCACCAATAAATTTAGATAAGCATAAAAAATTCGATAACATAAAATTAAAAAAATGCCAGGAAAATCAAATAACAAAAAAAAATGCACGCAAATTTAAATTATAGGTTGGCTACTAAAAATAACTTGGCATCTAATATTGTAAACACACACCTTCTAAAGACAAGTTCCTGATAAAAGTATTAGTTTATGTGACTGTTACGAGTACGTAATTAGATGTTGCTCTGACTGAATTCACAACAATGGCACAATTGTTTTTATGTTATGAAGATGTTACAAATATGTTAATACTTCGTTAAAGCCTGTAACGGTAGTTATGAATGGAAATATACAGTGTGTTACTTGCAGCTGGGTTTTTAATTAAGGTCGTTAAAATAACGTGTGTCTGTAACGTAACCATAACATTAATTTAATTAATAAATTAAATTTCAGAGTTTGTTAAATTTCTAACAAAATTTTAATTGCCCGCAATGTAAAGCACGCAAGTTACTTACTTACTTAGTTGTCGTGCCTGTCACACTGTCACACTATCGACATGCCTTGCACCAAGTAATTCAACGACATGAGTTACGACTATTAGGCAATACGTCTACTACATTTAAGCTGCAAATTTATAAAGTTTAATTGTGGAGTTAATTAACATAATTATGATTTACTAATACGTGCAAACGATTGTTAACGGAGCATGTTATTATCAGTTTTAATAAATGCCCACATGCCGGTAAGACTGTATAATAATAATAATAACAAATGTAGCCCATTAATGTCCCTGCCGAGGGGCACATGCCTTTACCCGGATATAAGTAAGATTAAGCCATACTCCACCACACTGGCTCAGTGCGGGTTGATGAGGGTTTTACCATGTAGCGATAGTAACCGGGACCTACAGCTTTACGTGTCATCCGAAAGACTGAACTTCTGATACTGTACTTCAGATAATTAATTATCAGGTCAGATTTCGAACCTGCTTCCCTGTAGGAGAAGCAAGCGTGAAACCCATTAGACCACGGAGCTCATATGAATAGAAATAAAAATAATGAAAGGCAGTAAAATACGAGTGTGGGTTTATGAAACGAGTTTGAACGCATCTTAAAGGGTTTATGATATGTGTGTAGATAATGAGATTGACAATATCTGTGCCGCTGCGGTTGTGGCTCTGCCTACCACGCGAGAGGTCCCGGGTTCGATCCCCGGCCGGGGATAGAGAAAAATAATCCCCAGGTCTTGGATATTTATATGTGTGTGACGTCGCTGTATCTGGTTCCCACGACACAGGGTATCCTAGTGGGCCAGAAGCTGTATTTGTTCCTGTAGGTAAATGTATTGTTGAAAATATTTAGAGTATACTAGTTTGATTTATATTATCGCGTGATAAATTATTTAACTGGTTTTAAACACTGCGGCAAGCTGCCATTCATCATTTATATGCTATAGATAGATATTTCCAGATACCGCAAGCAAGGGTCTCTCAGACCTCTCGTCATCAGTTACGTTACACAATATCCATGACACCGAAGTTTAAGAATCTGAGTATATAAAGTATCTGTGACACATTTTGGGCATTTTAATTTGTCAAACTAGTCCGTCGAAGTAAATATTATTATATTATTATTAGACTTTATGTAACCAAGGGCCTTAACACATATTTTGAATATTGTATTTCACAAAATAACCACTCGCACATCTGTTGGTAGGACACTACGAAAAGTTAGCAGGATGTAGATGAACTTAAATTTAAGTCGATGTTTGAGTAAAAATTAAGGATGGCGCAAACAATCAATCAAACAATCAATTAAACTTTTTGATGTTTTTACGGACTGATTTCTGAAAAAAGAGCTTTGCGATTGCCAGGAAAGCCAAACACATATTTGTTTAACAAGATATTTAGATCGAAACTTTGACTTTTTGTTTTAACACTTTGAATGCCACTTCCGCATTGCGTTGCGTATTAGGCACCGGGGCGTGGTAAAAGGTCCTAGCAAAGTATATGAACTGAATGTATCCGGCATTGGACAAAGGACTGTGACGGCATTGCGCTTGGATTATCAATAATCCGTTAAGTTATTGCCGCTTTTTCGTATTGCTAACGGTAATGTTTTTATCTACTTATGAATATTTCTAAAAAGGAAAACAAAAAATTCGGCAACACAAAAAAAACAAAAAAACAAACAAAAACATTTACATACAGGCACATACATTGTTTCTGACCTCACACTAGGATACCCTGTGTTGTGGGAACCAGAAACAGCGACGTCACACACATATTAAACATCAAAGACCTGTTTTTTTTTTCCTTTACCCCAGCCGGGGATCGAACCCGGGACATCTCGCATGGTAGGCAAAGCCACAGAGGTCGTCAAACGTCAAACGTCACACGATTGAACCATTTTAATGTGGCAGTCAAAGGTCATGCTCGTTACCCTAGAGACGTCTTCCTGCGACTGAATGCTGAAGTGCGCTGTGCCGACGACGTACACCTTGCCGCCCGACGGAGCCTCCAGTACCGTCACCGTACTGGGTAGCCCGTCGTCCATCGGCAACTCGGGGACTCCTGTGTGGCGGCAAACGTACTGTTCACTACACCTATCATTTTTATTGACACACTGTATTCGCCGCAAAGTCAACTTGGCACCCGTGAGGAAGGCGTTTCCCCTCCCTCTCTCGCTGGCTCTCGCCCTCGACGCTATGACGCCATCAGAAGGAGGTGACAAGTTAACTATGGCGTATAGAACATACATTCCTTTGGTACAACACAACGAAACTTTAATTGGAACTTACATAATTATTGTAAGGCCCCTATTACAACTATCATGTATATCTATGATGCAAGATATTGCAAGTAAAGATATATCTTTACTTTATATATGTATCTATCTTAATATATCTTTCACAGACAACTCGTGAAGGTGAGAGAAAAATATCTATCATAGGGCCAGATCTTTTAATACACCCCTAATGTTCTTGTATGTACAGACAAACACATTGTTCTGGTCCAAAACTGAACTGGAACTGTGTCGCGAGAAACAGAAACAGCGTCATCAGAAACGTAAACATCTGAGACCGAGGATTTCTTATTCTACATTAATAACTGATTACTGTTTCTTCGATTCTGGTCGAAAGAAGAAAATTACCAAAATTAATAGAGAAGAATGAGTTTTCAGCGAGTGAAAAATTACTACAGATAAAACTCACCTTCTACATCACACTCAGGATTTGAATCTCCTATCTGATAATCAGACGAGCTTTCTTTCTTTGGACGAGGTGTCGATGTGGCAGGATACTTTGGTTTCTCTGGAAAAAAATGCAGTAAAGTCAATGAATACACACTCATTCCATTTCAATTTATGCCAGAATGGTTGAGAGAAAACAAAAGGGTTTGCAGTAATTTTCCTGGCTGCAAGACCCACTAATAAAAGTTATGCAAAAACATGAACTACGATTGTTAGTATTTTTATTTTATGTTCTAGACATATTTTTTTACACACTTTTTTTTATATATATTTTTCTTTTAAACAACATTTTATGACTGTAAAGATTCCTTTATGTAGAAGGGTCAAAGCTAGACTGACTACTGTTACACCCTAATATGGAGAAGCCCTTGTAATGCTTCACATATATGCAGTAGCTTATTGGATTAACTTCACCGACACCTAAGATTATAATAATTAATTCTTAAATTTTATTAGTTTTTTCTGCTGTCAACTGTCAACCAGTGCTCCCGAACATTTAACAGTTTTTTCAATCCCAAATAACAGTTTTATACCCAAAAATTACTCCAAAGTGATGGTGAAGTGCTAAAGACCATGTAGGAATGTTATCCAAGTGCAAAACTAACTACAACATTACAATCAGTGCTGCAATCGCAGAACCCTTTTTGTGCACCTACCCACCAGATAATTTGTATTTTATGGCTGCGTCCCAAAACCTTTTGAAAAATAGGCCTTAGCCATCATGACTTTTGCTACGATTCCAGGAGTGTTGCCATAGCGCCGAAATAAAAAACTACCAAATGATAACAAGTGATGACCGATACCAACTCCGACATGTCCTCCGAATCCAACCACAACAACCTGGCTACACAACAAAAGCCAGATATGATTGGAAGCAAGACTCTTGTGCATACAGTCTTACATTCTAGTCTGTTTATAAAAAGAGACCAAAGTAACTCTGTTGGCAGCATACCAAATAATGATAATGCCGACGGCAAAACTCTACAACCTGCTGTCATTGACTTGTCAACAGCTTTATTTATTTATTTATTTTTACATTAATTATTATTTGGGCTCTTACAGAAAATTCCAAATAAATATAATAATAATAAATAATAAAAATACATGCCATAACCAAACCAACAATGATGGACATCAAATTAACATAAGGGCACCTTCCTCCTGGCATGAGTGCCGTTGTCAAAACAATCGCAAAAAAGAAAAAGGGCAAACACACCCCCACCAGAAACCCCAACATTCAATAGTTTTGATGGTCTACAAATTGAATCCACAAACAATGATGAAAAATACCCACAAGCCCAACCTAAGGCAAGTAAACCACCACCAATTGTTCTCTAAGGCATAGACGATGTAAATAAATTATCAGAACTACTGTAAACTGTGGCAGAAACAAATGAATTCACCTACAAGGTGGTGGACAGGAACCAACTTAGAATCAGCACCATCGAAATTGCTGATAATATAAGAAAATTATCACCCTTTTTAGACAACATGGCCTCATAGACCATGCTTCAACCATAAAGATCAGCGATGCTACAGGCTGGTCATCAGAAACCTGCCTCACACGACTCCATTAGACTCAATAAACGCTATGGAAACCAGTGGAAACATTGATACCGAAGAAAGTATCAATGTAAAATTTGGGCTAGATAAAAGGCAAAAAGGATTTGTCAAAATAAGGATGCAACGCAAACGCAAACGTTCATTTGCACCACTCCAAAAGTACTTAATTTATCCAGACCCAGCGTCGTGAAATATATAGCGGATGTTGTAGAATATAGAGTGGAGTGCTGTCGAGTTTAGGAGTAGTTTGTAAGAAGTTGAGTAGGAGCGTCAATATACTGTCTCCTTCGATGGAAACTTTGCTAAACTTTACTTCCAACTACCTGCTAACTTTAAAACACCTGTGAAGAACGACGGCACCAGCTGGGTGCTCTCAGCTCTATGTGTGTTGAGAATATCCGTGAGCTTAGTTCATTTAATTATCCGACAAACACAAAATTGGGGATTTATGCGTAAACCTTTTCTCTACCTTTTTTGTAAACTTAATAATATAATAATAATAATTTCTTTGTTGCACACAAATCATACAAAAAAACAAGAGTTACATAAAAAAGTGTAGAAAGGCGAGCTTATCTCTAATAAGAGATCTCTTGCATACTACCTATAACTTTAAAGAGAGAGGTAATGCTTCTTCACACGACTTTTAAATATATTCAGAGTAGGACTGTCCCTGATGGTGCAGGGCAGTGCATTCCACAACCGAATGGCCCGGGGTCTAAACCCGTTACCATAGAAAGCGGTGAAGATTTTTAGGTAACAATCATCACCGCTTCTTACATCTTTACATATAATAACATCTCATCAACATCAAGTCCAGGTGGACTGAAAAACAAAGTTGCCAAGGACTTAAAGTACATCTACCACCAAGCAGTCACTATTGAAGGTCCTCGGAGGAAGAAGACACTTGTCCAATGTATTATTGACTACTTCTTGAGACCTTACAGATGTGTGAAATGTGCACAACCGCATAAAACATCAGAGTGCCCAAACCGCGATCGCATCTCTCCTGCCACTTGCGCGTTATGCCAAGGGTAAATTACAAAGGTTGCGAAGTATACAAAGATATAATATCAAGAAGAGAATATAGATACCCAAAAATACAACAAACGAGAAAAATAGACAAATGGCCATAAGAAGAACCACAGGCAGGAAATACTAATGAAAAACCAAGCAAGAACAACCGTTCATACTCTGAGGTACTCAAGCCACCAAATAAAGAAAACGCACAACCTGAAGTAGACAAACAAACAACAAGCCAAACCATAGAATACTTACTTCTAAAACAGGCAGAGAAACTCGAACTGATTATTCAACAAATGGGCACGCTATGCTCATCCCCAACCTCGTCAACAAGATATCACCGTGAATCCACTACTAATAGCAACATGGAACATCAATGGATTATCCCCAAATAAGGACGAAGTAGAAACATTCCTATATCTTCATCACATTGACAATCTACTGGTTACAGAGACCCACTTCAAAGCAAACAGTAGAATTAACATTCAGAACTATAACATTTACATCTCAAACCATCCGGATGGGACTGCACACGATGGTTCTGCGGTTATCATAAGGTTTTCCATAAGACATTTTGATTTGCCTTAATTTCAAACCCCAGAGATCCATGGCACTACCATATGTATAGAGGACAAAAATGGAGACTTCAACATTTCGTCTGCTTACTGTCCCCCGAGACGTGGTTTTATATCAGAATAACTTTTTACAACGTACTTTCAAACCCTGGGCAATCGATTCATAGCCGGTGGTAATAGGAATGCCAAACACACACACTGGGGCTCCAGACTCACCACCACTAGAGGAAGAAAACTGAAGAAATCTGTGGATTAAAATCATCTCAAAACACACACATTATGTGAACCTACTCACTGGCCAACTGATCCTCACAAACTTACGGATATCAAAGACTTCTTCATAACCAAAGGTTTGCCTCTTCTGTTCTTTAAGATCGAGACCTGTCTGGTCGAATCGTCAAACGTTCCTATTATACTAACTGCCAGTGCAACAGTGCTATACCGTCAGAAACGAGCAGTATTTTACAATAAGCTTACTGACTGGTACTCGTTCCGGGATATTGTAGAAGATACTCTAAACTTAAAAGTGATACTTAAAACAGGAGAAGACTTTGAAGCTGCTACAAAGGACCCGACAAGTATAATTCAGTCTGCCTGCTGGAGGAGTACACCTGTATCCAACCGATTGTCGAGAAGCAAAGAGGTCCCATACGAAAAAAAAACGGCCAAGTGCGAGTCGGACTCGCGCACGTAGGGTTCCGTACCACCGTACAATGGTAGGGATGGTGTGGAGTGAATATTTTGGATTTACATAGCAAAATGTTGTTTATAAAGTTATTGGTGCGCGTACTTTCACAGTCCATGTACATAACCAGGTGCATTCATTCATAAGTTTGTATGTGGTATTGAAAGAATTGTTGTATGGGAGCCCCCTAAAATGTTAATTTTATTCTGTTTTTTAGTATTTATTGTTAAAGCGACAACAAAAATACATCATCTGTGAACATTTAAACTGTCCAACTATCACGGTTCATTGAGATACAGCCTGGTGACAGACGGGCACACAGACACACAGAAAGACAGCCAGCGGAGTCATAGTAATAGCATCCCGTGTTTACAGTCGACATCCGGATGACAAAGCCGCATTTAACATCTGGAAACTAAAGAGCCTAATTTCGGATGCAAACAACGTTACTGCTCAAGCACATCTCGAATCGCTAACTGCAAACTAAAAAAACGGACTACTCTCTCTCGCGTGCTTATATAAATTCAACCAGCCGCAGAAAACCAAACCAACTATAAGAAAGCAAGGGATTCTCTGGGCTAGCACAGATCAAGAGAAAGCGGATGCTTTTGCCAACCATCTAGCAAAGATCTTCATTTCCAACGAGAAACATCCTGAAACAAATGAAGACGATATTGATGAGATCTTGGCACAAGATTTTCAGCTAGATGTACCTCTAAGAATAGTAACATATCAAAAAGTTAACAGGACCATTAGATGCATGGATGGCCAAAAGGCACTTGGGTTTGACCTAATCGACAAAAATACCTTACAAGAACTACCACATTTAGCAATTATATTCCTCACCACGCTGTTTAACTGCATGCTTAGGGTATCATACTTTCCTGCATTGTGGAAGGTGTCACAAACAATTATGACACACAAAACGGAAAAACTCCCACATCAAGTCACCTCTTGCAGACCCATAAGCCTTCGAGAAAATCTTGCTTCGTTCAAAAGGTCTACAATACCAGACCACCAGTTTGGATTTATACAGGAACATGCCACAATTGAGCAAACCCACAGAGTGTGTGATGTCATCAGAAAATCACTGGAAAGAAAGGAATACTGTTCCTCAGACTTCCTTGACTTTCAACAGGCATTTGATAGAGTGTGGCACAGAGGGCTGTTATGCAAGGTAAAACACCTTTTACCCCACTCATTCCATGCCATCTTGGAATCATACCTATCCAATAGAATTTTCCAGATCAGGGAAGAAGAATGCACATCTACATTCCACGACATACACGCTGGAGTCCAGCACAATTGAAGAGTAATCCCAATGGTGTATATTACCTCTAAATACCACCATCACTCAAAAATCTGCTCATACTCAATGACTGATCGCACGATAGAATATTAACAAAAAAATAGTTTTCATACACTTTGGTGTGTTTTACGACATAGGCCTCCTCCAAATCGCCTCGTAAAACTGTTTCTGAATTATTACTACTTCAATCATATTTTAGCAATAAGTGACGTAAATAAATAAATTTAAAAACCCGACTGCGGTAGACAAGCACAATACAAGGAGATAAGACTTAAGGTAATTATTATTGAGATTCGATAAAAGTCCCGGGAGCAATTGAATCTAATACGGCGGACCTCAAGACGATGTTCCTGGCGAAAGATTACTGGCCGGAGGGCATCGTTTACCGACGCTACAGGGAAGCGAGAACCAAGATTAGATAATATTTTGTGTGTGTTTTTATGATAAATTATGTATGGCTAGTTATAAGGTATTTATAGATATGGGTTTATGTTAACCTGAAATAAAGATTATTATTATTATTATTATTATTATTTCTTTCTTCTTCTCTCCTATTCATAGGAGGTTATTTCACGGCACGGGCCTAAGCTAAGTGCATAGTGATCTTGAATGAATTATTAATATGAATTATTATTATTATTATTACTATATTTTTATGAATTTTTCATTTCACTCTTGTAATAAAGAGGTTCTGATACACGGGCTTACGCCAAGTGCTTATCTACTAAAGATCACGGTCCTTGCCCATGAATTTCCGTACAATTCTACATGTATTTAGTATTGTTGCTTTTTGAAGAAGTATGTGTGTGGATCTGGGTATATTTAGTGTTTTGAGACTAGTGTGTAATGTGTATGGGATGACTCCTGTGGATGAGATGACTATTGGGATGGTTTTGACAGATTGTACCTGCCATTGTGTTTTAATTTCAATGGCAAGGTCTGTGTATTTTGTGTTTTTTTCTGTAAACGTTGTGGTAAGGTTGTGTGTATTTGGTATGGCTATATCTATGAGAAATACTGTTTTGTTTTGTTTATCGTGGAGAGTTATGTCAGGCCTGTTGAAATGAATAGTTTTGTCTGTAATTATAGTTCTGTCCCAGTAGAGTTTAAAGTCTGTTGATTCTAAAACTGTTTGAGGTGTGTATTTATAGTAGGCTGTTTTTTGTGCAATCAATTTGTATCTGAATGCGAGGTGTTGGTGTATGATGGCTGCAACTTGGTCGTGGCGATGTTTATAATCTGATTGTGCGAGTGATCTGCAGGCTGATATGTTAAGTCTTATCTGCTTGTTTTGTGATTATCCCTTCCCCTGTGAGTACCGCTGTCGGGATTTTTAGTTTTTTTTAATCGTCATTGATTTCCTGCGTTTAGTAAACATTTTCATACTCGAGGCTCGTGAAAAAGTGTTTTAGCCCGCACATTAAATCCACCATTTTTATATATTTTTTAAATGTTTATGTACCCAGTCACATTAGACCCATCAAGACAAATCTAATGACGTATCATATAAAAACCACCACCGCTTTAGCCACCGCTTACTGGCTAGTGGTGGGTCTGTGTAGGTGAAGGATAAAGGGGGTGAGCGAAGCGAAGTCCCAGTATCAAAAGCGCCTACGATACACAAGTACGAACTCGTGGCCAAAGTTCTGCAGCAAAATCGAGAGCTGCGCGCCGGCGAACAGGGTAAGGAAGGTTCTATGCCAGCAATCCAATCAAACCCTTGGATCCCTGAGCATGTCAGATAACACACTCATCAACAATCCAGAAGAATCAGAATGTACAGACACACTTACCTGACTGTTAATTATCCTTAATAATTAACAGTCAGACAGTCACCTGGACGGAGGAGGAGACTTCACCGACAAAGGAGCATTGGGAACTTACACTCGAGGTAACTATCAGTCAACCCACAAAAAATAAAGGTGGACAATCAACAGCTTTAACTCGTTTTAATCGCCGCGACTGGATGGCATATTCCCGGCTTTGTTAAAGTAGGGAGGAGACCAACTAGTTCTGGCAATAACCACTGTCATGGTGGCATTTCTGGCACACAGATATGTACCGAGACACTGAAGAAAGGCGACCACTCGGATTCTTAATCCTATAGACCAATCAGCCTTATCTCGTTCCTGCTGAAGAGGGAGAAGGCCCTGAGAAACATACCCTTGCATCAAAATCAGCACGCCTACAGTCAAGGGAAATCTACAGAATCAGCTCTTCATTCTGTTATTTGCAAAATTGAAGAAGCCATCAACAGTAAGTCTATGTGCCCAGGAATATTCATTGACATTGAAGGAGCCTTCGACAAGACTAAATTCACTAGCATAACAACAGCACTGGTAAAACACCGAGCGAATGCAGTTATGGTGGAGTGGATCGGTAATATGTTGAGAAAGAGTCATTAAACTCACTTTAGTCGAATCTCAACACGCATTGGTAGCGAAGGGATGTCCCCAGGGCGGTGTCCTTTCGCCTCTGTTTTGGAACTCTCTTTGCGAACGACCTCATCACCAGACTGAACGCACTAAACTATTACACGGTACGATATGCCGACGATATAGTGATACTAACAAGTGGAATCGTCACATGCACGGTATGTGATATCTCCCAAGCAGCACTGCGGATCGTGGAACGCTGGTGCACAACTAACAAACTATCAGTCAACCCAAATAAGACGAAAATGGTAATTTTCACCAACAAGCGCAATCTGGGCAACTATTGACCACCCAGGTTGTTTGGTACGAGCTATAATTTGCTGCTGAGGTAAAGTACCTTCAAAGAAAGAGTAAAGAGGTGTAATACTGGATAGCAAGCTAAATTGGAGCAACCATCTAAGCAACAAGATTGATAAAGCAACAGTCACATTTTGACAGTGCCGAAGAATGGTAGGTAAGACCTGGTGCTAACCCCAAAAACCACCCTTTAGCTTTACTCAGCTGTCATCAGACCTATAATAAGCTATGGCGCAATAGTCTGGTGGCAACAAACCAAGCTATCCACGGTCAAAGCAATATTACAACAACTCCAGAGGCTAGCCTGCATGGCAGCAACATAATGCATGAGGACCACACTCACTGCGGATACTGGATCTACCGCCGCCGCCGCTACACCTCTTCATCAGACAGGAAGGAGGCGGCTGCAACAGCGGTGCACCTTAAATAACCTGTGGAGACATGCTAGGGTACCCCACACCGAACTAATCAACGAGTACATAGGTGAGGAGCCGCTACTAGAAGCGGCCACTGACGGGATACCCAAGCAATATGTCTTTGAGAAAAATATAAATACAACTGCATGACGACCCTTGGGAGGGCCTCAATCAAAGAGAACTAAGTATTTTCACAAACGGTTCTGAATCAAACACAGGTACAGGCGCCGGGGCATTGTCGGAAGATCGAAATATGAGAAAATCTGGTGATTTGATTTGGGCACCTAATGATGTTTCATTAGGTGCTCACAACACCATCTTCCAAGCCGAGTGTATGAGCACCATATTGGCTACTACTGCAAGCAAGCCAGACAGGTCCTCCCGATGATCAGGCCTGGATTATCATGTAAGCTTCTAAACCTAAAGAGGTCATAGCTCCGCTTGGTAACCGGAGCGATGATTGGACACGCATTGCTAAACAAACACTTACACACTCTAGGTGTTACAAAAAGCCCACTGAGCAGAGCCTGCATGGAGGTCGAGAAGACAGCTACCCATGTCCTGCTGGAATGTTCCGGCGTGGCTATCCACCGAGCAACACACCTGGGGTTGCCGAGGTCGCCCCAGGAAGTCGTCGGCAACATCAAGGGTTTGCTAGGCTTCAGACAGGAGCTGGGTTGGCAGGAGTAGTGCCCCCAACCCACACCACTCAAAATAGGTGCAAATTGAAGGCGTCGAGTTGCGGAATATCGGGATAAACCCACAATAAACTTTAAACTATATATAAACCTTTGTATATTATGTTGAACTTGTAAGAACAAAAAAATCCAATGCTTGTCTTTTATTTTATGTTACATGAATCAAGGTTTTCAAGTTGCTGTTTTTAGATTTCTTCAGTAGTTCTGTCAGTAAAAACCAGTATTTTTGCAAAGCAAAAACAGGATTTACAGTCATAGTCATGCATGGCCTTACATATCTTTGGATTAACCTACTGACGTAATTTCCGCTCTGATGGTGTTCAACATAAGATGGCGGATTGCTGTATTTTGTTGTTTTATATTATGAAAAATGTTACTGGTGGTTATGTAGACCTCGCGTGCCCTCCTCCTGCCAAACGATACTAGATTCTAACCAAAAGTAAATAAAATAGTAAACTATAAATAGTACGAAAATAAACTAGTAAATAACTTGATAATCATGCTTTGCCTTATAATAAGAGTGGTAGGGTTATAATCAGGGACCGAGCCCCTACTATATTTAACCCCTTTAACCCCCCTCCTCCTGCCAAACAATTCTAGACCCAACCCATAACTGTTTCTGAGTGACTATTTGTTTTAACATGTTGAACACTGCATGAGATTTCGAGTTTTTCCATAGACCCACTAGTGCATGAAAATCTCACCCATATTCTCTTGTGATGCAGGATTAGTTAAATTCTTATGAGCATCGCCTCCCCCATCCTCCGCTGTGATAAGCTTCATGCTTTCATTGATGACATTGTACTGGCTTTGAGCTCCCTTGGGTTCAGCTCTGCTGGTATCCTTCAACAATGCATCAGCCACATCCATATTTGATAATGATGAGCCTGAAATGATGTTTTAGTAATTGTGAGTCTCTTGTAGAATTGAGATTGGTAAAGATCTCTAATTAGTACATATTGGTTTTCTTATACATTTGTGGTTTTATAATTATTACGTGTTGCAGAAAATTTATCAGATGTGGATAAATAAGCCGCACACCACAACAATTTCTTTTGGACACGACGACAAAGTAAAATGAAACATGCTATATAAAATTACCAACTTAGTATTAGTACAGTAACTGAACAGTTTCTTCACTAGGGAAATTATTACTTATCTTATGCATTTATTGCTACTAATTGATAGAGAATACCGCAATAAACTGAATAACAACAGAAAATGCAGAATACTAACCAGCAGCTGACATCACATCCATCACTCCCACTGACTGACTGACGTCTGACACTTACCCAACTTTTGTTTCTTTTTTTTGTGAAAGTTCACAGGATTAAAAAAAATACCGAATGATTGACAGAATTTATTGAAGTATTGATGCAACCCATACAGCAAGATAAAGCTGCCATCTTTGTCTTACTACGGCAAATTGTATATTCTTATCCTGCTGTCATTATTCATTTCATATATACCATACAAACGGAACAAGTTCCCCTATTACATCACACACAATTCATATTTCCGATCCAATCCGTTTCACATCTTTAATTTTGCTAGTTTTGCTGCTCAACAGAAATAAACTGCGAAAATGACTGCCTGGAGGCAAGCCGGTTTGAAGTAAGCCCCCAGAAACCCTAAACTTTATTTGTAAATTGTACAATTACTTTCTGATGCATATGCAATATTTCAGTTACATAAACTACTCTACCATCGCCGCGAAGGTTCTCCGAAAGTCCCTGAAGTCGGAGCTTCGCGTTGAGGCGCTAAAACGTGATGCATCCCATGTCAAAATCACCCCATGGAGCAATGGTCAGCCAGCTAGTAAGTATCTTTTTCATAACCTCCATCAGACAGTAAAGATGAGTAAAAAGGCTATTTACAATATGGACCGTCGCTTTGGTACTTCGTGATTTTTTCGTGGATCGGTCTCGATATAAGATGTAATCATGCAAAGTTTCTACATGCGGAGATTCTTAGTTTTTTTTCTTTTTTTTTTCTGGCTGTTAAAAGCCGAGTTGAAGACTAAAATGGTAGAGTAAAAACAGGTAAAACGCCTCTCGCCATTTCGTAAATGTCAACTTTAGTCATTGTATGTTGCTCTTACAGTCAATATGGTCTTCCTGTCTGAAATAACAATATGTGACTACCATGGCGTCTCCGTTGCCGCAAAAGCAACTGCAGAAATAAATCTGTTGGCAGTGCTGCTGAAAAATGGTCCGAAAATGTTCACCTATCAATGGTGATGGTGTTACACCTTATGTACGCATTGAGCGAGAAGTTGAGCTACAATGATGCTGCAAAGCAACTAAGAGCAGAGGACGAACCAGTTCTGTCTGCAAGAACAGTTGCGGGTTGGTACAGTTACTGCAGGGAGGCTATTGCAGTAAATGCACTGGAACACCAGGAACATGAGAATAAGATTGGCGGATCTAACAAAATAGTTTAAATTGACGAATCAAAGTTCATAAAGAGAAAATACAACAGAGGGTATCGTATTTTAGGCTACTGGGTATTGGGGATGATTGAAGATGGCAATGATGATCTTCGACTGGAAGTGTCCCGATGATGAGCACAGTGCAGAAATATTGGTACCACTAATATAAAAACCTAAACATGTTTTTGGCTCCAATATCCATACAGATTATTGGAGAGCATACATGAGCTTTCCTCAGCATGCATATACCAGTAGAGGGGTGAATCACAGTGATCCCGTCAATAAGTTTTCGGCACCAGATGGGACACACCAGATGGGAATTTAATCCCAGTGGCAGGGGTTAAAGTTATTTTGTATGTACATATATAGATTAGATTAATAATAAGGTAGTGCCTCCACAGCCGGCTCCGGCCGCCAAGTTAGTAGCCATAAACACTGCAGTAGCTTAGCTACTTAAAACTAGTATGTTTTGTTGTTCTTACATGTTCAACCTAACACGAAGGATAAAGGGGCTTCAGAGAGATTTTACCAATTGGTTGTGGTACTCCTGCTCCCGTATATGCCGACCCCGCAGGTTCACGCGGGAAAGTGAGGGACAGAGCTGTGCTCTCTATAAAGCTCTGTCCCTCACCTTTCGCGACAAACCCCCCCCCCCCCCTCCCCCCAGGAGGGGAGGTACCGGGGGGTGCCCCCAGAGGGTTGGTGGCTGGTACTGGTGGGGGTGGGGATGGGGGAGGGGTTCAACCAAAAATTACCTCAGGAGACCTAACATAAAAAAAATCAATCATATATTTCTCGAAACCTAAGCGTCTTCGCAGAGGGGGAGTGGTACTGGCGGGTTTCCCCCCCCCCCAAATTGACGCTCCATATTATAAATTTTTACCCAACACTCTTTTTTTAGGTATTCTTTCTCTTCAATTCAACTTAGGGGTTTGAAGAACAGAAGTCTGGTCAACTTAAGCAAAGCAAATCATCCTCTCCTCCTCCTCCCATCCTCTATTTAGGCTATCCTATCGCTATAATATGTATGCTTATTGTCTTTTCAAATTATTTTCAGTTGAGGGACAGTAAAATATCGGTGGTGTAAGTTGGATTGATCAAAAGGAGTTTTATTGCTAGATTTGTCTGCCAATAACTGTTTGTCTTTGCTAAATGTCTGAACAACGACCGTTAGCATGATTACCTAGAGTTGATCTTGTCCCTGTCACTAACACTTCTTTTCTGTCAAAGAATATTTTACTAATTGAAATAATCAATCTGTGTGTCAGCAATCCATTGAAGGAATGTTTTCAGTTTGAATTAGTAATATAACAATTTAGTTTTAGAACTAATAAGATTCCGTGCATACTGCGATTGATGCCATTTGAATTAAAAACAGCTTTGGGTTGGAGTTATCGACACTCTGACCCAGCTTTGACTAAACAGTCAATTACAACTATCTAATAAATTTATTAAATTTTCAGATAAACAAAATGCTGCCAAGTAGAAGAGATCAACTTTAAGAAGATAAGCTATAATCATATTTATGTGCTAGATTTATTTATAGATTCAAAAGCAACACTATCCGCAAAGTGATCATGTGAGATAGATCAGTGAAATCAAAATAAACAATATGTAACAATCATATAACGATTTTAATCTTACAACTTTTACAGGAATATTGGCTTCTTTTACTTTATCTCTAAGGTTTTTGCCCAATGGTGATCTTGGTTCAATGTCACGGATGTCAAATTGTGATGGGAAAGTATGACCTTTCCTCAGTTTCTCTAATGCATTCCATGCAATCATTGTTCCATTATCAGTGCAAACTTCTAGCGGTGGCCGAACCACTCTGTATCCAATATCTTTTCCTAAAGCTTGTAGTGCCTCGAAAATAAAATTGTTACAAGCAACACCACCAGAGACTACAAGAGTTCTACTGGTGAATGCAGGAATCATGTTTCTCTCTGTACAATAAAGTGCAGCCCTCTTAGTTCTGTGAACTAGATGTTCAGCAACTGCTAGTTGGAACCCTGCACATAGATTGCTTATCTCAGGTATCAATCCATCTCCTACAATCCCATGTTCCTCCTCTTTCTTTCGTAATTTTCGATACAGTGATTCTTTTAGTCCGCTGAAACTGAAATCACAATCTCTATTTTTGACCAGTGGCATTGGGAATTTGAACATAGCTGGGTCTGTAGCAATTTTGGCTGCTGACTCAATAGCTCCACCACCAGCCATGTCAGAATATGCAGGCACATTCCTCAGTTTCATTCTGCGAGAAGTTTTATCAAATGCTTCTCCTGGGGCATCATCTAAGCTCTCTCCAAGTAAATAAAAGTCATCCACATCATTTGCAACAGCTAAAAGGCAATGGCCGCCAGATATCAGAAGCGTCAGGAATGGAAAACTAATTTCAGAGTACATTCTCGCGACTAAAGCATGGGCCTCCATGTGATGAATTGGAATCAAGGGTTTATTAAAAGTTCTGGCGAGATGTTTTGCATACTTCACACCAATATTTAAACTGAAGACTAAACCTGGCTTTACAGTAACTGCAATATTATCAATATCCTTTATGTCCATCGAAGAAGCATTCAATGCTTCATTTACTGCAGATACTATATTGTCTCGGTGTAACTCTGAGGCAACCACAGGATTGATACCCCCATTTCTAAGATGCACTTTGTTTTGTGAGTATAGTGATTCTCCAAGCAGTTTTCCTGATCCATCTATAACTGCGCAACCTGTGTCGTCACATGAGGTTTCAATTCCTAAAACAGTCGAATCCTTGGAGTACGATGAGCATTTGCGAGATGCGAGCCAGGGTCTTGCGCACCTTTGGAGAAGTAATCTTCGTAGATACATTATACTTCGTTTTTCATACTTTGATAGTCTCGTCTACTCAGCACAACACCGTTCTCTTTACTTGATCCTTTATTTGGTTTATTTATATTTGTCAGACAAATTAATTCGAGACAATTATTTTATTACCTAACCGTTTTGAGGTTATGTTATGAATATGATTTCATTTTGGTGGGGATATATTATCTTTATTTTATGGCAATGTACGTCTCGTACTACTGCCAACTTCAAGTTTGTTTTATTTGTTTAAGTTTAAAGGTTAGGAATCGTGGGGGAACAGGAATGCACGGCCCCGTAATGCCCGGCCCCGGAGTGCCCGACCCCAGAATCGTGGAATTTGGGACGCCAACTCCGGGGCCGGACATTCCAAGCCGCACATTACTGGGCCGGGCTTCCGAGGCCGTGCACTGCCTGTTCAACACCGGAATGCCCGGCCCCGGAATTGTGGGACGTCTCTCATTGGCTGGAAATACTGGCTTCTGATTGGTCGAACATTTTCGATTTAACTTAGACGAATCTAAGGCCACGGCCATAGTAGTGAGGTTTTTTTGTAAGCAAGTTTAACATTTACTTGACACATATCATAACCTAAAAATTATTAATATTTCGTTAGTTTAACATAAAAACAAACTCAATACTGTTATTTGTTAAAAAAAAATAACACTGGGAAGACTGTGTTCAAGTGCATTATATTTATTGAGTCAAATTTGGCTAGAGTAGGTAATTGTGGCTAAATTTCAATTGGGTTATAGGTTAGGTTAGAACTTAGAAGAAGCAAAACCGAAGCGTAGCGGAGCGAAGCGTATGGGCCTGGAACTTCATACTTTTGTTTGACCCAAAATTTATATTTAATTCATTCAGGTGCATAAATCGAGCATCATCGAGTAGAAACAGAAATATATTATTTAAAACAAAGCTATGTTTCATTAATTTAACTAGAACTTAGTAAATAAAGTAGTAAGTAACCTATAATGATGCGGAAATGGCGGGCGGCGAGGTGATGTGTGTGTTTGTAAATGCCGCGCGCCGCCACCCGCGCCGCCTGCGCTTGGTGCGATCACACCTGCGACAAGTTCAGTCGAGTTTGCTGCGCAGCGCGTGCGTGCATACCTACTAACATACTCTTGTTTTGTTTGGATACTTGTGCTAGATACTATCAAACCACTTGACCGTAATTCGAAGCATAAACAATTGAGATAGGCATTTCTCTTTTCCTTTTCCCTAGATATTCGTGTATATAGCTCTGTCTCGCTCGCACATGACATCACCAGGGGAGGGGTAGCTCGGCCGATCATTGATTGTCGTCGACCGTCGCGTACACGGACCTACATCTCTCGCCGTTCCTTCGCTGCGCGCCCGCCTCGTCCTGCGGGGCGGTGGCGGCAATATGAGTCGCTGTTCACGCGCCTGCTCCAGCAGTTATTGGTGCAGCTACTTTTACACTTCATGAACATAACCAGGTGGATTCATAAGTTTGTATGTGGTAGGTGGGGGGGGACATGCCCACCCCCCCAAAGACCCTGAAACTTCATACTTTTGTTTGACCCAAAATTTATATTTAATTCATTCAGGTGCATAAATCGAGCATCATCGAGTAGAAACAGAAATATATTATTTAAAACAAAGCTATGTTTCATTAATTTAACTAGAACTTAGTAAATAAAGTAGTAAGTAACCTATAATGATGCGGAAATGGCGGGCGGCGAGGTGATGTGTGTGTTTGTAAATGCCGCGCGCTGCCACCCGCGCCGCCTGCGCTTGGTGCGATCACACCTGCAACAAGTTCAGTCGAGTTTGCTGCGCAGCGCGTGCGTGCATACCTACTAACATACTCTTGTTTTGTTTGGATACTTGTGCTAGATACTATCAAACCACTTGACCGTAATTCGAAGCATAAACAATTGAGATAGGCATTTCTCTTTTCCTTTTCCCTAGATATTCGTATATATAGCTCTGTCTCGCTCGCACATGACATCACCAGGGGAGGAGTAGCTCGGCCGAACATTGATTGTCGTCGACCGTTGCGTACACGGACCTACATCTCTCGCCGTTCCTTCAAAGTTCGCCCGCCGCTTCGTCGCAAGCGGACGTGCGCAACACGAGCCCGTGCGCGTCGCGATCTCGCCGTCGCGAGTGATTTGCACGGAGGGGAATACCTTCTAGGAACGGACGCCGGCTTCGCCTAAGGTCGTGCCTGGTCGGTACCCCCTTCGGGCAGCCAACTCGTCCATAGCCCGCTGCTATGGACGAGTTCAAAAGCCCTTCTAAGGGCTACAGTGGTAGTGCTAGTGTTAGTGTGGTCAGTGCTAGTGCTAGCGACAGTGATCGTCATGTTAATGTGACAGGCAGCCCGCCGCTGGGGGCCACCCCGCGCCGTAGTCGCCTCACCTCATCGACATCCCTCGACCGCCTGCTCCCCGTCTTAACGTCGACGGAATATGGGTCCGCTTTGGTGCGTCGTCTGGTTTCGCCGGGCCGCTCGAGCCAAACTGTTTTCGCCGGGACTACTACGCGCCATGGAGGCCTACATCGCCGATAGCCGCGCTGCCCTGGAGGGTACGCCTGCGGCTAGCATCGGCGAGGAAATTCTGGATGCGAGACTGCTGGAGCAGGCGCGTGAACAGCCACTCATACTGCCGCCACCGCCCCACGGGACGAGACGGGCGCGCAGCGAAAGCCCATCCGACGAGTTACTGCGGGGTAGCGGAAAGCGGGCCTTGCTCGCCGACTCGCCATCCCCCCCGCCCCGCCCGCCTACACCCAGGAAGACTGGCCTGGACATGCCAAGGCTTTCGCCCCTGCCGGGCGAGCCCCAGGCGTCCGGGTCCGCCCCCGCCCACGAACCGACCGCCGTGAGTGAAAGAGACAGTGAGAGCGCTTCAACACTGGTAAGGAAAGGTACGAGTGTTTTACCTACTAAGTGCTCTCCCACAGTGTCGTTTGCCGCGGCGGCCGCGACCGCAATTCCCGTGTCTGGGGCACCGCGCCCCAGCACCGCGACCCCCCCCCCCCGACCAGTGAGACACCCGATGCCGCCAACCGCGCGTCCGCCCGCCCCGTCGGCGACCACGTCGCGAGTGCCCGCCCGCCCCACGCGCTCCGCCGCTGCGCCCGCGATAGTGCCCGCCCGCCCTACGCACCCCGCCGCCGCGCCCGTAAACCCGCCCACCGCCGCGACTGTGCTCGCCCGCCCTAAGCGCCCCGCCGCTGTGCCTGCGAACCCGCACGCCGCCGCACCCGCGATAGGGCCCGCCCGCCCAATGCCGCCCGCCCGCCCAACGCCGCCTGCCACTGCCGCCGCCCAAACCGCAGCCGCGATCGCCACCGCCGCCCCGTCGGGAGGCGCTGCGCCACAGCAGCCCCGCCAGCCGCGCTATCCGCCCCTTATTGTGGAGGTCCTAACCAACAGGGCCGATCACTTCAGGGCGATAGCCAGCGAGCTCGGCCGGGCTCCCAGCGCGCGCGCCTACCAAAAGGGTGTGCGCTTTACCCCAACGGCCGAAGACGAGTACCGGCTTGTGCAGCGTTACCTGTGCAGGCTGGAGAAGGACCACGGTGTGAGATGGTTCTCATACTCGTTGCCGGCCGACAAGACCCAGAAGGTGACGATCCGCGGGCTGCCTTCTAACACCGCGCCGGAGGAGATAGTCGCGGCGCTTGCAGAACTCGGTGTGGAGGCCGAGTACTGTAAGCAGATCCGGGCGCGCAAAGGACGACCCGGTTGCATCTTCTTCGCCAGCCTGAAGAAGAACCCAGACCGTGCCCCCGGCGCTTTGTACGAGATCACGGAGCTCTTGTACATGCCTGGGGGTGAAGATCGAGGCCTGGCGCTCGAAGCAGGGCCCGGCCCAGTGCCACAGGTGCCAGCAATTCCAGCACTAGTCGCATATGTGCCACCGCCCCCTAACGTGCGTACGCTGCGGCGGTCCCCACTCGGCGTGGGAATGCCCCCGCCCGGAAGACCGGCCGCCGACGTGCGCCAACTGCGGTGGCCCGCACACGGCAAATAATGCGACGTGCCCCGTGTTCCGCCAGGAGGCCCGGAACAAGAAGGCCGGCACTGTGGCGCTCACCAACACGCCCGGGCCCAAGAAGGTGCAGCCTCCCCCTCCGCCTCGTCCCGATCTGCAGGAACTAACGGCGCCCGCCTCGCTTATGGCGCAGGCGAACGACGGAGAAGACGAAGCGGGGGGGGGGGGGGGAAGAAGAAGAAGAAGGCGACGGCTCCACCTGCCGCCGGCGCCGCGGCGGCTACTCTCGCCGCCAGCGAGACTGCGGCCGCCACTGGCGCCGCCACTCCGGCTGCGGCGATAGGGCAGCAGGACTTGGGGCACCTCACAGCCCTGCTCGCCCTCCTCAGCAACCCCACTGCCCTGGGCAGACTCACTGCTCTGCTCCGCAATGCATGAGCCGCTCAGGGCCGTCCACTGGAACGCGCAGTCGCTGACAGGGAAGAAGCGGCTGCTCCACGTGTTCCTGAGCGACTACCGCGTCGACGTGATGCTCATCAGCGAGACACACCTAGCCGGAAGTGACAAGCTGTCGCTGCCCGGCTACTTAGTCTACCGCAAGGGCGAGAAGACCTCCAGCGGCCGGACCTTTCGAGGCTTGGCAGTCATCGTCGGCAGGAAGATCGTCCACCAGCTCGTCAACGCCCAGGAGTATTCATCCCTGTATGCTTTGGGCGTCGACCTCCAGGTCACCGGCGAGGTGCTGCGACTCTACGCCGCCTACAAGCCCCCCAGTACACTAATCCGCACCGCCGAGCTACGGGGGCTGCTACAGTCGCCGCACCCGACACTTGTCGCCGGCGACCTCAACGCCAAGCACACCGCCTGGAACTCCACCAGGGTGTGCCCAGCTGGACGCGCCCGCCATCCATGCCGACTCCGTGAGCCACAACTACGCCGTCATCGGTCCCGACGAGCCCACCCACTTCGACACGCGGGCTGGATGGGACATCATCGACGTCGTGGTCGTCAGAGGTTTCCGGACACCGCCGAGCCAGGAGGTTCTCTCTGACATCCCTTCGGACCACAGGCCTGTTTTTCTCGTCCTGGCGGGTCTGCCCACCCGGGTATCTCCGCCAGCATCACGTCGCCGCTACCAGTGGGGCGCCTTCACCGCCGCCCTAGACCAACCCTCCACCAGTTGCCCCGTCAACCAGCCGGAAGACGTTGACCGCCTGGCATCGCTGCTAACCACCCAGATCCGAGACGCGCTCGACCTATCATCGCACACCATAGCTCGCGGGGGGAAGCCCTCTCCTCTTCCTGCTGAGCTACGCGTACTCATCTGCGATAAGTGCGCTCTCCGGAAGCAGTGGCAGCAAACCCGCTGCCCCACGATGAAGACCAGGCTCAACGCCATGACGGCAGAGCTGAAGCGCCAACTTGATCTCCACGCCGAAGAATCTTGGGAACGCCACGTCGAGTCCATAGGCGACCACGTCCCCTCCGTGCATCGCCTGTGCCGGGCTTTGTCGACCACTCCTGCTCCTGTTCGACCAATCCTGGGCAGCGACGGCCTATCAAGATTCCGAACCCAAGACCGTGCGAAGATCTTCGCCGAATGCCTCGAGAAGCAGTTCAAGCCGAACCCAACGGATGATGTGGAGCACGTCGCAACAGTCGAGAGACACCTGCGAGAGTACTTCGCCACGCCGATAGCTCCCGAAGAGGACCCCATCGTCGTCACGCCCGGCCAGATTGTGCGTGCATTATGACGTACCAAGCCCAGGAAAACCCCGGGTGCAGACCGAATACCCAACACGGCGCTGTTACATTTGCCGCCACGCACTGTGGCGGCCGTTACGCGCCTGTTTAACGGTATCTTGCGCACGGGTCACTTTCCAACCCAATGGAAGGAGGGCTTGGTTATCATGTTGCCCAAGCCGGCCAAGGACACCAAGCTGCCTGAGAGCTATCGGCCGATCACCCTACTGAGCACCATCTCAAAGGTGTTTGAGAAGCTCTTGTTAGCGAAGTTACTGCCCCACATCCAGCCGCGCCCGGAACAGTTCGGCTTCAGGCCCGAGCATTCTACGACGCTTCAGCTCACCAGAGTACTGAATGACATGACGGTCTGTTTGAACAAAAAAGAATACACTGTCGCAGTACTTCTGGATATGGAGAAGGCGTTCGACAGAGTATGGCACGAGGGGTTGCTGTACAAGATGTCGACGTCCCCTGCCCCAAGAAGAACGGTCAAGACAATCGCCTCTTTCCTGAAGAATCGCCGCTTCCGAGTGATGGTGGAAGACGCCGTCTCCGAGGAACATCCCGTTGTAGCCGGCGTCCCCCAGGGCTCTTGCCTGTCTCCCGCCTGCTACGCCCGATACACGGACGACATCCCCGTCGGGCCGGGTGCCCAGCTGGCACTCTTCGCAGACGACGCAGCCTACTATGCGTCGTCGTTCCAGGCTCCGCACGCTGCTATCAAACTGCAGCGCACCCTGGACATCTTGCCCGACTGGCTCGCCAAGTGGCGCCTGTCCGTCAATGTTGGGAAAACGCAGGCGCTCATCACAGGTCAGAGTCTCCTTCCACCATCGCTCCAGCTCCAAGGACAGCACATCGAGTGGTCTTCGCAGGTGAAGTACCGGAGTGACCATTGATCGCCGGCTCACCATTAAGCAACACGTCGACAACGTCGTCAGCCAGGTCAAGGTGGCACGCGCCAAGCTGCGTCCGCTTTTCGACTCCAGCCTCCCTCTGAGGGCGAAGCTCGGGATCTACAAGACCTATGTGAGATCCCGCCTCACCTACGCGGCTCCGGCATGGTACGCCCTGTGCTCGGAAACGAACAAATGGAGACTCCGAGCCCAAGAGAACCTCTCTCTGCGTACCATCGTCGGCGCCCCCCGCTACGTGAGGAACGCGACAATCCAGAGGGACCTAAGATGGGAAACCGTGGACCAGTTTGTCCAGAGGCTGGCGAAGGGCATGTTTGCGCGTGCGGATGCGTCACATCTTCCGCACATCGCCGAACTGGCGCCGCACCACGCGCGCCCGCCCGACCGCCGCCGCCTGCCACGCGACCTGGTTGCCTAGCCGGCGATCACCCACTGTACACCAGAGCCACATGAAGACCACCACCCGCAGGGGCCATCCGATGACCTGTCCACAGGAGTGGACAGAGGCGATTCTTCGGGAAGAGGTCCGTCGACCTGACCCCGACTCCCCACGCCCCAGAAGGGGTGCGTGAGATGACTTAGATGATGTGATGGCCGATCGGGCGCGCGACCCGTCTTGGTCATTGACGTTCTTTTCCTTGCCGGGTACGGTCGTTACGACTTCAGGTGAGTCAATAATTAAAAATATTTTCAAACGACTGTTAATATTTTCCCTTTTTGAAGATTATCGAACAATCTTCACTGTTATATACACAGTCAGGTCATAAGTTCTGTCACACAGTAAAAACTTTTGAATTTAGAACGCTGGCCACAAAAAAGTTTATTGAATTCGAATTTCGAATTTTTCATGAAAATAAAAATGTGTACTTTTTAGAATTTTCCTCATTTTTAAATATGGAGTGGACACTTAAAGAAGACCGTGTCGCAGTTATTGCGTTGCATCGTTGCGGTTACGCGCCAATTCAGATTTTCGACTTACTGAAAAATTTGAATATAACCAAAAGATTCGTTTATCGTACCATAAAACTATACAATGAAGACTCTAGTGTCGATGACAGGTCAAGAAGTGGTCGCCCTCGCTCTGTTAGGACTCCAGCAGTGATAAAAGCTGTGAAGGCGCGAATTCAAAGAAATCCCATACGTAAGCAGAAACTGTTGGCCCTTCAGATGGGGTTAAGCAGGACCACGGTGAAAAGGGTGTTAAATGAAGACTTAGGGCTTAGGGCATATCGAAGAAAAACAGGACATCGTTTGGACGCTCGTTTAATGGACCTGAAACTGAAGAGATGCCGCGCTTTGTTGAAGCGGTACGCGGGAAAAAAGCATCGGGAAATTCTTTTTTCGGATGAAAAAATTTTCACCGTGGAAGAGAGCTACAACACACAAAATGATAAGGTGTACGCACACAGCAGTGAAGAAGCGAGCAACCGTATTCCGCGTGTCCAACGAGGTCATTTTCCATCCTCGCTCATGGTTTGGTTGGGAGTCTCTTATTGGGGCTTAACTGAGGTACATTTTTGCGAGAAAGGCGTAAAAACGAATGCAGTTGTGTATCAAAATACAGTCCTCAAGAACCTTGTGGAACCTGTTTCTCATACCATGTTTAATAACAGGCACTGGGTATTCCAACAAGATTCTGCGCCAGCTCATAGAGCGAAAAGCACACAAGACTGGCTGGCGGCGCGTGAAATCGACTTCATCCGGCACGAAGACTGGCCCTCCTCCAGTCCAGATTTGAGTCCGTTAGATTACAAGATATGGCAACACTTGGAGGAAAAGGCCTGCTCAAAGCCTCATCCTAATTTGGAGTCACTCAAGGCATCCTTGATTAAGGCAGCCGCCGATATTGACATGGACCTCGTTCGTGCTGCGATAGACAACTGGCCGCGCAGAATAAAGGCCTGTATTCAAAATCGCGGGGGTCATTTTGAATAAACTTTATTACCATAAGAATCTATGTTTTATTAAGTTCATTTTGCTATATAAATGTTTACATAAATAATAAGCATGTCTAAATTATTTCATATTGCACATGTGACAGAACTTATGACCTGACTATGTAGATATTCTTTATTCAACTGACCACATTTAGTGGTAGAAGTAAAAAGTTTAACGGTTTTCCGTTCGTGTACAATTATTTTATATAAATTTTTAGATAAGTATGGAAAACGAAAGCTCATTAGTTTCGCAAGAGGAGCCAGTGGCGGGCCCTTCCAATTCTGCTAGCAGAAATAAAAAGCACAGCAGCAGTAGTAGCTCTGATACTAGTAGCTCCAGCTCTTCGACGAGTTCCAAATTCTGGACTCAGAAAAAACAAATCTAAAACAGTTACAAAGCATAGTAAGGAGCCCTAAATTTTGCAAGTTTTGTTGTTCAAAGGGGCAGATTACACTACCGAGCACTTCTGAAATTTCTAAACACATTGAATCCGGACAATCCCCTCAGTGTCTATACCTTGCCTGTAGATGCAATAAACGACTTAGAGTGGTGGGCTCAAAATGTTCATCAGCCATCATTACTGCACCCTCCACCAGCAACCCACTTCATAACGACAGATGCCTCGGATCTAGGTTGGGGTGCCCAAATAGACAACCAGTCTCTGTGGGGAACTTGGATTCAGAATGAGCAAAATTGTCACTGCAACGTGAAAGAAATGCTGTCGATCTTGAAAGTATTTCAGTCATGCCCTATATCTGAGTCAGTCAACGGTAACTGTATAGTACGACAACGGTACGGTGGTAGCTTACTTACGCCACGAAGGCGGAACCAAATCCTCTCGCTTGATGGATATAACCTTACAACTTTATCGCCTCATGGATCAGTACCAAATAACGATCAATGTTTATTATTACATACCGGGGAGGTACAACAATTACGCCGACCATCTGTCTCGTTTTCGCCAGGCCCCCGAGTGGCACCTATTGCCCCAGTGCACCAGAATTATATTCCAGAAATGGGGAACTCCGTCAGTGGATCTATTTGCATCCAGCAGTGCCCACGTAGTCCCTCAATACGTATCGAAAGATCAAGACGACAGTCAAGCGATAGCCCACGATGCCTTCTCAATAATTTGGAACTTCCATCTATGTTGGGTGTTTCCACACCCGTTCTTGATACCCAAAGTCCTGAGCCACCTCAATCTGGCCTCGGGAATATACTTGATAGTGGCACCAAGTTGGGAGAGAGTTTTCTAGCGCGGGGATCTCAAGTCACGTGCACTAGCTCCACCATTCCAAGTACTAGACGATGTGACGTCGGGGCTGCCACCCCCCCGAGTTCGGGATCTGGTCTTGGAAGTATGTAAATGTGGGGGTGGTCGCAGAATTTAGGTAACTGGAATAATGCACAATTAGAACTTTTAAGAGGCTCGTGGCGCGCATCCACCCTCAAAACCTACAAACCAGCATGGAACATGGAGCATGGGTTTTATGGTGTAAAAAATGAAAAATTAATCCTCAAAATCCCTCAGGTTCAGATTTAGATCGGTTCATAGCTGACTTATATTTGAAATACAAACTTTCTTACAATACAATAATGGTACACAAATCTGTTGTCTCTACGCTTTGTGATGTAAATAATTCGGGTATTTTAAGTAATCATGTTTTAGTAAAGCATGTCTTAAAATCAATTACAATTAGAAAACCTACTCCTGTTAAGTTGCCTATTTGGCATATTGATGACTTTGTTTCGTATCTTGGTGAGAGGTCAATTAATCATGACAATATTTTTGATGTATTGAGCCAGACTTCTGCTCTTTTAGTTCTCTGTTCTGGTAGAAGAATTCATGATTTAACGCTGCTTATGATAGATGAAAATCACTACATAAGAGAAGATAATTCCATATTTATGTGGCCTTCCTTTGGGTCAAAGACTGACTCAGCTGATCATAGGCAGTCAGGTTGGCAATTATATAAAAATGATAATAATAGGAAGTTAGATCCTGTATATTGGGTGGAACAAACCGTATCAATGCTCTCAGTGAGACGGCAGGAAGCTAATAGCACTAGCTTGTTCATCACAACTAGAGGTGCCGCTCGTACGGCCTCAAGAACTGTCATTGCAGGGTGGGTCAAGACCCTGATGCGTCAAGCGGGTATTGTTGCTACTCCTGGAAGTGTTCGCTCCGCAGTTGCTTCTAGGAATTGGTTGGAAAATTTCCCCATGGAAGATATTATGGCTCGGGGAAATTGGAGATCCTCAAACACTTTCAATAAGTTTTACAAACGACAAGTATTAGAGACATCCAGGAGTAACAGCATTACCACTCTCTTTAATCCTGTTACTTAGTGACCTTTTGTCAGTGTATAAAGTGATTAATTAATTAGCACCCATCATTAATATGTATAAAATTTAAGTCGGTACTACCTACCAATGGTTACTTAACTATACTTACCTTTATCGTGGTTTATGTTTACAATCATACGCAGATGTAAATGTTTTTATGTTAACGTTTAATTAGACAAATTATTCAAGTCCATTTCTCTGTGACTTTGACTGGTTCCCATTAACCCATCAAATTGGCGTTCTTATCACCAGGCGATAACAGACACTTCTCAATTATTTATGCTTCGAATTACGGTCAAGTGGTTTAATAGCAGCGTTTTACCTGAAATAAAACGTATATTATACTACTTAGGTACCTAATTCGAAGCATGCTGTAATTTCTGCCTGGTGACCAAGTCAATCATCCAATGAGCAAGACGGGTCGCGCGCCCGATCGGCCGAGCTACCGCTCCCCTGGTGATGTCATGTGCGAGCGAGACAGAGCTATATACACGAATATCTAGGGAAAAGGAAAAGAGATATGCCTATCTCAATTGTTTATGCTTCGAATTAGGTTAGTAGTTTAATATACGTTTTATTTCAGGTAAAACGCTGCTATTAAAACCTTTCAGAATAATTGTGGATACGTCATATCATATGTATGAGACCTAGTAGACACGGCCGCGGACTGAAGTGGAGTGGAGTGAAGTGCTCAATTTTAGAACTTTATATCAATAGTACCTACCTAAGAGGAGAAAAATAAAAGAGCATGGTAAGCGTATATATTTTTTTATTCTGTTGTCTTGGTCTTGTCTGATATATTTTGCTAGACAGGTACCTATGTTACGTTGAAATTGCAAAAGGTTTAACCAAACTAATAATAATCAAAGCTAAACTTTTTGTGGTCGTGGTTTTTGAAGCGAAATAAACATATCTACCCACCCAGGTGCTTAAAACAGTAGGCACTTATTCAGAAGAATGTTTATTTAGCATGCGTTATTTCAACCTGTGCCGGCACATACGCCCGCCACAGATATGCGGAAATATCTATTTCCACGTAATGTTAAGATAAGTTGACGACCGTCACAGATAAGGTATATTTATATTCATCACGTAGTTTTGTAGTAAGTTGTATATAAGCTTAGTATATCCTATAATAAAGTAGTCTAGTTTAGTCTCGTATTTGCGCGCATCTCAAGCCTTTTACTTTACTCCCGAAGATTTTACTCCCCTCATAATTGCCTCTGGCAAAGTGGTGACCCCGACGTCCATCACGTCGGGGTCACCTGGTGACCCGACTTCTGAACATCAGCAACCTTCGGTAATAGCAGCATGGACCCAGCCGCGAAGAAAACTCCGTGTGCTGCCACCTTAGAAGTGTAAGCAAGAAGCACTTCGCCCAAGATCGCCGAGCCCCGACTTCTGCATACCTATTTCAAACCACGCTGCAGAACTCCATAATCAAGACCCCACCCAAACCACGACGACATCAAGCAAGCCATGACGGACCAGAAGCCAAAAGATTTCAACTGAAGATTTCCCGCATCGAACTCAAGATACCGCAAGAATAATGAACCGATAGTCAGCCGACTGCTGATTTATCAAAATGGAGCTCGCACCAGCAGAAACGAAGAATAATCAAATCACTGAAGAGAGAGAGATATATATATATATATATATATATTCATCTTGGTATCTATTTGGCGTCCAATATGGCCTTTTTTGCATATGATGTGGCGTCCACCTGCTTTCGGCTTCCGGTATAAGGACGTCACATCGGCAATTGGTCTAAATCGCTTCTACTGTTGAAGCACATCACAGAAATGTTAAGATTTTTTTTTTACTCGGACGTCATTTAGTCCTTAGTATACCTTGATTGTATATTTCTACAGTTCTGCTATTTTCCCCATCAAATTACAGTGGCGCTACAGTCGCAAGAAACACTTTCATGATAGGCCGCATTTGACGTCCGCTCGAAGAATGAGACGTTGCCAAACTTCGTCCATACTGATATTTTTATAGGAGCGTGTGGAGTTACGTACCTACATAGTCCACAGTTTAATATTATTGAACTGTTCCTTGATTTCGAAGTTTGCGTTCATAATAATTAATTTACTATGCAATGTCTAGATGATAAATGGTGGAACCCAAACTAGTCAGGGCCTGTCCTATGGGATCCTTTATGATACATTAAAAGTTATACAAACAAGACGGTTTATTATATAGGTATATAGAAAGCAGGGAAAAAAGTAGGTAATATAATTATTGCAGCCCAAACATGCGTAATAAAATAATAGAAAATGATTTCAAATTGGGTTCAGCGACAACACAAACTCTTTCAAACTCTTATTTTGTTTCCTGAAAGGGTTTGTAGGCGAAATTATGGGTATTTTGGATCCTGTTGAGGAGATGGAAAGGAAAAATCAGGGAAACGGCGTGCAAATATAGTCCTGGTAAGTACCCGTACGTGAAGTTCTATCATTATTATACGAAGGTTCCATCTGAAGAATTGAGTAACCTAAAAAAGTAAGAGATAATACTTTGTAGTAGTACATCCAGCGGTCATCACTCAATACTGTATTTGAGGGTATTGGTGTTTTCTTTTCGTTTCCACCCGCACCTCCGTCATGGGTCGTTCGTCGTTCACGTTTTCAGTTTCGATCACTCAGCAAGCATCTTTCGATTTCTAAAAAGTAAGTTAAAACTTCGCCATGCCGAAACGAAAAGATTGTGAAAGCAGAAGTGTTATTTCAAGGAAGCTAAGAAAACTTGAAAAGAAGATGGAGAAAAATAAATATCGACGTAAAAGTACTATTTCATCGTTGTCGAAAGAAGGTTCGAGATCTCTAGAAAAAAAGATAATTTTAATTGTACCTTTGTGCCTCCAAATAACGCAACCCGTACGTACTTAATTCGCAACCATGTTGGCTTTACAAGCCCTCCACTGCAAAGTTATAATACAGCTACTTATACATCGCCTCGGCAGTGACGCGAAAGATAGTGTCGCGCCAGATGGTGAAGCACTGCCACTATCCCTTGTGAAGATCCAAAATGCACCACTACATATGCGTGTTAGTTAGGCATGTTTGACACAAAGCTGTATAAATGGAAATAAGTAGGATTTTGTTCGCCGAGTGTCTCAAAAGTTTCATGTTTTTATTTTTTTATTTTTTGTCTCTTTATTTGGGTCAAATAACAGTTAACACAATGTTATCAAATCTAATAATAAAATAATTGTGCAACCAACTCCAATAACCACATATTACTATTTAACTTATTAAACTAGTGTAGCGAGCGAGTGATAGAAGTTAATAAATTCAAACAGAAAGGATACATGACAAAGTCTGTCGATTAAAAAGATCTGTTGAATAAAGTATAAACGCGTACGATTAAGGCATATTGTTATAAATTAATTAAGGTTTCTATTATATAGTTAGCAATTGAGACATAATATATGATGTTGATGAGTTTACATATACGACCAGATACCAATGAGATTTGGGCTCTAATTGTGAGTATGTCGTCCAGCATTAGACCCAAATTCTTAAAAGTTTCCCTTCACTACACTTCAGGACAGTGACATATTGAGGTGGGATTGCACCTATGGAATAGCAGCCTGGCGTTTGCTGGAGGGGCAGATACTTCGGTGATGTGAAAAGCCAGGTATTTAGTTTTTCTGGCGTTAAGTGTTAGCAAGTTCACTTCCAACTAATCCACCACCTGTCTTAACCCTGACTCGACTGTTATGTAAACACTATTCCAGGATTTTCCATGGAAAAGAATGGCTTTGTCATTGGCGTACCAAAAGATCTCGGCATCCAGGATGCGAAGATGTAGAAGGTCATTTATATAAATAACGAAAAACGTGGGACCCAGGATGCTGCCTTGAGGGACTCCGAAACTCACTGGAACCGAGTCCTTCGTCTCTGAGCAGGGCTTGCTCCTAAGACACTGTCTTCTTTCCATTAGGTAACTGCTCAACCATTTTAGTGTTAACCCTCCAATGCTTCGTTCTATTTTTGTAACAGGATTGGTATGGAGATAGTGTTGAACGCCTTCACTAGGCCAGAAAACACTAAGATATCTCTCACCTAAGTCTATATGTGAAGCTACTAGGTTAGTGAGTAGAGTGGTAGCATCTCCAGTCGATTGTTTCTGCGGAAACCAAATTGTCTACCTGCTAGTAATCTCAGCTTCTCTAGATAGTCGATAAGGCGGTTGTTTACCAAATTCTCAAACATCTTCAACATTGTGTTCAGGAGCGAGATTGGTATTTAATGCCTCACATCGGTTTTAGATCCACCTTTATGAAAAGGTGACACGTTGGCTATATTCCATGCTTCCAGAAATATGCCAGTCATAAGACTCAAGTTGAAAATTTGTGAGAGCGCTTTTACTATTTTTGGGGCTATGACTTTGATGAGCAGGTTATTGAAGTTGTCAGGAGTTGGATCACCGCTGTGTAGTCTGTAGAGTAAAGAAAGAGTGTTGTTTAGGGTCATGTTGTCGAGATTTTGACCCACTTAAGCGATGTATTCATTGCAGTTGTTGAGAAAGGCCTTGACACTATTTTTAATGTCGAGCAGTTCCAGTGAATACTTTCGTATAGGCGTTTGGAAGCATATTTTCTGATAGGTTTCCATAACTGTTTGGGATTTCCCTGGCTGTCTTCTAGCTCTTTAGCTTCGTTAGTTGTTTTGACTCGGTGTAACAGATCATTTTTAGTACCTCTAGTAAGTGACCTTGAGTAAATTATTATTGCTATCCTTTATTTGTTTCAAGTGCAGCTTATCTTAGGAGACCGGGCGTGATTCAAGGCTTCAAGTTCAGTTTCGATTTGCTAATATTTATCTATGAAGTATTTGTCGCAACATCTATGTTTGGAGAATTGATGTGAAAATCTCTACGGCTATCGGTATTAATGACTGCTTTCCAGTCTTCCAGTCCCAGGTAATTTCTGACTGCATCATAGTTTACTTTTTTTCTTGACGATTTCATACTCACGATGCTTTGGTGTGCTTAAAACCATGGCAATATCATGATTGGTAATGCTGGTCATTAAATATCACGGATTCCGCCCCGTACCTAGTCCTTTTAAATATGTGATCGAGGCAGTTTTTCATCCTAGTTGGTTTTGTATTGACTGGATTACTCCAGCCCCTGTCCATGCTCGGCTAGGCAACACAGGTTTTATATTTTGCGGCTATTGTCTTCTTCTGCCATTATGTTGTTGTTGTTTTCGGGACACCCTGTATATTATTATTGCAAAAAAATAGCGGAATCTGGTGGTTTTTTTAACTCCAAATTTATGAAGTGAATCTAGTGCATTTTTACTTTTGATCTAGCGCTTTTTAAAAATCCAAGATGGCAACACTGCGCCCGATACACATTTTAGTCTTCAGTTGCATTTGATCGACTATTGACGTGCCTAAGTTTTATAATGGTAGATTGGGATTTGGTGTTACTATAATATCGATTATTGCAGACGAAGAAGATGTACAATATGCACGTGCAAATAGGGGTGGAAGAAGATTTTGGGTTGATAATCTATGGAAAGAAAGAGAATCAAAGGGTGAATTCAATAATTTATTTAATGACTTAAGATACGATGTGCAAAAAATTTATGACTATCACAGAATGGATTACGAGAAATTTAAAGCACTGTTGAATATGTGTCGACCATTTATCGAAAAACAGAGAACCAATTTTCGCAAGCCCATTGATGCACAACAAAGATTATCCCTGTGTTTGAGGTAAGTAGGTAAATAAAATTATAAGTGTTTTTTTATAATTCGTTATATTGCAATACTTAGATGTACAATAGTTTTTTCACTGATAAGGACCTTGGATCTTTATTCGTTTCGGTACTATTCAATTCAGAGTACTAGAGTACTATCATTCAGAGTACTAAATTAGTTTCGTACTCAGAACCTGAAACAGTTTTATAGCCAGACCCCGAAGCAGCTTCATAGCCAGATCTTGAGGAGGTTCCATTGCCAGACCTTGAAGCAGCTTCATAGCCAGATCCTGAGGTGGGTCCATAGCCAGACCCTGAAGCAGCTTCATAGCCGGAACCTGAGGCGGTTCCATATCCAGATCCTGAAGCAGCTTCATAGCTGGAACCTGAGGCGGTTCCATATGCAGATCCTGAAGTAGCTTCATAACCGGAACCTGAGGCGGTTCCATATCCAGATCCTGAAGCAGCTTCATAACGAGATCTTGAGGTGGGTCCATAGGCAGAGCCTGAGGCGGTTTCATAACCTGACCCTGAAGTAGAAGCGGTATTATGCTTGTTACGGTATGGTCGTTGATACCGCAAATTGGTAGATACATCTTCAGTTGGTGCTTGAGAAACTATCTCATTTTCATGTATTTCACGTTCCTCGATATATTTAATTTCTGCGTCATTAACAATATTAAAAACTTGTCTCTTTATTTGGACCTGTACTTTTTCCGGTAGTTTTTTTGTTGTGGCAGCTATTGTTTGAAAGAACGAATCAACGGGGTCCAGCTCCTTTTTCGATTCAATATATTTTTGTAATATTTCAGCCGTTGTTGGTTCTGCTTCTGTGGAATGGTGTGACTCATTGGTCATTCGCGAAAAAGCACGTTCTTCACTATCATTTACAGGCGATTCTTCCACGAAGGAAGTCTGCGTGTCCTCTGAAGACGAGTCCAAATTCGAGGTTTGTTTTCGGTGTTGTATATTTTTTTTCAAAAACTCCAGCTCTTTTTCATACTTGATCGGGCGTTGTTTTGTATACGGGTCACCACTCCTTGACTTTCTGTTAGTCAGTGCTTTTCTAAAATTATTCCGTATATTGTTCCACAAATAAATACCAAATACCAAATACCAAATGTCTTTATTACTGTAGATATTTACATATACTTAGCAATCGTCATTTTTTGCCACTTCTCTACATTGGACCACTGTGGGAGAAGAAGGGCGTAGAAACTCCCACAGATTGATTTTTAGATCTCTTTTTAAAAATTGCTTATGCTTAACTAATACAAAATATAATATTTAGTCATTATCATAATTAATAAGCAGGAATAAATAATTACAAAATTATTAACAGCAAGGTCTGTGTTGAGCCAGATTAACCCCATACAGACCCATCATTTAAGTAATCTTGAACATTGTTATATCCCTTTTTCGACAAAGTCGCTTTAACATGGATTTTAAATTGCTCAAATGGCAATGTCAAGATCTCCAGAGGTATCTTGTTGTAGTAGAGAATGCATTGACCCTTGAAAGAATTGCTAACCTTCGCGAGTCTAAACCGGGGCGCAAGTAGTCTGTGATTATTTCTTAGGTTAACAATACAGCTATCGCTAAGTTTGGGAAATTTTGTAAGGTTCTTGCGTACGTACATTATATTTTCGAAAATAAATTGACTAGCTACAGTTAGTATGTCAATTTCTTTAAAAAGCTGTCTTAAGGAGACTGTGCGTTTTAAATTATAAATTGCTCGAATAGCTCTTTTCTGTAAAATAAAAATAGTTTGAATATCCGCTGCTTTTCCCCACAACAAGATACCATAGGACATGACACTATGAAAGTAACTAAAATATACTAGCCTAGATGTAGCCACATCCGTGTTTTGTCTGATGTTCCTAACAGCGTAGGCCGCAGAACCTAATTTACCAGCCAATTTTTCTATGTGGGGTCCCCACTGCAATTTGTTATCAATGGTTATTCCAAGAAACTTCGTGTCATTTACTAATTCTAACGTATTGCTGTCCAACACTAAACTGGTTCCAACTTGCCTAACATTTGGAAGTGAGAATTTGATACATTTGGTTTTACCAGCATTTAACAATAAATTGTTAACTGTGAACCAATTCAAGGTTAAAGATAATACTCTATTGACATCATCAAAATCTTCTTTTTGTCTTTCAATTTTGAAGACCAGTGAAGTGTCATCAGCAAACAACACTATGTTAGTCAATTTCTCCACCATAAAAGGCAGATCGTTAATATATACCAGGAATAAGAAAGGGCCTAATATGGAACCTTGTGGAACGCCAATTTTTACCCCCGATCCATCAGATTTAACGCCGTTGACTTCTGCCTTTTGAATTATATTGCTTAGGTATGATCTTAGTAGATCCAACGCTTTATTTCTAACTCCGTAATGATTTTATTTCATTAGTAACGTGTTATGATCAACACAATCAAGTGCCTTCGACAGATCGCAAAAAACACCGATAGCATCCTGTGCGGCTTCCCATGCAGAATAAATATGAGATATAAGGGTAATACCTGCATCCGTAGTCGATTTACTCCTAGTGAAACCGTATTGCTTGGCGTGGAGTTGTTTTGTACTGTTGAAGTGTGAGAGCATTTGATTGAGTATAATCTTTTCAAAAATTTTACTTAGTGCTGGAAGAACCGATATTGGTCTGAAATTTGACGGATCACCCTTGTCTCCCGACTTGAACAGAGGTATAAGTTTACTGTGTTTCATGAGGTCTGGAAAAGCTCCATCATCAACACATTTATTAAATATATAAGCTAGGTGTGGGGCTATAACAAGGTTTGCTGGTAGAAATCTCTCTTTAGAGATAAGCTCGCCTTTGCTCATAAAATGTTTTGTTACCTTACTATTAAGGTTTCTGTGCAATAAAGAATAAAGAATAAAGAAAGAATAAAGTATTATTGAACCAATGACTTTGACTGACATACCCCACAGGTCTTCAGTATTTTTTAAGTTAAGTAATCTATACGTTTTGACAATATGATAAAATTTAAAATCTACATTACTGATGCTAGTGCTGTTTTTTAACAAAGTCTCTGCTTCATATGGAGATGAATTTAGACGCTCTGTTGTGAGTAAGGGTGCATTGGTGAAGAATGTTTCAAAAGCTCGAGCTACCTCAGCGTTGGATTTAACAACATCATCCTATCTTTAAGCAGAAATCATTATCCCTTGGTATAACTTTGCCAGTTTCACGGTTTATGATTTGCCAAACCGTTTTCATTCTATTATTAGAATTTTGTATTTTTCTATTTATGTGTAAAGTTTTTGCAGTTCTACAAACCAACTTGAAAGTTTTGGAATATTTTTTAACATAGTCATGAAATTTTATATCAAAGTTATAGGTTTTTTGTTCATAAAGATCATACAAGATAGCTCTACTTTTACGAATTCCAAATGTTGCCCAGTCATTAAATTTAGATTTACCGTTGTTGGCACTGACTTTCTTTAATTTAAAAACTGTATCGAATTCTGTTTGAATAATGTTGAAGAAGTCAGAATAGATTTTGTTCGGGTTCTGTTCATCAAAATCCGGTACTGGCAAACCCATATCTAAGTTTTTCATATACCTACACATTTTCTGGCATTGTTCACCTATAACAAAACAAAAGCAGGTATACTTCTTTATTCTTTATTCTTTATTGCATAGATAATATAAAGTTACAGACAATTAAAAGTAATGTAATAAGCAAAGGCGAGCTTATCTCTAAAAAGATATTTCTTCCAGAAAACCTAGGCAGGACAGGAGAGTTAATTATACTGGAAAGTCCTAGTTCGCAATAACACTATACATACGGACGCAAATTACTTTCAAAATATATATAAACTATACCAAAAATAAAATAAAAATATATATATATATACTTCCACTACATAAAATACAATGTATAGCATGAACATACATAAACTATAATAAATCATACATATACCTACATAAATATGGTACCATTTACGGAAGAGAAAGGAAATGCACTTTCAATCTTTTCTTAAAAGTGAAAATTGAAGGACTTTCCCTAATAGCGCAGGGAAGTGCGTTCCACAGTCGGATTGCCCTTAACCTAAACGAGTGTTCGTAAGCGGCAGTGTTATGCCGAGGAGTTGAAAGGAGAGACACCGTGTGGGATCTCGGATTGCTATCCCTGGGGAAAAGAAAGTCAAAACGTTGGCGTAGATATGTAGGGTATCGGGGATTTCGCAAAATATTGAACAGATAGTAGAGAATGTGCATGTCACGGCGAAGACGGATCGGAAGCCACTCCAGCTCCTTGCGATACTGGGAGACATGGTCATACTTGCGCAACCCGTAGATAAATCGAATCCCGAGATTTTGAAGTCGTTCGAGTTTGTTCAGTTGTTCTTCGTTCGCGCTTTCCCAACAAACATCCGCATAGTCTATTAAAGGTAGTAGAAGGGACTGAGCAAGAGTGATTTTAGTCTGCCGTGGCAGGAAGTACTGCAATCTTCGGAGGGAGTGAAATGACGCAAAGACTCGTCTGCTGACCTCACAAACATGGGGCGACCAGGACAGCAAGTTGTCAAATATAACCCCAAGATTCTTAGCTTTCTCACTGTAATTAATTATGGTACCATCATACAATACAGGATCGACGGGCGAATTCTGTAGCAAGTTAAGCGAATGCCGTGTACCCATAATCATGGCTTGAGATTTTCCCGGGTTGACTTGCAGCCCATATGAAATAGCCCATTTCCTGATGTTGTCGAGGTCAGCATTCAACGCCTCTACAGTCAGATTCACATCACACGGAGAGAAGTGCCGATATATTTGGAGGTCATCTGCGTAGAGATGATAAGAAGAACTAAGAACGTCAGATATGGAGTTTATGAATACTGAGAAGAGGAGAGGAGAAAGGATACCACCCTGCGGGATACCCGTGGAGAGCTCACACCAATCCGTGGAGATCTCCTCAGACTTAATGCGCTGCTGGCGGTCTCTCAGGTAGGAGTCAAACCAGCGAGCCGAGTGCGAGGAGACTTTAAGCGACTTTAGAATTTCAACCAGGATATCGAAATCGACGCAGTTGAAGGCGCTACTGAAATCAAGCAGTGTAAGGACCGTAAGCTGCTTCTGATCCATTGCCCATTGAATATCGTCAGTGACTTTAAGCAGAGCCGTGGTAGTGCTGTGACCCGGCCTGAAACCTGATTGATGGGGATTTAATAAGTTATTTGAGGAAAGGTAGGAGGAGAGCTGGATGTGAACAATTGATTCCAGGACTTTGGAGAGGATAGGCAGAATAGATATGGGACGGAATTCTTTAAAGGCGACGGGATTGGACGTTTTAGGTAGGGGAAGCACAAGTGCCTGTTTCCACTGATTGGGGAAGCAAGATTGTTCAAGCGACACATTCATTATGTGGGTGATGATAGGTAATAGCTCATCGATGATGGTGGTTATCATCTGATAACAGATCTTGTCCTCACCTATGGCCCTTGAAGAGATCGCTAATATTGCCCTCCTTACTGCGCCGATTCCGACATGGTTAAAGTTAAAGGGTGAACTGTGGGCTGTGGTCATGGACCGTAGGTTACGAAGGGTGGCTTCCTTAACGAGGGGGTCCATCACGACAGGGGGGATGGCAAAGAAATAGTTGAGACCGTTAAGGTCGACATTTCCAGCAGCCAAGTTCCCAATTCCAAGCAGACTTACCTACACCAAGAGTCTTCAGGAATTTCCAAACCTGTACTGGAGTATAGCTCTCAATACACTCGTAGATGTGACGACGTTTGGCATTACGACACAGACGAGTGCAAAGATTGCGGAGGCGTTTGAAAATTAAAATGTTCTCGTCAGTCGGAACCAACTTATATCTCCTCTTGGCACGGTTTCTCTTGGCCATCAGACCCTTGATGGTGTCAGTAAGCCACGGCGCAGGTAGGTGCTTAACCTTAACCCTCTTGACCGGAGCGTGCTTATCAAACAAGCTCAGGACAATAGAGTTAAAGTTCCGGACTTTGTCTTCAACGGCCTCGCTATCAACGACAGGGGACCAGTCAACAGAGGCGGCATCTGATTTAAGGGAGTTAAGATCCATGCCCTTGAAGCTACGTATGTCAAGGAATTTAGCTGCGCGCTTGAGAGGCCTTAACTTGAATGAAAGGTAAATCAAATCATGATAGGAGAAGGGGGCATTAAGTTGGCCATGCACAGCAACCTTGGATATGTTAGAAGTAATCATCAGATCGAGAAGAGAAGGGGTGCAGTGTGGTTGAAAGTGGGTGGCACCCAGGGGAAGGATGTGTAAGTTTAAAGAACTAACAAGAGATTTCAGCTTTGCTGAGCGACCGTTATTTTTGAGAGGGCAAGTGTTAAAGTCTCCGAGAATTAGGGTGTCGCTATAAAGAGGAGTCAGATCATTGAGGAGGGTTTCAAATGAGCTAAAATAGTCAATGCGAAGAGAGGGGCTATAATAGACACCCAGGAGGACTTTATTGTGACGCAAGCAAATCTCCAAGAACAGGTGTTCAGCGGTACCAGAGTACAGGCTTGGCGACTGGCTGATGACTTTGCATGGAATGTCGGTACGTAGGTATATGGCTACACCGCCATCAGCCTTGCCCGTCCTATCGTTCCGATAGAGACTGAAGCCTGGCAGAGCATACATGGAAGAAGGAAGTGAAGGTTTAAGAAAAGATTCCGAAACAAGAATACCATGTATGTTCTGATCGCTAAAAGTTACAAAGAGGTCAGCATAGCTGGTGTGAATGCTTTATGCATTAATATGGACAACGTTGAAGTTTGTATCAAGATTAGAAAACACCCGCTTTAAGTTAAAAGGCAGTGAGTCATCCGCTGATGACCCTACACTTCCCGCACTAACGGAAACATCACTATTAGAACAAGAGAAGAAGCTGTCACCAAAGTTGTAGGTATCCATAAACTAGATATAATATAATAAATACAAATATGGAAATAAATAAAATAAAATAAGTAAACACAATACTTATTTAAAACAAAAGAAATAAATTTGCCTGAACCCAGTCGAACACTGAGCTTGCTGGGAAATAAATTTGACAAACTAATACAAACTTACAAACATTGAAATTAAAAACATAACCTGGACTTACAAATAAAAAGTAAAATAGACGAAACACAGTAGGTATAAAACACAAAACATAATTTACATGAACACACCCAGCATTCCAATAATACACCTTCGCTACTACGGCTAAATGTAAAAATTAGGCCGTGGCAGCGCAACGTTGGACAAACGATGGAACAATGTTGGGCTTGGTTGGGAACTAGCTTGCTTGATTGACACGACATGCATGTAGTTGTACAAATTTTTTAGTAGATTCGATTGCAAAACTTTGGTAGGGCCCTGGTAGATCTCTTTGATGATTTAAACCTATGTTTGCTGAATGATGGTTTAGCTACACGATTAACTCCCCCAAATCAAAACAAAAGCTGTGTTGACTTGTCACTATGTTCCCCAGACCTGGCTTCCCTGATCTTCTGGCATAGGTTGAACCTTACACATGGTAGTGACCACTTCCCATTAAAAATGACCATTCCTTCGTCATCCATCCCCCACAGGGACTTCAACCCCTTATTAAAGTACCGTGTGTCTCAAGCCAACTGGGATGGTTATTCTGATAAACTTAGCCTACTCACCAGCTCTCTTCCTGATGTTCATGAGGGCAATGCTGTTGATTGCTACTCTCAATTCACTAACGCTATATCATCTGCTGCTGATGAATCGATCCCGCTTAAGAACTCGGCTTCTGAAAAAGTATCTTCTCCACCATGGTGGGATAGAGAGTGTACAGAAATAATCAAAGCTCGCAATAATGCTGAAGTAATCTACATATCTGCTATGACCGTTGATAACCTACTTAGTTATCGTAAAATAGTGGCTAGATCCAGACGTCTCTTTAGAAAGAAAAAATACCAGGGGTGGAAACGATTTTGTTCCACTCTTTCTCCATCAACTCCAGCTAGTTTGGTTTGGCATTATATTAACAGGTATAGAAAGGGTTGTGTTCATCATAACTCTCCCCGCATCCCCCATCATATTGCTATAAATTTCCTTAATAAATTGGCTCCTGACTATGTCCCTCTCCTAGAGGAATCTTGCAATTCCCATACATTACCTACTATCAATGACCCTTTGGATGCTTCATTTTCCATTGCAGAACTTCAATCAGTATTATCCCATGTCCGCGACTCAGCCCCTGGGATGGATGGATTCCCATATTCATTTCTAACAAATGCAGGCCTGCCAGCTTTAGAGTATCTGTTAAAAATTGTGAACATTTTTTATAATACAGGTTATGTTCCGGACTCTTGGAAGGAACAAATCGTTATCCCCCTTCTGAAACCCGGTAAGTCCCCGGATGTAGCTGATCATTATAGACCTATAGCCCTGTCTTCGGTCTTGGCAAAAACCCTAGAACATCTCATTAAGAATCGATTGGAGTGGTTTGTGGAGTCTAAGGGTATCCTTGCTCAATCTCAATTTGGTTTTCGCAAAGGCTACAGTACATCTGATAGTCTTAGCATATTCATCACTGATGTTCGGCTAGCTTTCTCCAAAAAACAATCTGTCCTAGCTGTGTTCTTGGACATATCTGCTGCTTATGACAATGTACTTCTTTCAGTGCTCAGGTACAAGTTACAACAGCTGAACATCCCTGTAAGAATGAGAAACTGCATTTGCAGTCTGCTTATGTCCAGATCAATCTCACTTCGTATCCCTGGCGAGAGCTTTGAACCCCGTACGGTGTGGAGAGGCCTCCCCCAGGGATCTGTTCTCAGTCCTCTACTATATAATATTTATACTGCTTCTCTTCATACTTCCCTAAATAACGATTGTCAAAATTTACAATATGCTGACGATCTGTGTCTGTACATTCCTAGCTCAAGTGTTGAAGATGCTGGGGAGTCAATGCAAGTCTCTCTCAACTCATTGAATGCTTGGCTGCTATCCAATGGTCTCAATCTATCAGCTTCTAAGAGCACTGTGGTAGTGTTTTCTAGGAAGAGGGGCATTACTGACATAGATTTAAAAATAAACAATTCCTCTATCCCCGTTCGTAATTCTGTAAAATTCTTAGGCGTATTCCCAGACTCAAAATTATCTGGTTCCGTTCATCTAAATAATATTGTTAATAAATGCGAAAAGACAATAAATATTTTTCGAGTTCTCTCTGGGGTATGGTGGGGTGCCCACCCATTTACTCTGAAATTGATGTTTAATGCCCTCATTAGGAGTGTACTTGACTATGGATCCTATCTTTTAGAAACTTGTAGTAAACTGGCTCTTCGCAAATTGGATGGTATCCAATCTAAGGCACTTAGAATTATAACTGGATGCATGAAATCATCTCCTATAAATGCCTTACAGGTGGAGTGCGGAGATCCTTCTTTGATTCTAAGGAGAAAATATCTCTCTGACCGGTTTATATATAGGGCTTATTTATTCTCAAATCATCCTCTTTTTTTAAAATTAGAATCCCTTAATAATATTTGCAATATTCGTAATGAATATTGGAAATGTAAGAGTCCTCCTCTTATTCTCAATAGTTTCCGAAAGCTTAAAAACATCGAGGACTCCTGCCCAATCATCCGAAAGGATAAATTACCATTATATTGTTTCCCCCTGCCAACTGTCCTCTTCACTCCGAAAATTATTTTGGATCTTAATATTGTAAAAGGTTCTCCTTTAGCAAACTCGTCCTTCAACTCGGTTTTAAGATCAAGATGGGAAGACTGGCAATATTTTTATACTGACGCCTCCAGGCTGGAAGAGACTGTTCCGACTGGTTTCGCAGTATACTTTAAAAATTCTAAAATAGAAATTAAACTTCAGAGCCCGCCTCAAAGCTCAGTGTACACAGGAGAATGCCTTGCGATCTTGGAAGCTTGCTCGTTTATTGAATCCCATAATATAAGACAATCTTTAATAATTTCGGACTCCAAAAGTTGCTTACAAGCCCTCCAACAAAACCAATTTAAATCAAAAGTGCATAGTAATATTATTATGGAAATCAAAAATATCCTTTATAAATGTTCCCAAAAAAATTTTGCTGTAATTTTGGTTTGGATCCCTAGTCATTCTGGCATTATTGGTAATGATCACATTGATGAGTTGGCTAAACGTGCGGCCTTAGATAATAACAGTAATCGAAAGTACTTCTCTAACCACTGTTATGACTTGCTCAGCATTCCTGGTAAAGATCTTCAGAAGACTTGGTCAGATGTGTGGCATGAATCAAGTCGAAATAAAGGAGCTTTTTACGCTTCAATTCAGCCAAGTATTCCAAGCAAACCATGGTTTTTCAATTTTAAAAAACTATAGATTTGTGATTTTAGATGTAGGATCATATGGACGAAATAGTGATGGAGGTATAATGCAAAACTCAACATTTGGAAAAAAAATGATATCTAACGCCCTGAGTATTCCTCCTAATAAATGTTTGCCGAGGACAGATATTGATTTGCCCCATGTTTTTGTAGCTGACGAGGCTTTTCCGTTAACCACAAACATTATGAGACCATTTAGTGCCGATCAATTAACAGATCAAGCTAAGAAAATATACAATTATCGTTTAAGTAGAGCTAGGCGTATCGTCGAAAATGCGTTTGGTATACTTCAAGAACGTTTCGAATTATGTCGAAAAGGCATTCAGGTTCAACCGAAATATATTGATAATATCGTTTTAGCTTGTACTTGCTTACACAATTTCATCATCGGTGTTACAAGCACGGAAAGTCATAATATATCAAGTGCAATCAATCATTTAGGAAACAATAATAATATGAACACTGCATTAGATGGCATGACAGTACGGGAGATGTTTAAAGATTACTTTAACTCTGATGAGGGCTTTGTTCCATGGCAAAACAATATTGTTAATAGATAATAATACCGTGTTAAATTTTAAAATATAATTATATTGCAAAAATATTTACCTGATTTATTCTTTTCTGTTCCAATTATATTCCACGCATTATTCTTCATTTGTGTGTTAATGTAATGTCTTGATGACGTATTATATAAATAATCATAACCTTGAACTAAATTTATTAACTTTTCCTCCATGTCGGTATCAAAAAATTCACATGCACAGTCATCGGAGGCGCGGGCGCAAATGGAATGGCGCTCGCTTCTCAACCCTCGCCTCACCCGCTCACCCCGCGGTACGTCACAAAGAGCGCCGACGTGCTTCGGGACGCCGCGGCAGCCCGCAGGACGCTTCGGGATCCCGCAGGACGCTTCGGCATCCCGCCGCGGGAGCCTGTTGCGTCCTGCAGGATGCTTCGGCATGAAATCCCTTTCGATGCTTCGGCATTACTTTAAAACATATCAATTTAGGTCGTATTTCTATAGCGATATGTTTGAATGTCCATTGGTAAAAAATGTAATGCCTTGCCATGCCGTCCCGGTGTGCGTAGCCCTTAATAGGTCATTTAAATTATTGGTACGTACTTAGGTACCTCTTACTATGAAATAACCACACATACTTACTATGCATTCATTTTCTTGTTTTACCTACGACATTTTATTTCTTAGGGCATAGAGGTTTTCAAGATGTGTAAAAAAAGGTGTAGATGTAAATACTTAAAATTACGTACCCATAATTAATTTCATTGGTTGAATTGGTGTAGGTACAGCTGTATATTATGGTCTAAGAAATAAAACGTTTGACTAATACTCTAAATGACTAATTATGGCTACGTAACAATAAGTGACTGTCCACCACTAATAGTTTAATCCAAGCTTGCACTAACTTCTAAAACTTATTTATTAAGGCTTTCGTTTTACTTTGGTCTGTTAGCAGGATGAAGGTGATGGTAGTACGGGCAGTGGTGATGTTGGCAAAAAGCGGCAATTATCTAAACCAGTAGAATTTTACTTCTCCAAAAAAGCAAGAGCTCCTCTAGAAGATGGAGATGGTCCTCATCCCCATTCAAGTTCAACTCTTAGCGAAGCCGAAGCACAAAACATCAATTGGTTCAACATCATCTAAATTGTTAACGGAACCAACTGGAGAAATCTTCACCCCAATACGACATTGGAGCTTACGTTGATAAAATTAATGAAATTGACGATTACATGAAGTATTGTCAATTAGAGAAACCATGGTCTCCTCCATCCGCTGATTACGATTTTCCATATTCTGTGCATTCAAAGGGAGGCAAGGAAGTTAAACGCTATGTGAACCGCCATTACCTCACAACTTATCAATGACTCACCCTCTCTGATGTTCATCGTGGGTTATACTGCAAGTACTGCGTTCTCTTTGCTGGTGTCCATAGAATGCATCAAAAGAGCAGTTCATTAGGATTACTGGTAAAAAAACCTCTGAAGTCATTTGAGAAGTTTTTCGGCAAAGACGGCTGCATCAGCAATCACGAAAAGACTCAATACCATAAAGATGCCTTAATTGCCGGTAAAAACTTTTTGCAATCTTATAACGCCCCCGAAGAAGTGGTAAATCAAGTAACTAGACAACGTTTTGCCCAAGTTCAAGAGAACCGAGCTCGACTACGTCCGTTAATTGAAACTATAGTGCTCTGTGGTCGTCAGAACATTCCTTTACGTGGACATAGAGATGATGGATCTGTCATCTCTGAAACATCTGACTCTGATAGCATTGTCAAGAATGAGGGTAATTTTCAAGAACTGCTACGTTTCCGAATTGTTGCAGGTGACACTAATATTGAAAAACACCTCAAGAATGCATCAGCTAATGCTACTTACGTCAGTAAAACTACACAAAATGAAATTATTATCTACTGCGGAGAAGAGGCGCGGCAAGCAATATTTGAGAGTCCAAAAAACCAAATGGTTTTCCATAATATTTGATATAAAGAACAAATGAGTATTTCTCTCAGATACGTGCACGAAAATACTTGTGGAGAGGATTTTGTGGCTTTTATTGACTGCTATGAGTCAATTAGACCTGAAAACATTATTGGAGAAGAAAAACGTTTGTCCGGCAAGGCACTTGCGCATATTGTCATTGATTTTTGCACAAAACATTCCCTAGACCTAGAAAACTGTGTGGGCATAGGTACAGACAACTGCTCGGTGATGGCGTCAGATGTTAAGGGAGCAGTTCAAGACATAATGAAAATTGCAAAAAATGAAACGTTGCCCCTGTCTGAACCATTCACTCAACAACTCATTAAATAAAAGCAACAATGTGATAGGCTACCGGAACACCGTGGGTAAAATGAAGGAAATTATCGCCTTTTCAAACAGTTCCGCCAGAATTACAGCCGTATTCAGAGAACTGCTTGGACGGTAATTTTCTGGTCTTTGTGAAACAACATGGCAAGAAAAACATGATGGTACCATTCAATTCTGCACACTTCTGCCAGAAATATGCAAAGGTCTAGAAAAGATAACCAAATGGTCCAACAGTCTGTTGTCGCCAACAAACAGAATCGGAACGCAGCTGTCACCACAGACGAACACGCACAAAACCACGATCATTTCCGTTTAATACTTATTATTTTGGTAACACTGTTTGGTTGTTTCATAGACGAGAGCGCCAACTCGCATAAAATGAGAACTAAATAAAAGGCGCGAACGTCCATGGAAGAACTCTGCTAGGTTGGTCAAAGTGAATTGACGAAAGCGCGCCAGCCAATCAAAATGAAGTAAAATACAAACTCGTGGCGCTGACGTCAATTCAACAGTAGAAAATACTTTAGTTTTTCTAGTCACTTTTGTTCGAGGAGCTTGAAGTGGACGGTTGCGTTACATAACCCTGTATAAAATAGTGAACGACCATTGTAAATTCTTGTGTAGATTAAGTTGTATATTTGCATAGATCTTATTACGGAGTCTCCAGTTAAGTTAAACCTATTGTACGTTGTGTAAGCAAGTGGTAATTCGGTCTATTGCTGTTTTAAGTATTGTAAATAATAGTATTCATACTTGTACAGTCAATTAATATACTTGAGTGTTCCATTTAGTTAAAATAGGAGATTGAATAGATGTAATACAGACTAAATACGATCTAACGTTGGTTGAATATAGTATCAGAAGTGTAGCTTTTCGTCAACCGCGCTCACAATGCCTCCAGGCCGCAAACGCAAATGTAGTAAGGCGTGTAGACAGAGAGACTCCTCTAGTTCTAGTTCTAACTCTAGCACGTCCACTTCGAGCTCATCTTCATCTAGCTCGGACCGAAGCAGACGTAGGGCTCGGAGGAAGACCAAAAGGAGCCGTCGATCTACGGGTACCGTGAGTCAAAATGTAATATTAGCTTCAGTCATTCCTGAATTTGATCCGTTGGTTGATAATGTTAACATGTGGATAAATGTAGTGGAGGCCAATGCTCGGGCCTTCGGCTGGAAGGATCAAATTATGATATACCAAGCCTTGCAGAAACTACGAAATACGGCAAAGACATGGTATGACTCATTGCAAAAGAATCATACAAGCTGGGCCTCTTGGAAATGGCGGGACTGGCGGGCCACATTACTTGAAACCTTCCAAATAAAGCGTAATATGCACTTAATGCTCAAAACATTAATTGAAATGATACCTAGGGATGGTCAGTCATTGTATGAATTCTACTTTCAAAAGAAAAATCAAATTGATAAGTTAGGGTTACAGTTTTCGGAACAGGATATCATATCGATCATTGTTGGATCGATTGGAGATCCAAACATTATAACTGCCGCGGAAGCAGGGAACTTCTGATATTGTGATGATTTAGCATCATTGTTGCACGGTAGGGTTCATGCACCATCTGACACGAATAAATTGAACAAAAGCAGCAGTTCGTGGCGAGGAAAACAGCAGCATACTTCTCGGACCTTCGATACGACTAGGACTACCAAACCAAAGATAACATCGACTCCATTCAGACCGCAAATCAATTGCTATCGGTGTGGTGAGATAGGTCATAGGAGAGTTGATTGCAGTTTGAATGATACCGTAAAGTGCAATAAATGTAGCATTTTTGGCCACGTCGAGGCTGCTTGTAGGACTCAAAAAACAAAGCCCGAGAGGGATGCTGAGGTGAAACGCGTTGTAGTCCAAGAGGCTAAACAGAATTTTTATAAAGATGTCACCTTAAACGGAACTATGTGTAAAGCGTTTATCGATATGGTAAGTGATTGCTCATTGATAACACCGAGTTTAGCACAGAAATTAAACTTCAGACAATCAAAACTTAACAAACCTGTAAATCTCGTCGGGTTTACTGGCAGTACAGCTGTGGAGGTAACCGAGGCAGTTGTGGTGAAGTTTGGTGTCGATAAGGTTGAGACGATAGTGACATTTTATGTGATTGATAGCTTAACCGGTTGTGAAATTCTGGTAGGCAGAAACTTTACTGAGGAAAGAAGCATTATGTATACACGTGTAGGTGATAAATTAACATTCAGTTCTGTTGAATTTGTGGCAACGGTGCAGCAAAATTCCTATAATTACGAGTCTAAGGAACATGAGGCCTTATTAGATAATATTTTTTCGAAATATCCGCAATGCGTTGCAAGTGATCTTTCCCATTTAGGAAAAACTGATGGCGTTGAATTAGAAATCGAAGTAACTTCTAATAAGCCTGTATACCACCGCCCTTATCGCATGTCGGAATCTGAGAAAGCAATGACTCGCAAGATGGTAGATGAATTGTTAAATGCTGGGATTATTCGAGATAGCAATTCGTCGTATGCGAGTCCCGCCCTATTGGTAGACAAAGCATCAGGTGAAAAACGGTTATGTGTCGATTATCGTGGTTTGAATAAGATAACGGTGAAGGAAAAATATCCTATGCCTATCGTGGACGACCTTATTGACCGGCTGCGAGGTTGCAAAGTCTATACAACTCTGGATTTGAAATGTGGATATTACCAAATACCTGTTAAATCTCACTCCATACACAAGACAGCGTTCATCACTAGTGATGGTTATTATGAATTTCAGCGCATGCCTTTTGGGGTATGCAATGGACCAGCGGTTTTTCAAAGATTGATGAACACTGTCTTGGGAAATCTGCGTTTTGGACGAGTTCTATGCTATATGGACGATTTGTTAATGGCTACTAATGATTTAGAGGAAAATATAGCATGTTTGGAAGAAGTCCTTCAGCTTTTTGAAGAATACGGATTGACAATTAACATAAAAAAATGCTTTTTCTTTCAAAATCATGTAACCTTTCTTGGCTATGACATTTCGGAAGAAGGGGTTCGCCCAAACTCAAAGAAATTAAAAGCTATAGAAGATTATCCGGTGCCGGAAACAGTACACCAACTAAGACAATTTCTGGGATTAATTAATTATTTCCGGAAATTCATAAAAGTTTGTGCTTTCATAAGTAGCCCCCTGACGAACTTGTTAAAGAAGGATGCCGGTTGGCAATGGGGTCCAATCCAAGATGAGGCGGTCTCAAAGCTCAAGCTAGCTTTGATTGATAATGCAGTATTGCAGGTATTTGACCCCAAGCTACCGATTATACTGTATACGGATGCTAGCCGTGATGGGTTAAGCTGCATCTTAGTTCAGGTCACGGAATATGGTGAAAAACCGGTTCACTTTTATAGCCGCCAAACCACTAAAGATGAAAAACAATACCATTCGTTTGAATTGGAATTTTTAGCGATTATTGTAGGATTGCAAAAATTCAGACATTACTTATTAGGCTCAGAGTTCAAAATCGTTACAGATTGTAGCGCTGTGAGATATACTTTGACTAAACAGGATATTGTTCCGCGTATCGGTAGGTGGGTCTTGCAGACTCAAGAGTTTACATTTGACATAGTGCATAGGGCAGGCTCGCAAATGCAACATGTAGATGCCTTAAGTAGGAATCCTACAACAACTCAACAAAATGAAGAAGTATTGCAAAGTAGAGTAATGTCAATAACGGAAGGTGACTGGTTATTGTCAGTACAACTACAAGATCCTGAGATCTGTAGTATCAAAGAAATATTAGAGTCAGGAAATGCCGAGCAAAACAAACAAATTTACAACGATTACGAGCTATTAGGTAACAAGGTGTATCGTAGAACAGAATATGGCAGACGCTGGGTGGTACCGAAACAATGTATCTGGCAAATAATAAGAGCTAACCACAACGATGTGGGGCATTTTGCTGTAGATAAAACTGTTGAGAGAATTAAATCTAACTAGGTACTGCTTTCGTCGTCTGAAGAAAACTGTGACTACATATGTGAATAACTGTATAAATTGCATATATTATAAGAATACTCATGGGAAAAAGCCTGGTAAGCTTTACCCCATACCAAAATATGCGCGTCCATTCCATACTCTACATTTAGACCATTTAGGACCTTTTGTAAAGATTACTAAGCAGAATTGTTATTTACTAGTAGCTGTGGATTCTTTTACAAAATTTGTTTTTATATCACCGGTTAAGTCTACAAAAAGCAAAAATTTAATTATTGAACTAGATAAGATATTCAAAGTGTTTGGGAATGCAAATCGTGTTGTCTGTGATGCAGGTTCTGCCTTCACATCCAAGCTGTTCACGGACTACTGTAAGACAAAGAATATAAGACCTCATATAATAGCAACCGCTGTTCCACGTTCCAATGGCCAGGTGGAAAGGTATAACCTAATTATTTTGGAGGCACTTCGCGCCTTGGGTGCGGACTCAGATAACAATAAGTGGGACCAACACATCCAGAGTATTCAACAAGGCATCAACAGTACAATAAACAAGACGACGTCTGCTGTGCCGAGTGAGGTATTTTTTGGATATAGGCTGAAAATGGATGGTGATAAAGATGTCGAGATTGATCAGCAAGTTGTAGATGTCACAACCTTGAGGAAGGAAGTTGGTAGCAGGATTAAATTGAATGCTGAAAAGCAAAAATTGGCATTCGACTCTAAAAGAAAGGATGCACGGCTTTACAGTGTTGGTGATTTGGTGGTTCCTAGTCAGTCCAACGATGGGCTGAGCACAAAACTTTTACCTCTGTTTAAAGGACCATTCCAGGTTACTGAGGTACTCGGTCGCGACAGATACAAGGTTGCCGACATGAGAGGGGCTGAGAGGAGTTCTCGCCGCTATGATGGAGTAGCTTGTGTGGAAAATATGAAGCCCTGGATTCAAATCAGCAATAACGAATTGTAAGCAGAAGACTTCCTTGGACCCAGATGTTGTTGTCGAATAAGGTATTATCGCTTGTCATCACTATTATTGTTCTATTGATATTTTCGCAGGTGGAATTCGTAACAGAGTTATAATGGATTCGTTTATGACAAAAGTTACAGTAATTGGTTTTTGTGAGGTGGTAGTCTGGTTCATTTCGCTTCGAACAAACAATGATTTGGGTTCGTAGAGTACAGAAGGTATACGATGCGAGGAGCACATAGCGGGGCATGACTAAGTTGATTGGTCACAGGCATCAACTAGCCCAAACTATGTAGCTACGAGCAAGTTGGCCGATAAAGCAACAACGAGCTCATTCCCTGTAATTAATATACCTACTGAACGATACGATTTCAAGCAGCGTTTGCGAGATTGATCATGGTGTCATATCAAATGTGCTCGAGTAAAAGCTAATGACGATATGAGGACTCTGGTTGATAGCGGGCTATGATTGAGACATCAATTATAGTTTCTCTTTTTGTCCTCAGCTTATGCACCAGACCACAACGGCATTCGAGGACGAACGCGTGAGCAGGAAGGCCGGATGTTGTCACCAACAAACAGAATCGGAACGCAGCTGTCACCACAGACGAACACGCACAAAACTACGATCATTTCCGTTTAATATTTATTATTTTGGTAACACTGTTTGGTTGTTTCATAGACGAGAGCGCCAACTCGCATAAAATGAGAATTAAATAAAAGGCGCGAACGTCCATGGAAGAACTCTGCTAGGTTGGTCAAAGTGAATTGACGAAAGCGCGCCAGCCAATCAAAATGAAGTAAAATACAAACTCGTGGCGCTGACGTCAATTCAACAGTAGAAAATACTTTAGTTAGTTTTTCTAGTCACTTTTGTTCGAGGAGCTTGAAGTGGACGGTTGCGTTACATAACCCTGTATAAAATAGTGAACGACCATTGTAAATTCTTGTGTAGATTAAGTTGTATATTTGCATAGATCTTATTACGGAGTCTCCAGTTAAGTTAAACCTATTGTACGTTGTGCAAGCAAGTGGTAATTCGGTCTATTGCTGTTTTAAGTATTGTAAATAATAGTATTCATACTTGTACAGTCAATTAATATACTTGAGTGTTCCATTTAGTTAAAATAGGAGATTGAATAGATGTAATACAGACTAAATACGATCTAACGTTGGTTGAATATAGTAAGTCCTGCATTATCTCGTTTGCTTTAAGTGACTTTCTAGGAACAACGCTCGCGTTGAGTCGGTGTTTGCAATCACCTGTTCTAGATGTAGTTTCTGCCATTGACGCAGTAAAAGTTGATGATGCCTTTAGAAAAATATATGAGAAGGCAGAAATAATGGCGGATAAGCTGGACATTGATATTTCCAGACCACGAACAGCCCGAAGATCCGTGTACAGGGCAAACCACTCTAGTGCAGTTTCAGATCAAGGTCCAGAAACATTCTATAGATTGTCCGTTTACGTACCTTTGTTGGACATACTGCTTAGTGATATACATAAGACATCGTCTTTCTGAAGACGTCTTGAATACTTTCATCCTTCGGCTGCTTCTGCCTGAAGTAATGTTAAAAGCTGTCGAAGAATCAACTGATCTAACTGTAGTGTAGCTGCCCTCATGGTAAACATTTCCACGCTCAGTAAGGTTTACAAAAATGTGTTGAATACCCTTGGGGTAAGCCTGGAGCCGGAGTATGTTTTGTGGATGGAGAAGTGGCAGCGCACAAAATGACAGGTTGAACATATGCCCATCAACGGCAACGGATGAGCATATGTTTCCTGCTATTAAAACGTTTTTACATGTTTTGTCCATGTTGCCATTAAGTGTAGCTACAGCTGAAAGATCTTTTTCGACACTACGCCGCTTAAAGCCATGGCTCCGTACACGGACTGGGGAGGAGCGGCTGTGCGGACTGGCACTTCTTCACATCCACAGAGATGCCCCAGTTCAACTTCAACTTCAACTTTAACTAATTGCAATCTGTCCTGCTATTGCCAGACAATTTCTGCCAGTATCATGTAGTGGAGGCACATGTGAAGGGACGCGGGGTAAATCTTAAATTGGCTGAAGACTTTTTAGTAGGTGTCTATCTGAAATAAAGTTTTAAATTATTGGTTAGTTCCATACAATATATACATATCACACACAAAATAAACTAAGGGACAACACAATAACATAAAGGGAAGGAAGGGGATATCTATTTTAATTTTATTTTGTTAATATGGATAAATTTAGCTAATAAAAATACTATCTTTGGGTTGGGGAATAGAGAAAGAAGGTGGCGAATATTAGTAGGGATAGGGAGATCGATTGAGGGTATTAGGGAGTACAAGGAATCAAGGCCATAAATGGGGCAGTTAAAGAAAATATGGTCAACGGACCCATCCTCAAGACCGCACTCGCAAATGGAGGATTTCTGATTTTTATTTTCTTTAAAAACACTGGAGAACAGCAGTGACCTAAGCGTATTCTGCATAAAATTGACACTAATATCTTTGGTAGTTTTTTAAAAATGAAAAACCATGGTTTTCTTGGAATACTTGGCTGAATTGAAGCGTAAAAAGCTCCTTTATTTGGACTTGATTCCTGCCACGCATCCGACCAAGTCTTCTGAAGATCTTTAACGGGAATGAAGAGCAAGTCATAACAGTGGTTAGAGAAGTACTTTCGATTACTGTTATTATCTAAGGCCGCACGTTTAGCCAACTCATCAACGTGATCATTACCAATAATGCCAGAATGACAAGGGATCCAAACCAAAATTACAGCAAAATTTTTTTGGGAACATTTTTATAGGATATGTTTGATTTCCATAATAATATTACTATGCACTTTTGATTTAAATTGGTTTTGTTGGAGGGCTTGTAAGCAACTTTTGGAGTCCGAAATTATTAAAGATTGTCTTATATTATGGGATTCAATAAACGAGCAAGCTTCCAAGATCGCAAGGCATTCTCCTGTGTACACTGAGCTTTGAGGCGGGCTCTGAAGTTTAATTTCTATTTTAGAATTTTGAAAGTATACTGCGAAACCAGTCGGAACTGTCTCTTCCAGCCTGGAGGCGTCAGTATAAAAATATTGCCAGTCTTCCCATCTTGATCTTAAAACCGAGTTGAAGGACGAGTTTGCTAAAGGAGAACCTTTTACAATATTAAGATCCAAAATAATTTTCGGAGTGAAGAGGACAGTTGGCAGGGGGAAACAATATAATGGTAATTTATCTTTTCGGATGATTGGGCAGGATTCCTCGATGTTTTTAAGCTTTCGGAAACTATTGAGAATAAGAGGAGGACTCTTACATTTCCAATATTCATTATGAATATTGCAAATATTATTAAGAGATTTTAATTTTAAAAAAGAGGATGATTTGAGAATAAATAAGCCTTATATAGTTATAAACCGGTCAGAGAGATATTGTCTCCTTAGAATCAAAGAAGGATCTCCGCAATCCACCTGTAAGGCATTGATAGGAGATGATTTCATGCATCCAGATATAATTCTAAGTGCCTTAGATTGGATACCATCCAATTTGCAAAGAGCCAGTTTACTACAAGGTTCTAAAAGATAGGATCCATAGTCAAGTACACTCCTAATGAGGGCATTATACATCAATTTCAGAGTAAATGGGTGGGCACCCCACCATACACCAGAGAGAACTCGAAGAATATTTATTGTCTTTTCGCATTTATTAACAATATAATTTAGATGAACGGAACCAGATAATTTTGAGTCTAGGAATACGCCTAAGAATTTTACATAATTACGAACAGGGATAGAGGAATTGTTTATTTTTAAATCTATGTCAGTAATGTCTCTCTTCCTAGAAAACACTACCACAGTGCTCTTAGAAGCTGATAGATTGAGACCTTTGGATAGCAGCCAAGCATTCAATGAGTTGAGAGAGACTTGCATTGACTCCCCAGCATCTTGACACTTGATCTAGGAATGTACAGACACAGATCGTCAGCATATTATAAATTTTGACAATCGTTATTTAGGGAAGTATGAAGAGAAGCAGTATAAATATTATATTGTAGAGGACTGAGAACATATCCCTGGAGGAGGCCTCTCCACACCGTACGGGGTTCAAAGCTCTCGCCAGGATACGAAGTTAGATTGATCTGGACATAAGCAGACTGCGAATGCAGTTTCTCATTCTTACAGGGATGTTCAGCAGTTGTAACTTGTACCTGAGCACCGAAAGAAGTACATTGTCATAAGCAGCAGATATGTCCAAGAACACAGCTAGGACAGATTGTTTTTTGGAGAAAGCTAGCCGAACATCAGTGATGAATATGCTATGCCCCAGTTGATGAGAAAAAATTATTGACAGATTTGCCGAAAGCGGCAGAAGGCGTGTTAACTTTATTTTATAAAAAGTTAAATCAATTATTGTTGTAAAATATAATCTATTTTTTTTGTTCACTTGTGATTTTACCTACTGATTACTTCAGGCGAAATATCACTGTCAGTTTCAAGGAAGGAAATGCAGGCTTAAAAGGACTAGCTTTCAATGCCATAAAACTGTTGAAAAAGCAAGGAAGGAAACGCAAAAAGCGTTTCAAAGAACACAACACACCCAAAACAACCGTCAGAAATTGATGGATGGCATTGGATGGATGGACTTTAGTCTCGACTCGAGAGTTAGTAATCTCTCTGTAATCAGTCTACTTAATCCGGCAAGTTTCATTTCATGTTTGTTAGTGTTGTGATTGTGACTCGCTTACCTCATGTCACGTCCTTGGGCATCGGCGATATTTAAAAACTTGTGAGATCATTACAATACAAATAGGTTAACTATCATTCTTGCTTGGTATTCAGACAGACAGTACGGACGGACGAACGAGTGTGCTACGGGCGGTAATGTTGCAATCGTTTTTCTACTAATAATTCAGTTTATCTTCTTATCCATAGAAATACTATGGATACGAAGAAACTACTACTAATTAGTTTTTGGGATTTTTTACTCAATTCCAATTGTAGGTATGTTAGCTAAAGCTATTTCCCCTTCATATAGGTTCATTTGTTGGTCATTGTGGCTCCCAGTTATTTCCCCTGATTTCAAACCATCACATAGTAAAAAATGTACACTTTTCATGTAATAACTGTGTTACTTCCTTTTCCAGGATTCATGACCAGTTTTCGCAGAAGTTTTAAAAATGATTGATATATTGAAGAGATCTACCTTTGTCCATTTATGTTTTGCAATATCATATTTTGTATCCGGTTTGATATTATGTACAATCCAAGCTGTACTCTATTTTGGCCTAAAGCCTTTCAATAAATCACTGTACAGACAAATTAATTATTATCTTTGTTATACATTTAATAGCCGTAAGTATTAATAATTTAGATTTTTTCTTGATAGATGGTTTCATTGTTCTATTCATGTTTTATCTTAATTTTCAGAGTTGGTGTTTATGTCTGAATGGTGGTCAGGGACAAGAGTGTCAATTTATGTAAAAAAAGATGAATATGAAAAGTATTATGGAAAGGAGCATGGCTATTTAATAATGAACCACAGCTATGAAATAGACTGGCTGATGGGATGGCACTTCTGTGATGGAATCAAAGTTCTTGGGGTAAGCCATATCTTTATTTAGTTACACATTAACTAAAGTAATTTATCTTTAAGAAAACTGTTAATATTAGTGATTTATTATAGCTGATAATAAATAATTTTATGATTTATTCTTACATACATTGTAAACGTCTTAAGTTTGATACCTATTAATGTCTTAATAAAAATGTCACAAACACTTATTACCACTAAGTATCAGGTACCTATTACATACCGGTGTGCGGTGGGCTTCCCCTACACCCCCAAATTGATGGTCCATATTGTAAATGTTTACTGCCACAACCTTATCAAGAACATCACTATGTCAACCATTTTCATTTCAATACACCATAATGGGCTTTATTTAATACCAAGACTTGTTTTAAGACTGTCATGGTGACTATGCGGATCAGTAGATTCCTAAACTGAATCAGCTTATGACTTTGTGGTAACCCTCCTGGTTATTCAGAAGAAATTACTTGTTAGATATTCATCCTTCAAGGTGTGTGTGATATACTCTCACTCTCATTAAGTAACTTGTAAGTTTATGTCAGTGCCTTTTTGTGTTATTAAAAGGAAATTACAAAACATTTATATTTTCAGAACTGTAAAGCATATGCCAAGAAATCCATTCAGTATATGCCACCAATTGGTTGGATGTGGAAGTTTGCTGAGTTTGTGTTCCTGGAAAGATCATTTGAAAAGGATCAAGCAATCATTAAGCATCAAATATCAGAGATCTGCGACTATCCTGATCCAGTATGGGTGAGTAAAGCTGTGCAGTCCATGTGAAACTGACAGGACTTACTCTTTGCATGCTAAATGATATTATTTAGCCGTAGTCCCTTAACATTAGATTAAAAATCAAAAGACTTCGATCAAATCCTTAAAGTTCCATCAAGTTCCCATGGAAGATTCTTTAATGGCTGGTGAGACCAGGTTAATCAATCTTAGAGTTGTAACATGTGTAGGGAAATATGAGAATAAATATGCTCTTGTCTAAAATTACTTGATGATGAAATTGTTTCAGACTTGTAAACACTGTATGGAATCTAGAGCAAAAAGTAGTGAATGTGTTTTTCATTTACCATGTGCAAACTAGGTACTGTGTAATATTTAGAAGCATTACTAGATGTATCTTCTTAATATAAATAATCATAAATTAAGAAGTGCATCCATGCATTTATGAATTATGTACAAGACAAACATTGATAATGAGCAATCAATATGATTAGATAAATTTATATCATTCATTAGTAACAACTGGTGAGTTGCTCATCTAAGTGCATAATAGATGTAGTTTTACATTTTCGAATATACAGTAAAGAATGTAAAAGTATCTGACACTGAGGAACCCATTAAAAAAAAATTGGAAATCCAATTTCTATAAGAAAAGGTGTCATAACTAGACACTTTTGTCACTTCACTTCATATATTTAACACCTCATGATTAGATCCTCTCATCTGTAAAGATTTCACTTCAATTGTTGTTTCATTGCTCTATCCCGGAGCCGGTTATGTCCACAGACAAACGAGAGAACAATCTGACAACTCCATGCTTAATTGCTTACTAATATAAATTCCCCTTCCAGCTACTCATGACTCCAGAAGGCACGCGCTTCACCAAGTCCAAACACGAGGCGTCACTAAAGTTCGCCGCCGAGAAGAACCTGCCACTCCTCAAGCATCATCTCACGCCGCGCACGAGAGGTTTCACCACCAGCCTGCTGCACTTCCGCGGGAAGATACCAGCGATTTACAACATTCAGCTCGCCTTCGCTAAGGATAGCAAGGTAGAGTTTTGTTTGCCTACGTTGGCACAAGTTCCAGTTCCAGGGTTTACAAACAATTTGTCCTGTCCACACTTACCGGTGCCGAAACATGGACACTAACCAAGGCGAAAAGTCACGCAAAGGGTCATGGAGCGTTCCGTGCTAGGCCAGACTTCAGGGCCGTACTCGCAATTCAGAAATAAGAAGTCGTTCTAAGATCGTCAATGTCGGCAAGCGAATCAGGGGACTGAAGTGGGGATGGGCAGGACACTTGGTAAGGAGAGATTACGAAAGGTGGACCAAAGCGGTTACAGAGTGGCTACCCAGAAGTGCCCAGAACCGCAAGAAGACTAGTGGGCAGACCAGCCAGATGGATGGATGGTAGGCAGTGGATGCGGGAGGCTCAGGACCGGGGTAGACGGCTTGGTAAAGAAGAGGCGTATACCCAACAGTGGGTGAATGTGGGCTGATTGATCATGATAATGTTGGCACGCCCGAAGTTGCGACGATATCAAATTGACGGGATGTCACTGGATGCGGTCGAGACAGGGCCGGGGATTAGCGCTGTATAGAAGAGGTTTAAGTGTAGTGGAAGTGTTAAGATGACGATGTTGGCAAATGCTTATCATCATTTTTCCGAACTATCAACTAAATTCGTCTGTTTGGCCACTGGTTACTTTACCAAGTTAAATGGGATACTTAATGCAAGTCGCAAATTGTTGAGTTGAACATTGGCTAATTTCTATCTTTTGAAATATCATTACAACGGTATCTCGTAAAATATTGAAATTAGGACCTCCGAACCAAGTTGGGGGAGAAAAATTTCACCTTTAAATTTTTTCTTCACATTGGTGGCGCATGTTGACAGTTATATATATCGATAGAGAACCATCAACCGAACAAAAAATGGCATGTACTTATGTCTTAAAGTGTAAAGTTTATGACAAATTAGGTTTATTAAAAAATACTTTCCCATCAAATTACTCGCTTTTGTGTGAACACGTGTGTAAACACAGCGAAATCGGTCCAGTACTTTTACAGGAATATGGTAACCGACATAGGGGTGATTCCCACTGGACAGAAAACACGAAGACAGAAACCAAAGCAGGAAAGAACCAGACAAAATTCGCGCGCGTCTTTGTGTCGTGTATGTCCAATGGGTATCGCGCCATACATACACACACACATACACACACAATACCTCTAACCCCAAAGCAATAAACACGCCTCTGTTCCCTTCCGTCCTTGGTGAGTAAAAATATAAATAAATGCCATTGCGGACGTCTTATGACCAGCAGCAGGACGATGTGAACTGAGCACAATGTTGATTGCAGACGCCGCCCACCCTGACGAGCCTGCTGTTCGGGAAACCTGTGCACGCGCACCTATACATCGAGCGCATCCCCGTCGAGTCGGTCCCCGCGGACGAAGCTGCCGCCTCCAAGTGGCTGCACGACGCGTTCGTCGTCAAGGTAACGTGACGTGATTCTACACTGATCGGCGCAATGCCCACTAAAAATACAAAACTGAGACTGCGTTACGTGCCTCTGCCTTGTCTATTAAATGTGCATTGCCCCTTAAAGACTACAGTCCCATGGCGTACAATTTGTAAGGTTCCAACAAAGTGACCAATCACGATAATTATAAATTAATTTGTAGTTATTTAATTGTTGAGAACTTCCAAATTGTACGCCTGTGACGTTATGTGTGAGAGGCCACAGAAGGCGCGACCTGAGAAATGCGTTTGTATGAGTGATAGGGTGACGCCACCTGCCGGACCGGTTGTGTGTGTGGCCGGCCGGCAAATTGTATGCGTGCACACCTACATTGTGCGTGACGCTGTATGTGTGCACGCACACAATCGCAATTCTCTGGTTCGCCTTCTTGCCTGTAGAAGGCTATAAAAAATGGCTAGGTGGAAAAGAAAGGGTTTACCAGAAATATTTCCTGAGCTGACTGGGGCGCTCAAAAGGTTAAGTTATCATGACGTCACAATATAGTTAGCATTTGTTATTAATTTTGTCTTGCAAAGTAACTTTGTCTAGACCAGACAACTATCGCATTACACAGAACCGTATCATCGTACGCTTGTACCGTGATTAGATAAGTGGTATTGGTAAGCAGACATAATACAGGATGCTACGCTTGGCAAATCTATCACACAGAGGACACGACATCAGCCATGACCCTATTACATGGTCAATATCATCATTCATAAAAATCACATGGCTATCATGCATGATTGAGTCATCGCGTTACCGATAAAAGTAACAACAAGTGGAATCATTATAATAACAAATAATCCGAGCGCATTTTCTTTCAATACTACATACAAACTTATGAACGCACCCGGCTACGTACATAGAGTATGAAAGTAGCCGCACCAATTACTTTGTAAACTACATTTTGCGAAATCCAGCCTATTTACTTTTCACAAACATTATATTTTATAGCCTATGTCACTCCTACAACTTAGACGAATCCAACGACACCTCATTTATTACAAAACCTGCCAAGCTTGAGTCGGACTCGCGCACGAAGGGTTCCGTACCATTATCTATAAAAAAAACAACTGTCTAACTATCACGGTTCATGAGACACAGCCTGGTGACAGACAGACAGAGGGACAACGGAGTCTTAGAAATAGGGTCCCGTTTGGCACCCTTCGGGTACGGAACCCTTAAAAGCCGTTTGGGCTGCAGCGCGTACTATCGAAATGGTCATAAATATTTACATACAAACGTACATACCCTCGAAAAAGATTTCCCTCCTTGTGCAGTCGGGAAAAAGACCTCCCGAGCAGCAGAACGTTTTGCGTAATCAGATCATACATGAATAAAGTTGTTTAAAGAGCCTCCAGAAAGATTTATTGACGTATTGGTATAATAAGAACCTACCAAATACGACAATGAAAAAATACAACATTGAATATTAAAATATTTTATTTCATGTGTCAATATTTGAATGCCCGCCAAGTTTTAAAGGTGCATTTTAAACCACTGCACTGTTGATGTTCAACCACATTAATAAAAAACAGTCAAACTAAATATCAACAATTTTTCTTGTTAAAATTCAACTAATTTACACTACGGCATATTTATCTAATTGTAAAAAAGCGACTTTGCCACTGCTTACTCGCAGCAAAGCGTTCGAGAAGGTCATGTTGAGGTGAAAAATTTGCTCACTGAGTGAGACAAAGTAGCTTTTTAATTTTGAATGTCGGTGACATAGGCGAAATCGCAAACAGCCAACGGATATCGAGTTATAATTCGTTGTTCTTTGACTGTTTGCGATTTCGCTAATGTTACAGATACTGCTATCGATTTTTTACTCGATTGCAGTATCTGTGCTATTAAATTCCAAATAATCAAGCGTATCTCCTAGCCATTCTTATTGAAAAATAAAATAATTAGATAAATATGCCGTAGTGGACGTCTTCAATTCAATTCTTCCTATTCAAAGATTTTTATTCATAATAGCACAAAAATTGAGACTTAATGAACGTCATAACATAATCAAGCAAGCTTAATAAAACATAAAGTAGATGCCTTATTATTAATGCATAATATATAGGGTGCAATGTACTGGTTTAATGCCAGATGTCTCGTAAAAAGTCATTAATTTTGTAGTAGGCCTTTGTGCACAAAGTGTGCTTTATACATTTTATCTACACACGTATCATAAACCCTTTTAACTGCGTTCAAAAACCACACGTTACGACCAGCTTAATGATAAACTTCTTGGTAAAAACTCATTTCTTATCTGAATATTGATCATTATGACCATAATGTACAAAAAATTGACAAATTATGACATTCAAATTTCGAACGCCGACGCCCACCTGCGAGCCGCCCCTAGTTTGTCTGTGGAGTTGGTACTACTCAACAAGCTACAACTGCAGAGCAACGATCAATGCCACAATGCCGGTCGAAGATGCGGTTCCTGAACACATCAAAGAGAGCTTATGATATGTGTGTAGATAAACTAGTGTATGTAACTATAAATAATTAGGCATTAAAATTTGAGCCAAAATGTCCGAGTCATCATTTCCAATTTCGACGGAAATGCTCTTGTCGAGTCTTCAGTCATATCAGCCAGACAGAATTTTGCTGACAGGTATTCGAAAAGCCGTGAATTTCGGTTTTAGTTTTCGTGTATCAGCCATTTTTCGAAAAATATAATTTTCCAAATTCTAATGGTGTTTTCTGAAATATGTAAAAAAACGCATAATCGCAGGTTTGAGCATGAAGATTAAGGTTCATATAAAAGTAAAATTTAAGGCAAAATTTTGGATATTTTGCTGCTACGCCATTACGTGAAACCTTTATTTCCTAGAGGTTTAACAACGACTTTTGTCCACCTAGCTTGTTTTAGGCGAAACACTAACGGTTTTATACTTCTTTGAATGCGAAATTATGATGCAAGTGAGGAGATGGTATCCCCACTTTTACTCGATCGATGTTCCAATTCAACTATTCTCGTCTGGCTTGGCCTCCCCCCATAACAGATCTTCGGTGCTCAATACTCGACTTGTTAGCCATGTCGTCGGGGCGGTGTGATTCCAAAACCAATCGATTACTCATTGCTCTATTGGCTAGCCATGTGAAATTTCCAGGGCGGCTTAGGCCGGGAAAGTCAAAGTCAAATTTCTTCATTTCTGTAAATATTTACATATGCTTAAGCAAACGTATTTTTTTTGCCTCCTCTCTGCATTGGACCATGTGGGAAAGAAGGGCGTAGAAACTCCCATAGATTGATTTTTAGATCTCTTTTAAAAATTGGTTGTTCTTAACTAATTCTAATATTAAAATATTAATTATTATAATTTGTAAGCACGAATAATAATAATTGCATACTTTTTACTCGACATGCTGGCCGTGGACTATGTGCGTGCGTGCCTGTGTGCGCAACAAATAAAGCGCAATGTAGTTCGCACGGCGTGCGGCAACCTAAGTGAAGTGAAATCCTGAACTCCGGGTCGGCCAGCCAAACGTACCTAAACCGCTGAGTGAGACCCCCCTGCCAAAACAAACCAACATGATTGTAGTATTTATTAAACAAATTACAACTATTTCACTTATACCTTATCTGATAAAGTTACTACACAGTGCACAGTTATATACATGTCAGATTACATAGAGAGAGAGAGAGAGAGAGAGATCAGAATTCAGAGATAGATAGCGTAAGATTGTCAAAACCGTTAGTTTATAAACCAGACCGATGGGGTTTAGAATTTACGTTTCTTTTGTTCTTACATGTCAACCTAACACGAATACTATTCGGGGGCTAGGGAAGGCTACCGCAGTGTTTGCCCCGGTAGGTATTTTGTTTGCAATTCAAGTTTAAACTAGTTCACAATTTAACGGTTTTATCATAAACTAACGCGTCATATCGTAAGCAGTACGGTACCGTTTACAATTTATCTATAGTTTGTAAACTAAGGAGAAAAAACGTTAGCTTATAAACTAACGGTTTTGACAATCTATCTTACGTACGGTGGCATATATACACTAACGAGCAATGAAAAATTTCCACCCACAAAATGGCGACAAACACTATCTAATATCTCCTAAGACATAGTACCTAGCTTCATAAAATAAATATTTACCTTTTTAATTGGTAATATTCTGATGCGCTGCTAAATGTACTTTAATATTGCAGAGGGTGTCATTAAGCTAGCCTTTCCCGTTTAGGAGTTAATTGGTGCTATGTCACTGGAACTTTTTCATTGCTCGTCAATGTATATACATAGTCAGGTCATAAGTTCTGTCACATGTGCAATATGAAATAATTTAGACATGTTTATTATTTATGTAAATATTTATATAGCAAAATGAACTTAATAAAACATAGATTCTTATGGTGATAAAGTTTATTCAAAATGACCCCCGCGATTTTGAATACAGGCCTTTATTCTGCGCGGCCGGTCGTCTATCGCAGCACGAACAGGTCCATGTCAATATCGGCGGCTGCCTTAATCAAGGATGCCTTGAGTGACTCCAAATCAGGATGAGGCTTTGAGCAGGCCTTTTCCTCCAAGTGTTGCCATATTTTGTAATCTAACGGACTCAAATCTGGACGTGCCGGATGAAGTCGATTTCACGCGCCGCCAGCCAGTCTTGTGTGCTTTTCGCTCTATGAGCTGGCGCAGAATCTTGTTGGAATACCCAGTGCCTGTTATTAAACATGGTATGAGAAACAGGTTCCACAAGGTTCTTGAGGACTGTATTTTGATACACAACTGCGTTCGTTTTTACGCCTTTCTCACAAAAATGTACCTCAGTTAAGCCCCAATAAGAGACTCCCAACCAAACCATGAGCGAGGATGGAAAATGACCTCGTTGGACACGCGGAATACGGTTGCTCGCTTCTTCACTGCTGTGTGCGTACACCTTATGATTTTGTTTGTTGTAGCTCTCTTCCACGGTGAAAATTTTTTCATCCGAAAAAAGAATTTCCCGATGCTTTTTTCCCGCGTACCGCTTCAACAAAGCGCGGCATCTCTTTAGTCTCAGATCCATAAAGCGAGCGTCCAAACGATGTCCTGTTTTTCTTCGATATGCCCTAAGCCCTAAGTCTTCATTTAGCACCCTTTTCACCGTGGTCCTGCTTAACCCCATCTGAAGGGCCAACAGTTTCTGCTTACGTATGGGATTTCTTTGAATTCGCGCCTTCACAGCTTTTATCACTGCTGGAGTCCTAACAGAGCGAGGGCGACCACTTCTTGACCTGTCATCTACACTAGAGTCTTCATTGTATCGTTTTATGGTACGATAAACGAATCTTTTGGTTATATTAAAATTTTTCAGTAAGTCAAAAATCTGAATTGGCGCGTAACCGCAACGATGCAACGCAATAACTGCGACACGGTCTTCTTTAAGTGTCCACTCCATATTTAAAAATGAGGAAAATTCTAAAAAATACAGATTTTTATTTTCATGAAAAATTCGAAATTCGAATTCAATAAACTATTTTGTGGCCAGCGTTCTAAATTTAAAAGATTTTATTGTGTGACAGAACTTATGACCTGACTGTGTATATACCGCCTTATTCATAAAACTTATCAAACCTATGATAGCTAAAATGTGCTTTGTTTTTCTCACAAGCACAAATTTTAAAATGACAGACAAAGACAAACGAATTATAACGGCATTATAGTTAAAATAGGTTTATTAGACGTTTATGAATAATGCAGATATTAAATATTCAATGCACAAAGGACCCCAAACCGAACAAATGTTCTCTATCAATATGATATCACTATTCTTGAAAGATCACGATCAGGATTTCAAAGTACCTACCAGTTTACACAACATGTTTGTGTAAGCCTGCTCAGAGATGTGATAGTGTATATGTAACTACAATAGTGTAACAAAACTTGAACGCCACTGTACGGTACACCGATAAAAGAAATCAGATTTCTAAGGTTTTATCTGCTTTAGCATTTCGATTACAACCAAATGATATAAATACAGATGCTAATCTAAAGGATTTTTTTATCATTTTGTAAATAATCGTGATGTACTTATGTATAATAATCTAAAGGATTATTTGAATTCGTATATGTGTATGTGTTTTTTTGTATTTCAGTAAATTGGTAAACTTATCGGCGTATAAGAGTTTTAACTACGGTATTAGAGTCACCGGCATAGTCTGACGGCATGATGACGGCTTGTGATTTCTATATTACCTACCTGAGTTGACCTCGTAAGACCAATGCCACTAACACTAAAAACAATATTTGGATTCCATAGTTAGCGAAAAAAGGCTTAGTTTATTATTTATTAGAAAATTTATATTGCCTCATTTTGACAAAGCGAAGCTGTAGAATCTCAAACCCCATTTGAATACTAGAACAACATACACAGGTGTTAAAGAAAGTTGTAGTTTCAAGGAGTTGTTAAGGACATCATTATGAACAACTTTCACTTACACTGATTGGATCAGAGCTTTTTTTTCACATTACTTTTTGGGCCAAGCGGCCGACTGTTGGTCTCAATAGGAAGCGCTATAATTACCGGAGTGACAAAGAAGAACAGTAGTCCAGACGAAATGAACTTTATTCGCTATCATTGTACAGTTCAACTCACTGACATTTTTAATGCCTAATCAATCCTGCTTCCTATGCTGATCAAATCGGTTTTACCTGTGGGATACATACGTTTTGGGCCAACTTGGGCATATTGGTAGATGTTAAAACCCATCACCCCCATCCACAGGACAAAATGCAAGAGTCCTTCCACAACACTGGCGACTTTTTCCTTGAGTCGGGCGTGCCAAGGGTGGAGCCGTTCGAGCTGCGCCCGCGCATCTGGTCGCTGGTCAACACCCTCGGCTGGGCGGTGGCGACGCTTGTGCCGATACTTTACTATCTGGTCGGGTTACTGCTCAGCGGACAACTGCTGTACTTCTCCCTTGGATGCGCTCTCTTTGGTGCTTGTGAGTATCTATGCATTTAAGATATGATATATGTGCTTGTATTCTTGTATTTATCGTCTTAATTAATAGCGGTCTAACAACTTAGGTTATTGTGGTGATTATTGCTTGTGGTGATGATTGCTTGTGGTTTTGGTAAGATGGCGATTTGATATGCACGAGAGCGAGAAAAGACTACAAAGGGGTCATTATACAGCGGTAGACAGTTGGGCACTGAAGCACTGACGGTTTGATGGTGACATATAAATGTAGCACAATAATGTTCCCACCGAGGGACACGGGCCTTTACCCGGGTGTGAGTAAGATTGAGCCATACTTCACCACGCTGGCTCAGTGCGGGTTGATAGAGGGGTGTCGGGCTTGTGGCCAACCCGACTGTCAGAAGTTATCAAGCTGTCTTTATGGTCTCTGACACAGCTTTACGACTACTACCAGCGATAGTAGCCGGGACCTACAGCTTAACGTGTCATCCGAAACACGGAAGCGTTTGAAACAAATGCCACATAGAACGGACACCCATCCAGTGCCCGTCTCAGCCAGATGTTCCTACCCGCACGATCGTTTCCGATGTGCGAATACCGCTAGGCCACGGACGCTTCTGGTGACATAGGGTCACCTCATTACAAATTCAAACTTGACAATATGTCGAGTAGTAGAACGGCTTCGCCGATGTCACGTGTTTTTATATATTTCATTGTTTTGTGACAGGTTCACTTTCAGGAACCTGGAATTTTTAATGTTGATTTGTTGCAAGCACTACCCAGGAAGGACGTGAAGGCCTTCAGACGTGAGCAACTGGCTCTTCTGCATTATTGTAAAAGCAACGTATCGGGACGAAACTATCTTTCAATCAAGACACAGCTAACGCTAATTTGAGAAACGGTCTCTGACTGGGCCTGGGTGGCACCCTGTTTGGAAAAAACGTGTCGTGTGCTTTTTCTCGAGGAGATGGTAAAAAGGATGGAACTTCCTTCTATGCCAAAACTGCTTGAATCTATTTGGCTGACTTTGGAACGTAGTGCTACGTTTTAAATTAGTGGTAGGCTGAATAAAACTTTAAATTAAAATAGTAACTCTCAGACAGCCTTTATTCTCATCATCGAGGATAGAAAATTTAAGCTAGTATTTACAAAAACTATTTAACATTTACGAAAACTATTTAAGTGAATTATGAAGTTAGGATTTATTATTAGACTTCAGGAGTTGTTCTTTAACTAAATATGCAGGTCAAATCTATATACCGTGATCGGTAGGCAACACGATGGGAAGATACAAGGAAGGTCGGCCGTCGTAGTCCAATAGAGAAGATCCCGACTCGCCAAGTAGGTGTAGCCTTGCTGTAAAAGGGGCGGCGCGGGTAGATCGCGCCGTAGGGAAAGGGGCGACGCGGTGTACAACGCGCCGTGTAGCAAGCGTGCGGTAGTGTCACGGTTTAGCCATGCGGTAAAAGGGACGAGGCGTGCTAGAATGCGCGTGCCGCGAAAGGGGCGGCCCGTGGTAGATCGCGCCGTACGGTAGAAGGGGCGTGTGTTATCGAACTTGACCGCCACTTGACACTCCATACAAGCGGTGCTTGGGATTAGGTGTCCAAGCGATTTACAATCACTAATTAGCGATCATAGTTTATATAAGAATGTTTGTTAATTATATTGAAATATTTTTGGTTTCCTTATATAAGTTGGTGGGAAAGAATGCTTTATTTTAGTAGATTAATAGACACATGAAGGTTTTATGGCTAGGATAGATAATAGCCCAAGCCGGGAAGGCAGTGCTTAATTGCCTCTATGGAAGGTCCGCCACTGACATCCATAAATATAATAGCTGCAATCAATATAATGCTTTACGATGCATAAAAGAGAAGCATCTTGCTTTGAGGCAAAAAGTTTACTGCGCTTTCGTGGACTTAGAAAAGGCTTATGATAAAGTGATAAGGAATGATTTGTGGGAAACCCTATCCGTTTATGGAGTGGACAGCCAAATTATTCGTTCACTGAAGTCCTTGTACGACGACTCCAGTGCATGCGTCAGGATAAACGGGGCTTACACGGGCTGGTTTAACATCGAACGTGGTGTGAGACAGGGATGTGTAGCATCGCCATGGCTGTTCAATCTGTTCAACCTGTTCATGGATAGTTGTTTGAATGATTTGAAAGAGCGTGATTGTGGGATGCGAATCGGAGAGTTTCTTATCAAGTGCATCCTATACGCCGATGATCAAGTTATTCTTGCGTCGTAGGTGGGTGAGCTACAGGAAATGGTAACTCTCATGAAGGAATCACATAGGAAGAAGGGAATTAAAGTGAATGTCAGTAAAACGAAGGTCATGGTTATAGAAAGGGATGAAGAAGTAACTGAATGCGTGATATGATTGATGATGAACAAGTGGAACAAGTGAATGAGTTTAGATACTTGGGTAGTATGTTTACAAGAGATGGGAAATGTAAGGGAGATATTGAAAGGAGAGCGAGTGTGGGCAATAAAACCAATGGAGGTCTCCAGCCTCCCTCTGAGGGCGAAGCTCGGGATCTACAAGACCTATGTGAGATCCCGCCTCACCTACGCGGCTCCGGCATGGTACGCCCTGTGCTCGGAAACGAACAAACGGAGACTCCAAGCCCAAGAGAACCTCTCTCTGCGTACCATCTTCGGCGCCCGGGACAATGCGGGACAATCCAGAGGGACCTAAGATGGGAAACCGTGGACCAGTTTGTCCAGAGGCTGGCGAAGGGCATGTTCGCGCGTGCGGATGCGTCACATCTTCCGCACATCGCCGAACTGACGCCGCACCACGCGCGCCCGCCCGACCGCCGCCGCCTGCCACGCGACCTGGTTGCCTAGCCGGCGATCACCCACTGCACACCAGAGCCACATGAAGACCACCGCCCGCAGGGGCCATCCGATGATCTGTCCACAGGAGTGGACAGAGGCGATTCTTCGGGAAGAGGTCCGTCGACCTGACCCCGACTCCCCACGCCCCAGAAGGGGTGCGTGAGATGACTTAGATGGTGATGAAACCAATGGTGCACTGCACTCCTTGATGAGTAGCCAAACGGTGTCCCAAAAGGCACGTTTGCCATTCATAATGGAGTGTTGACTCCGACATTGATGTATGGGAGCGAACGTTGTGTATGGCAGAAGAAGCATGAGAGCAGAATAAACGCTGTAGAAACGAGGTCTTTGAGCAGTATGTCTGGAGTAACATTGAAAGATAGATTGAAGAATGAAGTTCTAGGGGAACGCTGTGGATTGATAGAAGATATAGTGACAAGGATAGAGAAAGGCTAGCTTAGATGGTTTGGTCACGTTGAAAGGATGAATGAAAGGAGATTGACGTAACAGATTTTTACAGCGGATGTGAAAGGAGCCGTCGGACTGGGACGCCCAAGAAGGTCCTATAAAGACCAAATCGGCGATTTGTTAGTGAAGGGGCAAATACGAAATACCCGTAACCGGCGAGCTTGCTTGAAGAGATTTATGAATGTGGAGGAAGCGAGAGATGTATGCCTGGATCGAATTAGGTGGAGGTCTTTAGTCTCTGCCTACCCCTCTTCTGGGAAATAGGCGTGAGCATATGTATGTATGAATGTATAATAGCTGTAAGCACTATAAGTAAGTGTCAATTAAGTATGATATAATATTTTTCGCGCATGATGATGTTGAGAAGACGTTTATACCAACAAAAAAATATTATTTTAATTAAGGAATCAATGTAACACTTAAGGGGAGGTAAAAATTACCATAAAAAAAATAGTACAACTATAGAGTCCTCTAACCATACATCATACGCGAAAAATAATAATGGAGGGGTGTTTTCAACGCCATCTATTGTATATTATTATATTCAGAATTGTGTTGCTTTTTCCAGTCTACTTCGTGCTCCAAAAATCCATCGGAATGTCAAAAATCAGCGAAGGTTCTTCTTACGGCGCCGGTAAGAAGTGATGACGCGAATCACGCAGGAAAGTAAAATAAAATACATTTTATTATTTTTTGATAACAAAATCATAAAGACTTTTGAAATGGTGACTTTATATTATTTGTATTGATGATGATGATTTATCGTAAGTTTTTTTAACATTATCATGTAAATTATGTGGCCTCCTAACAAGAGCAATAATAAAAAATATGCATCCGGGCGACAATTGTTAACTGATTCCAGACATAAAATTAATTATGTGCATCTTTCAAATAACCCTTATTTTAAAATAATTAGACGTTTCTTTGACGATATTTTTGATGCATAAATGTTGTTATTGTTTTAGGATGACTTACCTCGATTTTTAAATCGTCACCCTTTAAAGGGAAACCTGTTTTAAATATTGTCAATATGGAATGCATCATTTATTTTTATAGACGCGCTTAGAAACGTATGCAGATATAAATACGTATAGTGTTTTAATTATTTTGAGTACACGTAGGGTGTACATACTTTAGTGTATTCTGAAAACCTATTTGCCACATACTTACTCAAAAGCACAAATCCAAGGAGAAATATTACAAACGTGTTGTGTTGTTAAGAGATTTATACTTCTATACTTACAATGTACAACGTATACTTTCTGAACAGTTTTTCTTCCATCAAAATGCAAGATGGCGTTCCCTTCCATTTTTTTCCTTTGACCCATGATAAATGTGGTAAATAAGCCTACCCTAAAGTGCGGCATATTTGGAAAGGATTATTATGTTCTCAAATATTTACTCTTTACTTGCAACTCGCTAACGTGGCACTTAACGTTACGTAAATTTTGTTCTTTTAAGTGTCGCCTACCCAATTTTATCATTCATCATGCGTCAAAGGGAAAAAAGAAAGTTGTCGTCAACGCCATCTATTAAATTTTGAAAAAAAACCTGCTCAGAAGTTAAACCCATTACAATTTTTCTGTCTTCTGCATATACTATAACACATCAAATGATGTTTTCATTTTTAATTGTTTTATTATCAATATTTTAGTACAAGTGTATATTTAACAGTTTATAAATAATCTTTGTTGTTATAATAATTATTTAAAATATGTTAATATGAAAGGGTGGGACAAATCAAGTAACTTCAAAATAATGTAATCATAGCCAACATTATTTTTATACTGAACTGTATTATGATAACGGTAGTTATAATTAGGTGATGGTTTTTCTCACAACAGTATTGCTTGTTTTGTTTGAGGCCGCAAACGTGAAAGTAATGACGCACAAATACTAATGTTCTTGTGCATTTACTTAGTTTTAAGTATATTCGATTATTTCCGGAAGAATGCAAATTGTTTGAAGAATCTTGTACCAGCTATGTTGAAATAGTTAAGTCAAAGTTAATATCAATCCAAAATGTGCTTATTGCGATATAATAATTATCTGATTGATGTCGTGGTTTCTTAGGCTTGGTATTAGAGAAAATATCAATTAAGAATTCTACTAAAGAAATCTATTCTTTTCATTTGTCCTAATCATTCTATTACACAAATATTTCCGATTCGATCCGGTACACTAGATTAAAACTTTATTATATGGGCATAAAACCCTAAGGCCACGGCAAGTCAACAATCAGAAAATAGAAACTTATTTTGGATCGATTTTTAATATTGATTTTAATTTTTTAAACTAACTAGTAACAATTCATAAGCTTCTTGCAATAATCGAAGACTGCTCTTGAGACTGGCTTAAAATCTAACTGTAGATGCACTGTAGGGCACGTCTGACATTGTAAAGTCGTCAAGCAAGATTTGTTTGTCTGACGTTTAACCCTTTCACTTGTCTGCTGGCCAGAACAGAAAAAATAATGACAAACAATTAAGGCAAATTTTATGTTGTTGCCCCGCAAATGCCTACAATAGAATCTTCAGTACTCTAATTGACATTTGTCATAACAGTTCCTTTTTAGGTTCTCGGCGCCCCAGCAGGTTAAAACATGTACCACTTCCATTAACAGAACTGAGTTCTGCTCGCTCGCTGGATGCTCGGCTAGGAGTGTCAGTATTGCGAAAAAACTCAGTAGGTTTTTGTTTGTTGCTATGCGGAGTTTGTACTTTGGTTGGACCCACACTACGTCATTTTTTTATAAGGGCAAAAGGTTAACAAATATTGTTTGAGGTTCTTAAATTTACTTCCCTACTTTTTTTTTGCTATATCATTTCCTATCTTTGTGCCAAATTATCAAATAATGTTGAGAACAGACAGATAGCTGAAGAGATTGTATGTCTAGTGTGAGTCCTTTCTATAGGTATGTTGGTTTGTTTGTAGCCTATGTAGATCGGGATTTTATTTCGGATCTATTATTATTATTACAGTATTGAATTATTGAATTGAAGTTTTATAGTGCATAATCAAACATGAGCTTATGTTTATCTGCTTTTGTTATTATGATAAAAGATCACTCTTTTCTTATCTGCAAGTTTGCAATCCTCCATAGTGGTTTTTGAATTAACAGGATGTGTCAACAAGAACCATGCATTTTGAATTTTTAATCTAGAAATGTTTCTGTATTTTGATAGAATCTTTTTTTTGGACGAGAATAAAATCAAGAATCATAAATTTTGGAATCACATTCAATCCGGTGTATGCTGGAAAATGTTATTAATAAATTTTTCCAATTATTGGTGAAAAGGTGGAAGGTGTTGTTTGTTACAGTGTTTACTGAAACTATTCAACTTAATTTTTGTAGTAAATATGGAAAAACAAAGTTGACACTATGTGTGTGTATGATATATTGAAATTGTTTTTTTGTAAAGCTTACTATTTAAAATAAATTTATTATAAGACTTACTCTGCTTATTATTTATATGAGAATCACAATTTAAACATAATAAATATTTATTTTATAAAATATAATACAGGTCATGAAAATGTCATCTTGCTCAAGCGCAAAATAAAGTCGAGCAGGTACATTTGTAATTTCACTTCTATCGGCTTGTTGGTGACGAAGAAACCAGGGACTCCGGCTTTCCCTAAAGTCACTTGCTGATCACTAACCTAGAAATATAAATATAATGCAGCTATCTATAAATTAATAATATCAATTTTCACATCATATCGAAGTTTCATCTTAAATAAATAAATAAAGTTTGTACCTTTTGGTCCAATTGTATGACTAGTTTCATATCAGCATGTTTCAATTCTTCTTTATGTCTTCTTAGAAGAAATGTTTTCTGTAGCTCCAGTTCTTCAGGGTTACTTGTTGAATTAACCATTTGCTGTATTTCTGCTGGAAAATAATAATCTTATGGGGATTTATATTACACTATCAGTTCTACCCAATCCTTCCGCAAGGTGATGCATGGTGTAAACAGTAAAAAAGTAAGTAACGGCCGCAGGATCGGCGCAACGGACGGACGCTGATTTTATTAAATCTGTGATAATCCTTATACCCAGCAGTGGGTGAATGTGGGCTGATTGATGATGATGAGGAATCCTTAGGTTCAAGATATTTGGGACTTCCTGGACTTACAATTCTTTTCCATTGACTACACAGGTGTCAACTTACTTGTATGTTTATTGATAACCTGTAACCTTTGTTGAAACAGATGCTTCTCTGTTACATGTTGTATCTCCATTAGTCCTTTGACAATTTCAAATATTGTATCATTCAGAAGACAATTTGCTAATCCAGAGAGCAGTTCAATAGGGACTCTCATCTGATACTTACTGAAACAAAAAAAAATGTTATTAAGTCTTATGCCCGATTTCACCAAAAGTTAAAGGACACTAAGCTCTTTTTCTTAGCTGTGTAGCAATTGTTTCGGTGGCCAGACTTTTATATTATGGGGGTCACCAAGGAGCCTAGATGACCCTTACACTTAGGGCAAATTGAAACAACCGCTAGGTGACCCCTGAAAGTATTAAAGTGTCCCCTAAAAGAAAGAGATCATTGGTGAAATCGGCCATTAAATGAGTAGGTAATATTCAGTATCAGTGTAGAAAGAGTGTTTTTGGTTGGGTTAAGATCACAGACATTATTTTACTAGAGATATTTAGGAGGATATTTGCCTATATTTTTGAACTTTTAGTTTAGTCTTAATTGTCAGATTAAAGCAAAATAAGTCTTATCATAAATTGTAAAAATTTCATTTCAGGATAAAAGTTTTACTCTTCCCCGAATTTCATGATAGATGTTGTAAAGTTGGGTGAAATGGAATTGCATTCTGTTTCCTGAGATCAGGAAACGGAATGCAATTCCATTTCACCCAGCATAATCATATGTCAAAGTGCTTTTTAGGGTTCTGTACCCGAAGGGTGCCAAATGGGACCCTATTACTAAGCCTCAGCTGTCCGTCCATCCGTCTGTCACCAGGCTGTATCGCATGAACCGTCATAGTTCGAAGGTTGAAATTTTCACAGATGATGCACCAATAACTTTGTCAACAACATGTAAAATCCAAGCTATTCACTCCACACCATCCCTACCATTGCATGGTGGTTAAGAGCCCTTCGTGGGCGAGTTCGACTCTCACTTGAAACCATACCATTCTCTGCGAGGCGTCGGGTCATGGCTTGAATAGGTTATTATTGGGTCAGAGTGTCGATAAGGGGTTGGAAGCCCCTTTGAGGCTAAATTTAATTTGGTTATAAATAGGTTAGGTTAGAACTTAGAAGAAGCAATCCTGAGCGAAGCATATGCAAATAAAAATAATATTAAAATATTTTGTAAAAAATGTAAGCCAAAGAAACAGTGACTTGTAAAAATTGTTTATTAAACTAACCTCCAAATAAGATGTTTGAAAATTCATAACAAACAAGTTTTTTTCTAAGTACTTATCTCCATCACACTAACTAACAAACTACCATTGACTGAAGAGAAATAGGTAGGTATGTGGGGGTCTTACGGTGGAAGTTCTCGTGCCATATCTTGTAATTGCTCTAATAAGAAATACAGTTTACGTTGCAAATCTTCTGGCGTTGGTTCCATGTAATCCATATTTTTTACTCAATACAATACTCATGAAAACTCAAGGTAGGTACCTACATAAACTAGCTCTAGCAAATAACAACAACAGCAGCTGTCTGATAATGTATTCTCTGGCTGTCAGGCTGTCTCATAATTCACCTAAAAACGTTTTTTTTTTTTCCGTCTTTATCCCTAAGGAAAGGCAATAGCAATCAAAGCCGTACAGCCATGTCTTCAGTGTTTACATCTTCTTATTCCGTTTCCGAGGTTTCGAAAGGCCGAAGCCAGGTCTTCCGTATTTCTTGTTTTTAAGGCCAAAGCCGAGTCTTTCACCTAAAAACGAAGTAAACTGACATCAAAATTCAAATGTCAATTTTCGAAATAATGTTGCCATGTACAGTTTGGTAGTGATGTCGCATTCATTCTAAATAGAATGAAAAGTTGTATATTTTGAATAGAGTGATTCTTTAGAATCAGAATTTCTAATGAATGTTTGTCACAATTTACTGTGACATTAAATAGCATTACGCTTTATTTCCATTTGAGGTAGCAGAAGCAAATTGTGTCCACTTTTTGTGAGTAATAGTAATAATGAGTAAGAAAACTTATGCACTGACTAATTCTCTCTCTCGTTAACCGTCCATTTGTTCTCTTTTGTTAGTTTGCTCAGCCGGTGTCCTTACGCGACATATATGATTACCACACACACACGGTTGTGTGCGCAAGCAAGACACACACATACAAACGCACTTACTCTGTCGTTGTATCTTCCGTCTCGATTTCGTCCGGTTTGCATCATGCGTATACGTCGTCATCGTATTGTCATTCGTATCCCTTTCATTCGACTGAGTGCACGAATACCTTCTCTGTTCCGTAAAGATTTCGCTGTTTTTGTTGTTACTATTACGTTGTGTTTGTTATTTTTGTTACGTTTTTTGCTAACCGTGACTTTATTATAGTACTTCGAGGGAGTGTTTGTCGCCAAACAAAAAGAGATCTAAGGTTGCATTTAGTGTTGAAAAGATTATGATCCGTAATACGTAATACAAGACGAGTCCAAGATGCTGCCCTTACCGACGGATCGCCCAAACGTAGAAAAGTGTGTGGCAAAAGCTGCTGAAATCTTAGGTATAGGCAAGACCTCTGTATACAGCAATGTAGAGGAATCTAAAGAAAATATTCAATTTAAGTCTCATGAAAAAAGGGGGCGTAAATTAAAGTTCTACGACAAGGTGGATGACTTCACGTTTTCAGCGATTCGCCGTAAAATGCATGGTTTTTTCATAACAACGAACTACCAACCATTACTAAGATATGTTACATAGCCTTAGTACTTATATTTTTTTTGTATCGCACGCGCGTTGTAACCTTAGTCGTCGAGCTGTTAACGACGAGAGTATTTTTATATCTATTTGTATTTATCCCTAGGACTTATATTTCTCAACTTTCTAAATAGAGTGTCCAAATTCTTATAAATTAACACAGCTGACACATTATAGGTCAACGGTATATCTCCAGGTAGATATTACCTCTTCATAACATAATAATATTAATATGTATATGTAGCCCACCCTCTCGGCAACAGTCCTATTTTTCTCTTTTGTTAGTTTGCTCAGCCAGCGTCCTTACGTGACTCAACACCTAAATGACCCCACCGAGGGACACGGGCCTTCACTCGGAAATGAGTATGATGATTAATAATCTTTTGTTTTTGTTACAGGTTCTACATGCAGTAAATGATGATTCTGAATTGCCCGATTTTTCCTGGGCCACAATGAGGAGGATAATTAAACACTTCAACTTCAAGTATGCCACAAAAACCAGAAAAAGTATTTTTATTGATACGCCTGCAATTGTTTCATGGCGTCATAGATACTTACACAAAATAAAGACTTTTAGAAGAGAAGGAAGGGAAATTTATTACCAAGACGAGACCTGGGTTAATGAAGGTGCGTACTTATTATTTGATATTTGTTTACTTATGTGTTAGTTATTAAGCTATTTGTTTTTTTATTCACAAGTTATATACTCTACTTTATACTTGACTGCGAGAAAATAAATAGAGGTACAGCTTGGTAACAAATCCTATAAAGTACGACTGTAACTGTCAGTTTGAGGGATACGTAAATGTTTAGGATGTCAAAAGACGCGTATTGAAAAGAGCTACTATAATTTGAAATAAAATCTTGTAAATGTTTAATAGGTTTTGAGAAAATAAAAAAACTGATGAAATTATTATGAATTTTCATTTTTCAAAAATATATGGCAATGGTATAAAAACATTTTGCTTTTCATTTTATTCATAGTATAGCTTGTTCAAACTAAATGCAGTCAATAAGATATAATTGAGATAATAGAATGAACTAAATCATTCTTAATCCCATCACTATTTTTTTCTACCAAAAAGCGGTAACACTGGAATTGTCATTTTACTTCGTTATGTGATTAAGGTTAAAGGCCTTTATTAATAGAGGCATAGATAAATTAATCACTACGTTATATTAAAGGCACAGATATTAGTATTAGGTCGTTACATATGAAATTGGCGTTTCGCCGTACTGGCCACTTTGATCTCAAATATATCCTCTATGGTTAGGAATTCCAAATTCAAATTTATTCAGCTATTTACTCATGTATTCACAGCATGTATTTGTGTTTCTAAAATTATAATTAATTTGTTTTTTCCTCAATTGTTTTTTTTTCTTGCGTCACTCAGCTTACAAAATCGAAAAATTGAAATATCGCGTTATTTACGAGTATGAGTTCTACCGTGCCACCAGTGCTGCAGAAACGGCTCGAAGGATTAATGATGTGTATGGCGACGGTGCCACAATAGAAAACACAGTGCGTTTTTGGTTCCAACTTTTTCGTTCTGGAAACTTCGACCTGCAGAACAAGCCCCGTGGACGGCCGGAGACAAAAGTTGATAATGAAGAATTGAAGGCTATTGTGGAAGCGGATCTATCGCAAACCACGTCCGAGTTAGTTGTAGGCTGCGGTGTTAGTGATAAAACTATTTTAATCCACTTGAAGCAAATTTGGAAGGTGAAAAAGCTTGAAAGGTGTGTACCTCACGAACTGAGTGAAGCAAATCAACAAACGTGCGTTGACTGCTGCGTTGCATTACTCACCCGGCACAATAATGAAAGGATATTAAATCGAATCATTAGCTGTGATGAAAAGTGGATCCTGTACGATAATCGGAAGCGCTCATTGCAATGGCTGAACCCTGCCGAACCAGCCAAACCATGCCCCAAGCGAAAATTGACTCCAAAAAAGTTACTTGTGAGCGTTTGGTGGACTAGTGCTGGTGTCGTTCACTACAGCTTTCTTAAATCTGGCTAGACGATTACGGCAGATGTCTATTGTCAGTAACTGCAAATCATGATGGAAAAGCTAGCTGTTAAACAACCGAGGCTGGGCAATCGCTCTAGGCCACTGCTGCTTCATGATAACGCTAGACCACACACTGCACAACAGACGGCTACCATATTAGAGGAGCTTCAATTGGAATGTCTAAGATATCCACCGTACTCTCCGGACCTTGCTCCAACAGATTACCATTTTTTTCGAAATTTGGATAACTTCTGAAAGGGAAAAAATTCAACTCCGATGGGGCAGTTCAAACCGCCTTCAAAGATTTTATTGATTCCCGTCCGAATGTTTTTTTTAGTAAAGGGATCGAAGAACTAGAAGTATAGATAGCAAAAGTGTATAGATAGCAATGGTACATACTTTGATTTTAAAAAAATATTATATTAAAAAAAAAAACGACTATATACATTTTTATCTATGCGACTATGTTCCTCCCATGCAAAACGCGAATTTCATATGTAAGGACCTAATATATATATTTTTGGTTTTATTTATCCCTTCAGGGAAAGGCCATACCGCCTTGCCTGTTGTATGTCATCTTTGTAGTCTTCATAAATGTGTCTTATCTTCCTATATCTTTAAGGTAATAGGCACAGATAATCTAATAAATAGTAGGTACAGATTGACAATTATCTGTAGAATGAAGGGATGACGCCACCATCGAAAAGGGTTGCCACATATTATATAAATTGCTGCAATCGGTGCAAATAGTGGAACGAATATTTTTAGCGATTTATTAATTTAGGATTGATACATAAATATAGCCGTTTTGTCAGCCAAATAAAAATATACATATGTACATAACATCTAGTAATAACTAAAGTCCACAATATAAAGCACTTGGCACTTATCACAATTTTTAACATCTAAATACGTATTTTACAAGAGGTCTACTCGACCAGACCGTACGATCGACAAATGATTAAGTATGAATATTGCTTATAAAAATATAATTGCTGACAAATTGCATTTCAAATTTTCGTTTTATTGAAAACTTTTCACACAGTAATTATGATCTAATGAAGCCGAATTATGTGCACTTATGCCGTATATATGGTCTAGTGGATAAATTCCACTAATTTCTTCGAAATCTGAGTCACTGTCACTATCGGTATCAGAGCCAATGTCTAAATTGACTATAAAGGGCTTATCTAAATATCCGTCGTTTTGACGATAATGCTCTTCAATTTTATGTATGTGTGCACAATATTTTTTCCATTCTAAGGCATTAATAGAACTGAACGCTTTGGTTACTAGTTTCGGCATATTTAAATTTTTGTGCTCTATATTTACTTCTGCTACTCTCCTTTTCATTGAACTCCATACCATCTCAATAGGATTTAGGTCACAGTGATAGGGTGGCAGCCGTAAACATTTGTGACCATGTTGTGCTAATAAATTATCAACTTCATATACAGGGTCAGGTTTGTATCGTTTGACAATCTCCAGCAACTGTGGTTTAGTCATTTCTGATGAGAATTCGAAACGATTCTCATTAAACCACTTTTGAATTTCGGGTTTGTTTGTGTTTGTACTTGGAGCCTTATTAACCCAATTGGGTAGTAATTTTTCGGTAAACCACTTTTTGAAGTTTGTGTTATTCATTTTGTCGTGGTAGTCCCCACTTTTGGTATTTGATTTAAATACAAGGTCTGCGTTTTGGACAACCCAGTTTCTCCTCCGGCATGAACAATAAATAAACGTTGCCCTTTAGATAGAGGTTCTAGAACTCCATCTGTTTCTTGACTTTGCCAGCATTTTTAGTGGTGTATGAGGAATGTATATAAGTCTCGTCTAAGTATACAACTGGTCGACGATTAGCTGATAAAGCGTTTTTATTTAATTCTTGCAAATATTTAGCTCTCCACGCAGAAATATCATTGCGCTCGGTTAAAACCTTGCGATTGCTTTGTGTTTTTTGGAAACGAAAGCCAATTAACAATTTACGAAGTGTTCTCTGCTACCTTTGAAATTTATGTCGTCTTTTAGAACAGTAAGCAGTTTATTAATCGTTGGTAATGCCCTTTTAATCGCATAAAATTCATGCACTTTTCGCTTGATCAAACCTTGATCGAAACTGTCAACTTCTATTTTGCCACATGTCCTTTTTCTCGATTTTCCTGGTGTGGTTATTTTCTTACCCATTTCTGCAGCGGTTTTACCTTCTGCAACAATTTTATAAATAGTTGATATACCAATACCTAAAAGAAAAATAAACTCATCATTAGAGTAATACATTTTGAGAAAATGTAACCGAATTCTAGGCGGCCGAAGTCGCAGGCACCAGTTTATATATAATCTAAATAAAATTGGAACTAATAAATACCTACAGCTGTTTTAGTTTATAACGTATTATCAAACGATGTCGAGAATTTATTTAATAATAATCTGGTAACGCTAGCCCACAGACTTGATATCGATGCGCTAGCCTAAAGCGGCTGCAATGCGTTTGTATTCTTTTTCAAACGGTATTATTGGAGCTTTTTGGAGCTTTTCCGCATCAAAGAATAATTTCATTTTGAGAATAATATCTCGTACACCACCTTTGATTGCTTTGGGCATGATTATCAAACAAAATACTTGTAATATTAGAAAAACTAATGGACTCCCAACTGAACAACACAACAACAAATGTCAACGAAGTGACAGTTTCAAAATGGCGTCCGTAGCTTCCCCTTTCGCCGTTCTAAAGATAAGTTTGTGGCTCTGTACTATGTATTAGTAATCTGTGCTGTCTGCCTGTCTCCTCTCAAGGTCGAGTTTTAGTATTAACACAGATTATGTTATATCAATGCGTATATATTGTTATAGCAAGGTACCTACTCTGTGAGCTCGAGTCAGCCCAAACCACAGACTAACAAAAATTCTTTGCGTTATAATAAAAACTCTAAATGTATGTAATGTAACGTCAATTTTGGATTGCGTACCCTTTTGTCGATGGGTTGGTTTCTTAGCTTTATTTATTACATACTCTACAGAATTAGGTAATACTCGCCATGTTTGTAGTTTATCAGATAACAACGAACAATTCAATTGCACCGAACAGCATCATAACATACATACATAACATAAACAAAGACTGAATTTTTCAAATCGAAACTTTCGGAAAAATGTTATTTTAATTATAAAAGGATCTATCTGTGGGAAAAATTATAAAATTGCATGCTCTTTTCATGCAATACTCTTTAGTGCAACTTTATACTTTCTTTATAAATGTATGACATTTGATAGGCTGTCATCTATGTTTGTTGTTGTTCTTTTTTTTTAAGTTGTCAAAAAAGAAAATACATGTTTTGAAAAAACATTATAATATTATTTAATTTCCACAATATGTTCTGGACACGCGTAACTCATTCGCCATGCAGTGTGCTATCATACAGAGTAAAATTTAAGTACATGAGAAAACATAAAAACTTAGGCGAATTCTTCGTCTTGTATTTTATATATTTACTTGGATACATTAGGGATAGCGGAAGATTTCCCAAGTTATTTCGGCCCAGAAATATCAGAAATACGTTTATAGTAGCGTATTTACAATATCTTTTCTTTTACAAAGACCTAGAAATATCGATAGTGATGAAAAAATTTTATTATAGATACTGTTGAAGCAAGGATTATTTAGTGACATATCTACATAAATACTCTTTAGTGCAACTTTATACTTTCTTTATAAATGTATGACGTTTGATAGGCTGTCATCTATGTTTGTTGTTGTTCTTTTATTTTAAGTTGTCAAAAAAGAAAATACATGTTTTGAAAAAACATTATAACATTATTTAATTTCCACAATATGTTCTGGACACGCGTACTCGGGTATTAATTGATAGCAAAGCTAAGGGCCTTTAACAATAGGTTATGAGCAGAAATATCCCTGGTAGAAGTGGAGACAACATTGAGAATTCAGTCGAAATAGCAAGTATTGGTGGAATAAGTATGCCACAAATGGCAAGACTAGAAGGTAGCTCCAATTACTCGACCTGGAAAGTCCAAATAGAGATGGCACTTCTCTACGATGATCTTTGGGAGTACACTAGTAAGGAGCCAATTACAACTGATGCAGTAGCTGTAAAAGCAGATAGAAAAGCAAAAGCTAAGATAGGTATGATGCTACAACCTGGATGTCTTGTGCATATACGCTATGCGAAGTCAGCAAAAGAAGCTTGGGAGAAGCTTAGCCTTGACGTTTGAGGATAAAGGTTTAAATAATCGCTGCCGCCTTCTATCCAGATTAGTCAGTCTGAAATTAGAACAATTTTCAACGGTACTTGCTTACGTAACAGGTGTGTTAACAATAGCTCAGGAGCTAAGAGACATAGGAAAGGAAGTTGATGACGATCTATCGGCAGTCTTACTCCTACAAGGTCTAACGCCGGAGTTTCATTCAACCTTTGAACATCACCATTGAGAATAGTCAGACTGCACTTATGTTAGATTAAGTAAAAAATAAACTGTACCAAATGGAGGATACATACGCAGCTTCAAAAAGTGGAAGCCAGACGTCAAAGTCAGCTCTACTGACTCTAAGAAAGGAGAAAACAGAAAAAGCAAGAGCAATACTGGCAAATCTGAAAAAAATGTATTGAAGTGCTACATCTGTGATGGCCCTCATAAATGTCACCAATGCCCAAACAAAGAAAAATCAAAGAAGGAAGCTCATCATGCCTTTGCTTTCGTAACTGCGTATAAGTATGAACCTGTAGAAGATTGGGTGATCGACTCTGGTGCTTCAACGCACATGACGAAGAACAAAGCTTGGCTGAAAGATTTGAAGAAGACTCCTAGACGTTTGAGAGTTATTTGTGCTGATAGAAACGAGGTTTTGCGTGAAAGTATTGGTATGGTTGTGTCTGACAAGGTGACGGTAAACGATGTTACTTATGTTCCAAATTTAGCATCAAATTTATTGAGTGTGAACGCTATGGCTAAGAAAGGCATATGGCTGTGTATTAGTGTTTACAGCGAAACAATGCGACATCTTTAAGAGTGACGGATGTGAGGTCTATGGCGAATATGTTGGATCAGGTGTGGAAGAACAGGGTATCTACAAAATCAGGGACTGTTCATACGGTTCTTCACTAGTAACAACAGACGGTAAGCTAGATGACCGGGTTTTGTGGTACAGAAGGATAAAACATCTGGGCGAGAGAAACCTGAAGTTACTAAGGGACAAGATGGCAAGTGGGGTGAGTTTTAAAAATTGTAATTGCAAACTTAAATGCGTTTCTTGCATTAAGGGAAAAAAGACGCGACAACCTATTTTAAAAAATGGTTCAAGGGCTACTGAGGTCTTAGAATTGGTACACTGTGCGTGTGCGGACCTATGCGTATCCACTCTATTAGTAAAAACATTTATTCTGTTACGTTTATTGACGATTTTACACGTAAGACCATCGTATATTTTTTGAAACAAAAGAGTGATGTTTTTGAGAAGTTTCAAGAGTTTAAAGCTTATGCTGAAAATCAAACAGGCAAGAAGATCAAGATACTGAGATCGGACAACGGCACAGAATACGTCAACAAAATAATGAATGACTTCCTAAGGACGAATGGAATTCATCATCAGCTGACAGTTGACTACACACCAGAGCAGAATGGAGTCGCGGAAGGGTCTAATCGCACAATCTGCGAGAAGGCAAGGTGTATGCTACAGCCCACAACGATTCTGGGCGGAGGCTGTCCATCATGCAGTATACCTCAAAAATAGATCACCAACCATTGCGGTGAAGAACATGACGCCGGAAGAGAAATGGACTAGGAAAAAGTGTGATCTGAGCAAGCTGAGGATTTTCGGGTGCAAAGCACTTATGCACATTCCGAAACAGAACCGAACCAAGTGGGATGCGAAGAGCATGGAATTGGTTTACACGGGCTTCTGTGATAACGCGAAAGCATATCGTCTTATAGATTCTACAACAGGAAAGCAGTTTAAGGCCAGAGATGTTATATTTCTGGAAAACAGCAAAAATACGGACACAGAAGAGTCAAGAGAGAATGTGGTGGAATTTGTGATATTTCCTGATTGTGGACAAAAAGATGTAACTGTAAATTTGCACACAGTTCCAGAGACGAATGGTAATGGAGTTGCAAATCAAAATATAAACGAGGAAGTGGCAGAGTTTAGATCTGAGATCCAAAGATCCGAAGGAGAGGAAAGTGATGAACCAGTGATTGAAACAGTGATCCAGGAACTAGAAAATGAAGTTCAGGAACCAGAACCTGATGTTTCAGAATCAGATGCAGATACATTTGAAGACTGTGAATTGGTTGGTGTTCCTGAAAATGTTCAACAGCAGAATGAAAGCAGATATCCACTGAGGGATAGACAACCTAAGGAGTTCCCTGACTATATTATTTATCAAGCAAAGACGGAACAAGATCCAGTGACGGTGCAAGAGGCAGTATCAAGATTATACAGCAAAGAATGGAAACAAGCTATTCAGGTGGAGCTTGATGCGCTGAAGTCAAATGGAATCTGGATTCTCGTAAAGCGCAAAAGTCATATAACGTCGCTGATTCTGGCTATTTAGAATCAAAGAAGAGGCGGGAAATAAACGCAGATACAAAGCACGAGTTGTTGCAAGAGGATTTAGTCAACGGCTTGGAGTAGACTATGATGAAACCTTCGCGCCAGTAGTGAGACATAGCTCACTGAGAGTTCTTATTGCTCAAGCTGTGAAACAAGGATTGAAGATCAATCAAATGGACGTCAAGACAGCGTTCCTAAATGGGGAACCAGATGAGACTGTCTTTATGAAACAACCGGAAGGCTTCGAAGAAAGAGGAAAAGAAGAACACGTTTGTTTATTGAAATGTTCATTGTATGGGTTGAAGCAAGCCCCTAGGACATGGAAAACAAAACTTAACAATGAGTTAGTTAAGTTGGAATTTATAAGGTCCAAGAATAAACCCTGCGTATACACGAGGTAAAAGGCAACAATGTGATCATACTAGCAGTGTATGTCGATGAAATGTTGATTTTTTGGAACAACACGGATGAATTAAGGAAGCTCAAGAAGGACCTTATGTCTAAATTTGAAAGACTTAGGGAAAGCAGAACTGATCATGGGAATGCAGATAACACAGAGCGATTCAGGGATCAAAGTAGATCAATCAAAGTATATCAACAAGGTGTTAAAGAACTTTGGAATGGAGGACTGCAAGCCAGCTGCTACACCTGCAGTTACGGGTCTCAACCTAAGTAAACCTGTACCGGATCATAACATAGACATCCAGATCCAGACATATCATATCAGAATGTGATAGGTTCCTTGATGTATTTGGTTGTGTGCACGAGACCAGATATTGCATATGCTGTTAACTATTAAAACCAGTTTAAAAGCAACTACGGTTAAGAGCATTGTATTGCTGCAAAACGTGTATTAAGGGGTACATCAATCCAAAATCGATTGTTCCTTTGAGGTATCAAAGGAACAATCGATTTTGAATTGATGTTTAAAAAAGGAACATCAAATGAAATTAATTGCTATGCAGATGCAAGTCATGCCTCCTGCTATGATAAGAGATTATATTCGGGAGCAGTATTCGTGCACATGGGAGCTGCTATCAGATGGGAAAGCAAGAAGCAGAAGACAATAGCATTATCTACAGCAGAAGCTGAATATGTTGCAATGTCAGAAGCTGCAAGAGATGCAATATTTTTAGAAAGATTTGTTTCTGAAGTCAAGCCGGATTTCCTTTGAAGATTTACAGTGACAGCCAATCTGCTATTTCAATTACGCACAATCATGTGCACCATCAGCGAACAAAACATATCGCTGTACGCCACCATTTTGTGAGAGAAGCAGTTGAATGTGGGCATATCGAGTTGGAGTATGTTCAGACAGATCTTATGGTTGCTGACTCATTGACTAAACCTTAGCTGAAACAAAAGTTTACGTGATGTACATTGAGCATGGGCGTTGTATGACATTATGTGAAAGTTGTAAGATTTTGTGTGGAAGTTGTATGAAGTCAAAGTTGACGAGCAGTGTTGAAGCAAGGAGTATTTAGTGATATATCTACATAAATACTCTTTAGTGCAACTTTATACTTTCTTTATAAATGTATGACGTTTGATAGGCTGTCATCTATGTTTGTTGTAGTTCTTTTTCTTTTTTTTAAGTTGTCAAAAAAGAAAATACATGTTTTGAAAAAAACATTATTTTATTATTTAATTTCCACTATATGTTGACGACACGCTTTTATCAATAGATACATTGTATAGTAAGATGTGATCGTGCTTAATTGCAATTATTTTATCTATATTTATGAACCTTTTCCACAAAGTAACATTGATATGTGAAATTTGATGTGTGATTAAATTCATATTTTCTTAATTGCACACAAAACTTATAAAAAAACAATAGTTACATGAAAATAGTTTACAAAGGTAAGCTTATATCTAATAAGAGATCTCTTCCAGCAAACCAGGATGAGATGGCAAAGGTTGATTGCTGAGCAAGGGATGTGTGATTAAATGTTACCCTTTTAATTTTAGATTTCCTTGTGAAACACTATTGCTAGATATGTGGATTGCGGAGGTATATTTAATGTATTTGATAATTAAACCACATATTTGTAAAAATATAACCCAGAGTTTATTCAGCATATATGATGAAGAATACGACATTCACAAGAGTGACAAATGACAGTTAAGTCATAACACTACGAAGTTGGCCAGGATTAAAGCAAGGAGTCTACAATGAAACCTCCAACACGCCCTCTTAATCTTGGACTACTTCCAGCATATCTTGAACAAACAGCTGGTGCTTACAAGTATGCAGTGCTTTCGTGAGCACATCAGCAGTCATCTGCTCTGTAGGCATATATGACAACTTAATGACTTCATTGTCAACAGCCTCACGAATATAGTGATACCTAATGTCTACGTGCTTAGACCGTTTATGAAAAACCGGGTTAGTGACAAGCTTCGCCGCAGACTGATTATCCCTATACAGGGTTACAGTGTTGCTCTGACCTGTTAATTCAGTAAGAACCGCACGGACGTATACCGCCTCTTTGGCCGCTTCAGACAAAGCTATGTACTATTTGATAATTAAACCACATATTTGTAAAAATATAACCCAGAGTTTATTCAGCACATATGATGAAGAATACTACATTCACAAGAGTGACAAATGACAGTTAAGTCATAACGCTACGAAGTTGGCCAGGATTAAAGCAAGGAGGCTACAATGAAACCTCCAACAATATTGCGGATCCGGCTGGACGACAAAACACGCGCGAATTCTCAAGAAGATATTACTGCAGAATGATTTAACTAAAAACTACTTTACCAACACTAATATCCCGTTCAGATCTGTAATTAGAATAAGAGCACATTCACACACACGGGATCAGAAATCCACGATTCGTTAAAATATCCAAATAGAAATTATACTTGTTGCCTGCCTGCTGATATTTTTAAATATATTGTGCTGGTATGTTACTTCGTGCGTGACGAAGTAAAATATACGTCAAGTGTATCTTTTAATTGAATCGTGATTAGTGATCTGTTATAATATAATTAATGGTGTGTAAATGAAAATGAGTATTTAAATTGTTCATTGCTATCATGGACGAATAAGACTAGAGGACTGACCACCGCATACAAACAAACGTACCCTGCTAGAAAGCCCAAATCCTGTATTATTTCTAGATGTCGCTGTACCATGCAATAGACGCTGGGTGCTTAGGTTGACGGCGTAGTAAAATCGATCGTAATATCGACGAAAAATCTGAGATGGCGTAAGCGTAAGCCATGTTTGTTCTTAGGAAATGAACGTTTATACCGCCATCTTTCCTAAATTAAGCGCTCCACCACGATACTACCTTTAATAGAAAGAACTTTTGAACGAGTAGCTCTATCTAGCAATATACATTTAAACTAAAAATCGAATTACGCTACAAAGTGCTACGGTGGTTTGTCCTCTAGTTTTATTCGTCCATGATTGCTATATAATTGTTGACTTTATGATGTGTTTTTTTTTTAATAAATTATAATAATTTATTTGGAGCACAAAAGGATCCATAATTTGTCTGTCACAGATAAAATACTTAATCACACTCAATTCAATCAATTTCATATAATTAGGCCTGCCTGTAACATAGCTCTGTTTTCCACGCACTGTCAGAAACGGTCACACCACTCACCCATTATTTGAGTATTGGGCAGTCGGCCGACCTGCAATGACCTCTAGGATACTGTTGCTCAGTGTGACCGTTTTTGGTATTTTCAGTACTAAACTAGTATATTTGAGGCACTGCAGAATGATATTAGTATAATTTTAGTACATTGCCAAATTTTAGTAGAATATTGGTAGAATTGAAACTTTTTTGGTATTTCTTTGGTACTTTTCAACTGGCAACACTAAAAACGAACAATTCACTCAACCTCATAGTTATTTATCTGTGGTCAAGCTGTATTTTTTTAATTGTCTGCCTGCCTTGTCTCTCATTGCGTTTTTCTTATGTACTATCCTTCTCTTTTAACATAGTGAGTGAATGGACGTTTGAGAAGCTTCCGGGTATTCCCCGATGGCGTGATGGCCGTGTGCATCGTTGGTATGTTAACTTGTGGGTTTGCTATGCTAGTTCGGTTTCAGTTCGTAGCGGGATTTTTTTTCTAAAGATGAAGCGCAGATACGAGCAGAAATACAGGGCAGACTGGGAACAAAACCCTGAATTCTCTGCTTGGTTGAGTAAAGATAAAAACAGTGAGAACGCTTTATGTAAAGCTTGTGGAGTGACGTTTTCAAGTAGAATTGCAACAATAAAGTCTCATGCCGAGTCGGAAAAACATCGAAAGAAAACTATACATTACAGTGGACAGTCGAAGGTAAATAAGTTAACTGAGAAAGTAATTTATTACATAACCCCTCGTCTGTGACAGTGGTCGTTTTGGGCAGATAATTGAAATGTAATTGTTATAAAAGTACCCACTGACGAAAGGATAAGGAAGGTTGAACACACGGTCATACACCGCCGCCGCCCCGTCCCGCCGGCCCCGCCGCGCGCCGCCGTGTGCATTCTGCAACCTCCCTATCCCTTAGTCTGCATTTACCCTACTTATTTTTCCTTTCTCTTATTTATTTTTCTGTTTCAGATTGATAAAATATTTCAAAGCAAAGGACCAGTTTCCCAGCAGATAAGAAAAGCGGAGCTCCTCTTTTGCGCTGCTCTAGCCGAACATAATATTTCGTTTCGCGCCATGGATCATCTAAGCGAATTATTTGGTAAAATGTTTCATGATTCAGAAATCGCAAAAGGTTTTTCCAGTAAACGTACTAAATCAGCACAATTAACTTATGATGTAATGGCACCAGCATTTGAAAAGCAATTATTGACAGACATAAAAAAAACTTCAGAATTGTCAGGTAATGGTCCAGTATTTTCCTTGATCATAGATGAAAGCACAGACATAACGACGGAAAAACTACTTGCCGTAGCGGTTAAATTTTATTGCGTCAATGATGATAAACTCAAAACTAAATTTTTATGTTCTGTCAAGCTTTCAGGCGAAACAGCGGATGATATTTTTGATGCACTGTGTAAAAAATTAATTGATTTAAATCTAAATATCAAAGATATCATAGGTTTTGCAGCTGATACAACGAATGTAATGTTTGGTAGAAATAATAGTGTTGTTTCAAAAATTAAAAATGTTAATCCGAAATGCATTTTCGTAAAATGTGTGTGCCATTCTTGTGCTTTAGCTGTAAGTTACGCATGTAAAAAACTTCCTAGAGCCCTAGATCAAGTTGTCAAAGAAACACATAATTATTTTGGCCACAGTTCGAAACGTCAAAGACAATTTGTAGAGTTTCAAGAATTTACAGGCTCAGAACAGCATAACATTTTACGCCACTACGAGATACGTTGGTTATCTCTACATGCATGTGTCAACCGCATAGTAGAGCAATGGGATGCACTAAGGTTATACTTTCAGCAAGAGCATTTGGTTGAGCACAATCACTCGGCATTGTTTTTACATGAAAGTTTTGAAAATGAGCAAATAAAGCTGTATTTTCTATTCTTAGATTACATTTTACCGGTTGTGAACAAACTAAATGTAATTTACCAAGGAAATTCATGTGCTGTTCACACTATTTATAGAGATATGTCTGATATGTTTAAAACTATACTTAGCTGTTACATGAAAAGTAGCTATGTCCGAGCTACGAGTATTGAAGACGTTGACCCAAGCAGTACAGTGAATTTCGTAGAATTAAATGACTTGTATTTGGGCGTTCAAGTTTCCAAAGAAATTATGCTGCTACGAAATCAATCACATCAGGTTGCAGTTATCAAAGATTGCCTACAAAGGTGCCAAAGTTTTTTGATTGAATTATGTACTCAACTAAAATGCAGACTGCCAATAAATGAAAGGATATTTTTCGAAATCCGTTTCATGGATCCACAAATTGCTGTATACGAAAACTTTTTCTCCATTCTAAATGTTACAGAAAAGTTCCCTAACATTGTTACAAGTGATACCCAAAAACAATTAATTGACGAAGAATATCGTCAAATTAAATATGATCAAGAAGTACAAAATTTGATGTGTGGTACTAGTACCAGTGCACTTAATTGTGAACAGTTTTGGAGTAAATTAGGCAATATTGTTGACAGTCTGAAAAATCCTAAATATAACAATTTGATAAATTTTGTTAAATGTATAATGTGTTTGCCTATTTCTAATGCTCACTGTGAACGAATTTTTTCCCAAGTGAATATGGTCAAAACGAAATACAGAAATAGGTTTTTATCTGATCATATTTCTTCCATATTACACGTGAAACAAGGTTTGACTGATGGCTGTATCTCATTTGAACCCTCGACCGAGATGCTTAAATGTAACAAATTAAGCAATACTGATTATACTATTGATTTATGATAAATATATGTGTGTTTTATTTAGAATATTTCTCAAAATAGCCTATGAAAATGTTAGTATAATTTTGGTATAATTGATTTTTCCTCTTAGTATTTTTTAGTACTGGCAGCACATTTTGTTGGTATGTTTCTAAATTTCAAAACGGTCACACTGCTGTTGCTGCTGCCACGCGTTCTGCTTCAGTAGTAGGCCGTTCTCTTACGTATGATGGTATGAAATCCATCAGCACGTGCCTCAAAAAACATGCCCGATGCACTATAGTAGCGTGGCAGCCCCAGCAACAATATTATACTGGACGAGCAGGGCATTCTAGGGCGTTGAGAGTATTTTGGGTATTGTTGACCCATAGGCTGCACTTGTTGATTAATTGACAGTGTGCCTTAAAGAGTGAGACTTTTACTGGCTTTTTACAATGTGCAATCCTACAAGTCAACATATCCGCCCGAAATGCCAAAGCGCTGCGCTCCCACTCTATGACTAGGTCATCCCTCAGGTCCTCAGTCCCTATATGACCAATGTATTTGAAATTGGTTATTGAGGGTATGTAAATAATAAATTATCACTTCGACTTTGTTTTTCAAATATTTAAACAGTGATCTTTAGTTTTCAAAATATCTATATCTAATATCGATAAACAAAGTAGGTAAACTATCTGTCATTTTTGTCGATAGCCGTTCTTATATCGATACTTACCCCATCGCTGGTTGTCACTAAAATGGTACGCGTAAATGTCCTGTCAAAACTATATTGGTTTCAGTCATACAAAGTAAAACGGTACGAGTAGAGTGTCGGTATAATAACTTCTGTTCATGGAAAATATCCCTCCCAGAAAAGGTCTGTTGTGATGTGATCATTGTAGTCTTCATAAATGTAACCATGCCCGTGTCTTATTTTCCAATAACTTCAAGCAAGGCCACATGGCCATATCCTCAATTTGGTTTATTTTTCTTTTCTTTAAGGCATCTTTTCTTTTTTCGAAGATACACCCACAGACATATACGGGATGTTTGGTGCATAGTTTGTAAAATAAAAAATTGCGGACAGAAGAGGTCATTTGCTATCTCCTAGGTCCACAAAAAATATTGCCCCAACGGATTTTTTTAATGTAATATTTTTTACTTTTTTGTCAAATCGTCGAGAATTGCTCCTTTAAACTTGAATAAATAAAAAAGTTATTGATAAAACTTGCAATTATTTACTGTTATTGGTTGTGTAATGTAGTTTGGTTCTTTTGTAGTCAAAAATAGTATTGGAAATTAACTTCTAGTTTTTTTTTTACTCACATATGTTTTTTCAAGAAATATAATTCTGTAACGAATCATCTTTGACTTGCAATAAAAAAAAACTAAACGAGGGTTTTTTCTTGAAAGTTTTTAAAAAGTTAGTGCCTACGCACCCGGCGCCAGCCGCCGATTCAGTAGCCGTAAACACTGCGGTAGCTTAGGTACTTAAAACTAAGTATGTTTTGTTGTTATTACATGTTCAACCTAACACGAAGCATAAAGGCTGCTTCGCTTCGCTCACCCCCTTTACCCTTCACCTAAGATACCGCAGTGTTTTGCCCTGATATTTGAAACCAACCAATCTCATGACCTAGAACAAAAGCTACTAAAAATATGTTTACGTAATACTTGAATGACCCCTCACACGCAAGTTAGAACGTTCGCCTTCTCGTCGCCCGTCTCACTCGCACCAGAGCAGACTCTTGACCAGTTTTGCACTCTTTTACCGAGCCATAAGGTTTAAAATCGCGGGTCATCATACAAATAGCAACTACACGGCAGGAGCTGCTTGTTGTCAACTAGCACGCAACTACCGTCTTCAACCGTGTAGCAGTTCCTTCACTCTGTGCCCGCAATAGAATCTTCAGTGGTGACATCTTTCAATAACAAAATGCCGAATTTTACACGACGAACGGAACGTGTCATCTGCGGTTCGGACATGGTTTAGGATTTAGGTCACAGTGATAGGGTGGCAGCCGTAAACATTTGTGACCATGTTGTGCTAATAAATTATCAACTTCATATACAGGGTCAGGTTTGTATCGTTTGACAATCTCCAGCAACTGTGGTTTAGTCATTTCTGATGAGAATTCGAAACGATTCTCATTAAACCACTTTTGAATTTCGGGTTTGTTTGTGTTTGTACTTGGAGCCTTATTAACCCAATTGGGTAGTAATTTTTCGGTAAACCACTTTTTGAAGTTTGTGTTATTCATTTTGTCGTGGTAGTCCCCACTTTTGGTATTTGATTTAAATACAAGGTCTGCGTTTTGGACAACCCAGTTTCTCCTCCGGCACGAACAATAAATAAACGTTGCCCTTTAGATAGAGGTTCTAGAACTCCATCTGTTTCTTGACTTTGCCAGCATTTTTAGTGGTGTATGAGGAATGTATATAAGTCTCGTCTAAGTATACAACTGGTCGACGATTAGCTGATAAAGCGTTTTTATTTAATTCTTGCAAATATTTAGCTCTCCACGCAGAAATATCATTGCGCTCGGTTAAAACCTTGCGATTGCTTTGTGTTTTTTGGAAACGAAAGCCAATTAACAATTTACGAAGTGTTCTCTGCTACCTTTGAAATTTATGTCGTCTTTTAGAACAGTAAGCAGTTTATTAATCGTTGGTAATGCCCTTTTAATCGCATAAAATTCATGCACTTTTCGCTTGATCAAACCTTGATCGAAACTGTCAACTTCTATTTTGCCACATGTCCTTTTTCTCGATTTTCCTGGTGTGGTTATTTTCTTACCCATTTCTGCAGCGGTTTTACCTTCTGCAACAATTTTATAAATAGTTGATATACCAATACCTAAAAGAAAAATAAACTCATCATTAGAGTAATACATTTTGAGAAAATGTAACCGAATTCTAGGCGGCCGAAGTCGCAGGCACCAGTTTATATATAATCTAAATAAAATTGGAACTAATAAATACCTACAGCTGTTTTAGTTTATAACGTATTATCAAACGATGTCGAGAATTTATTTAATAATAATCTGGTAACGCTAGCCCACAGACTTGATATCGATGCGCTAGCCTAAAGCGGCTGCAATGCGTTTGTATTCTTTTTCAAACGGTATTATTGGAGCTTTTTGGAGCTTTTCCGCATCAAAGAATAATTTCATTTTGAGAATAATATCTCGTACACCACCTTTGATTGCTTTGGGCATGATTATCAAACAAAATACTTGTAATATTAGAAAAACTAATGGACTCCCAACTGAACAACACAACAACAAATGTCAACGAAGTGACAGTTTCAAAATGGCGTCCGTAGCTTCCCCTTTCGCCGTTCTAAAGATAAGTTTGTGGCTCTGTACTATGTATTAGTAATCTGTGCTGTCTGCCTGTCTCCTCTCAAGGTCGAGTTTTAGTATTAACACAGATTATGTTATATCAATGCGTATATATTGTTATAGCAAGGTACCTACTCTGTGAGCTCGAGTCAGCCCAAACCACAGACTAACAAAAATTCTTTGCGTTATAATAAAAACTCTAAATGTATGTAATGTAACGTCAATTTTGGATTGCGTACCCTTTTGTCGATGGGTTGGTTTCTTAGCTTTATTTATTACATACTCTACAGAATTAGGTAATACTCGCCATGTTTGTAGTTTATCAGATAACAACGAACAATTCAATTGCACCGAACAGCATCATAACATACATACATAACATAAACAAAGACTGAATTTTTCAAATCGAAACTTTCGGGAAAATGTTATTTTAATTATAAAAGGATCTATCTGTGGGAAAAATTATAAAATTGCATGCTCTTTTCATGCAATACTCTTTAGTGCAACTTTATACTTTCTTTATAAATGTATGACATTTGATAGGCTGTCATCTATGTTTGTTGTTGTTCTTTTTTTTTAAGTTGTCAAAAAAGAAAATACATGTTTTGAAAAAACATTATAATATTATTTAATTTCCACAATATGTTCTGGACACGCGTAACTCATTCGCCATGCAGTGTGCTATCATACAGAGTAAAATTTAAGTACATGAGAAAACATAAAAACTTAGGCGAATTCTTCGTCTTGTATTTTATATATTTACTTGGATACATTAGGGATAGCGGAAGATTTCCCAAGTTATTTCGGCCCAGAAATATCAGAAATACGTTTATAGTAGCGTATTTACAATATCTTTTCTTTTACAAAGACCTAGAAATATCGATAGTGATGAAAAAATTTTATTATAGATACTGTTGAAGCAAGGATTATTTAGTGACATATCTACATAAATACTCTTTAGTGCAACTTTATACTTTCTTTATAAATGTATGACGTTTGATAGGCTGTCATCTATGTTTGTTGTTGTTCTTTTATTTTAAGTTGTCAAAAAAGAAAATACATGTTTTGAAAAAACATTATAACATTATTTAATTTCCACAATATGTTCTGGACACGCGTACTCGGGTATTAATTGATAGCAAAGCTAAGGGCCTTTAACAATAGGTTATGGGCAGAAATGTCCCTGGTAGAAGTGGAGACAACATTGAGAATTCAGTCGAAATAGCAAGTATTGGTGGAATAAGTATGCCACAAATGGCAAGACTAGAAGGTAGCTCCAATTACTCGACCTGGAAAGTCCAAATAGAGATGGCACTTCTCTACGATGATCTTTGGGAGTACACTAGTAAGGAGCCAATTACAACTGATGCAGTAGCTGTAAAAGCAGATAGAAAAGCAAAAGCTAAGATAGGTATGATGCTACAACCTGGATGTCTTGTGCATATACGCTATGCGAAGTCAGCAAAAGAAGCTTGGGAGAAGCTTAGCCTTGACGTTTGAGGATAAAGGTTTAAATAATCGCTGCCGCCTTCTATCCAGATTAGTCAGTCTGAAATTAGAACAATTTTCAACGGTACTTGCTTACGTAACAGGTGTGTTAACAATAGCTCAGGAGCTAAGAGACATAGGAAAGGAAGTTGATGACGATCTATCGGCAGTCTTACTCCTACAAGGTCTAACGCCGGAGTTTCATTCAACCTTTGAACATCACCATTGAGAATAGTCAGACTGCACTTATGTTAGATTAAGTAAAAAATAAACTGTACCAAATGGAGGATACATACGCAGCTTCAAAAAGTGGAAGCCAGACGTCAAAGTCAGCTCTACTGACTCTAAGAAAGGAGAAAACAGAAAAAGCAAGAGCAATACTGGCAAATCTGAAAAAAATGTATTGAAGTGCTACATCTGTGATGGCCCTCATAAATGTCACCAATGCCCAAACAAAGAAAAATCAAAGAAGGAAGCTCATCATGCCTTTGCTTTCGTAACTGCGTATAAGTATGAACCTGTAGAAGATTGGGTGATCGACTCTGGTGCTTCAACGCACATGACGAAGAACAAAGCTTGGCTGAAAGATTTGAAGAAGACTCCTAGACGTTTGAGAGTTATTTGTGCTGATAGAAACGAGGTTTTGCGTGAAAGTATTGGTATGGTTGTGTCTGACAAGGTGACGGTAAACGATGTTACTTATGTTCCAAATTTAGCATCAAATTTATTGAGTGTGAACGCTATGGCTAAGAAAGGCATATGGCTGTGTATTAGTGTTTACAGCGAAACAATGCGACATCTTTAAGAGTGACGGATGTGAGGTCTATGGCGAATATGTTGGATCAGGTGTGGAAGAACAGGGTATCTACAAAATCAGGGACTGTTCATACGGTTCTTCACTAGTAACAACAGACGGTAAGCTAGATGACCGGGTTTTGTGGTACAGAAGGATAAAACATCTGGGCGAGAGAAACCTGAAGTTACTAAGGGACAAGATGGCAAGTGGGGTGAGTTTTAAAAATTGTAATTGCAAACTTAAATGCGTTTCTTGCATTAAGGGAAAAAAGACGCGACAACCTTTTTTAAAAAATGGTTCAAGGGCTACTGAGGTCTTAGAATTGGTACACTGGCGTGTGCGGACCTATGCGTATCCACTCTATTAGTAAAAACATTTATTCTGTTACGTTTATTGACGATTTTACACGTAAGACCATCGTATATTTTTTGAAACAAAAGAGTGATGTTTTTGAGAAGTTTCAAGAGTTTAAAGCTTATGCTGAAAATCAAACAGGCAAGAAGATCAAGATACTGAGATCGGACAACGGCACAGAATACGTCAACAAAATAATGAATGACTTCCTAAGGACGAATGGAATTCATCATCAGCTGACAGTTGACTACACACCAGAGCAGAATGGAGTCGCGGAAGGGTCTAATCGCACAATCTGCGAGAAGGCAAGGTGTATGCTACAGCCCACAACGATTCTGGGCGGAGGCTGTCCATCATGCAGTATACCTCAAAAATAGATCACCAACCATTGCGGTGAAGAACATGACGCCGGAAGAGAAATGGACTAGGAAAAAGTGTGATCTGAGCAAGCTGAGGATTTTCGGGTGCAAAGCACTTATGCACATTCCGAAACAGAACCGAACCAAGTGGGATGCGAAGAGCATGGAATTGGTTTACACGGGCTTCTGTGATAACGCGAAAGCATATCGTCTTATAGATTCTACAACAGGAAAGCAGTTTAAGGCCAGAGATGTTATATTTCTGGAAAACAGCAAAAATACGGACACAGAAGAGTCAAGAGAGAATGTGGTGGAATTTGTGATATTTCCTGATTGTGGACAAAAAGATGTAACTGTAAATTTGCACACAGTTCCAGAGACGAATGGTAATGGAGTTGCAAATCAAAATATAAACGAGGAAGTGGCAGAGTTTAGATCTGAGATCCAAAGATCCGAAGGAGAGGAAAGTGATGAACCAGTGATTGAAACAGTGATCCAGGAACTAGAAAATGAAGTTCAGGAACCAGAACCTGATGTTTCAGAATCAGATGCAGATACATTTGAAGACTGTGAATTGGTTGGTGTTCCTGAAAATGTTCAACAGCAGAATGAAAGCAGATATCCACTGAGGGATAGACAACCTAAGGAGTTCCCTGACTATATTATTTATCAAGCAAAGACGGAACAAGATCCAGTGACGGTGCAAGAGGCAGTATCAAGATTATACAGCAAAGAATGGAAACAAGCTATTCAGGTGGAGCTTGATGCGCTGAAGTCAAATGGAATCTGGATTCTCGTAAAGCGCAAAAGTCATATAACGTCGCTGATTCTGGCTATTTAGAATCAAAGAAGAGGCGGGAAATAAACGCAGATACAAAGCACGAGTTGTTGCAAGAGGATTTAGTCAACGGCTTGGAGTAGACTATGATGAAACCTTCGCGCCAGTAGTGAGACATAGCTCACTGAGAGTTCTTATTGCTCAAGCTGTGAAACAAGGATTGAAGATCAATCAAATGGACGTCAAGACAGCGTTCCTAAATGGGGAACCAGATGAGACTGTCTTTATGAAACAACCGGAAGGCTTCGAAGAAAGAGGAAAAGAAGAACACGTTTGTTTATTGAAACGTTCATTGTATGGGTTGAAGCAAGCCCCTAGGACATGGAAAACAAAACTTAACAATGAGTTAGTTAAGTTGGAATTTATAAGGTCCAAGAATAAACCCTGCGTATACACGAGGTAAAAGGCAACAATGTGATCATACTAGCAGTGTATGTCGATGAAATGTTGATTTTTTGGAACAACACGGATGAATTAAGGAAGCTCAAGAAGGACCTTATGTCTAAATTTGAAAGACTTAGGGAAAGCAGAACTGATCATGGGAATGCAGATAACACAGAGCGATTCAGGGATCAAAGTAGATCAATCAAAGTATATCAACAAGGTGTTAAAGAACTTTGGAATGGAGGACTGCAAGCCAGCTGCTACACCTGCAGTTACGGGTCTCAACCTAAGTAAACCTGTACCGGATCATAACATAGACATCCAGATCCAGACATATCATATCAGAATGTGATAGGTTCCTTGATGTATTTGGTTGTGTGCACGAGACCAGATATTGCATATGCTGTTAACTATTAAAACCAGTTTAAAAGCAACTACGGTTAAGAGCATTGTATTGCTGCAAAACGTGTATTAAGGGGTACATCAATCCAAAATCGATTGTTCCTTTGAGGTATCAAAGGAACAATCGATTTTGAATTGATGTTTAAAAAAGGAACATCAAATGAAATTAATTGCTATGCAGATGCAAGTCATGCCTCCTGCTATGATAAGAGATTATATTCGGGAGCAGTATTCGTGCACATGGGAGCTGCTATCAGATGGGAAAGCAAGAAGCAGAAGACAATAGCATTATCTACAGCAGAAGCTGAATATGTTGCAATGTCAGAAGCTGCAAGAGATGCAATATTTTTAGAAAGATTTGTTTCTGAAGTCAAGCCGGATTTCCTTTGAAGATTTACAGTGACAGCCAATCTGCTATTTCAATTACGCACAATCATGTGCACCATCAGCGAACAAAACATATCGCTGTACGCCACCATTTTGTGAGAGAAGCAGTTGAATGTGGGCATATCGAGTTGGAGTATGTTCAGACAGATCTTATGGTTGCTGACTCATTGACTAAACCTTAGCTGAAACAAAAGTTTACGTGATGTACATTGAGCATGGGCGTTGTATGACATTATGTGAAAGTTGTAAGATTTTGTGTGGAAGTTGTATGAAGTCAAAGTTGACGAGCAGTGTTGAAGCAAGGAGTATTTAGTGATATATCTACATAAATACTCTTTAGTGCAACTTTATACTTTCTTTATAAATGTATGACGTTTGATAGGCTGTCATCTATGTTTGTTGTAGTTCTTTTTCTTTTTTTTAAGTTGTCAAAAAAGAAAATACATGTTTTGAAAAAAACATTATTTTATTATTTAATTTCCACTATATGTTGACGACACGCTTTTATCAATAGATACATTGTATAGTAAGATGTGATCGTGCTTAATTGCAATTATTTTATCTATATTTATGAACCTTTTCCACAAAGTAACATTGATATGTGAAATTTGATGTGTGATTAAATTCATATTTTCTTAATTGCACACAAAACTTATAAAAAAACAATAGTTACATGAAAATAGTTTACAAAGGTAAGCTTATATCTAATAAGAGATCTCTTCCAGCAAACGCGGATGAGATGGCAAAGGTTGATTGCTGAGCAAGGGATGTGTGATTAAATGTTACCCTTTTAATTTTAGATTTCCTTGTGAAACACTATTGCTAGATATGTGGATTGCGGAGGTATATTTAATGTATTTGATAATTAAACCACATATTTGTAAAAATATAACCCAGAGTTTATTCAGCACATATGATGAAGAATACGACATTCACAAGAGTGACAAATGACAGTTAAGTCATAACACTACGAAGTTGGCCAGGATTAAAGCAAGGAGGCTACAATGAAACCTCCAACACGCCCTCTTAATCTTGGACTACTTCCAGCATATCTTGAACAAACAGCTGGTGCTTACAAGTATGCAGTGCTTTCGTGAGCACATCAGCAGTCATCTGCTCTGTAGGCATATATGACAACTTAATGACTTCATTGTCAACAGCCTCACGAATATAGTGATACCTAATGTCTACGTGCTTAGACCGTTTATGAAAAACCGGGTTAGTGACAAGCTTCGCCGCAGACTGATTATCCCTATACAGGGTTACAGTGTTGCTCTGACCTGTTAATTCAGTAAGAACCGCACGGACGTATACCGCCTCTTTGGCCGCTTCAGACAAAGCTATGTACTATTTGATAATTAAACCACATATTTGTAAAAATATAACCCAGAGTTTATTCAGCACATATGATGAAGAATACTACATTCACAAGAGTGACAAATGACAGTTAAGTCATAACGCTACGAAGTTGGCCAGGATTAAAGCAAGGAGGCTACAATGAAACCTCCAACAATATTGCGGATCCGGCTGGACGACAAAACACGCGCGAATTCTCAAGAAGATATTACTGCAGAATGATTTAACTAAAAACTACTTTACCAACACTAATATCCCGTTCAGATCTGTAATTAGAATAAGAGCACATTCACACACACGGGATCAGAAATCCACGATTCGTTAAAATATCCAAATAGAAATTATACTTGTTGCCTGCCTGCTGATATTTTTAAATATATTGTGCTGGTATGTTACTTCGTGCGTGACGAAGTAAAATATACGTCAAGTGTATCTTTTAATTGAATCGTGATTAGTGATCTGTTATAATATAATTAATGGTGTGTAAATGAAAATGAGTATTTAAATTGTTCATTGCTATCATGGACGAATAAGACTAGAGGACTGACCACCGCATACAAACAAACGTACCCTGCTAGAAAGCCCAAATCCTGTATTATTTCTAGATGTCGCTGTACCATGCAATAGACGCTGGGTGCTTAGGTTGACGGCGTAGTAAAATCGATCGTAATATCGACGAAAAATCTGAGATGGCGTAAGCGTAAGCCATGTTTGTTCTTAGGAAATGAACGTTTATACCGCCATCTTTCCTAAATTAAGCGCTCCACCACGATACTACCTTTAATAGAAAGAACTTTGAACGAGTAGCTCTATCTAGCAATATACATTTAAACTAAAAATCGAATTACGCTACAAAGTGCTACGGTGGTTTGTCCTCTAGTTTTATTCGTCCATGATTGCTATATAATTGTTGACTTTATGATGTGTTTTTTTTTAATAAATTATAATAATTTATTTGGAGCACAAAAGGATCCATAATTTGTCTGTCACAGATAAAATACTTAATGACACTCAATTCAATCAATTTCATATAATTAGGCCTGCCTGTAACATAGCTCTGTTTTCCACGCACTGTCAGAAACGGTCACACCACTCACCCATTATTTGAGTATTGGGCAGTCGGCCGACCTGCAATGACCTCTAGGATACTGTTGCTGCTGCCACGCGTTCTGCTTCAGTAGTAGGCCGTTCTCTTACGTATGATGGTATGAAATCCATCAGCACGTGCCTCAAAAAACATGCCCGATGCACTATAGTAGCGTGGCAGCCCCAGCAACAATATTATACTGGACGAGCAGGGCATTCTAGGGCGTTGAGAGTATTTTGGGTATTGTTGACCCATAGGCTGCACTTGTTGATTAATTGACAGTGTGCCTTAAAGAGTGAGACTTTTACTGGCTTTTTACAATGTGCAATCCTACAAGTCAACATATCCGCCCGAAATGCCAAAGCTCTGCGCTCCCACTCTATGACTAGGTCATCCCTCAGGTCCTCAGTCCCTATATGACCAATGTATTTGAAATTGGTTATTGAGGGTATGTAAATAATAAATTATCACTTCGACTTTGTTTTTCAAATATTTAAACAGTGATCTTTAGTTTTCAAAATATCTATATCTAATATCGATAAACAAAGTAGGTAAACTATCTGTCATTTTTGTCGATAGCCGTTCTTATATCGATACTTACCCCATCGCTGGTTGTCACTAAAATGGTACGCGTAAATGTCCTGTCAAAACTATATTGGTTTCAGTCATACAAAGTAAAACGGTACGAGTAGAGTGTCGGTATAATAACTTCTGTTCATGGAAAATATCCCTCCCAGAAAAGGTCTGTTGTGATGTGATCATTGTAGTCTTCATAAATGTAACCATGCCCGTGTCTTATTTTCCAATAACTTCAAGCAAGGCCACATGGCCATATCCTCAATTTGGTTTATTTTTCTTTTCTTTAAGGCATCTTTTCTTTTTTCGAAGATACACCCACAGACATATACGGGATGTTTGGTGCATAGTTTGTAAAATAAAAAATTGCGGACAGAAGAGGTCATTTGCTATCTCCTAGGTCCACAAAAAATATTGCCCCAACGGATTTTTTTAATGTAATATTTTTTACTTTTTTGTCAAATCGTCGAGAATTGCTCCTTTAAACTTGAATAAATAAAAAAGTTATTGATAAAACTTGCAATTATTTACTGTTATTGGTTGTGTAATGTAGTTTGGTTCTTTTGTAGTCAAAAATAGTATTGGAAATTAACTTCTAGTTTTTTTTTTACTCACATATGTTTTTTCAAGAAATATAATTCTGTAACGAATCATCTTTGACTTGCAATAAAAAAAAACTAAACGAGGGTTTTTTCTTGAAAGTTTTTAAAAAGTTAGTGCCTACGCACCCGGCGCCAGCCGCCGATTCAGTAGCCGTAAACACTGCGGTAGCTTAGGTACTTAAAACTAAGTATGTTTTGTTGTTATTACATGTTCAACCTAACACGAAGCATAAAGGCTGCTTCGCTTCGCTCACCCCCTTTACCCTTCACCTAAGATACCGCAGTGTTTTGCCCTGATATTTGAAACCAACCAATCTCATGACCTAGAACAAAAGCTACTAAAAATATGTTTACGTAATACTTGAATGACCCCTCACACGCAAGTTAGAACGTTCGCCTTCTCGTCGCCCGTCTCACTCGCACCAGAGCAGACTCTTGACCAGTTTTGCACTCTTTTACCGAGCCATAAGGTTTAAAATCGCGGGTCATCATACAAATAGCAACTACACGGCAGGAGCTGCTTGTTGTCAACTAGCACGCAACTACCGTCTTCAACCGTGTAGCAGTTCCTTCACTCTGTGCCCGCAATAGAATCTTCAGTGGTGACATCTTTCAATAACAAAATGCCGAATTTTACACGACGAACGGAACGTGTCATCTGCGGTTCGGACATGGTTCCGTTAGTATACTCCGCGGAGTAAACTCCGTGAAGTCTACCGAGAGTTTAACCATCTCAGTATCATTCCGCGGAGTCGGATCACAGAGGAATAAATAGGAACAGAGAGAAAGGTTTTAAGGATCCAGCAAAATTCATACCTATAAGGGTTGGCAAAAGAGAAAAAAATAAAATTAACAAACTGTTACGAGCTTTTATTAACAGAGCGATTTTGTTATCTTATTCTTAGGGCGGTATGCCTTTGAAATACTTAGGTATCCAATACAGTTTGTCACATGAGGTCACCCACTTATAATCTCAACTACTCATCATGGAACATCAATATTAGAACAACAACATACTAATATTGTGCTATCGTGTAGGGTGCCTTGCGGCCATAATTTTATGTCGTATATGTGTTTTCCCTAGGGCCATTATTTACAGAGATATATCGATAAAAAAATATTATGACACATTATCTCAAGAACGGAGAGGTGCACGATGAACGTATATGACCTAAAATGATGGAAAAAAGCGACCCTACGCGATAGCAGAATAAAAGTAAGCAATATATATATATATATATATATATATATATATTCGGATGTTTGTACCATAGTCATGGTTGTTTATCTATCTAAGTATAATATTTCTCTATATAAGTATATATATCGTTGTCTAGTACCCAAGATACAGGGAATCCTAGTTTGGGGCTAGATCAATGTGTGTAAAAGGTGTCCAAGGTATTATTATTATTATTATTATTATTATATATATATATATATATATATATATTATTTATTTTGCAATTCTAAAAATATGAGGCAAAAAGACTTAAAAATTCTGGCGCCCCCTTACCTACACCTCGACCCAACATTCATATACTCACGGCTATATTCCCATAAAGGGGTAGCCCATGACAACATTTTATTTTTGTTTAGGTAAAAAGATTTAATGTCCATTGAGATATATTTGAATACGAAACACATTTAAATATATTTTTCTATTCATTCGTTTTAAAGATACTTTGAAAATAATCCAGATATCGAGGATGGAGGCAGAAGAACTACAAATACCTTTGCCTAAAATTAAAAAAAATACTAGCTGACACTAGCTTTCAATGTCACCATAACATTTAACTTATATATAATTTAGCATAACCGTGCGTTCGATTTGTTTGATCGTCCACCCATACCCGCAAAAAAACTAACAGAAGAATAGCACTATACAAGTTCTACGCCTGCAAAAGAGATAGCATGTAAGGTGGGCTTATGGCGGGCTTCAACTGAGCCATTCAAACTGAACGCAGCCTTTGTTTTTGTTTTAACTTTCTGGGACAGGCAAAGACAAAGCCTTGACAATGACATTTTCATGTTCTGGCAAAGGTAACATGGTCCGTTATTATTATTATTATTATTTATTTATTGTCAGATAGGTACACATCCATAGTAAATTATAAAAAGACAAAATATTTTGTACATTAACACACAGGTAACCTAAACTATTTTTTATTTTTGTATAGGTGCACATCTATCCAGTGTTTCAGCAAGGGACTACCGACCCTATCCCCTAACGCACTGATGATCCCATTCGAGCTGCCGCGAACACGACTCATCATAGAGGCTGCTCTCTTACGCAAGAAGGCAAAAAAGTCATCCACTCTTGCCTCCATGAACATCGATGAGGCGCTGCAGTATCGCGGCAGCCCCAACACAGTCCTCAGCGCGTTATTGTACTGGACACGCAGAGCGCTGTAGGCCCTCTGCGTATAGCGAACCCACAGACTGCAGGTGTAGAAGGTTTGACAGTAAGCTCTGAAAAGTGTAAGTTTCACTTCTTTAGTGCACCGTGCAAACCTGCGGGCCAGCATGTTACAGCGAACCGACAACGCCCTGCGCTCTCTCTCCATGTCCAGATCATCTGTGAGTGTCTCCGTGACCACATGCCCCAGGTACTTAAATTTTGCGACTCTATTCAGGGCGATGCCACATAATTTGACAGGAGGCACAAAAGATGGTTTTTTAGTGCCGGCCTTGAATACAAGCATTTCGCTTTTTTTGGCATTGTACCTTAGGCCATGCGACTCGGCGTATGACCCACAGACGTCCAGTAGCCGCCTGAGGGCTCGAATCGAGGGGCTCAGCAGCACCATGTCGTCAGCATAGCTTATGTTGTTCACCATGACGCCGCCGACTGAACATCCGACCTTGGTGTCGCTGAGCTCCCCGATCAATTTGTTCATGAACAGGTTGAACAGCTTAGGAGACGTCAGCCCCCCCTGTCTCACTCCACAGCTCAACCTGTATTCTTGACTTAATGAACCGGCCCACCTGACAGCGTTGCGTTGATTGCCATACCAATATTTGAACAAATCAATGTACTCATCAGGTAGGCCAGTTTCAGTCGCCAACTTTTTCCATAACATGTTATAGTTAACTAAATCAAACGCCTTGGACAAGTCTAAAAAGCAGGCATACCCTGGCGTTTTTCTGTCTGTGTAGTACCGGACAGTTTGCTTGAGGCACATGATGGCACTTTCAGTAGACAGCCCACTCCTAAAACCAAACTGGGCATCGTGCAAGATTAGATGTTTATCAAGTTGCTTGTCAAGCAAACTGTCCAGCACCTTTGCCGTTATAGTGGCCAGTGATACAGGTCTATAGTTACCTTTGTCACTAGCATCACCTGTTTTATTTTTAATGATAAGTACAAAAATAGTTCTCATTAGCTCCTCAGGCAGATAGGAGTGTCCAATACTGGCGTTGATAAAAATCTTAAGAACCCTAGGCAGATGTGCACCAGCATATTTCAAGTGCTCAACGCTCAACCCGTCGTGTCCCGGCGACTTCCCTCGTTTCATTCCACGTATCGCCCTATCTACTTCTTTAATAGTGAAGAGAGTGTATTGGCTTGAAACTGCCCGCCGGGTATGAGCATCTGACACTACAGTGCCTGCGGTTGGCATAACTGCAGGCACTACATTAAAATATTCTTTAAACATATTGGCAATGTCGATATTTTCAGACAGACCCGCCACGCCCAGAGGCAGACTCGACCGGGGGCTCAGCTTGTTTGTCTGTTTCCAAAAATTTTTGAAGTCCTTAGCTTCGTGACTAGTAGCAAGTATGTCCATTTTGATACGCTCATTGTTATCCTGGCACCATTTCAATTTATTTTTAAATAATCTTTTGGTCTCTTTCATATTGTCATAAACTGAACCATTGGCGGGTTTTCCCGAGAGTACCCATGATTGAAACCCAAGTCGAGCCTCCCTATGGAGCCCCGCTACATGTTTGTTCCAGCCCACAATGTATTTCTTCTTATTATTAACATTTTTGACTATGTAACTGCCGATAGCAGCCTCGCTCAATGCGTTAACTATGCGTTTATACAAATTATCTATAATTATTTTGTGATCAGTATTTGTACATATTCCATCATCGCAGTGACTCAGCTCTGGAGGAAAGTCTATATCTCTTAAACGGCTATGACATACGTTATAGTACATATCTATTTGTGCAGCATCTCTATTTCCCCAAATGACATGATATGGAGTGTGATTCGCTACTTTTATTTTAGATGAAAGAACCGTGAAATCACACTCAATCTGCAAGGGAAAGTGATCCGACCATGACACATCATAACGCACTTCAATTTTACTAACAGATTTATATGCTACACTACTAGTTACACAGTGATCAAGCCATCGACAGCAGCCATGTACGTCACTAATACACATATAAGTGTCTGAGTCAATACCTAGATCCACTTCCGGTCAGCACAGAATTGCAGTAGTTCATAGCAAAACAACTCACCAGGGTGAGCGTTGAAGTCCCCGAGTACGTACACATTGTCCACAGTGTTATCCTCAACAATGGCACTCACCTCCGATAGGCATTCAGTGAAGATTGGAAGGTTTTCTTTCGAGTCCGTAGGCATATATACGGAGAAAAACATAGCAGACCGACTAGCCACTTCGCACTTTATAGCCACCAATCGCACACTTTTACAATTGATAACAGTTACTTTATCAAACGCGGTTTTACGCCACAGAATAGCTACCCCACCGTAGGGCCTTCCTCGCAACACTCCCGCCGTCGTATCCACGGCCGATACTCCAGTCGCAGCGAAGTCAGGATGGATGCCGCTCAGGTAAGGTACGTCGTGGGGCAACAGCCAAGTCTCCTGCAGTGCAATTACATCCATCGATAGGCATAGCTCTCTGACATGGTCCGAAACACGCGTCACGGACTTACAGTTGAAGCTTGCGAGCTTACAGGTTCTGCGGCTCAGTTTCTCCTTGAAGCTAAAAGTTTATCAGTGTCTTTGATAGCCATCCGGCTATCAAAGACACTGAGTTATGCCAACATCAACTTTTTCGAAACACTCAAACCATAAAAAAATATTTAAATATGAAAAATCAAAATTTTTGAAAATGGTAAAATGAAAATTCCTTGAACTCTCAACCAAATTTCGAATTAGATATTAAAATTAGGGGGTCAATAATTTGAAATGTTGTCACTTTACCATACCTACTTTTTTATTTCACCTGAAACAATTAAGCTTGTGAATGCAAACTGTTTCAACGAAAGTAAATGATTCGTAAACCAAACAGCAAAATATTTGTAGGGTAATAAATAATACTAATAACAATTACCTAACTAAATAACACGGTTTGTGCTACCTACTTTAACATTTTAAATAGGTATACCTAGTCTGGTATTCATTTACTTATTTAGTAGACTCCTTGATATAGTTAAAATATGAAATGTCTTTTCTGTTTCTATTATTATTCATACAAACAGTACAGTACACCATTTTTGAAAGTCCAAAACGTATACTTAAACACTTTAACAACTATTTTCAGTATATTCCACTTATGACAATTCGATAAGGTAGGTGACAACAAATAAGAAGTGGTTTGTGCAGGCGCTCCTTTTGGGCACTGGCCGAACGAGCGTAAACCGGTTTTATCCAGTGGCAGCGCGTAAGCGACACAGCGGCCAGTGCTCACTCACACATGCGCAGTATGCTTATAGTAGATTACCTACGACGGCGTGGATTGTTGAACCTTTGTCTCTGGTCTTTTCTTCCTCTGTGGTCGGAGTCTAACGATCTCGTCTCGTTCCGCGGAGTAAGGTCAAGCCGACAGATCTTGTCTATTGGATGGTTCCAGAACTTCGGATCGCGAAACCGCTACTACCAACCAATCTCAAAACTCAAAACTCAAACCTTTTATTGCAAACAAAAATAATGCTCTTTTAGAACTCAAACATTTACTTATGGGATAAAAAAATATATATGATCAACTAAACTAATGAGTACATAACTAATTTGAGTTTGAAAAAGGAAATTTCTCCTTCAAGTGGTGATACATGCATAACTGAATCTCGCACAGGAAAAAGAAACTCCATGAACTCTACCAGTGCTTCGGAAATACGCCCCTCAGAGAAGATAGCGCCGAGAAACTCTACGGGGATGTAATTTTTAAAATTTTCGTATATTTTTTTTTGTATTAGTTTACACAATGTACAAAAATAGAATCTAATGACAATATTAGTTAATTTAATATTATAACATCGTAACTATATAAGTGCCGTTAAGATGCTAAGAGCTAACAAAATAAATAAATAAGAACAAAGACAAGCTGTAATTAACATAACTTATGAGAAACCAGACTGGACCAGTTCCCCCAAGCAACACCCGTTCACGAGTATGACTTGTGCACCAGCCATAATCCCCCTTGCCATATTTGATGGAGGGGAGCAACCCGCTACACAGAGCCGCCGCAAGCAAAGACATTTTAGTGAGCCAATTTTTTTTTTCCAAATTCCAAATGTCTTTATTACTGTAGATATTTACATATACATAGCAATCGTCATTTTTTGCCACTTCTCTACATTGGACCACTGTGGGAGAAGAAGGGCGAAGAAACTCCCACAGATTGATTTTTAGATCTCTTTTTAAAAATTGCTTATGCTTAACTAATACAAAATATAATATATAGTCATTATCATAATTAATAAGCAGGAATAAATAATTACAAAATTATTAACAGCAAGCTCTGTGTTGAGCCAAATTAACCCCATACAGACTCATCATTTAAGTAATCTTGAACATTGTAATATCCCTTTTTCGACAAAGTCGCTTTAACATGGATTTTAAATTGCTCAAATGGCAATTTCAAGATCTCCAGAGGTATCTTGTTGTAGTAGAGAATGCATTGACCCTTGAAAGAATTGCTAACCTTCGCGAGTCTAAACCGGGGCGCAAGTAGTCTGTGATGATTTCTTAGGTTAACATTACAGCTATCGCTAAGTTTGGGAAATTTTGTAAGGTTCTTGCGTACATACATTATATTTTCGAAAATAAATTGACTAGCTACAGTTAATATGTCAATTTCTTTAAAAAGCTGTCTTAAGGAGTCTGTGCGTTTTAAATTATAAATTGCTCGAATAGCTCTTTTCTGTAAAATAAAAATAGTTTGAATATCCGCTGCTTTCCCCCACAACAAGATATCATAGGACATGACACTATGAAAGTAACTAAAATATACTAGCCTAGATGTAGCCCCATCCGTGTTTTGTCTGATGTTCCTAACAACGTAAGCCGCAGAACTTAATTTACCAGCCAATTTTTCTATGTGGGGTCCCCACTGCAATTTGTTATCAATGGTTATTCCAAGAAACTTCGTGTCATTTACTTATTCTAACGTATTGCTGTCCAACTCTAAACTGGTCCCAACTTGCCTGACATTTGGAAGTGAGAATTTGATACATTTGTTTTTACCAGCATTTAACAATAAATTGTTATCGAGCATGACCATAAACTCTGGTTTCTTGGTAATAGACTTGTATTCTACGTTAAAACTAATTAATTGTTATGAGTCACATAACACTTTTGTACGCTTTATTTTATTACCAAACTATCTATTAAATTACATTATAGCATTTGAAAAAGTTATAATGATAATTATTATCGTTATTGGGGGCTTATTATTTATTATTATTCCCCATTAATGAACCATTAACCTTCTGCAACCTAAATCTAGGTATATTTAGTTTATTTTTATTTCTAGTGTTGAAATAATGAACATCGCAGTTTTTGACAAAGGTGTTAATATTTTTCCGAACGTACACGTACGAATAAGTTTTCAATATGTAATGACAAGCCACTGTAAAAATATTGATCTCCTTAAATCGTTCCCGGAGAGAATCGCGGGATTTCATATTATATATCGAACAAATTGCTATCTTCTGTAGCACAAATACCGATTGTATATCAGCGGCTATAAAAGTAATTTATTACTTAGCGCACACTTATTCAGCATATTAATATTAAAATCGCCACAAACAACTAGGTATTTTGAAGTATTGTAAGATTTTTTGAGAACTTCTTCCATAATAAACTCTGTATCCACAAAAGACTATATGCTGCTCCAGCTCTACTCATGATAACTCTATAGTCCGTTCAATAGACAACGTCACAATGTCTTTTCTCTCTATAAATTGGCACTCTTTCCCAACGTAAATGACCCGCCATGGATAGCTTTATTCCTATTAAATAACTAGCAATGTGGTAATTCTTAATAGATGGTAACAAAGTTTTTTTTTATCGACATTACTAAAGTAAACTACTAACAGAGACGTGGCTTAACGATAGCGTTCCCAGCAATGAGCTGTTTGATAATATAACATAAGATAATAAATATAATAAACATAAGATGGCGGACACTAAGCATGAATAACATCAAGGAAGGCGACTTTGCAACGACGAAAACCTTAAACGCAGCGACATACTGGAATTCACTAAAAGGCGATTATAGATACGTTGTTTACAGAAGAGATAGAGACCTTATTATACTTAACGCCAAACAACTTGGACAAGTTTTGAGGTAATGGGGGAACACTCTCGCTCTCTCAATCAATGCCAAAGGGAATCCTTTGTCTCGCTTGCGCAGCAAGGTCATTTGTCCAAGTTGTTTGGCGTTATCTATACTAGCAACAAATCAGATGGCGGAGGAGTTTTAATAGCGGTATCCAAAAACTTAGAGTCCAAGCGGATGACAGATTGGGACAGCGCTTGTGAAGATCTATGGGTTACTATAAACGTACCCTTCTCCAACACTGTCCGACAAATAGCGCTATGCGTCATCTATCTTCCACAACCTGTGAAAAAACGATATTAAAATCCTTCTTATCCAATTATAACCGCATCTCAGAACTTCACAACCTCAAAACAAGCATCATAGGGGACTTCAACCTTAGTAGCATCGAATGGGCCACAACCGAAACTCATATAGAGGAAGATCAAGCATCAATGTCGTACAACGAGAACCTCCTAACAGACTTTATGTCCCTGAACGACTTAGCTCAGAAAAATAATATCCGCAATATAAACGGTAAAGTTTTAGATTTAGTTATCACAGATGTAGAGCGTTGCGTTGTTACCTCTGCGAGCGATGTTCTCTCAAGAGTAGAGACTCTAAATCCACCTCTTGAAATATTATATCCACTGTACAAGCCGAAAACCTTCCATATAGTAATGACCCTCGTCGTAATTTACACAAGGCAGATTACGGCGCTATTAGTAATTTCCTCAGGAGAGTCAATTGGTGCGAACGGCTCAACCCCACAGGTAATGTTAATGATATGCTAACCTCTCTATATAGTATTCTTGATGAAAGTATCCAAAGGTATGTACCATTAAAAACACAAAAAAAGACAAAATTTCCTCCCTGGTTTAATAAGAATTTAATTAATATGTTACGCGAGAAAAACAATTTACGGCGACGCTACAAAAAATACAAAAATCCGTTAGACGAAATTACTCTAAACATGCTTAAAAAACGCTGTGATAAATAAGCATCTGTTTGTTATTCAGATTATTTAAAAACTCTGGAAAACAATATCTCCTCGAACCCAAAACTATTTTGGTCTTTCATAAAAAGTATCTGGACAAAGTTGCTACCCTGCTGCTATGACCAATGGCTTGATTGCAACTACAAATGCTGAAGAAGTTTGCGAACTATTCGCAAGTTACTTCCTATCTGTCTACAGTGCACGGGTGCCCGATATGGCCAGGTCGGACAAAACCGACCTCCACAGCGATAATTTTGCGTCCTTGGAGCTGGACAGAGTCTCAATCTTTGCTAAACTTAAGAATCTGGATCCCAATAAGGGATCAGGGCCTGATGGAATACCACCACTATTCATAAAAGCAACCGCGGACTGCCTAGTAGAGCCACTCTTTCTAATATTTAACAAATCTCTTGAGTCCGGCACGTTTCCTCAAAAATGGAAAATTGCCAGAGTAGTTCCCATTTTCAAGGGAGGAAAGCTGAACTCTGTTACAGATTACCGACCAATTTCTCTGCTGTGGAACTTCGCAAAGGTACTAGAGTCACTGATCTGTCCACACATCCAAAGATACTTTAGGCAGGTAACAACAGATCACCAGCATGGTTTTTTAGAAGCCAGGTCTACGTGCACGAATTTGGTTTGCTTTGAGGATGAACTAGTGGATGCACTGGACAAGAGCAAGCAAGCAGACGTCGTATACACGGACTTCCGTAAAGCCTTTGATAAAGTCTCACATCAGGTCCTAATATACAAGCTAGAACGGTTTGGCTTTGTGGGACCCATGCTAAGATGGCTTGAATCCTACATAGTAGATCGTAACTTCCACGTAGTAGTGAACGGATACTCGTCTAGTCATAATCCCATAACCTCAGGAGTCCCACAAGGATCGCATTTAGGCCCAATTTTGTTTAATATATTTACCTAGTCGGTCCATAAGTTCTGTCACAAATATTTTGCCGCATAGTAAATAATACCAAGTTTTATTTTATTTAATACTATATATGGTTTGATAGCTCATTAAATACTGATAAATTAGAACGATTATTGGATTTAAATGCTTAAAGCCATATTACACAAATGCTAGTTTCTTCAGAGATTTTGCACTTTTTTACCCAATCAAAAATACGGACGTGATTCACTTCATCTTTTTTCCATGACTCTTAACCCTTTTTAAGGCAGTGGCCACTCCGTTGCCACCATACTTTTTTTTAAATTGTGTCAATCTGATGGGTGCGGGGCTTTTTTTCCCTTAACTAATGGCAACACTATAGATCATAGATCATAGAGAATTTTTGTTTTTACTGATAGATGTTAAAACTGACAGCTGAAATCATTTGGAGTGTGGAATTTCGGCAAAATTTCAAGTATTTTTTAAATCCAACTCAATCTTGGAATTGTGCGTCCACCACTGGTGAGTTTTTGATATTATTGCAACTGAGTGGTGTGTTTGCTTCTATATCAGGCTTTATTTACGACGGTAGTGTCGAACCATTACAGATATTGGGCTTTGTTTAGGTGGCAATATAATTGCCACTGCCCTGTGTGTGTATGTATATTAGATGTAATGTATTTTAGAGTAGGTGTGGTTTTTTCTTTTACAGGTCAAGATGTCGCGAAAAAAGGTGTTGAATGACAACCAAATAGAAGATGAACTCAATCTGATATTTGGTATAGATGATCCTGAGGTTTCCGAAGACGATCTTGAGCCCGAATCCGAAAACGAATCCGAAAACATATCTGACTCTGACCTTATGACTATATTTTCTGGAATTGAATTGAACTCTGTGCCTCACTGTTCCGAAGAAGTAGAGGTGTCATACCGGGAGGATGAGGCAGTTTCACCAATCAGCCACTCACCCCTGAGTACAGCTGAAGCCCAGGAATCCACACCAAGTCTTCATTCAGCTAGCCGCCGTCGTATTATATACTCTTCCTCTCCTGAAATTCCATTAGATCGTCACCGTAATGCAAGAACTCCTTCGCCAGAAGTAACAGATCCAAATACAGCCCCATTGTATGATACAGTTCCTTCAAATAGTTCTCATGCAGAACAGCAATCAACTAGCACAGCTGATGCCCAACCATCCACCTCGTCCTATCAAGAAGTTGCATCCCATCTACCTACAGTCTCAGATAGACCAGTAGAGATGTCTGATACAGATTTATCAGATATTGAAGAGAACATTTGGAAGAAGGTTCTTTGGCCACAGAATCCTGATATAGAAAGTTTTGATAGCGTTCGTATAGAACCCAGACAGTATGTTCCTAGCAGGACCAGGCCTGACGGTTATTTCAAATTGTTTTTTGATGAAGATGTAATAGATCTCATTGTGACACAAACCAATATTTACGCAGAGCAGAAACGAAGCCGTAACTGGGAACCTGTTGATTCTGCTGAAGTCAAGGCATTCATAGCAATGCTCATATTGATGGGTATCCATCCACTACCAGCCATAGATTTATATTGGTCTAGTGACCAATTTTTTCGCGTTGATGAAATTGCATCAGTAATGACTATCAAGCGATTCAAGAAAGTCTTAGAAAACATGCACTTGAACGACAACGCGAAAATGCCTCGGAGGGGAGATAATAATTACGACAAACTGTTCAAAGTTCGTCCGCTTCTTAAGTTTCTCAACAAGGCTTGTCAAAATTCAGCTAAAAACACGACATCCCAATCGATAGATGAGTCGATGATTCGATTCAAAGGGATCCTCATTAAAACAATTCATGCCACTAAAACCGATCAAAAGAGGCTACAAAGCGTGGGTGAGAGCGGATAGTAAGACAGGCTACGTTTTTGAATTCGACATTTATACCGGAAAACGCGATGATCAGACAACTGAAGTAGGATTGGGAGGCAATGTTGTGAAATCACTTACACAAAAACTAGTTGATGAGGGATTCCACGGACATGTGACATTTGATAATTTCTTTGCTTCTTATGAAATAATGCAATACTTATATGATACAGGGATTTATGCCACAGCTACTGTAAACAGCAATAGATCAGATCTTCCACATATATTGAAAAGCAATAAAAAAGCAAGCGTATCACCGTGCCCAAAGCCAAAAAATTACATCTAGAAAGAGGCGATTTTAAGTGGCGTACAAAGAAAAATGTGGCTTTCGTAATGTGGCAAGACACGAAACTAGTCACAATTTTGACAACTGCATTTCACCCTAAAATGGATAAAACGTTTTGCGACCGAAAACAGAAAGATGGTGTGAAAAAGGCTATTCCATGTCCATTGACAGTACTACAATACACCGAACGCATGGGAGGAGTAGATCGATTTGATCAAATAAAAAGTACTTATGAGGTTGGCAGACGAAGCAAGAGATGGTGGCTCCGCATATTCAATTTCTGTATTGATCTAGCCATAACAAATTCATATTTGCTGTACACTAACAACACGAGGGTGCACAACCCATTGTCACAGCTTCAATTTCGGCTGTGTTTAGCCCGTGGTCTCATAAGTGGTTATACATCAAGGAAGAGAAGCTTGGACACCCAGCCACAATATTCAAAGAAAAAACCGAAACTGTCTACAAATAGGCAGAAGGTAATAGGAGTGACTGAAGAAACCCGTTTCGCCAATGTTGGCAAACACAAACACGAAAAATTGGACTCGTGGCGACGCTGTCGTATGTGTAGCTCAAAAACTAATAATAAGAGATCAAAAATACAGTGCTCTGCCTGCAAAGTACCTCTTTGCGTGGTTCCCTGCTTTGATTTGTTTCATGATTCTAACTAAGTTAATAAATAAAAGAAATATTTTTTGTATTTTGTAATTTTTTTTTATTATAAATGAGGGTAGTTTTGAAAAAATAAGTGTTATCTTGAGAGTCAGTGGCAACTATATTGCCACCAAACTTTTCCACATTTTCCCATTTTCCAAAAAAAAAAGAAAAAACTTTTTTGACTTTATAATCGTGATACCTTTCAATTTTATTATGGCTCAAGTCGCTATAACCTCTGGTCTTCTCTGCCTTATAAAGGGTTAAAACCTTTCAAACTTACGTGAGATTTTAGTCAGAACCCTCCCTGAACCCGTTACCTTCATTTTGAAGCATAAGATAACTAAGTCTGGGTAAAACTAATTTTCATATTCACATTTTACGTAGTGTACTTGTTGCCCACAAGATAATTTTTATACGTTTTTCTGAAAACGTAAAAAGTACGTAAAGTTCTCTTTGGGAGCAGTTGGAACTGAAAGCTAACAGAAAATCAAATGCTAGTTGTTAAGCATGGTCTAAAATCGAGGTTTCAGAATAAATAAAAAAAACTTGTTGGTTATCTGGAACACTGTTTTTTTATTAAATTTGTGGTAAGTGGTATTTTTGTCAGTTGCGGCGTGTTTTGGGTTCGCGATTGTCTCAAGTTATAAGGTTTTTTGTCATATTGCGATAATCGTAGAAAATGTATTGTATTGCAATTTGATTCGTATAAAATAAGCTTTTTAATCATGTATAATACGAATAACAAAAAGTTTATTGCTGAGTTTTATCTATCAAAAACCTTGTACTTAAGGACCGACTAGGTATTAACGACCTGCCGGAGTGTTTTCTGTACTCAACTCCTTTTATGTACGCAGACGACCTAAAAGTGGTGAAAGTCACAGACACGATAGAAGACTCGACACATCTTCAGGAAGACCTAAACCGGCTCAGCTCCTGGTGTAACAATAATGAAATGCAACTGAACCCGACAAAATGCTCGCATGTGATATTCACACGGAAACAAATACAGATACCCACTACTTACACTATAGACAACACCCTATTAATAAAGCTCGACACCATAAAAGATCTGGGCGTACTGTTTGACAGCAAACTAACCTTCGTTCCCCATATCGACAATATCACAAAAAGGGCCTCAAAAATGTTAGGATTCGTCATCCGGAACAGCAAAGTTTTCAGGAATCCTAAGACAAAAATTATTGTCTAACTGTCTTGTGCGCAGCATCTAGAGTACGCTAGTGTTGTATGGCGACCACACTATGCATCATACATGTTGCGCCTTGAACGCATCCAAAAGCGGTTCACGTGGCATTTGGCGTACTCAAAAGGTTTGGCGAAAAAACTTGAGTCTTACGAGGACAGACTTGACCATTTTAAAATTAACTCCTTATCAAAGCGTTTTGAATACATAGATTTAGCATTTTTAATATAAAATTCTAAATAATAAGTTAAATTGCCCCCCCCCCCCCTATTATCAAAATTTAGGTTTAAAGCTCCCAGTAGGTACTCTCGACATCGGATTTTCCCACTATACACGCCTCTACGTCGAACGGTTCTTGCTGCCAACTCCGCTATTCCACGTCTCTGCAATATGTTAAACAAATACAGCGATACATACCTTCGATGTTCACAACAACTCAATGAGCCAACTAAAATGCCTGATACTAACATGACTTTAATAAAAATTATGTACTTATATCATGTTTCAAATAGTCAAAGCTCATTTAATTTAAGTCTGTACTTTAATTCACTCTTAATTATAATTTGTGTTTTATTATTATCTACTTGGAGTCGGATAAGGACCCAGTGTTTCACTTCATAGCGCACGTGGTGTTTACTTGTAATTGATTTATGTACTCAGCAACCCTTTATACTAGATTAATCAAATGTTATGTACCTAGTGCATAAATTGTAAGTGGACCTAATTAAAATAAATAAATAAAACAAACAATTCTAATTCTAGTGCTTTGCTGGAAAGGCCCTTTATATTCTGATGGAAAGTATGAAGGTTACCAGGTCTTTCCATTGTCTTCGCAATCAGTTAAATACAACTGAGTTTACAACTGTGTTGCATATATTATACGCTACCAATGTAGCTACTCGTTTTTTTTTTGTTTTATTACAATATTATATTTATACAGTTACAAAGATCAAAGTAAAGTATTGAATAAAACTATTCATGTCGAAATATAATATAGTATCACTATGATGACACCGTTATATTGTATAGGCGCATGTTCATCCCATGTACATTTTTATTTTGTTTCTCCAATAAATTAGAACATTAAGGAAAATGAAATAGAATAAACTTGCACTTCGCCTTATTATATAAATTGAGCAGCACTTCTATACCGGTATCTAATGCTCTCTCCGACTAGTATTCGAATGGTTTCCTACCATAATGTTCATCAAAATTCCTTACAGCTATCTTTTTTATAATTTCCTCAAAGGAACTGTAGGAACACAATACTGTGCTGACATGATAAACTGGAGAGAAGCGTGTTCCCAAGCACCGCACTGTGTCGCCAGTCCCGGGTAGGCAGGCAAGATATCCAGTGCCAATAAATCTCCAAGTGACTATCTACCAGTGACCCTTTATTGAATAACTCGATATCAGAACCACCTCCAAAGTGGTGACGCCAACGTGATATTCCTGCCAAATAAAAAGTGACAAGAATAAAATGGCTAATCCAAACGCGCTGGGACTCAACCATAGCGCGCCTGGCCTTAACCAAAACGTGCAGTTACCCGTAGTTCCCAGTCTCAACCCACCACCACCACCGCCAGGACATGTACCAGCAGTTGGCTACTATTAGCCTGTCAGATCGTATACCGACTTTTTGGATGGACATGCCACGGATGTGGTTCGCGCAGTTTGAGGCGATCGTAGCACCACAACTTCAAGGTGAAAACGAATATGACCTGGTATTGGCGATACTGGGCAAAGAGCAACTTAGCCAAATCACCGATTTAATAGACAACCCTCTTGCTCAGTATCGATTTACAGTATTAAAGGCAGCATCGATTTACAGTAAAAAGGTATTTAAAGCAAGTGCGGAAGCCCAGTTTCATAAACTGGTTAAAGAAATGGGGCAGCAGCAGCCGTCGCTACTGCTTGCGAAGATGTGAGAACTGGCAAAAAACACAGGTACTTTGGGAAACACAGTGAAGAACCTGTGGTTGTCAAGACTGCATGGATGGGTACAGGAATCATTGATCCTTCCTGAAAAGAGGTTAAAAAACTATGTTAAAAATGAGCTCATAAGAAAGTCAAGTTCGGTCTCTGAGAGGTCACCCTCTCAGAGACCGAACTTGGTTGCATCCCGCGCATGTCGAGATGCGCGGGTAACCAACGGTGCTTTGGTACAATTTTAGTGCATAATGTTGGCATGCATTAAGAAATACTTAGATGACAAAACTGCATGGTTCATACCATCTCAACGCACATAAATTTGACGAGGGGCGATGGATCAAGTCTATCAATCGCCGGCGAATTTCCTTAGACCGAAACAAGTACCCGTTGTTAAGTCACTTTTAAAAAAAGAAGGTATGGTGGAGTATCTTGCCGTTTCTTCTTAACCCCGAGTTCTTGACGTATACAAGTCTAGTCTTTGCACACTGCTCCCACTCCCTTAAACCACTTCAGGTTCTATTAAACCGCTTCATGCGTAAAGCCCCGTGCCCCGTGGTATATGCGCAACGTAGACCTCCATAGTGACTTTGGACTCCCCACAGTAAAGCAATAAATGAAAGAACCGTCCGAACGCTACTTCATTAATGCATCTAGCCACCCAAACCCAAACATCCCTTTATGAGCCGACTCCAGACATAAATATACAAATAGCGAACCAAAGACGTCCTCCTAGATCCTTCCACCTCTCAACCAATAGACCCCGATCATCTTAACATGGTCAACTCTGAAGTTGAGCATAAAAGCTCTCTCCCTCCCATTGAATCCCTTCCCGAGATCACCCTTGAGGAAGTGCAAAAAGTAATAAAGGAACTCAAACCAAAGAAAGCCCCGGGGCTTGATAAAATCACTAATATGGCAATTAAATCTTTCCCTCTCAGACTCCTAACAACCCTTACGGTAATTTTCAATGCCTCCCGCCGTCTCTGTGCCTTTCCAACCGCATGGAAAGAAGCTGACGTTATTGGCTTTCACAAACCCCGGAAAGATCGAACCGACCCCACTTGCTATCGCCCCATTAGCTTACTCTCTTCAATAGGCAAAGTCTATGAACGGCTTATTCTCAACTGACTCAAAGACATTTGCATAGATAAAAACCTCATACCCAACGAGCAGTTTGGCTTTAGACCCAAACACTCGTGCGTCCAACAGGTGCACGGCATAACGGAGCACATTTACAAAGGGTTCCACACAACGGCAAAGTCCAAAGATACCGGTGCCATATTTTTTGACGTAGCGAAAGCTTTTAACAAAGTTTGGCACAATGGTCTTATTTATAAAATTTACCAACTCAACCTCCCCGATAGGCTTGTACTCATTATCAAAGACTACCTCACTGAGCGCAGTTTTTGCTATCGAGTAGAAAAATCGCGCTCTAGGCCCCACCCCATAGCCGCCGGAGTTCTGCAAGGCTCAGTTCTCTCCCCCACCCTCTTTTCACTTTACGTCCAAGACGTCCCCCGCACGCCATACGTCGAGCTAGCCCTTTACGCTGACGATACGGCGCTCTATTACACCAGTAGAAAGAGGGCGTGCGATTGTCAAGTACTCCAGAAAGCAGTTACCGACCTCGGTGTATGGGCTCTCAAATGGAGAATAGAGATGAACCCCGAAAAAAGCGCAGCCGTGCTTTTCTCAAGGGGTAAGACTCGAGCTGACCGCGCGTCCTCTTCACTACCCGAAATCACCCTCTTTGACCGCCCTATCCCCTGGGAAAATAAAGTGAAAAGTATTTAGGCGTGACATTAGACTCCCGACTAAACTTCAAATCCCACATTAAAACGGTCCGCGACAAAGCAGCCTTCTACATGAGTAGGCTTCACTCGCTCATGAGAAGTAAAACCAATCTCCCATTGCGCTGCAAAATAACTATTTAAAATTTGCATCCGTCCGATCTTCACGTATTCTTCACGTATGCAAGTCCAGTCTTTGCACACTGCTCCCACTCCCTTAAGCCCCTTCAGGTTTTACAAAACCGCTTCATGCGAAAAGCCGTAGGTGCCCCGTGGTACATGCGCAACGTAGACCTCCATAGTGACTTTAGACTCCCCACAGTAAAGCAATATATGAAAGAAGCGTCCGAACGCTTCTTCATTAATGCATCTAGCCACCCAAACCCGCTTATAGTACAAGCATCCCTTAATGATCCGACCCCAGATATAAATAAGAAATACCTTTTCAAAAGGCGCCCCAAAGACGTCCTCCTAGAACCGGAGGACGATATCACGAAAGCACTTAAAGCCTAACCAACCCCCGCCCCTCAGGCACGTCAACTTGACGAAGGCTGTGTTCCCGAAGCATTATAGCGTCTGAGATACCAAAGGATTGAAAGACATCGCCGTCTTGATTCGACGGACACACAGTCTTCCCCTCCCCCTTAAACCTCCAGGACTGAGGCTAGGGCCCCCCTAAATGACCCAAATATAGAGTAGATTAGGATAGGTTTAAAATTATATATAACCACCTCTTAGTAGCGGGGGCTATCTGCCCCCCTAACATGCCGCTATCATGCCCGTTGACTATGAGCTGATGTCCGCTCATAAAATCGGGTACATAAAACTCCTCCCATATATATCATATTCACATATATATCGCCCAAAAGGGAAAATTGCAGGTAGAAAGCCTTCAGCATATACCGAGGCCATGGCTCACAGTTAATTCTTAATAAGACAACTGTAAACACAAAGGGGTTGTTTTAGTCCGTATACCACACGAGCTGATGTCCGCTCAATATGTGGGGACCCGGACATAGCAGGGAGGTCTGACTCTGACTCCAACAAAAAAATAAAACAAAAAAAAAATTGTTTTACCGACTGTCAATGCAAGCTGCATAGCTATTTAAGAACGGAAGTTATTGCGCACAGGCGGTCTTGCCTTGTATACGGTCTTCCTCAAACTGACCTTTTAGGGGATTTACATCTGCAGTATGACCTAAAAAATATAATCAAAATCCATTCATTATTGACAGAACAATCGCGTTACAAAAATGAGAACCTCCTCCTTTTTGAAATCTGGTTAATAAGTATTTTTGTAAATCAAAATCATACATTTAAACGTTTACTACCCTTTAAAAAGTCGGCATTATTTCGGCATTTTATTCGAAGTGTGTGGCACAATTTGGCAGTTTTTCATCTTAAGCATGGCAGGATTTCCAATTTCAAGATGGATGGTCACACTGTCCCTTTTTTTTTGTACCCTACTTAACATAACATAACCACAAAAGGAGAAAGCGTGCTAAGCGCGGGAACTTTTGTCTTGATAGGCGGAAAATTTTAATTTAAATTTTGAAAATTTAATTTAATTACCGTAGGCTATCTAAAAATACTGTAAATTGGTTAAAAATGGGCAGGAAGAAGCCTAAGAAAAGAAAGAAGGAAGAGGAGGAGGAGGATTTGTCTGATAGTGGGGAATCCTCAAGTCCGTGTGATGAACCAAAAGATGACAAGGATAAGTATAAGCCTTTTCAGGTCCCGGATTATGTCCGTTATTACCCAGTGGATGGAGGTAAATTAGATTATATCGTTTATTTTGAAAGCAGCGACACTGGCAAGGCATTGGGCGACAGAGACATGATGGCTCTAGCGAACTGCCTCAAAAGATTCAATAAAGGCATAAAACAGTTGAGACGCATCAACAAATACAAGATTGGCGTTGTGTTTGAGTGGCCATGGCTCGCCAATGCAGCTTTAAGCAATAAAACATTTCTGGATTCATACAAACTAAAGGTGACTATTCCTGCTACGGCCACTGAAGTGACTGGAGTAATACAACATGTGCCACTTGATTTATCCAATGAGCAGATCTATTCAAATATTTCTTGCTCCAAAAACATAGTATCAGTAAGAAGATTTATGAAAAGAACAATTAACATTAACACTGTTGAGTTCCAGCCTTTGAAGACAGTCTCAATAACATTCTCCTGCCCATCCCTGCCCGACAGTGTGGATCTGAACAGCTGGCGCTTCGAGGTTCGCCCGTACATCGCTCCAGTGAAGCGGTGTCTACGGTGCCTGAGGTACGGACACATAGCTAAATTTTGTAAAAACGCAGAGAAGTGCTCTATCTGCTCAGGCAGCCACAACTTCAAGTCTTGCACAGTTGATGCAGCGGATGCCTCTTGCTGTCATTGCAAAGGCAATCATATCCCATCTCACCTGACTGCCCTGTAAAAAAGGAGAAAATTAATCAAAACAAAATGAAATTAGACAAGAAAACATTTGCTGAAACCCTGGAAAAATCATTTCCTCCACTAATATCTAAAAGCCCTTCTGATCAGCTAGCACTGCTTCTCAATTCAGAAAATATAATGAACATTATAGTAGGCTCAGTAACTAAGTTACTAACTCAGAACAAAACAAACGAACTTTCAATTAATTCACAAAACATTAAAACCATTCTTCTTGAAACACTAAGTAAGAGTAATTAATTTGTTATTCTTTTTTAATGGATCAATTAAACATAATGCAATGGAACTCAGAAAGTTTAATTAGTAATAGACTTGTTTTAACACATTTCCTGAAGGAGAATAATATTCACGTAGCAATTCATTTCATTTCATTTTTTTAACTAATGGCAATCTGTCCTGCTATTGCCAGACAATTTCTGCCAGTATCATGTAGTGGAGGCACATGTGAAGAGACGCGGGGCAAATCTTAAATTGGCTGAATACATTTTAGTAGGTGTCTATCCGAAATAAAGTTTTACATTATCGGTTAGTTCCATGCAATATATACATAACACACACAAAATAAACTAAGGGACAACACAATAACATAAAGGGAAGGAAGGGGATACATATCTATTATAATTTTATTTTGTTAATATGGATAAATTTAGCTAATAAAAATACTATCTTTGGGTTGGGGAATAGAGAAAGAAGGTGGCGAATATTAGTAGGGATAGGGAGACCGATTGAGGGTATTAGGGAGTACAAGGAATCAAGGCCATAAATGGGGCAGTTAAAGAAAATATGGTCAACGGACCCATCCTCAAGACCGCACTCGCAAATGGAGGAATCTCTGATTTTTATCTTCTTTAAAAACACTGGAGAACAGCAGTGACCTAAGCGTATTCTGCATAAAATTGTCACTAATATCTTTGGTAGTTTTTTAAAATTGAAAAACCATGGTTTGCTTGGAATACTTGGCTGAATTGAAGCGTAAAAAGCTCCTTTATTTCGACTTGATTCATGCCACACATCTGACCAAGTCTTCTGAAGATCTTTACCAGGAATGCTGAGCAAGTCATAACAGTGGTTAGAGAAGTACTTTCGATTACTGTTATTATCTAAGGCCGCACGTTTAGCCAACTCATCAACGTGATCATTACCAATAATGCCAGAATGACTAGGGATCCAAACCAAAATTACAGCAAAATTTTTTTGGGAACATTTATAAAGGATATTTTTGATTTCCATAATAATATTACTATGCACTTTTGATTTAAATTGGTTTTGTTGGAGGGCTTGTAAGCAACTTTTGGAGTCCGAAATTATTAAAGATTGTCTTATATTATGGGATTCAATAAACGAGCAAGCTTCCAAGATCGCAAGGCATTCTCCTGTGTACACTGAGCTTTGAGGCGGGCTCTTAAGTTTAATTTCTATTTTAGAATTTTTAAAGTATACTGCGAAACCAGTCGGAACAGTCTCTTTCAGCCTGGAGGCGTCAGTATAAAAATATTGCCAGTCTTCCCATCTTGATCTTAAAACCGAGTTGAAGGACGAGTTTGCTAAAGGAGAACCTTTTACAATATTAAGATCCAAAATAATTTTCGGAGTGAAGAGGACAGTTGGCAGGGGGAAACAATATAATGGTAATTTATCCTTTCGGATGATTGGGCAGGAGTCCTCGATGTTTTTAAGCTTTCGGAAACTATTGAGAATAAGAGGAGGACTCTTACATTTCCAATATTCATTACGAATATTGCAAATATTATTAAGGGATTCTAATTAAAAAAAAAAGAGGATGATTTGAGAATAAATAAGCCCTATATATAAACCGGTCAGAGAGATATTGTCTCCTTAGAATCAAAGAAGGATCTCCGCACTCCACCTGTAAGGCATTTATAGGAGATGATTTCATGCATCCAGTTATAATTCTAAGTGCCTTAGATTGGATACCATCCAATTTGCGAAGAGCCAGTTTACTACAAGGTTCTAAAAGATAGGATCCATAGTCAAGTACACTCCTAATGAGGGCATTATACATCAATTTCAGAGTAAATGGGTGGGCACCCCACCATACCCCAGAGAGAACTCGAAGAATATTTATTGTCTTTTCGCATTTATTAACAATATAATTTAGATGAACGGAACCAGATAATTTTGAGTCTAGGAATACGCCTAAGAATTTTACAGAATTACGAACAGGGATAGAGGAATTGTTTATTTTTAAATCTATGTCAGTAATGCCCCTCTACCTAGAAAACACTACCACAGTGCTCTTAGAAGCTGATAGATTGAGACCATTGGATAGCAGCCAAGCAATCAATGAGTTGAGAGAGACTTGCATTGACTCCCCAGCATCTTCAACACTTGAGCTAGGAATGTACAGACACAGATCGTCAGCATATTGTAAATTTTGACAATCGTTATTTAGGGAAGTATGAAGAGAAGCAGTATAAATATTATATAGTAGAGGACTGAGAACAGATCCCTGGGGGAGGCCTCTCCACACCGTACGGGGTTCAAAGCTCTCGCCAGGGATACGAAGTGAGATTGATCTGGACATAAGCAGACTGCAAATGCAGTTTCTCATTCTTACAGGGATGTTCAGCTATTGTAACTTGTACCTGAGCACTGAAAGAAGTACATTGTCATAAGCAGCAGATATGTCCAAGAACACAGCTAGGACAGATTGTTTTTTGGAGAAAGCTAGCCGAACATCAGTGATGAATATGCTAAGACTATCAGATGTACTGTAGCCTTTGCGAAAACCAAATTGAGATTGAGCAAGCATACCCTTAGACTCCACAAACCACTCCAATCGATTCTTAATGAGATGCTCTAGGGTTTTTGCCAAGACCGAAGACAGGGCTATAGGTCTATAATGATCAGCTACATCCGGGGACTTACCGGGTTTCAGAAGGGGGATAACGATTTGTTCCTTCCAAGAGTCTGGAACATAACCTGTATTATAAAAAATGTTCACAAGTTTTAACAGATACTCTAAAGCTGGCAGGCCTGCATTTGTTAGAAATGAATATGGGAATCCATCCATCCCAGGGGCTGAGTCGCGGACATGGGATAATACTGATTGAAGTTCTGCAATGGAAAATGAAGCATCCAAAGGGTCATTGATAGTAGGTAATGTATGGGAATTGCAAGATTCCTCTAGGAGAGGGACATAGTCAGGAGCCAATTTATTAAGGAAATTTATAGCAATATGATGGGGGATGCGGGGAGAGTTATGATGAACACAACCCTTTCTATACCTGTTAATATAATGCCAAACCAAACTAGCTGGAGTTGATGGAGAAAGAGTGGAACAAAATCGTTTCCACCCCTGGTATTTTTTCTTTCTAAAGAGACGTCTGGATCTAGCCACTATTTTACGATAACTAACTAGGTTATCAACGGTCATAGCAGATATGTAGATTACTTCAGCATTATTGCGAGCTTTGATTATTTCTGTACACTCTCTATCCCACTATGGTGGAGAAGATACTTTTTCAGAAGCCGAGTTCTTAAGCGGGATCGATTCATCAGCAGCAGATGCTATAGCGTTAGTGAATTGAGAGTAGCAATCAACAGCATTGCCCTCATGAACATCAGGAAGAGAGCTGGTGAGTAGGCTAAGTTTATCAGAATAACCATCCCAGTTGGCTTGAGACACACGGTACTTTAATAAGGGGTTGAAGTCCCTGTGGGGGATGGATGACGAAGGAATGGTCCATTTTTAATGGGAAGTGGTCACTACCATGTGTAATGTTCAACCTATGCCAGAAGATCAGGGAAGCCAGGTCTGGGGAACATAGTGACAAGTCAACACAGCTTTTGTTTTGATTTGGGGGAGTTAATCGTGTAGCTGAACCATCATTCAGCAAACATAGGTTTAAATCATCCAAGAGATCTACCAGGGCCCCTACCAAAACTGTCGTTGCGAGGGGAACCCCAAGCCGAGTGATGGCCATCAAAGTCACCTAATATTAGATAAGGGGGGGTTAGAACCGAAAATATACGTCTTAAATCTGGAAGAAAGGTTAGATTAGGATGAGGGGTATATATGGAAAGAATAGAATACCTTGAACAACCAACGCCTACTACACTAATTTCATTGTATGGGGGGGAATAGGAATTGAAATAGACAGACACAATTATTTACAAATAGGGCTGAACCGCCCCCACTGCCATCCTGCCTATCATCTCGGAAAGAGCAATAGCCGCGCAGGTTAAAGCGTCTTCCTGGCTTAAGCCAGGTCTCCGTGATGGCAAAGACAAGAGGGGAATGTTTATTTATTAAAAAAAATATTGTCATTTATTTTTAATTCAACGCTTCTCGCGTTCCATTGAAGAATAGCCAGTGGAGCCATTGAAACGGATTACAAATGAGAGGAGTTGTGAAGCTACGTGGTCTGGTATAGAATTGTTACTGGAAATCATTGAGGTGAGGAGTGACAGCAGTAATGATATAACATTATCTGCTGGAGAGACTGAGTTTGAGATTGGCTTTGTAAGCACAACCATTCTGTGTTTCGGGGATTGTGAAAGAGTTATAATGTTCTGATGAGATATCTTGTCATACCCGGACGGGGTGAATTTATTAGGTTTTGGGGATTTGAAGATAGTTTTTCTGTAGCCAGAAGAAGAAGGAGCAGAGAAAGGGTGGAGAAGACTGGGTATGGTAAGTTTGGGAGGGCTGATACCTCCGCATAGGACCATGTATGGAGAAGGGAAGCATTTAGATGATTCTTCATAAGATATGTTCTTCTCTGCCATAATAGTTTTAATGTTCTTTTGTCTTAATTGCTCCGGACAATCTTTACTTGTGGCCAAGTGATTGCCACAGCAAAAGAGACAAGATGGGTTCTTGTTGCATGAATCAGTAGTATGGTTTTCACCGCATTTCGAGCACCTAGCTTGGACCTGCACTTTGGTTTCGTTGCCCATATCGGCAGCAGTTAAAGCATTGGACTGTGGGGGTATTGATACAGTTTCACAGGTAAGGATGTATAACAAGCAAAAACTCTAGTAGGGAGCACTTGCCCATCAAAGGTGGCTATGACCGATTGGGTAGGTTTCCATTCCGATATATCCTGAGAAGTAACCTTCCGGTTAATTCTTCGGACCTTCAGTATTTTTCCTATTCCATCGGGGACTTGAATGTTTAGTAGGACCTCTTCATCAGTCCAGTCCTGCGGGACAATCACTTATTACTACACCCATGCGGGTGATATTATAGAGGGGAATACTGGCAATATATCCTTTGTCAAATAGTTTGGTACAGATCAGGAAGCAATTAGCTTGCTCTGGTTTAGTGAACTCCACAGAGACTCTATTTTCTCCCAACCCGGCTTGATCCCATCAGGTTTGATACCAATAGTGTTACTGTTCATGAGAAACTTTCCGAACCTGACCGGGTGCATGGTAGATCCAGAACGTTCATCAGTATCGGATTCGGGATACATGAACCAGGAAGGGAGCTTTATCGGAGGTCGAGTACCTCATTCTGCCAGTGCTTTTATGAATCTTATTTAGTGGTTGTTGATTTTTCGATTGCACTCGGGTCTTCAACACGGGGGCGCTTAAGTTTCTTAGCCTGCCCATCACAGACAATGTCCTCTGAGCCAGATGAAGATTTGTAATAAATATTATCGCTCACGGGCGAGAAGGGCGGAGCAGGGGGAGATGAGGCGTTGGAGGACCCATCGAATAACTCCTGGGAAGCTTCATTTTGTCAGGGGGATTCAGGCTCAATTTCATCCATGATTAAGGGAATGTTACATCCCCAAACACGGAAGAAAAAACAAACACTGTGTACCACTTACCAAGTAGAAAGAACAAGACAAACAATAACACAGGACAATCACAAGATATACAGATAATAAAAAGTACTAATTTCGAGCGGAAATCGGCAAAAGAAACTAAATTTTCAATTCTCCAATGTGCTCACCAACAACACTTTCTAGCGAAAAAAAACAAATCGTTTTTCTCAATTATTATTGTGGGTTCGGATTTTCAGAATGAAATTTGTCCACGTAGCAATTATTTGTGAAACTTGGCTAAAACCGAATCAACGTTTCAATATTCGAGGTTATAATATTTGTAGATTGGACTCCGGCAACGACCATAATGGTGTTGCCATAATTGTTCATAACAGCTTAACTTTTAGAAAACTTGATACATTTTATGATAATTCCATTCAGAACATAGCAATACGTTTAATGTACGGAGATAATAAGGAAGTATCAATTGTTAGTTTTTATAGCCCTAAAAACTGTCTACCGGTTTTTACCAAACATAAATTTGATCAACTTATACAAAGTGTTCCAGAACCTGTGCTTTTTGCGGGAGATTTCAACGCTCTCCATTCGGCATGGGGATGTCAATCAACAGACGCTCGTGGTCGTGATGTCCTTTCAAGTACTAATGACAATAACTTAGTTTTGCTAAATGATGGCCAAATGACCACTATTGGATCACACCAATGGAGGCGAAATGCTTTAGATCTTTCTTTTATTTCTCCATCACTGGCTCTGAACTGTGATTGGACAGTGTATGATGACCCGCTAGGTAGTTACCATCTTCCAGTAATAATTAAAATACTTATTCACAACAATTCACCTTACACTTCATCTCCATTAGACTGTTCAGCTATGAAAACTCATTTAAACTTTCGTCGTGTTAATTGGAATAATTACAAAAAAAATGTAGATACCCTTCTACAAGAATTCAATATAGATACCTCAAACTCTAAAGATTGCTATCAAAATCTTATTGATATTTTAATTTTAGCTGCTCGGCATTCATCACCAGTGTCCAGTTTTCGTAATAATAATTCATCACCAGGCATATTTAGGAAAAAAAGAATTCCTCTCCCATGGTGGAATGAAAAATGCAGCCAGGTTGTAGAGTGCTCTAAAGAAGCGTATATTCAATTTAAAAATGATCAATTTCAAAAAGAAGCAAGCTCTTAAAAAGCTTACATTAAAGCAGCAAAAACAAATTAGTTGGGTTGCATTATGTGAATCCTTCAACAGAACCACGCCGATTTCGCATATTTGGACTATCATGAAAAAATTTAATAAAACTTTCGTACATAGTTTCTCAAACAATAACATAAGTTGGGTCTTCGAATTCCTTAAAAAATATACGCCTGATACCGTTGAGTCTAACTTGAATTTACATAGTTATGTGCATGCTAAGAATAGCGAATTTCTGGTAAAACCATTTTCTTTTCAAGAATTACAGTCAGCTATTTCATCTAGGAGAGATACAGCTTTTGGCCTTGACGGGATTCCTTACAAAATGTTAAAAATGCTTTCTAATAAATCTAAATCAGTTATTTTAAATGTGTTCAATTCTTTATGGTCTCAAAATATAATTCGTGATGATTGGAAATCAGATTGTCTTATTCCAATATTAAAACCAAATAAAGAGAAACATTGCCCTGACTCATATAGACCTATAGCACTTACATCTTGCGTTGGTAAAATTTTTGAACAAGTTCTAAAACAAAGGCTAGAGTTTTTTGTTGAATCCAATCATATACTACCCATGAACCAGTTTGGGTTTCGCAAAGGTCGATCGTCAAGAGAAAGTATAGCTCAATTACAATTAGACATCTTTCAATCTGTGAAGAAGAATATGTCGTTTGCCGGAGTCTTTTTTGATGTTGTTGGTGCATTCAATAATGTCAATCATCATATTTTGTGTAGGGAATTAGCTTCCATTGGGATTCCTATTAAATTTATTGATTTTATTTTTTCCTTTCTTCACGACAGAAAAGTTTATGTTAAGATTAACAATCAATTGCTCGGTCCCCGCTTATCTTTTAAGGGAGTTTGTCAAGGTGGGATTTTAAGCCCACTCTTATTCACTTTGTATATTCATAAACTTAATCTTACTTTGGGCTCCAAAGTCCGAAACCTTCAGTTTGCGGACGATTTGGTGATATATAGCTCTGGAATGAATGCAAATGAGGTTATGCGAAATCTAAATGATTCGCTTTCTAGGTTCTCAAATTATTTCAAATATTTAAATTTAGACATCAGTCCTGAAAAATCTAAAGTGTTAATTTTCCACAAAATCAAACAAGCTCAGTTTAAAATTTATTTTAATAACACTCCTTTAATGTTTGCATCGGAGATCAAGTTTTTGGGAGTTATTTTTACGGGTAACTGCTCGTGGAAGAAATATGTTGATAAGATTATATTCTCTGCAAATAGGGGTTATAACATATTGAAGTCTCTTATTAAAACGTACTGGGGTTCAGATCCGAAAGTATTAATAACTTTGTATAAGGCCATAGTTCGGAGTCATTTTGAATATGGCTTTATTTGCTTTGCAGCTAATGATCAACTTGTAAGAAAATTGGAAGTAATTCAAAATAACAATTTAAGACTTATTACTGGTGCTATGAAAACCACGCCCATTAATTCCCTTCAAGTGGAATGTAATATTCCACCGTTGAATCTTCGCTTCAAGTACCTAAAATACAGGTTTATCTTAAAAATGTTAGCCATTGAGCCCCATCCTTTGTTTAAAAATTTGGTACAATTTTACAGAAATAATCAGGCTTTGGCCTCTTCCTCCAAAACTCCCTACATTCTTCATGATTTTTCCTATATGGTTGACTTTAATCAGCAGTCTAATATACATAGAAGCCAAGATCATTGGGCATGCTACTCAGACGATTTTGATAGTAAATTAACTTCAATGGTATTTCATATTGATCCCGAGAAAAAGAATAAACATGAAATCTGTGAACAACTGGCAAGATATATTGATTGTACTCAAATATACACTGATGGTTCAAAAACTGATAACGGCGTTGCCGCAGCTATATACCTACCGCACATTAAAAATGGATTCGGAGTGAAATTTCCACAAGAAATGAGTATCTTTTCAGCAGAAGCACTTGCTATATCGAAAGCATTAACTTATATTTCGGAACACCCAGCTGATTCCCCGGAAAACAAGTGGGTCATAATATCTGACAGTATGAGTACTCTAAAAGCTCTTCAATCAAACAAACTAGACTGCAACACCAATTATATTATTTACGATATCAAGAATCGCTACTCCCAACTTCATAAATTAAATGTACATATTATCTTTATGTGGACTCCATCTCATGTCGGAGTGACAGGAAACGAAAATGCCGACTTCCTGGCCAAGGCGATCGTTGAAAGTAATGCTCCTGAGTCTACTGTACCTGTGCCAAACTCTGATTTCATTACCAAACTCAAACAGAATTTGAAACAAGAATGGCTTAGTTATTGGCAACAAACTCTTGCAGTTAAAGGTTCCTGGTACAGATCCGTTAGTGGAAGGATTGGACGTGCCTGGTTCTCTAAGTCAAACATGTGGAAAAGCAGGAAATTCTATGTTATAATGACACGTCTCAGATTTGGTCACTGTCGCTTCGGATCACATCTTCACCGCATGCAAATTATTTCTTCGCCAATTTGTAATATCTGTAATGCCGCTAATCAAACACTGGATCATATATTTTTCGATTGCCCCGCCCATATTATACAACGCCTTGCCTTTATTGATAAACTGTTGCTCATCTACAAACCAGAAGATATCCCGCGTACCACTGTTGACTTATTGAAGAATTTTGAAAATTATCAATATATTTACGATTATATCTGCTCTACTATTGAAGATATTTAGAGTGGTAAAAATATGTATCGGACTTGGAACAATACACGGACTAAGAGATATATTACACGGACATGACTCCTCAAATGTGACGTGGCTTCGGCCTTATAAAACAAACAAAAACACTTGGCTTCGGCTGAAACAAAAACACGCAAGACTTGGCTTCGGCCTTAAAAAAAACAAAACTACGGAAGACTTGGCTTCGGCCTTAAAAACATGAAAAACGGAAGACCTGGCTTCGGCCTTAAAAAACAAAACTACGGAAGACCTGGCTTCGGCCTGAAAAATCAAAACTACGGAAGACTTGGCTTCGACCTTAAAAACAAGATATACGGAAGACCTGGCTTCGGCCTTAAAAAACAAAACTACGGAAGACTCGGCTTTGACCTTAAAAACAAGAAATACGGAAGACCTGGCTTCGGCCTTTCGAAACCTCGGAAACGGAATAAGAAGATGTAAACACTGAAGACATGGCTGTACGGCTTTGATTGCTATTGCCTTTCCTTAAGGATAAAGACGGAAAAAAAAAATAACCACAAAATTGCTTTGCTTGTTCTCGGTTGTATTGTATTATTGTATTGTTTCCGTCTTCTAAATACTTTAAATTCCCCCCCCTTATCGACACTCTGACCAAATTGAGTATAGTTAGCTGTATTGTTATTCTTAGGTTACTCGTTGTTTGTAAGGTTGAAGTTTTTATACTACTTTTTATTCATACAAAAAAGTCCAATTATGTTGAGTGTAATTAAAAGATTATTGAATTATTTCAGAGTATCTACGTGAGCTATGGCGCCTATGAAGTATGATGGGGATCCACCCACCCTCCAGGATACAGTCCTGTTTACCACCATTCGCCATCAATTGCGCACGACGGGGCTAGCTCGTGTGCTTGCAGAAGATATTAAATCTGTACGAGACGTTCTGGATAGGAGTATGGATGAAGAGTATAAAATCCCCAAGCTGAGTGCACCTCTAGAAAGCCTCATGACTCAGCTGACCACCATTCAGTATTTACCTCGGATTGTCATCATAAGATACTCTGCTACTTTCTACGGCTTGCTCCATGAAATACGAAACTGGATAATATTCATCACAAACAATAGCTTATTCACTGACCCCACTGTGAAATATTTCGAATTTTTCATTCTTCGAATCGTTATTACCCAGTCCGGTGAAATAGATAGACCCAAAACTATTTTATCAGTTCTCGAAGATTCCATGTTTGTGCCAGAGATCTACTCTGAGTATATAGGTCAGTGCTTCGTAGAGGAAAAAGATTTGAAAAGAGTGGCAAATAAAGTGAGAAAACGTCTCAAAGAGAAGAAACTCATCTTGCCCCAGCTGGTTTCTGTAGGGGTAATAACAAAGAAGAGTATAGAAGCAGCAATAAATACTACACTGAGCTACTATGTGCCAGTATCAAGTTTCTGGAATGATATAGCGAAGCCGGACTTGATGGGTCAAGCCAACATCGGCCTCTGTAGGTTTGGTGACGCCCGGGACAAGTGTGCGAGCTACACTCAGCTTGTGACCGCGGAGGGCGACGCAGGCATCATAGAGTGGGTCCTGTCGCGCCAGTCGACGCGGGAGCTGCGGGCGGCGGCGCGATTTCTGCTGGCGCATCGGCTGCAGCCGCAAGACGCGTACCCGCTGCAATACCTAGCGGCGCGGCTTGGCGCCGAAGAGTGGCGGCGCCTCGCAGGCGGCCGGCTCGGCTCTGTGCTGCCCATCGTGCTCAGCAGCTGGCGCTGGCGCCGTCTCGCCCTGGCCTGGTGGCGCACCATGCACGACGCGTGCGACCTCGCAGAGTTCCGCGCCGTGCTGCTGCTGGCGCCTCTCGACGACGAGTGCTACGACGAGGTCGCGCTGCTGCTGCACGCCATGTGGGACGCCGCGCCGCCGCGCATGCGCGCTTGTGACGCACTCCTGTCGCACGACCTGCCCGCTCTGTTCGCTCGGCGGCGCGACGCGCGCTTTCTCGCGCCCTTCGTGCTGTCCTACACCGGGGAGAACCGCACGCGGCTGATAGAACGCGTCACGTCGCTCGCGCCGGACCCGCGTCGAGTGTACGCCTGCCTGCGCGACGAGGCTCCGGAGCTCGGGCTGCCCGCAGAGATATCGCTCGAACTGAGCGTCGATTCCGTCAAGAGACTGCTTCTGGCGCATTATCCGCCAGGTAACCCCGAGGTCGATCGCGGTCATTTCGAAGAACTTTGCGCGACGTGGACCGGGACGGACGTCGACTCGCTGAAAAGGGTGCTTTTGGAGGACGAGGCGTTCGTGGCGGAGTACTTGTTCGGGCACTGGTACTCTGTGTGGGGCCGCGCTCTGCTGCTGTGGTGCGTCGGCGGCTCGAGCGCGGCGCTCGAGGCGCGGCTCGCCGGCGGCACGCTGCGCGGCGTGTACTCACGCGTCGTGCTTGAGAGCGGCAGCTTCGAGCTGGCGGACTCGGGGCTGTCGCTGCTACGGCTGAGTGCGGGCGAGGGCGCGGCGGCTCGCGCGGCGGCGGCGGGCTCAGGCGCGGTGCGGGCGCTGCTCGTGTCTCTGGCGGTGTCGGGCGCGGCGCCGGCAGTGGAGTGGCGCGCGGCGTGGCAACCGTGCCTCGCCGACCCGGCGGCGGACCTGGCATCGCTGCTGGCGGGCATCCTCGCCGCGCTGTTGCGGCTGGACGAGTGCGAGACGGACGAGGCGCTGCGCGAGCCGGCCGGCGTCCTACTGCTCGCCTACAAGGAGTTCATCGACACGGTGCTGCGGCCGCACTCGTTGTGCGCGCGGATCGACGGCATGCTCGCGGAGCACGGGCACCCGAACGCGCGGGGCGACGCGCCCGAGTGCCCCCCGGGAATTGTGGACGAGCGCGGCGCCCGCGTCGTCGTCGACTACCGCTACCGCAGCTTCCGCGCGCTGCTTCAGCTGCCGCGGCTACCGGACGTGCGACGGCTGGAGGTGCTGCCGCTCACGATGATCAGCCAGCAGCTGGCGAGCAGGGCGAACCTCGACATACCCGTCGTTGCGTGAAGGGGTCCATGGTGATAAAGCAATCAAGGCTTAACCAACATTGATTTTCCTAGTAGTTCCGAGAACGCCTAAAATTTTTCAGTGGAATCTTGCCCTTCCATCGGCATTCTGCCCCCCTAGGGTTGGCACATTAGAATTTGTGTAATTATGCTCACATTTTATATTCGTTTTTGAAAGAATGAGGTGTATAACGGGCTGGTAACATTGGTTTAGTTAGTTCCATGGATCTTCACCTGCATTTTATGTTTGTTTTTGAAAGAATGAGGTGTATAACGGGCTGGTAACGTTGGTTTAGTTATTTCCATGGATCTTCACCTGCGTACTGCCCCAGAATGGCAATAGTCAAATAGTCCACTTATCAGCCAACATTTACTTTAGTAAACGTCGCAAGCAAGGCCCTTTGAGACACCAAATTTACTATAGTAACCGTCACAACCAAGTTTGGCTGTGTTCGAAAGGAGGTGACCGGAAACAGCAGGTGCATTCCTCTAAACATTGAACAAGTCAAATCCTTTCTAAGACTCTGTGTAAAATGTGTTTTGCTAAGTGGGTACCATAATAAGAATGTGACTCATAATTCATAATTTCTATAAGAGTTAAAAATAAGTAGGATTAAAAATATATATTTTTGAAAACTTATTGATTGCAAAGTACTTTTCCAGACAAATGCGACGAAACCAAATTCGAGGGGCTAGCGTCGTTTTATTGCAGTTCTCATGGCCACCTTCCGGCTCTTTTATTTTTATTTAATTTTATTTTCTTTGGAAATCTTACAGCTAGTACAATTTAATATAAATAGACAGATGATTGGGTGGGACTAAGCCAATTTAAAGATTTCACCTTTGAGTGGAAAAACGAATACATAAAACAAAAAGTCTTAATATTAAGTATCTATGTTTTGTTTTATCGTAACTTAGGTATATATAAGTACACTTAAGTATTACAGTTTTTGAAATTAAGTTATTAAAATGGTTCAAATAACGAAAGTGCCACTATTAAGGTAAAAATTACATATACCTAGTCTAATAATGTACGTACCATATCGCTCATTTGCGACAAGAACGTGACAAAGTAAAAATATCAATTTGTGATAAAACGCATTTGAAAGTTTAAAATTCCTGTAACTTTTTAATTATTATGTTTAGACTATTCAGCTCAATACAACATAACCTCAAGGTTTTCGTTTTTTTTGTATTAAATTGTGTTCAGACCTTTAAGTCAGTTATTAAATTTATTATAATTATTTATTTAAAAAAGGATCCTCCTTGTTGCGTTATTCTTGTAAAAAAATTGCAGTATTGCAAAACAAACAGATAAGTACCGTTTTTCTTGAAAAAAAATCTAACCCTTTGTAAGTTATGTCGTATTGTTACGTTTTTATTGATAATCTGTAATCTAAATGTATGGAACATTTTAATTAAGACACGTTACTGTCGTAGAAATCTCTTTATTTTTGTATTTTGTTTTACAAAATGAAAGATATTTTAGCGAAGTTATTGTGTAACTTTCGCTAAAAATACAAGCAATAATCACATTTAAAAAATATTATAATATAACCAGACACTAATATCTGTAGTTTTACTTTTACTCACAACCGTTAGCAATTATAACATTATTAAATATTTAAGAATGCCATAATAGCATAAACATCACAAGCCTCTGCTTATCTCAGTAATATTAGGAAACTAATCTTAATTAAGTCTCACATAAATCAAATAAACATCTTAGCAAAACAAATCACAGATAGATAATCATTCAGTACAAAGATTATCCTCCAATATTAAAATATTAGGAACATAACATTATTATTATTGCTTTTTAACGGCACAAAGTTTCAAGGCATTTTTGAATTCACAGTTCACTTAATAATAATAAAATCTGAGTAAATGAAATAAAAAAACTTAACACTTAAATCTACAAAGATTCGTAAAAAGGTCTGTAGTTAGTACCTTGGAATGTGGTTTTTGTTGATCAGTTCCATTAGATCAGACTTCTTTCTTTCAGCTATTCCGGGTTTAGTTGTGTAGGCCTTTATAACCTCAATATCCATGTCTTTTTTCTTCTTTATGACTAAAGCTTTTTTAAACTCCTCTTCTGCGTATGAGTTTTTGTAATAAATTGCCCGAGCATCATCCTTTATGACTTTTATCATCTTCACTTCACTGATTTTGACAGGAACGTTTTCGTCATTTTTTTGTATTGCAGCAAAAGACATTTGACTGCATCCATTCTTCCAGTCATAAATATCTTCAAAGCACATTTCGTTCACTCGGAATGGCTCACTCTTTTTACGAGCAGATTTGATAGTACTGATGAATGCTTCGGGCGTGTACATAGGTCCTCTTCGCAATTCTCTTCGCACTTGTCTTTCTATTTGTGAGTGTGCCGATTCCCCTTCATTTTGGGTATGTCCTCTGATTAAATATTTGCGTGTTATTGACTTTATATTTGGAAATTTCTGAACCGCGAAAAGGTACAATCGAACCATCTGAATCATGACCCACCATAAGCTTATTTTGCTAAACCCCTTAAATGCAAGTAGGTCGAAATTCGCTTGAAGGTTTATTTCCTTGGTAACGAACTTGTTATCATTTGATTAGACACTGACATTTACAGAGATCTTACAAGTTTGAAAGTTTCAAACGAATTATCAGGCAAATGGGTCATGATTCAGTTGGTTCGATTGTACATGGCCACCATAAATTTGTTTTTTGTTGGCCAGCACAGTTATTAGAATAAAATACTACATTCATATCTTCGGTACCGTTTGATATCTGCTCGAGATACTTAAATACACACGTACCTATTTCGTTCACACCCCTGCTTGCATTTGCTTCATCCCATACATAACATTCTACAGTATTCTTCTGGACGTCATATACTGTGAGATTGAGTACATTCAATTTGGATTTGTAGTAAAACACGTATATCTCGCCTTTCGGACACTGAAATACTGCTTGCAAGTAATATACGCAACTGTCAGTTCTTCGTTTTTCTTGTATTTTTCTTTTTCTAATCGTGATAGCCTCTTCTCTTCATGATGTTTTTCATAAGCGTCCTTTTTAGCTTCTTTTTCTTCGGGTGATGAATTTTTAAACGCTTCGCATATCTTTTTTTGGTGTAAAAAATGAAATGTTGTGCTCTTGAGTAAAAATCCGGTAGAACATTACATAGTTGATGAAAGGAACTTTCTTTTCCTTACAGATTTTGACGTAATCGTGGTGCTGATCAGCAATGGTTTTGCTTCCATCAATGAAGGTTCTTCTTGAATGGGCTCGGGTATAGTGAGATTCAATTTTGGGTATTGAATCTATGAACTGCTTTGCTCCTTCTTTAATATTATTGTCAATTTTTGGTTGCTTTCCATGTCGTCCACGGTTATCTGTCATCAATGAAATATTTGTTTCCTTATTTTTCTTGCTTAATGCAGTTGTTATTGGGCGATTATTGATACAAAGCGTATTTTTGAAAAACATCTTGCACACTCTATATTTTTTTCCCTTCGAAATCAAATAAAAAGCATTATTAGTTCGCTTTGGTTCAATAACCTGTCCTTCATTATCGAGTTTGACATAACGATTTGCTGGAATAGCTTCTTCAACGGATGCAGCGATGAAACTCCATTGCTTCTCGATCTCTCCTAAATTCCAGTAATCCTCCAGTATTTCACGGCGTTGTTCTTCGGAAAAGTTTTTTTGACACTTGAAAATGCAGGTTTCCTTACAAGGTTCTCTTAGTTGACGGGGTGGAACAGTTTTTTGTGATGCTTTTGATTCGTAGGACTGTCCTGCATTTCTTAACTATTTAGTAATGTTTTTTTTCCATTTTTCTTTATTCAGTGGTCTTTTTTTTCCTTTTTTTGTAGGTGTAGGGTCTTCATTTGTGCTAATCTGTACGTCTGCAGATGGTAGTTGATTTTTAGGTGCAATTGCTTCATGAAATGGTCTTTTTTTTTGCTTTTTTTGCAGGTGTTGTTTCTCCATTAGTGCTCTTCTGTATGTCTGCAGGCAGTACTTGATTTTTAGGTTCAATTTCTTCATACAACGGTTTTTCTTTTTCTATTTTAGCAGGTGTAGTTTTTTTATTGGTGCCCATCTGTACGTCTGCAGTCGGATATCTATTTTCAGATACAAATGTTGGTGTTTGTCTTCCTGTGGGCACGATGCTTGCAATGGCATCCAGCATTTCTTGTCTCATTCTATCGTCATTTCCTGTCATCATTAGTTTAGCTGTGTTATCTTTTTCTTCATTTAAAATCGTATTTTGTATTATATTTGTTATGTTCTCATTTTTTTGTTCGACATCAGTCTGTATAGTACGTATATCAGTCTTATTAGGAATTTCGCTGTCGTCCATAATATCGTTATCTTCACTAGAACTCTCAATTCTTCGTTGATCTTGAACTAATTCGTAGTCAGGATCCTTCACTGAGTCGTCAGTCTGCAGCAGAAGTTTATTTAAAAAAAAATTATTACAATACTGGGGCATAGCATAGCGCTATCATTAAAATACAGAAACTAACATTATCATCTTAGAGAGAGAGAGAGAGAGAGAGAGGAGAGAGAGAGAACACTTTACTGTATTCACCAGGAAATTATCATACTCGTTCTTAAATTTCATAAGTTTCCTATTGTTTTGATGCATTCCTAGTAAATAATAATATTGTTGCTCATAGTGATTCCCAAAAACATACTCTTTGAAAAAATATACTATACTTCGTGATATATTAAATGATACTTATTTGTGTGCACTGTGAATAAAAATACTGCTATATTGTTGATGAAGAAGTGCTGCTGCTCAAAGAACTACAACAAGCCGGCCAGTTACATTGCAGTTGTTGTTCTTCCGGTGCTGATTCACATGCTTAAAAAATAAATTGATTGTTTAGTTCATTTGTATTTCGAGAATCGGTATTATCTTTTCATTTTTCTAACTTACGTGAATGTTCATTAATTCCTCGGACAAGATTTACAATCTTCCTAGACCGTGATTCCAGCTGAAAAATAAATTGTAATTAGACAATGTTTTTATCATTTATAATGCAACATTGTAAGCTATTCGTTGTAAAAATTTATAATTTTTTAACAAGAATGTGTTAACTTGAGATAACCAACATTAAGACCAAACATTTTGTACTTTTATTATCAACTGTAACGGAACATCTTAAATTAACCAACAAAAAACATTGTTTATTTCAGCAACAACGGTACAATCCTATGTAAACCATAGCATGCGATTACTATTTTTACTACAATAATGACCCACATACAAATGTCCCGTTATAGCTGCAAAAATAAATCACTAAAAAAACAAAAATCTGTATTTACCTTTTCATCAAAACCGTGACACCATGAGCTGTTACGTTTTTGCCGCAATCGGGCAGCACTTTCCTCCTCAAGCGAGTGGCGACAACTGACGTGAACAGATCTTGCATTAAACTTATGGGCGGAAAGAGATGGCGCTAAACCGATAGTCGCCGACCTTTTCCCTCATAACTCAGTCATTTTAGGCGCTAGAAATATCGCGTTTTAGCAGCAAGTAGAGCGCGATGCGCCGGATTCTACTGTATCATTATTCCATAACGATACATATTTGCGTTAACACGTTCTTGTCGCAAATGAGCGATATATACCGTACCGTACCGTATAATCAATTAATGCTTCGAGTTACGCCTTTCACCGAAGAATTGATTATTAATTAAATTACGGATAGTAGATGCCTTTTCATGGTATATCACAATGATCTGCATATTTATCGTTATATAATTTGCCTACTCTGAGTATGTATGCATTTTACAAATACTAAATAAATATTACGTATATACATAGTCAGGTCATAAGTTCTGTCAGATGTGCGATATGAAATAATTTAGATATGTTTATTTATGTAAACATTTATATAGCAAAATGAACATAATAAAACATAGATTCTTATGGTAATAAAGTTTATTAAAAATGACCCCCGCGATTTTGAATACAGGCCTTTATTCTGCGCGGCCAGTCGTCTATCGCAGCACGAACGAGGTCCATGTCAATATCGGCGGCTGCCTTAATCAAGGATGCCTTGAGTGACTCCAAATCAGGATGAGGCTTTGAGCAGGCCTTTTCCTCCAAGTGTTGCCATATCTTGTAATCTAACGGACTCAAATCTGGACTGGAGGAGGGCCAGTCTAAGTGCCGGATGAAGTCGATTTCACGCGCCGCCAGCCAGTCTTGTGTGCTTTTCGCTCTATGAGCTGGCGCAGAATCTTGTTGGAATACCCAGTGCCTGTTATTAAACATGGTATGAGAAACAGGTTCCACAAGGTTCTTGAGGACTGTATTTTGATACACAACTGCATTCGTTTTTACGCCTTTCTCACAAAAATGAACCTCAGTTAAGCCCCAATAAGAGACTCCCAACCAAACCATGAGCGAGGATGGAAAATGACCTCGTTGGACACGCGGAATACGGATGCTCGCTTCTTCACTGCTGTGTGCGTACACCTTATCATTTTGTTTGTTTTAGCTCTCTTCCACGGTGAAAATTTTTTCATCCGAAAAAAGAATTTCCCGATGCTTTTTTCCCGCGTACCGCTTCAACAAAGCGCGGCATCTCTTCAGTCTCAAGTCCATTAAACGAGCGTCCAAACGATGTCCTGTTTTTCTTCGATATGCCCTAAGCCCTAAGTCTTCATTTAACACCCTTTTCACCGTGGTCCTGCTTAACCCCATCTGAAGGGCCAACATTTTCTGCTTACGTATGGGATTTCTTTGAATTCGCGCCTTCACAGCTTTTATCACTGCTGGAGTCCTAACAGAACGAGGGCGACCACTTCTTGACCTGTCATCTACACTAGAGTCTTCATTGTATCGTTTTATGGTACGATAAACGAATCTTTTGGTTATATTCAAATTTTTCAGTAAGTTGAAAATCTGAATTGGCGCGTAACCGCAACGATGCAACGCAATAACTGCGACACGGTCTTCTTTAAGTGTCCACTCCATATTTAAAAATGAGGAAAATTCTAAAAAGTACACATTTTAATTTTCATGAAAAAATCGAAATTCTAATTCAATAAACTTTTTTGTGGTCAGCGTTCTAAATTCAAAAGTTTTTATTGTGTGACAGAACTTATGACCTGACTGTGTATAACCAGGGTACTTGACAAGATGAATAGAACAAGCCATAAATGGCTAGTACTTATATACCTCTCGCCACGAATTACTGCGCATATGTATACGTCGCGGCACACATTGAGTTACATACATGATATCTTGAATGCGCAGTACCTAGTCACTTTTCAATACCTGTACACATGCGGAGTAATTCCCGTCAACGTCGCCCAGCGCTCTTGAGGCCCAGGATCACATAAAACCACTGAAAAGAGCTTTGGCAAAAAAAGTATCCGAGCGGCCCGATGCTATTCCGCGCCGCAAGCTACCCCGCCAGTTCCGCTACCCCGCCAGAAGACGATGGGCGAATGCGGCGCCCCTCACCTCAACAGCCAGACGAGGTAAACAGGTATTGAAGTGACTACTGCGCATTCAAGGCCACCGCTCACAACGCGTGGCGCGACGTATATAATATTATACCTATTGTTTGAATATGCTTTTTTATATTTAATGGTTGCATTCAGCGTAACACATTGGTGAGAAAACGACAGCATTGAAATTGATTGCTCATTGATGTGTTTAAAACTGTATTTTGCCACGCCAAATGATCTGTGATTTATATTAGGTACCTAATAATTATAATATTATTTTCCATTTACATGGACTTTTAATGAATGAATGAATTTCGTATGTAAATAATTGATGAATCGGTAAGAATAAATCTTTGTTAACTATGGTAAGTATTAATAATGTTTTTTGTGTGCGTTTCGATTGCTCAGCCAAGTTATCGAAGCCTTAAATGTAATGCACCAATATTTAGACGGTATTTGTCGATTTCTAAATCTGCAAATTAAAAATTTGGGGCAGTAATAAATAAGTTATAAGCATTTTAAGTTGGCCGCGCGAACGAAACGCGCAGGATTGCGCGGCCATGGAGATCTCGATAACTACTATGGCTAGAGATCTAATTCCTTTTGTCAATTAAAGAGTCTGTTTGTCGATAATTGTCGGTGAAAGAATAATGAGGAAAAGTTAAAATCTTTCGGAAATATGCACTTCCCAAGATTTGGCCTCGCATCCTCCACTTTGCCGCCGCGTCTTCATGCCGTATCGCTCAAATGTAAGCCTTGCGCCTCCATTGCCAGTGCCTTTATTAAATTACCTAAGTATACGGATTTGTGTTAGTGTTTTAAGATTTTTTCCTTAATTTTACCCGACTGCCTTCAGAAGGGAGGGTTATGTTTTTCGAGTGTGTGTATGTATGTAGGTATATTTCTTTGTTCCCTGGTACAGCCTGAACAGCTTGAAGGATTTTAAGGTTTGAGGTTTGGGATATGCATGTTTCCGAAAGTATTTAACTTTTCCTCATTATTCTTTCACCGACAATTATCGAAAAATAGACTCTTTAATTGACAAAAGGAATTAGATCTCTAGCCATAGTAGTTAACGAAATCTCCATGGCCGTGCAATCCTGCGCGTTTCGTTCGTGCGGCCAACTTAAAACGCATAAAACTAATTTATTACTGCCCCGACAAATTTTTAATATGCAGATTTAGAAATCGACAAATACCGTCTAAATATTGGTGCATTTCATATTAGACTTCGATAACTTGGCCGAGCAATCGAAACGCACACTTTTCATTATCTAAATCACATCGTAATAGAGTCATTATGCCAGTAGGCGGCCATTTGAGGGACCTACCTACTGCAGCAATATTATCATAATAAGAATTCTCATGTCTTCTTACCAAAAAACAACTGAATTTTGGGAAGTAGGATATTAGGTGCTGAAATTGACAACATTTCATTTTTGTTTAGGTAAAAAGATGTAATGTCCATTGAGATATATTTTAATGCTTAATTCGAAACATATTTAAATACATTTTTGTATTCATCGTTTAAAAGATACTTTGAAAATAATTTAGAGTAAAGTAAAGTAAAGTAAAGTAAAGTATTATTTATTTGCATGAATATAGGTTTACAACAGTTCTTACAGAGAATGCCACATAGAGTTTCTCTATATTCTGCCATGTAGACATACAAATTTTGTATCACATATGTAATTAAATAAATTAGCAAAATTTACATATTATTAACAATTATTATTTTAGTACAATATAGTTATATAACAAATGAATTATTATAGTTAATATTAGTACATGTCGTAATCATTATTCAATATTTTATTTTAATGCATTGTCAATTTATCATCTAAGAACTCCTGCACACTATATAGTAAGCCTTTTCGACCAGGAAATTTCTCAGTAAAGCCTTGTATGAGTGCAGTTGGTTAGCATCCCTAATTGATTTCGGTAATAAGTTACCGAAATCAATTAGATTATAGAGCCTTGGCGCCATACCTAAAATACTCTTATCATAAAACGCAGTGGAGCGTAAAGGAGCACTTAATTTGACCTCTCTTTTACTATTCATTTTCTTAAATAATTGCCAGTTTGTCTTTACAAATAGAGCTGTCTCATATATATATATAATGATGGCAACGTTAATAATTTTAATCTTTTAAAATGAGGAATGCAGCTATCTGTTGGCTTTAGTTTACAGATTGACCTTATGCACCGTTTCTGTGCTTTTAGCGCCTTATTTTTGTCGGTAGAGTTCCCCCAGAATATAATCCCATATCTTAAAGTTGAGGCGACGAAGGCATGGTAGACTGTTAGTAAAGCCGATTGTCCAGTTACTTTTGAAAGGATGTAGAGTGCATAAGAAAACTGACTTAACTTTTTACATAAATGATCTATTTGTGGTTTCCATGTCAAGTGTGAATCAATGTAAAGTCCTAAAAATTTTGTTATATTTGCTGTGTCGATTATCTTATTATTATAGTGTATTTTTTTTTTTTTACTTTATTAGGAAAACTAACAGCTTATCACTAACACAATAAATTACACACATAGATACAGAAAGCCAACAAAAAGTTTTCACAGCTAGCATGTCTAGTATGTCAAGATTATTATTCGTCGATTGATTGCAATTATTTTTAAATGTCATAATGTTTGTTTTGTCAAGATTAATCAAAAGGTGATTACGTTCTAGCCATCCAACAATGTTTTTTAGAGAATTATTAATGTCTGATTCATATGTGTTTTTGTCTTGACACTCAGCAATCATGGTACTGTCATCTGCAAACAATACCATTGGATGAGATACCGATGCAGGAAGATCATTGATATAAATAAGGAACAATAATGGTCCCAACACGCTACCCTGCGGCACTCCATATTGTACAATTCTCGGGTCTGACAAGTACTGAATTTCTGTTTTCGTTTTAGGGTTGATTCTGGAGATCTGAGTTGACTGTACTCTGTTGCTCAAATAGCTTTTAACAAGTTCTAGCACATTACCCCGAACACCATAAGCATAAAGTTTATTTACCAGTATGGCGTGGTCAACGAAGTCGAATGCTTTAGTCATATCCATGTATAACGCGGACAGAGGGATCTTTTTATCCACATGTGTTATCACCTGTACCAAAAAATCATATATAGCTAGGTCTATCGTTCTTCCCTTTCTAAACCCCTTCTGTTCTTCCACAAATAGCCCTTTTTTCTCGAAGTATTGATAAAGAGCATTGTAAAATACTTTTTCAAAAACTTTTGATAGGATGGGGATCAGCGCAACCGGTCTATAGCAACTCATGTCTTCTCGATCTTTCTTCTTAAACAGAGGTCGTATGACTGAGGTTTTGAGCTTTTCTGGAAATATGCCTTGCTGGATTGATAGGTTAATGATACTGCTCAAAACTGGTGCTATCAGATCCGCCACATATTTGATAACCTTTGTTGACAAGTTGTCATACCCAGTACTATTAGTGTTTTTTAGGTTTATTATTATTTTAAATACCTCGGTCGGAGTTGTTGGCATTAAAAATAATGAATTGGGATTAAAAGGCACGGATATGCGATTATTTGTGAGAGTATGATTCATGCGATGTTGTGTTATTTGATCGATGTAGAAATCATTAAATAATTGCGAAATTTCTTGCGGATCATTAAAAATTTGGCCATCAATTTTAATTTGTTTTATGTCATCTTTTGGTTTCGTCTTATTATTATTATAGCTGTTTATTATTTTCCGTGTAGCCTTCGATTTATTATTTGATGTTTTAATTAAATACTCATTTTGAGATTTTTGTGTCAGTTTTATAATTGTTTTAAGTCTCTTTGAATAGTTTTTGTAAATCTGTTTATTTTGTTGGCTAGGATACTGTCTTGATTGCCATAATAACATTCTTTTCTTTTTTGAACATAATTGGATTCCTTTCGTCACCCTCTTTGGTCGTTTATTGCTTGTCATCCGAATCTTGATTTTTGGAAAACACAAATCATATAGAAGTTTAAACATTTGATGGAGCTCATTAAAAGCCTCATTGGCGTCGTTGCTGCTATACACTTCAGCAAAGCTAAGACTTGAAATGTGTTTCCTGAACTTATTTAAGTACTCAACGCTATAATCTTGCCTATAAATTGACCAATTTTGGAAGCTGCAAAGGTTTTGAACCGGGCATATAATTATTTGTCCAGTATGGTCGGAAAGCGCAAATTCTACTATCTCAGCCTCACAGCCTTGTATATTATGGATAAAATTGTGTAAACATGTTCCACTAGTTAAACGTGTTGGTTCATTGAATGTGAGTTTAAGATTATAATTTGATAGCAGATTTTCAAATTCAACCACGAATCTGTTAGATTTAAGTCGGTCGATGTTAAAATCTCCACACAAAATAGTTTTTCTTTTATTTTGTGAAAGTTTTGATAGCAGTTTGTCCAGATTTGTAAAGAAGGTCTCAAAAGTCTTTACATCGTACTTGGCTTTTCTGTAAACGCAAATAATATTTATATTGTGGTCAGTCAGAGTGATGCCACAGCATTCAACAGCATTGGTGATATTACAGTTCGCTATATCAATTACATTATAGTTAAGTTTATTTTTAATAAGTACCGCCGCTCCGCCACTTCGGGTGCTTCTGGCAGAATATGTAGCTAGCGTGTAGTTTTCAATATTCAGTGAGTATATATCGGTCTCGATCATGTTATGCTCCGTTATTCCTAATACATCTACTGATACTCCGGTCGTTTTAAGCTCTTCTAAGTGTGCAGTTAACAAGTCCGATTTGTGAACAAGACCGTTGATATTTTGGTGAAATATATTAAGGCAGTTATGCTCGAAAAAAAATATTATCATTATTATTAATATTCGAATTATTATCTATATTATCATTGTCATTTAAATTATGTTCGTTTTCGTTACCATTATCTTTGTGATTGATTTCAACATAGTTCGTTTGGGTCTCTATATTAACTACTGCAGGCAGTTTAGTAAGACGGTCAGTCTGGGTGTCAATGTAGAGACATTTACAAGTACAGGCAATTCAGTACGACGCTCCATTTGGGATCCTTTGTAATCTGAAAGTTTCTGAGCATAGCCGATTCTAAGAATTTCTTGTAGTAATTGCCTGCACGTGTACTCATTGTTGTTGAGCTGAACATTTCCGAAATTATAATTTTCGTCCGTGTTCAAGAAAGTGGTGTTTACAAAACGTGAGCATAAGTGCCTAAAAGTTGCGTTAACCATGTTTTTGTTTAGATATTTGCTTCTAGCAGCTTTACAGATTATAACATTGTTTTTAAGATTACTAAGGTTATAGTACAATAAGGATTGTAATTTGAGTGGGTCCTTATCATTTGAGCCTCCAATCACAATAATAACATAATTTTTACCATAATTTTGGCAAAGCGATGATGATCTCAGAACGTTATCCATGGTAGCATTAGGTTTAATAATAGACTCTACAGCAAAATTGGTACCCAAAAGTTCTTGAAGGATTATGGACATTCCCCTTCCTTGCTCATCTCCTAAAATCATTACTCGACGTTTATTATGCGTTTGCTGCTGACATTTAGTGTCCTTGGTGTTGCTTGTATTGTCGATATATATTGATGCAAGGGTTTCATTTGCTTTGAACGCCAAATCTGTGTTCTTGGGAATTCGAATTTCTTGCTGTGAAAGTATGGCCTGTTTATTGGGGTTCATCTGTCCAACCACTCTGCTCGTAAATTCTCGTGTAGTCTTTCGAGGGAAGCCGATTTGTATCACATTTGGTGTGAGTTTGCGGTATTGTGGCGAGAAGAATATTGGTGCTGACGGTGCTGACTTATTTCTTGATGGCGATGATCCACAGAGACCTACTGCTTTACATAGATCTATTTTTCTATTATTCTCAGCTAATGTTTGTTTGAGACTTAATATCTCCATGCTTAAATGGTCAATCTCATTGTTTGCGGTATCAAGCGCGAAGTCTCTTGTTATTATCTCGCAAGTCATTTAGCTCCTCATGATCCTTTACATTAGGTAGGCTTTGTGAAGACAGATTTAGGATATCGAGGATGTAGGCAGAAGAACTACAAATACCTTTGCCTAGCATTAAAAATATACTAGCTGACACTAGCTGTCAATGTCACTGTAACATCTAATTTGTATCGTATTTAGCATAACCGTGCGTTCGATTTGTTTGATCGTCCACCCACACCCGCAAAAAACTAACAGAAGAACTGCACTATACAAGGTCTACGCCTTCAAAAGAGATATCATGTAAGGTGGGCGTCGACTGAGACGTTCAAACCGAACGCAGCCACAGAATACTTAATAGTACTACGTAAAGAAAGATCTCTGCGCAAATACACTTAAATAAATAGCTACTCTCGCTGCGCGACAATAAAGCGCAAGCAATCTAGCTCGCACCTGCGCTACGTACAACAATCTCTAAGCACCTACAGAATCGGTTGTCCCGCCCGTGTAGGCTAGATTGCGCCGCGTCACTACGCCTCAGAGCTTCTTTTACTCTGACATCACAAGGTCGTCCTGTTAACTCCTGTCTCGCTTGATCACGGTAGGGTTACCTAAGTGCGAATTGTATTTGTGAATTTTAGTCCACTCTGTGTAAAAGAGGTGTTATATTAGTACTTATTCAAGCTATTGGCATATTCTAAGGCTAGGTAGGTACCTACCTTCTTACTTACGTAATTGTAATTTGTTTTATACTGGGTCTAAAGTGTTTACTTTTAGGTAAACAAAAAGGTATTCAATTAAAAAGGAATCGAATTTTATTTGTAAACAATTCCTTTAGACACCCTAAAATGTTAGGGGTATTTAAGTCATTATTGTTGCAAAAATCACGGAAAAGTTGCTTATGAGGAGCGGTTAGCGCGCGAGGCGACTGTGAGCCAACCGAACGACATCATAACTGAATTCCAGGGGGGGGACACTTGCATACTAATTCGAATTTTAGATATACGGCAGCGCCTCTGGTAGCCTGCCCCGAAGTTATCTTGTCCTTAGTTTTTTATTGTCATCAACAGATGGCACTAAAGTCACTGATATTTAGAAATGTTAATGTTTTATAGTTATCGGATCAAATTTGCTCACTATGATATTTTATCTATAAAATGAACATTTTGGAGAAGAAAAATAGTGGAAATAAAAAAAATATAATCGTTGTGTTTATTTTTTGCGCAAAGAACACTGGTTCTCTACTTCCGTAAATGGCAACATCGGCGCGTTGACATCACAATTAACAATACACAAAATGGCGGATTGCTTGCACTGCGTATGCGCATTTCGTTCGTTTTTGTGTAATTTCTGATCTTCCTTGTGCTAATTCTACATCTTACGTTGAGTCGATTGAGTTGAGTTGATTAGTAATTCAAGCTTGTTACGTTCATGAATCCAAATTCTATACCCTATCTATACATATTATGATACATATACAGTGTAATATACGCACCTATACGTATAGGTATATACACAGAGTTTACGGGGCAAATATACAGATGTCGCTAGCATTCAAAAGTGGTTGCACTTTTTTCATGTAAGAGGGCACTCTTTTCCCTTATGTATTACGTCGGGCGGGTTGGCCGGTTCAACGTACCTAAACTATTGAGTGAGACCCCCCTGACGCAGCCTTTGTTTTTTTTTTCTTGTTCAGGCAAAGACAAAGCCTCGACAATGTCATTTTTTATTGTAACATGGTCCATTATCCCAACAACAACTTTTTCCAAAAACTCAAGATTTAAAAATTTTGTTCATTATGAAAAATCATAATTTTGGAAAATGTTTAAATTAAAATACCTTATCCTCACGACCAACTTTCGCATTAGCTATTAAAATTAGGGGGTTAATAGTTTTTAAATGTTGTCAATTCGGGACAATTTAATTTTGGTTGGAATAAATGAATCAGACGATCTCATTCAATTGTACGCTTAACTATGCTGTCCGAATCGATGTGTTCGCAAAGTACGAAAAAAATAGCGAGCACGTGCCGCTTTAGAAGTGAATATTTTCCAGTGATCTTTACTTGTTATGATTTTACTTGCTGATTTTGTAACTGAGTAAGGTATATAATCAACACAATTTTTACTTATTTGGTGGAAAATGTGAAGAAAACAGTTAAACATTACGTGGCCGCGAACTGACATTATGAAAACGGAATAATTTTAGTTTGCGGCCTGGTGGTCGGATAACTGACATGATGAATCAAATATATTTTTAACTTCTTTATTTTTACTTTGACTATAAGATTCATGATTGTCAACCTGTTTTGACATTTGGGGATTTGATATTCCTTCACTGTTAGTTTACGGCCGCCAGTATTTTATTAAATGCTTTGAAAAATGTATTATCTCTAAGTGATTTTGCGTTCGTCAATTTTTATCATTTCTAAAACACTATAATACAATATTCCAGTCAAAAAAATATTCATTGGAGGTTGCATGAATTCGAATTGAGCTGAAAATACATTTATCAAAAGTCTTCACCAAGTCCAGACGTGGTAAAAATATATACAAAGTCAAAGGTCGGTTTTTTGCATTTTTCTGGTATGAATGAATGAATGAATGGTGCTTCTCCAGCCAGGATTCTAAATCTAAACCTTTCGGCCTGCATACCAGAGGGCACGAGTTTTCAGGAGGGCGGTATGACCCGCTCGATAGGACAGTGAATTCAATCGACCAACTCTTCAGCCTGAAGCCAATATAGCATATGTGGAATGGGGAGCATGTGGGATTTGAAGAGCAGCTGTTGTTTTCTTCAAGTTATTGTTTTTCTTCTATATTTAGGTATTGTTAATGGTTGATGTTACGAGCTATGTCAGCAATCGCACATTAGGCAGTACATTATGTATAGTTTGTAGATATTTAACTAGGCCAACCGAGATAACTTTATTAGAATAATATACAATAAAAGGCATTCTCAAAACAGCAGTCGTTGAGTTTGGAATCAACCAACATTACCTACATATACTGTACACACACTACAATTTTTGATCCTTCGAGCTAAAATAAGGAAAATTACCTCGCTCGCCGTGAAAATTATCCGTCGTGAAAAGTCTCAGCAACGAGCACATCAAAGCCCAGCCATCGTGACAGCGTTCTAGGATACAGCATCAGCCAGCAATAGTCCTACACATTGCCAGGACACACAACGACAACCTGGCACACAAGTGGGATACTACCATACAGCATTCATAATTTTCAAGCACAAGTACCAGTTTCTGCTCACAATACTTGACCTTCGCAACAGAGAACAAAAACACAAGCGAAGCATTATCTAATTAAGGACAGCAAGCAATTTCAACGCTTTTGTGCGTTATGGAGAGTCTATTACAACGTCAACAAGAAATACTTGAAAATATCAAGTTATTAGATAGGAACTTCGGAAAGGATTCCAGTCCGAAAGACGCGGGATTACCTACGTGAGCGTTTGGATAAATTGGACAACTACAAGTCTACGAAAACGCAATCGAGCCATACTTCGCGGAGAAGCAATTCGAACAAACACGAAAATATGTTGACTCCGTTCGCAACAAAATTAGAACGTTCCCGCCGGCACCAGAGAAGGATTTCCTACCACTTCAGCCGCTGGCGCAGAAATCTGACGTTTCTGCGATCTAGATAACCATACCCTCAGGACCGACGCCATCCTCCGGCACTTCGAAGGCGCCGAATGAAGTATCGGACCTGGCTGTCCATGCAGCAAACCACCTTCAGGGCATTCAGTAGAGTCGTAAGGAGTTTGAAGGTGGAAGACATTCGCAATAAATGGAAATTGGAAGGTGAGCTCAAGAACCTACAGAAACGTTGGAAGACTATAGACTCTCTACACCTACAGATCGACAACATTTTGCAAGGAGCGAACGATGAATATGATCAGCAGTTCTACTCGTTCGAAGACTCATACAAAAACATCAAGAGATCTTTGAATTTAAAACTAGCATGCAACGCCTAAGCTGGACATACCAGTTTTCACAGGCAGCTTCACGCTGTGGCCGCCATTTTACGACCTCTACATTGAAACAATTCACAATAACAATGGTCTAAGCAAGAGCCAGAAGATGCAACATTTGAAAGGAAAGCTGAAGGGAGAACCAGAGCGACTCATTCAGCACTTGCATACGTCATCGGACAACTATGATACGGCATGGAAACTGCTGGTACATAGATACAACAACCCACTTCTCTTCACCAAACACGTCGAGTTGTTCCTAAACCAGCCGAACATACAGAAACAAACATCATTCGAAATCAAGCGCCTCTTCGATACATCTTCGGAGTGCATAGACGCCATACAGAACCTGGAAATTGAAACAGCTACCTGGGACCCTCAGTTGGTACATCTGATCGCTAAGAAGCTGGACAGCGAGACATACTTAGACTATAAAGAGTCACGCAAATCGCCTGGCGACATACCAGAGCTTAAAGAGCTTATGGATTTAATCGAATCAAAGTTTACCGCGTTGGAACCGATTCACAAAAAGGAGAAGGAGCCCACGTCACCACAGCTGAAGCAAACCGCTCATCATCCAGGATTCAACAAATTCGGGAATTATGGGAAGTATCCAAAGAAGGAATACTAAGCTCATACATCGCAGACAACCAATAAAGTCTGCCCATTGTGTAATCAGGACCACACTCTGTTTCTATGCGACAAGTTCAGTTACAAGGACGCATGTGGCAAATTAAGGTTAGTAAGGCAACTGAACGTTTGCAACGTTTGCCAAAACTGCCTCTACAAGCACTCTAACGACCAGTGCATTTCGTTAAAAAGGTGCCGAGTCTGTCAGCAAAATCACAACACATTACTGCATGATGCAATCTGCAAACGAAGTTTCGTGCAACCTACTGCCGCACGCCCCACTTCAATGGAATGTAGCTCACCTACATTGCCACAGACCAATGGGAACAGACAACATAGCGTAAACTAAGTAGCAACCGACGATGAAGAGATCTTACTAAGGACTGTAACAATCAAAATAATGGCTTCAGATGGATCCTACCTGACTATGAGAGGACTGCTTGATCAAGGAGCTCAGACTTCACTGTTCTCCGAGAATGCCGCGCAGATGCTGGGATTACAATGACAACGTTTCCACGCATCGGTGTCGGGGATTTGAAATGGTTCGAAGCAAAGCAAGGGCATCGTTTCACTGAACATCGAATCAATCTACGGCAATCATCAATTAACAACTCAAGCATTAGTTATCAACCGAGTAACGAACAACTTGCCTTACACGTCATTCGGCAAATGACAATGGCCACACCTAGCTTACATACAGCTAGCCGATCCAGACTATAATGTGTCGAATCCAGTCGACTTCCTCCTGTCATAATTTTACATACTAAGTGCTCTCCCACAGTGTCGTTTGCCGCGGCGGCCGCGACCGCAATTCCCGTGTCTGGGGCACCGCGCCCCAGCACCGCGACCCCCCCCCCCGACCAGTGAGGCACCCGGTGCCGCCAACCGCGCGTCCGCCCGCCCCGTCGGCGACCACGTCGCGAGTGCCCGCCCGCCCCACGCGCTCCGCCGCTGCGCCCGCGATAGTGCCCGCCCGCCCTACGCGCCCCGCCGCCGCGCCCGCGAACCCACCCACCGCCGCGACTGTGCCCGCCCGCCCTACGCGCCCCGCCGCTGTGCCTGCGAACCCGCACGCCGCCGCACCCGCGATAGGGCCCGCCCGCCCAATGCCGCCCGCCCGCCCAACGCCGCCAGCCACTGCCGCCACTCAAACCGCAGCCGCGATCGCCACCATCACCGCCGCCCCATCGGGAGGCGCTGCGCCACAGCAGCCCCGCCAGCCGCGCTATCCGCCCCTTATTGTGGAGGTCCTACCCAACTGGGCCGACCACTTCAGGGCGATAGCCAGCGAGCTCGGCCGGGCTCCCAGCGCGCGCGCCTACCAAAAGGGTGTGCGCTTCACCCCAACAGCCGAAGACGAGTACCGGCTTGTGCAGCGTTACCTGTGCAGGCTGGAGAAGGACCAGGGTGTGAGATGGTTCTCATACTCGTTGCCGGCCGACAAGACCCAGAAGGTGGCGATCCGCGGGCTGCCTTCTAACACCGCGCCGGAGGAGATAGTCGCGGCGCTTGCAGAACTCGGTGTGGAGGCCGAGTACTGTAAGCAGATCCGGGTGCGCAAAGGACGACCCGGCTGCATCTTCTTCGCCAACCTGAAGAAGAACCCAGACCGTGCCCCCGGCGCTGTGTACGAGATCACGGAGCTCTTGTACATGCCGGGGGTGAAGATTGAGGCCTGGCGCTCGAAACAGGGCCCGGCCCAGTGCCACAGGTGCCAGCAATTCCGGCACTCGTCGCATATGTGCCACCGCCCCCTAGCGTGCGTACGTTGCGGCGGTCCCCACTCGGCGCGGGAATGCCCCCGCCCGAAAGACCAGCCGCCGACGTGCGCCAACTGCGGTGGCCCGCACACGTCAAATAATGCGACGTGCCCCGTGTTCCGCCAGGAGGCGCGGAACAAGAAGGCCGGCACTGTGGCGCTCACCAATGCGCCCGGGCCCAAGAAGGTGCAGTCTCCCCCTCTGCCTCGTCCCGATCTGCAGGAACCAACGGCGCCCGCCTCGCTTATGGCGCAGGCGAACGACGGAGCCCCCAGGCAGAAGACGAAGCGGGGGGGGGAAGAAGAAGAAGAAGGCGACGGCTCCACCTGCCGCCGGCGCCGCGGCGGCTACTCCCGCCGCCAGCGAGACTGAGGCCGCCGCTGGCGCCGCCACTCCGGCTGCGGCGATAGGGCAGCAGGACTTGGGGCACCTCACAGCCCTGCTCGCCCTCCTCAGCGACCCCACTGCCCTGGGCAGACTTACCGCTCTGCTCCGCAATGCATGAGCCGCTCAGGGTCGTCCACTGGAACGCGCAGTCGCTGACAGGGAAGAAGCGGCTGCTCCACGTGTTCCTGAGGGACTACCGCGTCGACGTGATGCTCATCAGCGAGACACACCTAGCCGGAAGCGACAAGCTGTCGCTGCCCGGCTACTTCGTCTACCGCAAGGACGAGAAGACCTCCAGCGGCCGGACCTTTCGAGGCTTGGCAGTCATCGTCGGCAGGAAGATCGTCCACCAGCTCGTCGACGCCCAGGAGTATTCATCCCTATATGCTTTGGGCGTCGACCTCCAGGTCGCCGGCGAGGTGCTGCGACTCTACGCCGCCTACAAGCCCCCCAGTACACCAATCCGCACCGCCGAGCTACGGGGGCTGCTACAGTCGCCGCACCCGACACTTGTCGCCGGCGACCTCAACGCCAAGCACACCGCCTGGAACTCCACCAGGGTGTGCCCAGCTGGACGCGCCATCCATGCCGACTCCGTGAGCCACAACTACGACGTCATCGGTCCCGACGAGCCCAGCCACTTCGACACGCGGGCCGGATGGGACATCATCGACGTCGTGGTCGTCAGAGGTCTCCGGACACCGCCGAGCCAGGAGGTTCTCCCTGACCTCCCTTCGGACCACAGGCCTGTTCTTCTCGTCCTGGCGGACCTGCCCACCCGGGTATCTCCGCCAGCATCACGTCGCCGCTACCAGTGGGGCGCCTTCACCGCCGCCCTAGACCAACCCTCCACCAGTTGCCCCGTCAACCAGCCGGAAGACGTTGACCGCCTGGCATCGCTGCTAACTACCCAGATCCGAGACGCGCTCGACCTATCATCGCACACCGTAGCTCGCGGGGGAAGCCCAATCCTCTTCCTGCTGAGCTACGCGCACTCATCTGCGATAAGCGCGCTCTCCGGAAGCAGTGGCAGCAAACCCGCTGCCCCACGATGAGACCAGGCTCAACGCCATGACGGCAGAGCTGAAGCGCCAACTTGATCTCCACGCTGAAGAATCTTGGGAACGCCACGTCGAGTCCATAGGCGACCACGTCCCCTCCGTGCATCGCCTGTGCCGGGCTTTGTCGACCACTCCTGCTCCTGTTCGACCAATCCTGGGCAGCGACGGCCTACCAAGATTCCGAGCCCAAGACCGTGCGGAGATCTTCGCCGAATGCCTCGAGAAGCAATTCAAGCCGAACCCAACGGATGATGTGGAGCACGTCGCAACAGTCGAGAGACACCTGCGAGAGTACTTCGCCACGCCGATAGCTCCCGAAGAGGACCCCATCGTCGTCACGCCCGGCCAGATTGTGCGTGCATTCCGACGTACCAAGCCCAGGAAAGCCCCGGGCGCAGACCGAATACCCAACACGGCGCTGTTACATTTGCCGCCACGCACTGTGGCGGCCGTTGCGCGCCTGTTTAACGGTATCTTGCGCACGGGTCACTTTCCAACCCAATGGAAGGAGGGCTTGGTTATCATGTTGCCCAAGCCGGGCAAGGACACCAAGCTGCCTGAGAGCTATCGGCCGATCACCCTACTGAGCACCATCTCAAAGGTGTTTGAGAAGCTCCTGTTAGCGAAGTTACTGCCCCACATCCAGCCGCGCCCGGAACAGTTCGGCTTCAGGCCCGAGCATTCTACGACGCTTCAGCTCACCAGAGTACTGAATGACATGACGGTTTGTATGAACAAAAAAGAATACACTGTCGCAGTACTTCTGGATATGGAGAAGGCGTTCGACAGAGTATGGCACGAGGGGTTGCTGTACAAGCTGTCGACGTCCCCTGCCCCAAGAAGAACGGTCAAAACAATCGCCTCTTTCCTGAAGAATCGCCGCTTCCGAGTGATGGTGGAAGACGCCGTCTCTGAGGAACATCCCGTCGCAGCCGGCGTCCCCCAGGGCTCCTGCCTGTCTCCCGCCTGCTACGCCCGATACACGGACGACATCCCCGTCGGGCCGGGTGCCCAGCTGGCACTCTTCGCAGACGACGCAGCCTACTACGCGTCGTCGTTCCAGGCTCCGCACGCTGCCATCAAACTGCAGCGCACCCTGGACATCTTGCCCGACTGGCTCGCCAAGTGGCGTCTGTCCGTCAATGTTGGGAAAACGCAGGCGCTCATCACAGGCCAGAGTCTCCTTCCACCATCGCTCCAGCTCTAGGGACAGCATATCGAGTGGTCTTCGCAGGTGAAGTACTTGGGAGTGACTATTGATCGCCGGCTCACCATGAAGCAGCACGTTGACAACGTCGTCAGCCAGGTCAAGGTGGCACGCGCCAAGCTGTGTCCACTTTTCGACTCCAGCCTCCCTCTGAGGGCGAAGCTCGGGATCTATAAGACCTACGTGAGATCCCGCCTCACCTACGCGGCTCCGGCATGGTACGCCCTGTGCTCGGAGACGAACAAACGGAGACTCCGAGCCCAAGAGAACCTCTCTCTGCGTACCATCGTCGGCGCCCCCCGCTACGTGAGGAACGCGACAATCCAGAGGGACCTAAGATGGGAAACCGTGGACCAGTTTGTCCAGAGGCTGGCGAAGGGCATGTTCGCGCGTGCGGATGCTTCACATCTTCCGCATATCGCCGAACTGGCGCCGCACCACGCGCGCCCGCCCGACCGCCGCCACCTGCCACGCGACCTGGTTGCCTAGCCGGCGATCACCCACTGCATACCAGCGCCACATCAAGACCACCGCCCGCAAGGGCCATCCGATGACCTGTCCACAGGAGTGGACAGAGGCGATTCTTCGGGAAGAGGTCCGTCGACCTGACCCCGACTCCCCACGCCCCAGAAAGGGTGCGTGAGAAGATAATGAAGAAAAAAAAGAAGACTTCCTCCTGGACGCTAGCGTTTACTCGGACGTCATAATTAGAGGTCTCATCAAAGGACCAGACACAGCGCCCATAGCGCAGCAGACAAAGCTCGGGTGGATCCTGTCGGGAAATGTAAAGACATTTCATTGCCACGTCGTTATCAATTGTATAAAAGACTTATCGCAATATTGGGAGCTCGAAGATATTGGTGACACAACTGCAAACCTCACACAGGATGAACAGTACTGTGAAGAACTGTATCTAGAAACAACGAGGCGTTAATTCGACGGAAGATATGAAGTCGCTATCCCGATGAAGCCCAACTTTGAAGGCAAGCTAGGAAACTCAAGACCAAAATCCGTCGCACAATTCCACAGTCTGGAACGAAGAATTTTCAGTAAGCTACAAGCAGTTTATGAAAGATTACGAATCAATTAATCATATGAAGGATGTCACAAACACAATACGGTATCCTGCTACCTTCCACATCATGGCGTATTGAAATCGGGCTCCACAACGACACAGCTGAGGACGGTGTTTAATGCGTCATCAAAAACAACATCCGGATTTAGCCTCAACGATCTTATGGAGCAAGGCCCTAATCTACAAAAGGACCTATACAGCCTCATCTTGGGATGGCGTCAACATTAGTATGTCATCACAGCCGATATCGAGAAGATGTTTCGACAAATCCTCATCAGAGAGTCAGATCATTACCTTACAAAAATCCTCCGGAGAAACACCCCACAAATGCCGATGAAAGAATATAATCTCCAAACAGTAACCTACGGAACCAAGTCCGCGCCCTGGCTAGCAAAGCGAACTCTAAAGTAGATATCCACCGACGGGGCCGAGAAATATCCACGAGCTGCCGCGTCGCTTTCAACGTCATTCTACATGGACGATCTGCTTGAAGGTGGACAGACGATCGAGGACACCAGGCGCATACAGCAAGAGATTATAGACCTCCTGAAATAAGCAGGAATGAACATTCGAAATTGGTCCAGCAACTCCCCGGAACTTACAAAACATCTATTAAAAGCGGGCGTTGTTGTCAAACATATCAATTATCTTCGACCCCATAGCTTGGCTCTATTATTCCAGCGACCGTGGTCGGAGCAATCAGCAGAGTAGGATGCTCAAATATCCCCCGAATTAAACAACGAATGGAAGCAATTGAGAAAAGATTTCCAATGCATAGAAAGCATCGAAATACCGAGATACCTGGGCGACAGAGACACATTCCAGATTCACGGATTTTCTGACTCATTGGAAAAAGCATACGCGTGCTCAATTTATTTTGTATCGAAGAATTATGGTGAGCTCACATATAAGCTAATTATAGCAAATACGAAATTGGCTCCAAGCAAGAACAAATTGACTCTGCCAAGGATGGAACTCTGCGGGGCGCTCCTTCTATCGAGACTCATGAAGAAGCTTACAGAGGAATTATAAGATGATAGCACACACACACACACACATATCTTCGCATGGACGGACTCAATGGTGGTCCATGGCTGGATACATGTTGATTTAAGCAGATGGAAACCGTTCGTAGCGAACAGAATACAAACCATCAACATCCTTCCATCCACAAACTGGCATCATGTACGGTCCGAAGACAATGCAGCAGACCGTGCAACCAGAGGGCTCACAGTAGCACAGTTAAAGGATCACTCTTTGTGGTGGGAAGGGCCAAGATGGCTATCCAACTTCGACGCCAATATGTTGAAGAACAATAAGTATGAGGCCCCCACAATGGAAGCTAAAAGAGCACAACATAATGTGCACGCAGCATTACACCAGACAAATGATTTAGTAGTTAAATTACTAAATGAGCACAGTTCAGTGGGTCGCGTAATCTAAATCATAGATTGGCTAAAACGCTACATTTCTTGGCTGCAAAATCAACAACAAGCAATAAGTCAAGGTTACCTATCATCAACAGAAATCGACGACGCCTACAAGTTGGCAAATAAAACGGCACAGTTGATGGAATTATAAGAAGATTTCGCTAAGCGCCGGGAAAGTTATCAAGAACGGAAGCAAGCTGGCCTGACTCAGCTCCTACATCGACAAAAGTGACGGTCTTGTAAGAGTCGGCGGGCGACTGAACAACTCGCATCTCAGTCAATCAGCAAAACATTTAATCAACATTCCGAGTCACGGACGTCTCACCGAGCTTATAATACAGCAAGCTCATGCCATCACGAACCACGGTGGGCCGAGGCTAACGTTGTCTTATATCAGGGAAAAGTATTGGATACTTAGTGGCCTCCGGATAGTCAAAAGAGAGTTATGTAAGTGCATCAAGTGTCGTCGCTACAATAAGGAGAGGAACACACAGATCATGGCCGCCCTGCCCAAGCCAAGAGTAACACCATCAAGGGCATTCAGCCATTCTGGCATGGATTTTACTGGGTTTTACAATATCAAGGCGAACAAAGTACGTGGAGTAAGGACACACAAGGGATACGTGGCGGTATTCGTGTGTCTCGCAACGAAGGCCATCCACCTGGAGCTTGTATCCGACCTTTCGACACAAGGATTTCTGGCTGCTTTTCGTCGCAGTACCCCAAGCCACATGTATAGTGATAATGGGAACAACTTTGTTGGAGCAAACAGACTCCTCCAGTAAGAATATCCAGAAAACATGGCAAGAATCAACGAAAACCTATCTAGAAAAATAAGTGACCTTCAAAAACCATGGTCGTTCAATTGTCCAGTATTTGCTTCGTCTGGCGCCTTAATGGAGGCTGCTGTTAAGAGCTTCAAGCATCACCTACGGAGAGTCATGGGAGAACAAAACCTCACATATGAGGAGTTCATCACTCTCCTTCAGCAGATAGAAGCCTGCCTCAACTCCAGACCCCTGGTCGAGCTAAGGAAAATCCGGAAGACGAATATCTGACGACTGGGCACTTCTTAGTTGGAGGTTCATTATTAGCCAGACCACAAACAGATCCTGACAACATGAACCTCACCACGAGGTGGCAACTCGTTCAAAACATGAACAAGCAATTTTGGAAGAAGTAGTCCGCCGAATATTTGAACACTCTACAAACAAGAACAAAACGGAGAAGAGCAAAACCTAAACTTCAAGTAGATGATATTGTGCTTACACAAGAAGACAATATACCTCCCGGCAAGTGGCTTCTAGGAAGAATCATCGAGGTCCACCCAGGAAAGGATGAGCACCTCCACATCGTCACACTCAAAACCAAGAATGGTAAAATGAAGAGACCGGTCATCAAACTATCGGTCCTTCCAACAAGAGTGGAGAATAGCAGTAGCCAACAAATACAACAATCTATAAACAGTATCTCTCAACAGACAACTATCAACAATACAACAGCTGACCTACAAACAAATCAGCCGCGAATTTGCCGAGTCAGGAAACCTACGCGTAACTTCATATCAATGGCGGTTTACTGTGTCTATCCATATTGACCCCAGCGACGAGCTTCTACTACGTTTTCGAGTTCAGTAAAAATCAAGACATATATTTCGAGAAGATGTACGACATGCATCTCATCAAAGACGATTGGAAACTGATCATCTATTACAATCTGTTTACATACTGGAACGGAATACTCGAAATCGAAGATTACGTCAGTCATATTGAAAATCACCTACAGTTCGCGAGCAAGACACAATCAAAACAATATAAAGGAATCGTATTTCAATTGAAGAACGAGTTAGCAGAAATACAACACTACAACCGCATACTACGCCAAGGTCAAACTGAAAGGCGACATAAAAGGGGTCTCATAAACGGGGTAGGCTACATCGCAAACTCCCTGGTTGGCGTATTGGACGACAGTTTCGCGAGGAAATATGGGAACGATATTGAAAAAATATCCTATAACGAGAACCACCTGCAAGACCTACTCAAGAAATGATGGTAATAAAAGCGCAATCCAACCTACTACACCGTAACGAAGCCATAATGAACAAGCAGTTCAGGAACATGCAGCAACACCTTCAGGAATTCCAGCTAGTAGAGCAACGCTTGCGAGTTGAATACAGCGACGAGTTATTCACACTATCAACACTTCTTACAGCCGAAATTATCATCTCTAAAGAAATGTTCAACAAAAACTCATCATTACGATCACAGAGCTCACACAAGTTTACCTGGACGCCCAATTGATACCTCCAGAGCAGTTGGAAGAGCAAGTCAACATCATTTACAGCAACTTGCCCACCGATTTGACGCTACCGGCCGACAAACAGAGGCTCGCAAACCTGTACAAAATAATGAGCGTGAAAGTAAAGGTAGGCCTAAGGTTATTTATCATCGAAGCGAGGATGCCCTTGTGAACAAGGAGCGATTTCAAATTGACAGAATAATCAGCTTACCACACAAGGACCACATAGTTGAAACTACAGCTGTTTACATAGCATTCAATCTTCCAAAGGATCTTCTACTCTTACCAACAGAAGCAGACAGACATGCAAAGATGCATATATACATCGGCAGATCAAATACTCAGCTCCATTGACAAACCTGTCTACGAGTTGCAGATAACAAACAACTTAAGTAACCTAAGCATCCTCAATAGGTCACTGTGCCGCACAAAGGCCACGGCCGCGTGTGACAAGCCAATGGATCAGATTACATAACAATAATAAGTGGATGTACACGTGCTGCGAGGAATGCGCTGTGCGCATATTTTGCCCAGACAGCAAAGTGCACTCGAGCTCATTGACCGGGAACGGAATACTCGATATCGGTCAAGGTTGCTCTATCAGAAGCAACACCTTCACCATATCAGGACACCACAACTACTTCAGCCACATCAACGTCAGTCCAGCACAATCTGACATCCCCGAGGCATCGATCTTGAACCAGATAGTAAACACCTCAGACATCAAGACGAACAAGGAAGAGGATCACGACGACGACTGGCAGAACAACAAAGCCCAGATCGACAGCCTGAAACAACAAGCCTATGCACTATTAACAATACATGACGTCCACCAGTACTCAGTATTGTACTCAATCCTGGTACTCATCACTCTGACGGGCATTATCTACGTCATTACGAGATGGCACAGAGCAAGAAAATGCCACAAAAAACCCGATCCCACAAAAGGTCGCCAGCGGTGTTAAATCCAATCGCAGGATTTAACACCGCTGGCGACCACTGACAGCCCGGGGACAGCAACGAGATCGACGCAGAAGCTGCGCAGGAGTCACTACGTTAGATTAGAGATACCACATGTTAGCATATAGTCAACTTTAAAACTCATAATAAATTATTAATAGTTCTAAGGTTTTATTTACATTTTAAATTTACTTTTTTACACTTGTTTGTCCAGACGTGGTAAAAATATATGCAAAGTCAAAGGTCGGTTTTTTGCATTTTTCTGGTATGAATGAATGAATGAATGGTGCTTCTCCAGCCAGGATTCTAAATCTAAACCTTTCGGCCTGCATACCAGAGGGCACGAGTTTTCAGGAGGGCGGTATGACCCGCTCGATAGGACAGTGAATTCAATCGACCGACTCTTCAGCCTGAAGCCAATATAGCATATGTGGAATGGGGAGGATGTGGGATTTGAAGAGCAGCTGTTGTTTTCTTCAAGTTATTGTTTTTCTTCTATATTTAGGTATTGTTAATGTTTGATGGTACGAGCTATGTCAGCAATCGCACATTAGGCAGTACATTATGCATAGTTTGTAGATATTTAACGAGGCCAACCGAGATAACTTTATTAGAATAAGTATATAATAAAAGGCATTCTCAAAACAGCAGTCGTTGAGTTTGGAATCAACCAACAAAAATCGGAGTTTTTAGTAGACCCTATGCATTTATTTAACGAACTCAAATCTTCATTCGGACCGCACACTCAGCAAATGTCAATCTGACAGTTATCAATGTCATGTCAGCAAGTGACGAAAACAAATATTTTCGATTTTTTGTTTAGTTTCCTGTCGTGGTGCATATTTCCTCGTGTGCGTGGATTGAAGAGATCTTTATTTAGCTAAGTGCTATCTACATAGATTTTCCTTTATATTTTTTACCTGACATGAATTATGGATAAATTAAAATGTTATTTAATACTTGGCCTTATTCAGCTAAGAATTCAATATACAGCTGCAAACACGACGGAATTGTAAGTATTTTAACAATTACTAACACCTAACTAATGATAAGGGGCATCATAATTTTTTTTAATCTTCTGTATATTGGAGAAGCGGGCCGAAGAAACTCCCCACAGGTATTCAGAACTCAAATATCACTAAAGGGTCCCCTAAAATTTCCCTTCTAATATAAAGAACTCACACTCACACAAGAAGCCGACAAAGGGTAAGCCCCACCCAATGATATTTGTATTACAGAACACTGGTTAAAGGAAAATATGATGTCTTAACATAAATAATTACAAAATTGTCAGTGGTTACAAAAGAAAGACAACAGTGGAAAGACAAACAATGGAAAGATATTCTTGCACTTACTGTAGAAAGACAAATAGAGGTATCCTGTGTTGAGTTAGATAGCCATATTATTGTTTGTGTTTACAGACCTCAAAGGATGAAAAAGGCCATGGCAATTTTGAAATATTTGGGAAAATTATGGAGGAAGCCCTCATTATACTATATAATGACAGAAAAAAGTTAATTATTTGTGGCAATCTAAATGTAGACTTGCTTGTTGATACAACAATGAAACAACAATTAATAATTTTATTCAAATAATTTCATTTGTCTTGTATTTTTAGAGCTGACTATAATAACACTCACAAGCCTAACTTGCTTGATAATGTTTTTTATGACTGCTTTCACAAGTAAAAATGTAATAAACTTCTTACTTACTGCCGGTCAAATAATTTCATTCCCAATTGCTAGTAAAGATAAAGGCCTATAAAATAGCATAGACTAGAGACCTACATGAAAAACTTCGATATAAATTTGCCAGTACCGGATTTTAACGAACAGAACCAGAACAAAATCTATTCGGACTGCTTCAACATCATTCAAACATAATTTGATAAAGTTTTTAAAATAAAGAAAGTCAGTGACAACAATGGCAAATCTTAATTTAATGACTGGGCAACGTTTGGAAATCGTAAAAGTAGAACTATCTTGTATGACCTTTATGAACAAAGTAATATATGACTTTGATAGAAAATTTCATGTCTATGTTAAAAAATATTCCAAAACTTTCAAGTTGGTTTGTAGAACTGCAAAAACTTTACACATTGATAGAAATATACAAAATGCATATAATAAAATGAAAACAGTTTGGCAAATAATAAACCGTGAAACTGGCAAAGTTATACCAAGGGACAGGGATTTCTGCTTAAAGATAGGTGATTGATGTTGTTAAACTTTACTTAACTTAAAAAATACTGAAGACCTGTAGGGTATATCAGTCAAAATCAGTGGTTCAGTAATTCTAGTTATAGCCCCACACTTAGCTTATATATTCAATAAATGTGTTGACGATGGAGCTTTCCCAGACCTTATGAAACACAGTAAACTATTACCTCTGTTCAAGCCAGGAGACAAGGGTGATTCTTCAAATTTCAGACTAATATCTGTTCTTCCATCATAAAATTAATCATCTAAGTAAAATATTTGAAAAGATTATACTCAATCAAATGCTCTCACACTTCAACCGCACAAAACAACTCCACGCCAAACAATATGGATTAACTAGGGGTAAATCTACTACGGATGTAGGTATTAATCTTAAATCTTATATTTATTCTGCATGGGAGGCCGCATAGGATGCTATCGGCGTTTTTTGCGATCTGTCAAAGGCATTTGATTGTGTTAATTATGATACGCTAGTAATTAAATTAAATCATTACGTTGTTAGAAATAAAGCGTTGGATCTACTAAGATCAAACCTAAGCAATATAATTCAAAAGACAGAAGTCAGCGGCGTTAAATCTGATAGATCGGGAGTAAAAATTGGCATTCCACAAGGTCTCATATGAAGGATCTGCCTTTCATGATGACGAAATTGACTTACTTAGTGTTGTTTGCTGATGATACTTCACTGGTCTTTAAAATTTAAAGACAAAAAGAACATTTTGATGATGCTAAAGGAGTATTGTCTTTAACCTTGAATTGGTTCACAGTTAATAATTTAGTGTTAAACGCCGGTAAAAATGTATCAAATTCTCTTTCAAATGTCAGGCAAGTTGAGACCAGTTTAGTATTAGACAGCAAGACGTTAGAATTAGTAAATGACACTAAGTTTATTGGAATAACCATTGATAGCAAATTGCAGTGGGGACCCCACATAGATAAATTAGCTGGTAAATTAAGTTCTGCGGCTTACGCTGTTAGGAACATCAGACAAAAAACGCATGTGGCTACATCTAGGCTAGGTAGTATATTTTAGTTACTTTCATAGTGTCATATCCTATGGTATCTTGTTGTGGGGGAAAGAAGCGGATATTCAAACTATTTTTATTTTACAGAAAAGAGCTTTTCTTGTAATTTATAATTTAAAATGCACAGACTCTTTAAGAGCTTTTTAAAGAAATTGACATACTAACTGTAGCTAGTCAATACTTCTGGAGATTTTGAAATTGCCTTTTGAGCAATTTAAAAAGCATGTTAAAGCGACTTTGTCGAAAAAGGGATATTACAATGTTCAAGACTACTTAAATGATGGGACTGTACGGGGGGTTAATCTAGCTCAACACAGTCCTTCCTGTTAGTAATTTTGTAATGATGTATTCCTGCAAGTACATGTAAATATCTACAGTAATGAAGACATTTGATTGATTGATCTCGCGCTGCTCTACGGGGAGCGGCACGCGCCGAACAAATCCTTTTTGGATGATTTGCTTAAAAATTATATATTAAAATAGGTACGTTAATATGTACACATGAAAGCACAATCACTTAAAGCAAAAAAAGGCGTTTGCTATGTACCTATATATGTAAATATCTAGAGTACTAAAGACATTTGATTTGATTAATTCTCTCCATCAATACAAAGCAAGCGCATTGATAGTTTGCTAAATATTGTGATCACTTCAGACCTTGTTATAAGCATTTGCATATTTAGCCCCTTTTCAGCTGTAGTTGCATATTTTAGCAAAAAAAAAAACATGCATATTTCGCTTGATCTCCATCCACATTGATGCTTCATCAACGGGGCGAGTGAAATTTTGCACGGTACAATACGTCCAAACACGGCACCCAAATTGAAATTCTGCTCAGCCACATCAGTAGACGTAGAACGGTCCTTTTCCTTTTACAGAAATGTATCAAGCGATCATAGACACAATTTGACTTTAGAACATTTGGGAATAGTACATTACTTCAGAGGGAAGAAAGTGACAGTTCCATACCGAGATTATGGCATTTGCGCCACGAGCTTGCGAGGGGCGCAAACCATTTGAGGTATGGAATTGTACTTTATCCTGAGGTATGTATAGTCCTTTTTATTACACCTACGAGGAAAATTATAGACATAAATGCATCCATATTTTACAAAAAACACAAAGATAAATGCTAAATCAATCGAAGTTTTTGCGAAAATGCGCGGGCTTTTCCTTTTTTTTTTGCCCGTTTCTGGAGTAGGCTAAGATCATAAGGTCATGCAGCCACTTCTTCCGTGATTCCGCGCGTTTTATATACAAAAATAATTTCGTTTTTAGTTTTCTGTATGCACCAAGGAGGTTGGTAACTGGTAAAAAAAAACTGTATGTGGCCAGTAACAATTTACTTGAAATTTAATTAGTAGACAGTTAAAGTCTCTTTGCAGTATGACTGCTCACAAATAAAAAAAAAAAAACCGGGTATGTAATGGAATTTCATACATACTTCCCACCCTTGGGTCGGAAGAATTTTCATACAAACTTCCATACCTTGGGATGAAAGGATTTGAAGGGCGGGATAAAGGCGTTTCTTCCCTCTAATTGGTATAATTAGTTTGTATTTTCAGAGCAGGTGTGATAAAAAGATCTTTTTATCACACCTGCATGGATGGATATGGATGCATTTATGTCTATAATTTTCCTCGTAGGTGTAATAAAAAGCACTATACATACCTCAGGATAAAGTACAGTTCCATACCTCAAATGGTTTGCGCCCCTCGCAAGCTCGTGGCGCAAATGCCATAATCTCGGTGTGGAACTGTCACTTTCATCCCTCTGAAGTAATGTACTATAGTTGTATAATATTTTTAAAGGTAAATTGTGAATTTCATTGTTAAATAGGTATATATTGTACTTGCTATTTTCGCAAAGACGATTGTTATCGTTGAGAAATAACAGCCTTTTAAATTAAAATACATTTAAAAATATGTCTTCTTAGGGTTCCGTACCCGAAGGGTTCCAAACGGGACCCTATTACTAAGACTCCGCTGTCCGTCCGTCCGTCCGTCTGTCACCAGGCTGTATCTCAAGAACCTAGCTAGCTAGAGAGTTGAAATTTTCACAGATTATGTATTTATGTTGCCGCTATAACAACAAATACTAAAAAACAGGATAAAAGAAATATTTAAGGGGGCTCCCATACAACAATTCTTTAAATACCACATACAAACTTATGGATGCACCTGGTTACGTACATGGAGTGTGAAAGTAACCGCACCAATAACTTTGTAAACAATATTTTGCTGTGTAAAATCCAAACTATTCACTCCACACCATATCGCTTCCATTGAACGGTGGTACGGAACCCTTCGTGCGCGATTTAGACTCGCACTTGACCGTTTTTTTTTTATTATTTCCTGCTGCATATTTTGGCCATTTTCATGGTTTTTAGTGAATATTTTAGCTATTTTTCTTGCATATTTGCATGTATATTTTGGGCTTTTTATGTTGCATATAATCTGGTCTTTAGCTGATCACCTTGTGACCCCATAATATTTTTGTAACAATAAAAATAAATTATTATTTTCAGTTTTGCTAATGAGGAAGGATATGTATTCCCATATCCTAAAGAATGTGCGGATATACTGGATACATTTGCACGATATGCTGCTGACTTCACTGGATGCTCAATCCAGTATGCAAGGCCAATAAGACTGTGTGAGAAATGCATTGATCAATATGTTCGATTCTATAGAAAGTTTGCAGAACTATTGACTACTGAAGTCAACGGTACCACATGTCGATCTGTGTTCATATCAAGAGACAGATTGGATGCTGTACTGGAGTATCATAATAATATTATGGAGTTGTGGGAGAAAGGAAACTGTAATTGTAAGTTGCTCTTTTTTTCTTACTTACTAAAACCATACATGAATCTGAAATGTTACCCTGAGTCTATAAATCAGGTATTTTAACATATTGTCCATCAATGTATTATATTTTACTGGTTGATTCATTGCCCAAAAAATCTTGGACTGGCAACATGTTAACCCATGGGCATAAGAATGCGTATTTTTAATTGGTATTGGACTTTACTATCAAGAAAAAAGGTTGAAAATTTGTTGGTCATATTGTGTAAAGAGCCTTAACCTCTCAACGACCCACGCCATCGTAAGGTTCCGTATTCCCGTTTTATAGGTTTTCAATTTTATAACTATGGCATGAGGTTCCAAATCGCGATGTCTCAAAATTTCCATGGTCATTCTGAGGCTAAAAAGGGTTAAAGCTGACTGGGTTTCTTTACTTATATATAATAGTTACTGCCATACAGGATGTTTGGTGCATCTTTTGCCAAATTAAAATGGCCGATAGAAGGGGTCATTTGCTATCTCCTAGGTCCACAAAAAAAAGTTTTGGCCCAACGGTTTTTTCATTATATTAACTTTTTTGAAAAATCCTCGAGAATTACTACTTTTAACTTTGAATAAATAAAAGGTTATTACTAAAACCTGCAATTATTTACTGTTATTGGTTGTGTAATGTTGTACGATTCTTTTTTAGTCAAAAATACTGGAAATTACCATCTAGTTTTTGAATGCCATAAAAACCATTATTAAGTTCATTAATTTGCCAACTTTGTGTATCGGGCGGGAGGGCGATACTCGTATCGCTGATTTAGAGAAGTTTTTAGGCGGACTGGGCTGTTAAGGTTAGGCTTAGCCCAGCAGTAGGAGACAACCCGGAAAAAAAACTGTAATTGGCGCGTTTTTCAAACATTTGTTTTTTTCGTGTGTGTTTTTAATTCTTTGTTTTTTCTTGTTGGTAAGCGCCGCGAACCTTTTAATGATCTTATATAACTTTTTTATTCATTCAAGTTTAAAGGAGTAATTCTGGAGGATTTTTCAAAAAAGTTAAAAATAATAAAATAAAAAAATAAGACCAGGCGGTATGGGCTTAAGCTCTTAGCCTTTTCCATAAAGGAAAAAACATTACAAAAAATAAATAAAAAAAAAACATCCGTTGGGCCAAAACTTGTTTTTGTGGACCTAGGAGATAGCAAATGACCCCTTCTATCCGCTATTTTAATTTGGCAAACGATGTATCTTTAAAATTTAGTGTTTTTATTACTTCATATTTAACAATCACACTTATATAGAATTATAGCTATATCCAATACTTAATTAATTTCAGCCTGTTTCAATTGGTCTGGCCCAGAGCCAGTTCTATCAAACAGCACAAAGAAATTCAACAAAATGTTCAACACAACTATGGATTGCATACTATTGAATTACAACCTGAACAGCTCCAATGTCTGCGAGAAATGTATGCAGAACTATTTGGAATTGGATAAGTTCTACCAAACACTCAGTACAGACTCTATCGGAGTTGATGACATATGCATGGACATAGTTGATTCGGTATGATTTTATATCTGAGATATTAATAGACCACTTCTAGACAATGTTTAAATGGCTGAGTTATTAGTGTGAGGCGAGAAGCAACATCTGTGCCTATTTGTAATTAATAACTTGATCGTAATATTTTGTTTTTGGTCCTTTAGATGAATGCCACAAGATCTGTATGGAGCAAAACATTTAACTGTTGTAAACTAAGGAAAACACCAGAAATGGTATTTCTAGTTTCTGCAGCAGTTATATCATTTTTACCATTGTTGTTCTACCTAGCTGTGAGATATTTAGGCCCGATCAAAGATTTGCCTAATGTTTTAAGACGTGAGTATTTTTTCAGATAATATCGATACCACCACCAACCTGTAGTTCATATTAGAACATTGATTTTGCCCGTGTGTGTTGGTGGATACCAAAACTCGTTCCTTCTATGATTTAAAATTTCTCTTTACAGAATCAAGATTCAAGCAGAAGTTTATGAGAAGAAGTGTAGACTGATTGGAATCGGAAATGTTTATTATTCAACACAAGTTCTAGATATTAAGATAAGTGTTTACATAAATATGAACTAGTAACCTGCAATCCAAAATTATTTTTTGTATGTAACGACAAGTGATTAGAACATATATAATTTTGTAGAGAAAGCCATCGAGATAACCTGAGTACTCTAATCAATAAAATTGTATAGAAAGTTGTTTTTCGGTTTCCATAATTTATTATAACAGTGCTTATCTGTGTCGTGCCTTTTTATTGTTGCTCTTCTTGACACTGCCACTGTTGTTAGACAGTTTGTGCTTCAGAGAATTGGGCGTAGTGTCACCTTTAGCCAATAGTCCAAGAGCAATGTCCTTCTCCTTGGGTGTTCCGGGTCTACTGTCCAATCCCACAGATGTCAGTAATTTGCTGTCACTATGTTGGCTCTTAAGCATCCCTGAGGAGGCGGCTATTCTCTGTGTCACACTTTGTTTGGTCAGTGAGTGGTTTATGGTCTTGTCAATGTTGCCATTCGTGTGCTGCTTGCCTGCTGGCTTAGAGGCAATACTTTCGGATGAGCCATGGATTGTAGTGTGGTTCAAGCCGCCAATATTCAAGCTGGTGCTTATTTGAGTGTCTGAGGAGTCTTCATTGGTCTGCGAATCTGTCTCACTGTTCCTTTCATCTTAAAAGAGAGGAAACTTACTTAGAACAGACAGAAGATGTACATATCATTTACATAGTATAATTTACATTGATCTGATTACATCACAACTAAAGAGTTCAAAAGGCAATAAGTAGGCATTTTAAGAAATGATGTGAAGTAATAAACTTACTTTTAGCTTCAGCTGGGTCGACTAGTCCGCTAACAGCCTGAAACATTTAATAATAACTTATTAATAAAAAGAGATTCGGCCAGAATTTGATGTTAGACGGGCATTTCTCCAGAAATTAGGCAACTTAGTCTCAGGGTTATTATCCCATAAAAATACAAATTATGGTATATTTAATTGTTACTTTCAAAATATATTTACCCACCTACCTGTGCTCAGTGAAATTTGCCTTAGCTTTATTACACCAAAATCTTATGGACATATACTGCTATAACTGCATGAATTAATCAAATCATTTCAATATCTGAGCAATATTAGATGAATATGAATTGGGCCTGCCTATGCTTATTATATCATTAAGTTTGTAACACAAAAAAGTTAGGTATTTGAAATGTGTCTCCACATTTTCTGAACAGCTCCCCTGGCTATATTTAAAATGTAGGTACTATGTTGGTCTCTGGCTTAAAATGTTGCCGCTACAACGACAACGCAAGTAAAAATTAATTTCTACAATTACTACAAATTAGAAACAAAAGCATCCTGGAGCCTGCGTCATACTTACCCAGATGACCGTGGTCAGTCCCTGGGCAAGAAAGATTTTAATTTCTTTCAGTGCATTTAATTTATATCTAAGATAATTTATATTGTTAATACTTATAGATAAATATTCCTCGCTTACAGATCAATAGGATAAAGTAATTAAAAATATTTATACCATCCAATTAACAGTCCCCTGATTTTCGCATAAAATGGGGCCTCAAAAATCATCACCTTAACATCAGTTTCAACACTAAATGATGGGTAATTAATTATAAGACATTTAAAATATCTGCAATAATTGTGATTTTAATTGAAATTCATAACAATTCCATTTTGAGCTACAATGAAGTACTTTATTAAAATATTACAAAAACACATTTTATTTTAGCCTAAGTTATGGTGTATATTACTTTTTCCGCCAATCACATGACAATGATAATAAATCGTCTTCATTGTAGTAGAAAAAATATATTTATTCAATGTTATTTATTTGAAAAACTCAATATTTTCAATAAAAAAACATGATTTTTTGGTTGATCTACTTTTTATTGTTACCCGACTAGATATGTATTCAAACAATTAGTTTATTTTCGGTTAATAGTAAAAAAACATGAGAAGGGGTTTGAACTTTTTTGTATGGAAGTTGGCTTATCGAACTGCCATTTTTTTTTTCGAAATCGCGGCGCACCAGTAAACTGGTATGTATGGGTAGAGGACACATAGACGAGCAAAAAATATCAAGTAATACAGTACCCCAATGTAAGTAAGCTAGATATTTGTAGGTAAAGGTCGACAATAAGTAAAAATAGACTTATTATGTGTCTAAAGACGTCAGATTGTAATCATTCCCAGGTTGATTATTAATCATTCCCAGGTTGATTATTATTATTACTGTTTATTTTTCAATAAATAAATAATACAATAATTCATACAATTCATTTCATAATGCTGCAGAATGAAAGACTAGCCAAGCCAACATGCAATTTAATAGATAAATAATTAATTAAGTAGTCATTTTCTCCTGCTCTTCATAGTATGTAATGTACCTATTCTCTTCCATTAAACAATAATAATAATAATAATCAACTTTGAAGGATTATTTGGATACAATCTAATGCAGTATATTTTTAATGACTGTTGTTGTACTCCTATGTCCAACTTTACCTACAAATATCACTGTGAAGTGACACTTATTTGGGGTACCATGTTACTTGACATATTTTGTTTGTCTGTGTCCTCTACCCATTCATAACACTTCCGTAATGCGGCGTGATTTGGCAGAAAAATCAAAAAGTGCAGCGGGTTGATATGCCAGATTGGTTCTATCCCCTTTCAAAGGAAAGTCGCCCAGTAGGTTGGTTTTTTTAAATTACTTACAGCCATAGAAGTGATAGAGGATTTCGAGAACAATCGCTCAGCTTCCTTGAACTTTCTATTCCGTTTATCAGCTTTTGAGTTTGTACTCTTGTTGGTAGTGAGGTATCGGTCCCAGCCACGTATGATGTTGCCATATAGTTGCGTATCTTCCAAGTAAGATCCTTCAAAGGCATAGATTTGCCTTTCTAAATTGGCTAAGGTTTCCTGTGAAATGTAACAGATAAAGTTTGGATCAGTGTTAATAAGGGGGCAGAATCTGCTGAGAATGTGTCCTGGATTCACTAATAGTCATATTCATTCCTTCGCTATCACAAGTTGTAATGGGTTGCGTTTTGATCAAGGACACCTAAATTTAATTACTAGAGTTATTTAGGAGGATAGTTGACTATATTCTTGAACCTTTTTTCCTAGTCTTAATTGTCGGAAACTTGTTTTGGATTTATAATACCTAAAACAAAATATTATTTTGTATGCCTGAAATGGAACACAATTTTTACTCTTTCCGATACATATTTCATGATAGATGTCAAAAACATATTGTAAAGTTGGGGTCCGTTAGTCCGAGGAGGGGGCGAGGTCCCCTCGCCCCCTCCTCTCCCCTAAATTCAGGTGTCCGTGATTGATCAAAACCTTTACCGTTGTAATCCCTACGGGGGCTGGTAAGAGGAAATTCCATTTGAACTTGGGCCACCACTTACAATCTCTTCATGAATTGTCTATATTAGATCATCACAGTAGGATACTTACAGCAACTTCTGCTTTTCTTTTAACGAGCTCAGCCAGCTCAGCCCTCGTGTCCGCTATAGACGATGGCTTCGAAGTCATGTTGTGTTTCGTGTGAGCATTGGAAGCTTCGTTGTCGCTTTGTGGTGACACAACCATGACTGTGGTGGTATTTATCTTCCAGTTTATGCGTCCATACTTTCTATAATCGGAAAGGAAAATAAAATGGAATTGTTCTCCGCGAAATATATAGAAAACAAAATTTAAAACCACACAACTCAACACAAACACAATTTATCACGCAAACGCGTATGCACAGAACACAATTACTCCAAGGAGCGTCTAAGTATCACAATTATTTAATAATTTATCGAGCACGCAACGCAATACAATACGGTCTACATATTAGTAATCTGTGAATACGGTACGTACGTCTTGGATAGCAAGACTAATAATGTACTCTGTGGTCTTGCTTTTGTTTTAGTCTTGTGTCGGTCATGTACGAAGAACGAATAGGAAACGTTACTGTTCAATGAACGAAAAGAAACGTTTCCTTACGCTAATCGGACATTCGGTCTATTAGGACTATTAGGACATCGCTCCGAGAGAGCGGGGCGGCGCGGCGGGCGGGAGGCATTGAGCCATGCCGACTCGCTCTCGCACACACAGACACGGCATTGACATCTTGACTAGAATGACAGTCCTAAGCCTGTTTAAGTATGAAGGGAAATCAAATATTATTTAACTTTTTATTTCTGCTATGCAAACATACATAGAATTGTATAAATATGTTAATATTATCAGAGCATAATATTCCTCAAGTTTCTGCTCTGCACGAAAAGAAAGCTTAACCTAATAGCTCCATTTTTTATTCGATCCTACGTCATAAATAGTACTAATAAAGCTGTTAGATCTTACTGGTACACTGACTGAAATGTCCTAGTACGGAGCGCTCTCTGATGAGATGACCGAGCAGGCATATTTTTTTATTCATAAGATCCAACGTCCTAATAGTACTGTAGGATCTCTTGGTAGACACTACAGCTTTTGTTGATATATTGATGATGATTGTTTAGTAAAACGGCCGATTTACGTAAATTGATTTAATTGCGCTAATGCACACGAGCGCACTCCACCTTGTTGTATCGTGACACTGACTTGTTAGGTAAATTGGCAGAGTGTGCACATTGTGCGATTGCTAAATCGTACATATTCCCGAGGGAGAAAATAAACAAAATAAATGATACATGAATTGTTACATAGCATGTTAAAACTAAAAATAAGTACTTAAATAAACTAAAAATCACACACAGTCTTCACTGAACATAATGTCACTGAACTTTCGTAATACGGGACTGGTGGATTTATTTGATGTACTGACTTCCCTTGCGTTCTTGCTCTGATATCCAAGTGGGGGCGCTATTGCCTGTCTGGACTTGGGCGCAGTAGTTGCGTTTCTATCTATCTGTGACTCGCTGCTTTCCGGGTTTCGGTTGTTTGGTTTGCTTTTTTGTCTTATATGTCGGATCATCATGATTACTCCTGCGATCATTATCACACACACTACTGCATAGATCATGACATAATGGTGGACGTCATGATAGGTTACATTTTCTGGTAATGATTCTTGTTCTTTCAAATATCCAATCTTATCTTGTATAGCTGCGGTTTCTTGTAAAATATCTAACTCCGTCTTATTTGATATTTCTATTATTGGGATGGTCAGATTGATGATGTGGTTGATTGGAGATATAGTGGGTGTATACAGACTCGGTGACAGTCGGACCTCGCTTGTATGAGGTTTGTGATAGACTTGGGTAACTCGAGAGTAAGATATATGTAATATGACACACATATCGCTTGACGTCCATTATATCATAATTACATCCCAGCGATATGAATCATATCTCACTCCCCAAACAAATCTCGCTCTCTCTGCCCAGGCTACACTAAACACAGTTGTGTGAGAACAAACCAACAAAACCAGACGTCTTCCAGTTTTAAAATGTCACTATTAGGCAAACAGCAACCTTATCACCTTAACATTTGGTCTACATTTGGTCCACATCTTGTTGGCAAATACACAATTGACCAAACCAACCACACGTATTTCAGTCTTAAATGTCACTTTTAGGCGAATAGCAACCTTATCACCTTAATCCTTGGTCCAAATTTGAGCCGGATATCTAGTAGTAGCAATAGCGAAGGCGAACACACACTAACCGCACCGAACGGATCGACGGCGCCGAAGGAATCTACCACGCTGCTCTCGGGCGTTGCTCTGTCGCACTCGCACGCCACGCATGACCGGATAAGCATGGATAGGTGTGCGTTCATCTGTACACCAGAGCGAGATTCGCGGAAACGAACACGTGGGTTTTTTCGGCTATCATCGGTTGGATTAAGATGAGCGAGAAAGAGTATGTGTTTGTCATACTATAATAGGCATAATGTTTCCAAAAGTTTGCTTATTGATTTGAATCTTATCGCATTGCAATAAGCTCGAAAAGCAATAAAAATCTATGGGATATAACGTTCATAATAATGTGTGAAGAAGCTATGGAGGCCTCAGTTCGCTGCCAAGGCAAAAGTGATCAAAGGATCGAAGCGGGCAATAAAAAGCGGTCTCTAGGTAAGTTGGTTAAGGCATAGTTCAAATGGTGAAATTAAAATGCAACTGTTGCAATTCGTTTGTTATATATTTTGTATTGAGTAGGTTATTTTTCGAGACTCTTCTAACTCATCAACTCATTAAACAAATATAAGAGCCTTGTGAGATAAAAGAGTAAGAAAAAATAAGTGGGAGTTGGAGCATTATGAGAAGCCATAGATTTGAATGAGTGAGATATAATAGAGATTAATGTGTCACCGAATCAATAGATATGAGATATGATTACTCCTGATAAAGACACACTTTGGGCAAGTCTAGATAAATGGTAAAGGTGTCAGTCTTGATTAGACAACCATGACCTATATTTATTAACCCAGTACTTGTCAGCTTGTGAGTGGTAACCTTATCCGCGCACATTGCGCGAACTTGGCATTTCTCGCAACAAAAGTAAACATACGTGTTCATAGCGTAGCTGTCTTGCCATTTATTTTTACATTGACTGATTGTTGTTTTGCATTCTTGTTTCTCCAACTCGCACAAATTTTTGTCATCTTTTTTTTCTGATACTCTGGTTTTTTACTATAACAATAGTATGTTTCCAAGTGCGAGACGCAACTTCGGACATCTAACTCGCTCATTGGTATACTCCATTTCATGTACCATGGCCCGATGCACTTGAGACTGTCATTAGGCGTTAACAATAGGATTAGTGATAACAAAAGATACCTGGCCAGACCCTTTTGCGGCGTGGTATTTTACATGCAACCTAATGATCTTGATCGTTTAACCTAGTAATCAACATAAACAATATTTCATGTTAGTTGTCATGCGAATAAATGTATATAATTAATTTTTGCCTTTAAATATTTAAAATTGTTAAATATTTTATATAATTAATGTACATGTTTTTAAAGTAATTAAATTAAGTTAGTCTTAAAGCTGATTGTTATTATTTTATTGACACAATTTTTTTTTGATTTAACTCATGTTAGCTATTATTATGAAATACCGTGAACAACTTATATTTCGTATTTTTATTTTCAAGTATATACCAAAATGTTTTAGTCACGCTTTAGTTGCATGCAGGTTGGACCGACGCGTGCCATTTTGAAGTGCTCCTAATTAGATAACAAAAGGCAAACATTATGAGCCCTATTGTTAAGCTTCAAGTGCATCGGGCCATGGTATATGAAATAGAGTATATGAAGGTATCTTTTCTCAAGCTCATAGCGACGTAATCTGACACTGGAACGATACTGATGATCTTGTTTACTTGTTGTTTAGGTATCGGAATTATTTTTAGAATTTCGTAAACTTCTCTGTCGATGAGAGGTATCCTGATCTCAAACAGGAGGATTTCTTGAGTTATCCTTGTCTTGACTTTAATAAGATTGTACAGTCTTCTTAAATCCGAATGAATATTTTCCACTGGTAGGGATACTTCTCTGGGCAACTTGCTTGATATAGTACTCAATTGGTTGATAAGTTGTTCCGGTGTCAGCAGATGTAAGTTGAAACGTCCCTGATACGTGTCGGTGACTGTTTCCAACAAAGTATTTTGTAGGTTTTTTAAGTTGTTGAGTACATTGCTTGCTAGGATGGATCCAATTGCGAAGTCATTTAGGTTGTTATTCATTTCCGCGGTGTTTTTCAAGTGATTGATGATTAATCGAACTTACCTGTAAGTGAAGTTCTATCATAATTATGTGAAGGCTTTGTCCGAAGAGATTAGAGATATACTTGTAGTAGCACGTAGTGTCTTCCATTCATCCACTATAGTTAAAATACATAGGGTAAACCGAAAAAAACTTTTTATCGAGTGTGCCTTGTTGCTAGCCCCACGCACCCAATCACCCAATGGATCATTTAGTTCAAAGCTCCAAGAGTACCAGGTGTAATATTCCACTACATGGGTTACATTGGGCGGGCGGGAGCTAATCTCTTCGGACAAAGCCTTCACATAATTATGATGGAACTTCACTTACAGGTAAGTTCGATTAATCATCAATTATGTTACAGGCTTTGTCCTTTGAGATTAGAGATATACTTGTAGATTTTGAAAGTCTAAGTGGAATATTACTAGACTATTGAAAAACCACAAACAACTGTTACGAATTTATCTAATGAAACATTTACATGTCCCATTACATTCTTCTATCAGTACTCAAGACAATGAAGGTGAATATCTTTAACCTATGATTAATTTAAATGTTCATTCAAAAGTTTTATATACTTCATAATATGCACCTAATTCAGCAGGGATAATGCAAATTGGTGATTATCATTATTTACAACATTTCTCTGGTAGAACCGAGCAAATACAGTAGATCTCCCGCTCCATCCAGCGGTACGTCTGATAGTGTCTATATTTACACCATTTTTATATGCACTCGATGTGGCAGCATGCCTGGTAGAGTGCGTAGAAAAAATCGATGTGTCAATCCCGCTTTCACAAAGTGTCTCTTTTACCCATCTACTTAATGTTTGAGAGGTCACTGCCTTGTAAGGTCTCTTTAAACTTATAAATAATGTATCAATATTTCCCCTCAGTTCCCTTGTTCTGTCAATGTATTGATTTAAAGTCAAAGCTGGACAGATTTCTGTTCGATCTCTAAAGTAGAGATACAAATTGGGTTGGGATGTACCTGGTCGTGAAGTTTTAATGAGGTCAGGTATATTGATATTTATATTATCTGAGTTGGTCTGAATATATGTTAGCTTAATCTTTGAAATTGTCTGCATTCTATGCGCTGTAACTAATGCTATAAGAGTAACTGTCTTTTTGGTCAGGCATACAAGATCTAACGAATCGTTAGGTTGTTTAAGAGAGAGATAATCGAGAACGATGGATGGGTCCCATGTATCACCATATTTAGGGGTAGGGGGCCGCATCTTATAGAACCCTTTGAATAATCTCTGCACTCTGTCATCACTCCCTACTTTAGAGCCCAAAATTAGTGATAAACCAGAACGAATAGAATTGAGAGTTCCATATTGAGCACCTGAAATAAAAACTTCTGTTAAGAAATAGATTACATTTGGGATCGAAGCCTCATAAAAATCAACTTGATTATGATCACAAAATTTTTTCCAGCGTCTAAAGCCAACTTCATATTGCTTTAAGGAATTATCCGCTAATGAAGCGCATATTATATCTAGGGATGCAGGTGGCACGCGTCTTCTCAAGAACGCCTCCCGGATAATCTGCCTGCCATAAGAGTGAGCGTGGGTTGGATCGCGCTGTTGATTGAAGAAAATAAGACCATATCAGTCGGATCTAAAATCAACGGATCTGAGCAAAGGAGGCTCTGGTAGAGTGGAAACCAAGGCTGAGTAGGCCACACAGGTGCAACAACAATACCCTCGGCACCATCTGTAATTATCTTTTTAAGTACCTTCAACATAGTTGCAAAAGGCGGAAATGCGTAAAAGTTACAATCTTTCCAGTCTATTGTGAACGCATTAATTGTACAAGCCCCCGGATCTCTTTGCCAAGATACGTAACGATAGCATTTATTATTTGTTCTTGATGCAAACAAGTAAATCTCAGGAGTACCTAACTTACTTGTTATCATTGAAAAGGCATCAGCACTCAGTTCCCACTCGATATCAGGGTGTTGTCTCCTAGATTCCGCATCTGCTATTTCATTGTCCTGTGTGCTGATATAAGAAGCAAACACAAATATCCTACGCTCTTCACAGAATTGCCACAAATTTCTGGATATTATGTTAAGGTGGGTAAATCTTACACCACCCATACGATTAACATATGAAATAGCAGTTGTGTTATCTATTCTTAATAGAATTTGACAATCATGAAGGTTCCTAGCGAAGACCTGAAGACCAAAGTAAGCAGCTTTTAACTCAAGGGAGTTAATGTGCTCCTTACTTTCCTCATCAGACCATCGACCACTGGCGGTCTCCCCGCCACAAGCCACCCCCCACCCTGTTTTGCTCGCATCAGAAAAAATTTCCACACAGTAATTGTCGTCCCTGATAGGGTTGACAGCTCGGTCAATCTTATTTAACCACCATTTAAAGTCACATTGTAAATGTGACGGCAAAGTCATGTGACCGCTGTAGTCATCAGATTTCAACAAGGCCAAATATTTAACCCGCTCAAATTGCTTGGTATAAAGCCAGCCGTATTGGATGGCAGGGCAAGCAGATGTAAGGAGGCCTAAAAGTCGCGCAAAACTGCGAATGGTACAACGCTTGAGTTGTTTAAAATGTATTAATTCTGATTTGATTAACTTCCGTTTCTTGTCCGGTAGACTTATGTGGAAATTTTAAGAATCAATAATCAAACCAAGGTATTTACAGGTAGTTTGTGGAGTTGTACAACTCTTATCTTCATTAATGATAAACCCTAATGAATTTATTTAACGACTTTAAGTTTAAAATAAATCTCTTGTTGCCATTTTCTTTCTCAATCAGGAAATAGCTTGACAAGTATTGACCTTCTATTGATTGGCATTGAGATATGGCTCCTTTTAGTAAGAGGTCATTAAGAGATTTTTCGTAATCGACAATCTCCGATTTTGAATAAATTGATTGTCTTGGGGTATGTATTTGGGCAACCTGTTCTATGAACGGTATTTTGTAGCCCTGTACCCAAGATAGTATAACAGGATCACTTGTTATTAGACGCCACTGGTCATGGTAATATGAAAGACTTCCACATACCGAATCTACTGGCGTCGCTGCGGAGCGCGATACTGTGAGCGCTGCTGCGGTGGCGGCGGCTGTGGCGCGGACCTCGGCGGCGGCGAGGGCGGCGCGCGCCGGCGAGGCGGCGGCGGCGGCGCAGTGTGCAGCGGGGGCGCGGGTGTCTGCCACCGGCCCACTGTCGTCCCCGCGTTGTACGGAAGTGGGGGCTTCAAGTTTAAAGGACCGAAAGGACGTGCACTTTTCGGCCTTGCGGCAGTAGTTGTGTTCTTTGCAGAAGCTTGAATCTTGATTTCAGCGCCAGACTTACTAATAGCTTTTGCCGATCTGAGTGTTTCAGCGAGTTTTTCCCCAAAAAGATATTTATCAATGTCCGTCTCGTAGAGGTGATCTTTTATCTCTTTCCTTATTCCCCCGCATATGAAACTGCGCCGGTTCATAGATTCAGTGTGTTGTATATCACACATTATTCGTCCAGCCTCAATTAGGAGTTTGACCACTGACGTATCCTTGTTATTCTGAGAGAATATTATTGTTAGAGCCTCTCCTATACATGAGATGGCAGCACTGATATGTCCCTGTTTATTCTCGATGGCCTTATCTTTCTTGGTAAGAGTATCGGTTAGGGCTGCCTTTATTTCAGCATTCAACAGTGGCGCTTCAATCTTATGACAATTTTCAGGCACAAGGTGCTTTTCGAGAAGCTCTTTTCGTTCTTCTTTAGTCAATCCAGAAGTAGCGACAAATTCCCATCTCAACGCTAAGTCTTTCTGAATTTTTGGCGCATATGTTTTGTCTTTCGACGGAGTTTTTCCCAGCATCTCCAAAATTTCTTCATCCAAAATGATAATATCTTCATCCGGGGCCTCCGCGTGTTCATTGTTATCGTTATTATTGGAGCCAATATTGGCGTAAGCGCTGGCGCCAATATCAGTGTTGGCGCTGTGGCTAGTTGACGCATGAGGACCCTGTTGCGGCGTGTCAGCCATAGAAGTATCGTTGGGAACGCCTAAAAACAAACTTTTGGCTATATTTATGTAATAACATTCGAGAATGTCCCTATAGGCTACCCACAGTACTTTTGAAGTGAAGGTAACATCCCTACAAGATGTACACTACACTAGTTGATTAATTATTGTATGAAGAAAAATGTTTGACTGAAGTATGTTCTATTAAGCACGAGATAGTCCTTATAAACTATCCACAATACTATTTTTTGTGAAGGTAACATCCCCACAAGATGTACACATCACGCGAACATTTTCATAATTTATGAAGGTAGCATCCCCACAAGATGCACACATCAAGACATTATGATTTTTAATCATGTTGAAGTATTTACATGGCTATATTTATGTAATAACATTCGAGAAAGTCCCCATAGGCTACCCACAGTACTTTTGAAGTGAAGGTAACATCCCTACAAGATGTACACTACACTAAAAGTTGATTAATTATTGTATGAAGAAAAATGTTTGACTGAAGTATGTTCTATTAAGCACGAGATAGTCCTTATAAACTATCCACAATACTATTTTTTGTGAAGGTAACATCCCCACAAGATGTACACATCACGCGAACATTTTCATAATTTTTGAAGGTAGCATCCCCACAAGATGCACACATCAAGACATTATGATTTTTAATCTTGTTGAAGTATTTACTGTAACGATTTGACGTCTCAGGCTCGTCGTCCATGTCGATGTACTCAACAGGGGGCTCCAGGTCGTCTACGTCCGGGCGGGTCGGCGGCGGCGGCGGCGGCGGCGCCCGTGAGGCGTGACCGTGACCTTCACTACCCGACGACGATTGCCTAGTACGGGAACGGCGCGAACGTTTCTTACGTTTTTCCAACTTCTTTTCTAATTTTCGCACTTTTTTACGAAGATAATCACTATCTTCATCACTGTGACTGCGTTTAGGCATGCTTTTAGTATGATTGATGAACTATTCCAAAACACAAATTTAGCACACGAAATATGTGGTGAACGGCGGAGCACTAGAACGCGAATGATCCATTGGGTGATTGGGTGCGTGGGGCTAGCAACAAGGCACACTCGATAAAAAGTTTTTTTCGGTTTACCCTATGTATTTTAACTATAGTGGATGAATGGCAAACACTACGTGCTACTACAAGTATATCTCTAATCTCAAAGGACAAAGCCTGTAACATAATCAATTGTTTCCTCTTATGATATGAGGTGTTGTTGCATTGTTTTATACTGTTGGTTCATGATAAATTCTGTCCGTTTCAGAAAATTGTTTTCGGATTCTCATTAGATTGAAGTTTGTTGATGTCACTTTCGTACTGCTCCGCGAATCTCTCGTCTAATACCCCAAATAGACTGTTCGCGAGATATCCCACCCCGTTGATAAGACCGCGTCGCCGGCGCCTTGTTGTCTGGCGTGTAGACTGCTCGCTACCGTGCTGATGCTGCAATATTTGATTGTAGTATTGGGGTTCGTTGTACCTGTGACGTAATTGCAATAGTATAGCGTTACAATGGTCTTGTTCTCGCATTGTGAGACACGCCTTTTCTAATGTGTTGATGTACTTGCTAAGGGCTTTATTTCCTTGCCAATATGGTTGCATTTGGTAGTAGACAACAAGTTTCCATTCGTCTTTGATAAGTGACATGTCCGCTACTTTGTCAAAATACAATCCTTGATTTTCTCTGAACTTGGTGACATTGAGACTGCATTCGGAACTTGATATGATGCTTATGAACAACATTAGTGCAGTAAATAATGTTGTTAGACAGGAAATCTTGTTTTTTCTTGTTTGCCGCGGCTTGCTTGCGGGATTTTCTTGCTCATCGCATACTGTTTTGTTCACGGTGTTTGTAGGTTCATCTTCATGGCCGGTAAGTATTGATAGCTTGATTACGGGTCGCCGCATAAAACCGCTCTTCGTTTTCAGTGTTACAACGCGAACATATTCATCTTGTCCGGGATGAAGATCAATTACTCTGTTCATGATCAACTTGCCTGGCGGCAAGTTGTCGTTGTGGACGAGGACTACGTCGTTGATGCTGATGTTTTTGTGGGGTTGCCTCCATTTTGACCTTGCTGTCAGCTGGGACAAGTATTCCGCGCGCCAGCGTTTCCAGATATCTTGTAGGATTTTTTGTGTGAGTTGCCAGCGTGTTCTCAAATCTCTTTCTGTTTCGACCAGTGTCAATGTGGGGCCGTTTGTGAGAAAATGAGAAGGTGTTAGATAATTGAGATCTTCAGGATCTTCTGATAAAGCGCACAATGGCCTGGAGTTTAGACACGCTTCTATCTGGGAGAGCAGGGTCGAGAACTCTTCATATGTAAGCTTCTGTTCTCCGAGGACCCTTTTAAGGTGAAACTTGAAGCTTTTTACAGCAGCTTCCCACAGGCCTCCTGCTGATGGCCAAGAAGGTGCGTTGAAGTGGAACTTGATTTCCATGTCGGTTAATTCTTTTTGTAGATCTTCGTTGAATACTTGTTGGATCTCTTGATATTCTTCATGTAATGTTCGGCTTGCTCCGATGAAGTTGGTGGCATTGTCACAGTAAATATGATCTGGCTTTCCTCTCCGTGCGGCCATTCTGCGGAGCGCTGCGATGAATGAGGATGTGGACAGGTCTGATACCAGCTCTAAGTGTGTGGCTTTCGTGGTCATGCACACGAACACAGCTACATATCCCTTTGAGGTCTTGATTCCCCGACCCTTGTTGGCCTTCAAAAGGACATGCCCGGTGAAGTCTACGCCGGTGTGCTTGAAGGGGCGAGAAGGATTCACTCTTGGCTCGGGCAACTGTCCCATGATCTGTTTATTCATGTTTGGTTTTTGTTTTTTGCATTTCACACATTGGCGTATGTATTTTTTGGTGGTCCTGTTGCCACTCAAAATCCAGTATTTTTGTCGCGTAAATGCTAAAGTCACTCTGGCGCCGCCGTGTCACGTGAGCTCATGCGCATGATTTATAATTAGCTCGGTAACGCGATGGTTATGTGCTAAAATGGCAGGATTTTTCATTTCGGGGCTAATGTGAGCATGCAATAGCCTCCCCCCGACTCGGAGAATTTGATTTTCATCCAAGAAAGGGTTAAGGGTGCATATCTTGCTTTTTGAAGAAACTTGTTTTCCTTCTTTCAGCTCTTGTATTTCTTTCAGGAAATCTTCAGCTTGTGCATATTTTACCAAGCATTCTTTTGCATTGCGTATTTCTGATACTGTTAACCATGATGTGCTTTTCTTGTCTTGTTTTTTCGTGATGAAGCGGCGTACCCATGCTAATACTCGTACGACTTTTTTGAAAGAGCTGTTCTTGTCTAACAGAGCTTTGATTATGCTTGATAGTGGGCTTTGAGTTACCACGTTGACTTGCTTAGTCCGTATTTCTTCTTCCTTTGTCGTGTATACAGGTTGTTTGACATTGGCTTTGTAAGTGGGCAACCAGTGTGGTCCTTGCCACCACAAAGGATGATCTATCAGTTGGCTTGCTGTTATCCCCCGGCTTGCGGAATCCGAAGGGTTTTCTGCTGACTTTACGACAATAATGCCACCGGACAGCTGGCATTACAGCTGTCCGGTAGCATTATTGTCGTGATTTCTCGAACTCTGTTAGTGACGAACGGCTTCCAGCGGTCGGGATTGCCTTGTAGCCACCCCAAAACTGCGGTCGAATCAGTCCATCCATAAACCTTGATGTCTTGGTATGACGAAAGCGCTTGTTTGACAGTTTTTATCAGCTTTGAGAGGAGGAGTGCTCCACTAAGTTCGAGTCATGGTAATGAAATTTCTTTGTTGCACGGCACAAGTCTTGATTCACCGACAACTAGATTGATTTCTGCTTGTTGTCCCTGTTTCACAATTTTACTGTAAATGACGCAGGCATAAGCTTTTAGCGAGGCGTCGCAAAATCCGTGTAACTCGATCGCGCATGTTTCGTCTGAGCCGAGCCAACGCTTTACTTTTACTTGGTTAATGTTTTTTATATCGCCCTTGATTTTATGCCATGCCAAGGCGATGTTTTCGGGGAGCTTGTCATCCCATGCTATGTTTGACTTCCAGACGTCTTGAAACAGCACCTTCATTGAAGTCGTGAGTGGAGTCAACCAACCCAGTGGGTCAAACTGTTTCAAAATATCTGACAGAAGACTTCTTTTTGTATCAGATTTCGTCTCTTTCTCATCATTATGTATTCTTGTTTGGAATGTAAACATATCCTGATTGGGGTTCCAGTAAAGCCCGAGCGTTTTTGTGGACTCCATCTGCTTAAAACTGTATTGTTCTTGATCTTGCTGCTCTTGTCCCAGTAGTAATTCTTGATAATTAGAGCTCCACTTTCTCAGATTACAGCCTCCCGATTTCATCAAGTCGAGTAAATCTTGTTTCAATTTTTGCGCTGATTCCAGTGAGTGACTGCCGTGGAGTAAATCGTCCATATAAAAGCTGTTTTCGACGACTTGTGCTGCTTCTGGGTAATTATCTCTTTCGTCGGCCACTAACTGGCGTAGTGTCATCATAGCCAGAAAGGGCGCGGCCTTGGTGCCGTAAGTGACAGTCGTCAGTTGGTATTCTTGCAGTAGTTGCTGGGGGTGATCTCTCCAGACAATCTTTTGTAAATCTTGATCTTCTTCATGCACCCATATCTGCCGAAACATTTTTTCTATGTCGGCGGTGAAGGCGACCTTGTATTGCCGCCAGTACAAAATGAGTGTTAAGAGGTCTTTCTGTAGGTTTGGACCTTTATACATGCAATCATTTAGGCTCTCGCCGTTTGATGTCTTTTGGGATGCGTTGAAGACTACGCGATGAGACGTAGTTGTTGAATCTTCGCGTAGCACGCAGTGATGTGGCATGTAGAATCCCAGTGACTTGTAACTGTCGGCGAACTTCATGTGGCACAGATCTTGATATTCATGAACGAAAGACTTGTATTCTTTCGCCATTTCTTGATCCTTGTTAAATTTTCTCTCGAGTTGAAGAAACTGTGCAACAGCCTTGTTCTTGGAATGTCCCAATTGCTCAATACTTGATTTTAGGGGTAGTCTAACTTGATATTTTCCATCGTCCAACCTTGCTGTTGTGGATTTGTAAAAGTTGACACAGTCCATTTCTTCCGTCGAGTAGGTAGGTAGGTTAATTCTTTTTGTAGATCTTCGTTGAATACTTGTTGGATCTCTTGATATTCTTCATGTAATGTTGGGCTTGCTCCGATGAAGTTGGTGGCATTGTCACAGTAAATATGATCTGGCTTTCCTCTCCGTGCGGCCATTCTGCGGAGCGCTGCGATGAATGAGGATGTGGACAGGTCTGATACCAGCTCTAAGTGTGTGGCTTTCGTGGTCATGCACACGAACACAGCTACATATCCCTTTGAGGTCTTGATTCCCCGACCCTTGTTGGCCTTCAAAAGGACATGCCCGGTGAAGTCTACGCCGGTGTGCTTGAAGGGGCGAGAAGGATTCACTCTTGGCTCGGGCAACTGTCCCATGATCTGTTTATTCATGTTTGGTTTTTGTTTTTTGCATTTCACACATTGGCGTATGTATTTTTTGGTGGTCCTGTTGCCACTCAAAATCCAGTATTTTTGTCGCGTAAATGCTAAAGTCACTCTGGCGCCGCCGTGTCACGTGAGCTCATGCGCATGATTTATAATTAGCTCGGTAACGCGATGGTTATGTGCTAAAATGGCAGGATTTTTCATTTCGGGGCTAATGTGAGCATGCAATAGCCTCCCCCCGACTCGGAGAATTTGATTTTCATCCAAGAAAGGGTTAAGGGTGCATATCTTGCTTTTTGAAGAAACTTGTTTTCCTTCTTTCAGCTCTTGTATTTCTTTCAGGAAATCTTCAGCTTGTGCATATTTTACCAAGCATTCTTTTGCATTGCGTATTTCTGATACTGTTAACCATGATGTGCTTTTCTTGTCTTGTTTTTTCGTGATGAAGCGGCGTACCCATGCTAATACTCGTACGACTTTTTTGAAAGAGCTGTTCTTGTCTAACAGATCTTTGATTATGCTTGATAGTGGGCTTTGAGTTACCACGTTGACTTGCTTAGTCCGTATTTCTTCTTCCTTTGTCGTGTATACAGGTTGTTTGACATTGGCTTTGTAAGTGGGCAACCAGTGTGGTCCTTGCCACCACAAAGGATGATCTATCAGTTGGCTTGCTGTTATCCCCCGGCTTGCGGAATCCGAAGGGTTTTCTGCTGACTTTACGACAATAATGCCACCGGACAGCTGGCATTACAGCTGTCCGGTAGCATTATTGTCGTGATTTCTCGAACTCTGTTAGTGACGAACGGCTTCCAGCGGTCGGGATTGCCTTGTAGCCACCCCAAAACTGCGGTCGAATCAGTCCATCCATAAACCTTGATGTCTTGGTATGACGAAAGCGCTTGTTTGACAGTTTTTATCAGCTTTGAGAGGAGGAGTGCTCCACTAAGTTCGAGTCATGGTAATGAAATTTCTTTGTTGCACGGCACAAGTCTTGATTCACCGACAACTAGATTGATTTCTGCTTGTTGTCCCTGTTTCACAATTTTACTGTAAATGACGCAGGCATAAGCTTTTAGCGAGGCGTCGCAAAATCCGTGTAACTCGATCGCGCATGTTTCGTCTGAGCCGAGCCAACGTTTTACTTTTACTTGGTTAATGTTTTTTATATCGCCCTTGATTTTATGCCATGCCAAGGCGATGTTTTCGGGGAGCTTGTCATCCCATGCTATGTTTGACTTCCAGACATCTTGAAACAGCACCTTCATTGAAGTCGTGAGTGGAGTCAACCAACCCAGTGGGTCAAACTGTTTCAAAATATCTGACAGAAGACTTCTTTTTGTATCAGATTTCGTCTCTTTCTCATCATTATGTATTCTTGTTTGGAATGTAAACATATCCTGATTGGGGTTCCAGTAAAGCCCGAGCGTTTTTGTGGACTCCATCTGCTTAAAACTGTATTGTTCTTGATCTTGCTGCTCTTGTCCCAGTAGTAATTCTTGATAATTAGAGCTCCACTTTCTCAGATTACAGCCTCCCGATTTCATCAAGTCGAGTAAATCTTGTTTCAATTTTTGCGCTGATTCCAGTGAGTGACTGCCGTGGAGTAAATCGTCCATATAAAAGCTGTTTTCGACGACTTGTGCTGCTTCTGGGTAATTATCTCTTTCGTCGGCCGCTAACTGGCGTAGTGTCATCATAGCCAGAAAGGGCGCGGCCTTGGTGCCGTAAGTGACAGTCGTCAGTTGGTATTCTTGCAGTAGTTGCTGGGGGTGATCTCTCCAGACAATCTTTTGTAAATCTTGATCTTCTTCATGCACCCATATCTGCCGAAACATTTTTTCTATGTCGGCGGTGAAGGCGACCTTGTATTGCCGCCAGTACAAAATGAGTGTTAAGAGGTCTTTCTGTAGGTTTGGACCTTTATACATGCAATCATTTAGGCTCTCGCCGTTTGATGTCTTTTGGGATGCGTTGAAGACTACGCGATGAGACGTAGTTGTTGAATCTTCGCGTAGCACGCAGTGATGTGGCATGTAGAATCCCAGTGACTTGTAACTGTCGGCGAACTTCATGTGGCACAGATCTTGATATTCATGAACGAAAGACTTGTATTCTTTCGCCATTTCTTGATCCTTGTTAAATTTTCTCTCGAGTTGAAGAAACTGTGCAACAGCCTTGTTCTTGGAATGTCCCAATTGCTCAATACTTGATTTTAGGGGTAGTCTAACTTGATATTTTCCATCGTCCAACCTTGCTGTTGTGGATTTGTAAAAGTTGACACAGTCCATTTCTTCCGTCGAGTAGGTAGGTGTTTCTGCGATATCCTCTATTTCCAAGAATTTGTGCAGTTCGTCGGTGTTATTTATAATCACATTGCAGAGTGTATTGTTGCAATATGTTTGTAACTTGCCGCAGAAAATCCACCCGAGTCGCGTTTGTTGTGCGACCGGTGCCGGCGTCATATTACTGGGCTTGCATATTCCTGATAATATAATGTTTGAATAAATTTCTGCGCCCAAAAGTATATCAACGGCACGGCTCTTGTTGAAATCAGGGTCAGCCAATGGAATGTTTTGTAGGTACTCCCATGGCGGTCTTACGAAAGTGTAGTTAGGAAGGTTTCTTGTTAAACTTTTCATTATAAAAACATCTGTGTCGAACACGAACTCTTCTGCTGTCGAGCTGCATTTGATATTTATCAATCCTGTACATTTGTTGTCCTTGGTGCCAACTCCTGTTATCATTCCTCTGCATTTGCGACGCGGTAAACGCAACAGTTGGGCTGCGTTTTCTGTTATAAGCGACACTTGTGAACCTTGGTCGACGAGTGCTCGCATGGTTCTGTAGACTCCATCCGCCCCTTGTACTTTGATAAGGGCTTTAGCTAAAAGTATTTCGTGTACGTCATTATTTTGAGCCACGTGTGAGGAATTTCACTCCACGACCTCGTGTCTACGGTATAGTTACTGGGGCCGTTCTTTGGCGTCATTCCGTGCGGCGGCGTCATGTTACAGTTTCCTTTTAAAAAAGCCGCATGCAGTAATGTGTTATGAGACTCGTTGCATTCGCGGCATCTCTTGTTTGATGTGCAGGGTTTGTCGCCGTGACTGAAGAGGCAGTTTGCACAGAATTTTAACTTCGCAATTGTTTGCCGTTTTTGTGACGGCGTTTGTTCTAGGAATTGTTTGCAGTAGTAAATTCCATGTTCATTGCTTGTACAAATTGGGCAATTATACTTGTAATTTTGCCCGGGTCTTGATGTAGCCTTGTTGCTGGAGTAGTAATTGTAGTTTTTTACTACTCTTTCTTGTTTAGTAGAACCTGATGGCGCCGATTTTGATTGATTGTACTCTTGTTTCTTGCGCGCTGACTCCATGGTGGTAAACTTGTTCTCCATGAAATACAAAAACTCGCTGAGACTGGGTAGTTCTCTTGGTTGCTTCAGAGAGTCCAGATAATCGGCGTGAGTTTCTGAGTCGAGTTTCTGCACTAAAATATGTACCAGAATTGGGTCCCATGTTTCAATATTGACTCCCAGGTTTTTTATTGCATTTAGACATTCTGTGGTGACGTCATGGATGCGTTTGATGTTGTGCGATGAAGGATGCTGCATGGTTTGAAGATTCATCAAAGTACTCATATGGGTAGAGAAAATCAATTTCTTGTTATTGTACCGGTGGTTTAGAATTTCCCACGCGGTAATATAATTCTCTGAGCTGATCTGAAGATGTTGGATCAAACGCTCTGCTTCTCCTTTAAGCTTGCTCTTAAGGAACTGTAATTTCTGGGCGTTTGATATCGACGGATTGACGTGGATAGCTTCACACAATAAATCCTTGAATGAAACCCATTGTTGGTAATTGCCGTTGAAAACAGGGATGTCGAGTTTAGGGGTTGAGTTTTCCCGATGAGAGACTGACCATAACTTGCTATTTATGGCTTTTTTCATGTCAAAGTATTTCTGTTCATATTCTGTGAAACGGTCCTCGTATATCTTGTCTGAACCGTTCAACTCACTATCGATTGACCAATGATTGGAGTCGATAGCTGTCCATCGCTCGTGCAGTGTTTTCAAGGTGTCCTCGAATTCCCATTTTTCTTTCATGATTTCTATGTTTATGCTGGAGACTGTTCTTGCAAAGGCCTTGAAATTGCTGAGTTGCTTTTTCAACATCTCGTCCAGCTTGCTGTTACTCCCAACACTAATCTTGCTCGCACTTGTCTTGCTCGCAATGGTTGATGTTTGTTGATCTTGATTTGTGCTGGTAGTGGCTTTTAACTGCTCATCCTTGTCGATGTTGTCGTTAGTTACTTCTTGATACACTCGTTGTTGGCAGTAAACTTTTTCGATGTACTCCCTGGTCTCTAGGTACGTTCGCCTTGTTTTTTCGAAGTACTTGCCTACTAGGTAGTCATGGTCCTGTGGAAAAACTGGTAGAAGCTTATTGTAATTTTCACTATACTCCTTCCAATATAATTCTAGAGCTTCCAGGCGTCTTTTAATGCTTTCTTGGGTCTGGCGATCCCTTGGTTCTTTCTTGAAGTTGACCAAAATTTTTTCGATGCCTCGTTCAAGCGTGATTTGATTTTGGATTATGTTTTCCATGTCATTGTTTTCTTGATGCATGTTTGTCTTGCTGATCACTTGTTTGATACTTGGGTTACGAACTTGTTGCTTTCGTATTTAATGAATTGACTCGAAATGTCTTCATACAAAGAATCCACCGTAGTAGTAGTAGTTGACTCCTTGGTAAGTCTCGCCTTGCTGCTGGCTCTTGATAGTCTGACGTCGGTGTGGCTTCCGTGTTCCAAAACTCACAAATGTCGCCAAACTTATGCTCGAAGGACCATAAAGATGTAGGATCTCTTGGTAGACACTACAGCTTTTGTTGATATATTGATGATGATTGTTTAGTAAAACGGCCGATTTACGTAAATTGATTTAATTGCGCTAATACACACGAGCGCACTCCACCTTGTTGTATCGTGACACTGACTTGTTAGGTAAATTGGCAGAGTGTGCACATTGTGCGATTGCTAAATCGTACAAGTACTAATAGAGCTGTTAGAGTGTACTAGTACACTGACTGAAATGTACTAGTACGGAGCGCTCTCTTTAATGACCGAGCAGGCACAAGACTATTTTGTTTTATCAAATCGTTCATTCAGTTTTCTGTCAGATGTTTTTAGGTTCTTTAGTCGGGTCGGTGCGGTGAACCAGTGTTGCCGTTTTGGCATTTTTAATGCTAAATTTGGCATATTTTCACCTAATTTAGCATGTTAATTTGGAACTTAGCATATTGCATTATTTTAGCATTTTTTCAACATTGTTTAGGGCAACTTTTTATAAATGGGGAAATCCCGACCCGACCGACTATCGTTCAGAAATTTTTAAGGGAAATCCCACCCATCGTTAAGAGATATCATTTCGTACGTTCGAGCGATGGTTCGGTGATGGTTCTGTTATGGTTCGACTTTTCCCGATTAGTTGATTGTTTATGTTTTGTTCAAACATTCGTTCGGTCATTGACAGACACAACCATCACAAGTTACTTATGTAATACGTTACGCTTGCGGAAAACTAAAGTGATTGTGCGCAAAAACATTTTAAAATACAAGTTTGGTGAGAACAATGCCCCCCAAATATTCACAACATTATCGTGAAGAATGGGAACAGATGAGGGAGTTTAAGGATTGGCTATCACCGGTCAAAGATGATGCCACTAAAGCCTACTGCAAATATTGTAAGTGTAATATTATTGCAAAACTTTATTGTTTAAAACAACATATTTCTACAAGTAAACATGTGAAGTGTACTGAGCCCATGAAAAGTCAAACAAAAATTTACTTTTTGAAAATTCAAACCCGCCTTGATTCCCAGAAAGCGGAAGGAAATCTTGCACTTTTTATTTGCGAGCATACTGCAATTTTAACGGTGGATCCCCTATCAGATTTGTGCAAAAAGACATTTTCTGACAGTAGAAGTACAGAGAACATGAAGTTACATAGAACAAAATGTAGCAATATTATAAATAAAGTCTTGGCACCGCACTTTGTATCTGAATTGATAAAAGATGTGGGAGATGAAAAGTTCAGCATATTAATAGACGAATCTACAGATATATCAGTCACAAAAGTTCTTGGTATGTCAATTCGATACTATAGCCAGACAAAAAAAAAAACAGATTAAAACAACATTCTTAGGTTTGGTTGAAATTGAGAACGCATAAAGACCCTATTTACACTATTAAATTTAAATATAAACAATTTAATAGGGATTGGAACCGACAATGCTTCTTGTATGACTGGTGTCAACAACGGCATGCACAGCCTTCTGAAATCTGAAACTGGCAATAATAATCTAGTATTATTGCGGTGCCTATGTCATTATTTACAGTTGGCTATTACTCATGGATATGAAGAAACTCTACCACGAAACGTCGAGTTCCTGATCCGAGAAACCCACAACTGGTTTAGTCATTCTTCTAATAGACAATTGTTCTACAAGGAGCTTTATAAAACTATAAACTGTGGCAAAAAATTACTCAAATGTGTAATACCAGGTGGTTGTCCATTGAACCTGCTGTCCGTAGAATAGTAGATCAATGGTTGGAACTGAAAACCCATTTTGAAATTATGAAACAAAAAGAAAATTGTTACATGGCAGAAATGCTTTACACTATGTATAATGATCCCATCAATCATCTGCATCTACTATATTTGTTACCAATTTTAGATGAAGTATATAAAGTGAATAAGAATTTCGAAAGCAATGACAGAGACCCGACCAAACTTCTAAATGACTTGGTTGAATTGGTTGAGTCGGTGGCAAGGCGAATTTTGGTGCCAAAAGCCAGAGTAATATTTTGACAGATAACATCACCAGTTACCTGGATCCATCTCCATACATGGGTTTCAGTGTAGAACGTCGAATTACGGAATACCAACTTTCATCAGAATCAGTTCAATCTACGACATCGCTGTAAACGATTTACATTGAAGCTTGTCCAGGAAATGCGATCAAGGTTGCCAGTAAATATTCAAACATTGAGAAAAATGAATTTGTTTTCTGTACGGGAAACTTTGAAAGCAATTAAACCAGAAATTGTTGAAATTGCTCAAGAGTTTGGTTTTAACGCGGTCGATATAGAGCGTATTGTGGTGCAATGGAGAAACATTAGTCACATAGACTGGAAAAACAAAAATTCGACTATAGAGTTCTGGTCAGAGGTATGTGAGTACAAAGACTGTGCCGATAACAATCCATTTCACGAGTTGGCATCTTTAGTCATGTCTATCCTTTGTCTTCCACACTCCAATGCAGAAGTGGGGAGAGTGTTTAGTCAAATGAATGTGGTGAAAACTAAACTGAGGAATCGGATGTCGTTGAAGACAGGAAAATGGAAAGGAAAATGTTGCAATTCTTATAGTATTCCTGATGACGTACTGAAATACATTAAGGGTATTAAAGAACATGCAGCGACTGATGATAGTGGCCCGTAAACATCACAACAAGAACAAGACGAACAAGTTGATGACCTTCAGATATTCTTCGAAATAGATGACTAAGATTTAGATTTTTCACTTATTAATACTTTACCTTCAGGTATTGTTCAAAATAGAAGAGTCATATATTGTTTTTTGATTAATAAATACTTTAAATAAAATTGGCACTTTCTTTAGAACTTTTTAAATTGTATTTAGCATTTTCTAGCATTTTCGGGCGAAAAGTTAGCATTTTTCTGAAATATAAAACGGCAACACTGCCGGAGAACTTTGACTTGACATATTGTTTTGTTTATCCTGTCTAGGGCCTTACGAAAAGGAGTTTTTCCATGTATTTTAGTTAGCTAGGCAAACTAAAGTCTGATATTATAGGGCTGTGTTGTAATTTTCTAGATCCTGCGCGTTGTTTAAGATGTCGATAAACTATATTCCCCGTGTTACTCAGGTAGCCTTTCTATTAATGTAGAGTCTAGTGGCAAAATTGTCTAACTCCTTGCTCTAATATCAATCTGTCCTTCTTTCCCAGCTGGATGCTGTCCAATTAGACGAGCAAGTTGAAGAACTCCTCAAACAAATGCTTTATGAGGCAACCAAATATTTAGAGGTCAGTAGGTTGGGTTGGAGTGCTGATAAGGGTGCGCCAAGAAAAAAAAAGTAGGGGCTTCCACCCCCTTATCGACACTTTGACCGGTCAGTATTCACGGCCTACATCGGATTGGCTGTTTTATTGTAATTTCAATTTGCCGCCTTTGCCCAAAAGTTTACCTATCGAGTGAATCCTGCCTATACTGGTTGCATACTTTTAAGCGCAGGCGACCTATAATGTGTATTTGGGAATAAAATAAAAGAGAATATGCACATATCCAATATTTTAATGGGATTCTTTTTTTCATTTGTTGTGATGTTGTTAGTCAGTTTAGTAAATAAATTGACAGTTCTTTAAATTTTCGTCAGATAATTATTATCATAAATTAATCGCAGTAGTAAAACATGAGCGGTAATTCGGCGCATGGTTCTATCTGTCACTGCTATGAAATTTATCCTTATCATCTTGGACTTGCTGGACGAAATCTCTTGTTAGAGATAAGCTTGCCTTTATAAATGTCTTTTCCATAAGTTTGTAATGTGAATTTTCATGTGCAATAAAAATTTACAAAATATATGACGTGCATAAAACGTTGGTATTCGGAAATGACGCATCTGCATATAAAAATCTTGTTATTCTTTGATTTTCAAAGAGAAAACATGGCTGTCGCTTTGTTGATTTTTGTAATTCACAAAATATTATTGAATAGGTATGCATATTTTACTGATAATACAGGGTAATTAATATGAAAAGTTATTCCTCGGCTTTTTTGGTCTGGACGGTGTAGTTTTTACAGTACCGCAGAGCACATGACGGCATTATTTAGTTTCTTACTCTCACATCGAAAGCGTCACGGCTCAGCAAGCGCTTGGCACAGACTGATTGGTGTTGAGTGAATTCACTCTACTTATAGCTGCAAGAAAGTCAGTTCGCGCGCCTACTCTATTATTAATATTTGTTAATCAAAGCCTGTAGTTGACTTTTGACAGTCTTATGGTCTCCTTTTAGCCTTTTTTTATTGCCAGAGATGCGGCGGTAAAACTTTACAAAGAAGACCGTCAATTAAGTGGGGGATATACTACCCATTTTAGGAGGGGTGTAGGAGGTGGGGCTGGGGACGCCCTATCTCCCTGGTAGCCACAATAACCTACTCGAGCCAGTAGTTTTTGTTTGCATATGCTTTGCTCCGCTCCACTCCGGCTTAGCTTCTTCAACATCCTAACCTAACATATAACCCGATTGAGTGGCCACTATAACCTACTCCAGCCAGTTCTTTTTGTTTGCATACGCTCCGCTTCGCTCTGCTCCGGTTTAGCTTCTTCAACATTCTAACCTTACCTATAACCCGATTTAAAAGTAGACACAATAACCTAATCTAGCCAGTTCGAGGAACAAGAAGAAAAAAGCACCATGATATGATTTATGACCGGAATGGCCTCATGAGCGCGACCATTTCGGGTGGTCATTTTTCGCCCACCAATCATTCAAAAATGATAATTGATTTCTAAAAAACTAAGAATCTGCTTAAGTTGAAACTTTGTTCAAAGCAGTCTTAATTACTTATTACGTACCAAAAAATCACGATAGCCCAAAGCGGTCTTCTTTGTTCAGTTTATCGAAAGCTGGTCTTCTTTGTACAGTTTATCCAATGCAGCTTTCTTAATAAAAATTAATTTAACGACCTACCAACTTATCTGTAAAATGGCATATTCAGAACAAAAGTATTATTTCTCCAGATTTTATAAAAATCCAAATCAGGGCACCCCACTTTCTAAGCAGTACTTCCTAGGCAGTCTTGTGGCTACTCTGTAGAGTGTTTTTTATGAGCCGGAGGCACGGAGGGGCGTAGTAGCCGACCGCGCACACCGAGCGCGACGGAGCAGCCAAGATAGCGAAGAAGGAAAGCGGGGCATTGCCGCAGCCCCGTAGTAGCCGTAGCTAAGGAAATTTCGAACATAACCTCAAAAAAGGGGGGGTTTCGGCGGAGGGAGGAAGTACAGGGGTACCGCCCCCCTCCATGGTTTGCTTTATGTCGCTTTTGTAGAAAAATTATGTAGCAAATATATTTTTTTTACAAAATTAAATAATTAATTTCTTAAAACCCAAAATTTTCTCGCAAAAAAAAATACTAGGGGGAGAAGGAAGCGATCCCTACCCAACTATTTCACACAGGATGTCTTTTATAGCGACTTTACTTGTTTATCCGATGTTATGATTGCACCAATTTTTCAAAGGCAAATGAAAGTCCTAGATATCAGAATGATATGATAATGCTACTGAAAGATCGATTTTTCACTTGGGATTGATATCAGATATTCATAATAAGGCTTCATGTTACCTAGGTATGGTACAATTAATATTTTTACTTACTTTTCCAGCCGGGGATTTTACAGCCTATTTTCCCAGAGCTTGAGCTATTGCTCAGAACCTGGATATTCAAATACTCAGTATGGGATAAGAAAGCCACATTCGGTCAGCAGATGCTGTCGCTAAAATACAAGCAAGATTTTTTCTCTAGAAGCAAGTTATTCTGGTATTATGGCTACGCAGTTGGTTTTAGATACATACGCGAAAGAGCAATATACAGTTTCACAACTATAACTAAATTGCAAAATTTCATGAACACACTTGAAACATTTCAAGTTTTGAGTGATATGTTGAATTTCTTGCGTTTTATCAAGAATGGGAAGCACCCTGTGCTGATTGATTTTATTCTTGGACTGGAGTTATCAGCTGATAAACTGACGAGGGAGGATTTGAGCGATTTGTCTTGGACCAGAGAGTTGTTGTGGCACAATTCTATTGTAAGTTAACTATTTTTTTTTGTTATTTACATATGAATTTTCACAGGACAGTTAATGGTACCTTATGGTCAGTATGGAGTTATGCTTATCCCAGTATTCTGTACCTAATAAATAAGCTATTGATTGCACAAAAGTCTAGTATCCTAACTTGTTTAGATCCGTAGATAGATCACTTTTAAAGTTTTGACGAAAACATAAAAAATGAGAAACAGGTTTATTTATAATACAATTTTAAATAGGTACCAAATTTTGACCACTTAAATGTTTTGACTTAAAAAATATCTTGCGATTTTCAACCATAAGGCTTGTTAATAAAATTAAAATCCTTTGGGTGGCCTTATTAAGGCATAAACAGCTGAGTGGCTAATGATTTATTATGATTACAGTGTATTACAACAAAAGTTACACATTTTAGTCAGTGAAAATAAAAACAAAATAATCGGGTAGTATTTAATCCCTCATCAAAATGTTCTATTTGCACAGTAAAATTGGCTGCCTGTAAAGTCAGTTTACGGGCGATAATTTTACGTGATAACATCATAATGTGAACGCTTAGGCCGATCGTGCCTCTCTGTCGCTTGTTCCGCGCTCTCGCTTGCACGCTCGGCTCAGGCGGAACGTAACAATGAGTCAGTCATGCTTTTTCGTGCGTGCGTTTATCACGTCAAAAATAAATTTGATGATTATCTTCAAAACTAGAACTGGCAAAGGGTACCTTTACCGTCACATATTCCTAGATTTCATGCCTGACTATTACTGAACATTTAGACCACACCACTACTAATACTATAAACTGGAAGTTGCTTATATTTACTACTTACTCTTGTCAGTTAAATAATAACTTTAGGTAGGTACTTATGAATAGAAAAATAACGCTAAAATGTACTTTATATTTCCAGGAACTATTAGGCACATTGATATCACTAATGAACATATTTGGATTGAAACGAAGACTGTCAAATGCCCTAAAGTTCATGTGGTGGAGAAGTTATAAGGGAAGTCCGATGGCAACCAACACCGCTACTATGACTTTGGGCACACTCTGTGCCTACTGCTCAAACAGCCCTGTTTTACCTTACAGTATGGGGTGCAGTCATTTGTTCTGTTTTTACTGCCTGAAGGTGGGTCCTGGCGGCATTAAGCCGAAAATAAACTACCCACCGATACATGCCCCGTGACCTTTTTACACATGCCCTGCGACATTTTACCATATAATGAACAATGGTAAAATACCGCGGGGCATGTTTCGGAACACTGTCGGCCATGTTGCAGCAACATGTTGCGGGTAACGCCATCTAGTTTATCATCTAGGAATGCCATTGGCTTTGAAAAGTAACAAATCACCACACAATTATGTGAAGCAATATGTCTTATTTGTGACTGCTTGTTTATGCGGTGTGCTGTTTGCTCATATTTTCAAAGGCGTTTGGTATTCTTAGGTGATAAGGGTACTGAATTTATTAAACATTCGATATATTTGTTGTTAGGTATGATGACAGTCCCCATTTCCTTAAATACATTCAACTGAGAAAAATATACTCTTGAAATAAATCGTCGGAGTTAGTTCTTTAGAATAATGATAGCATATCAATCGTCGACCTCTGTGGCTGTGGTTGTGGCTCCGCCTACCATGCGAGAGGTCCCGGGTTCGATCTCCGGCTGGGGATGCAGAAAAAAATAAAACTCCAGGTCTTAGATGTTCATGTGTGTGACGTGGCTGTTTCTGCTTCCCACGTCACGGTATCCTAGTATGGGGCCAGAAGCAATGTAAGTGCCTGTATGTAAATTTTTATGATTATGTTTAATCACTATCTTAAGAATACAAATACAAATAACTAAAGAAATGCAACATGACAATCTGTTCCATTCAATGTCCCTCTGATTGCATACCATCACTATGTTAACAATACAAATACAAGTAGGCAACTAAAGGCTAGTATTTAATCGCACATTAAAAATACTGATTTGCTCACTAAAAAAGGATCAACAAAAACACTTTTTAAGTTTTAAATATTTTATGTGTACTTAAGTTTATGTTTTAAGTATTTTTTGTTGTTCTTACATGTTCAACCTAACACGAAGGATAAAGGGGGCTTCGCTTCGCGCACCCCCTTTTACCTAAGCTACCGCAGCATTTTGCCCTGATATTTGCTGTGCAAATCAGTATTTTTGATGTGCAGTTTAATATTTTCCGCAACTAAATAGATGCAACATACCAATCTGTTTCCATTTAAGTTATTATTTTACTATACTTATAAGATCTGGTAATTTATTGCATACCTACCACTGCTTAGATGGCGGTACACCAAATGTAATAATGAAGTATTAATAATTATTTTTCAGGCTAACAAAATCGCTGATGTTGATTTTTGCTGTCCCAAGTGTTACTTTAATGGAAAGGAAGTGAAAAAGTTTGTAATATCCTGTTGAAAGAATGGTGTAATTAAATAAATCAAACTCTTATCTAGTCTAGATATAAGGTACTGGTGATATTTTTATACCTTGCTATGTTATTTTAAAAGACGTTGTTCAAAATACAGCTTTATTATTTTATAAACTATGACTATAATTTATGGCCTTATTTAATTTTAACACTAAAAGTTCATATATCATATTAATATCACGAAAGTTTTGTTATCTTAAGTATGGTAGGCTCGATAGCATAAATAACTATATAATTTTTATTTTCATTCAAAATATATTTCAAATAGCATGAAAGGATTTAAATTCAATCAAGTCAATTCAATATTAACCTTTTGACCGCCACAGTCGGCTCTGTCTAGCTGGCAACTGAAAGTTGTGCCACTGAGACGCTACTGAGGGCCACAGCCGACAATTTTTTTTATTAAAAAAGGCCTGGTATGAATTAAATTGTATTTTGCACATCATAGTAAACATGATTGGCGCGTAACGGAGTGACACATTTTGTAACTGATTTATAGCTGTCAAAAGGTTAATAGAAAATCTGCAAAAATATGGCACAACCAAACAAATCTCACTTATGTTCACGAACTCTAGCAACCTGTAGCCTTTACATATAATTCTGACAACTAGAAAATAGCAAACGCTTTGAAAAAAAAAAAACAAAAAAACCGTTCAAGTGCGAGTCGAACTCGCGCACGAAGGGTTCCGTACCACCGTGCAATGGAAGGGATGATGGTGTGGAGTGAATAGTTTGGATTCTACATAGCAAAATGTTGTTTACAAGTTATTGGTGCGGCTACTTTCACACTCCATGTACATCACCAGGTGCATTCATAAGTTTGTATGTGGTATTGAAAGAATTGTTGTATGGTAGCCCCTTAAATATTTATTTTATTGTTTTTAGTATTTGTTGTTATAGCGGTAACAGAAATACATTATCAGTGAAAATTTCAACTGTCTAACTATCATGGTTCATGAATCATGACATGAGATACAGCCTGGTGACAGTCGGAAAAGTGGAGTCTTAGTAATAGGGTACGGAACCCTAAAAATACCAATTACAACACGATTATTTCACACAAGCTGTCTTTTATAGCGACTTTGCTTGCAACGATGTTCTGTAGCCTGAGTAAGTAAATGAGACATCTAGGAATTTGAAAAAAATACTAAAGCAGGCTTATGTTATTCTGAAATATGGAAATTTCTATTGCTTTTAAAATAATCGTGTTGCTGCGGCGATCCAGACGCGTTGTACCACCGTGCCGAACCGAACGGGCGTCCAAACTAGCGTTCTTGGATCGCGACGCTGATACGATTCGGAGATACGTTACGGACAAAATAACATGTCTGGACCCACCTTAACGCTACTGATTGGTTAATTTTTCAAAATGTTAGAATTACATGATATATCATGTAATTCTAACATTTTGAAAAATTTCTACTTTGGCTACTGTTCGTACAATCGATCATAGATTTTGTCACAACTTCCTCACACCGACCCATGTCTTGCCGGCAAGACATTTTCCCGTTAAAGATTTTGAATTTTGTTATTATGACACGAGGGTCAAAATCGCTATGCCTCAAAATTGGATTGGGTCGGTGAGAGGTTAATTAGCTGACTTATGCGTGGCTGCGTGTTTTGATGATCCATTTTTTTTATTACACGCAGTTGTTACGAATGTCATGTTGCCATCTTTTTTTCCAAAGTTGTTTTGCCAATCTCATCCTACATACTACTACCAAGTATCTATTACACAAATATGACACAAAATAGCTAAATAGACAAAGGACTACAAATAATGAAACGTTATTTGCATAGCATCAATATGTTGTACTGAGACCACTTTATTTATTCTTAAAATAGAGATAGCTAACGTTATTTACGTACGATCATAATAGGCTACAATGTGGTAACTTCTTCAATATGGTCAAGAAACTATTTTAGATAGGTACAGCCTGCGCCAGGTTTCTTCGCCTCTGAATGCTGCCTGGAGGGAGTAGCGGCACATGGGTACAACAGGGATGCATTCATGGGCGAGAGCTAGGTGAAAGCTGGCTCAAATGCCAAGAAATCTAGCGGTGCCTGTACAGAGATGCCAGATTGGGTTTTTTTTCTCCCATTTTGGGGAGATATGTGGCGTTTGGAGAAGTTTTGGGGAAATTATATCTTTAGGGAAATTTTTGGGGAAGAAATTTCGACATTGGGGAAATATGGGGTTGACCATTTCCGAACGAAGTATTGTCTATAGATCTGGAGTACATTCAGTTTGATCGCTTGACAACGCTCGCTCGACGACCACTGACAGTAAGGTAAATTCAATTTGTGCAAGAGATATTACGCACGATCGCCCGGAGTTCAAACTGAACGCACCTCCGTCAATTTTAAATAAAAAAAAAAATGGTGTATTTATTTGTAAATTACGTCAAATTAGGTTTGGAGGAATTTTCTAAAAAAAAGGATCATTTTGGGGAAAAATTGTTTCGTATCTGGGGAAATTAGAGAAATCTCATCTGGCAACCCTGTGCCTGTACCACGTATCTACATTTGTTCGGGCAGTATGGGCAGTCGCAAACTTTTCCACTTATGGAAGACAAATAATAACCTTAGGGTCATTTACACTGCTGCTCAAGTTAAGGGCAACTCATCATCTTCATAATTCATCTTGCTTAAGGTCATTTTACACGGCACGACGGATGCCAGATTAAGGTGCTTCGCATTAGTCTAGTACATAGCAGGCATAGCAAAGACAATATAATCACTACGTTTCTATGACTCATACAATTTTCAGGGTGGCGAATCTGCCTAAACTAACTGCCTCAAATGTTTCTTTTGGAACTCTGCTAATATAACAAAATATGATAATGAATAAGACTCCCAGGATGGGTCCTGGGAGTCCTATTAACTATCATGCCTGGGGGCAATGTGGCCATCCAATGATGGCTTGCATCTGCAATAGACAAGTTAAGTTTAATGTGGTAAAGAGCGTATAGTAGGTATTGTCTAATAGCTCTGCGACCAGTCGGACCATTATCTGACTCTCCGGGTATTACGTCAGCCTGCAATGTCTTCTAATGCTGCTTGTCCTTGCTGTTTCGGACATTGGCGTGGAAGCCAGTCTCCCAGTCTGCGTGGTAGTCCACGGTTCGCACCGAGCCATCAGGCTCCACTAGTGAGTACTGACCTGCAACATAATACGCGCACACATAAATCTTCAGAATACCCACTTTCGAGCCCTGGACCTGATTATGAGGCATCGAGATTTTTAACCTCATGCCATTTTAATAAAATTCAAATCCTATAACGGCACAGTGGCACTTACAGTGGCGTCACCAGGTCTTAAGAGGTTAAGTAACTTCATAGATTATTTAAAACAGACTTCAATTAAACCATATTTGTTACAAAACACACCCATTCGTGTCTTCTTAAATCAAAGAGTTCCCTTTGCTTCTCCATGATCCCATCATCAGATCCTGACCGACTTTGATAAATTGTTGAAAAGCGCTCCCGGTACCCACGTGACCATCAATTCCATTCACCGTTATTTATCGTGGCGGGCGCCATTTTGAAAATTACGCTCAACCGGCAAGGGCTACGTGGGTGGTCCCCGCGGGCTGTTGCCTGCGCCTACTAAAACGTCGCTCACGTTTTATTGTATGAAAAGGATAGGAACCTATATATTTTTAGAATTGCCATGAAACAAGCTAATTTAGTGTTTAAGAATGAAAACAATAATGTATTCGTGAGCCTAGCTGTCCAAGGTCAAACCTAGCATTTAAATTAAATTGATTAATTAATTATTTTATTAATTAATAAAATTAATAAAAATTAAATTAAACACATTTTTTACTAACTTTCTGTTTTATTTATACAATATGTACAACACCAACCTTAGTATCAATTAAAAATAATACATTTCTAGCGAAAAACATGTGAAACGCGATTCAAACACAACGCGGTGAAAGCGCGCGAGAAATCGTTCCGATAAACTGGGTCAGAACTTATTTTTTTCCTATGCACGGACTGGTTTTTGATAGCTCCACAGATACGTTCGTGTATGGGGTGACCAACTGTAAGTACAAACGCGGCTCCTAACCTATATTTTTAGTTTAAAAGCGCCCATCTCTATGCGACCGGAAATCCGCCCGCTGCGGGTCGCTTGCCGGTTGACGCATTTTGAAGTCTTGCCCGCTGCGGTCGTTTGCCGGTCAAGGGGAGCGATTTTTGTATTATTCCTAATAACTCGTGCACTTACTCTCAGCAGCATCATTTTGTGAAGTGGTGGTAATGTAATGTAGTGATAATGTAGACCACAGACAGCCAGCAGAACTGCTCAATACTAGCTATCCCTCAGGTTTCGGTATGATAAAGGTTGGTCAGTCTAGCTATAACATTTGAAGAGTATCCTCGATTTTCCAGGACCCCATCATTACCTCCAGACTTGATGTAAATGGGACCAATCGTAAGGTAAACCCTTTCAAACAAAAAATAATACATAATTCCAAATCGGTCCATCCGTCTTGGTAAAAAATATAGGTACCAATTCCGGAAGAATTGTAAACCTCCTCCCTTGGTGAAGTCGGCTAAAAATGGGTTGTCATCTTCACATCAGATCAGACACTGGGCCATCATTTCATAATCAGAATCAGTCCTGGCCTCCATTAAAACTTGGTTCGTTAAATAGGTACTTTAAAGATATCCGTAGCTTAAAAAAGAAACCAGTAATGTAGGTAATTAGCCAACTGTCCACCGCAGTCGTCAAACGTCTTACTAATTTTATGAATGGTCTACATACATATCATGTAACACCATTACGATATTGTATGTCGATCAATGTCGTCTACTTTTTATGAGTATCAAATTCAAAATCTACAGGTAAGTACCTACAATGTGTTTGCTAGGTCACTTTCGGCCTTGAGTTTGCGAAAAACAGTGTGTTTAGAAATAACCAGCGGGGCGTGAGTATGGAAGGTTAGAAGTGTTGGTTGCTCTGATCGAGTTTGACCCTTAACTAGGTCATTAAAGCAAGTTACTGAGTACTGAGTCCTCGATTCTAGGTAGCAAGGTTCAAAATGGCGATGCCTCAAAACAACCTAGTATTTTGAGCGGTTAATTTTCATTTTACGTTCTTCAAATGTAGTAGGTATGTTGGTGTTGTCTGTTACATGACAAGAGATTTTTAGGATTTAACCCATTTAAGGCCGCTGGGCCTATTTGAGGCCAAATTTGAGAGTACCCTTAACTTTTTTTTTAGCAATCTTCTATGAGAACTTATCCGGCACAGAAAATAGCTTCGTTTTGCCATAATAGTGCAGTGTTTTAACTGCAAACCTTTTTGTTTTTCTTTGGTTCAGTTTCGGCGTGGCTAATAAATAGGACGTTCAGAGTTGTCAGAAAGGGCCAAGGGCTAGAAAACGCGATAAATCCAATCCTGAGTGATGAAGCCTACCCTGATGTCAGTTATGATTTGGTGGCCATTCCTCCAGACCCAAATATTCTCACGGATGAAGCAGGGGATGAAGATAATGTGCAGCCAATAATGCTCCCAAAGGATGTCCCGGGAATAGATGAAATATTCCAATCTAGGAATGATGATGGCGAATGGGATAGTAATCATGATGAACCATTACAACAGCGCCGGAGAGTTGAAACCCACGTTGGCGAAATGCGACGGTTCCTATGTCGATATGGCTTCAACATAGGAACCTTGAGAGAATAATTTTCAGAAACGGAGAGAACACTATTTCAATGAGCTCAAGGACCTCGCCCCTGTAAAATATTTGAAAAACTAAGAAATGGGCGGTGTTGATCAAACTGACCAATCCACTGCCCTTTACAGGTCAGCTATGCAAGGGAAAACATGGTGGTGGGTTTTAACCACCTATGTGCTTGATTTGGCTATTTCAAATGCTTGGCGCCTCCATGTCCTGACCGCTGAAGAAAAGTTGGATCAACTGCAGCTTCGGCGCACTGGTGGAGGCACTGACAGAACAGATAAAAGGCGCCGTAAACCTTCCTCTTTGGTGCCGAGTATAAATTAAGATGGTGTTGGACACTTCCCCAAGAAACTTCCCTGCCAGTGCCACAAAAGCACGCTGGAAATGCGAAAAAGTTTCAAAACATTGTGTATCGTAAAACAATGTTTTGAGCGGTGCCATACTTGAGCCCATAGGCCCCAATTGAGGACAGTATTTTTTATATAAGGACTTTAATAGTAGTTTATGTGACTGCTACTAAATGGAGGGCTCGAGAGTGGGACTTTAATAGTAGTTTATGTGACTGCTACTAAATGGAGGGCTCGAGAGTGGGACTTTAATAGTAGTTTATGTGACTGCTACTAAATGGAGGGCTCGAGAGTGGGACTTTAATAGTAGTTTATGTGACTGCTACTAAATGGAGGGCTCGAGAGTGGGACTTTAATAGTAGTTTATGTGACTGCTACTAAATGGAGGGCTCGAGAGTGGGACTTTAATAGTAGTTTATGTGACTGCTACTAAATGGAGGGCTCGAGAGTGGGACTTTAATAGTAGTTTATGTGACTGCTACTAAATGGAGGGCTCGAGAGTGGGACTTTAATAGTAGTTTATGTGACTGCTACTAAATGGAGGGCTCGAGAGTGGGACTTTAATAGTAGTTTATGTGACTGCTACTAAATGGAGGGCTCGAGAGTGGGACTTTAATAGTAGTTTATGTGACTGCTACTAAATGGAGGGCTCGAGAGTGGGACTTTAATAGTAGTTTATGTGACTGCTACTAAATGGAGGGCTCGAGATTGGGACTTTAATAGTAGTTTATGTGACTGCTACTAAATGGAGGGCTCGAGAGTGGGACTTTAATAGTAGTTTATGTGACTGCTACTAAATGGAGGGCTCGAGAGTGGGACTTTAATAGTAGTTTATGTGACTGCTACTAAATGGAGGGCTCGAGAGTGGGACTTTAATAGTAGTTTATGTGACTGCTACTAAATGGAGGGCTCGAGAGTGGGACTTTAATAGTAGTTTATGTGACTGCTACTAAATGGAGGGCTCGAGAGTGGGACTTTAATAGTAGTTTATGTGACTGCTACTAAATGGAGGGCTCGAGAGTGGGACTTTAATAGTAGTTTATGTGACTGCTACTAAATGGAGGGCTCGAGAGTGGGACTTTAATAGTAGTTTATGTGACTGCTACTAAATGGAGGGCTCGAGAGTGGGTTTATGAAACGAGCCGAAGGCGATTTTCATAATAATATCACTCGAGAGTTTTAATGCCTAATTATGTAAGTACAGTTACATGCACTAGTTTATCTACACACATATCATAGGCTTTCTTTGTTGTGTTCAGGAACCGCATGTTCGACCGGCATTGTGGCATTGATAATTGCCCTGCAGTTTAGCTTGTTCAGCAGTACCAACTTCACAGACAAACTAGGGGCGGCACGCAGGCGGGCGTCGGCGTTCGAAATTTTAATGTCATAATTTGACAAATTTTGGTAGATTATGGTCATAATGAACAAATTTTCAGATAAGAAATGAGTTTTTACCAAATAGTTTTACATTATGCTAGTCTTAACGTGCAGTTTTTAGACGCAGTAAAGAGGGTTTATGATACTTGTGTAGATAAAAAAAATTTCGTTTTATATTTAGTGAACCCGTACTTGTAACGCCAATAAAGTTTTTTTGAAAATTCTACCAGTAGTTTGTATTTGGGTTCAAATGGGAAGTACTAGAATTAATATCAATAATAATAAATAATAAATATCAGAAAACAATCTTACAAAAAGCGAACTAGGCCCATAGTAAGCTCATTAAAGCTTATGCTATGCGTACTAGACGACGATGTATTTAATAGAGATACATAATAATGTAAATACATAGAAAACATCCAAGACTAAGAAACAAATATTCATGCTCATCACACAAATATTTTCCCTTACCGAGATTCGAACCCAGGACAGTCAGCTTCGTAGGCAGGGTCACTAACCGCTAGGCTAAACCGGTCGCCAATTGAGAACGTTCCACGATTAGGTACCAGGTAGGTTCCTACCGAGATAGGTTTGGTGCTTTAAAATCAGAAATGACTCAAATATAATATAATAATAAAAATATAATAATAATACCTTGGGCAATATTTACACACATTGATCTAGCCCTAAACTAGGATTCCCTGTATCTTGGGTACTAGACAACGATACACATACTTATATAGATAAATATTATACTGAGATAGATAAACAACCATGACTAGGGTACAAACATCCGTTCTCATCAAACAAATATTTGCCCCCACCGGGACTCTAACCTGGGACCCTTGGCTTCGTGGGCAGGGTTACTGCCGACTCGGCCATTCGAGTCGTCAATATAATGTGGTTACAGCACAAAATAACAAAATAAAATAAAAGTTCATATAATCAAATATTAACTTAAGCAAGTTATATCTTGCTTAAGTTAATATTTGATTATATGAACTTTGGCAGTGATGTACATTCAATACCATAAACCTCAATTTTAATCCTTTATAATAACTTTGAACGACTTTCTAATCTTTGCACGTATACTTGAGTTGCGATGGACCAAAGACACATCCATCCTTAAAACATAAGAGAAAGCGGGTTTTATAAGCTGTTAAGATTCTCTTTGCTCTTCGTTTAAAGGGTAATCGTACAATAACCCTACATTTGGGAACAAGTTATGGACTGAAGACCTTTTATTAGAATTCTCTCTGCTTGGTTAAATTTTTGTGTTAACTGACTTGATATTGACCAATACCAATTAATATCTTTTAGTTGAGAATGCCTTACTTGTTAGTTACTCGTGCTCTCGGCTCTGCCGATGCTCCAATGTGGAAGGTGCGGTCTCCCCTAACACATGTTTTCTGTAAACTTACCAGGGGAGTCCTACTGTTTGTGTTAAAATCTGACTTTAATAAACGAATTATGAATAATGAATTACTCAACATAAAAGTGGGGTTCTTACAGTCTGCATGATATAAAAAACCCTGAAGTCCAAATACATCTTAAATTCCTGATTTGGCTTACATATTATCGCAGTAAGGGAATGTTATGTTATGATAGATGAAGATAAGCAAGATTCTTGATGTAGTAGATCACCCAAGTTAGTGCTCCGATGTGGTAGGTTCAATTAACAAAACCGCAAGGTTGGTAGATACTCATTTTTGTAGTGTAGGAAATGAAGTTCTGTGGTTTTGTTGGCATCTTTCGTAGCAGGCGAATTTCAGGTACGGAATTGATTAAACTAGTTGCTACTTTTGTACTGACCTTTAACCACCTCGCCATCTCTCTCCTCCTTCTGCTGCTTAATATCCCCAGTATGGGGGTCGTTGACCCCGTACTCGTAAGCGTATTTCGGGTGGTGGTCCTGAGGGAAGATGATGGTGTCAGACATCTTATAAAAAAAACTAAGGCCTTTGCCACATTCAGCGGACCGTCATCGGTAGCGGAAGATCCGTCGCGGCACGTCAAACACATGTTTTTTCATATTATATTAATTACCGTTGGTCGGGCACATTACGCGGATGATCGCGTCTTCGTTTCTATGGATATTTCTCCGCGAAGAATCTTCCGCGAGGTGTATGAAATGTAATGTGCCCAGACACCTAACTTAGATTTTACCTTCCCAAATCGGCGAAGGCTGTATTTTACTTAGGTGCCCTTTGTTTTAAGTCCGTGCATATGACTGCAGGGCTGTTCAGTGTACAAACGACCACTCAAAAGGTCGCCAATCAGTATGCTATTCTACCCATAGGTAACGTCATAATGGTAATTATACACTGAGTACAGCCAGGCTCTGCCCATCAGAAATTCAAAACAATAGGGCCCAAAGGGTCCGCAAATCACATCGCCTTACCATCATAGGTCAATAAAATGTCAATTTCGGTAAAGTGCAACTGGCATAGGTAAAGTGATATTTTGTAATGAATGCCCACTTTACGGGCACACAAGAGCGCAACAATGTATCGAAATTGTAAATATCCAAATACGGGAGTACTGACCCGTAGAAGCTGTCAAATGTCCATCAGCAGTAACACACACAGTTGACACAGTGCTTGCTGTACGTACCTACGTGCTATGCTCAAAAGGGAATGTTTCAAATTCTCAAATAGTGGTTTCTGCGAAAGTGGTTTAGTCCAGGCGACCCGAAAAGTGTTTGCGTAAGCGTTGTCGCTGATTTAGCTATAGGTAGAACATAGTAAACATGTTCTATGTTGATATAATAATCGCGAAAGTGCTAGCTTTAGCAATATACCCTAAGGCGTCTTTGATAAACTACAGGTCGTTAATTCTTGTGCCTACAATTGACACTAGTATCTAATGATAGATATCTGTTATCTATTGATGTGTCTAGTAAATATCTCCAGCAACATTCACCTACATTGGCTATATTATGTACAAGTTACTGACTGTAACTAGGTATAGGTTTGGAATGAAGTCGGTAGGTAAGTAACTAAAAAATGGAGTATTAAACGTAGGCACAACTGTGCCTCCGCCACTCCGTATGGGAAAAAACGTGACTCTGTTTATCTGTGTTAGTAGGCATCTACATTCTAGTTATATCTAAACTCCCATGGAGTTCTTTACTATGACTATCCCAACTAGCAAAGTAATGTCGTAAACATGTTTACAGCACAAGTTTAGTCTCCTTAAAGTTGTATACATATAAGTAACAAAAAAGCTAATTATGGTCTGTTAGCGCTTATACAACGGCGTTTCGGCACAGTTCTTACAGCTAAAGATTGGATTAATTCTGAGATATTGTTGTAGTTGCCGTAAAAAAGCTGTAATAACATGCAAAGATAGTGAATTAGTTACAAGTCACATATACTCTTTTTAGATGTGATTTTACAGTCATTGGTTGTGAAAAAGCTGCTTCATTACTTTTATAGCACTAAAATTCTCTATAAATGATAAAATATAGTCTATGTCTATATAATATGTCTTTCGACTATTTGGTAGAGTAAAAGAACAATGATTGCTATCTTTCGAATATTTGGTAGAGAAACTGCTAAATTATTGCTGTTTGTTAACTTTTTAGTGCAAAGAACGCTCTATAATAATAACTTAGATAACTTTATCGTTGACAATAGCATACCGTGTGTGTAAATATTGTTTACTGAGAAAAATACAATAACAGGAAAGAAAAGAATGAAGATAATGGCTGATCTGTGTTGATCCATAAATTAACATGAGTGATGTAGGTAGTGCATACTCAAATATCAGTAGCAAATAAACAGTTTCCGTTAATTATACCTAATAAATCTTATATTTTCATGGGAAGGGGGCTTCACAAATTATATTTATATTAAATATATCAATAATAATAGCAAAAATATGACGCAGTAACACAAGCTTACTGTCTCACAGTATTTACTCGGCATCTAGTTGTAAGACAGCACTACAGCACAGACTAAGCTTACCGCCATTTCTTTTTGTTTTGGGGTTCCTTATAAGAATCAGTGAAAAAAATGTTTTCCTTTCTATTACATTTTTTCACGTCTTTTCACTTCTCTTCTGTAGACGAGTGCTTAACCTGACAATTATCATGTTAATTAAATAATAATATTAAATGCAGGTAAAATTCTTTATAGGTGTATGTTTACCTATAAATGGTGGCTTTTATGGATGTGTACACTTTTCTCACCAGAGATTGTTTAAAATTTCTTAACGAATGTGGATGGCCGTGGTAAACCACTCACTTTGAATTGACAGAAATTAAATGTTATGGCGACATTAAGACAGCTGTTTTACGCTTATTAGCTCAAAGAGCAGTTGGTCTATCGACTATTTTCTAGTTGGGATGTCATATGTATCTACAGGAATGTCGCTAATGGCATATGTAGGCACATCTATCTAACGAAAGCTCAAAACTGTGGTCCGGAGCTTTCGTAACCGATAACACCGAAAGTTCACTGATAAGTTGCAGCCTAATCAGGTGGAAGTAGCCGGGTTAGAACTGACCGGATTGCGTCATGCATCATCATGCTCCGCTGTAGGGAAATGAGGTAATATTAAGCCAGTTATGAGATCCGTAGGCGTAACGGTTTCAGTAGGACATTTGAACTAGTTGTGTGATTAGCTAGACTAATTATCTTGGATGAATCAATCATGTCACCCGAACTTGTTCTGCTAGGATTCAGTTATTTCGACAGGTATTATTTTGTGAAGTAATTTGTAAACAATTTTAATACGCGTCTGCCTATTTAATGCACTTTCTAAAAATATATCTTGTCTTAAGGATGACGTTTCGTTTGATTGTTTAATTAGACGACATACTCGCAGTATAGTTAGTACTCGGTTAAGTGAGAGACAGATTCTAATAGAGAAGCCGCTGAAGGTATAAGATGACCTGTGATGACTGCAGCTAGTTCCAGCCCCTTCTTCAGTTACTCAAATCAACGGAAAATTATGTAAAAATGACAGTTTTCCCATACACTTGACGACCCCCGTGGCGCAGCGGTTGTGGCTCTGCTTACCATGCGAGAGATCCCGGGTTCGATCGAAAAAAAACCCCCAGGTCTTGGATGTTTATATGTGCGTAACATCGCTGTTTCTGGTTCCCACGAAACAGGGTATATCCTAGTGTAGGGCCATAAATAATGTATGTGCCTGTAAATGTTCATGTTTAACTGTTTATGTTACTTAACGTCAATTTATTGACATAATAATATGCGTATTTTAGTGGGGATTGGAGTGTAGATGTAAAATGTAACTCACATAGTTCTCCAAGAACTCCTTATGCACTTTCTTGGCTACCACCGTTCCCGCCACACGTGGAAGAGATGCCGCGACGTGCTGCACTTGAGTCACTGCTGGAGCGGAATATTGGGTCACTGCTGGCGAGGCATATTGGGTCACTGCTGGAGCGGAATATTGAGACACTGCTGGCGAGGCATAATGGGTCACGGCTGGAGCGGCATATTGAGCCACTGCTGGAGCGGAATATTGAGTCACTGCTGGCGAGGCATAATGAGTCACGGCTGGGGAGGCATATTGAGTCACTGTTGCCGGTGCACTAGCGTACTGAGTCACAATGGCCGGGCCTTGTGCGTACTGGAGACCAGCACTGGCATACTGAGAGGCGTGGCCGTTATGTCCTGAGTATTGGAGTGGCGCGTGGTACTGAGCGACGGTAGGAGCAGTGTATTGCACCTGTTGTAATGGCGCAGGGTACTGGGCAGAAGAACCATGTTGAATGTAACTGGAAAATTGTGGAGCTGCCAGCTGAGATGCCTGTGCTTGTAGGGCGGGTGCCGTTGTGTATCTTATAGAAGGAGCGGCGAACACCTGGGACACCACTGGACCGGTATTTTGAGCGTAGGAGTTCAACGATGCTTTTGCAGACCCTGCAGCAAATCTTTGGCCGATGGAGTTCAGGGTCACAAAAGTCGTCTTAGCTGGTGCGGGTGAGTACTTCGCTATTAAAGGAGCACCTGTGACCTTCGCAATGATCGGCGCTTGCGCATACGTCGCCTGTGGTATTACTGTCCTTACAGGTCCAGATGAGTAGGAGGAAAGGCCGGCGGTGGTCGCGTATCCATGGACATCGCGTTGTGAGCCCAGGTTCACACTTGCGTAGTTGGGGTACGGGACAAATGATGATATTTGGTTGTAGTTAGGTTGGTTGACGTAGTTTGTGGGGGCTTGGTAGGTGATGCCCGCGGAGTAGCTTCCAGCTTTGGAGAAAGAGTTTGAATACGTCTGTGCCGGCAGGAACGACTGGGTTAGCACGTTTGGAGCTAACCTCACACCGGCTGTGCTGAGCTGGAGTGAGGGCACTGGATACGAGTATCCATGTCCGTTGTCGCAGTTCTGAAGACCCTGCACTTTGCTTAGGTGGTAGTTGAGATCGGGGTCATGGTAGGCTAACACGTTTGTGATGGTCAGCACCGAGACGCATAGAATCTGAAAATCAGAGATTTCAGGTTATAATCACAGATTCATGACAATTTACCATGTATGTTAGGTGAAACTTAAGGGTTTAGCAAACCCCTTTTATTCGAGTATACCAAGATATGGCAAATAACTATCTATAGCCAATCTGCAGTATCACAGCATTTCAGTATTTACAAGAAAAAAGCTCTAAACCCATACACTGTGCCCTATTACTGACGTATTAAAATTGAATTTTTAAAACCTAATACAGCCTTTTGTCAACATTATTCCACGACGTGCCTTCGTATCCATGAAGCATGTGCATAATACTACAACTGTAACGAATAATACTCACCCACTTCATTTTAAGGGTTAACCAAAGATCCCTATTCACTCAATCTACGTTCATAAACCCAATATTAAAGTCGATCGATACGATACTCGAAGTATTTTTTTAGATGTTTGCGGTGCACTTAACTGTAGCTACAGTTAAAATGAGAGCAGTACGGGCTTGCAAAGTCTTATATAGCAGGTCATATGTGTAGGAACGGGTCGTGTGGACTTTTTCACATTCGCCGGCACAGAGCTTGTGGGCGCGGCATGTGTGAGTCTGAGGCAGAGCTATGCCGATTCATGTATCAGTTCACTTCACTCGAGTCGAGTGGATTTTATCTACAGGCTGGGATCTCAGAATATTTCCTAAAGCGCTTAAACGAGATGACTGCCTGAGATCCCCTGCATTTGAATCAAACATGAAATAGTTATTCCAGGTCATAATCTATCTAATTGTATCTTCTCTTCAGGATTTCTAGTTTTGGCTTGAAAATTTTCCATTTAATCCATCCATCGATCCCTACGAAACTTTAGGTTATATGAGATTGAATTACCGCGACGTTGCTGAGTTGAATATCGAGTGGCAAAGATAAGTTCTCTCTTCTCTCGTAAAACTTTTGAGTGAGTTGTGAAGTGAAACATTGAATCACGGGGCAGCAGACGATAAATATCAACAAAGACCTAAAATCGCTCCAACAGGGTTGGACACCGTGCGTGGTTGTTATGGTGCTGGCATGTTTATGCTCACATATTGAACGTTAGGTTGGTATTCTGTCACTATTTGCATACTTCGAGTTTATTTGGAATGCTGTTTTTAAGTGACAATCGCACTTTATGAACTGAAATAGTGAGGGGTGTAGCTTAGTAGGTAACATAGTAACCATGACTGTATGTATCTGTCGTAACAATATCGTAGAATTTACCATATCATGAAATGGCTAACCATGGTTGAATTAGAACTTTCATTGAACGAATAAATCTTTTAGGGAAAAACACTGCAGTAGCTTAGGTAAAGACAAGTCTAGTAAACAAATAGTCTTCGTGATAGTTTAACATGTTTATCACAAAAAATAGGTAGTACTGAATAAAAATGCTTTTAAAAAGACATGTTTCATCAAATTTAACCCTTTCTGACCATTTCATGAAATGGTCGAAATAATTGGCTATTTCATGAAATGATCAAGTCTACGATTTGGCTTCGACTTATCCATAAGTAAAGCTGCAGTTCACAAGTTGCTGCATTTTGTCCCAGTTGGGTTTTCCACACATGGAGCTTTAGTAAAGCTCTTCTAAGGCACTTCTTCTATGCACAGGACTAGGGTAGGCAGTGGCACACTTGTGTACGCCAAACAGCTAACTCAGTGCTTAATGTTAACCCGACAAATACCCGGTAACCCGATGATTCTGATAAAGTTTATAAAAATATTATGTTACGTCATTAGCTTGAGATTACGCTTAGTGCTAGAAGACTTTGTTCCTTAGCTTTTCAGGCAGTGGATATGCGCATTGAAAACAGACCATTTTTTAATGTACCTATCTAATTTATGTAAACCCGATGCCGCTGCTGCGACTTCATACAATACATAAACACCAACAGCTTTGCACAATAGAGTCCTGTAAAAACTTCTGTCACTCCTTATAAATAATTAATTATCAGAAGCATGCCAGATTAAGGCCACATTGTAGTGAAGTCCTAATATATTCGTGTAGACTTTAAGTGTACTCTTTATACTTACGCTTTATTCTTAACTAATTAATCAGTTACTTGTGAAACTACTCTCATTTAATTAGACACTAATCCTTTCGAAATTGTTAATATGTGAATGCAGTCTCTTTATAGTCCAATATGTCAACACTATGATATGATTACTACTACCACAGGTAGCAATGCAACGCATTTGGTAATTGAGATTCAAGAATAGATTGAGGTCTGTTAGCATGGGATGGGAGAAAATGTTCCTAATAGTTTTCGGAGTGATGCTTTGTGATATGCCACTAACCAACTGATGTGAATGACTATGGCTCTTTAACTTAGATTCTTAACCAGTGACACACACAACGTTTTTGTACTGTTCTGTTTATGGTTAGGATATGTAGGTAACTAATAATATAAACGAAAGAGGTGGCGGCTCTTTCTGTTACATCTCTAGGTACTGTCCGTTCATTTCAAGTTTGCCGTCGATGGCCATTACAAAATGACGTCACAGGTTCAGCTATTCGTACCGATGATAAAAAAGTTGTACTTAGTGGTGGAACTGGTTAAGTTTATTTATTTATTAACATCACGACGAATATAAATAGTATATGGGTATTGTTATGTTTGTACATATATCCTAAAGCAATAACTTTTCCTTTTTACTCCTAGTGGAATTTGACTTGTACAACACAACGACAACAGCTACTGCAAACAAATAACAATTACTAAAATCAACTGTTATAAGTCACTATTACAAAAATCACGAGCGACACGGGATACACGTACGTACTACCCGGTCACAATATCTGTGCACCTCGCTGGAATGCGGCGCCTCTCCCGCTTCCCCTGTCACCTCTCCGCGCACTCCCCGGTGCGACAGTGTGCGACAGTACGATTAGCATCTTCGTTGCCGATACACGTCCCGATAATTTTGATATTTTCGCTTTGTTGGTGTTTTGTTTTTTATTTATTATTTATTGTTAAGTTTAGACTGTTTACTGTTAAGTTTGGACTGGTTCGGTTGTTATTAAAATTGTTGTAGCTGTTAAACTGAAGTCATGGGAAAAACAATACACAGCAAATCAAGAAATCTAATCTTGAAAGTGCTCAAGTTTTTTGAATCGGAGAAAGCAAATAAACAGTACACCATACCTGTAGACCAAGTGGTGAAACGAACCTGTGCTGCAACTGGGATATCAAAGAGTTCAGAAAGTGAGAGTGAGGAAGATACAATGTCAGGCATTGAGTCAATAAATTATAGTGACTGAGTTTAATAATAAATGTTTTTGTAATAAAAATTATTGTTTTTTAATAACAAACCCTTCATCAATGATAAATTGATTTGAATAGGTTAGTAGTTTTTTTTTACCTCCACATTTCTCGAAATAACTTTTTTTCACACCGTACCCAGACCGCCGATATGACGTCACGAGGTCAGGTGCACAGATATTGTGACCGGGTAGTACGTAGGTAGCAAGCGATGCTATCGGCAAAGCGGTGCGGTGCGGGGGAGAGGGAAGGGAAGAAACGAAAAATTGGAATTTTGTAGCGGTCAGCGACAGCAAACTTGAAATGAACGGTTTGTATGATCGTCAAAGATATTATAATACTATGGTATTGTGCGATTACACCAACAAGATGTATTCGTGTGTTTCCAAAACTTAACACAGCCAGCATAGTTGTACCATTAATATAGTTTGCAGCAACTAGAACGATCAAATCTATCGATCCAGACCACTTATTGTCGCCATCGCCACAAGGCAGGTTCCTACCAGCCCACATGTCTTAATAATTAACGTATTTCAAAAGAGGTTACATGTAGCATGTAGCGCAGACCTCCTTGCACAAGGCACAGGCTAACCTAATCTGTTCAGCTTACATGCAAATTGCAAAACTCACATGCCGTGGATGGAAGGACTCACTTAACACCGACCGGCCACAGACCACCATTAAAAGGTGTGAATGTGTATCTGTGTTAATTTACGGGCCTGTCAGGCCTATTTAGAGAATTATTAGTAAACTCAGGCGGTTTCAATAAGAAAAGCTCGGACGAGGTTTAGATCTAAGAGAGATTTATGGTTAGAGGGCGGGTGATCGTGAGCGTGTTCTGCTGTAATGATAAATTAATTTGGGTTATTAATAGAGTAACTTAAGCTACAATTAACCTGGTATTTGCAGTGTTCGAGTAGGTATTATATTTTTACGAGAGAAATTCAATTTCCTATCTTTGAGGAATGATGATTGACGACCCCTGTGGCGCAGAGGTTATGGCTCTGCCTACCATGCGAGAGGTCCCGGGTTCGACCCCCGGCTGGGGGTGGAAAAAAAAACTCAAGTCTTGGATGTTTATATGTGTGTGACGTCACTGTTTCTGGTTGCCACGACACAGGGTATCCTAGTGTGGGACCAGAAGCAATGTTTATGAACGTTTTTATGAACTTATAACGTGTGGTAGGATTTTATGGAAAAAACATTGAATTACTGGCATTCTTTTTAAACATGTTTAGTAACTGTACTTGCAACAACAAATTTATCGATGAACCAAGGGAAATAGTTATGTTTTGCCAGTCCTGAAGATGCCAGGCCTATCTCCTGGTACTCCCTTGTCGTTGAGTTAGTTAAGTAGTTCGTAGTTGACAAGTTCGCAGGGAGACCCTGTATAAGCAAAACACGTTATCAAACATAATAAAATAGTCATATGTATATCCAATACGCAAAACATAATTAAAATAACTAATTATGAATACTAAAAATACAAATAAAACAAATAATTTCAGCCATCTTAAGCACAGGCAAAATCTTTCAGTTATACCTCGCGCCACGATTTAAGAGCGCTGAGCGACGTTGGCGGGAATTACTGCGCATATGTACAGGTGTTGAAAAGTGACTACTGCGCATTCAACGCCACCGCTCATAACGTGTGGCGCGACCACAGACATCGACGTATACCAGGGGATGAATACCAAGAAATATCCAGCGCCAACTTTACCAATAGTAATGTAGTGTTCTCTCATTTACCCGAACAAGCGAAGGCAGGTCGGGCAAAGTCGTGACACCAAGCGATTTACGCTGTGCCCTGGTCAATGTATTTTCATGAATCATTTGCACTAAGCTAGACTTACTCAGTTTACTTAACCCGGACAATCGCGGGGTCAATCAGTAATTAACTAATCTTGTATGCGGATATTGAATCTAACTTAACAAGGCTGTACCAGAATAGTGTTTTAAAGCAACAGTGTAAATCGATATGAAAATTTGTTTGGTCGCAGCCGCAGCCGGCCGAAGTAGTAAAATACCTGTTAAGTTGCTGCCCTGCATCTGACTTACCTCCTCTATAAGTTGTGTGGTATGACGTCATATCCGCTTTCATAGATCTTTTATTAGGGCGCTTCCACATTTTCAGGGGCAAGATTTTACATCTCGAATACGAGTAGATCGTTGTTGTCAGGGACAACTATCAGATTTCAAGTTCAAAAAAGTTTGGGAAGTCTCGAGCTAGCGAAAAGTGGTTTTAGGGTTCCGTAGAGAAACAAGGTACCCTTATAGCTTCGTCAAGTCTGTCTGTCCGTCCGTATGTCACAGCAACTTTATGCAGAAACTATTAAGACTACACACTTGAAACTTGGTGTGTAGATGTATTCTGTGAATCGCTTTAAGATTTTTGTACAAAAATTGAAACATTAAAATAATTAAAGGGGGCTCCCCATACATGGAACTGAAACCATTTTTTTTTCTTCAAACCTATATGTGTGGGAGGCCTATAGATAGGTCTTTAAATATGAAGTTGAAGTTCCTGTAACCATTTTTCCTCAAAGTAAATCGTTAAAGAGACATACCCTTCCAAAGTGGAAAATGTGTGTCCCCACCACCTCTAACTTTTAAAGTATGAGAGTGAAAAATCTACAAAAATATATGCTGTGAATTGATTTAAATAAAATATAATAAGCAGTTTTTAAGATATAAAACATTTATTAAAACCGCAAAGATAACTTTGTCATTCGTAGAAAACAAAGTTACAACACAAACATCCAGTCACATAATTCCTTGCTACAACGGAACCCTTCATGGGCGAGTCCGACTCGCACTTGGCCACTTTTTAAATCAATAACCCTAAGTAATAATTACGACTATAAATGTCCACTTTCACTGAACTTTTGGGGTCAAGCGAATTGCATTAAATGCACGTCGCTCAGCAGAGATTCTCAAACAATGAGACCTTAAATTGGGGTCACTGGACAATAGCACCAATATCTGAACTTAAAGGATGCACATTGTTAATGGGGAATATTTAACTGTAGCTCCAAATAAAATATGCAAACGAATTATCTTCACTTATTAACCTACCGTATACCAAAAAACGGACTATTCTACAAATAAACTATTTGATTAACAAAACAAGCACCACCAACAAAATCATAAATCCTATCAAAATTCTTTCTTACACAGTTCACAACAAATATCTGGCTTTTCGAACACAAATTCCGGTTTCAATACAAAAATATTATTAGTCAAACTAAAATACTGACTTGCACTTAACATTCTCCATCCACATCACGGAATTTCTTAAATTCGTGTCTTTTGCTGCACCACACTAATTAATGTTTACTTTACCAAATTATATATATTTTTTTTATTCTATTTTTATTTATTTATTTTAAAAAAATATCATTATTGTACCTAAAAAGCTTACTACTAAACTAACTTTCATTTTTCTTATCTGTTTTAATGAATATTATATATAAAAATAAACTCTATTGGCAAAAAGCGAAAGCGCGGACGCCCTGCTAAAGCAAGACCTGCCTTAATCATGCAATGAAAATAGATTTAATTGGGGAATATTGAACCGCACATCAAAAATACTGATTTTCACAGCAAATATCAGGGCGAAGTGGTGCGGTAGCTTAGGAGAAGGGTAAAGGGGGTGAGCGAAGCGAAGCCCCCTTTATCCTTCGTGTTAAGTTGAACATATAATAGAAAAAAAAAATAAGCAAAACTAATAATTTTTGTTGCTGTTTTGATTTTGATAAAAATATCGAGGATTATTTGTTTAGCGATTACCAAGTTTAAATACATGCCATTGTTAATTAATGAACATCATTGTAATAAATTATGTATGATCCTACATTACATTAAAATACATTATGTACCTATCTCTGAAACGACGGTATTCTAAATTATAGGCCTGTGGGTTACCAGGTATTTTAGGAATCAGAAACATAAAATCGTTAGTAAGAAGTTATGAAGTTTATCATTTTAACAGATGTAGCTTTATCCTACCTTAGAACTAATTAAACGTTTAGGCTAGATTATCCGATTTCCTATATTTTAATTGATTTAATTTTTATCAATTGCTTTATGTATTTATTTGAATTCATTCATTGTTAGAACATCCATATTTTTTGGCCTTTACCTCTTCAATAGTTTGTTGATTTAACTAAAAAGGTTTTAGTTCGATTTCTTAACACTTTGCAGTTGGTGCGAGGTTCGTGCTATTGGATCAATTAGTGATTTCTGTTAGCGAGGCCAAATTGTCTGCTTTACTCTACATACCAACCGACACACACACATACATAACCCATTTGTATGTTACATGGATGTACATCCATGTAACATAACTTCACTTTAACTTTTTACTTATCTTAAACCACCTGTGCCCCGCGGTTTACACACCAAATCAGTACAATTATTACAGATAAGCAAAGTATGGTAATGACAAACAAATTATTAAAGTTTTGAAACTAGTGTCACTTGATACCTTTGGGTGTAGTGTTAAAATCTCACAACTTCCCCCCACTTATATTTGACGCTTCACCCCCGTAACCGTATTGAAACAGTTATTTTTCTTGTGAAAACTATCATAGATTAGGTACGGTATAGTGTCAAAGACAATAATAATCCTTATTTTAAAGGAAAATATTCTATATTTTTTAGACTTGACGCTATTCAAGCCATAGCACATCCTTGGTGCGCAAGTCCGACTCGCTCTTGACCGTTTTTGCCATTTATTATATGTCCTATCCTCTAACAAATGCTGTAAAAATAAGAGACATGAAGCGTCGTAGGCATCACACTCCTAGACCGAGTCCGCACGCAACGAAGAAATTACGTCGACAGACTAAGGTCCAAGATGTCGGAAACCGTATTACCTATCAGACGAAGTGGACAGGACACTTGAGGAGGCGAGGTGATGCCAGAGGTGCAGTAGATCCCTGAGCGAGTGGTGGCCGAAATAAGAAAAAAGAAGCCTGGGTCCACCAGCAGCTAGATGGATGACATTACCAATATCGCGGGGGAATACCTGGATTCGATTGGCACAGGACCGGGGATAGGTTGGCACAAAAAGGAGGGCGCCTATACGCAGCAGTGGGTGGAAACAAGCTGTCGGTGACGAGTCAAGTTTTTCCAAAATAGTTTGATTTTGGAAAAACTTGAATTCTTTCAAGTCTTTAAAAATGTATTTTTTCTTTTTAAAATAAAAGAAGGATTGTTCTTACTTTTGATACATTTTAGTTCATTTATAGGATGTTTTATTAATTTCTACAATTTTTTTAGGTTCGTTTGGTATCGTATGCCAAGCCAACCATAAGCAACCTTGAAAGTGGGGGAACAACTTTTCTTAGCCCAAAAAAAACAAATTTTCTGACTTATACCGTTCTTGGCCATTATAAGCCTATAAGACTTGTTTCACGATGTAACAGTCTTCTAAGAAAATATACAAGATAAAAGATTTTTATTGCAATAATTTATTTTATTTTTATATAACCGTAGATATTTACATATACTTAGCAAATGTCATTTTTTACCTCTACTCTACATTGGACCACTGTGGGCGAGGTAGGAAAGAAACTCCCACATAATTACTATATTACTATATCCCACATTAATTGTTATAAATAATTATAAAATTATCAACAGCGAGTTTGTTGAGTTAATCTTTATTTTTTTTACTTCTCTCATCGTTGTTCAACTTCTTGTTTACATCATTGTATATATTGTATAGCTTATTGTATCTATTATATATATTATTATTATTATTAATTAGATTAGTGTAAATTTTGTATTTCACGTCATCTCCAATTAACTTCTATATATATATACATAGTGGGTTTTCAACTAGAATTAATATTAAAATATTTAAGTGAGCTGCATTGTTGTATAGACCTTAATAAATAAATAAGAGCCATAATAGGTAGACAATTGAAAATTTCACAAATATGTATTTTGACTATTGCCGCCGCACCACTATTAATTATGAACCATGCAAGAGATGTGATTTTTTGCATCTTTTCTTGTACATTTTTTTTTGTGATGTAACTACAAACTTACGGTTTTCGTATGTTTTCGTTACTTGCTATGTGCTAACATGCTTCTTGCCAAATTTCATGATTCCTGGTCCATGAAAAGTAACCTGTACACATTTTGATTCCCTACTGAGTGGGTGTCCAAATATGTGACGTATATTTTGATAGCGTCGGCTAGTACTGGTAGTGATTGATATCAATTTCAACTTGATACCTTCACGTGTTCCTGAGAAAAAGGGTCTAAAAGAGAAAAAATAAAAATAGGCGTACAGACCGTCTGCCTGTCAGACAGACTGACAACAAAGAGATCCTAAAAAGCTATTTTTTACCTTTGTTTGGAACGGAACCCTAAAAATGCCAAAAAACACATCTCTTATACTGGATTTCGTTTCATTTAACAAAAACCCAAATGGCATTCTAAAGTAGTTTTGAAAAAAGATAAAACTCCACAAAAAATATCAGTGCAAGAGTTATAGGATTTTTTCCTCTTGTTTATTTTCTGCGATGATTATAATATCGTAAAACTAATTCTTTAGCCTTAAAATCACCATGGAGGCGGAATTTCGTAGGTTTTTGGGCCACCAAAAGTTGTCCTTCCCACTTTCGAGGTCGCATACTTAGCTTTGGCATACCCACACGATAGCAAACGATCCTAGATTAAAAAAAACTTTTGCAGAAAGCTGAATCACTTTTGGATCTTCTTTATATTGGGCTATTTATCTTATCTATGACGAGTATACCCGTTGACGGGGCCACACCTCATCCAAAGGTATCATGCGACACAAGTTTTAATACTTTATTAATTTGTTTGTCTGTAAAACATACAATGACGACAATGTATTGAACATTCAACCACCCACCTAGTCACACATTTGCGTTTATACTTACTACTGGCATGATGCAACAAGGTATCTACAAAACTTACTATAATATATGTATCACTTACAAATGTGGTTGAATGATTTACCTCCGATTTCTAAATTGAGAATTTCAATAATGAAATACTTAAGTATAGTTCTGTCTCTGCAGATGTCACACAAAAGAACGGGACATAACTATACTTAACACGCTCAGCGCCAGTATATCTTTAATGATACACCATAGGGTGGTTTCTCACAAGCCAGTGTATACCTATAATTTTTTTGTATTTTTTTAAGAAAATCCCCATATTTTCTCTATTTTTTTAAGATATTTACACCCCGAAACACAAGCACATTCTCCAGGGCCAATGCTTTTGAACGCGCTACTAAAATGTATGAAACGGTGTATATTGTGGGATACACCGGCCGCCGAAGTCGGGCAGTGTGGTGTATCATTAAGGATACACTGGCCTGTGACAAAAGCACCCTATGGTGTATCATTAAAGATACACTGGCGCTGAGCGTGTTAAGTATGAACTTATTGCGCTTCTCAATTCAGAAACTGGCGCTTACCCTTCTGCGAGTGCGAAGAGTTGATGATGATATGATCCTGTCTCATTTGGGTCTCAGAGACATTGCTCTTATCCTTAGTTCAGATGTTTTTCTGGCGTGCCATCTTTAGCTCTGTATTTGCTTCAAAAAGACATTAAGTGACAAATTACATCATTAAACAATTGTAGGTCACAACATACAATAATAAATTTGTTAATTTAAGTACGAAAAGTATGTTACCTTAACCGAGTCTTTAGTTATTTGATTTCATTTTACTTTGTCGCTTGCCTTGAGTAAAATTATATAACTTTGAATTAGGTATATGAAAAATAATATAATCTGAGTTTAACGTAAATAAGCATGCTTGTTAACAGCCGACCGACCAACATTCAGGAAGGACATTTAATCTTAACACCCTTATTAACATGACTGAAATACCTACTAATATTCTATTACAAATAAAGTTACGGTCTCGTCCGTAGATGTTTAAGTTTTTTTTAACATGGTTTAATAAAAATAAGGCCTTGATCCTGGAACGGTTTTGCCAAAATAAGAATGTGTGTAAAGTATAACGGAAAAGATATAAACTTCTATGCCACACATGGGCTAAATGCCGTAATGGTTTACCGATCATAGTTGCTAACTTTAGGTAATGCTGCAATACTTCCACAAACATATGGAGGCAATGTTCACAGTCAGTCAATTTCCTGTGTACAACTTGACATTCCACGCGCCATATCGCTCTACATTCAGGCCCAATAAAGTGTCTACTGCTACTATACATGGTAAATATTTATTAAAATGCAAATGACTTTCCAACATAACATTACATAAAATAGCGTCACGCCTTTTCCCATACGAGGTGGCAGAAGCACAATTGTGCCCACTTTGATTCAATACTCCATTTTGCGTGACAGGGGGCTAGCCCATCGCCGCAACTATGGAGTAATGAACGTTGTAATTTTTTCCCATCACCGTTAGAACGACCGTATAATGTACTTAAGATAAATCAATTATCATTGGTACATGGTCAGGAATCGAACCTGCATCTCCTGTATGAGAAGCTAGCGTGAAACCCATTAGACCAATGAGCCCGCCTTGCCCTGCATTTTTATGTGATAATTTAGTCATCTTACAAAGTCTGTATATATTAAGATAAGGAGTTTGCAGGACACTGCTCTGCTACTGATTTAAAAAACTTTTGTCTTACTGAATACTTACTCACTAAAACTACTTGCTCACGACGTGAGTAACTTATCTACTAATCCAACAAGCCCAAAGGAAAACACTATTTAATAAAATCTTGCGTCAGAAGTAATATCAAGATTCTTCGGAGTTGGCAGCCGGAAATCGGAGTAGTCAGCTTGTGTCATTCATCCGTTTGACGACAACACTCCGGTCTACGGCAGTACCTCAAGCAGAAATAATAACCAGGGTGAAAAAGTGCTCGAGTTCAGATAAAGTGAACTTATCTCATACTTAAACTGCTCTGAATTTTTATAGTGATCTTAAAAGATGTTGGTGGTGTATCTAAGTAGTCATACTATCAGTGTACTAAATAAGTGCAAAGGATATTCAAAACACTTCAAAACACTTACAACAAAAAAGTTTTCCTAACTTTATCTTAGACCGAGCATTGACTAGGCGTGTAGATGGACGTCTAATTAGAAACATGAAATGATCTGGGCCTTACGGTTAAAAATTAAAAAGTAAAAAGTCATAGTCTATGGTTATGTATTTTTGGCGCCATTAATGAATAATTTTTCATTGCGTATTGAATTATATTGGTCTCATTTATTATAGAAAATGGGTAAATGGGTAAGTTGTGACCCCAATACCAGAAAGATTATAGTTGGTTTACATTCGAGACATAATTGGACGTACAAGAAGATCGCAGGACATATTGGGTGTTCCTTAAAAATGGTATACAATGCTATTAGTCATTTTAAATAACATGAAACAACAAATAATGTCCCATGAAAACTTCACCCACGGAAGACTACACTACGCGAGGACAGGATGATGGGGCGTTTGGCTGAACTTAACCCTTTCAACGGGTCAAAGGACTTAAAACAATAACTTTTCGGCGAAAATAACCCACGCCAAGTATCCGCAAGACTTGTCCGCAGGAGATTAGTGAAAAATTCGGTTTGCCGAAAAGTACCGCTTCTCCCCAAGAGGCATAAGGAAGCCTGTTTGGCTTTTGCCAGAAAGTACCGCGATTGGACCGATCAAGACTGGGAAAAAGTACTTTTTTCGGAAGAAAAGAAGATTACTATGATACATTCGGATGGCAAACGATATGTTCGTCGCCCTGTCAACAAGCCATTTGACCCTAAGTTCACAAAAAAAACAGTTAAACGTGGTGGTGGAAACATCAAAGTATGGGGTTGCTTTTCTGGATTCGGGATTGGTCACGTGAGAAAGATTAAAGACATGCTGGATCAGCACCAATACAAAAAATATTAGAACAGATCATGATTCCTTATTTTGATGAACATTTACCGGTGACATGTATCTTCCAGCAAGACAATGATCCGAAGCATACCGCAAACAGCGTGAAGGCCTTTATCATAGAACAATCATTGTCAGTATTAAACTGGTCCGCAACTAGTCCGGATATTAATCCGATTGAAAATTTATGGCACATTGTGAAGAAGAAGGTGTCAGATACACGCTACAGCAATGAGGGTGCACTTTATGACGCATTAAGCGATTTGGCAATTTCACAAACTTATTTGGTTCCTTTTCAGGGTTCCGTACCCGAAGGGTGCCAAACGGGACCCTATTACTAAGCCTCCATTGTCCGTCTGTCTGTCCGTCCGTCCGTCACCGGGCTCTATCGGATAAACCGAAATACGGAGAGAGCTGAAATTTTCACAGAATGTGCATTTCTGTAGCCGCAACAGCAACAAATAATAAAAAATACCGAATTTCAAGAACTAAAAGAAGAAGTTATTGGTATGGCCATTTTCTTAGCCATTTTGTTTTATTTGTTTATCGGTGAAAAATGGACAAAGAGTTCGTTAACCTGAGTACATAGTTTAATACTTACCTACTACATACACAAAACTATTTTTCAATGTTTCGATGTACGGCCTTGAATGTAGTCCTACCTATTATTTAATATTTTATTATTAAAAATTAAATAGGTATATGTACTCGTACAAAAGATTGTCGTTTTACGTTTTTCCGTGTACAATGGTACGGAACCCTTCATGTGCGGGTCCGATGTCCTAATCGCACTTGACCGGTTTTATTACACTCGATCTGCTATATTTGAGAAGCAAAGCAACAAATATCTAAAGGTACTGCAACAACGAAATATTGATTTCATAAATTGGATGACTAGTAGGACAGGGCTTGCAAAATGTTCCTCTGAACACACAATATGATAAATGATTGCATTCACTGTACAACATTCCTGTTTTATCTAGGTATTCTAGGTTCCTATTGAATGTTGTGTAGGCTTAAATTGGTAGGCCTAGTATAAAAGCTGTATAAGATAAGCAAATTGCGCTTAAATGTGTTTTAGCTGAATTATTCAAACGCTCCTGGAGACCTAAATTGGATTGAGTGAGTACCTATTCGTGTGAGTTGAACCTTGAATGACATTTACATTTATAAATTTCGAAGCAGAAGTTGATTAATGTTTCATTTATTAATATATCACCTGCTCGTCAATTTGCGCGTAATGGTGGAGGCTGTGCCTCCAAGCCAGTGGTACAGAATTCTTATCCCAACCGAAGAGAAGAAAATAAATTCAAAATTCAAAAAGAGTTATTTCCATAATAAACACATAGGTTATATTTGGATAATGTCAAATCATAAAATAACACATATATAAGGTATAAGGAAATATAGAACTCCATTCAAATTGCGTCACCTCAATGTTTTCGATGCTGGAGTCAAAGAGGCGACTAGAAACCTCCAGCTTTATAAGTAATTTTTTACAGAATTGGAGCAAACACCTTCCCCAGCTTTCTTGTCTTCTACATAATGTGATATTTTGTAGTAAGCCTTTTTACATAAGTGTTTTTAAAAACATTTTTAAATTTATTTACAGACAATTCTTGTAACTCAGTAGGGATTGTTGTAAAAGCGAATACATCATCAGTTATCGCTTTAGTAGCAACAGTCAGTAGGTATTGTTTTGAAGTTAAAAGTATCTTTAAAGCCTATTTATCACTGGACTTGACTAGATATGCAGGTTTGAATATAACTTCGATATCACGTTGATATTTGCCCCAGTTTCTATAGGAGTAATGCCCTGCTGTCTGCTGTCTGATGATGCGATACGAAGGAATCACAAACAGAATCTGCCATCTTAACAGTGCACTTATTATGTCTCCATGGAGACCTTTTAGTATCTATTATAAGGTAGATTTTTAAATGAGCCGGGGCGATGGATGTTCGTAAAATGTTATCTCGGGGTTATTACGTACTGTTTTTGTCTGTTGTTTATCAGTCGGAGATAATTTTGTTTGATTGCCGATGCAGTCGTCGCAGCGGTGAGTTGGGCAACGTTGTAATATAACTTAGCTAGTACAACCTTCCTGCACTCGAGTATTAAAATCGAAATGGAACTTTATGAATTCGCACTAATCAACTTATATCGATGTAATGTTGTAATTCTGCAAAGTTTGGTTACTATGTGAAATATTTTGTCAGGCACGAACTTTTACAACTTCATTGGTTTATTGCTCTTGCCGTAATACATACTAAGAAGCAAATACTTACTCTGTTACTCATTATTTTGCCAATCCTTCCTAGAATTAACATAAGCATTACTACTATATAAGCATTTCACAGGACTTGACTTTTCTTTTCTGTTGACCTCTCTAGTCACGTCAAACTTTTAATTGTTTTTTTTCTTCTGTATTTGGCTGAAAGCCACCTTAGGTCATGCCAATCAAGATATGGGATTGTCTATAGTTGATTTCACCTGCAACGTCGAAATCATCGGATTGAAATTGAACCCTATTGTCTAGTGTTCAGCGTGGCTACAACATTGTACGAGATATCGTTTTATATATTAGTATGAATGTAGTAGTTACGATCGATTATCTTGTTCACGACCGACGCGCACTACGATCGCTATTACCAAACAGCTGACATATGAACGTGTATGAGGTTGTCGCGATTACTATGCCGTTACGTGTTAGTTTTGAGAGTTGCCCCAAGTTACTCTCAAAAGGTTTTGTTTTGTTTCCATTTCTTGAGATCCTTGAACTAGGGTATATATCTGTCACCGTAAGATTGTCAAAACCTTTAGTTGATAAACTAAAGAACGGAAAAACTCTTTAAGCGACAAGCGACAGTGTTATCAAGGTTTTGTGGACATAATACAAATATAAACATAGAGTCACGCCTATTCCCGTGAGGAACGGCTCGTGCATGTTTTTGGCCTTTTGCCCAAGTAAGATATGTACCTATGTGTGTACAGTAGAAAGTACATAAGTAATTATGGATATGTCACCGTAAGATAGTCAAAACCGTTAGTTGATCAACTTTATATAGTAAACTGTAGCGTACTGCTTACTATATGACGTGTTAGTTGATAAACTAACGGTTAAAACCGTTAGTTAAATTAAATTAAATAGTAAACTGGTTTAAGCTTGAATTGCAAACGAAATACCAGGGAAAACACTGCGGTAGCTTAGTTGAAGACTAGAGGGGGCGAAGCCCCCAATAGTCTTCGTGTTAGGTTGACAAGAAAGAACAAAAGAAACGTAAATTCTAAACCCTGTCGGTCCGGTTTACTATCTGTTGATAGTTGATCGACTAACGGTTTTGACTATCTTACGGTGTCATATCCATAATTACTTATGTACTTTCTACTGTACACACATAGGTACATATCTTACTTGGGCACAAGGCCACAAACGTGCAAGAGCCATTGCACAAGGGAATAGGCGTGATTCTATGTATTTGTATATTATGTCATACGGATACTGAGTTGTTGTCATTTTAAAGCGTCCATAAAACGTTGATAACACTGTCGCTTGTCGCTTAAAGAGCTTTTTCGTTCTTTGGGCCGCGGACATCTATATCGTCTATTCTATACGATCCATAATAGGAGTTCCGGAACACGGCCTCACACTTGTCTTAAAAAAACGAATTAGTCAGTGCCAATCTGTTAGATAGATCTGAGAAATTTATGATCTGAAAAAATCTGAATGTGTGGAGAATCCTCAGGTCTTGGATGTTTACATGTCGTTGTTTCCGGTAACCACGATACGACGTGGGGCCAGAAGCAATGTATGTGCATATATGTAAATGTTATTTCACTATAGTTTATTGCACGGTAAATAATGAGTACAAACAAATGAACACTTATGCGCAAAGGCGAGCTTACATCTAAAAGAGATTTCTTCCAGCAAACCTATTCAGCAAAGGAGTAAGTAGTAAGAGCTATGCAATGCTAGTAAGAGCAGTCTAGTGCACAATAAATAAAATAACTACCTACTTACTAATAATATATAATATAAGTATAATATAAGCTATATATCTGGCCATTCTATCAAGGGTCAGTTCATTCTCTACTACAACAAGATACCTCTGAAGATTTCGAAATTTCCATTTGAGGAATTTAAAAAGCATGTTAAAGCTACTTTGTCGAAAAAGGGATATCAAACAAAAATAATAATAATAATAAAAGTCATATAATACATTATAGTACATACATATATCAAGGTATAATATATACATAATACTTGTTATGTTATGTTGTTTTGCCAGAGGCAATTATAAGGAGAGCGACATCTTCGGGAGTAAAGTAAAAGGCTTGAGGTGCGCGCAAATACGAGACTACTTTATTAAAGGATATACTAAGCTTATATACAACTTACTACAAAACTACGTGATGAATATAAATATACCTTATCTGTGACGGTCGTCAACTTATCTTAACATAACGTGGAAATATGACTAACATAGTCGACCGGCACAGTTGTTAAAAAGTATTTGAATTAAATAAGTTATTCAAATTCTGAATTCGAAAAGGCATTCCGCCGTGCGAGGCTAGCCTTAGCGTAACAATACAATGAAGGCATCGCAGAGAGCGTACTTGTAGTCACAATGACACGATGATGACAATGGCATGTGGATATACATCTACTTAATTGTTACATGATTGTACAGGGTGTCCGAAAATTCGATACACATATTGTTGAGGGGTTGAAGTAGTACCTATTTCTAGCAAATTTAACCCTTTAACCTACGGGATATTATCCTAAACTTAAAAAGTTTTCGAGTAATTTAGTTTTTTTTTCCCCCAGTAATGCCTAATTATGTACAGTTACATACACTAGTTTTTCTACACTCATATCATAAACTCTCTTTGATGTGTTCAGGAACCGTTTGTTCGACCGGCATTGTGGCATTGATCATTGCTCTGCACTTGTTTAGCTTGTTCTGTAGTACCATCTTCACCGACAAACTAGGGCCGGCACGCAGGTGGGCGTCGCGTTCGAAATTTGAATGTCATAATATGTCGAAACATTGATACATTATGGTCATAATTCATAATATTCTGATAAGAAAAGACTTTTTATTATGTAGTATATCATTATGCTGGTCGTAACGTGCGGTTTTTGGACGCAGTAAAGAGGGTTTGTGATACGTGTGTGTAAATAACTTTTTTGCAGTGAGCCCAACAACTCACGTAAAAAGAAAACGTTAACTAATTCTCAATTTTAAAACAGAGATATTGTAAAAAAATACCTATGTTAATGAGCGTAAACATTAATTAAAAAAAACCGGTCAAGTGCGAGTCTAAATCGCGAACGAAGGGTTCCGTACCACCGTTCAATGGAAGCGATGGTGTGGAGTGAATAGTTTGGATTTTACACAGCAAAATATTGTTTACAAAGTTATTGGTGCGGTTACTTTCACACTCCATGTACGTAACCAGGTGCATCCATAAGTTTGTATGTGGTATTGAAAGAATTGTTGTATGGGAGCCCCCTTAAATATTTCTTTTATCCTGTTTTTTAGTATTTGTTGTTATAGCGGCAACAGAAATACATAATCTGTGAAAATTTCAACTCTCTAGCTAGCTAGGTTCTTGAGATACAGCCTGGTGACAGACGGACGGACGGACGGACGGACGGACAGCGAAGTCTTAGTAATAGGGTCCCGTTTGGAACCCTTCGGGTACGGAACCCTAAAAACATTCTTGTTGTATTGGCTATCCAACATGGTAAATTGTTTTAAACAAATTTTAAAACAAAACAAAAACGGTTGCATTAATTGTAATATTTTAATTTTAAGATGAAACGTTCATTAATTCAGATACAAAAATAATAATAAAAACTGGTCAAGTGCGAGTCGAACTCGCGCAAGAAGGGTTCCGTACCAACATAAAATGGTAAGGATGGTGTGGAGTGAATAGTTTGGATAGCAAAATAATGTTTACAAAGTTATTGGTGCGGCTACTTTAAAACTCCATGTACGTAAAAAGGTGCATTCAAAAGTTTGTATGTGGTTTACAGATAAATAAATTATTTTATTCTGTTTTTTAGTATTTGTTGTCATAGCGGGAACAGAAATACATAACATAACATAATCTGTGAACATTTCAACTTTCTAACTATCACAGTTCATGAGATACAGCCTGGTGACTGATGGATGGACGGACGGACGGACGGAGGGACAGCGGAGTCTTAGTAGTAGGGTCCTGCTGTACCCTTTGGGTACGAAACCCTTTTTATTAGGGTTCCGTATGTATCCGATGTCAATTATTTCCATTTTGTCATGATTGTGAAGCAGGAGGTCAATTCTCCATACAAATGTGAACCTTGTTCCTAGAAGGAACATTTATAGAGTACCTATTCAAAATGAAAATATTTTTTCCTTCTAGTCGCTATAAAGTTTTCACCATACAAAAAATACTAAATTGCTACGCCTCACTAGTGCTACATGGATGGGTCTGAGACCATACATAAGTGACTCTTCTGGGGGTTATCTCTACTTACTTTGAAATAACTGCAACGGTTTTTTTTTTGTTCCAATAAAATAAGAAGCACATTAATATCTATTATGAGTTTTAAGATAACATTCTATAGAGTACATTCTGTTTTACGACTATATAATGTTTTGACGATGAACAAAACAGCTTTCAATACGAATATTTGAGTTACGTTGTGGCATAGAAATAGAACTTGTGAACCCGTCGATGTCTTTTGTATGGCATCTCATTTGTCCCATATTTTGACAGTTATTTGAAATAGCTACTTTGTTATGATAATGTTACTTTGAAATAATTGCAACAGTTTTTTTGTTCCAAATTTTGTGTAAAATAATGTACCATGTAGAAGAGCTGATAAAATAAGGACCTTTTTTTTGTAACAATGTGTATGTGTGTTCAGTTCTCTAAAGTTTATTTGACAAAATCGCTTTTATAAAATTGATAATTAGTAAAAGATTTGAGTTTGTAGGGACATGCTTATGTCGCAGCTGCTACGAAAAATGATGACTTTAGCAAGGAACTGCCAAGCGAGTGATGAAACAGTTCATAGATTATGGATGGCACGACTACCGACGCCTGTAAGAGCGGTGTTGACAGCGAGTCAAGATCAGACATTGGAGAACCTGGGGACAATTGCAGATAAGGTAGTGGAAAACATAACGAGTGTGAACGAGGTAGCGTCGGTAAGCAGCGGTGCAGCAAACTTCGCGATGCAAGAGATGATGACAGCTATGAACAAATTGGTCCTGGAGGTAGCTTCTCTGCGCGGCGAGATACGTGGCAGGTCACAAGCAAGGTACTAGAGTAGGGGCAGATCAGCGTCAAGGGGCAGATCGCCATCACCTAACAGAACTCCAGAGAGTCCGGACTGGCTCTGTCGGTACCATTTCCGATTTAGATCAAGAGCGACTAGATGTGAGAAACCCTGCGCATGGAAACAACCGGCGGAAAACTAGAAGCAACGGCCTCAGGAGACGTAGGAAATACCGTGCTGCGAGAAAATCGTCTCTGTGTGTACGATCGTAAAAACGCGTTGCGGTGGTTAGTGGATACTGGTGCGAACATTTCAGTTATTCCAAAATCAAAAGTGAACAAACATTTGCGACGTGGAAATGTATCTTATAAACTATATGCGGCAAACGGTTCGGAGATACAAACCTACGGAACTGTGACTTTAGAATTAAATTTAAGATTAAGAAGAGCATTGAAATGGGTGTTTGTAATTGCCAATGTAAGCAAACCAATCTTGGGAGCAGATTTTTTAGAGCATTATAAGCTGTTAGTTGATGTAAGTGGGAAATGTTTGCGAGATAAAATTACTGACTTAAAAACAATAGGAATTTTGGTTGATGATGGGGCTACTACAGTGAGCACTTTCGATGGCGGAAACCCCTGTAGCGAAATTTTGGCTAGATACCCAGACATAACCAGGCCTTTTAACCTGAAATATGATACTAAACACGGGGTACACCATTACATTGATACAAAGGGCCCACCTGTTCATGCAAAGGCGAGACGTTTACCCCCAGATAGGTATGACAAGGTCAGGGAGGAATTTAGGAATATGCAAGAATTAGGTATTTGCCGTCCATCGAAGAGCGAATGGGCAAGCCCGCTTCACGTTGTGCCCAAGAAAGATGGGCAAATCCGACCCTGTGGTGACTACAGGCAGCTGAACGCGGCGACCAAGCCGGACCGTTACCCGTTACCGTAAAGATAAAAAAAAAAAAAAAAAAAAAAAATACGAGGGCTGGATTTGTCGATTTGGAAATTGCAGGGTAATAACCACAGACAAAGGCCGGCAATTCGAGAGTGATTTGTTCACAAAACTGATGCATATGTTAGGGGTAAGTAGAATCAGAACAACCCCATACCACCCCGAGAGCAACGGCATGATAGAACGCTGGCACCGTAGCCTTAAGGCGGCGTTAATGGCAAGGTTATCGCAGACCTCGTGGGTGGACGAACTTCCAACGATCCTGCTTGGGTTGAGAACAGCCATTCGTAGTGATTCAGGGATAAGTGCCGCAGAACTGGTATATGGACAGACAATCACTTTACCAGGTGAAATGTATGTACAGAGTCCTCAGAGATCGTTAGATGAACATGAGTACTTGGAAACACTGCGTAAGTCAATTGCACAGAATAGGCCCCAGCCCAGTTCACACTCGAATTCTAGAACCGTGTTTGTTCATCCGGACCTGAAATTATGTGAGTATGTATTTATTAGAAATGACGCCGTACGCAAGCCTTTACAGCCACCGTATGACGGACCGTACAAAATAGTAAGTAGAACAGACAAATATTATTCGATACAGTTGCCCAACAGAATCACGCAAGTTTCTATAGACAGGCTTAAACCGGCGTATTTAATTAGGGAAGACGAAGATACATTAGGCAGAAACCCAAGGGTAGCATTGAGAGTTAGGGGACAAACAAACCAACAGACAATAGACATGCCACCCCCCTTTTCAAATTTCGAGCCAGCGGCAGATTTAGTACCCGCCAGCGAAAAGTGCACACGTAGCGGCCGCGTCGTCAAGCGACCCGTGCGCTTCATTAATTGAGCACACGCAATAGGTATAAGTTTTGAATAGAAAATAATATAGTTTAAATACGGATTTTGTCAGATGTTAAATGACGGATGTTGTTGTAAGAAAAATGTTTACCTCAGCGGTCAGCACCATTAATTAGAATAGTCAATAGTTTAAATATAGCTGTGCGAGAGTAAATCGTCATTATTACCGCAATATTGATAAGAGTTACTTATCGGGCCCATAGCGCATCAATTGTATCGAGTTAACAAAATTGCTATTTTTTGGAACACAATGGGTGGAAATCAAAGCAAGCACGAGGAAATACTCATTGCGCAAAACGGAGCTAATAACGCGAGTCCGCGCATCACAGAGGTAGAAACAAAAGTTAATAGTAATTTTGTGATGTTGATGGTGCTGACAGTGGCTGTAGTGCTTATGTATTTGTATGTGGCCTTCAGACTTTACAAGAATCATCTAAGAAAATTGTTTAGAAAGGACATGAATGCAGCATCCCAAAGTGTGTAGCGATTACGAAGTAGTCTCGTAAGTTTTTTTTTCTATTGATTGTATTTGCAAAGTATTGTATTGTATTGTATTGCAATGTATTGAATTTCAAGTCGGGCATTGAAACACATGTACCGCATATGTATGTATCGTTGGCTTGGGGACACAAAAATGAATAGGTGTACGTTTATTTTTGTGTCACACAAGTTAATATGGAATGTACTAAAGTATTTTATGTTAGACTTAAGTGGGTTATCCTCAGTTCAGTTTTGTATAACTACAGTATTTCGTCCCAAGTAAGTTTGATAACGTATTGATTGATATACAACTTATGTGTAATTGTTGGAATGAGTATCAACGTAGGACTTTCGTGGGATTGTGTACTTAGTATGACGCCAAGGAGGTACTCATTCCAACAAGTTTTAACTAACGTATTTAATTGCAAGTGTAATTTCTAATCTTTGAATTAGAAAGGAATACATGTAGACAATGTTTTGTTAAACGGATGTAGGCATAAGCATTGTTATAAATAACAAATGAAACACGATATATATTAACAGAAGGTATATTTCATCATTCAGAATCAGAATACAGTTTTGCATTAGTGTTTATCATTGCAGCGTTGCTCAGAACTTAGAGTCAGCAGAATCATTACAGATAGTATCAGGTATTTTTGCATTGTATTGGACGTTTCAAAGTACAGTCAGTCAAGTAAGTTTTTGCATAATGTTTTGTAATTGTTAAAAATTTCAAGTAAAATTTTTGTTTTTTAAGAGGGGGATGAGTGTAGGGACATGCTTATGTCAGCAATATGTAACAGTGGTAGCGAGTGCGCTCTGCTTGCGAGTTAGTCGTTCCGTAATCGCGTTCTAAGTAACTTGTCTCTTCTGTGTTATCCCAGGTGTACCGTGTAAAGCTGAACTGTAATAAAGGATCTATACTAAAGACTAAGTGAATATTATTGACACTCCTAAAAGTTAATGACCCAACTGCATCAAAATTAAAAGTGACTTTAAAATATTAAGCTACTCCTCAAAATTCATGATACATCAGGTAATAAGAGACAGCCATAGAGCTAAATTAATTTAAATTTTTCGTAATTAAAAACTTTTATGTCAAATTTTTGAAAAAAATAAAAAAATTCTAACACATTTATTTATTTTCGGATAGGGTATTATATGATTAAACTTACGGAAAATGGGCTCTACTTTACCCCCTCACAACATATGTATCTAATTACCGTACACGCTGTATTACTGAGTCCATAAGAAAAACTTGTAATATGATTTACAAAATTAACATTATTTCTTGATAGAAACAAAAAAATCGCAAAAGAAATCCATGAATACTCTTGATGAAATTAGCATAAGGTTACAAGGGGTCTATAAACTCAATAAAGTAGCTTTTTCAAATAACAATATGGGACAAACTACAAAATATGGGACAAATTAGATGTGATATAAAAGACATCGACGGGTTCACAAGTTCTATTTGTATGCAACAATGTAACTCAAATATTCGTATTTGTGTTCATCTTCAATAAGATACAACATACATTGCTTCTGGCCCCACACTAGGATACCTTGTGTCGTGGGAACCAGAAACAGCGAAGTCACACACTTATAAACATCCAAGACCTGGGCTTTTTTACCGCTATCCAGGAATCGAACCCAGGACCTCTCGCATGGTAGGCAGTGCCACAACCGCTGCACCTCGGAGGTCGTCATAAACGAATGTACTCTGTAGAGAGTCATCCAAAGTATCCTAAAATTAATAATAGATATTAATGCGATTTCTGCGCGCGCGATTTAATGTGTTGCTTATTTCTTCTTATTTTACTGTCAAACTTAATTGAAGCAGTAAATTTGAATTTCGTATTTTATGCATGCATTGCCTCATTGATCTAGAACGGCAGTCTTACTGGTTATAATAAAACACTTATACATGCAAGCTTTAGCAACGTATGTAAGTAATTGCCCTAAACCCTTCGATTAAATTGATATACTCGTTGCCGTTTCTCAACGAAATGCAGAGACAGTTTTAATTGATACCGAAATTGATATCGCTATTACAATTTTAATAGGACTGAGTACTATACTTAATAGATATCGAATTACCTATACAAGGTGACATTTACTTCGCTGACCATATTTTGAAGAATTTGGGGGAAGATAATGATGATAGTACTCATCGTTATCTTCCCCCAAGAAACATATGGTCGCAAATGGAAAAAAAAATTGTCCCTCAGTACATTGACCCGATCAGCTGATTACAAGTTACCATGGGGAACCCAATTATTTTTCCGTTTGCGTCCATATGTTTCTTGGGGAAAGTTATTCATAATGACGGGTACTATTATTCCCTTAAATATGGTCAGCTGATTAAATGTCATCTTGTATAGAAGATCTACTATAGTATGTAGCTTAGTAAATGAGTGCTCCAAGGGGGGTGTAGAGAGTACTGACAAAAACGACGAGTCATGGAAACTTTTATTATGCTATATAATGATTTATTGTACTAAATAATACTGAGACCCGTCTCATCTCAGCGTTGCTGAGCACATATTAGCACTATGACGCTGTAAGGGCCTTACCACATAAAAATAAACTACTGTTCAACACTTGTTTAAAAATAAAAACGTATGGGATTAGACATTTGTTTTGAGGTTAAACGTTGTTAAATATTTTTTGTGGTAATTAGGTAAGAATCTATTTTCTGCTTTGTATAATGTGTGTTAATAAAGTCATTTCAGTTTCAATAACAAAATAAACTGATAAAAAATTCAACAACTTTGATTCTTTACACTTTTTACCTATTAACAATCGTTGTCTAGATTTATGAGTGAGGAAGCTTTTCAACGATAGGTAACAAATTAGCGTATGAATTGAAAAGCAATTTAACTCTATAATATTGTTTCGGACACTTTTTCCTTAGATGTAAAAAAGCGGTCAAGTGCGAGTCTAAATCGCGCACGAAGGGTTCCGTACCACCGTTCAATGGAAGCGATGGTGTGGAGTGAATAGTTTGGATTTTACACAGCAAAATATTGTTTACAAAGTTATTTGTGCGGTTACTTTCACACTCCATCTACGTAACCAGGTGCATCCATAAGTTTGTATGTGGTATTGAAAGAATTGTTGTATGGGAGCCCCCTTAAATATTTCTTTTATCCTGTTTTTTAGTATTTGTTGTTATAGCGAACAACAGAAATACATAATCTGTGAAAATTTCAATTCTCTAGCTAGCTAGGTTCTTGAGATACAGCCTGGTGACAGACGGACGGACAGCGAAGTCTTAGTAATAGGGTTCCGTTCTTACCCGTTGGGTACGGAACCCTAAAAAGCGGTGTATGACAAAAAACGTGAGGTTTTTCAAAAACATCTTTGGAAATGTTTTTTGGAGCTGATATTTCACCTCAGAGTAGACAGTATTTTTAGAATGTTTGTCTCCTAACAAGTCCAAACAAAGTTACCAAGTCAAACTTTCCGCTTTCGGGATTTCCATCTAGAATCATTCGTTTCCTAAATTAAAGCTAAAACAGTGTAGATGATATTTTTGAAAAGCTCTATCGGCAAAATGATGAACCTTCTGTTATGATGCTATTTTCTCAAATGTTTTGTTAATTTATTTATTTGTTTGTATCTTGGTGTATTATGATAATTGCCTAAATGTTATTTTCCGTTCTATTTTAAAAAAAAAGTTATTTCATGACTACTGAAAGGAAATAAATTTAAAATTTACAGAAACATTTTTTAAGTTAAATAAGATAAATTGACAGCACACGTCAGGTACACTTTTACCGACGTTATGGTATAACACGTTATGTCTGTAAAAAACGACATGGCATGAAGCGCCATCTGTTGACATTTGACAGAACCATAACAAAACAAGCCAACAATGTTTTTTTAAGTCCTGGCCAGAAATGTTATTAACGTCCTGATTACCAATCCTTATTTTGGGGCCTCATTACAGACCATCTTTTGCCACATTTCCGAGCAGTGGGCTTGAAATAGTAGATTTCCTACGAGTTCGCAAAGACTTATATTTACGAACCGAGAAGCTTACGGCATGAGTCGAAGGCGAGGGTCGTAACAAGGTTCGTAAAGAAGTCTTTTCGAAGGAGTTACGAATAGAATTTTTCCGCCAGAGAGCCCAAAATCAAGCGGCGAAGGTGCTATTTTGAGGTTAGAAGGCGGATAAAATAATTTCATTCTTATCAACATTGCACCTTAAGTTAATAGGTAGGCGTAGTTGTTAGACCGAGATAAATAATGATTTCTAATACTAGGGCCCGGACGCACGGCCAAAAGTATGACAGGCACTCAGAGACTCAGATGCACAACCGACAAATCAAAGTTTCACGGGCACTCAAAGTCTTGCTGTGTCTGTCTTTCACTAGGGAAGTGACAAGGTAAGTATGACATGACATTTTAAGCGGAACTTTATATGAGCAGCAGTTTGCATTCGGTCAAGAGTCATACCGGCGACGTCTCTCGTTAGGGATTTTACTTTTAAGGCGCGTGTATAGGTAAAATTAGCAATACCTTAAATTGCTCTTTAATATAGAGCAGTGTATTCGGCCTTAAGTGGTTGCACTCCCTTGTAATCTCTTAAGAGCACTCAACATGGATATTAATCAAACGAGTTATTAACATAAAGACACCTGACAAGATTTGGATTTAATTGCTGTAATCTCACTTGCTCAATGTTGCTCAATTGACTGGAAAATGTGTATCAACATCGATATCTGAAGATATGTTGTTATAGCAGCCTCAAAACATATTTAAGTGTCGATAATATAATGTTTAGTTTAAAGTTCGTAAACTCATTGTTGCCAGCGATGTGCAAATTTACATTCGTTAGCATCACATCGATGCTTTATTTTATTTTAAGACAAAAGACAAAGACACAAATGTTTATTTGTTCATCATTGTTTGTAACTAGGTTTAATATTATTCACAGTGTTTCAAATGATGGTACCCAGTAGTACTGGGTGCACAAATATTAACCTTATTATATAACATCTTAAATCTAAATTTAATCTAAACATATTTAGAGTAGTGGACATATTTACAACTTAATCAGTATCAGTATAAGTATTTTATTATAGTTTTATTTTATGACTCTCTAGATATACTGACATTACGATGCTACACCGCTTCACAAACTTCACAAACCGTGGGAGAACTTCACGAGAAAGAAACGGCAAGAAAACTCAATCCAGACCATTTACTTCGACGCGGATTTGTTGAGTAATCAGTTATTTGTCATTAAAGTATTCATTGATTTCATAGTACATTTTTTGTTTTAAGATTTCAGTAACGTTTAGAAAAAAATGTAAATCCAAAGTTTTTATAGCATGTGGTAATAGGTTAAATATTTTTATCTTCACACGTATCATAAAGCCTCTTTACTGCGTACAAAAACCGCACGTTACGATCAGCATAATGTTAAACTACTTGGTAAAAACTCATTTCTTATCTGAAAAACTACACATTATGACCATAATGTGTAATTTTTCTACATATTATGACATTCAAATTTCGAACGCCGACGCCCGCCCGCGTGCCGCCCCTAGTTTGTCTGTGAAGTTGGTACTACAGAACAAACACGCGGTTACTGAACACATCAAAGAGAGCTTATGATATGTTTGTAAATAAACTAGTGTATGTACTGTAAACTGTACACAATTAGGCATTAAAACTCTCGAGTGATATTATTATGAAACTCGCCTTCGGCTCGTTTCATAAACCCACTCTCGAGTGTTAATGCCCTCCATTATGTAGCAGTCACTTATACTACTATTATGGCAACATTGAAAACGCTATTTCAATATAGCATGCATTTAGGAGAAGGACGAACTATATGGTTTTTATTATTTATATTTCTTGTGTGAATTGTGTTTCATTCTATAAAACGTGTATGATAGTTTTATTAAGGAACATTAAGCACTCTAGGATAAATATCAATGGAAAAGTTAGAATGTCTAATTTTTTGAAGTAGGGTAGGGTAGGGTAGCTTTTCATCTTTTCTATGCCAGCGATAGCCCTAATAGAGTTTTTCTGATTCCTTAATATTTTGCCCTATCAGTAGAATTTCCGAAAAAGATAAGACCGTAACTAAGGAAAGATAATACCGTAACTAAGGAAAGATAATACCGTAACTAAGGAAAGAATGCATATATCCGAAATGTGCAATAACACCTGCCTGAATTTATTTTGTCAAATTTCAGCATATTTTAAGAAACTATTTTGAATCATTACAATAATTTAGTCTAATTTCTTTTATTATGAATGTTTAAAATAACAGCCCTCGTGACGACACTTGATAAAGAACTATTTTTAATTTTTGAGCGGGATGTTTCTGAACGAAAAAATCATTGTCGCTCATATGACGCTATTGAACATTCAGAACAACAAAAAAGTCCAGAAAGTTGAGAAAAAAGACGGTCAAAAACAACTCTTCACTGAAAAATGATGGACCAATTACATTGTTTTAGAGTTTTTGCGTATAGCACAGGCTCCAAGTAATATCAATTGTAAAACTCATAGAAAACTTACGATGAATGCTGCTGAAATGCCAAAGTAAATGCCTCATTGTTCTACCGGAGTGGACTTGGATGCACTAGGATTGCCTTGTACTAATCTGAAGATTTCACTAAGACTTATATTAACTGAGATTTCATCATTTTATAAAACTAAAAAGTATAATATCAATATTTGTTTATCTTTTGACTGACAGCTGATTTATTGACTGACGGGAAAACTATTGACATTTGTAACATTAGCGCGTTAATGCTGCCGGTGTGCAGGCAATGTTTCTTGGGGCGGTTTATTTTTATAGATATGTATTTTGTTTCTTAAGTTTAGTTATGTCGAAGGGTTTGGCGGATTTATGGCATTGTATTTTATTGTTGGTATAGGTACTAGACCTTCTAGACTAGACTATCTCCTTCAATTTATGTACAGAATAAAGATATTGTGAAGTTGACATTTGACAGTTTTACAGGTCAGCCAACTTAAAGGTGGCGAAGGAAATTTGAGAAAAAGATGCTGTATGGGAGAAATGAAGGAGAATTTTCTAACAAGGAAGTTTTTAATGGAAATTTCAGCAGTGTATCTCATGAACCGTAATGGGTAGAGAGAGGAAAGTTTTACAGAAGGTTTATTTTATTTTATTTATTTATTATAAACGTACATGCTTTTGACATAGCAGTTAAACCAAATCGACACAAACAGACAATAAATATAAGAAAAGAATCATCAGCATACAGGATTTAGAAGAGATGTTACTTATAACACAGAAAATAAGTCGCGACCCTTGCGAATCCCGTCAAAGAACATTGAAACAGGTCCACCTCGGTTCTTTCCTGATATATCATTGAAGAAAGCGAGAACCCTCATCACCGGCGCCTCCTGTAGCATCCCCTAGCTTGCCAACGGGATGTAGAACAAACAGCTTGTGGTTCTTCGCCTCGAATAAATAATTAGGCAATTTCCAAAAACGAAGATGTCCGACAAGAGTCTGTTTTTACGTTTATTCTTCTACGGAACTCTTTGTGTGTGAGTCCGACTCGCACTTGACCGATTATTTGATATTCTGTGGATTGTGCCAGAAAATCCAAGATGAATCGAGTGCCATCTAGTGCGCGTAACTAAAACTTGGTAATATCTTATGCGCACGCGATGCATGAAGGTAACACTTTCTATTCGAGTCAAGTGATCAAAGAAGTGTAGCAGTTAAGGCATAGATGTAGTGAGTACGAAGATCACAAATATTGACATGGTACTTCCTCGTGTTATATCACGAGGAAGAATAAGGCCTTGTTTCAATATGTCCCACAAATCAGCCCTTCGTGATAGATAAATCATATAAAAAACGATTTATCCGGACATTGTGAAACAGGCCATAAAAGTCTAGAAAATCTCCCGTCGCTACAGCGTATACAGGGTGACTTTTAACGGGCTGACCTAATTTTTGGCATTCTCCATTGGCAAGCTGATCAAAATTTACTATATAAGTCACTCGCTGATAATTTTATCTGAATTTTAACTATCTCTGATCTCATTTAGAACCGAAATTATTGAAAAAAAAACATCTATTCAAAAGGTTGGGCAAAAATATGGTCTGTATTTCTGTCAAGCTGTTTTCCTCTGCAGGACCTCATTTATCAACCGATTCTCGTGAATACTTGCAGAGATTTTAAAAACTGTGTGAATTTTGTATATCATCGCCCATCATTTAACATAATGTCGTGGCATTTGCAGTATTGATTCTTAGTATCGACATATAATGCAGTAATTCTAAGTTTTCAGACAAACTAATTGAGCGAGCGAACGAAGCGGCGCCGATCAGATTGGCCAAAAATGCGTTTGCATGTCTGGATTTCCGTCAGACTGTTTTCTTCTACAGGTCGCATTTCTCAACTCCCGTGAATTTTTTGAGCAGGTTAAATTTTTATAGAGATTTTTTTGGGAACTCAGTTTTTAGATTTTTTTCAAAATGGCCGAGATATGGGGTTAAAATCTAATAAAAAACCACTACAGTCTTAACGCCGATTTGTGAAGCACATGAAATTGACATAGACTATGTAATTTTAGTGGATAGCCATTAATTTGGATTATGGATCGCCAGATGTATATTACAAAGTTACTGGTGCAGCTGCTTTCATCATGCATGTGCTGGTTACACACAATAAGTTTCCATTCATAAGTTTGTATGTTAGAAGTTTCAATTCTGGTGAAACCAACAGACTGGCGAGGTCTACAGCTCATAGAGCTCCACGAGTTAATAAAGTTTTTAATTTTGTGTCACATGATACCTTTGGGTATGGTGTAAAATAACACAACTCTCAAAAACAGATGGCTGGTGAGAGCATATCTGACAATGTATTGAAAAAAAAGTCAGACTTGTGGTTTTGAGGTGGAATTAGAGAAAAACTTATTAAACCACTGGTTTGGCGAGATTATACGACAGAGTTTATTTGCCGAGAATGACGTAACATATGGACGAGCATATTACTTAGCTGTGAGCCGGAAAACATGCACCAACCGTGGTGGAGGGCTTGGGTGACGTCAGCGTGGCGGTCATTTGTCAAGCAATGACGGTACATTGGCAGCTAGGCAAGACCGGAACTGGGGACACGTCACATCTAAGCGGCAGCGGCGGAACTCGAAAACAAAGACCGGGTTACCTGCGACGACTGCGTCCGAACGTGACTGGCTGACACGACGATTTAGCGAGCGATGACAGTGAAGAGGTAATATTCATTGACATCAATCAACGATCAGTCGGAGCCTGCATTTATGAAACCGGTGAATGTCCCACATCAGTATAAGATAAGTTCCTCTCAGCGTCAACTTGGCCCATTAACACAAACGTAACGGAACGGCGTTGCTTTCTCCGACCATAAGCCCGCAACAAACCACCAGAGGATGACAACAGTAACACCGAAAAAAATAACAGTAATCACCTCAACAAGGAGAGTAACCCTAACAACATTGACCCAACGAACCTAACAACTCTTCACCAAAATATAAACAGGCTGAAAAATAAGACATACAGGCTTGAATATGAACTGTTACTGCTAGACCCACGAACGGGTATACTTTGTGTAACTGAGCATTGGCTAAGTACCAGCGACATATCCTGTGTCAATATAATGGACCTCACGCTCGGCGCCCGCTACTGCAGACCAACGAGAGAGGGAGTAGGTGGCTACATCTACCTCAAGAACTCCGTGCTAACCATCGAGCGCCAGGAAGTGCACCAGCTAAGTGAAGAAATGAACTTTAGATAGATAGATAGATAGATAAAGCGTTTATTCAATCGTCATAATACACAAAACAGAATACAGAAAATAAAAAGTAGACATAGAATAGAAACAACAATTAAGTAGTTCAGGGTGATCGGACATATAAGATATTACAATTCAGGAAAAAAGCGTACGTTCTATCGTGGTGAGTTGTGTACGGCGACGGTGAAACGGTTTCGGCTCAGCATATGCTACAGGAAGACCTGTAGTGCTGGTACCTATTCTGTCGGAACCAGATTAATTTGGGTGTGATATTTAAGGTGTTGATTTGTCTACGTGGTTTATATTGATTAAATATATAAATATGATAAAAAGGAAAGCTTTGCGAAAGAAACTAGGGAATATTTGTGTCTAAGTGTGAGATGTGATTTGTGGGAAAAAAAAAACTTTGAGGTTTGTGCTATTGAGTGCATTGGATTAGACCTAATAGTGATATTTATTTTTAGACCGCCCAGCAGCGACATACTTTCATGGCAGAATAGACGTGCTGAGTTGTTGTGTTTGAATGCTATGCAAAACTGTGGGGTAATTACATTGGGTGACTATAATATAAACTTTTTAGTTGAGGACACTGATATTAAAAAATAATAGGACTATCTTGAAACAGAGAGGATTTAGATCACTAGTAAACGTCCCGACTAGAATGACCAAAACATCAAAATCTGGTTTAGATCATGCATACACAAACCTAAGTAAGTCGGCAATTTCGTATGTATTGGATCACATGAGTGTTATGATTATTTTAATATTTAATATTTATTCTAGTAAAAACAAGACCGTCACAAAGCGTTTATATTCAGAGTATAATATAGCTAACTTCACCCATAGCCTAGACACATATGATTGGAACAGCCTGTTAAATAAGTCTCCATGTCCGAGCACAATCTTTGAATTGGTTAACTTACCATTGAAAAAATACCGGTTCGGAACCATTTAAACACGTGGATTGATGAGCACGTCTGAAGCGCACGGTTACGACTACGTAGCTTAAAAGGAATAATAAGTAATGCCCAGCAACTCGGTCATGACTTCGAGCCACAAATGCACCTATTTTGTCCTCGAGGACCAACCTTAACCAGGCTATCCGAAAGGCACGCAGAAACCACATTAATAAATCTGTTTCAAATAGTTATACAAATATGTACAAAAGTATATGGCGTGTCATTTCTGAGGAAACTTGCAGGGATCGTAGTGGCAATAGTGCACTCTCGATGTACTCATTAGCAAATCAGCTGGTGACTATGACCGACAGGCCGTCACCGCCGCCACCGCCGAGCTCGATAGGTTTTTCGTCGACGCTAACATAAACAACGCGAAACCGGTTCCTAATAATGCAATGAGTTATCTTGGATCATCCACTGCTTTGTTGATAATGCCATCTTAACATTCCATTGGGAGAAATAATAAAAACGTTTAAAAACATTAAGCGAAAACAGTCGAACGATTTAAACGACAAGTCTACTTTTTGATTATACTGCCCCATGTGTCATATCATTGCTGGGATACCTGATTAACCAATGCGTATTTCAGGGCGTATACCCTGATATACTAAAAAGAGTAAAAGTGCAAGCGATTTATAAGGGAAAAGGTGAAATGCACTTAAAATATTATCGCCGGATTTCGATGATACCATCTGTCTCCAAGGCATTTGAGTGCGATACTGGGTGAAAGGATGATGTGATATGTAATTAAAAACGAGCTTCTTAACAAGCAACAATATGCATACCATCCTGCAACATCCTCCACGGACGCGACTCGAGAAGTGGTGAGTAGGGTCATGACCCACCTGGAGGCCCGGCGCCAGGTCGCCCCTTTATTCTGCGACCTGTCGAGGGCATTTGATTCAGTCGATCACTCTCTCCTACTACAGAAGCTCAATAACTACGGCGTCGAGGGATGTTTCCACCAAACAGTGGAATCATTCCTTAAAGATCGCAAGCAGAGTACTTTCGTCCGCGATGAACCATCGGAACTGAAACTGATTGGAGATAGTGCGGTACCGCAAGGATCAGTCATGGGTAATGACCTATTGTAAATCCTGGTCAATGACGACAAAGCAGCCTCTGGCGATACAAAGTACGTGATGTTTGTGGACGACACTTGCGTCATAGTATCGGCTGACAACTACTTCATTCTAAAGGACAAACTCATTTAATGTCTCAAATAGCTGACTGGTTCGCAGCAAATGGGATACTACTCAACTTTGAAAAAACAAACCATTTCCAACTGCGAACGAAAAGACCCCTCCAGCTAAATGTCATGTGCAACAACGTGCCTGTCTCGCAAGTTTAACAGGTGAAATACCTGGGCTTCGTAATTGACTCTGCACTGACCTGGTCCCCGCACATCGACGCCATGTCACAGAATGCTCAATAGTACTACGGCTATGTGTTCCTGGCTATCATCAGCCTACCATGCTCTGCGTAGACTTGCCCCGGGCCTGACATTAGATAACATTAAACTAGCCTATTACAGTTATTTCAACTCCATATAGAACTATGTGATTGACCTCTGGGCAACCGTAGCAGAGATAGGGCTCTAAACATGCAAAAACGAGCAGTCAGAATCATTGCAGGCAAACCGAAAGATTTGCCGGCACAGCAACTTTTCAGAGAACTCATTTATGTACATACTTGAGGTAGCTAGGTATGCATGACGCAATCTGAGCATGTTTCCGAAAAACTCTTACCACCGTAGTGTGAGGACACGGCAACGAGATAATCTGTACATACCTGAGAGATACATCAGACAGGTGCAAGTGCAAGTGATGGCCCTAAAATATATAACTCTATAACATCAGAAATTAAATCCGCCAGCAGCGTTGCGACATTCTCAACACAACTAAAGAAACACTTGTCACATGAAGCTCACTACAGAATCAATGTAATGGCTCTTTTGAATAATGAAGATCTAATGTGAATCTGAAAACAGTAAAATAAGTACTTATAATTATAATAAACTAAGATAAATATTTAAGGAAAATTGATTTGAAGAATTGATATGTATAGTTTTTAATTGATTAATAAACGCTGTCTATCTATGTATAATTTGAAACGGGAATAAAGTTAAATTACTCAAACAAAGTTAGGTGTGTTATTATAAGCTATTAGCTGCTACAAAGTATTACATACTAATTATCCATATGTACTAAACACTAAGCAATTATGTTAGATCGCCAAAAAAACTAATGTATGCTAGAATGCCTTTAGTGCTGACTTAAGGGCCTTATACATGTATAGTTTTAGCATATAATAGTCTTTTTAAAATAATATTACAGTAACATACTTAAATAATCAAATAATTAAATATTGATCCATATTGAGCCATACAATTTAATCCATACTGTTTAAAGTGGAAAAGTATTCAGAAGGTCCTTATTCAACATTGACACCAAAAAAGTGATGTTTATACCTATAGTATCCTATAGGTATATAGTGGTAGAAGATACCTTACCTGTCTTATACTACCTTTCACAAATTGTGTATGTCTATACCCCGAAGCAAAACACCAAAAGGGCCAGTGGGCTAGTTCTCTAGCTGTAACGGTGGCCGGTACATCAGTTATCTAGACTAAGCGGTTTGCATACAGTGCTATCAACAATTTTAATTGACATCAGGACCTTTGTCGATGCTAATACATCCGACCAACATCACATTGTTTCGCTTATCTGATTACCTGGCCCTTTATAAAGAGGCCAGACATGACATATTCCTTCAATCTTTTACAGTTTTGGTGTACCGGCGTGTCTCAATTTGGGAGCCATAAGATTGCCGCAAAATGGATTTTCTCTATTTAAAGGTGTGATATGAACAAATGAGTACAAGTTTATTGAATTTTTGTTGACGGCGTAAGAGGACACGTGATTGTCACTATTATATATACTGCTGCTTTGCCTTTTTAGGTGGTGTATTAACATTTAAGTCTTTCAGTTTTAGGCTGCAATTGCACTGCAAACTGTTACTGATATACAGAATGACTTCAAAGTAGCTGACCATATTTTAGGAAATTAAGTACCCATCATTATGAACAATTTTCCCAAAGGAACATATGTGCGTAAACGATTTTTTACTGATCCTAAGTACATTACCCGATCAGCTGATTACAGTTTACTATGGGAGACCCAAAAAATCTTTGCGATTATGACCATAGGTTTCTAGGGGAATGTTGTCCACAATAAAGGGACTATACAACTACTATTTACCAACTGGTTAGGTTATTAAATAAAACCCTTTAATAGGTATACAACAACGATCAATGAGGCAGCAAACATGGTATTTGTTGTCTTTTAGTTTATGGGGTTGCCCTCTAGTGGCGTATCACTGATTGACCTCTGAGGTTATTCCAAGTTGCAGATGATGCTGGTAGTGCATGGATGGGTGTTCGCCGCCGCCAGTCCACTTGCTATGTTGCAGATGATGCTGCTAGTGCATGGATGGGTGTTCGCCGCCGCCAGTCCAGTTGCTATGGTGCAGCACGCCACCTCGTCACAGAGTTTCGTGATCCACGAGCCTTTTGCGTCGGGATCTTCATCGAACCTTGCTACCGGTGAATATATATGAATTGTTTAAAATAAACCGATTTTTTTCGTATACATACAGTTATAGCGTTTGTATGCTTTTTACATATATATAAAATTGTCGTAGCTATATCGTAGAATTTGATTATTTCATGAAATAGCCAACCATGGATTGACTGTATGTATGTATGTATGTTGATGGCCAACCATTTCATGATATAGTAAATTATTTCATGAAATAATCAGAAAGGGTTGAATTTCACGGAAACACGTCTTTTAAAAAGCATCTGTATTCAGTCCTACGTGGTGTTTTATATTTCATACATGTAAACCTAACACGAAGACTATTCGGAGGCTTTTCGCCCCCTTTAGGCTTCACCTAAGCTACCTCATTGTTTTGCCCTAAAATATTACTTTGTTCAATGAAAGTTCTAATTCAACCATGGTTGGCTATATCATGATATAGTCAATTCTACTATATTCTTACGACATTCATCTTGCATGCATGTACTACATATTTTTTTATACACTTATATATATATATATATATATATATATATATATATTTAGCGTCAATATTGTTCAAGGCACAGGAAATATTACATGGAGTTTAATGATGTGTAATATCTCTATTTCATTTTCTGACCCATCAATAGAATGTCGATCTAATCTATTAGTGGACGATGCGTTACAATGCGTACCTGGTATTTTGGTATGAGTAATATTTCATACTCGACCGAGTTTCTGTGTCAATGGTACTGAGTTCTGATACGTATGGTATCGGGTGGATGAAGACAATGCTTTTGCAATTGAGGAAATAATGAAACATGCGCTATGACTAAAGATCCATTAGCATGTGTCGAGCGAGAACTAGAAAGTAATTATCAGACAACCAAACAAGATAAAAGATATATTGAAGAGCTGGGCTTCGCTGAAACTTTGAAATGTGTCAATACAGATTTTAATATATATCACTAACTCATATATTAGATTTTTAGACCGCCGTACTTAGTCATCTTCCAGTTCCTGGATGAGCGGTATCCGCTGAATAATTTATTTCAATATGTTATCGTAAGCTTACGGGTCGAAACTAGGTTTGTTATCATGAAACTATGTGCTTTGACATCAGCGTCAGTGTCGCGCGACAGCCGCACTATGCCTTCACACTACACTTCAGCCGCGCGACGCGGGTGGGTGCCACGCTTCATTTCTAAAATGGATTCCAACGGGCAAACTTCATTGCTAGTCCGTCATTTGTTAAATAAGGAATTCGTGCATGAGTGCGCTTGCAACACCTTAATCAGTCGCGCGATTGCCGCGCTGCAGCTGGCTGTAATTAATATAGTAATTAGCCGCTTCTGAGCAGTGCGACAGCCGCGTTCTAAGAAAAAAAAAAGATTAAAGGTACAAGAAACTTTTGTTTTCAGGTCCTTCACCTATTGGACAACCAGGAGGAAATCAGGTAGACAATCTATCGAAATAAATAAATTAAGTTCGTGGCTGTAACAAAAAAGTATACTTGTACTAAGTATGCATGCATTTCTGTACCTCCCCGTGAAAAGTATTTGGACGTCCACAATGTGCCCTCTATCTTCAACTTTCATTACGTTAGGGGTATGCCTCACGTGCGCTATCGAATGCGCTAATAAACACACAAGATTAATTTGCAAATTCATCTGTCGTCGTCATTTGGATAAATCAAATAAGTCAAAAGCCCGGGCCGTTAACTAAGGGCTACCATTCCAAGATAGGTTGGCCTTGCACCATTGGATCTTCTCGCTCTATCTTTAGTGCTCGGCTAGAAAATGACCTATAGCAGTTTATTGGTATTTTGGTGAAGTTGACTCTGAAATAAATCAGCTGTTGCGTTGACGCCATCCTGCAAAAACCATTCGGGCCGGTTGTCCATTTCTCTAAATGAAAATATTGACTTTCGGTAAAGCTATTGTTAAACGTGTCCAACGATGCTTTATCTTAATCAAAAGGCTAGCCATTGCATTAAGCGCCGGTTTATAATGAACGGCTCGGGTTATTAATTAACCAAATGGCGACGAAATATCCACAGTGTGCCAGTACATGCCATTAACTAAAAAGCACGCCGCCTAACAATGCTCCGTTGTACAGGCATGCGATAATCCGCCTTAAATGTACTAGTACCTACTTGTTGATATTTGATTTTAGCCCAAATACGAGTACAAGTATGAAGTGTCGGACCACCAGACCGGCGACAGGAAGAGTCATTGGGAGACGCGGGATGGGGACCGGGTGCGGGGGGTGTACACTCTGTACGAGCCGGATGGCGCGCTGCGGCGGGTCGAGTACACCGCTGATGCTGTACATGGGTGAGTTGACCATACACCGGCGTCAAAAAGAGTTACTGGGAATGTTGGGAGAGCTACCGGGTGGGGGGCTACACTCTGTAGGAGCTGGGCAGCGCGCTGCGGCGGGTCGAGTGCTCCGCTGTTGCTGTACACGAGTGAGTTGAGCATATACCGGCGTCAGGAAGAGTTACTGGGAAAGTTGGGAGGGCAACCGGGTAGGGGGGGTACACTCTGTAGGAGCTGGGCGGCGCGCTGCGGCGGGTCGAGTGCTCTGCTGTTGCAGTACACGGGCGAGTTGAGTGTAGAATGGCAACAGGAAGAATCATGGAGAGACGCGGGAGAGGGACACTCTGTACGAGCCGGATGGCGCGCTGCGGTGGGTCAAGTACTCCGCTGATGCTGCACGCGGGTGAGTTGAACATACACCGGCGTCAGGAAGACTCACTGGAAAAGGTGGGAGGGCGACTGGGTGGGGGGTTGTACCCTCTGTACGAGCCGGACGGAGCGCTGTGGCGGGTCGATTACTCCGCTGATGTATTGACTGGTGTGGTGGTGGTTGACCGCTGGTGTATAACCGAACACTGAAATTATTTATGGATACTTAATGTCACGCTGTCACTGTCTCTCGCTCGGGATTTAATAGCTGGTGTGATGCCCTTAATTAAGCATAAGTCTATAAATTACAAATAGCATTTTCCCTTATTGGATGATGGCTTATAAGCTGCTAATGGTATTCCAGATTTGAAAGAAATCTTTAGTTAGAGTACCTACTTGATTATTCACTTATACTAAAAGTGGAAAAACATCTTATTTTCTCTTTACCATTACAGGTTCAACGCAATAGTCACCAGAGACGGTCAGACAAAGCATCACCCTCCGACCCCGCAACCTTCCTTCGGCGGTTCCTCCTCGCAACACCACGACAGCTACGAGTCTTCCAGCCGAGGGTACATCCCCGACCGAGGGTCCCCAGCCGTCACGCCAGGGTACACTGACAGGTCAAGGTACCAGGGGTCGAGTATCGACAGCCCTGGAGGGTATAAAGTAAACCACGGCGGGTTGAAAATCAACGAAGTTCTTCCGCAACCATACTGATTTGACGTACCTAAATGTTTTTGTGCAGCCTTTTCCTAGATCTATAATGTCACAGACCGATGGATGCTATCCATCATTTTAGAAACACTGCTTTTCGATCAAATTTCCTTAATTATGTTAGAACTGAACAAATTTGAATAGGGTTTGAGCATGATAAAGTTTATAGCAGAACTATTCGGATCTAAACATATAGAAACGTGGCAGTACCTTCGTGCACGCAATTAGGAAAAGGTTTGACGCTCACGATGAGAATGTAACGCTTGAAAGTGGACCAAATATAACGTAACATAAGTTCTGAAGTTGGTATACTTCGCTAATTGAATTATTTAATTAATTCAACGAAATAAAATGCAATACTCTTGTTTTATCACTGCTTTTATTCGAGCGCTCGCTTCTGCTAGTATTTTTAAATATTGTGTTATATAAATAAACATACTGTCGAGATCCAATGGAGTCAGTCTTCAGGTATTTAGGTGTTCGCCTAATGGTGATGATGAAGATGATGAGGGATGATGTGATGATGCGCAGTGGTGTGGTGGACGGCCGCATTGAAACTGAGAATGAGATGACGTAGAAATTAATAAATGTAATTGACAAGCATAAATATCTAAATTATTTATAACTATATCGCCAGTCAATAGTTAAATTCCCTTTTTGTTTATTTTAAAAGTATTGTCAAATCTGCAACTGCTTCAAAGACATGTAGATAATTATTTGTTTTGGTAGCTTGAGATCAAATCTACCGAAAAGCAATTAGTAGTACAGATTAGGGCTTAGACATTAATTTCACAGTATTGTTATGAGTGAGGGGGCTTCTCTTTTTGTCCCAGTAGAAGCTGGGCAATACAAAGAAAGTTGCGGGTTGCACTGGACCGAGTTAACCCAAACAGATCGTTTCAGTTTCGTGACGAATAAATAAATACGTAAGAAGAGGAGAAGTCACTCACCCGCTATGATCATCAGCTGTGTAATGTACGGAACGCACGTTGCCGTCGGGCTCCACGAGCGAGTAGGCGCCCTTGACGACGTCTCCGTGCCGGGACTCGTGCTGCGACTTGTGATCTCCCGTGTGGGGGTCGGACACCGAGTATGCGAAGTTGTAGGCGGGGTACTGGGGGGAGATTACAAATACAGGGTTCGTGAAAATAGATTAGATAGATTCTTCACAGTTTGACACATTTCCCTTTTTTTTTATTTACTGTATCAGCATAAACACATGAGAAAATAAGAATAAAACACAATAAAAATAAAAATAACACAATTAAAATCACAAACAAAATCTACAATAACATTAAAAAATTATATATAATTTCCAATTCATGACTAATTTTTAAAGAAACCCACATTAAGTTGTGAGTTGTTTCACTGCTATGTGCACATGCTGCGACAGCAAAATGGCTCAGACTCAGCGTAGTGTCACAGGAAAACCTGTGACGCTGGTTTTCAGTCTAGGACCCAGAGTATAATTGAATTTAGACATGTCAATGTCACCAGGTGGCAAGTGTACTAAAATTAACAACCTAACACTAAACGTGTAAATAAAATAAATAAAATGTCAATACGGAAAAAATAAAATAAAAAATAAGATGGAGATAATAAAATTGTATTACGGATTAGTGAATAAATAGTTATATGGATTAAATTGTATTGAATAATAATGTCGTATTGAATGAATTACTGATGTCACAAAGAGTTGAAATTACGTACACAACGAAAAAGTATATTTGGTATACACATTGCGGTATCAGGTCAATTGTAGAGTGGTAGAACGCGGTACGCAGCACTTTGTCATGGTAGCTTCAGGTATTCTGCTTTTGTTGCCCTTAAGAACTTTATTTTCTTAACAAAGAAACTTACCGCATGGTGGTCCCAATGTCCATGTCCATCAGCATGGCCAGCATGTCCACCCCAGACCAATGGTCCGGCCCAGGCACCAGCGTGGCCCCAGTGGCCACCGTGGCCCAAATGGCCGCCGTAGCCCCAGAGTCCGTTGCCCCAGTGGCTGACGTGTCCGTGGCCGAGGCCGTGGGCGATGTGCGCTACGTGGCCGACGTGGCCGTGGTGGCCGTCGATGCGGGAGGTGTGGGAGATGGCGCCGTGGCCATAGGCGCCGATAATGGCCATGCAAGCGAGAGCTATCTGTGGCCATGATAAATTATAACTGTTATTTTACTATCTCCTACAATTAACGTAATAAGGTCTATATGAGATCTTGTAGGTTAGCTCTTCCGGAGTCGCCGATCACAACCATGCAAAATGTATTTCAAATCCCAGTTTATTCTTGAGTGTTTGCACTGATTAGGTATGTAAACAAACAAAACAATAACTTACTTGGAACCACATGATTGCTATTATTGTTTGTACGATGTCCGACGGAACTCGACTATCCACTTTGAACTCCGGCCCGCCATTTTATATTGAAGCCGATTTCAGCTGCAATGTGTATGTGACGACACCAATCGGATCCTGTCCAGTCCAATTACCTGCACAATTACGCCGGACCAATACCACGATGTTCCACCGTTCGTCTCTATTACTTAGAGATAGAGCACAAAAGTGGGGTAGCGGCGGTTTTGGTGAGTTTCACCAAATTTGTGAAACATCGAGAATTATCAAGGGTGTTACGGTTCAATAGATCAAATGAGCCTCAGCATAAAAGGGTAATTGGAGTACATCATTTATTTGATTGACAGCTGCTTATTAATCGTAATCCTTTAATAAGCTGAATCTGTTTACACGCAAGTTTCTATGCTAATGAACTCAAGTTATGTAGTTCTCTAGATACACATTATTGTGATTAAACATCGATTTGCATGTACGCATATCTTGATGCTGTGACCCATTACATTTATTTACCCGTACCATCTCACACGAGCAAAGAAAGCTTCGGCTATGTAAATGTGCTGATTCCTGAATCATAAAATTGATGTACCGTGTAAATTGCATTAATTAGTTTAAAATTGATAAATTCATAACTTGACTAGGTTTGATTACTTTTTGCACTCCAATAATGAAAAGGTATTTGATGTATTACGGTAAGAAGTATTCTACGTCTCATACCCTTAAGCATAACCAAAGAGTATTCTTGCTTGCAGCTCGGAGAATTGTTAATTATGAAGGTAGACTTTCATGGATACCATAGCCAATACCAATCTACATTTAGAAAACTATAAGATTTCTAAATTAACTCATGTTAAGTAAAGTAGTTACATCCAATGCAAAATAATTAATATATAGATATTAAAATTATATTTATATATTGTCTCTAGTAAATAAATTTACTAAAATACTAGGTTTGTCTTCATAAAACCTTTATAGTATTTTCTTCATTTATATAGGTAGGTTATTTATTAAACATAACAGCTAAACATAGAAAAATTATGAAAAAGTAAAATTATTAATGAAGGTAAAAAATTTGGGCCTGATGGCTGCCGCTGCCGCTGGGCATGGTGCCCAGAAGGCTGGTGGCGTTGTCTCGCTGTATAGCGAGGTTAAGCCGTTGCCCAAGGTGCCTTCCAGGTCATTATAGGCGTTGACCAGGCCCTAGGAAAGTTCTTTCAACAGCGTTCGCGCCGCTAGATCCAATGGACCGAGGATTTCTACTCCAAAAGGCACAAATATAGCCCTCTCCTTGGGCTGCATATTTGCGACTTTTGTTTCGCTCTGCTTTGGACGCTGCCGCGCCAGCCTTGCCAACATATCGACACAAGTCGCGTCCCATACAAGCGACCGCCCGTTTTCCAAGGAATGAGTGTCATCCCGTCCGGCCTTTTGCCATCATCCCGCGGTATCCTCTTGGAACGACCAGTAATGCACCCATCATACACGACATCACAATAGTTTAACCTAGATAATATAAGTGATTCACATAGGTCAACACGCAAATCGACACTAAGGTAATCTCGTATATTATGTTACAGGCTTTGTCCTTTGAGATTAGAGATATACTTGTAGTAGCACGTAGTGTCTGCCATTCATCCACTATAGTTAAAATACATAGGGTAAACCGAAAAAAACTTTTTATCGAGTGTGCCTTGTTGCTAGCCCCACGCACCCAATCACCCAATGGATCATTCGCGTTCTAGTGCTCCGCCGTTCACCACATATTTCGTGTGCTAAATTTGTGTTTTGGAATAGTTCATCAATCATACTAAAAACATGCCTAAACGCAGTCACAGTGATGAAGATAGTGATTATCTTCATAAAAAAGTGCAAAAATTAGAAAAGAAGTTGGAAAAACGTAAGAAACGTTCGCGCCGTTCCCGTACTAGGCAATCGTCGTCGGATAGTGAAGGTCACGGTCACGCCTCACGGGCGCCGCCGCCGCCGCCGCCGCCGACCCGCCCGGACGTAGACGACCTGGAGCCCCCTGTTGAGTACATCGACATGGACGACGAGCCTGAGACGTCAAATCGTTACAGTAAATACTTCAACAAGATTAAAAATCATAATGACTTGATGTGTGCATCTTGTGGGGATGCTACCTTCATAAATTATGAAAATGTTCGCGTGATGTGTACATCTTGTGGGGATGTTACCTTCACAAAAAATAGTATTGTGGATAGTTTATAAGGACTATCTCGTGCTTGATAGAACATACTTCAGTCAAACATTTTTCTTCATACAATAATTAATCAACTTTTAGTGTAGTGTACCTACATCTTGTAGGGATGTTACCTTCACTTCAAAAGTACTGTGGGTAGCCTATGGGGACTTTCTCGAATGTTATTACATAAATATAGCCATGTAAATACTTCAACATGATTAAAAATCATAATGTCTTGATGTGTGCATCTTGTGGGGATGCTACCTTCATAAATTATGAAAATGTTCGCGTGATGTGTACATCTTGTGGGGATGTTACCTTCACAAAAAATAGTATTGTGGATAGTTTATAAGGACTATCTCGTGCTTAATAGAACATACTTCAGTCAAACATTTTTCTTCATACAATAATTAATCAACTAGTGTAGTGTACATCTTGTAGGGATGTTACCTTCACTTCAAAAGTACTGTGGGTAGCCTATGGGGACTTTCTCGAATGTTATTACATAAATATAGCCAAAAGTTTGTTTTTAGGCGTTCCCAACGATACTTCTATGGCTGACACGCCGCAACAGGGTCCTCATGCGTCAACTAGCCACAGCGCCAACACTGATATCGGCGCCAGCGCTTACGCCAATATTGGCTCCAATAATAACGATAACAATGAACACGCGGAGGCCCCGGATGAAGATATTATAATTTTGGATGATGAAATTTTGGAGATGCTGGGAAAAACTCCGTCGAAAGAAAAAACATATGCGCCAAAAATTCAGAAAGACTTAGCGTTGAGATGGGAATTCTACTTCTACGCTACTTCTGGATTGACTAAAGAAGAACGAAAAGAGCTTCTCGAAAAGCACCTTGTGCCTGAAAATAGTCATGAGATTGAAGCGCCACTGTTGAATGCTGAAATAAAGGCAGCCCTAACCGATACTCTTACCAAGAAAGATAAGGCCATCGAGAATAAACAGGGACATATCAGTGCTGCCATCTCATGTATAAGAGAGGCTCTAACAAAGATATTCTCTCAGAATAACAAGGATACGTCAGTGGTCAAACTCCTAATTGAGGCTGGACGAATAATGTGTGATATACAACACACTGAATCTATGAACCGGCGCAGTTTCATATGCGGGGGAATAAGGAAAGAGATAAAAGATCACCTCTATGAGACGGACATTGATAAATACCTTTTTGGGAAAAAACTCGCTGAAACACTCAGATCGGCAAAAGCTATTAGTAAGTCTGGCGCTGAAATCAAGATTCAAGCTTCTGCAAAGAACACAACTACTGCAGCAAGGCCGAAAAGTGCACGTCCTTTCGGTCCTTTAAACTTGAAGCCCCCACTTCCGTACAACGCGGGGACGACAGTGGGCCGGTGGAAGACACCCGCGCCCCCGCTGCACACTGCGCCGCCGCCGCCGCCTCGCCGGCGCGCGCCGCCCCCGCCGCCGCCGAGGTCCGCGCCGCAGCCGCCGCCACCGCAGCAGCGCTCACAGTATCGCGCTCCGCAGCGACGCCAGTAGATTCGGTATGTGGAAGACTTTCATATTACCATGACCAGTGGCGTCTAATAACAAGTAATCCTGTTATACTATCTTGGGTACAGGGTTACAACATACCGTTCATAGAACAGGTTGCCCAAATACATACCCCAAGATAATCAATTTATTCAAAATCGGAGCTTGTCGATTACGAAAAATCTATTAATGACCTCTAACTAAAAGGAGCCATATCTCAATGCCAATCAATAGAAGGTCAATACTTGTCAAGCTATTTCCTGATTGAGAAAGAAAATGGCAACAAGAGATTTATTTTAAACTTAAAGTCGTTAAATAAATTCATTAGGGTTTATCATTAATGAAGATAAGAATTGTACGACTCCACAAACTACCTGTAAATACCTTGGTTTGATTATTGACTCTAAAAATTTCCACATAAGTCTACCGGACAAGAAACGGAAGTTAATCAAATCAGAATTAATACATTTTAAACAACTCAAGCGTTGTACCATTCGCAGTTTTGCGCGACTTTTAGGCCTCCTTACATCTGCTTGCCCTGCCATCCAATACGGCTGGCTTTATACCAAGCAATTTGAGCGGGTTAAATATTTGGCCTTGCTGAAATCTGATGACTACAGCGGTCACATGACTTTGCCGTCACATGACTTTGCCGTCACATTTACAATGTGACTTTAAATGGTGGTTAAATAAAATTGACCGAGCTGTCAACCCTATCAGGGACGACAATTACTGTGTGAATTTTTTTTCTGATGCGAGCAAAACAGGGTGGGGGGTGGCTTGTGGCGGGGAGACCGCCAGTGGTCGATGGTCTGATGAGGAAGGTAAGGAGCACATTAACTCCCTTGAGTTAAAAGCTGCTTACTTTGGTCTTCAGGTCTTCGCTAGGAACCTTCATGATTGTCAAATTCTATTAAGAATAGATAACACAACTGCTATTTCATATGTTAATCGTATGGGTGGTGTAAGATTTACCCACCTTAACATAATATCCAGAAATTTGTGGCAATTCTGTGAAGAGCGTCGGATATTTGTGTTTGCTTCTTATATCAGCTCACAGGACAATGAAATAGCAGATGCGGAATCTAGGAGACAACACCCTGATATCGAGTGGGAACTGAGTGCTGAGGCCTTTTCAATGATAACAAGTAAGTTAGGTACTCCTGAGATTTACTTGTTTGCATCAAGAACAAATAATAAATGCTATCGTTACGTATCTTGGCAAAGAGATCCGGGGGCTTGTACAATTAATGCGTTCACAATAGACTGGAAAGATTGTAAATTTTACGCATTTCCGCCTTTTGCAACTATGTTGAAGGTACTTAAAAAGATAATTACAGATGGTGCCGAGGGTATTGTTGTTGCACCTGTGTGGCCTACTCAGCCTTGGTTTCCACTCTACCAGAGCCTCCTTTGCTCAGATCCGTTGATTTTAGATCCGACTGATATGGTCTTATTTTCTTCAATCAACAGCGCGATCCAACCCACGCTCACTCTTATGGCAGGCAGATTATCCGGGAGGTGTTCTTGAGAAGACGCGTGCCACCTGCATCCCTAGATATAATATGCGCTTCATTAGCGGATAATTCCTTAAAGCAATATGAAGTTGGCTTTAGACGCTGGAAAAATTTTTGTGATCATAATCAAGTTGATTTTTATGAGGCTTCGATCCCAAAAGTTTTTATTTCAGGTGCTCAATATGGAACTCTCAATTCTATTCGTTCTGGTTTATCACTAATTTTGGGCTCTAAAGTAGGGAGTGATGACAGAGTGCAGAGATTATTCAAAGGGTTCTATAAGATGCGGCCCCCTACCCCTAAATATGGTATACATGGGACCCATCCATCGTTCTCGATTATCTCTCTCTTAAACAACCTAACGATTCGTTAGATCTTGTATGCCTGACCAAAAAGACAGTTACTCTTATAGCATTAGTTACAGCGCATAGAATGCAGACAATTTCAAAGATTAAGCTAACATATATTCAGACCAACTCAGATAATATAAATATCAATATACCTGACCTCATTAAAACTTCACGACCAGGTACATCCCAACCCAATTTGTATCTCTATTTTAGAGATCGAACAGAAATCTGTCCAGCTTTGACTTTAAATCAATACATTGACAGAACAAGGGAACTGAGGGGAAATATTGATACATTATTTATAAGTTTAAAGAGACCTTACAAGGCAGTGACATCTCAAACATTAAGTAGATGGGTAAAAGAGACACTTTGTGAAAGCGGGATTGACACATCGATTTTTTCTGCGCACTCTACCAGGCATGCTGCCACATCGAGTGCGTATAAAAATGGTGTAAATATAGACACTATCAGACGTACCGCTGGATGGAGCGGGAGATCTACTGTATTTGCTCGGTTCTACCAGAGAAATGTTGTAAATAATGATAATCACCAATTTGCATTATCCCTGCTGAATTAGGTACATATTATGAAGTACATAAAACTTTTGAATGAATATTTAAATTAATCATAGGTTAAAGATATTCACCTTCATTGTCTTGAGTACTGATAGAAGAATGTAATGGGACATGTAAATGTTTCATTAGATAAATTCGTAACAGTTGTTTGTGGTTTTTCAATAGTCTAGTAATATTCCACTTAGACTTTCAAAATCTACAAGTATATCTCTAATCTCAAAGGACAAAGCCTGTAACATAATTGATGATTAATCGAACTTACCTGTAAGTGAAGTTCTATCATAGTTATGTGAAGGCTTTGTCCGAAGAGATTAGCTCCCGCCCGCCCAATGTAACCCATGTAGTGGAATATTACACCTGGTACTCTTGGAGCTTTGAACTAAATGATCCATTGGGTGATTGGGTGCGTGGGGCTAGCAACAAGGCACACTCGATAAAAAGTTTTTTTCGGTTTACCCTATGTATTTTAACTATAGTGGATGAATGGCAGACACTACGTGCTACTACAAGTATATCTCTAATCTCTTCGGACAAAGCCTTCACATAACTATGATAGAACTTCACTTACAGGTAAGTTCGATTAATCATCAATTATATAGAACTTTGAGGCGATAGAAGCAGTTACTCACAACATTTAGTATGTGGTTCTCAAAGTGCAAATTCCCCAACCATTTAAAGGCCGAGGTTGGTTGCTTCTACCACCCGTTCGATTGGTTCGCCCATGACGGCGACATTCCCGGAAGTCAGAGCTTCAAGGGTATTACGGATTTGATGTTTTGACCCAAAAACTACATATTTTGACTTGCCAGGATTAAGAACTAAACAGCTCTTGTCCGACCAAGAGGAAATACGGTCTAGGACAGCATTTATCTTGTTTATGGCAGCAGATGTGTCTGACGGCACGCTAGAAAAGTAAAGTTGCACGTCGTCCGCGTACAGGTGATACTTGCAGCTCTCTATACTGTTAGTGATATCAGCGCTATACAGTATGAAGAGCAGAGGCCCGAGTATCGAACCCTGCAGTACTCCTCTTGTCACAGGACAAACAGAGGACCGCAGAGCACTACCATCCACCCTATGCAATGCAACTGCCTGCGCACGGCCAGACAAATAGCTTCTGAACCATTTTGTAGCAGTGACATCAAACCCGTAATAAGACATCTTGGATAATAGTAGGGGTATGCTAATACAGTCGAAGGCCCTGGAGAAATCTAAAAGTACTAAAAAAGTACTTTTAACAGCATCACGAGCTTGTAAGATGCTATCGACTACATCGAGCAGCGCAGTAGCTGTCGATCGACCTTTGCGAAAACCTGACAGCAGTTCAGGGAGTATGCTGTTTTTCTCCAGGTAATTGGACAGCTGTTCGCAAACTACCCGTTCTATTTTCTTCGATGCACAAGGAAGAATACTTATAGGTCGCAGTTGAGACATTTCAGTGGGATTCGGTTTTTTTGGTAACGGGGTCACCTGAGCGATTTTCCAGTCAGCTGGGAAACTCATTGTCAGAATGCTCATATTAATAATGTAAGTCAGTACGTCTGTAGTTCTCGGTAATGTCAGAAGTATCATGTCAATATCAATTGAGTCGAGTCCTTTTGCTGTGGTTTTTATTGACGTAATGAGTTTTGTGACGGCAGTAGCAGTAGTAGGAGAAAGCGTGAAAGTTTTGTCATTATGTCTATTAAATTCAAAAAAAGTTAAGTCAGATAAAGTCACTTTCTGTTTCCCAGGAATATTAAGGAAATGACGGTTTATCAAGTCAGGGTCATCAAATTGTGCCGGGAGGTCAGTCTGCGTCTGTGAATCTGGAAGAACAGTGCGCTTTAAGGTTTTCCATAGAGTCTTCAAGTCGGTAATATCATTGATATGATGCGTGAAGAAGGCACGTTTCTCGCTATAAATGGCTTCTATCACAAGGTGCTTCAGGTCGAGGTAATATCGCTTGTGAACATCGCTCCCGGTTCGTTTGTAACGAGTGTGAGCCTCGTTTCTGAGCCGCATCATGAGCCGAACGTTGCTCGTGAGCCATGGTCTAAGTGCCTCCTTCACCACTTTCGTCTTCTCCGGCGCGTGTCTGTCAAAAAGTCCTAGTAGCAGTAAGTTAAATAGTCTAACCATGTCATTTATGTCGTTAAGTAAATAAATTTGTTCCCAGTTTATGGCGTCAAGGTCATTGTTAAATATAGTTAGGTAAATATCTTTCAGTGGTCTATAAGTAATACGTCTAGGTGTCGGTTTCCGTTTTTTAATGTCAAACTCGGCTGTGATGAATGCATGCCTCCCTAAGTCCGGGATATGCTGCACGTCCACAGACACAACACGAGCGTCGGAGCAAATAAGGTCTATAGTTGTCTGGCTGTGTTCCGTAAAGTGAGTCGGGTCGCTTACATGTTGTGTCAAGCCAATCGTTGTCAGAAATTGTGACAAACATCTAAGTTTTCTGTCGTTCTTGTCCATATAATTAATATTAAAGTCACCCAGTAAAATCAGTCGGTCGTATTTAATAAAAGAAGTTATTGAGTCAGTAATGGCATCAAAAAAAGTGTCAACATCGAGCCGCGGTGGCCGATATGCGGTCCCAATGATTAAATGTTTGCTGTTAATTATTGTTCTCAACCACATTTGTTCTACGAGCGCAGCGGGAGGATGTGTAAGTGTGCGCGCGTGGAGGCCCCGGCGCAGGAAGAAACCAACGCCCCCACCCCGTTCTCCACATATTTCGACCGGCCGGGGAACGTGCCGTAGTCGGTAATTAGGCACGGCGGTAGCACGTCCATCCTCTCCAGCCCGAAGCCAAGACTCGTTTATGGCAATAATGTCTGCGTTCGTATCTGTTAAAGTCGCAATCAGCTCATCGTGTCCCGTACCAAGGGAACCAGCATTAAATAATCCAACTTTTAAGTTATTAAACCGCGACATCATGAAAACGAGCAAAAAAGTTAAAAGAACAATAGCAAATGAATGAATGCATACAGGTAAGTGACTCAGTCCACGAAGATAAAAGTAAATAGCAAGTGCAGCACAAAGTGATAAATAAAGAGTGATAGTGTAGACCTATAACATATATATGTCACCGGAAAATAATACGATCCGCAAGTTTATAAATTTCCTAGGAAATTTATAAACTTCCATCAAGATTATATTAGGCTAGGTTAGGTTAGGTTAGGTTATGTTAGGTTAGGTTAGGTTAAGTTAGTATATTTATAAACTTGCGAAAAAAAAAATTAGGAAATTTATAAACTTGCGGATCATATTATTTTCCGGTGACATATATACATACATAAGTTATATACGGATAAATTTATATAAAATGATTGCTTCCAGGCTGAATCACGCGATGGTACGAGGCATATTTGTCGGTCCACTCCCGCGACAAGACATAGCAATGACGAAATAAGCATGCCTATATGCAACAAAATGGTAAAAACGGTATTTTTTTACAATTATACAATTTATCAGAAACGAGTTACAACAAACAACAACAACGAAACATTTAATTGCAGGACTTTACTACAAAACAAACAAAAACAATAACAATTAAGGAATTGTTTGGACTTCGGCTGGCAAAAAAATGTGCAGATCGGATAACCGACGCACGTGATGAGCCGGCTGACCCTCAGACCTGCGGGCGAGGATCCTGCCGTCGCGGGTCTACACGAAGCGCCAGGCTGTGGTGCGCGCCGCCTCTCGCGCCCGCTGGAACAGCTGTCGGTTGGCGCTAGTCAACCGCTCGTTCACATAGGCCCAGTCCTTCGGTGGTGGCGCCGCGGCGTGTGCGCGCGCCCTGCAGCAGCTCGTCCTTGACGGCGCGGCGCGCTAGGCGCAGCACGAAGGGCCGCGGCCGGGCCGCCTCGCGCGTCCGCCCGGCACTATACACCGACACCACGTCACGCACGTCCAGCTCCACGCCCAGTTTTGCGCAGATCCGCGTGGCTAGGCCGGCGGCACTCTCACCGGGGTCCTCCGGGACGTTCGTCACCTGGATGTCGTTCTACAAAAACTCTTGGTCGCGGTCGTTCAGCTCCATTTGAAGAGTCGCAACCGATTCTTCGATGACTCGGGTAGCAGCTGACGCCGCCCCATCTATGAACTGCCTTTCAATAGCGTCGACGCGGCCCTCCAAACGATCCATCCTTTCGCCAAACACGGACAGGTGCGCTCTCAAGTCCTGAAACTCGTCGCGAAACTCCTTCAGCTCCTGTCGGATGGTGTGGAATTCCACTTCGATGAACCGTTTCAGCTCAATAAGCGCACTGGCCATGTCCTCCCCGTCGAAGGATGCAGGAGAGCAGGGCATGGCCGTGTCCGCGCATAGCGAGTCCACAGAGTAGGCAAGCAGTGCGGTGGCGGTCTGAGCGGAGGCGGGCCGAGCGGCAGCAGCGGGCCGAGCGGCAGCAGCGGGCCGGTCGGTGGCGAGCGGAGCGGCGGCTGGCGGAGCCGAAGAGGAGGATTAACCCAGCAGGCAATTAATGGGCGTGTCAGCGCGGTTGTCGCTCGGTTTTAATCGCTGGCAATCAGGGCAGTCCCAGTCCTTGGGGATGACTGCTCCAGCTGAGACACCTACACAAGCACCGTGGTACTGGCCGCCGCATTTAAATGTAGTCCTCTCCAGCAGAGTGTCTTAACTCGCTGAGGCGAGCGCATTCAATCAGTACCCTGACCCCGGCTTACAGGTGGCCAGAAGACGAGCACGCTCTGCATGGTGAATGCTCGATTCCATGAGGTTATTCTGAACCTCAATGCAGAGGGGCTCGTCCCATAGTCTCTGCGAAGACGGGTCTAAGGGCGGGACTTTGTACATGCACGCGACGTCTAGGTCACCGAGTGATGGGTTCACTATTTTACCAGTGAGGCTGTCTTGCTGTGGACCGAGGACAGAAACGCCGGTAATGCAACGTCTCTTATTTTGCGGATGCCCAAGGCTCCATACCGGATAGGTAGTGTTGCCTGTGTCCAGCATCTGTTACTCATGTTACAATTTAGAATTTCGGCTAAAGACGATCTAATTAATTTGTCAAAACTGTCAAGTAGGTCGGGCCTTTTCCACAAAGTTGTTCAGCGCAGGACGTAGGTAAATTTTGGGACGAATAAACAAAATTTCAAAATAGTATACACCATGTGGGGGCTAATGTTACGGAGACGACAGAAATATTGATATTAGGAGCCAAAGTAATAAATTTAGAGGCCATTGAATGTTTCACGGTGTCTGTTAGGTTTGTAAAAAAATTGCTCTAAGCCAATAGAATTGTGGAATTGAATTTGCAAATTAAATTTTGAAGGTCGTTGAAGACAGAGTCCGCAGTACCTCCTAGGGTACGGTCTTTAAGGTACCAAACATTTAATCTTGAATTTAGGCATACATAAATCTACATATCCTACAATACCTTGTTTGACATTAGATATGTGGAATCACTTATATAGCTATAGCCAAGGCCACATGAAGAATTTGCTTCATTAAATACATAGACGTCGGCTTCAATAAAATATTTGTAACATCTACAGTAATAGTTTCAATTAACTTTATTTTTTTCTTTTATTGTGGGTTCACTTATTTAAATATTTTATTTAATTTAAATTAAATAACTTGCATTTACCTATAATACGCTAATTAGTAAATTAACAAGGTGTTATATATATTAACTTTAATAAATATTGACCTACAAATATGAAAAATTTTGCTTTTATTCTAAGGTGCCTTCGGACTATGGCATATACAGGCTGTCCGGTTATTCAAAATAGTGCCCATTTACAGAAAATTTCAACATGCAATGCCCTATCCGAAATTTAATGGATTTCGAGTAAATAAGGTTTATAAGTTTTTAAATTTTTGTCTAAAATTTGTTATCAAGTTATTAGTAACGAAATCACTTATTATAATAATAAGCCCTCAGGGAAGCTTGTGACAAGCATTTGGGGAGAAACGACCCCACGGACCCGATCCAGCGAGTAGCGTAGGCCCTCGTCTCCGGCCATCTGCGGCCGGAGTAGGACCCGCATGAGGCCCTAGGTCTCGCAGCTCTGAGTTGCCTCAACCGGCCGGCCAGAGGGGAATCGTTAGAAGTTCACCGGCTTACCTGGTGTGCACTTGAAGGGTGAATGTGAAACGTAAGATGGCGGGTGGGCCTACCTGATGGGACCCTGAGGGTGCAAGTGATCGTTGTTAAAAGTCCTGTTTCTCCTCTCCACCCTTAGCTGTTCACACCATTGTTGCCGGTGTCGGCTGAATTGGGGGCCTAATTAGTGGACGGCGAATCACCTGCCTATTTTTTATCATAATTGAGACTTGATACAGGCAGGTGTCCGTAGTCTCTATTCCATCTGAAAGGGGGGACTCTACGTGATGGACCCATATCTCAGGCGAATCTATAAAAATAACCAGGCAGTATTGTCCTGTGAAGTCTTAAACTCAGATACAAAATAATAATCTTTATTTCAGGTTTCAAAACCCATATCTATAAATACCTTAAGACTAAAGATACATAATTTATTATATACTTAATTACTTTGGTTAACTGTTTGACTGTCATTTGTTAGCTAATACATCAATGATTCTGTTGAATATCATAAAGGCAAAAAAAAACTCTTAATTTTGATGCAGCGAGCCTAGAGAGATGAGAAAACAACTTGATGAGAAAACATTAACATTTTTTCAAATTGTATAACAGCGAAACTTTCAAAAATATAAACGTATATAATATATAATATAGAGATGTACACTCCAGCTCAGGTATGGAAGTTCCTTAAAACCATTGGTGTTGGCAAGTCCCAGGAATCTTCTTCAGGTAATGTCGATCTCAACGGTCTTAACCAGTTATTTTCTTCTCCTCCCGTCGTGATGGACCCTACCACTAAGGAGGCAACCCTTCATTGTCTACGGTCGAGAGCTGCAGTCTGCACCTCACTGTTTAACTTTAAGCTTGTCGGAATCGGTGCAGTTAGAAAGGCAGCGCTAGCTATTACATCCAAAGCTGCTGGTGGCGACAACGTCAGCCATCAGATGATCCACAGCGTCCTTGAGGAGTTGCTTCCTCCAATTACCCACATCATAAACCTCTCTCTATCGGTGAGCTCCTTTCCTAGTCTGTGGAAGAAAGCACTCGTTATCCCACTACCAAAAAATCCAATCCCTCCTCCTTCAAAGATTATAGGCCCATATCTATCTACCCATTCTCTCCAAAGTCCTTGAATCCATAGTCCACTCCCAACCTTTCATCAAACAAACTTTTCAATCCTTTCCAATCTGGGTTCGGACCAGGCCATAGTACTACCACAGTACTCTTAAGCCCTGCTTGACTTCAGCAATGCCTTTAACTGCGTCGATTTTGACGTTCTGGTCGCTATATTGAGCTCACTGAATGTCTCCGTTCATGCCGCTAACTGGTTCCACTCATACCTGAGAGGTCATCAGCAACGCATTAAGTCTGAAGAGACCGAAACTCAATGGTGTGAGCTTTCCTCAGGAGTGCCTCAAGGTGGTATTCTCTCTCCTCTTCTATTTTCAGTCTTCATCAACTCTATCTCCAACGTTATCTCTTCTTCGTATCATCTGTACGCAGATTATCTCCAAATGTATTGCCACTTTTGCCCCTGCGATGTAGGCACCTCCCGTGGAGGCACTGAATGCTAACCTCGAGAATGTGAAAGACTGGGCCTTATCATACGGGCTGTTGGTAAACTCCACCAAATCACAAGCCATGCTTTTAGAAACCAGGCACACGCTTTCCTTGATACTAAAACTTATTGTTCCCGTGTCATATAATGGCATCACAATAGAGTATACAGTTCAGGCGAAAAACCTTGGGGTTATTTTTGACAACCTGCTGTCTTAGTCTCCACATGTCAGTGAGGTCAGCAGACGGGTCTTTGCGTCTCTTCACTCCCTCAGGCGTTTGCAGTACTTCTTGCCACGGCAGACCAAAATCACCCTTGCTCAATCCCTTCTCCTGCCGCTAATAAGTCTGTTGGGCGAGCGCGAACGAAGATCTACTGAACAAACTCGAATGACTTCAGAATCTTGGGATTCGGTTTATCTTCGGGTTGCGCAAATTTGACCATGTTTCTCAATATCGCAAAGAGTTCGGTTGGCTTCCAATTCGTCATCGCCAAGACACTCATATTCTCTCTTATCTTTTCAATATATACCCCAGCTACCTTCGAGACCGCTTTGAGTATTCTTTTCAGGAGATCGGCACCCGGTCTCACTCTTAGCCACTCCAAGGCATAGCACCTCGGCATATGAGCACTCATTCAGGCTGCAGGCGGTTCGACTGTGGAACACACTACCTTGCACTATAAGAGACAGTACCACTCTTGTCTCTTTCAAAAACCGGTAAAAGAGAGACACTTCCTCTCTCTTTCGTGAGAGTTATAAATAGTATGTATATCATTATAATATATAAACTATATTTGCAGGTATATGTATGTATTGTATTTAGTAGTCTGGTATTTCAGTATTTTATTTTCAGTATTTTATATTAAATATGTATTTTAGTATAGATTACATATCAGATATTGTACACTGCCTACCCTTTCATGATACATTTCCCTTTCATGCCTTGGTTTGCTGGAAGAAATCTCTTTTTAGAGATAAGCTTCCTTTGTACATATGATTTCTCCTAATGTAACATTTTAAATTTAATATTTTTGTGTGTGTGCAATAAAGAATTATGAATTATGAATTATATAGAACTGAGTTACATATTGATTAAAATCTTTCTTGTTTTATCAAATATCCAACATTATAAATTCTTTTATTTTATTTATTTATTTAGGTCGTCAACAGAGTATACATTAATACTTAAAGTAACATATGACAATAGTGTCATATGTTACTTTAAGCATTTAGCTAGTAACAATAGTGTTACTAGCTAAATGCTACTCACTGCTTTTCAATGCTTTTACACAAACTTTAGAACTGAAACTATCGCTATAATTGCAAAGTAGTGGAGCGTACCCAAGTAAGAACAACAGTTAATTTTGTATGGACACAGACCCACCCTTGTAGCAACTAGTGATCGGGAGAAAGATCTTTGAAAATGTAATATTTTGTTATTGCGCTAAAACTTTGTAGCGACTGGAAGCAAAAGTTATTCCATTTAGAATTCTCCATACAAAAGTGATCCTCGGTCCTTCTAGGATACTATCCACCTACTATACAAATAACATAGCGTCATGCCTTTTTCCTCAGGGGGTGGCAGAGGCTCAATTGTGCCCACTTTTGGTCAGTTACTCAAAGTACCATTTTGCGTGAAAGTGGGCTAGCCCATCGCCGCAGCGTATTTCCGTTGTATACAAGGCCATTACGCTCCCATAGCGTACTGCTCGTGTATATTTCGGAATGCTGATACTCACATCTGCAACTACAAAATATACAAGAATTTTGCGAACTACTCGTGTACAGTTTGTAATGAATGCGTACGAAAGTTTAGTTCCAAACTATACAGTGTCTCTTACGTACGCTATCAAGGGTATTATTTAATAGCACGTCAAAAATACTGATTTGCACAGCAAAAAAGGTTCAATAAAAACACTTTATTTTTTTTATTTGTCCTTAAGTTTGTATTGCGTATTTTTTATTGTTCTTATATGTTCAACCTAACACGAAAGATAAAAGGGCTTCGCTTCGCTCGTCCCCTTTACCCTTAACTTAAGCTACCGCAGTGTTTTTCTTGATATTTGCTGTGAAAATCAGTATTTTTGATGTGCGGTTTAATATTTCCCTTAAACTCTGATATTAATCGCTGATATATAAACTTAAATACACATAAATTATTTATTTAATAACACGAGTATTTTCATTGGGCAATAGCGCAGTATGTAACGGAACCATAAAATTGGCGTAGACCATTCCGAAGTATACACGATTGCGGCGCAATGCTGATGTATAGTTCGGAAGACGTAAGTGAAAATATTGCCGGTAAAAATAAAACACCGGTTCCAAAGTATACGCGATAATTTACAGACACCTGGGTAATGGCCTTGTATATTACGGAAACACGCATCGCCGCAGCTATGGAGTCATAAATGTTTCCTCAGGATGTTTTTAGGATTCTGTACCTAAAGGGTAAAAACGGGACCCTATTACTAAGACTCCGCTGTCTGTCTGTCTGTCTGTCTGTCCGTCTGTCACCAGGCTGTATCTCATGAACCGTGTTACTGGCCGAGCTTTGCCTGTGTGCGCCGGACGGGTATGTAAGTCGTCGCCGGCCGCCACCGCTGCTGCAGGTGCCGCGCGCGCGCACGTGTCTGCCTGCGCGCGCACCGCTCACCAGAACCATCCGCATTATTAATGTATTGGCGGAGGAAATTGATCTGTTTAGTTCTACTCTCTGTCTGAATTCACAAAAATGTGTCTATTTGTGCTGTGTTACACAGAAGATAGGTTAAAATAAGGTATTTTGTTTGTTGTATTTTGTAAGTTGTAAAATTTTATATACCTGGAAGGATATCCTGTAATGATAGGTATTGTTGGGAAATAAATAAATAAACAATAAGACAGTTGACATTTTCACAGATGATGTATTCTGTTGCCGCTATAACAACAAGTACTAAAAAACAGAATTAAATAAATATTTAAGGGGGCTCCAATACAACAATTATTTCAATACCACATACAAACCAATGAATGCACCTGGTTACGTACATGGAGTGTGAAAGTAGCCGCACCAATAACTTTGTAAACACTATTTTGCTATGTTAAATCTAAGCTATTCACTCCACACCATCCCTACCATTATTTATTATTACATTGGTACGGAACCCTTCGTGCGCGAGTCTGACTCGCATTTGGCAGTTTTTTTTTATCACAGTTAGAACGTCATTTGTATATTAGTACTTTAGATAAATTACTTATCTCATTGGTACATGGTCAGCCCCGGGATTAGAACCTGCAACTCCTGCGTCAGATGCAAGCGTGAAACCCACTAGACCACGGATATCTAAATAGTTAAACTCCCTTGAATTCGGGCCTTGGACCTGGGTATGAGTTCCGTTCATTTATGATTACGAAGGTAGGTAAATAAAAATTAAAACGAGTGAATAAATTTCAAACTTGCACCTAAAATTTTATTCACCATCTGAATGACATCTATCTTATGCAAAAAACCGCATGGATAATAGTAAAACAGTTTCTGAGAAGCCGTCATGCGTCAACCATACTGGCTGTTGCAGCGCCCCCTGGTGGTATAAACCGTAAAACATACCTGAGAACCTGCTCTGAAATTATAGCCGTTTAATACAAAAACAGCATTGAAATAAGGTGAATAGTTATCCAGGAAAATGGTAACGTACATACATACATACATATACACACACACAAACAACCTGTTACCCCAAACGCGCACCGTCTTCGTTCCGTTGCGTCCATCGTGGGTAATCACAGCAAATTTATATGTTTGTAGGAAAAGCTAGTTAAATAATAAAAAATGCCACAATTCACGACTGCTGTCGAGTGCAACTAACATTTTGAGAAGCTGTTACTCATCATCATTAAGCATTTTGGGTATTCGGGACATATATCCTAAATTTAGTAGAAAATTCAAAATTGAGTAAAACCCACTTAAGTGAATAAAATATATATTTTATATTGTCGGACATGGGTGGCAAATAAATTAATAAATAAACTTTACAATATATAGGCTGTAACAAAACGCTGTTTTAGATAGATTTATCAACGATATCATTTAGCGAGAACAAACTTTTTCAACAAAGCCTTGTTAGTATTTTTAGGAGATAATTGCATATGTTCAATGGGGTCAATTACAAGTACGTGGTTACCCTTTCAAAGGTTGTAAACCTTTCCGTTACAATCTAAAGATGATGAAAAATCATAGGCGTAAACTATGTAAAATTACAAAATTTGCACCTAATTCTGCTGAGATCTCCGGTATTCTTGAATCAATGGTAGGCTCCGAGACTATATCCGTGATACTCTTCCCTACCACTGAGATCGATAGGACCCTCCAGACTTGGCCAGTTGGGCCCTTCATTCCTTCTTCCGTATGGCAACCCGTGGTCACTGGGCCTTCTGTGTTGAGGTACGTGGAGCGGTGTCTCATGGAGGACTGGTCTTTGATGGCGATCCTCATGATGAGTGGGTATCTCGTGCGGTTCCTCATGGCCATGTGGGTGTTCGAGAAGCTTGTCGTAGGAGTTGTGGGCATTGACCTCGTTTCCGTAGGGTAGGACGAGGACTTGGCCACCACGGCCGCGGGTATAGGCGCGTCCAGTCTTGAGGAATCTGTAGTCGACTGCGACGATGGGCTGGTAGTAGGTCGGGTGGTGTACCCAGCGGACGATTCTGAGAGGATAAAGGATATAACATAGGAGTAGCAAAATATTAATGGGTTACTGAGTAATTCATAATTTTTACATTAAAATAATGAACAAAGGCGAGCATCTTTCGTGTGTGGTAGTAAAACATAATATCCTGTACTCAAATCGGTTTTATGTACAAGTTGTTAAAAATGAAGTCCCCGACAGCTAGCTTACATAATCAGCTACACTTATTTTTACACTCTGTGTAATTGAGTTTGAGGTCATACAAGTGGAAGCTAAAATATCATAAAAACTTACTCATTTTGAATTGCAGCTTCAGGAGAATGTCCCTGAAACAAACATAAATCTAATGAAGTTTTTCACATTATCACCTGAGGTCCTGTGTTCTTAGCACAGGTATATCATACGATACCTGAACATAAAGAACTTTTGTATCGTATCTAATCTGAACAAAGTAATGGTAGGTATGTGGCCTGCATGTCACTCGTCAATAAAATAGAACAAATTAGGAATATTTATGGCATCAGTCGTCCGTCAAATCTCATGTTGTTCCAACTCTAAGCCTAAATATATCCCTCGCCAGCCCTTGCTTGATGTCAAACTCCTTCAGATGATGTCAAACATTTCACTCACATGCGCCCTCACACCCTTAGTCGGATCCACCCATGGGACGAGGTTATATCTGTTCTTGTTCCACTGGTGGTCGCCATGTCGGTCGTGCTGGTAGACGTCATAGCCTTTTATGCTGGGAGCCTGTTGCAGCTCCTCAGTGGAGGGTGCTGGCGCTGGAGCCTCGGCGGCGTCGGTGGCCAGCGACGCGGCACACGCGCAGGCTAGTATGAGCAGCTTGAACTGGAGGGGAATTTATTGTTTGCAACCGCCGAAAACGACAATGGCCGCCCGATTATTATATCAACTGTTTACCCCGCTGATGTGTAAAGTTTGTTTTCCTTTTCATACCCGTAATGCAAAATAAATGTTTTACGAGTAGTTTGGAGCGTTTGTTTTATCATAATAATTATTTATTTCAGACAAATAAATGATCAGTTACATTAAAAGAAAACACATATCCAAAGGCGAGCTAAAACAGATTTCTTCAAGCAAACAGTGGCTCAAGCAGGAATAAATACCAGAGTGAAAAAGTGTTCGAGTTCAGATAAAATGAACCTTATGTCATTGTCTATAAGAGTCACTAACAGTTTGATTCGCATTCTTTTTAGACTTTTCTTCTTTTTAATTATTCCTGCTTCATAAACAGTAGGAAAATGTCAACCACAAAAAACCTTCCATTTTTTATGTGGAACAGGTGAACTGATATTAATGCGATTTGAATTCGATAAGTAGTAAGTTTTTATGGTCATGGGGAAAAGCTGACCATGCAGAACTTCTAGCAGTTTTATTTTATTTTTAAAGAAACTATACAAAAAGCTATCGGGTCTTGGTATTCCTTTGTGTAGAGGCATTGTACTTCTACGTTATGTGGCTTTGTATATTTTTTCACGAGAGCACTCACCCTAGTCATTGCTTCAGTGTTCAATTCAGAACTAAGAGTTTCAAATATGCGGTTTGAATTTAGCCAGAACATTATCATACCAATTACGTTAATTTGAGCATATTTTTTATAATTGATCGTCTATTTTTAGTACATACTCGTACCGTTGCACCGGATTTTAAATACTTATTTGGAGGACTTTAGAAATCAGAATTCATATACACAAATTGATTCAGCCTAAATTACGTGTCTTGTTACTATACATGATTCTATACACGATTAGGTAGGTCTTTTAAGTTTTTTTTTGTTGAAGGTAAAAAAAAATGGAATTACCCAGGCCCCGGTGTCAGACCTCCCTGCCCCGTCCGGCACATTGAGCGGGCATCAGCTCGTGTAGTATAAGGACTAAAACCAACCCCCTGGGTGAAATAGTCACGATAGAGGACCGATCTCCCGCCTGTGGTTCAGAGGGTGTCCCATCTCATAATCATAAAGCCAACCCCTGTGTGTAGAAGTATTTATCTTTATTACAAACCAAGGAGGGCGTTACTAATGCGCCGTCTTTTAGAACACGCAGTAGTCCGCTAATATATCACTTATGTTGCCATGATTTATGAATTTTTTCTAGCATATCCTGCCAAGGTTAATATACCAGTTATTTTGTTCATGGTATAACCGCAAAATTATTTATACAGTCGCTCGCACCATTATGAAAATCATACTCGCTAACTTATTTTATTAAACTGCAACAACTTCTTAATTGAATAGTAACATCGCCATGATTCATAATAAAAAATAAAACAACATTTAATAAAAATTAAATTAATAGCAATGGTTTGTTATATAAATATTATTTTGTCGTGAAACTTCTAATATCACACATAAACGTATATAATAGATCGAGTCCGTCGTACTATCAGAAAATGCAACAGTTGTTGATCTTGTACATGCCAATTTGATACGTCAATACTTTTATCTACACACGTTTCATAAACCCTCTTTACTGCGTCCAAAAACTATACGATACGACAAGCATAACGATAAACTTCTTGGTAAAAACTCATTTCTTATCTGAATATTGATACATTATGACCATAATGTACAAAAAATTGTCAAATTATGACATTCAAATTTCGAACGCCGTCGCCCACCTGCGTTCCACCCCTAGTTTGTCTGTAAAGTTGGTACTACCGAACAAGCTAAACAACTGCAAAGCAATGATCAATGCCACAATACCGGTCGAACATGCGGTTCCTGAACACATCTAAGAGAGCTTATGATATGTGTGTGGACAAACTACTGTATATAACTGTACTTAATTAGGCATTAAACTCTCGAGTGATATTACTATGAAACTCGCCTTCGGCTCGTTACATGAACCAACTCTCGAGTATTAATGCCCTCCATTATGTAGCAGTCATATAAACTACTATAATGAATATTTTATGACTTTACACTTGCCTTGCTCGTAAAGACCTACTTACTTACGTTCAAAGAGTGAATGTAAGTTAGTCTTTACGTCATTCATTCATTGTCTGCATTGAAAACTACGTTCCATTTTCAAATTACTTTGCAGAACAAGCAATGCTTGATATGTAATGGATTTTCATACAACTTTACAGTTCAAGCTATGCAAACCTCCTTGATCAAAAACTCAACCAACACAAAAAAAAAAAAATTGGCGGTAATTCAATCGATATTATTTGAAGTTTGATAAAGTTTATCTCAAATTAATTACCTAATTAAAAATGTCAAGTGATGAAGTGGATATGGAAGCTGAGAATGTAATCGACAACCTTTTGCCAAATAAATCAAAACAAAGGTATTTAAAATGCCTATGATGACTTCATTAAATGGCGTGCAGAAAAACGATCAAGTCTTTCTCAGAAAATCTGTTATGTATATTTTAATTACCTATCAAAACAATATAAACCATCATCATTGTGGAGCATATATTCTATGCTAAAAGCAACACTGAACACCAAACATGACGTCAAGATTAATAAATATGAAAAACTAACTGCATTTCTGTTTTATTTTCCTCGCAAGAAAGGTGTAAAATAGTATACTTCTCTCGGGTTGTAAGTAGCTATTGCACCCTCGAACTATATCCGCCCTTGCTCGCTTCGCTCGCTCGGGCGTCTAAATATCTCGGGTGCACTCGATCCTTAGAGCCCTTTGCGAGCGAAGCTCGCACGGGCACCAAATTGCATCTCGTTCCGTAATAGCTCACTTACTTCCCTTGTAGCGTAATGTACTATTATCTATCCAAGATACAGATTTGGGCCCCAGATCACTCAAAAAATGGAGCGTAATGATTTAGTGTACATCATTACAGCATAATAAAGTAAGTAACTAAGCATTATATAATAAGGCTCCTTCCGGTTTGGCGTAGAAATGGCACTGTGCAAGATATTCGAAACTAAATGTTGGTACTACTGAACAAGCTAAACAAGTGCAGAACAATTATTAATGCCACTATGGCGGTCGAACAAGCGGTTCCTGAACATATTAAAGAGTGCTTATGATATGTGTGTAAATAAACCAGTGTATGTAATCGACATAATTAGGCATTAAAACTCTCGAGTTATATTGTTATGAAACTCGCCTTCGGCTCGTCTCATAAGCCTGCTCTCGTGTTTTAATGCCCTCCATTATGTATCAGTCACATAAACTACTATTATTACCTCGAAATCGGTATTATTTATGAACCAATATGGAAATATCTTTTTAGGGTTCCGTACCCGAAGGGTTCCAAACGGGACCCTATTACTAAGACTTCGCTGTCCGTCCGTCCGTCCGTCCGTCCGTCTGTCACCAGGCTGTATCTCAAGAACCTAGCTAGCTAGAGAGTTGAAATTTTCACAGATTATGTATTTCTGTTGGCGCTATAACAACAAATACTAAAAAACAGGATAAAAGAAATATTTAAGGGGGCTCCCATACAACAATTCTTTCAATACCACATACAAACTTATGGATGCACCTGGTTACGTACATGGAGTGTAAAAGTAACCGCACCAATAACTTTGTAAACAATATTTTGCTGTGTAAAATCCAAACTATTCACTCCACACCATCGCTTCCATTGAACGGTGGTACGGAACCCTTCGTGCGCGATTTAGACTCGCACTTGACCGATTTTTTTAATTTACAAAACCTCCAGTTTGGTTCCATTTTTTGAGTAAGAAAAAAATATCTAGTAGTTTGGTTTCTAAAAAATAAACTACAATTATGATGTCATCCATATAAACAAAATAATGTCATGAGATGATTTCTGGGTTCTACCAATTATTCGTTAAACACCTTTATATGTGTGGACTTCACTGTCAGAAGATAGATTTCGTGTATATAGACGACATCCGCATCCCGACAGGGAAGAAAGAAATATGCCTTGAAGTCGGTTTCGCGAAGTTTTAAATTGGTGAATCATGAATTTCATGTTGTATTGTGTTGTGTCGTGGGAAAATGACAGATCTTTGTGCTTTATATATGCTCTGTCCTTTATTTCCTACTACACCACACAAACACAATATCGAAATTAATAGTGGCCAATAGCGGAATGATACGTTTTATTTTGACCTAAAATAGGTTAATCAAAAAATATATGTATATTTCGGGTCATATTTATGCGAATAATAGTAGTTTATGTGACTGCTACATAATGGAGGGCATTAATACTCGAGAGTGGGTTTATGAAACGAGCCGAAGGCGAGTTACATAATAATATCACTCGAGAGTTTTAATGCCTAATTATGTACAGTTACATACACTAGTTTATCTACACACATATCATAAGCTCTCTTTGATGTGTTCAGGAACCGCATGTTTGACCGGCATTGTGGTTCTGCAGTTGTTTAGCTTGTTCTGTAGGGGGGACAGGAATGCACGGCCCAGTAATGCCCGGCCCCGGAATGCCCGACCCAGGAATCGGTGGATTTGGGACGCCAATTCCGGGGCCGGACATTCCAAGCCGCACATTACTGGGCCGGGCTTTCCGAGGCCGTGCACTGCCTGTTCAACCCCGGAATGCCCGGCCCCGGAATTGTGGGACGTCTCTCATTGGCTGGAAATACTGGCTTCTGATTGGTCGAACATTTTCGATTTAACTTAGACGAATCTTAGGCCACGGTCATAGTAGTGCGGTTTTTTTTGAGGTATAACCTAAAAATTATTCATATTTGGTTAGTTTAAAATAAAAAAAACCTAATTCTGCTATTTGTTAAAAAAAAAATAACACTGTGAAGACTGTGTTCAAGTGCATTATATTTATTGAGTCAAATTTGGCTAGAGTAGGTTATTGTGGCTAAATTTCAATTGGGTTATAGGTTAGGTTAGAACTTAGAAGAAGCAAAACCGAAGCGTAGCGGAGCGAAGCGTATTCAAATAAAAAAAACATTTAATGATATTAATAGATTTTTTGAGATAGAGACACTATGAACACACCCTAATCTCTGATGTAGCAGTTGTCTATGGTACTCGGGACGCCAATTCCGGGGCCGGGCATTCCGGGGTCGAGCACTATTTTGTACGGCCACGGAATGCTCGGCCCAGGAATGACCGACCCCGGAATCGTGGGCTTTCGGGACGCCAATTCCGGGGCCGGACATTCCTGGGCCGGACAATACTGGGCCGGGCATTACAGGGACTCGTTCTGTAGCACCAACTTCGGGCGTTCGAATTTTGAATGTCAGTACCGACTTCACAGACAAACTAGGGGCGGCATGCACGCGGGCGTCGGCGTTCGAAATTTGAATGTCATAATGTGTAGAAAAATTACACGTTATGATCATAATGTGTAATTTTTCAGATAAGAAATGAGTTTTTACCAAGTAGTTTAACATTATGCTGATCGTAACGTGCGGTTTTTGTACGCAGTAAAGAGGGTTTATGATACATGTGTAGATAAAATGTAGAATAGGCTCTAATTAAGAGTATTTAATAGGCAGTTCAGTCTTTAAGGGATTTTGAGCAACAGCAACACCATCGTAATATTCTACAAGTAATATTTTCTTCCAATTTCCTCGCCAACGCGACATATTAAAGTCGAAGCCAAGGTTAAAATTTACTTAGTAAACGTCATTTTTTTTTGACTCTTCTCAACATTGGACAGCTGTGGGAGCAGTAAGGCGAAGAAACTCCCTCAGATTGATTGCTATTGGTTGTGTTTAACTAATACAAATATTGTAATATTAATTATTTTATATAAGTGGTCCGACCGATTTCGGTCACGACGACCGCTTCATGAGCTTTGAGCTCGCTCGGTTGCTCGCATGTGGCTTGTGTAGCCAATCTTCCTTGTGTAGGTCCTCGCGCATTGCGGGCATGTGAGCACACCATTTATATAAATAATAGGTCGGGTAAAAAGTCTTTTCGTATTTTGTGTGGGTATATTTGGAATTAAATATCTTTGGCTGTATTATTTGTACCTGGCTGGTTTTGATGTCATTAAAAAGTTTAAATTTCAAAAAAAGAACCGACATAGAAAAATGTTTTTTCAAAGCTATTTTTCATTTGTTTTTAATAATAATAATAATAATATTCATTTATTTCAGACATAAGTCCATAGTGTTAGTAACAATATCTTAAAGTCTAGTGTTAGTGGTTTGACAATAACAAAAATAAATAAGCAAATACATAAATTAAATATCTATATCCTGGTGTGGAGCTGCACCCAATGTTTTAACATTGGGGAGTCCCACCGGTCTATGAAGACACTCAGGATCCTGTTGGTGCTGCCGCGGAGGCGCGCCATCATGGAGGCGCTCCGTTTTCTCATTATAGCATAAAAGTCATCCGTAAGCGCTTCCGCAAACATTCCAGAGGCACTGCAAAACCGCGGAAGTCGCAGCAGAACCCTGAATGCGTTATTATACTGGACTCGCAGGTCGCCATATGCCCGCTGCGTAAAGTCGACCCATAGGCTGCAGGTGTAAAATGACTGACAGTATGCTTTAAAAAGCGTGATTTTGACTGCTTTTGAACACCTTGCAAACCTTCGGGCCAACATATTACAGCGGACAGCTAGCGACCTGCGTTCCCTCTCTATGTCCATATTGTCCCTAAGATCCTCAGTGACCTAGTGGCCCAGGTATTTAAACTTCTGTACCCTACACAGAGGTGTACCACAGAGTGAGACTTCAGGCATATTATGGTAGGTTTTAGAGCCAGACTTGAAGACCATAAGCTCACTCTTTTTTGCATTATACCTGAGCCCATGGGCCACTGCATAGGACTCACACAAAGACACAAGCTTCGTAAGAGCACTAATCGACGGGCTCAGCAGCACCATGTCATCGGCATAACTGATGTTGTTCGTACAATCACCATCAATATGACACCCGACATTGGTGCCGCCGAGCTCGCCGATCATTCGGTTCATGTAAAGGTTAAAAAGCCGCGGCGAGCTCAACCCTCCTGCCTCACCCCGCACTCCAACCCATACACATCCGAGTAAGCGCTAGCCCATCGTACGCTGTTCCTCTGATGATCGTACCAAAAACTAAACAACGATACAATGTCAGACGGCACCGTTGTATCCTCAAGATCGAACGCCCTTGACAAATCCAAAAAACAGGCGAATACCGGCGTTTTTCTAGCAGTATAGTACTGCACAGTTTCCTTGAGGGACAGTATGGCACTCTCCGTCGACAGACCCGGCCTAAAGCCAAATTGAGCATCGTGGAGTTCTACATGTTGTTTTTTTCTTTCTGACAATATGAGTGAATCAAATGAAGAAATTCGATACAGTTTTATTACAAAAAGGGAAAAATGCAACCCAAGCCACGAAAAAATGTTTTGACGTTTATGGACCAAATGCAGTGTCGGTGAGAGTAGCACAAAGTTGGTATCAGCGTTTTGAATGCGGGAATTTCGAAGTCAAAGATGCACCTCGCTCTGGTCGCCCAGTCACGGAAAAAATGGACGCCATTTTCGAAAAAGTGGAGCAAGATCGTCATATCAGTAGTCACGACATAGCTGAAGAACTGAGGATTACTCACAAAACTGTTTTGAACAATTTAAACAAAGGTGGGTACACAAAAAAGCTCAATATATGGGTGCCACACGAGGTCACTGCAAAAATTTAATGAACCGTATACAAATTTGCGATTCTTTGTTGAGAAGTAACGAAACTGAACCGTTTTTGAGGAGATTGATAACCGGTGATGAAAAGTAGATCACGTACGACAAGAACGTGCGAAAAAGATCGTGGTCAAAGGTCGGTCAGGCTTCACAGACTGTGGCAAAAGCCGGTTTTACTCGCAATAAGGTGAAGCTATGTGTATGGTGGGATTGGAAGGGCATTGTTCATTATGAGCTTTTACCGCCGGGCAGAACCATCGATTCGGATCTCTACTGCCAACAACTGATGAGATTAAAGCAAGAAAACGCGACCGGTATTGATCAATAGAAAGGGGGTCGTCTTTCATCACGATTGCGCTAGGCCACACACAGCTTTAACCACTCAGCAAAAATTAACCGAGTTTGGCTGGGAGGTGTTAATGCATCCGCCTTATAGCCTTGACTTTGCACCTTCAGATTTCTACCTGTTTCGCTTCCTTCAGAATTCTTCAGGCAAAGTCAGGTTAACATCAAGAGAAGACTGCCAAAACTTCTTGTCGCAGTTTTTTGATGAGAAGTGCCAAAATTTCTACAGCAACGGGATCATGTCACTACCTACAAGATGGCAGAAAGTCATTGAACAAAATGGTACATACATACTGTAATTAAATGTAAATAAACTTGGTAAAAACTTGTCTTGAGTTTTCATATAAAATACGAAGAAACTTTTTACCCCACCTAATATACTGAATTAGCGCAGGTGGTCGGGCTTTTAACTCATCGCGCTTCATGTCGAGCTCGGCGCGCCGGTGGACTTGAAAGTCACGGACTTTGGTTTTAACCAAAGCCCTCCACTTGGGTCTGAGGGCGGCTAGCTTCTCTCACTGAAAATACTCTATACCGCACCTCTTCATGTGCCGCTTCAGCACATCTTTGTACCTGAGGAGTTGTCCGCTACGCTTGCGTTTGCCCTCCTCAAGTTCTGAATAGAAGATGTGCTTCGCGACCCTCTGTTCTGTCATTCTTGACACGTGTCCGCACCACCGAAGCAGTCGCCGCATGAGGTAGGCATCAATGCCACCCACATTGGCACCTCGCAGCACTTCAGTGTTCCGCACGCAATCAGACTTTCTGATGTTCGTGATCTTGCGTAGACATCTGAGGTGGAAACGGTCTAGAATGTGAATGTGACGACGGTACACCGTCCAAGTTTCCGCATTATTTTATAAAATATACAAGAATAAATAATTACAAAAATATTGACATCGAGTTCTGTGTTGAGTTAGATTAACCCCACGAAGTCTTGTCATTTATGTAATCTTGAACATTGCAATATCCCTTTCTAGGGTTCCATACCCGAAGGGTGCCAAACGGGACCCTATTACTAAGCCTCCCCTGTCCGTCCGACCATCTCTCCGTCTGTAACCGGGCTCTACCGGATCAACCGAAATATGTAGATGCAAAAAAACTTTCTTTCTGATATTCCTATATCTTGAGACCAATCTGAGATAAATATAATATAAAAATAAACTGCTGACCTGCTAGTCTAATCATTGACAGACGCACAGCCTAAACCGGTGGGCCTACATAGAGTCATGTCCAGACTCCTAATCTAGTTTCAATCTCTCTATTCGAAATTAATCTCCAACCGTGAATTGGTAATTGACAGTTTTGTTTAATAATTGCGTGGTCTAGGCAGCTGCATTTCCACGCGTTGGCGTATAGTATGTTGTCAAATTCACTATCCAAGTAATCCACAGCATCGCATAATATCAGGATAATATTTTTGAACGAACGAACGAATTGTACCACTCCAGCCAGGATTATATATAGTCCGGTCAAATGGCCGGCATACCGGCACGCTTTTTGAAGGGGAGGAGTGATCTGCTCGAGTGAATGGGGAGGAGTTTGAATATAATCGACCGATTAATGCAGCCTTCAGCCAATATATGAAGTTTGGACAGGGGAGGACAAGCGATGGGAGAGCAGAAAAATATTTTTTCATGTTTCCTGATCTGTTGTTTCATATGTGTTGGTTGATTTTCTGGGTTCTGTTCTGCTGGGTTTCCGATGTGCTTTCAGTCTCGCTGTCTGTTTCCGGGACCTGGTATTTTTTATTTGAGGCGACTCGAACTTCTTCCCTATTGTGCGCTATTTCTATCCAGTAGCTACGATTCTTTCCGTAGTATTTAATATCGTGTTTGAGGGAGTCTTTCCAGGTGTATATGGATCGACTTTCTTCTTACTAGTTTCGCAGTTCATGGCGGCGTGGAGTATTTGTTTTTGGGGGCGTCTTAAGATATGTGTATAGTTCCAGATTCTGTGATTTTTTATTCGTTTGGTTATTGTTTTTCTCAATGTCGCTCAAGATCATGTTCATATTTTCTTAGTCTTGAGCGGTTAGCTTTGGTAAGGGGTGCCACTTTTAGTCCATATTAAATGCACAATGATAAAAAATATTTTGTTTACTAAGCGAGCTATTTTCCAGTCCATGTTAATTTTCTTTACAAAGTGTAGCAATGCTTTAGAGTTGCATAGTGCTTGTTGACATCTTTTTCATAAGGTGTCTTTCCTGCGATGTCCTGCAGTAATATAAGTGCCGAGATATTTTATTTCCGTCACCGGTCGAATTGGAACTCTACCCGATACGATGAACTCTGGTCGCTGAGGATCAATGGGGTCTCTTATTAGAATTTTAGTTTTGGTGTCATTTGTCACAAGGCCTACTGTTTTGAGCAATGTTTTCGATGGGTTATGATTTGGTCGAAATGTTGAAGATCTTGGCATACAATGATGAGATCGTCCGAGAAGAAGAGAATAAGGGGTATTTTTATTCGTCTTGGTCCAGTTTTATATTGGGGATTTCATCTTGCAATGATCTGAGGACGTCGTCCACTAGGATGGTAAATAGTCTTGGTGACAGTGGGCACCCTTGTGTGACCCCCTTTCTTGGCCCAATTGCCTTGAATGTATTTATACACATGGGCGTCCCCCTTGATGGTTAGTATATGATCAAGTTGCGATTTTGACTTCTGGCAAGGTTAGCGTGCCCGTGTCTAACAGTATTTAACCGTTGTTATTGGTTGTTTGGTGTAAGAGCGTGTTTCCTATGGTACCTTTAATTGTAGCGTAAACTGTATCAGTTCGGCCTTGGTACGCATAAAAAAATAAGTATTAGAGGACATTCTTACACAAATCGAGCAAGTAGTAGGCACATAGGCTTGTGAATAGTAACTAGGCCCACAGGCTTGTGTTATGGGTACACGACGATATATTTAATAGAGATAAATACTTATGATATATTTCATAGAGATAAATAAAAATTAGCTCCGTGGTATAATGGGTTTCACGCTTGTTTCTCACATAGGAGATGCAGGTTCGATTCCTGACCGTGTATACCTGGATGTTCTAACGGTGATGGAAAAACATCGTGAGGAAACCTTCATTACTCCAAAGCTGCGATGATGAGCTAGCCTCCTGTCAGGCAAAATGGAGTATAGAATAACCACTTTGAGCCAACTGGCTCAAAGTGGGCACAATTGTACCTCTGCCACCTCGTATGGGAACAAGCGTGACGCTATGTTATAAATACTTATGTAAAAACAATTATATTCATGCTCATCACACAAATATTTGCCCTTACCGGGATACGAACCCGAGACCGTCAACTTCGTAGGCAGGGTCGCTACCCGCTAGGCTAAACCGGTCATCATTGAAATAACACAAAATAATGTTGATGATATTTTTTCCTTTTTTGGGTTTCCTCTTAATGATTTGAAGTAAGTTTGAGAAAGAATTTGTCGCCTTTGCGGTGTCTCCTCTAGGTATGTGTAAATTTATAATGTAGAAGACCATTTCTCTTGTGCTCAGATTATATAGGTTAAGCTGATATTGAAGTTTTTTCTTGCTAGAATTGCGAGCCCCTGTAAGTTTTGCTTGAGTAGCCGGTGAGATACCAATTACAGTGTTTTGAAGAGAATGTCGGAACATTCTTGCTTACAGGAAACCGATATGACTACGGGAGTAGTCATATTGGTTTCCTGTAAGCAGGCTAGGTGGATGTCTTTGCGGGTTAAATGCCCGTCAATTTTTTCGTCAACCCGAATCTTTTGTTTAAGCGGGCGCATCCTCTGCAGTGGCGATGAGTATATGATTGCTTGACATATTTGTACGGCGTCGTTGCGTAATAGTGTATAATCCATGGGGCCAGGGAGGTAATCAGCTATATCTTTGGATGACGATATTTGTGTCTTGTCCGTGTGTCTGGTGGAGTCGTATAATCTAGTGTTGCAGTTAACTGAAGAGACTCGAGAAAGTTGTGTGCAACCTCAGCATCTACTGACGTATTGATTGTTGCTGGTTTAGGTTAGGTGTCCGTCGTGTTGATCGTTGTCAGAGGTGTGTTTATAGATTATTCAAGATTGTAATATTGGAAGGAATGTATGGTTAGATTTGTCGCCTTAGGAAGTTTGACAACTGTCACATGTTATTTATTACATTTCAAACAGGTACCTACATAATTTTAATTTTTAATTATACAAATAAATGACGTTGGCCATATAAAAATAATAATATGAACGTCAGTCAAAGGTTTTGTACTGGCCAATGACATTCGTTTCTTTACAAAATAATTAGAAGATTAGTAATCTGTTACTATCATAGTGATTGTTCTCGTAGCAAATGTTGATTGTTCCAATGGCTTTGTTTGGATTCCGAAGTTTATATGTTGTTGTAATGTTCTATTTTTTTGATGCACTGCTAATTTACTGAGTTAATGTCAGCGGCAGAAATTATTATTTCTTCGCCGCCCCATAATACGGAGTTTGTGAAGATCGTAGATGCGGTGTTATATTTTTCTTTGGGTGGTTCGTTGATGGCCAGTATGATGTCTGGTTAGTTACCGTTTTCGTTTGGGTATATTGAGGTGGTTCGTCGAATGTCCCTGTGGCCTAGGTTGAGGTCTAACATCTGAAGGCGGTTATGAAAATTGTTTATTTGGTGGGCTAAAATTGTATGGAACAGACAATTTCTGTCCGCAGGCATTTTAATTAACTCCAGCATTTTTAGGTATTTATTTCCGCAAAGGGGATACGAAATATAAACCTCTATGTGACTATTGTTTATAACTCGTTAGAGTCGGTTTTTCATTAGCTCGTTGTCCTGGATCTAATATTCTCAATTGTCATTCAAAATGAAATATTCTCAAGAGGGTTTGTTAGACAAAAAATTCGAATTTTTGCGTCACAGTTTTGCAGCTGTGTTAGATTGAGGAATGGAATGTTGTAATTTCTGTTCTTTTGTTTCTTTAATTATTTTTTGTTCAACTATCTCTGTCCAGTTTTTGTTTGGATTTTATGATCCGTGTGCACGTGAAAGGCGCCTGCCTGCCTCTTGGCGTGGGATCACGTTACGACCTGTCGCGTGCCTTTATGACACATTTACTGTGCCGAATAGGGTCGATTGTTGATACCTGCATACATACACACTTACACACATGCGTTTACACACACACACTCACACTATACTCACTGCATGGTAGATTAGTAAATATTTCTTAAGTACTTCTATTATTTTATCTTTAAAGCCCTCTATCGTCACTCGTTTCTCGCTCGTATTGAGGATAGATATTACATGTTAAGTCAGGGAAAAAGGCGCGCGCCACGGGGTATTTGTTTGAATTATTGCTGTTGAGCAGGCGACCGTCCGGTTCGGCTCCCAAAAAGCAACACCCCATCAGGATAATATATTTGAACGATACAATATTATTTAATAGTATTTGCAAAGAGCTCAGGAATATATATATATCTTTTTAAAAGGGGTCTATAAATAGCGATTACTACATAATCCAGTTCAAATGTAACCAGTAGACAGTTTGCTTCTTCTAATTTATAATAGTAATATTTGTATGAGATAAACACTACCAATTTTTAAAAGGGATCTAAAAATCAATCTTTGGGTGTTTCTATGCCCTTCTTCTCCCACAGCGGTCCAATGTAGAAAAGGGGCGAAAATGACATTTGCTAAGTACATATAAATATCTACCTTAATAAATAAATTTGGCTTTGACTTTATTTTTTTTATCTGACTTTATTATTAACATAATTGATTGGCTATGTTAATAATAAAGTGATTGAAGGCTCCGTGGTCTAATGGGTTTCACGCTTGCTTCTCACACAGAGATGAATTTTCGATTCCTGAGCATGTACCAATGAGATAATTAAATTGTCTTAAGCACATTATACGGACGTTCTAACGGTGATGGAAAACATCATGAGGAAACCTTCATTACTCCATAGCTGCGGCGATGGGCTAGCCCCCTGTCAGTCAAAATGGAGTATTGAATAACTGGCTCAAAGTGGGCACAATTGTGCCTCTGCCACCCCGTATGAGAAAATGCCTGACGCTATGTTATGTGTTCAATGGCTGAAAAAAATATGGAAAATCAATGCATTTTTAAAAAGCCTTCAATTTTGCGTCCTTAGCACATTCTCCACGCCACGTCTGTGGGATTGGCGGAGTCCGCCAATATTATTTGGAAAGTAATTACACACTGCTGAGACTTTAATTAAATTTTCCCCTCTATCACAAATCAACTTTAAAAGGTGGTTGGGAAATATTTAATTTTTTATCGATTCTCATAAATTACGTCAAGTTTATCTGCTTGTTTCGTGTACTCGCACTAGACTGATTATTTAATTACGTTATAATCTCTATTTTTTTTTCCATACAAATCCGTCGAACTCAGGCAAACCCGTATCTGTATCAATATTATGACCGACCAATTCAATGGAACGTATATATCGGGATGGTAATAAAAATAAAGGATAGCGAGCGCTCATACCACTCTATTTGCAAACAGTAACAAAAAAAATGTCAGTTATAAAAGAAGTCAAAAATTACAAAGAATAATTGAAGGTCGCCTCAGTCTTTGGTTTATATTTATTCATCGAAAGTGAATTTATGCCTCGTTGCTTTCTTTCTCCTCGGCGGGTTTATCCTCTCGGTTGTCTCTGTATCTTCGCTCGTGGTGGGGGCCATGAGTCCAGCCCCACGGATTGACCTCATGATGCACTGGGTGATGGACTTTATGGTGAACTTCGTGCACAGGGTGATGATGGATCGGCAGATGATGGATCGGCTCATGATGGATCGGCAGATGATGGATTGGCTCATGATGGATCGGCCGATGATGGATGGGCTCGTGATGGATTGGGCGATGATGAATTGGCTCATGATGGATCGGATGATGATGGACTGGCGGCGGGTGGTGGATCAGCTGCTTCACGATCACCGACTTGTGAACCGGGTGGTGGATCACGGGGTGATGGGGTTCGTGATGAATCTCGACGGGTTTGTGGACATGCACCTCCTTGTGAATTGGCAGGAGGTGGATTGGTTCATGATGAATAGGCACATGCTTGCTCTTGATGTCTACGTGATGGTGGGGAGCTGAGTTGTGGACCACGGCTTGGAATCTGGAAGAGTAGAATATTGGTAAAGTTTGTTTTTTGAGTTCGTACAACAGGATAGTGAATTTTGTTGAAGAGCAGTGTCAAACTCAAGGCTCATGAAAATTACTTAGAAACAATATTCTCTACATTTCGGAGGGACAGTATTGCCCACGTTTAGCCAAGTTATTCAATACTCCGTTTTGCATGACAGGATGCTAGTCCATTGCCGCAGCTATGGAGGTTTTCTCACGATGTTTTCCACCACCGAAAAAGAACAAGAACAAGAACAAAATTGAAACTTACCCGCTCTTTCCATCGACAGTGTAGGTCACGGTCCTCTTGTTGCCATCGGGTTCAATCAGCCAGTACTCTCCCTTGGTGACGTCACCCTCCCTGTGCTCCTTGTGTCCCTTGTTGTCACCAGTGTGCGGGTCATGCACTGTGTACGCGAACTCGTATGACGGGTGCGAGTGGGCCTGTGGATGAAAACCATGCATTTAAAGAACTAAGATGTTTTAGAGATCAAAAATTTAAGAAAATATCGAATAAGGTGGCCAGCCATGTGGTTCCTACAATAACGCTATGGTAGAATTGTATGGTTCTGCTGCCTCTTGTTGGGGATATAGCTTAGAATAGAGTGTACTCAGTGTAGTGTTAATATTCTAAAGGCCTTTACAACCTAAAGCGCTCGTCGGCTTTAGCCGGCGAGTTCATTTCGTTGCACGGTGTATACGACTATCGCGAAACAAACCCGGCGGATTTGGGTTATAAAGGCATTAAGGCAATGACCCTGCCTACGAAGCCAAGGATCCCGGGTTCGAGTCCCGGTGGGGGCAAATATTTGTTTGATGAGAAAGGATTTTTGTACCCTAGTCAAGGTTGTTTATCTATCTAAGTATAACATCTATATAAGTATGTGTATCGTTGTCTAGTACCCAAGATAAAGGGAGTCCTAGTTTGGGGCTAGATCGATGTGTGTAAATAGTGTCCAAGGTATTATTATTATTATTATACTAGCTGATGCCCGCAACTTCATCTGCGTGTTCCTAGGAATTACCTTTAGCAGATATAACGTTACCCTCCTTCTGGTGCAGTCGGATAAAAAGTATACTATATGTTAATCTAGCTCATAAACTACATCTGTGCCAAATTTCATTCAAATCCGTTCAGCCGTTTTAGCGTGATTGAGGTACAAACACACAAACATATCCAAACATCCTAACATCGCTACTTTCACATTTATAATATTAGTTAGATTAAGGCTATCTTTTAATTTGGAAAACGTGACATTAATGTTACGTCTACAAATCCATCACTGCCTTATAACTGTATAGATACTTAACTATTGACATAATAAGTGTTTATACTATGTTTTTGTTAAGATCAGTAATATGGGGATCAACTCACGTATTGCTCGTGATGCGCCGGCGCTTGGTGTCCAATATGCTCCAGATGCCCATGGTGGCCGTAGTGCCGCACGATGTTCTGTTCGGAGATCGCGGGCTGATGCGCAAGCGCGCACACCGCCGCTCCCAATATCGTTACTAACTGGGAATAGGGGCGATAATCTGGTTAGGTAAATTTTTGTTTGGTGAGAAGCAAATGAAATGAAACTTTATTTTTCATCAATTGACAGAAGAAAATTAAACCTGGATTTGTTTTTGCACAGGACTAGATAAGTTAGCAAAAAGGGTTAGGGATAAATCCAGCAGTGGCCGAAAACAAGCTGCCGATCATGGTGATTATAAAATAAATTGATTGCGACAATCAGTGTCAATTAATGTAGTCTAATTGGTACACTTTTATAATGCTTAATTTAGATTTTTAACCCGAAAAATAAACCCATAATTAGCCATTTCATTCTACATGGCACTATACGATTATTTTAACTCTACCGCTCGACTCTTCTCGGCTTTTCCAATTTTTTTTAAATCGTTAATCATTTTCCTGATTTCCGATTTTTCCTCAATACTCTTCATGATAAGTGCCAAATTTTAATTTTCCAGGACATTTTGATAACTTTCAGCGACCAAAACCGAGAAGTGTCAAGCGGTTAAAGTAATCGTACTGTTGGTATGTGTATGGGTTCACACTCTTTAAGTTATGGTAGGTGTATGGTTAACACTTATGGGAACACTAACACAAACTAGATTATAATCACTTATTGAATAGCTTTAATACCTTTATAATCATTATTGTGTCTAATCCGAAATCCTGATCTCAAATGATATTGATTTATAGACAACGCAAGTATTTTATACTGAAATATAGACTCACTGAAATAAATCGCTTCCTCCAATTAATTGTAATGGCCTAGTTATTATCCAGAAACGTGTTTTCCTTCAAAAATAGTGATTCGGTTCTTTCAGAGGATGTTATGTTAGGCAGTTGATGCCACTTAAATTCGATACTTTGATTGGCACGTACCGATAAATTACACTTCAGAAATCAAGTCTGACTAGAGTCCGACGATCTCACCGAAGTTATTGGCACTTGTGGGGTGGGGTTGTTCCACTGCGTCGAGCGCTGCCACGCTCGCTTTATAGGCTTGTTCACTATAGCTCACAGTGAGCCGCTGAATAACCGGCGTAGTGCGAGCACGCGTTTATTAGGCGTTCAGTATACCCGACGCCGCATACTCAGCGCCGGGTACTGACCAGAGGCCGGCTAACGCTTCTCACAGTTAGCGCGCTCGCCAGTCGGCAGCTGACTGTGAGCTGCATTTAAATATTCTCTGGAGCCTTCTTCACCTCTGACGTGCCTCTGACCCAGGTGCCGCTTTTTTTTAAAGAGAGTTCAGCTTGTGGTCAGTTTTCGTCCGACTTCAAAAAGGAGGAAGTTCTCCATTCGTCTGTTTTTTTTTGTTTTTTTTTTTATGTGTGTTTGTTAAGCGATTACTTCGTTAACTATGTTTTGATGGGTAGGTCTTACTTCTGAGGTGGTCTCATATAAATATATCCAAAAGAATTGAGCGCTTTTTGAAAATATCAACAAATAGAAAAAAAATACACATTTTGGTTTGTCGTCCCGTTCAGCAAAAGTTTTGATCTGGACTTTTCATATACACAGACTTCAATCGCATCCCTACCGGGGAGGAAGAAATAGGGCTTGAACTTGAAATCGGTGTTTTAAAGTTTTTAACTTCGTGAATGGTTGGATATTAAATTAACTGGCTGACACATCCTTAACCTATACCGAACTTATGTCAGACTATAAGTTCAGTATAGGTTAAGGATGGGTCGGCGAGTTAATGAAATATCCAATTAAAAACTGACCACGAGCTGAAACGGTTTTTCAGAAGCTACGCCTCGCAGTTTCCGATATTTAGTTTTTCTAGTTATTCCTCAATCCGAACAAACTGAACATACATTGTACAAGTAGGTAGGGGATAGAGAATACATGCGAGTAGATGTATCGATATTTCATAGGAAATCGGAGTTAACAGGTCGATTGCGAAATAGCGTGCGAAATTGCTCTCGCGATTAATTGCATTAATTAATCCAATTATTTAATTAAATCCACGTGAGGATATGTGAGTAAGTATGATGATAATTCTAACCTTTAAAATTATTTAATATGTCTACCTAGCTTTCCTTATCGTATGGATTGGAATCATTGTAACTGCATCTTTGTAAACCAACATTGTTCTCTTTCGGTTATTCCTCGATCTAAGAACGTTTGAAATCGTGTCAAGTGCTAGAAGTTGTTGGCGTTTACCTCTAGTTTAAAAATGCCCGTATTTGTTATTTAGCGTATTTGTTATTTAGCGTTTGGTCGCTAGCGTCTACGAGTACGTCACGATTCTTAAAAGCGGATGTGTGAGCAGCCATTGGATGGCCTCTTCGCCGCGTAACGCCTGTAGAAAAGTGGTACGCAATAAACAATTTAGAGGTTTTGATCAGTAACAAGTGTACCCATAATATGTATTGTAAGGGGTTATTGTGGACCTAATTCTAAGCATCACATCCCATATTTGTTCTGAATGAATTGTCTGAAAGGACAGTATTATCCCGTGAAGTCTTAAACTCAGATACAAAATAAGAATAATAATAACAACATTTACTCAAGAAAATGGTTACAATTTTGTGTATTTGTGTGTGTAATGTGTGAATTAAATAATACTATAATAAAAATATAAACTGATGTCTGCTTCCAATGATAGACTTAAAATAGCCTAATAGTATTTATGGCAAGCAAGTCCGTCTGGAACCACTTTCCATCGCATTTTAATAGCATGTTAGTCGTAGTCTTTTAAATCTCCAATTCTTTGCCACCACTCCTTTCCTTATTCACCTTGGAAGAGGAACAGGCCTGCGTGCCATCAATACAGATATAGAAATATTATGATAGGATAATTTGAGACGTGTTTATAAATGCATGGGATGGAGAAGATTTTCGATGTCATCGTAAGATAGGGATTTTAGAAAAACAGTTAATTTTAAACTACATTCATTGCATCACTTTATTAAGTTGTTGTTTGTAGAATTTATTTATTTATTTATCCAGCTAACGTAAGTACATAAATTGAAGGAGACAGTCTAAGATCTAGTACCTATTACTACAATAAAATACAATGACATAAATCCGCCAAACGCTTCGTCATAACTAAACTTAAGAAACAAAATACATGTCTATAAAAATAAACCGCCCCAAGAAACGCCCGCACCAAACATGCCTATTACACTGGCAGCATTACCGCGCTGCACAGCTAGTGAGATTCTCTGTGACAGAAATGATCCGGAGCGGTGGTCAAATTCTCGGTCCCTCAAACGACGCCCAATGTCCTTGACGAAGGCCCTACGCTGAAAACCCCACACCCCTGTGGTCTCGATGGCCAAAAGAACAAACAGATAACTTACAATTAGCTGTGCGTATTTAATGCATTTCTGCCGCGCTGCCGACTCAGCAGTAGCACCCAGGGTAACCACAGTTGAGATGATGTGGGATGGTGCGTACGTTCACACGCAAGTCACATCCCGCAATAGGCAATGACCTCTCTCCCACGGTATTAACGTGAGACCGTCCGGACGTTTCCCGTCACTGCGGCTCAAACCCGGAAGTTCTAGAACCGTCGGAAAATTGGCATAGACTAGCGCCCTCCGGATCATGTCGTTAATTGAGTAACGGCGAGAGAGTCTCCCTGCACTCCAAATACAGTGCAGCCTATGGCGCCCAGCGAGTAAACCGCCGCACCACAAACACCAGCAACCTAACCGAAGCGCCACTGCCACACGCAGGGAGCTGTTGTCCAAAAAGGTGCGCAACTGCGGAGATGGCAACGCATGCAGCCAGGCGCCAGACTCTGGCTGGAAGACTGTACGCAGGCGAGCAAGATCCGCTCCTGTGCTCTGCGCCAGAAGCCCGTCAAGGGATGACCTGCAAAGGTGCCTGGGATAAAGATATCCCAGGCACGTTGCACGCCAGGCTGCTCCGGCACATCTCACAGCCGCAAAGCCTCGGCCGCAAAAGGAATGTTCAAATTGTCACCATTAATATTCAAAATATGAGTGACAAGTTTAAACACCCTATGCGAAGAGGCTAAGAAAGCCGAGAGTTCCGTGTCCTGTAGGCGACGAACGCCAAGACCACCAAATCTGATAGGAAGTGCTGCCTGTGACCACAGGGAGGGAGACATATTCACATTCAAAATTGTCTCCAAAATATTCTTCAAAGCTAGGTCCAGGCAGACCGGAGCCGTTCATAAAGAATATGTTAACCTCGGCTGGGACAAACAATTTCGCAGAATAATAAGGGCCACATGTGCGGAAAGCTCCTTAAGATGAGGCAAAGCCCCCTTACCAAGGCCTCTTTCTTACTTCGCAGGGCACCCGGCGCACCTTCTACAAATATGGGCGCCCCCAACAGGGTGAAATTTGTTTTATTAAGGACCTTCGACCCCGGCACTAAACGCCAAAACTTCGCTCTTGTGTTTTGTGCCAAAATTCCAGAGCACGAGAAAAGCTCACATTTCTGTGAGTTTAGCTGAAGCCCCGAGACTCCTAGACCACGAATAATCGACTCCAAATCGGCTAGGACAACATCCGGAGGTCCCCCGTAATCCAAGTACCAGATATTAAAAGGGGAACTTACAGATTTTAAAACATCCTGTATCGCCAAACTGAATATCAATGGCCCTAACGGATCACCCTGTTGTGCGCCCACTTGTGACTCTACCAGGTTTTCCCTAAAACACAAGTTTGTAGTACCAGAGTAACACTGATGGAGAAAAGGGTAGAGAGATGGAACGCAATCACTAACTTTTCTCAAAATTACGTCACGCTCAACTGAGTTAAGAGCATTTTGTAAATCAACCTTTACAATGAAGTTGTCAGTGTTTCCTGGATCGAATGCGAATGTCCGGGTGGCGTGGATTGCGGCCTCGCAGCCCAATGGTAATCCAAATCCCAACTGCTGTGGCTGAAGTAAAGATGATGCAACTCCCCTAACAGCTCTGCAACAGAGTTTGGCCACCAGACGACGGAGTACGCTCCCAACAGCAATAAGACGAATCCCACCGTCTTTCTTACTCAAGAAAAGTGCCATAAAGAAAGTGGAATACCTCCCTGTGACCATTCCCCTCAGCATAAAATTGGCTAGATTTACTAGGGACCGTAAGAGAGTCGCACCATTATCCCCAGCCCCAGCAGAAGTCAGCTCCTTAAGAATTGCGGGGCGGATCCCATCAAGACCAGCTGCCGACCCGTTATTAAAGGTCATAATTGACTCCACAATGCCAGCCGCTTCAACCGCCGAAAACTTACTTGAGAGGTCCGGCTCCGGAGGGAAGTGCATATCACGGGACGGTGACGGGTGCTTAAGACGTTAAAGACGTAAGGACCCCAAGGTCTGCTCCTTATCCTCGGCTACAGAGCAGTCTGACAGCAGTATCCGCATAGCACCTCCTAGGCACCATCACCTTTGACTCGACGTACTTATAAAAAGTGCGCCGATGAACACTCTCACTCCTCAGACAAACATCCGATGACTGGGCCGATGAAAGGCCGTCTTAAGAACCAGCATTAATGTTGTATTTTACCTTAAAAGTAAGGGACCTATTTCTGTCATCGGATGATAGGACCCTGAGACAGGTGTGTGAAAAGGTAAGCAGATCAAACCAATCATTGGTCCCATTGGTCTGGACGCACCTCTCAATGAGCTCCGACAGCTTGCCCGCCACCAAACACCTCGCTCCCTTTGGCACATGTTTTAACACCTTAACCCTCCTTCTCAAGGGAGCCATGTCAGTGAGCGACGGCGGTGGTGAAGAAACATCCACTGCACACGCCCCTGCGGCAGTTGGCACTTGACATCCCTGTTTAACGACTAATGTGCACGTTCAAACCACGCGGAACGACAAATTCCTTTGAGGAAACGGGGCAATGAGGACCTACAATAATACAGCCCTGTTGTTAAGATATGCATAGGAAGGAGTGTGGTGGAACCAAGGACGTTTGTTTAATCTTTACGACATTTCAAGATTAGGTCGTACGGTGTAATATGGTGTTGTAGACTGTTAGTGTTTAGTATAAAAGTTGCCTGACGGTGAAGACGTCACATAGTTTATACCGTTCGGATGTGGACAAGTAAATTTGGCTTTTTTAGTAGTCTCCAATTTATTAAGCGTTACAGTATTTTGGAGAGTTACGAAAAAACAGCAATGCTGTATTTGACAAGGTAGGTTTCAACAAAATAGTTTATACTATATACTATATCAGAATTGTATATTTCCAGCAGTTCTATTTTATAAAAAGTATCTATTTAGTTCCAGTTCCTAAAAAGTATCTATTTTGACTAGCAGTCAAATACCGCATTGGGCGATACGTGCTAGGAGGGACCTATCTCCGCTCTTGAAGATCGGATGAATCGAATGATAGTATTTTAAGAGCACTAGGAAAAATGCCCAGATGTTTTGAGAATTAAATGCGAAATACCGTCCCAGCCAGTAGCAGCCTGTAGTTTTAATGACAAAATTAAGGTAATAAATAACTTCATCTATATCGGTGTGGAGGAGAGCAAAGTAGGAGGTAATTGTTGCAAGAGTAAGTGAATTTTTAATTAAATCGTCAGCTAGGTTTTTCCTACACTTGCAGGAGTCGAGGACGGTAAAGTTAACTGAGAAGGTATTGATTTGGGTTGGGATTTATTTTTCGATAGTTTTCTAAAGAAGTTTACAATTTTGGACAATTAAAACGAAGTATGAAAACGATGTCACTAGTCGAGTTAGGCTTAACATATTTCTCCAATAACATTTGACATTCTACTTTCAGGCTTCCTCCAAAATTGGTAATTCATCCCGCAGATAAACGTGATATATCAAAGTGATTTTGTGATATTTGATAAATAAAACAGCTGTCGTACTATTAGCGCTAATGTATTTGGATTTCTGTTTGTAAGAATTGCTTTTTATTAAAAAGAGTATTTGCTCAGGCGAGTGTCAGTCTTTTCGTAGTTTTGTTGTCATCGTTGGATCTTTCTCGAAGGTGCGATGAGTTGATTAGATGATGCCATGATGATGATGCCCAATATGAACATGATGATGAGGCGACGAGTGATGGACGATGGCGTTAAAGCTACAAATATAGAAGGTATTAGTTAACAAGTGAAAATTATTATATTTATTTTTAAATTACAAGGAGAAATGAAAACCCTTCATCATCAGCCTCTCAGGGGACCAACTGTTCGGTATAGGCCTCCTCATAAACACGCCATTCAGAACGGTCCTGCGCAACCCGCGTCCATTGCTTTCCTGCCACCCTCGCCACATCGTCGGACCATCTGGCAGATGGTCTGCCGACCGATCTTTGGCCTTGAAAGGCCCTTAGCGAATACTTTTGACGAAGCCAATTTAGCTTGTAAAATATATAGCTAAACTAGCGAAGGCCTACAATATAATCAATCCGGCTTCGAAAGTCAATTCGTCTTATGATCTTTTACGGTTCCTATACTACGAAGGGGGGTAGTGTTGTAAACAACAGACCTAACTCACCCGTTATGGTCGCCGTCCTTGTGTTCCACCTTCCACAGCCTGCCGTTAGGCTCCACTAGCTCTTATCTGCCCTTCACCTGGTCTCCGTGGCCTCATGCTGGTCATATCGCTTGTGATGATCATGCACTTACTCACCCGGTATGGTCGTCGGCCTTATATTCCACCTTCCACAGCCTACCGTTAGGCTCCTATAGCTCTTATCTGCCCTTCACCAGGTCTCCGTGGCCTCATGCTGGTCATATTGCTTGTGATAGTCATGGACTTACTCACCCGAGATGGTCGTCGGCCTTGTATTCCACCTTACACAGCCTACCGTTAGGCTCCACTAGCTCTTATCTGCCCTTCACCAGGTCTCCGTGGCCTCATGCAGGTCATATCGCTTGTGATGGTCATGGACTTACTCACCCGGTATGGTCGTCGGCCTTGTACTCCACCTTCATCAGCCTGACGTAGGGCTCCACCAGCTCGTAACTGCCCTTCACCAGGTCTCCTTGGCCTCGTGCTGGTCACGTCACTTGTGATGGTCATGGACTAACTCACCCGGTATGGTCGTAGGCCTTGTACTCCACTATCATTAGCCTGACATAGGGCTCCACTAGCTCTTATCTGCCCTTCACCAGGTCTCCAGGGCCTCGTGCTGGTCACGTTGCTTGTGATGGTCATGGACTAACTCACCTGGTATGGTCGCCGGCCTATATTCCACCTTCCACAGCCTGGCGTTGGGCTCCACCAGCTCTTATCTGCCCTTCACCAGTTCTCCGTGGCATCGTGCTGGTCACGTCGCTTTTGATGGCCTTGAACTAACTCACCCGGTATGGTCGTCGGCCTTGTACTCCACCTTCCTCAGTCTGCCGTCCGGCTCCACCAGTTCGTATCCGCCCTTGACCAAGTCTCCGTGGCGGGATTCATGCTGGCTCTTCACGTCGCCGGTGTGGTGGTCATGGACGGCGTACTCGAACTTGTACTCGGGGAAGGCCTGTGAATGATTAATCAGTGACGTCGTGTGAGTTCCACGAAGCTGGATATAATTAGGGATAATGAATTAGGGATAATTGTTAGTTTGTAAAGATAGGTATTACTAGTGAGTTTTACAGAAAAGAGCTATTCGAACAAATTGGGATGGCACGTGTTGACTGTTGTCAGTAGAAGTCATGGATTATCTATACGTTATCATATTCTTAGTTGCTCACCAACTTTCAAACTGTAAAACTAACACTAGCCTGAAATAAAATTTTTCTTTTTCTAATACAGATTTTTCTTCTCTCCATTTAACGACAACTCTCTACAACGTCAAAATATGTACAGTCCCTTGAGGGTCATTATATAGAGTTTACACTGTAATTAGGGATAATGAATTACGGATTCTTGTTAGTTTGTAAATATAGGTATTACTAGTGACTTTTACAGAAAAGAGCTATTCGAGCAATTTATATTTTAAAACGCACAGACTCCTTAAGAGAGCTTTTTCAAGAAATTGACATACAAACTGTAGCTAGTCAATTTATTTTCGAAAATATAACGTGTGTACGCAAGAAGAACCTTACAACATTTTCCAAACTTAGCGATAGCTGTAATGTTAACCTAAGAAATAATCACAGACTAGTTGCGCCGTGGTTTATTTGAAATTGCCTTTTGAGCAATTTAAAAAGCATGTTAAAGCGACTTTGTCAAAAAAGGGATATTACAATGTTCAAGACTACTTAAATGATGGGTCTGTATGGGGTTAATCTAGCTCAACACAGTCCTTGCTGTTAATAATTTTGTAATGATCTATTCCTGCTTATTAATTATAATAATTAATATTGTAATATTTGGATTAGTTAAGCGCAAGCAATTTTTTAAAGAGTTCGTTAAATCAATCTTAGGGAGTTTCTACGCCTCTCTTCTCCCACAGTGGACCGCTGTAGATAAGAGGCAAAAAATGACGTTTGCTAAGTATATGTATATGTAAATAACTTCAGTAATAAAGACATTTGATTTGATTTGCTCAGTGAGCTGTACACCTCACGAGTCAGTTAGTGGAAAGCTCAACTTCTAACTCATATATGCACCTGTTTAACTAACAACATTTTGCGATCTTAAATGCAATACATTGCTTTTCACCAAATTCACAGCCTATGTCATTTTCACGGACACAAAAAATCTAACGAGACCTCATTTGTTAAACTAGGTTTAAGCGTCTGGGAGTGTAATTTTTGATGAAAAACTGAATCGACAATAACATTCTGCATAATTATTAAACCTGCTCGCAAAAGTTTACGATAATCGGTTGAGAAATGCGACCTGTAGCGTATACAGCCGGAAATCCGTGCAGACGGACATATGATAGCTTTTTTGCCTAAGCTCAAATGGGGACGTTTCGCTCGTTCGGTCAATATCAATTTTACGACCCGAATGGCCGAGTCGGCGGTGACTCTGCCTACGAAGCCAAGGGTCCCGTATTCGAGTCCCGGTGGGGGTAAATATTTGTTTGTTGAGAACGGATGTTTGTACCCTAGTCATGGTTATATTAATCTATATAAGTATGTGTATCGTTGTCTAGTACCCAAGATACAGGGAAACCAAGTATTAAGGTGATACGAAAAAAAAGGGGTTTTTTTCGAATCCATTTACTCCACCATGAAGTCATCTACAGATTTGATGTTTGGATTAACGTTTATTGAGTATTTGATTAAGATTTTCTCTAAAGGGAAACGCGATTGGATGAAATTTTCTCGATAGAATTTAATTACGAAAACACCTCTAAATTGTTTTATTTTTTCCTGTAATTCCGAAATCCTAACTAGCTTCATTGTGGAACTGCATTCAAAATGTAGATATTATGTATTCGCAAAATCTCATAATTTCATAATAATTTCATAATTTCTTTATAATAATTTCATATATCTTCATAATAACTTTTTAACAAAATAACGTAGTTTATTTTTAAACAATTTTTCTGTGGTTTAGCGATACGTTTTTTCATTTTTTTTATTCCGTCCCTCTCACTCTTCGGGTCTTTCCGCCTGGAATAACGGGGACCTTTACACGGCCGAGGTAGCGCCTTAACTCAATATTCAGCTTTTTTGTTTTTCTTCTGCAACCTTTAACTTGTAGTCTTGACTGTTGTTGACTATCAGTTATAATTATAATTGTATTACTCTTTACTCGTTTTATGATCTTACTCGATATTAAGGGCGATGCTACTAGGAGTATATGAAATATTTCCATTGCAGAACTTCCTTGCAATCAAAGCCTACGCAAGATTGCTCTAAATCAGCAACAGTTTTACTGAATGAACAAGTTAGATCGGTGGCATAAATAACCAGCAAAAGGAAGGCGACAGCTTTATGTAATAGAAAACCACCTGTTAATATAATTTATGCGAGTTTTATGCAAATTGTTGCACGAGAATTTCTGGATATCTCGCAATGGTACACCTTGCATCATTAATAAACATAGTTTATAAATTTATAGACTAAAAAAAATAACCTAGAATATCTATAGAAAAGCTTAAATTATTTGATTTATTATCTTGAACAGATCAACAGAGCTGCGATCTAACAGAATGTGATCTCAGTAGCTAAGTGGCAGAAAGCATGACTGTCATGCTTTCTGTATAATAAATATTTTCCCACGTGGGCTCCTGGTCGTGGTTTTCCAAACCCTAAAATTTAATAATAAGGTGGATCTAAGAAAATTCACTCCAAGTTTTACCGTTATCACATCTAATCAGGTAAGCTATTTTATCTATATAAATTGATAACAGTACTTACGTAGTGATCATGATGAACAGGAATATGAGGAATATGATGCGGAATATGGTGTTCATGGTGGGGGATATGATGATGCAGCAGCGGCAGGTGGTGATGAAGAAGAGGAACGTGATGATGAATAGGCACCGGGTGGTGGTGGCCGTCGTGCTTCTGGAAGTCTTGGTGGGAGATCGCCGGGTGGTGGTGATGGTGATGGGGGTGGTGATGATGATGATGAAGGAACGGGAAGATGGCCTGGCAGGATGCCACAAGCAGGCACGCCATTAATGCCTGAAACATATAGGAATATTCATTTGGATTTGATGCCAGTGGAAAACACCGTAATACGAGAAACATTATTTGTTTTACCCAATACGCCAGATTAGTGTATAAATTTAACTGAGATCAATTTCTAAAATTATTAAATCCGATTTTCCTCATTAGGAACGAAATATTAAATATTAAAATATAGGTCTGGTTGCACAACCATTCAAAATATGACGGATACTCAAAACCATGCTTTCCAGAATATCTATCGTTAGGGAAATTGTCCTTTTGGCCATTTGAGATGTTATTTGACTGGTTAGTTTCCTTTAAAAGACGAATTCACACGACAACCCAGTTTCTCACACTCACGAGTCAACACTTACTTTCGACAGCATATTGTCTGCACAATATTCTCGTATAGAACAGGTATATGACTAAAATGTTGTGTCGGAGGTTAAGACAATAGTGCACCGTGCACTCACATCATTACCTTATATACTAAGTGTATACTCACTGTGGGAATTACTGGAGCAAAAAAACATTGATCAATTTCTCAGGGTTTGCCAATAGCCCTATCGTAATATCGACCAATAGATAGGTACTTCAAATGTTGCATATAGTTAGAGTTAAGTATCGAAGGATGTGGGGCAGGGAAGTTTACAAGTTTTACGTTTTGTTATCAGCTGATTGGCGGGATAGATAGCGGGAGCATCGGGTCTTGTGAAATAAAGGTATAAATATATAATAATAATAAAGGAAGATATCAGTTTAAAGTTTTGCATTGATGCCGAGTCAGCAGTGACCCTGCCTACGAAGCCAAGGGTCCCTGGTTCGAGTCCCGGTGGGGGCAATATATGTTTGATGAGAATGGATGTTTGTACCCTAGTCATGGTTATATTTATCTATATAAGTATGTGTATCGTTGTCTAGTACCAAGATACAGGGAAACCAAGTTTGGGGCTAGATAAATGTGTGTAAATAGTGCCCAGGGTATTATTATTATTATTATAATTGAAGTCAAGTAATTTTTACTCAAAATCTGGCAGATAAGTCGTTTCTTTCCGATCTACGAATCATAGTTAAGCGTCACTCTCGGATGCGCTCAGTTCATATCATTAATCTATTTACATGCCAACGATTGAACCTTGTAAATCATGTGGATCGAACTAGTTTTTAATTTGAGGAAGAAGTTCTAATTATAAACTCCTGTACTTAAGCAATTTCAACTATTTAAAACAGTGGCTGTTTCCGAAATATGGTTATGTTTTTGATTGCAGTATCCTATAATTTACTGTAATTTTACATAACTAAGTATATCGATTTTTGAAAGAAATAAGGTGGACACACATCTTACAATATTGCGCCTGCAAATCCTACAAACAGTCTTAACAGCGGACATAATTTGCTAATGCCGCACATATCTAGCCCTCGTCTTAGTCACGATCATGGGGATGCGAACGTGGTAGAAGAACAATATAATACAGATGGTCAGCGTCACTTCCATACCGGACGTAGAAGAGCCTGCCCTGTGCTTCCAGTGCGGAGTGATCAAACTGGCATAGCAATTACCCTGCATCCGTTTGGAACATAGATATATATATATGACTAGAGATCTATCAATATTCATATTTGGCGCTATACAAGGCAAGGACAAGGACAGATGTAATGGTAATCAATAAGTCTGATAGAGCTGGCATGAAATACAGTAAGATGACAAGAATTTGGACATGAACGTCAGTTCTATCCAATTTATCCGAATAAAGTTCTATTGGTATTTATTTTGAAAAAAAACCCCTTAATTTGTGAATGTTTGGTGGAAAACACGGTGTCTGCTTTTAAAAGAATCCAGGATGATTCACCATTTATAGGAAAATATGTTTTTTTTTTCGTAATGTTCTAGCTTTATCTTATCTCGATTTTTATATGAAACCCTTTAAAATCTTTTTTCAAGCATAAATAATGAGCAAATTATGCATTTTATGCCGTAGGAAGTGAAAAACACGTATTATAGAGTTTGACAAAGAAGTTACGATGTATCGATAAATTATTGTATCGATACTGGGATATTATGAGTGTCGGCGGCCGATTTTAGAATTGGGCACATCATGATGTGCTGCGCCGTATTAAGATATGGCGGCATTTCTTAAAAAACGCATTTGTCTATGGGGCACATCATGATGTGCCCAAACCAAAATTGGACAGATCGATGAGAACAAAATGTTTGTCGATATTCCCAGTTAAACTTTTGGCCACAATTGCCAAAAGATATCTTGATAAAGGTAAAATAGTTCAAATTTAAGAATCAACAAATCTATTTAATTTATACAATGTTTTTTTTTTTGTTATACGTATGCTAGTAGACTATTTCTATATACTTTTAAATTATCCATTTTTTTATTTCTAAACCAAATCAAGAAAAGTAGGATGACCATCACACGGGAGTCGGTGGTCGACTATTGGGTATCCGAGTATGATATTTTATAGACTTTTATTATCCTTATTATAAAAAGTCGTTTTTATTTGCATACGCTTCGCTCCGCTCCGCTTTATGTAAGTTCCAACCTAACCTATAATACAACTGAAATTTAGCCACAAATACCTACTCTAGCCAAATTTGGCTTTTCATTACTTTCAGTCGCAAGCTCGCTCCGCTGGCTGCTCATACATGGTCTTACCTAACCCAACCGCTTCAACGCAAGCGGCTGGCAGATCATCGATCGTTGGGCGGATTTTATATGGCGGATCATAAAATGCCTCCATTTCATGATATGCCGAGACACATTATGATGTGCCGAATTTGACAATTGGCAGAAGACTTGAGTATGGGGGCGAAGTCTTGGGTCCAAAAATTTATATTTTATCGAGTGAACGGCAAATTGGTTTAAGCGACATATTTTTTTTGAGTAAGGTATTTGGATTGCTGCGTCGAATAATATAAAACATGTCACTTCAAGCAATTTCCTTTCATCCAACAATATGCAATATTCATAACTGGGGCCTTCTATAACAAAAAGCTTTACATACGTTGAATTTGTACGTGTACTGTGTTGTCAACAATATGACCAATCTTGTGATTGATTATTAATTATAAATTAACTTGGTCACTTGGTCACCTTGTTGACAACGTACCGTAAATCTTTGTGTTAAAGGTCTCAGATATGTATCATTACAATTTTATTTTTAGGATTCTAAATATGCTTCAGTGAAACCTGCCAGATGAAGTGTGAATTTGACTTTCACACGGAGGAAGCATATCCCATGATCCAGTAAAATACCGAAAAAAATGTTTTTCTTGCATATATTTTTTTATATTTTGCTAAAATATTATTTCAAGAACTCTGTTTTATTCATATTGTGGTTACAATGGATTCTTTGTGAATGAATGAATCTTGATATCAGGCAATGCAGAGAAGTGGCAAAAAATGACGATTGCTAAATACATGTAAATATCTACAGTAATAAAGACATTTGGAATTTTGGCACATGGCCCACACAAAATTATCGATAAACAGACTTCTAAAGGTTAGGTGATCCCATCACTAGTAATCAAAAATATGACAACACATCCATTACGTCTCCTATTTTCACAGAGTAAGTGAAAAAGAGTTTGCCCATGTGTGCCCATGTGACATGCGGATTGACTTATTAAATAGTATGATGACCAATATATGCTTGCCGATCTGAACCATACTCCCGCAAGCGAAACCACTGCAACAAGCGCCATACACAGGTTTATTCGTTTTTGTTTTGGGCCCAAATCAAAGTATGTTTCCGAGTGGTTAGCGCTCCGCATCTGATGCCGGGCGGTCGTGCGCTGCTTCTATGCTGATGATTTACGTGCTTTGCCTTATGAATGATTTATCGAATGATGATTGTAGCGTGAACGAATGCCAGCATTCGATTTAGCGATATCGGAACGCTACCCCAGGTTCTCGCTCACTCACACAACATGGCGATAACTACAAATATTAGGTCCTTACATATGAAATTGGCGTTTTGCATGGGAGGAACATAAAGTCGTTTCTTTTTAAATATAATATATTTATTTAATCAAAGTATGTACCATTGCTATCTATACACTTTTGCCGTCTCATGGGTAGTACTTCGATCCCTTTACTAAAAAAAACATTCGGACGGGAATCAATAAAATCTTTAAAAGCGGTTTGGACTGCCCCATCGGAGTTGAATTTATTCCCTTTCAAGAAGTTATCCAAATTTCGAAAAAAATAGTATTCTGTTGGAGGAAGGTCCGGAGAGTACGGTGGATGTCTTAGATATTCCAATTGAAGCTCCTCTAATATGGTAGCCGTCTGTTGTGCAGTGTGTGGTCTAGCGTTATCATGAAGCAGCAGTGGCCTAGAGCGATTGACCAGCCTCGGTTGTTTAGCAGCTAGCTTTTCCATCATGATTTGAGGTGGCTGACAATAGACATCTGCCGTAATCATCTGGCCAGATTTAAGAAAGCTGTAGTGAACGACACCAGCACTAGTCCACCAAACACTCACAAGTAACTTTTTTGGAGTCAATTTTCGCTTGGGGCATGGTTTGGCTGGTTCGGCAGGGTTCAGCCATTGTGATGAGCGCTTCCGATTATCGTACAGGATCCACTTTTCATCACAGGTAATGATTCGATTTAAAATCCTTTCATTATTGTGCCGGGTGAGTAATGCAACGCAGCAGTAAACGCGCGTTTGTTGATTTGCTTCACTCAGTTCGTGAGGTACCCATCTTTCAAGCCTTTCACCTTCCCAATTTGCTTCAAGTGGATTAAAACAGTTTTATCACTAACACCGCAGCCTGCAGCTAACTCGGACGTGGTTTGCGATGGATCCGCTTCCACAATATTCCGCCTTCAATTCTTCATTATCAACTTTGGTCTCCGGCAGTCCACGGGGCTTGTTCTGCAGGTCGAAATTTCCAGAACGAAAACGTTGGAACCAAAAACGCACTGTGTTGTCTATTGCGGCACCGTCGCCATACCCATCATTAATCCTTCGAGCCGTTTCTGCAGCACTGGTGCCACGGTAGAACTCATACTCGTAAATAACGCGATATTTCAAGTTGAGGAAAAAACAAATGAATTATAATTTTAGAAACACAATTACATGAGTAAATAGCTGTATAAATTTGAATTTGGAATTCCTAACCATAGAGGAGATATTTGAGATCAAAGTGGCCAGTACGGTGAAACGCCAATTTCATATGTAAGGACCTAATGAACTATAATGAAATAAATAGTTTATGATCGTAAATACGAACTTTTAATTAATAAAGAATCAAACACAGAATATTTTGGAATATTATCAGGAAAACCCTGTATGTGGGACCGAAGATATAGGAAATACAAATATAAAAGTAAATGCATGAAGTCGTCTCAGCGAAATGTATTTTATAAATACAAATATCTATTAGCCATAGCTACGGCATTGTGATAAAATCCTGGCACGCACGATGGAGTGTTGAGTAAATGGCTAAAGTGAGCATAATTGTGCCTTGCCACCCCTTATGGGAAAAGATTCAAACTCAAAGAAGATATATATATATATATATATATATATATATATATAAACACATCAACACTGTCTAGGGATATTAGATTTTGTTTGCATTTCTTAGTTTTTCAGAAAAACTACTCAGAATTAGGAAAAAGTTTATATGTGGAATTAAACCTCCTTGTTCCATTTTCAAACTGACATTGAAAAAAAAAACAAAAACTTATGAAAACAAAAGAAAGCGCGGGAACACGCATTTGATTCAGTTTACAGTGCTAGTTTTGTGTTGAGATTTATTTAGAAAAACATTAATTAACTAACTCTATCAATTGTTTTGGTGATTTTTACTGTTTGTGTCATCTTGTTGGTGCCATGCAACGTCGACATCTGACGAGAGATGAGATGATAAGAGCTGTAGGAATGTTGGAAGCTGGCGCTATCCAAAACGTTGTTGCGGAGACCCTAGGCACCAGCCAGAATGTGATATCAGGGCTCTGGTCACGTTATCGTGATACTGGGGAAGTGGCGGAACGGCATGCTGGCAGAATTCGGGTGACCACCCCTAGAGAGGACCGTTTTCTCCAAAATACCGCCAGGAGAGAACCTACTCTGACGGCCTTGGAAATGGTACAGAGGCTCCAACAGGAGCATCAGCTGTTGGTTAGCGACCAAACTGTCAGAAGAAGGCTACATGAAGCTAATCTTCATTCTCGCAGGGCAATTCGTGTTCCTGCTTTGCGACGAGGCAATCGCGGAAGGCGACTATTGTAGGCCCAAGAACACGTGTTATGGGATAATGAACAATGGTCGACAGTGCTCTTTACGGATGAGTCTCGGTTTGGATTTCATCCAGATTCGCGAAGAACACGAGTTTGGAGAGTTCCAGGCAGGGAAAGCCGGCTCCAGCATCCACAAGAGGTTCATTCGTACCAAGCAGGAACAATCATGGTATGGGCAGGAATTCGTATAGGCGCGCGAACCGACCTCGTTTTTGTAAGAGGCAACATGAATGCTCAGAAATACCGTGATGAGGTGGTGGAACCTGTTATTATTCCGCATAGGGTGCAAATCGGCCAGCAATTCGTACTCATGCATGATAATGCTCGTCCACACACTGCGAGGCTGGTATCAGCCGCACTTCAAGGCAACGACGTCACGGTAATGAGATGGCCTGCGCAGTCGCCAGATATGAATCCCATCGAACATGCGTGGTACATGTTGCAGCGAAGGGCTATGCATGCCCTCCCTCCAAATCTGGCCACAGAAGAGCAACTTTTCTTGCACCTGCAACGAACCTGGGAACGCATACCACAGCAAGACATCGACACCTTAATTCACAGTATGAATAACCGATGCCAAACTCTTATTAACGTGAGGGGTGCCAACACTGATTGTTAAGAGTTAAAATGTCTCACTTTAAGTTGTTTTTTTAAATAAAATTATCCATTTTATTCATTAATTTCATTCGTAGACTTAGCACCATTTTTAGTCTCTTTGTTATTTTATTTAAAAAAAAATATTTGAAGATCTAAAATGTTTTTTATTTATATAATTAAGTTGGGCATTAACTGGGGTTTAATGCCATATATACTTCTCTGAACAAAATATTTATAGTTTATCAAAAAATTTAAGAAATACAAAATATCCCTAGACAATGTTGATGTGTGTATATATATATATATATATATTATCACTTGCTTGTCAATGCCAAATAATTATCAACAAATTATTGTATATCATTTAAACCTTAAGTAGCAAGTCATTATAGCCGCCCTGGGCTTCTATTATCTTTCCACTATTAGACGAATGTATCGAAAATTAACTTTCACTTTCGATTTTTTTAAAAATGCTTATTAGTAGCCTTGCTTTTTATAGTTTCGCAAAAGGTGAGAAATATAGAATATACTTCTGAGGGATAAAGTTTTTTTTGTCTAAGGCGCGATATTAATAATAATAATAATAATAATAATGATCTTTCAATAGAGATCCAGGCTCAATGGAGGGTAAAGACAGTGAAAAAAGTACCCATTATAATATCTATAACCGGTATCATCCTCAAATCATTACACTCGTACTTAAAAACAATACATTTACATCCATCAACATATACACTACTGCAAAAGGCCGTTATTTTAAACACTTGCAGGATCGTCCGCAAATTCATGGGAAATTCATCTTAATCATTCATTCGTCACTATGCACTTGGCTGAGGCCCGTGCCGTAAAATAACCTCCTATGAATAGGAGAGAAAAGAAAGAAATAATAATAATAATTATAATAATAATTGTTTATTTACTTTTAAAGGTTAACAGTAGCTACATAGGGCTAGAACTTCCTTTTAAGTATAGAAATACCTATACCAGAAAGCTCCGCTCTTCCACACTTAGTCAGTTCTTGTAATTAATCAGTAAACAAATAATTTTTAATGATTTAATCTAATGCAAACTTACTACTTAATATAAGTTAAGTTAATAAGTACCAAGACAAAAGTAAATATGGAATCCTGAATGTAAAGAAGGGCTCCAGATTTAACTACCGAGCGAAGACAGGTAATTAATTTAGTCCTGAGTGAAGTGAGGGGTTCAAGCGCAGTTCAGTTCAGTTCAGTTCAAAGATTTTTATTCATAATAGCACAAAAATTGAGACTTAATGAACGTCATAACATAATCAAGCAAGCATAATATAACATTAAGTAGGTGCCTAATTATTACATAGTACATAATTTAAAGGGTGCAATGAACTGGTTTAATGCAGATGTTGGTGTCTTGTAAAAAGTCATTAATTTTGTAGTAGGCCTTTGTACACAAAGTGTGCTTTATACATTTTTTGAATCGAGCTTCAGTCTATGTGCTAATTTTCGGAGCTAAGTCTATGTAATAATTTTACAATATGAGGGGGTCCCCATATTGTAAAATAGTTTTCAATTTAGTTTCGCATCAATAGTGATGCCGAGAAATACAGTTTCATCAACTAGTTTTAGTTGGTCTTTCCCCAATACAATGTTACTCTCAACTTGCCTTACATTAGGTAAAGTGAATTTTATGCACTTTGTCTTCTTTGAATTCAGAAACAAGTTATTGGCAGTAAACCAGTCTAGTACTCGCAAGAGAGCATTATTTGTTTCCTGTAAGTCATATTCCTGTCTCCTAATTTTAAAAAATAGTGACGTGTCATCTGCAAATAATACTATCTCTGACATGTTTGTACCATGAATGGCAAATCATTTACATACACGAGGAAAAGATACGTACCCAAAATAGATCCGTGTTGAACTCCCATCATCACCTTAGAACCCGAGGATTTTGTCCTATTAATGTCAGCTTTTTGAAACCTCCCTTCTAAATACGATATCATAAGGTTAGAGCTATTGCCTTTTGTTCGATTCAAAATCGATACTCGATCTATGGTTCCGGAACGGCCATTTTGAATTTGACGGAGCTGCCACAGAGCAGATTTTTGACTACTGACTGACGAAAAGCCCCCGTAATGTGACGTGTATTGATTTTGGGCATTAAAATTAAATCGTAAGCCATCTGGAGTTGTATTCGGGCTCCCCTCAGGATTGTCTTATAGCTGAGTGTATTGTGGTTCTCCGAACCAGATACTGTTCGTATTTACGTAAATTGTGCGGTCGAAGCTGGCCTGCCAGCCATACCTGGTTGGCTGAAGAACCTGTCTACCAAGAAGAGCCTAGGGTGCACCCAGGCCTTGCAGAGAGACAGGAGTTTGACGGGAACGAAGCACAGACCAGGTCAGATAGAATCTATTTATTTAGCTCGGTGAATCGCCGACGTTCTCACTTCTTGACACCTGATAGCTACGCTACCTCGTAGCTATGGGCCCCTGCGAGGTCATCGGGTGCCGAGAAGCCTGAACATTTTGGTAGCAAGAGCGTGGTTTCCTGAGATTTGCAGCCGTCAAGGGCTCCAGGAACCCACGATTTGGGACTATCAATCTGTAGGTATAGGCGGTTATTAGCTAACTTGGTTTTGTTCCTGTATCCACATAGATTGGTAGTATTATAAGTTATAAGTCTACTGCTGGTAGTAGACAGACAGATATAACAGTTTTCCCTAAATGACCAGTTGTACTGAGATGTGACTCAGAATAGTAATTACATTACAGGTACATTGTAGGTGAATTGAAATTTGCATTGAAGTCATATCATGTTTGCAGTTTGAAGTTTGCATAGTCAATCTATTAGTGGTCTAGTAATGCTAATGAATGTTTGGACATTGTTTTCAGTTTATAGCAATTTATAACTTGAACTAATATTGACTATCTGTGTGTGTTATATGATATAGGGAAACTAAATTGTTGTTTACAGAATTTGAGTAGATATAAAACTCGGTTTCTATTGTTTGGGGAAATCAGCATTGTTTAAGTTATAGATTAGGGTTCCCTCGTTTGTGTTGTAGACTGGAGGGTCCAATATAATTGAGTTACTGCAAATTGTGAGTAAGTATCGTTCCGATCATGTCGTTGTCTGAAATACAGAAGGGTGTTTCTAAGGAGCTCAGATGGTTTTCCTCCGCACACGGTCTGATAGACCGTTTAGATAGGCATGATGTGGTGTTGGAGCGGTCTATGGACGTTAAGGAACGCTACAACAGGGTGCTCGAATTGTCCGCGCAGGCGGAAGCAGTTGATGGTTGCGCACCTGACAGGCTGTCACGGTTGCTAGGGGATGTCGACCAGTGTATGGAGATGGCGGCTGCTATCACGCAGAGGGCTGCGGACATACGTAGGCAGCGCGAGTCCAGCCATAGTGGTGGCATTGGGGCGCCTCTGCCGCATCAGGGTTCGGGGTCCAGGTTACCTGCCATAACCATGCCTACTTTTGACGGAGTGTCCGGTGAATGGGTGAGCTTCATCAATCTGTTCGACAGCTTGGTGCACATGCGATCGGACATTACCAAGTCTGTCAAGATGGCTCAGCTGGTGGCAGCATTGAGGGGTGAGCCCAGGGAGCTGGTCGCTCATTTGACAGTTACGGAGGGTAACTATGAAACGGCCAGGCAATTGCTGGTCAGACGTTACCACAACAAACGGAGGTTGGCCGATGCCCAACTGAACCGTTTGTTTAGCATCCCGGTTGTGAACAAGGTCGGGGCCATACAGACGGAGGTTTTGAACCCGTTGTTGTCCGTCACCAAGGCCCTAGAGAATCTTGGACTTCCGGTTGGTGAATGGTCCTACCTACTGCTGTACATTGTACTTTCCCGCCTACCCGCTGACGTGCAGACTCGTTTCGAACAGTCTCACGGGAGGTCGGCCGAGGACCTGCCCGCCTTCTCCGACTTGGTCGGATTTTTGGAAGAGGAGGCTCGACGGGCAGAGAACTTGGGGTTGACGGTCACCCATCCTTCGGAGCCACAGAGAGCTACCGGGAGCGCTGTGAGTAGGGGCCCTCCGACGAGGAAAGACCGCACCAACCGGCAGTCGTATGGGACTGTGAGTGCATTGACCCCACCCAGGGGTGCAGGTGAGACCTGCCCATGTTGTAGGCAGATTGGCCATGCTGTGGCCGATTGCAATAAGTTCGGGGAACTTAGGGTTGAGGGACGGCGCCGGATGGCCAAGCAGCGGAGCTGGTGTTTCCTGTGCCTCGGGCCACACATGGCTAGGGACTGCACGCGCACAAAATTGTGCGGATATTGTGGTGGGGCCCACCACAATTTGTTGTGCATGAACCGGTCCGGCCAACAGCCACCACAGGGCCGTACCCAGGGTGACACGGCATGGGGCCCTGAGAATTCGTTTGCGTCTCGGAGCGCAACTCAGGGGCCAATGTCCCCACGTGCACAGGGCGGTACTAGGGTGCAGGGCCGCACTCAGGGTCATCACATGGGGGGCCCTGAGTTTTCGGTTGCGACTCAGCATCCGACTCAGCGGGCAATGGGGCCACAAGCACGCAGCCACCCAGGGGTGCAGGGCCGCACTCAGGGTCATCACATGGGGGGCCCTGAGTTTTCAGTTGCGACTCAGCATCCGACTCAGCGGGACATTGGGTATGTTGAGCAGGCCGTAACGGGCGGGTGGCATGGGACACCTTCGAGCTATGCGGATGCGGCTCGGACGCCGCCTCAGTTGTCGCCCCGCTCGTCGCCGCGTCCTCGTCGGTCGCATGTGATGTCCCCCCCGCTCATGGAGCGGCCACGGTCGAATTCACGCCCACAACCCTTCGGGGGGCGTCGTAGGGTGGCAATGGAACCGGCGCGTGGGCCATTTGTACAGTGGGACCCGCTGGCGTATAGCTGCCTACCTGATCGGTTACAGGCAGAGTGGGGCCCCGGGGGCCCTCGCTAGGAATTTTCGGCCCAACAATTTGTTGCCCCCCAACCGGAGACGGTGGTGTTACCGATCGCCTCTGTGCTTGTTTGGGATTTGGCGGGCAACCCAACATACGTTCGCGCCCTATTAGATTCTGGAGCTCAGGGCTGCATTGTATCGAACGATTTAGCGAAATGGTTGGGCCTCAATATAAATAATGTATCGCTGCCGAGGAAATTGGTCCCTGCTGGGGATTACAGGGCAACCCTTCACGGGTTTTGTGATGCCTCTGAACGAGGGTTTGCGGCAGCGGTTTATTTGCGAACCGTCACCTCCACCGGGGAGGTCGACGTGCGTTTGGTTTTGGCAAAAAGCAAGGTAGCGCCTATTCGGACAAGGATGACGATTCCAAAACTGGAACTGTCCGGGGCTGCTCTTTTGACCAAAGTTTTGAATAACACTCTAACAGTGTTGCGTGGGTCAGTGGTTTTGGAGGATACGGTGTACGCGTGGACGGACAGCCAGATTGTTTTGTGCTGGCTGAAGGCTTCGGTCCATACCTTAGAGGTTTTTGTTGCGAACCGTGTCCCCCAGATTGTGTCGTCTGAGGTCCCACTGACCTGGAGACATGTACCAGGAGAATTGAACCCGTCTGATTGTGCATCCAGGGGATGTCGGGCTCCTGAACTCGTTGCTGATCTCTCGACAGAGGCTTTCATTGCTTGTTTGGATAGGTTTGTTTCTCGAAGGGGACTTCCAACTTTGATCCGCTCTGATAACGGCACTAACTACATCGGTGCGGAACGATGCTTACGAGAGATAGTCAACTTTTTGAATGTAAATAAAGTGGATATTGGAACGGCCCTCTCCCGTCGGGGTATACCGTGGACCTTCAGCCCACCGAGTTGCCCCCACTGGGGTGGGATTTTTGAGGCCGTAGTTAAGTCAGCGAAGACGCACTTAGGGCGTATAGTAGGTCAGACCGCGCTGACTTTTGAGGAGCTCGCGACATTGTTTTGTAAGATCGAGGCCGTTCTCAATTCGCGACCGTTGTGTCCGCTCAGCTCGGATCCAAATGACCTGGAGGCTCTGACCCCAGGCCATTTCTTGATAGGACAGCCACTTAACGCGTTGCCCGAGCACCCCTTCGAAGGAGTGAAATTGTATCGGTTGTCAAGGTATCAGATGTTGCAGCAGTTTACTCAGAATTTCTGGAAGCGTTGGTCGCTCGAGTATCTGCATATCTTACAACAGCGCCTTAAGTGGACTGACAAAACCAGCCCCCCTAGTGTTGGTGACCTCGTGCTGGTTAAGGATGCTAACCTACCGCCACTACGTTGGCGCAGGGGGCGCATTGTTAACTTGTTCCCTGGCAAGGACGGGACCCCCCGGTCTGCAGAGGTTCTAGTGGGAGGCTCGGTACTAAAACGAGCGGTAGCAACGTTGTCTCGGCTGCCCGTAGATTAAGGGACAGGTGGGTGCCTGTCCGGGCGGGTGATTGTTCGATTCAAAATCGATACTCGATCTATGGTTCCGGAACGGCCATTTTGAATTTGACGGAGCTGCCACAGAGCAGATTTTTGACTACTGACTGACGAAAAGCCCCCGTAATGTGACGTGTATTGATTTTGGGCATTAAAATTAAATCGTAAGCCATCTGGAGTTGTATTCGGGCACCCCTCAGGATTGTCTTATAGCTGAGTGTATTGTGGTTCTCCGAACCAGATACTGTTCGTATTTACGTAAATTGTGCGGTCGAAGCTGGCCTGCCAGCCATACCTGGTTGGCTGAAGAACCTGTCTACCAAGAAGAGCCTAGGGTGCACCCAGGCCTTGCAGAGAGACAGGAGTTTGACGGGAACGAAGCACAGACCAGGTCAGATAGAATCTATTTATTTAGCTCGGTGAATCGCCGACGTTCTCACTTCTTGACACCTGATAGCTACGCTACCTCGTAGCTATGGGCCCCTGCGAGGTCATCGGGTGCCGAGAAGCCTGAACACCTTTTATGTCTTAGTGTTTTAGCTTTAAGAGCAATGTTTTGAGGTCCACACAGTCAAATGCCTTGGACAGGTCACACAAAACACCCTACGATCTTCCCACGCATTAAAATATGTTTAACTAACATGACTCCAGCATTTGTTGTGGACCGCCCTTTTGTAAATCCAAACTGCTGGCTATGGAGAAGAATTTCATGCGCATTAAAGTGCGCCAGTAACTGACCCAATATAATCTTCTCAAATATTTTACTCAATACGCGGATAATAAACGGATCTGAAATTTGTAGGGTCACCCCTATTGCCGCTTTTAAATAAAGGTACTAGCCTGCTGTGTTTCATGAGATCAAGGAAAGTACTCTCATCTACACAATATCTCTTCTTTATTGAAGATTTTGCGCAACCAAACATATGACGTGACATACATCAGTGCTCAATCCTCTTGGTGAATACTCTGCTTATATCCATCTGTAACACATGCTGTACTCTATGATGCAACATACCGTTTCACTCTACCTAAATTTTACAACTTAAAACCCCTACATCTCTGCCATTTTGAAAAATTACCAGAAACTGAATCGATAAAAAATGTCTACTTAATTATCGAACCTGCTCACGAAAATTCACGAAACACAGTTGAGAAAAATGGCCTGTAGAGGATAACATCCAGAAATACGAAAGCATTTTTGCCCAATCCTGAAACAGAGACGCTCGCTCGCTCGTTTGGTCAACAAATCAATTAAACATCTCTTCATGTTTCAAATTCGAATATATAATCGAGTAAATATATTATCGAGTTATTAATGAAGTAAATAATTTGTGAGGTGGGCTGCAGTGAATCAGGTTGGCCCAAGACCGCAATAAAAGGCGTAATGAGAAGGAGGCCTTTACTCAACATGTGGGTGCAGCAAGCTGGATAGATAGACAGATAGATAAATATTAATAATAAAATAAGATAAAAAAAAAAATAGTTTTCTTTTAAATTTTCATATTCATATTCATTGATTTATTGCTTATCATTAACAATGATACCCCGTGGGGGCACTACAATATGAGTGTTCAAACTTATTATCTATTTATATTAATGTCATTTTCCATACTAAGTAGGTAACAGTTTTGGTAAGTATCTTTATTAATAATTTTATGTAACAATAGTCACTTTTCCTATTAATAAGTCCTATGTTAATTTGTCGTTTATGTATTCATTTATTGAGTAATAGCATTTTTCTTGTAGTAGTTGTTTTAGATTATTAATGAATGTTTGGTATTTTTCTTCTTGTTTTATATTTTCGGGAAGGTGGTTGTATATTTTAATTGACATAGCTTGTGGACCCGTAGAGGACATTTTGAGCCGGGAAGTTGTTTCAACTAATCGTTTCATTCGGGTTGGTCTTAGTGAATAGTTCATCGGAATCTCTGCACGTTTTTTGTAAAACTCTGGATATTTTCTAACGAATTTGCAGGTTTCTGTGATGTATATACATTTTAAGTACTATCCGAATCAATTATGTAATTTTAAAATGTAGATTTAGGGTTAAGATAGTCTAAAAAGGCCACAATAAAAGTATTTTTTGTGCTCATCGCCATAGTTATTTCTACCTCTCATCGATCTATTATAGCTTGGTCAATTTGTTTGTGGGATTGACCTCTTCCGCATGTATGTGTCACCGTAAAATTAGAAAATCCATTAGGTTGTAATCTAACGATTGTTTTCAAGTTAGTTTCTAAACGGTCGATATTTTGTAAACTGTACCTTACTGCTTACAATAAAACCGTGTATAATCAAACAATTAAATTGTTAACTACTTTGAAATTGAATAGCAAACGAAATAGCAGGGCGAAGGGTATGTAAAGGCTAAAGAGGGTGAGCGAAGCGAATTCTCCTTTAGCTATCGTGTTAGTTTGTCATGTGAGAATAGGAGAAACATACATTTTAAACCCGGTCTCGTTTACAAAATGTCGATAGTTTGTAGACTCACGCGTTAGTTCTTAATCTAAAAAAATCACAATATTACGGTGACATAGACATACATGACGGATAATGTTGTGAGCAATCAATCCTATATAATACTTGGCAAGTCATATGTGCTAAATATTACCTGAGCTCCTCCTAAGTTAAATCTCAATCATAATATTTAAAAAGACGTTAAAAAAATAACTTTTTTATTTATTCCATTAAAATCTAAGTTTTCTCAAAAATAGTATATAATGTTCCTATAACATCTGTGAAGATAGTATGCGAAAGTGACTCAGCCTGGACAATTTTTAGAAGTGTCCAGGAAAACGCAAGTGTCCAGTAAGTAAGTATGAAATCCCATTACATATCATAATATTGAAATATAGAACTTTTTTTTTCAAATATAAGCTGAGGAGGTTATTTGCAGTTAAGGGCCTTTAATAAAAAGGAGGTAACATAGAGGTTGACGTGTCCAAATTGCACTATATTGCACGATGTAAAATGGCGGAAAACTCAGTTCATGCGTATTGTTATTAGGAATTTGATACTAACAGAAGAAAAAGAAGAATAAAATAATATTTTCACAGTAAACATAAATGGTTTTATTTTTGAGAAAAGCACTATACACGCTTCGACCATAAGCTTCGGCTTACTTACTTGTCTCTGCAGTAATGTACTATTAATTAGACTATTTGAAAATTGTACATTAAAATAATGATTTCAGTCAAGGGATCCATGAATCAATGTGGCACCGTGCTGTGAGTAAATGGAGTGCGACTAACTACGGCGTTGAATCTGAGGAAAAACAAACAAAGCATTCACATAAATACAAGAGCATCAGAAGTAACTCCCCCTCTTTAAAAATATATTTTCAATTTCAGATTGAACATCCTGTATATTTTTTATTAATATTTAGTTTGCAGTGTCATATAAATGTCACCATAAGATAGTCAAAACCGTTAGTTGATAAACTAACGCATTAGTTGGTCAACTATCGACAGATAGTAAACCAGACCGACAGGGTATAGAATTTACGTTTATTTTCTTCTTACATGACAACCTAACACGAAGAATATTCGGGGGCTTCGTTGCGCTCGCCCCCTCTAGTCTTCACCTAAGCTGCCGCAGTTTTTGCCCTGGTATTGCGTTTGCAATTCAAGTTTAAACCAGTTGACTATTGGACTGTTTTAACCGTTAGTTTATCAACTAACGTGTCATATAGTAAGCAGTACGCTACAGTTTACTACCAGCCGATAGTTGACCAACTAACGAGAAAAAAAACGTTAGTTTATCAACTAACGGTTTTGACTATCTTACGGTGACATATATAAAACTTTGGGTGCTTTTTTTGTTAACTCCCCCGTGCAAGGCAAAATAGCTGCGACAAAAGACAATAACGCTTTAGGGGTGACAGCAATTTAAGACCTATTTTAATTAAGTAAACTCATATACACAGTAGGTCGAAGTTACTCAAGTCCAGTCTCAGGCTCGTTAAAATTGCAATACATATGCGCAAGCGCACAAGTGCAGTAAAAACTGCGACAATGACTTGATTTGTATGTATTTGTATTTGTAACAACGAAAGGTGTAGACACAGGCAAGGTAACACGTTCTTATAAGAGCCACTGAGATAAAGATCTTGAGTTGCTTCCACCCTATGTGCGAATGTAGACTTATCTTGGGTTGTATTTAGCCGTTATCGGCGGAAGCGGCAGAGCATGAGACATAGCATGAGCTTTAAGCTTTAAATAGTTTAAAAACCGTTATCTTGAAAAAAAAATACATTTCAGTTATGATATAAATGACGTTTTACGTAAACCATCGTATCAAAGATTTACATTGATAAAAGTTGGCTGTGTAGATTTACTATGTAGATAGTATAAGGAATCAAGACAGAATTTTCTCTGAGACAGATTCAAATTAGTTTATGTAACAACAACAATCTTGCAATACCAGCAATACCTTAAGTAGTTAGGTGGGTTTACGTCGCAAGATTGTATTTATACATATTCGATGATGAAGTCGATATAATTATACACACCTATTTATAATAACTTATATTACTTTGCCAAGTGCGCATGTCATTTTGGAGCAAATTACATTGCATCTTACCTAGATCCTTAACTACTTCTAAATTAAGTCATTATTTCTAACTAAGACTGTGCAAGTAGCTTAAGATATTTTAAAAAAAAAATTGCATCAATTAGCGTCAAAATATTGGACATAATTTATAATAACTTACTTTTCTTAAGCTTAGCACAACCTAAAACTGAATTCATGTACTCCGAACCTATGTGGTAGTTTTTATCCTTCTCCGATCGCGTTCCATCTTAGAAATTTTACAAGATCTTTTTAACCTAAAATACCTCGTGAAACCTAGCTGTATGAATACACTTTTTTTATTCATTATCTTATTCTTATAAAGTCTTCTTACCCATGTGCATCATCAGCTGTATACTCCACAGTGCGCACGGAGCCATCCGGTTCGATCAGGGAGTACATTCCCCTTACTGTGTCTCCGATGCGAATCTCATACTGGGACTTGTGGTCCCCAGTGTGGGGGTCCGACACCGAGTATGTAAACATGTACTTTGGTACCTGTGGAGAATCAAGGGTCAGTTCATTCTCTACTACAACAAGTTACCTCGGGAGATTTTGAAATTGCCATTTCAGCTTTTTTTTTTGTGAAATCGACTTTGTTGCAAAAGGGATGTTACAATATTCAAGATTACTACAATGACGGGACTGTATGGGGTTAATGTAACTCTACACAGAACTCGCTGTTAAAAAATTGTAATTATGTTTTCCTGCTTATTGTTTATAATAATTTATATTGTAATATTTGTATTAGTTAACACAACCAATTTGTAAAAGAGATCCATAAATCAATGTTTGGTAGTTTTTTAGCCCTTTTCCTCCCACAGTGGTCCAATGTAAAGAAGAGGCAAAAAATGGCGTTTGCTAAGTATATGAGATATAATATTTAAATGCAGGTCCATTCCTAGAGGTAGAGCTCTTATTCCATGGATCTCTGCAATATAAAACACAACTCAGTCGCATATGGGCAAGGATTCAGGATCAGTGCTATCAGGCTCTGGAACAAGCTCCCCAGTGCCATCAGGGACAGTCCGTCACTTAACGTTTTTAAGATTCGCTTGAAAGATCATTACCTCTCTCTTCCATAGTATGTATATATAATTTGTATGTGTATGTTATGTATGTATATAACTTGTATGTGTATGATATGTAGGTATGTATGTATATAATATTATATAAATTAGGTGTAGTAGTAGTATTAGGTATATGTACCTACTTATATTATTATTGTGTATGAATTATTTTGTTGTGCAAATAGGTTTTACTCTCACAATCCACTTTCCTTTCCTATCTGGGTTTGCTGGTAGAAATCTCTTTTATAGAGATAAGCGCGCCTCTTGTACATATATCTTTCTTTGTATATCTCTGTATGTTTGTTTTGTGCAATAAAGTATTCATTCATTCATTCATTCATAAAACTATATTTATAACAAAGCATGACGATATAGTAAAGACTATTAAAAATGCTCAGAAATTCTAATTACTTAATGCGCATGATTTGATATTATGTATAGTTAATAAGTGCATTTTTCGGCTGCCAACATTTAATAATGCAACTGCTAATTATTTTATCACGCCTACTCATTAGTTTGTAATCGAGATGCCTTGGTAAATAAAGGCACATACCTTTACGATATCACAAAATACTTATTGCAATACACAATAGAGGCTACAGTTGTCTGCAAAACCTTCGCACAATAAGTATAACGATAATTTGTTACAGTTAAAACATTTTCAGGTCAATGTCCAAACGTAAGACAAAAAAAGAATGGACAAATAAAAGATATAAATACGTTCTTTATCAAGGTCATTGTGTACGTGTATGTCTGGCAAATTGGGTATTGACGTTGAGACCATGAATTGACCAAAGATCATAGTGATCACTTAAAGCACATTCCTGGGTAGCAAACATGCGTTTCGAGTGTTGTAACAATTGAATTGTTGTAATCAATGTGTACTTACTTGTCTAAATTATTTCATGATTATACTATTGTTATCCTACTTTGGATATAAAAACTATAGATCTTTTAGTAAACATTACGGTAATGGAATTTAGAAAAAAAATGTTACGTTGCGCTCATAAAGAACACACAGATACCTCAACAAAATTCATCTGCCAATTGCAATCAAAGTGAAATGAAACGAAATCTGCTTATTGTTTCTTTTTCTTATTTCTTAATTATAGTAATGGACCTAACACCCAAACTAGGGTGACCTGTGTGTCAGGAGCTAGAGCCAAATCGGAACATAGTTTTCTGTTTATAGCTACGTAGGAACGTTTATAGTTAATTACTTACCAAAAAATATCTTAGGATTTAATAAATTATTAATTTGTTTGTATTTTACTTTCACTAAGTATATAAAAGGGAAGGGTTGAGATTTTAGGAAAAAATTAAGTACTCACATAGTTCTTATATCGGGACGCGTAAGTCGCTAAAGGGTCATTTAGACCGTCTCCATATTGACTATAATCATAGTTATCGTTGGCTAGTTCATTCTCGTCGTCCCTTAGTATAGTAACACTGGATATAGCGTCGCCGTGGCCGATGGTACCTGCGGTACAGGCTGCTGCTAATGTACTTAGTAAAGCTAGCTGTAAAGAATATAATGTCAATTAGACTCTAAGGCCCGCCAGATAGAATGAGAGTTAACACTTTTTCTCGGCTCAATGTAATACGAAACAATATATGTAAAAGGAATACGAGAGCGCAAACCACATAAAAATTGTTAAAAAATAAACTAAGCCGTTTTGTTAAAAATATTTATGAGGTTATTCCACGAATACATAATATACACATTTTGAGTGCAGTTTTGCAATGAAATTAGTGAGGATTTCAGAATTACAGGGAGAAAAATAATAATAAGGAGGTATTTTCGTAATTAAATTCTATCGAGAAAATTTCATCCAATCGCGTTTTCCTTCAGTGAGAATCCTAATCAAATCCTCAATAAACGTTGACTCAACAATCAAATCTGTAGATGACTTTGTAGTGGAGTAAATGGATTCTAAGAAAACCCCTTTTTTAGGGTTCCGTACCCAAAGGGTAAAACGGGACCCTATTACTAAAACTTCGCTGTCCGTCCATCTGTCACCGTACTGTATCTCATAAACCGTGATAGCTAGAAAGTTTAAATTTATCACAGATGATCTATTTCTGTTGCCGCTATAACAAAAAATACTAAAAAACAGAATAAAATATTTAAGTTATCTGTAAACCACATACAAACTTATGAATGCACCTGGTTACATACATGGAGTGTGAAAGTAGCCGCACCAATAACTTTGTAAACAACATTTTGCCATGTAAATTCCAAACTATTCACTCCACACCATCCCTACCATTGTACGGTGGTACGGAACCCTTCCTGCGAGAGTTCGACTCGACTTCACCGTTTTTGTTCCGTATCACCTTAATTTCGAGAACTCCATACAAATGTATATGAGATGTCAAAGTTAAACCGAGAGTTCAGTCTAAGGCCTAGTTCAGCTTAGTCGATGAGGAAAACTTGGGTTTGTTTGTTATGTATTAGCGTGCATTATTGATTTTAAGGGCTTTACACGGATCAGCATAAATGTTTTGCATTTAAGTGGTTGATACTGGCATTCAATTAAGCCATTATTTTAACTCTTCTATACGCTTGCTTGAGATGGGGTCGGCACTTCGTTGATTTCCTGGAGATATTTTATGATTTAGATATTTCGACTTACTTCGGTATACATTTTGAGACTAGTGTACCATAGTGCAGTGTTGAGATCTACTTGATAAGAGTGTCGCGATGCGTGGCAAGTCATTCTTTTATATGTAGTTATTATTATCCAGTATTGCAACTAAGGATGCAGCGCAATGCTCAACGCATTCCAGATTCGGTAGAGTGCCTCTATATAACGACCCAGGTGCCGCACATTTGGTGCAATTCTTTAAAAAAAATATCTTAACAAAAATATTTTCAATGCGGTAATTTTGAACAACACATTGTGTTTCAGCTGAGTTTGATAATAAGTGAGGCAAACATAGTTTAATTGAAGTGACTTAAAGTTAACAAAATATTTTATCCACTGATTCTCTTTATTTACGTACATAAAATCATATAATTGTCCTTACAAGCATCCGAAGACAAATATTTAATAAAGGCTAGTATTTAATCGCAAAAATACATTTTATGTTTTAAATATTTTATGTGTACTCAAGTTTATGTTTTAGATATTGTATGTGTACTCAAGTTTATGTTTTAAGTATTTTTTGTTGTTCTTACTTGTTCAACCTAACACGAAGGATAAAAGGGGCTTCCCTTCGCTCTACCTACCCTTCACCTAAGCTACCGCAGCATTTTGCCCTGATATTTGCTGTGCAAATCAGTATTTTTGATGAGCAGTTTAATATTTCACTTTCATAAATAAACTTTTACTAAAGAGCCTCAGGATTTGAAGCTACTCCTTGTCTACCCCTGACAAAATAACAATGGCCGTGTGTACCCTACCCTTATCATCTTACTTTGTTTTCTATTGTCGTTAATGCTAGAGTCATTTTCCAACTGCAGGTTTCTATTAATAGGGTTGCGAGTTGAGTGTTTGCCTCTCTGATCGATGTATTGTCCTTGAGATTACTAACTCTGACTTAGTCCTCAGGTGAATGCACCTTTATAACTTGATGACAAACCCATTTTGCAACCTGTCATCATGATGTACGGCTACCATTAGTTATCCTAATGTGCAAACACAATAAAAATATACGGATATTAAAGTTTAAACAGTTCTAACATGAAAACTGACAAGGCTTTTAAATCGGATTTTAAAACCTATTTTTTCGTGTCGATCTGATATAAATTAATTCTGGTTTGTAAGCCAAAGGGCTTTACGATACTGTTGAAAACTTAAACAACAAGCGATTAACCCAAATAATGCACTTTGTCACGAGTTGATCGAAATGGAGCACCAAGGAACAATTGTGAAGTACATTTCCAAACCCCTGTTCACGATTAGGTTAGGCGTGACCACAATAAAAGCTTTATTCCCTCGTACTTCTTTACTGTACGTTTTATCTCCGCCAACTTTATAAAAATCGTCGCTTTGGGGCTTTGACCTTTAGTAATGTGCAGCTTGGAATAACGCTTATGGCACCTTTGGATGGTATAATTATGCTTCAGAGCATAGCCTTGGTAAGTCCATATCTATATCAAAAATTGAGTATTTAGTACTTTGATATTTGAGACCTGTGTGAGGGTCTCACACAGGTCTCAAATATCAGAGTACTAAATGTACCAGAGTACTAAGAGTACCGCACCATGTTGAAATGCCTAAATATCCTATGCAGGGCTAGATTAGGATAGAGCAAGGCTCCGAATTAGCGTTCACGATAAAGTAAAAAAAATAGTAAGGCAATCATTAAGTTTTTCTGAATAACAAGTTTCATATAAAACGAATACACAATGTGAGTCTAGGCCTACGTGTGAAACGAGAACTAAATTATACTCAACATAGTAATTAATGTAAAAAAAAAGGTCAAGTGCGAGTCTAACTCGCGCACAAAGAGTTACGTACAACCGTAGAATGGCAGGGATGGTGTGGAGTAAATAGTTTGGATTTTACATATCAAAATGTTATTTACAAAGTTATTGGTGCGGCTACGTTCATACTCAATCTACGTAACCAGGTGCGTTCATAAGTTTGTATGTGGTATTGAAAGAATCGTTGTATGGGAGCCCCCTGAAATATATATTTTATTCTGTTTTTTAGTATAAATTGTTGACTGCAACAGAAATACATCATCTGTAAAAAAAAATTGTCTAACTATCACGGTTCATGACATACAGCCTGGTGACAGACGGACGGCCGGACGGACGGACGGACAGACAGCGGAGACTTAGTAATAGGGTCCCGTTTGGCACTCTTCGGGTACGGAAACCTAATAAAGTTATATAATCTCCATCAAAATAATTCCTTTTCATTTCATTCCAGGGGATCGTAGCTAGCCATACTAACTCTCGCACCAGCTGCTTCAAAACAGTCGACTGCAGCTCATCATCATCATCACCATTGTGTACGGCGCCCATCGCCCATGACGCCACCAGTGCGATAACGGTATGCCGCTCAAGGTCGTTGCCCATTCGACTTCGATGTACTGGCTCAACTCGATCGACTACCGCACGCGACCGCCGCCGTAGAACGTAAATATGGACCGAAAGTTGCATTCGGTTGTTCTTATATTACACTCGGGTTCCGACGGTTCGCGTATTTTAAAATCATCTATAAATCCTCTAATAAAGCATAGAAATAATCAGCTAAAGCATATGAAACGGCCGTCTTTCTATATTCCTTACTATACTGGTGAATCGACAAACATAACAATTATAAAAATTTATATAAACACAGAAATAACAATTATCTATCAGCCTTTTTCCACATAAATAAAATCAATTCGAGCAAAGTCCTACAGTTAGTTCATTCGGATCTATGATCTATCTATCTATCTATCTAGATCTTTGTATCCACTTTATTTCTAAAGGAAAGCGGTATCGTACACCAGACTACAGTTTCGTATACCCCGCAACAAAATGGCATGTCCGAACGTGCAAACCGTACGATCATTGAAAAAGCCAGTGTATGCTCCAGGACTACAAATTACCGACTTCATACTGGGCAGAAGCTGTAAATACGGCGATCTACATCAAGAATCGAGTGCCAGCAATGGCTCTAGGAAACAAAATTCCTGAAGAATTACGGACCGAGAAGAAGGTCGATAATTCGGATATGAGAGTCTACGGATGCGATGCCCATGTCCTAGTCCCTAAGGAAAAGGTTTTAAGCCAGAGGCATATGGATGGATGGATATGGATTATATATGCCTGAGATGCTGAGTTGCCCAGTTTCTGGAGAAACGCCCATCTAACTCTATGGTTCCTATGGCATTGTTTGTAGAATAACGCTCGAAATGGGCCAATTGAAATCAGCATAATAAAAGGACGCCCGAACCGCACTCAACGGTGAAGGCTTTTTTTTCTACATCATTGAAAACGCACCCAACTTGCATGTTTACAAATAAATAAGACGCACGAACCGAACCCAGACCCAATTCCTGGATATTATTTATAAGGCTACTGGATAGTTTAGATTTTCAAAAAAGTAACACTTTTAATACTCGAACATCAAGAATTTATTTGCCCGCATATTGGATCTGTAGTATTATTATCTCGTATGCTATGAACCGACGTACGTTACGTACTACGCCAGCTAATGATAGCCACTAGCCATTGAGATTTCTAGACATAACCTTACATTGCTTTGTGTACCATTTCGCAGGAAACTGAGTTAATTCTCATGATTACAGTTTAGATGTAATATGGCTTTATACTACGCACTTGTATTTAGCGTTGGTAGGTTGGCCAAGTAATTCATTGCACTTGGAATGCGCGGGTCAATTAGCTGTGTGAGTACTTAGCGGATGTGAGAAACACGGACGAATCGACTAGACACCTCGATGGACTGCAACAGTATATGCCGTATTGAGGTCACGGTGCGAGGTGCCCAGTTAAATCGTACGTATAGTAACTGCGTATCGAGCAAATAAATAATATATTTCGTTATCGTTGAAGGTGCATTGTGTGAGGGCTAACACGCGATGCGCTAATTAACAAAAATTAAAAAAAAGTGTGTAATTGTAACTAAATGTTTAATTACGGCTAGTAGGTTTGAGTTTCAGAGTAGAATTAAACGGGTTCTACTACTACGGGTTCTACAGTTATTTAAATCCAGTCAAATTAAACGTAGTTAGCGTCAAATAGCCCAACTTCTATTTGACGCTAACTGCGTTGGATGGGAAAACTGGCAGTGTTCCACAGGTTTTGGTCGATTTGGGTTACTGAATAAGGCGGTTGGTGTCAGCTGAAAGCCGACCGCAACCGCACACGACGTGACGCGTGGGTGTGAGCGAGACAGCGAGCGTAGTTACGACCCAAGTTAGCGGGACAGCGAGCGTAGTTACGTCGCGAGTGAGCGTGACATTGGTAGAAAAATCCCAAAATGCTTGTTTGCCTCTTGACTATATAGGTAGATAGTACACAATAATGTCACTAGCCTACGATGACCTTTCGGTATCAGCTTCGTCAACATTATAATGCAAAGGTGTTCTTTAAGTAATTTTTAGGGTTCCGTACCTTAAAAAGGAAAAACGGAATCACTATAAAATCACTTGTTAATTCGTCCTACCGTGTGTAAAAGTATAAAAAAAGACTGATTTGTAGACTAATTAAGTTGAAAATTGATACACTTATGTATATATGTAACCCAAACAAGATCATGCTACGTAAAAAAAAAAAAAATATCGGTGGCACTTTTTGGGGGAAAATAAGAAAATAAAAAGTTTTCTAAACTGTATCATCTGATATGACAACAGAAAATCCTTGTTGCGGGGATTTCAAATAAAATTTCTTCATAATTTTGAAATACTTAGTTAGAATGTTATATATGAAATGGGACAGAAAGTGTGAAAGGACTTATCTATCTATCTATCGTATCTAAACTTTTCTTTCATAATTTTGATGTTTTAGTTTATAATTCATTAAAAATAAAAAAAACTACCGGCCCCCCCTCTTAGGTATTTGCCTAAATATTACAGAAAAAAGTTACATAATTGTAAGGTTTATATAGCGGGGGCACAATCGGGGGGAAAATTAGGAAATAAAATAAAAGTATTGTATGACACGTCAAACGAAAGGGCTTGATAGAGAATTCCTAATGGCAGCGGTTACGCTGCGGGCCCAGTGGACAGGATTGGGTGAGGATCTCTAACGACGGTGATAAACCGCGCTCCATTACCTGTATGTGTCCGGCTGTGATGACGACCTCCTTTCCAGTGATATACCGGACGCGCGTGTCTCGGTTAGTCCCAATTCTTCGCTGAAGGAGATTCTCTGCGTCTCCTTGCCGACAGCAAGTAATAAACAATGTTCCAGCTAATTCTATTTAAGCGTGGGTATTTCCCAGCGAAACACACGAATCTCACGACGCTATCCACGGCTAATCGTCTCGGTGGGCGCCTTGACCCTCTACTAGCACGAGGCGTGGAAAACCTTTGGCTGTAGGCGAAATATTGTTCAATGGGCTTCGACCAGTCGCGGAGAAACAAAATGTTGCGTTTTGAAGAAGGGTTTCTCTCAAATTCCCGGCGCAATTGGAATGTACCTCAAAAACCCTCGTGCTTTATTCACGGCAAAATCCAACCGGCTACATATTTTTATTCTATCAAAAGTGTCATTTTTAAACCGTTCATAGACAAAAGATGAAGATGAAGGGTGCATTCAAAAATTATTCTTAAGGCGCGAGTTAACTCGATTACGAATCAAACTACGTTTGGTTCCGAACAGGGCTTGTTACGAGGATCAATTATTTTTTAAAACTATTTTGAAATACTTAATTAAAAAGACAATCTAGGACCATCCCCATTATGTCCGAAACTACTGATCCTATATATTTTTTAAATTAACTTATACTTTATACTTTACCAAAATATTAAAGAAAAAATAAAGAGGAATGAATGGTTTATATAGGGGGGCACAGTTTAGGAAAATCATTTTTTTTTGTTTGGTGGTACGGAACCCTTCAGGGGCGTTCTTGCACTTGGCCGGTTTTTTAATTGTTAAGTTTTTCTAGGTCCTCGCTCAGCAATCTCATAATCAGTCAGTATATACATACCTCAACGGTGGCGGAGTTGCGAAAACCCACATAACAATGTGCTATAATTACCACGACTCTATTGAAAACCCAACTTTCGGTCATATACAGATCCAAATAAGAAGGGCGCGAATGCAGAATGGTTTAGCTTACCTTGAACGCCACTATACCAGTGTAGTATCGGCACACGCAACCGCGCGTGTGTATAACTAGACTAATTATTTTAAGACACACGAAATTAACTGATTCAAGGTTATAATTTTTTAATTAAACGCGTTTTTTTGTAAAATTAAGACTTTTAAGTGACAATGTATTTTATCTTGGGTGGTTGTGGCGGGATAGGTACCATGCCTGCCGATAATAATGAGTGTGTTTTGAGATCTTGTGACCTAGCCTACTTATTTTTAGTGGCCAAATTTATATGTTTTAAAGCAAAACTTCATAGGGGACGTTATGAATAGTTGTTATTAATAGAAGTGCTTCAGAACCGTCACGTTTTGGTTAACGAACGTGTTGGTTCAATACTGTTAAAAGGAGTTTTAAAACGTTCTTTAACAGAGCAGATTATGTTCAAATCAAAGTTATAAATAAACTTGTTAATAGGTCAGGAAAAGTTGATACAACAATAAAAGAAATATATCCCAATTAAATAATTGCAGATATGTTCTAAATACTCAGCAAGAAACTAGCGCCATTTTGTGGTTGTTTTTCTAGGGTTCCGTACCCGAAGGGTTCCAAACGGGACCCTATTACTAAGACTTCGCTGTCCGTCCGTCCGTCCGTCCGTCCGTCTGTCACCAGGCTGTATCTCAAGAACCTAGCTAGCTAGAGAGTTGAAATTTTCACAGATTATGTATTTCTGTTGCCGCTATAACAACAAATACTAAAAAACAGGATAAAAGAAATATTTAAGGGGGCTCCCATACAACAATTCTTTCAATACCACATACAAACTTGTGGATGCACCTGGTTACGTACATGGAGTGTGAAAGTAACCGCACCAATAACTTTGTCAACAATATTTTGCTGTGTAAAATCCAAACTATTCACTCCACACCATCGCTTCCATTGAACGGTGGTACGGAACCCTTCGTGCGCGATTTAGACTCGCACTTGACCGGTTTTTTATATTCTTAACCCATCTGGATATGCAAAAGCCTTCCAACCATACAGTTGGCTGTCATATTTATTTCTTTCTTCGTTTCTTATGTTTGTGCAGTCCATTTCTTGATGACTCTGTGTTGCACGATTAAGTATATTTTTAAGCAAATATCATTCGCTGCGGCTTTATTATGTCGTTAACTTAACGACATTTCTTGTAGGCGGCATCGAATCCTGTCTCATTAAGCAATAATTACCTTATCGAAATGTTGATTTACGGATTATTAACTTATACAATAATGATTGTCTTATTTAAAGTTTCTTTTAACACGGTAGTTTGTTGGGCGAGCTATTATCTGATATATCCGTCGCATTGTAATTGCGATGGCAATTGTAATACGCCTATAGAAAATCGAGCAATTCTTTAAAGATACTAAAATTAAAAAAATAGCATTATTTTTAAATTATCCCCAAGAAATCAAAGACAGATTCAGTTCAGCTGAGTGTATTTACAATTGAGTAGAAAATTCTTGACATAAAAAAACATACATACACACATTAAATATCACATTTCAGTCACAATCATATCCTTAGGTCGGCTAGGTAGTCGCTTAGTAGTGATGTCCGTAGTGGGAGAGGGGGGCATGGGCGACGTGGGAGACATGCGCCAGGGGGGCGGCATGCAGGACAGGGGCGGCGTAGTGAACGGGGGCGGCGTGAACCACGGGGGCGACGTGTACGGGGTGGTGGCCGGGGGTCTTGTGGACAACCGCGTTGAAACTGGAAAAGCATGAGAGTTGAAAGCACGGCTTTATTTTCATTTTATTAATTAAAAGCCAGTAACATAATATGTCGACAATCAAGGCAAAATTGAACTGAACACAGATTTGCTTGTTTTCTGGATTTAGATACTATAAATGTGATGTGATGATAGATATCATGTTTATGTGTTATACGAATCCGACTAATTTAAATATATCTTTACTACATCGTCGTGCTATCTGGCTGTATGCTATCAAGATTATTTTTTTCAATAAAGGCAATGGTTATTTTATAATATATGGTAAGCGCTTTAAGCCTCCAGAGGTGGTGATCCTTAGAATTAACGAAGCTTCTAGATGGGATATTGGTATGGTATAACTTACCCGTGGTGATCATCGGCGGTGTACTCGACCTTGCGGACGGAACCGTCAGGTTCGACCAGGGAGTAGCTTCCATGGACGGCACCACCGTCGCGGCTCTCGTGCTGGGACTTATGGTCTCCGGTGTGGGGGTCAGCCACAGAGTACGAGTAGTCGTATTTGGGGTGAGACTGGAAGACATAAAGATGGTTATGTGATGCTGTGGGTGCAAGAAGATGATGAAGGATGCTCCCTGAACAAGATTTTGATGACATTAACGACTAATATGTCCTTGGATGTATTTATCAAAACTTGATAAAAGATGGGACATACTAAATACTACTAAATCTTATTATATTAAATCTTCACTTAATAAAAATATTGATTTTAAATCTGTACAATAAACTCACGTGCTCAAGAGCGATCGGAGCCGCGTGAACGACGGGGGCAGCGTGGGCATAATGGGCAACGTGCACGGGGGCGGCGTGTACAAGAGGGGCGGCGTAGTGAGCAGGGGCGTAGTGTGCAGGGGCGTAGTGAGCAGGGGCGTCATGCCTCACGATGCTCTGGGATGACACCGCAGAGTGGTGGTAGGGCAGCAGGCCAGCGTTGGCGAAAGCCAACACGGCGCTGAGGGCGACCACCTTCGATAGAAAATATTACGTTTAAATACACAAAAGAGCGATTAGATATCTCAATAGAGGAGCTGGCCTATTGCTGCCACAGGAGGTAACCTGATCTTCAGTTAGATTAGAAGGCGTGATGACTAAAGCATACATCTAGCAATACTCCAAAAACTTCTTTGTCGTTGAAGTAGTGCTTTATATCTCTATATAAATTATCCGCTGTGTATCCAACTTCTTTGGACGTAAGTACCACTATTGTAGATATGACCTGGATCCGTTCAGCAGCACTATGTTTGTAGTAGCACGTCTTTGAAATATATAATGAATATAGTAGGTAGTCTAACTTTATATTATACCGAACCGTTACCGGGAGGCATAATTTGTATGAAGTTAGTCAGAACAATGAGGTCTGAAATTTCAGCAGGCTCAGGTAAATATGTTTTGGGTAACTTCTAAAACCACCCACTATCCTGGATTTCAGAAACGCGACTGTCGCCACTGTCCTATATCACCACGTTACTCACGACCAAATTAATTTAAAAACATTTTGTTTCCTTAAAATTGTCACTTACTTTAGTGAACATTTTGCACTAGATAATCTGAACAGGTGACTGATACAATTATTGGTAGTGAGCCCTACTTTTATATGAAAAGCAAAACGGACTCGCGCGGTCCTGCGCAGGAGTGGGGAGGCTCGACCACTTCAGTTCCGTAACTTTGACACGGCGAGGTCGCATACCTAAGGACCGACAAACTTAACTACACGGTTCTTCGGAAATACTCCTACCACTTCTATTTAGAACATTTTAAAGTCCAGTTTAGGATGTTATCGTAGGCAGCAATAGCTTAATTCAAAATTTTAGACGCCCTGCAGCTCCGGATACTTACTTGTCTTAGGAATCGATATTGCGTGAGTAATTGTCGGTAATAGTGAGGTTTTTATGAATAGTTTCTATTTGTATAAGTGTTGGTTACCTCCAATTTGTAGATACCTTAGCGTACAGCCGCCCGCCCTAAGGAAACTGTAAGTTTAACTTATTTCAGCCATGATTGGCAGTTAGGTATCTAAAATTGAATTGATATTTGAGACTTAAAGTTTGTACGGTATACTTAAACATAAATTTACCGAACTACTTTTCTAGATTAGCAAGTTACACTACAGATCTTTCTACATGAAGCCTGTTTTCTGTCTAACTAGTTCTTGCAATTCACAAATGTTGAACGCGGGATTGAAGATCTGGTCGAATTACCTCAAGAAGCAACTCCTTTTGATGATGTCCCAACCTGGCAAATAGCCATGCAGGAGGACATGAACGGTGCGGAGCTTGATAGGATTTGTGTCGATCTAGGGCCACAAGATAGAAGCAGCTAAGAAAAGAAGATCTAGCATCCTGTCTAATTGTCATGAAATATCGACAATGTCTTATACGTTTACAGTACCTGCTCTCTGCTGTATATGTACCAGTATGTATAGTTTCATATGACTTTCCAATATATTTGGCAATGGTTACAAGGATTCTTATTTATTTTTTACGTAAATTGCTTTTTAATTAACATGCTTGCAAGACAAAAATAGAACAACCTGAGGACATTGTCTTGGGAGGTTCACTCTTTTACAACAAACAGCGAAGTGCATTCCATAACATTGTCTCATTGATCGATTTACTAGAAATACGATTACAATATTCAATTACGACATATTTCTATATCGAACACTAACATAAACCACTGTGTGGTTAGCTCGCGCAAGTACCCTCTGCGTCTATACCAACTATTAGTATAGAATTTCTTCACCAGAAATTGTCGGAAACTCGATCACAGGAGTTATTATAGACTCTATTAGCATTACAACAGATACAAGCAATTAAACAAACGCACTATCACGAAGCTTGTTAATAAGCCAGACAAATAAGTAGTACGTACACTTAAGTGCCTTGCGAGCAACATGGTTACTTTATGATTTAGACATCGTTTTATTTTGGGTTTGTATGTGAAGGGCTTATGACGCCGAGAGCAAGAGAAATCTCATTAAGTCGAATTAAGGCGTTGGCAAACAGAAAATGAATAAAACATTTTAAATGGATGAGGGCATGATGTCTTCGTAGAATGGTTGCGGAGTTATGCATAACAGTTATATACAGGCCCATACATTGCTTGTGGCCCCGCACTGGGATACCCCGTGTCATGGGAACTATAAAAAGCGACGTCACACATATATAAATATACAAGAAATGTATTTTTTTCTTCCTCCCCATCAGGGGTTCGAACCCGGAACCTCTCGCCTGGCAGGCAGGGCCCAGAACCGCAACGCCACGGATTCGGACCTCTCAATTGTATGATAGATTTACCTCGTTCTTTTTATATGTACCTCAAAAGTATTATATCAAAACATTTTAAGTTCACTTTTGATTTGCGCCAGACTTAAGCTAAATTTGATAATTTTGAAGCGCAAGAATAAAACTGTAATCACCTACTGTTAAAGTAACATTTGGAATATAACAATAACTAGACGATCGCTGTGGTGCGCAGTTGTGGCTCTGCCTACCATGCGAGAGGTCCCGGTTTCGATCCCCGGCTGGGGGTAAAAAATATATATAAAAAATGTTTATATGTGTGTGACGTCGTTTTTTCTGGTTCCCACGTCACAGGGTATCCTAGTGTGGGGCCAGAAGCAATGTGTGGGCCTATATGTAAATGTTAATATTTAATGTCTTATCTCCCCAATCTTAGCCATGTGTATATCCAAAACAACAGAGATTATACATAGCATGGCGGATAGTGTTGCGACCACGGTTTAGCATCGGAGACACTGTACTGTTTGTAATTTGACCTTTAGACACCGAACTGAGACATGGACTGTTTGACAGAGCCTTTAACGTGTGAATTGGTTTTATGTGACAATTTTGCATAGAGAAAAACCAATAATCGTAGATCAAGCTAGCCTCATAGCACAGCAGACCATTTACCTTGCTCGTTATCTGTGAATATTATCATTTTGCGTCATTCCGCAGCGCTGTCGCATGCAAAACATATTTGAAAGGGCCGCATAATTGTTATGGCAGGGCGTAGTAATCGTCTTAATTGTTTTTAATAATATTTTGAAATATATAAGTAACCAATACTCGGGCCTTGCCGCCCACAACATGGCAATGGGGTACAGTCGAGGAAGAAATGCTTTTCATTTAATTTAGATTTAGAATGTAATAATATAATAATAATTTAATAATAATGCCTTTAAAATATAATATCGAGTAAAAAGTTGCCGGTGAAGGAAACATTGTATGCAATATCGAACGTGAGATAACCCGATAAGTAAGTCTGATATATAAAATTCTCGTGTCACAGTGTTAGTTGCCATACCCCCCCTAGAAACGGCTCAACCGATTTTAATGAAATTTAATAAGTACATTTGGTAGGTTTGAGAATAGATTTTTATCTATTTTATACCCCTAAGTAATAAGGGTGGTCCACCCCAAAATTTATACAATCAGAATTTAAACGGCAAAACAACGTTTGCAGGGTCAGCTAGTAATAATATAATAATAATTAAATAATAATGTATTCCATTAATGTCTCCACTGAGGGGGACGGGCCTTTAAAATATAATACCGGGTAAAAAGTTGCCGGTGAAATTGGAGATCCCGGAATCGCGGTTTTTTTTCAATAAAAAGTGAATTCAATAATAGCCAACACGTCAACTTTAGGTAAATATGCATCCGATCTGTGCATGAGTCACTCTTGCAAATCATAATACAATACATCAGGGGGGCAATGCTTCTATTCGACATGCCTCGCACTAGCACATCGCAGGCTTCAGTGGTATAGTATTGGGAACACTTTCAGGTGTGAGGGAATTCCCTAAATCTCACTAAAGCTCACAGTGTTCGCTCTATTCATCCAAAGTGTCCTAGCTCGCCCAATAAGATTTAGGGAAATTCTCTCACACTTGTAAAAAGTGTCCAAGACTGTCCAATATTATACTACTGAAGCCTGCGATACGCTTGGGCGAGGCTTGTCAAATAGATGCATCATCCCCTTGATTTTTAAGTATCTAAAACAGTTTTTAGACACTTAAAAATCATTTTTGTGTCTAAAACAGTTTTTTCTACAAGTGTACCATAGTAATTTAGTAGGTGGGCCGAATCGGTCGTAGCATGGTCGGGGCGGTGGAGACCGCAACCACGGAAGCATTATATTTCTATCAGTATCACAGATTGTATTACTGGTAGATTCGACATGCCCTTAGTCACGCTTTTTGTGCTCCAGTTTCTAAAGGTTAAGAGTATGGTATTAAGAGGGATTGCTCATTGTCTATAGAGTTTTTAATTGGTAGTATTTAAAAGTATGACCGTAAATCCGGTTTTAGATTGACAAAAATCTAGATTTTGCCTGAAAAAATACTGAATCGCGACTATAAATAGTGGTTTTGTCTGACAAAATTACTGAATTGCTCCACTAGAAATAAGAAAAACAGCAATTTGAAAATCTTAATTAAAACGATAATTGGATTTGTGGTTCTTACATGATCAACCTAACAAAAAGGTAAAAGGGTCTTTGCTTCGTTCAGCCTCTTTATCCTTCACCTACCCTCATTCATCAATTCCCCCGGACAGTTTTTATTTAGCCAATAAGTAACTTTGTCGCGTAATCCAGTATTTTTTCGCTCATTTCAGATAATTCCGCTGTTCATGGTCATTGGCTCAGTTAGTAGTAGTTATTCGCTCGTTTTATTATTCCCCGCTTTTATTTATTGATGTTTTATTGGTCAGGTCAGGAGTTATAGATACCAATTTAAACGCACGCAATGGTTAGTTATCATCATGCCATGGTTAATTGCTGATTACACTCTCTTATTTTAGAGGCGCCTAAACCTAATTGGATTTTATGAAGAATGCAACACGCTCTATGAAAAAAGTTTTTAGTAAAATATAAAGTCTAAGTTTATTAAAAAAGGAAAAATACTATTGCAAATGATATACGTTATAATATCTACCTATCATTTGCTAAGAGATTGGTATGTGTTATTAAAGTTGACCAAATGAAGTCACACATATAAATATTTTATTGTTTTGTCCTACACACAGAGGAAAGGTTTTGTGGGAGCAAGGTTGCACTGCAGGTATATAATATAGAATGCAATTGAAAGAAGTTATTTCAACTAAGTTCAGAGGTTACTGGCCAACTTATGTTAGGCCGCGAGCCAAAAGCTATCAATAGTAATCAGTAGTCTTTAATGACAGCCGTTTCTTTGTTATCGATAGCCTATCATTTAATGAGATCTTGAACTATGATTGGGTGTAAACTGAGGCAATGGAAATGAATTTGACAAGGTCAAAATAGTTCCGGGAATGCATGCAATATTTTATAGTTAAAGATTGAAAGATCATCGCCTGTGTCGTTGACTTTTACGTGGGAAGAAATACATGTTTATAATACAGGAATGGTGTCTGTATGTAAATTGGCCATGTAAAACAATTTCTGGGGTACCAAACCCAGAAAAACATTTCAACATGATTGTGTTCTTAACTAAATTTCCTTATTCCCATTAAGAAATGTCACAGGAATACTGAAATATCCTCAGGAAACCTATTGTCCTTCGGGTGTCTTCTATAGCATATTTTTTTAAATTCCCTTCATTAAATTGGCTTTCCTGTAAAACTGTCAAGAGCGGCAAAACTTTTTCCTTTCAGTCGATAACTCAGGTGTCCGTCGCAACGTAAACAAATATTGATATAATAGTCTTATAATCAGACCGTCTTAGCAGCGTCCATGGCCTAGCGGTATTCGCACGTCGACAACCACCTTTAGGTTAGCAACATCTGGCCGAGTCGGACACGGGATGGGTCTATCTATGGGATACTATGGATGTGGCGTTTTTTCGGACGCTTCCGTGTTTTGGATGACACGTTAAGCTGTAGGTCCCGGCTTCTATCGCTACTCGGTGGCAGTAGTCGTAAAGCTGTGTCAGAGGCCCTAATAGGGCAGCTTGGTAACTTCTGACAGTCGGGTTGGCCACAAGCCTATGACACCCTTCCATCAACCCGCACTGAGCCAGCATGTTGGAGTATGGCTCAATCTTACTCATATCCGCGTAGAGGCCCGTGCCCCTCGGTGGGGACATTAATGGGCTACATTTATTTTACTTTATTAGTCTATAATCAGCAACAACAAGCCTCAAGAACAATCGTTCAAAAACGGTGAACAACGTTACGTCATGTGATGTCATGAGGAATTTTTTTAAAAAGGAGAATAATAAAACGAGCAAATAAAACTAATTGAGCGATTGACCATAAACAGCGGAATTTCCTGAACTACGCGGAAAAAATTGCTCATTAATTCATGATAAAAATCACGCCATAAAATGACCGAACGGTTTAATCAACGCTTATGAGCTAACATTAATTCATGATAAAATCACGCCATAAAATGACCGAATGGTTTCGCCAACGCTTATGAGCTGAATATAGACTGTCTAGTCTAGGTGTATTGGTCAGGCAAGGCAGGTAAAAATATATAAATAATAAAAGGATAAAAGGGGTGAGCGAAGCGAACTCACCTTTATCCTTGGTGTTAGTTGGAACATGTAAGGACAACCAAACCCAACATTATTTTTGTATTTTATGTTACTCGTATTAAGGATTTCAAGTCATAGTTTTTCAAATTTGTAGTCACTCAATTCCGTAAGTAGCTCACTTGGAAAGTATCACGTCCCCTCACGAACCGCAGCACGACAAATATCCTCTCCATTCTCCGCCACGGGACTGCCGCTTTTAGGAGCAGCTCCAGGGGAATAATATCCCACTACCGAGACGCGAACAATTCGCTATATCCAGCTTTAAAACCTCATGCAGAGATTATTTATTAGTTTTTCAAACAACGGATGTCTGATGCTGTTTCCACTGATTTGCTTGGACCCTTGTTCTTAAAGCCATCTGTGCCAACAAATCTTTATGTATATTCGAGGCGTCTATATGTCGTCGACCGATTGTCAAATTTGGCACACCATAATGGCCATTTCATGATTTACAGAAAACAGGAAACAAAACCGAAACAACTTTAGGGTTTATTTCAATATCAAAATATGTTTATTTCATTATTATACAAAATATTTAGATTATTTTTCAACAGGTTTTTTCAAAATCCAATAGATGGCGCTATTTTCGCCCTTACTAGTTTTTTTCTTTCGTGCATGATGACTTTGGCAAATATGGATGTTGTTTGAAGGATTTAAATGTGCGTGATTGTGGGATGCAAATGCCAGAGTTAGATACTTGTTCAAGTGCCTCTTATACGCTGATAATCAAGTTGTTCTTCCTAGTCGGTGGATGAGCTGCAGGAGATGGTAACTTTCATGAACGAATCAGTTAAGAAAACAGGTAACTATAATTAAACATATCGAAAATAGTGACAGAAACTGTCAAAAATTATGACATCTGACAAATTAGTGACAGAGGTCAAAAGTTTCATGATGGTAAGAAGGTAGGAACATATTATGTGCCACCCCATCTGAGAGAAGACATGTTATTATTAATGACTATGCTGTGCCTCTGCCATCCCATCTGCCCCTTCCATAGAAAAATGTTCGAACCCATTATCTCGCCGACCACATCTGGCTTTTGTAACAACCTCATATGTCATGTGGAATAAATACCGATCAACCGATAAAAAGAGTCCGTTAGAGCTCTTTATTTCCTCGGTGGTACGGATCAGTACGGTTGAGCTAGTCTCCCGGAAGTCTTAGCCGAGATTCAGGAGATTTGGCAAGTTACGATACACTTTAAATGATCTTTCATTTTGTGTTGAGGAAGACGTTCGGAAATCCGCTGAGTGTTCAGGAAGAGATTGTCACTAGGTAGGAGAGTTGATTCGGATCAGACCCTCAATGAAAGATAAAAGAAGAAGGAGAAAACTAAATAATCAAATCCAAACTTGAGATAGAACTAAATTATCAAAACTAATCATGAGATAGGGTTCTCAACACATCCTCCACATACGATTCTTATAACCTTCCACAGAGAGAGATGGTTTGTGTTTTGTGACGACTGAATAAACATTTTATCTATCTACAACATATTATTTTCCTATAAAATTTCTCAGTATCAGTATTATTATTCTTATTATTAGTATTATTATCACTTAAAGCTGGATTTATGATCATACGTCATACTCTTTTCAAAATGGTCATAAGAATACATCTTTTCCTCGAAATATTCAAATTACTTAATTATTTAATTTTATAAAATTAAATAAACAGTAGTAAGTTTTTTTTAGCATGGCCGGCTGTACATGACTTCTGTCTTATATTATGACATCCTGCAGCTTACCTTCTCTGTAACTCTAGTCTGTCAAAGTGTGCAATACAAATTATTTTCTTACGTCTCTCTGTCCGTTTGTACGTAGTTTGCGCCGTTTATTTAGTATTTCAGGTGGCATAGTGTTAAAACTCTATTGCAAATCCAGCTTACCTCTAATGCGTCCATACTTACACTTTTATTTGCCCCAGCAAAATATGTGTAATAACTAAATATCCACCTACAAAGTGTTCGAATCATGACCGATTTATAGACAATAATGATGTGTTCCGTTCCGACTGATTTCGGTCATGGTGACCCTTCTAATGGTTTCTGCGATCACGTACTAAGTTATCATAAAACCATTTGTCTTTGGTATGTAGGTGCGGCTGAGCGGATACGGATAAACATCGAAGAATATGACCTGAGGCTACGCGACTTGTGAATGAATCATTATCTTAGTGTAGAGACCTCCACCATTGAGGTTTTGTAGCTGACCGAACATTTAGCACTCTAATGAACCCTTAAGTCGTGGTTCGACTACGTGGCTTGACTGATCAATCCACCAGGACTTACTTTCGGTTGTTTCACCTGATTAATTCACCAGGATTTCAGTAGATTGAGTCATGCTGTTTCCCAGATGAGGCGGCAGAACAACAGTGGATAACCAACGCGAATGAAATTATTGAGTAGTTTCATATTTGGGTAACTGGTTAAGTAACCATCAAGTATACCTCGCGCCACGAGTTATGAGCGGTGGCCTTGAATGCGCAGTAGTCACTTTTCAATACCTGTACATATGCGCAGTAATTCCCGCCCACGTCGCCCAGCGCTCTTAATTCGTGGGGCAAGGTATACGGGACTGGCCTACTAATAATACTACTACCTACGTACTATACCTACCTACCTAAGCCTACTTAACTTGCTGCATGTAAATTATCCTCTACTATTTCTTATTTTCAAGGATACTGGACGGTTACTTGGCTAAATATTATTGAAATGAACGGTTCATTTTCTGTCCATTTTAGTATCACCATGAGCATCGGCATCTTAAACTGTTCTACGAGTATGTCATTATTACTAAAGGGATAGAAAAGATAGAAAGCAAGTTAGCCCGAATCTTGAAATAACTTTGACATCGTTCAAAAAATGTATGGTATTTCAAAGTTGACTCAAGATTCTTCTTCGTCTTATTCTACGACCTCTGTCACGATGTGGTTGTGGCTCTGCCTACCATGCGAGAGGTCCCGGGTTCAACCCCGGCTGGGGATAAAGAAAAAAAATCCTCAGTTCTTGGATATATGTGTGTGAGGTCGCTGTTTCTGGTTCCCACGACACAGGGTATCCTAGTGTCGGGCCAGAAGCAATGTATGTGCCTACGTAAATGTTTGTTTGTTTGATTGTTTATTCTTCAACATGATTCATTATGTAGTGCTAATTCGCTTTTTAGTGTAGGCTTATAAGCACTACGTTAGCTCGCTACGTTTTTGATAATCTTAAAGCAAAGGTAAACAAGTAAAACATAAAATTAAAGTTTGTACTAATGTTTAATGACTATAAATATGTATGAGGATCACAGCGTGGGGGTGGTCATGTCATTAGATCTAGTGGTGGTGGTGCTGGGAGGAGTACACGTGGTGGCTGGGGCCAGAGTTGTGGACCACTGCGTTGAAGCTGGAAGATAAAATACACGGTTAGTTTGTGGGCACATTTTAGGTAATCAGAATCATCATGATGATGAGCAGAAATCGGCCCATTGCTGGGTATACGCCTCTTCTTATAGCGCCAATCTATACGACCCTGAGCCACCTGCTTCAGTAGATGTGATGATATCGTCTGACCATCGGGCTGGTGGTCTTATTGGGCCTGACGCTAGCTAGCCGCAACCGCGGCCACTTAGTGCTTATTCTCACATAAGTTCTAACCAGTATTATTCTAATCACTAAATACCCTAATATCCCGTTTTACTATACAACTACCTATTGCCTAATTCTACAGTTCAATTATGTGACGAGTAAGGTTGGATATAGTGGGCTGATCTGTTACACCGAGACTTTAGTCATAATATCCCGACTAACAATATGAAAACGCTTTATTTATTATACTTCTCATAGAAATCCTACCACAGCAATAGTAGAAATACAACTGATCAACCGACTAGTCCAATAAACAAAACAATAAATCCAAGTGATCCAAACTTGTTTGTAAACATGTTCATTACTCCGACACCTGCCGCCAACGATTGTTGACAACCGGTAGCCGGTATCCGTAGAGGTCAACTGATACCGGATCTTTATCAATACTGGTTTGTCCACCATATGATTCGATATCGTTCAACAAGTCAGGCTACATTACGTATAGAAAACTTCGTGAAAGCAAACATTAGCGAATGCAAATTTAACCTTTATGTAATTTGGCGAAAGTTACAAAGTATTTTTTGTGTGGACTAGAAATTTTGTCAAGTTGTTGCGATATTGACAATACGTAACCTTTATGTAGTGTAGTGCATCGTGGTTGATGTGTGAATCGTTTCAACATTCGTTCTGGCGCAAATCTTTAACTGATGCCCTTTAACTCTGAGTAGATGAAAGGACGTGAGAAGACTAGGGAATTCTCAAGCTTATGTACAGTCGAGCAAATCTTTAAACTCTATTCCATGGAGATAAGATTGTAGAGTGGCACTATGCGGTTAAGTCGACTCTGCCTACATATGTAAAACATCAATGGCAACCTTTAGTTATGTAAAGTCTCTTGACAAATTAAACGTAGAATTGGATTATTTTGCATTCTAACGCATAATGTCTCACTAATTATCTCATTTATAGTGGCGAGGGTTATGAATGATTATGATTAATGGATTGGGGCTTGATAAATGTAAGAACAGTCTACTTGATTGAGACGTCTACTATGTTGAACGGTTGTGAATATTTGTTATTATTTTAATAGGAGGTTTGAAAATACGTTCTTCTATAAGTGACTGAAATCTTAGCAATCAAATCAATATTTGGTTTTTAGGGTTATCTACCCAGCAGAAATGCTGTACTTTAATATGTTACTACTGTTTGTATCATAGTATGTCATTGAGCTTACCCATTATGGTCATCAGCGGTGTACTCGACCTTACGGAAGGAGCCATCAGGCTGCAGCAGTGAGTACTCTCCCTTCACGACGTCACCGTCGCGGCTCTCATGCTGCGACTTGTGGTCTCCGGTGTGAGGGTCCTCGACGGAATATGAGTAGTGGTATTTGGGGTGCGCCTGGAACGCGTAAGAATCAATGATCAACAGCATTTCTGAGGTTTATACTTGAATTGGAAATTATAGAACTCTATAGTTTTTTAAATACCTATATAAGCTGTAGGACCCGGCTACTATCGCTACTCGGTGGTAGTAGGCGCAAAGCTGGTCAGAGCCCCTAATAGGGCAGCTTGAAACCAATTGACAGTCGGGTTGGTCACTAGCTAGACACCCCTCCATCAACCCGCACTGAGCCAGCATGGTGGAGTATGGCTCAATCTTACTCGTATCCGGGTTCGGGCCCATGCCCCTCGGTGGGGACATTAATGGGCTACATCATTATTATATATTCTAAGATAATAAAAAAGAAATTACTAAAGCATTCTTACATAGTAGTCATGGGCATCATGGTGCTCGACGGGGGCGGCGTAGTGAGCTACGGGGGCGGCAGCGTAATGAGCAGGGGCGGCATCATAGTGGGCAGGGGCGGCCGCGTAGTGGGCAGGGGCGGCCGCGTAGTGAGCAGGGGCGGCCGCGTAGTGGGCAGGGGCGGCGTAGTTCTCCAACGGGGCGGAATAGTGCTCTAAGGGTGCATCATAGTGGGTGTCATGGTGCACCACGCTGGAATGAGATGAGGCTGAGTGCCCATGCCCAAGCAGACCAGCCTGGGCTACAGCCAGCACCGCGCTTACAGCAACAATCTACACAAAAACATTCTATTAGTATCCCATATCCACTTCACTCACAACACGAATTTTGGATTTTTATTTCAACTTACTTTGGTGAACATTTTTTTGGATTGGGTAGTGCGTGACTGACATAGATTTGATAACCACCAGTGGGTTTTATAAGAATGCTTATTTGCGGGTCCGGTGGGGCGCCGAAAGAGTCCCCGAGCCGCAAGGTCGCTCGGCTTTGTCTTCAACATTCTCGTTACATGCCCACTCTCGGTTAAATGATACTTAGTTACTTAAGTAACTATATCGCTATACTAGGTCAATGTGGTACATGATAACGCGTTGTCTTTATTTGGAAGCCTTCTCATGTTTTATCTCTTGCCATTGAATGCTTAAAAATCTAGACATAATAGTAGTTTATGTGACTGATACATAATGGAGGGCATTTAAACTCGAGAGAGGGTTTATAAAACGAGCCGAAGTTTCATAATAATATCACTCGAGAGTTTTAATGTCTAATTATACACATTTACCTAATTATACAGTTACATACACTAGTTTATCTACACACATATCATAAGTTCTCTTTGATGTGTTCAGGAACCGCATGTTCAACCGGCATTGTGGCATTGATCATTGCTCTGCGCTTGTTTAGCTTGTTCAGTAGTGCCAACTTCACAGACAAACTAGGGGTGGCACGCAGCCGGGTGTCGGCGTTCGAAATTTGAATGTCATAATATGTCGAAATATTGTTACATTATGGTCATCATGTATCAAAATTCAGTTAGGAAATGAGTTTTTACCAAGTATTATATCATTATGGTGGTCGTAACGTGTGGTTTTTGGACGAAGTAAAGATGGTTTATCATACGTGTGTAGATAAATAATTTATCAATTTCTGTCTGAATGCAATGTCGCATTTTCAAACAGAAGTACAGAATTTATCCATAATTCATGGGTTGATGATTTTATTACATTTTCAAAAAACGATTGCAAACAGATGAAACTGTGCATTTTACCCCATATTGGAAACGCTACTGTTGCTTGCTACCTTTTGTTTTTTTTTTGGGTTTTTAGTGAGGTCCCCTCGGACCCAAATATTAAGGATTAATTAGATATCTACACAAAACTTCCTTTTTTACAGGAATAGCTTCATAATACTAGTTTCTAAGAACAATAATTTGGAATAAAATGTTTTGGTATTGCCATACAGTACAAAAGGTAAACCACCTTTCTTATTACTACATCATTTGAACAATCAATCTTAAAAGGGTTATGTCTTCCATGTCCACTGTTTATGTGCGGATAAAATCACTGCGTGCTAGGGGCAGCGTTATCAATCATAATCCATTGTGACTCTACATAAAATATACCTCTTACATAAGTTTAGCTTACATGTAACTTTGAAAAGTTCTAAGTGATTGATCAATAAGTAAGAGCTCTAATCTGAAATAAGAGACGAATTTAATGTTGGCTAATAAAAACTTTTAAAACTATTCGGGTGACAAAGCATATTTTTCATAACTCTGGGTAGTAAATTGTGCAATAGTATATTAAAAAGTATTAATCAACTCAACCTCATCTCGTTTGTGTCTACATTAAATTATCAAATCTAATTTCACGTCTGCAGCATACACATCGTTAGTATAAACCAGAACCACGCCTTATTTTGTTCGTTGGGTATCTAACTAAAAACTTGAGACTTAATTGTATACCAAGATATGTATAGTATCTTTATTAAAAATTATTTTTGATTGGGAAATATGAATATTTCCCAATCAATCATATATCAAAAATACTGATTTGCACAGCAAATATCAGGGCAAAATGCTGCGGTAGCTTAGGCGAAGGGTAAAGGGGGTGAGCGAAGCGAAGCCCCCTTTATCCTTCCTGTTAGGTTGACCATGTAAGAGCAACAAAAAATACTTATAACATAAACTTGAGTACACATAAAATATTTAAAACATAAAAAGCGTTTTTGCTGATCCTTTTTTGTTGTGCAAATCAGTATTTTTGATGTGCGATTAAGTACTAGCCTTTTTGATTCACAATAAGGTAAGGAAGGTACCTATAGTACCTATAACATTTCTTGAGCAGAGAATATCAGATTGGTCGTTTTGTTGCGGCAGTCACGGATACTCGCGTGGGCGTACCTAGGGTTTTCTTCATTGGGTATTTTTCATGTTACATGTTACGTTACGGTATTGAATATAAAAAAAACATGTACCTGATGGTATCACTGGTTTATAGGTATGAAATGTAAAAAACGCCTCTTAATAAGTATGCGAAATAAGTGATGGCACCTCTGTGGCGCAGCGGTTGTGGCTCTGCCTACCATGCGAGAGGTCCCGGGCTCGATCCCTGAGGGTAAAAGAAACCCAGGTCTTGGATGTTTATATGTGTGTGAGGTCATAGTTTCTGGTTCCCACGACACAGGGTATCCTAGTGTGGGGCCAGAAACAATGTATGTGCTTGTATGTAAATGTTTTTGTTTGTTTATTTGCAGACGTCTGCGTGTTTCCGGTTTCATTTACTTTGTAATAAAATCTATGCACATTATGTCTCACTGTTGGGCAGAAGTCTACCCTTGCCCTTTTTAGGGTTCCGTACCCAGAGTGTTAAACGGGACCCTATTACTAAGACTCCGCTGTCCATCCGTCCGTCCGTCCGTATGTCACAGAGCTGTATCTCGTGAACCGTGATAGTTAGACAGTTAAAATTTTCACAGATGATGTATTTCTGTTGCCGCTATAACAAAAAATACTAAAAAACAGAAAAAAATATTTGATTTATCTGTGAACCACAGACAAACTTATGAATGCACCTGGTTACGTCCATAGAGATTAAAAGTAGCCGCATTAATAACTTTGTAAACAACATTTTGCTGTGTAAAAACCAAACTATTCACTCCACACCATCCCTACCATTGTTCGGTGGTACGGAACCATCGTGCGCGAGTTCGACTCGCACTTGACCGGTTTTTATTTATTTTAATTTGGCCTGCTGACTTACTACAAATAATTTGCTGATTTCAGACCCAATTTTATTTGATATTTTATGAAATCAGTCTGACCTCCTCGATGCATGATTCATATCTACGCCATTACTGATGTTATTTACCAACAAACTAATGTCGTCGTTACTACTACCCCACTAAGGCAACCCCCCCAACTAGACATCTTTCATCTCCTGTCAAACACCTGTAAAACAAAATATGCTCCGTGTGTGACACGAGATGGCTGATGATGGAAGATGCCTGTCATGTGCCTGGTTGGCTAGGTATTGTAGTACTTGTTGTTTTAGTCAAGAGCATTTGACAGGGTGAATGGGTCATGTAAAAAAAACAAAGGTACCAAACTGAGAAAATCAAATTAAATGTCTTCCGTTCGCCGTTAAATTGGCTGTTCTGTAAAACTGTCAATTATCAATAGTTTTTCTGACAGTCGATAACGCAGATGATATATACTCAATCAAATGCTCTCACACTTCAACCGTACAAAAAAACTCCAAGCCAAACAATACGGTTTCACTAAGGGTAAGTACACTACGGATGCAGGTATTACCCTTATATCTCATATTTATTCTGCATGGGAAGCCGCACAGGATGCTATCAGTGTATTTTGCGATCTGTCGAAGGAATTTGATTGTGTTGATAAAGATACGCTACTAATGAAATTAAATCATTACGGAGTCGGAAATAAAGCGTTGGATCTACTAAGATCATACCTACGCAATAGAATTCAACATGCAGATGTCAACGACGTTAAATTTGATGGATCAGGAGTAAAAATTGGCGTTCCATATTAGGCCTTTGTTATATTAACGATCTGCCTTTCATGGTGGAGAAATTGACTGACATAGTGTTTTTTTCTGATGACACTTCACTGGTCCTCAAAATTGAAAGACAAAAAGAAGATTTTGATGTTGTTAATGATGTTAATAATTTATTGTTAAATGCTGGTAAAACCAAATGTATTAAATTCTCATTTCCAAATGTCAGGCAAGTTGAGACAGTTTGTTGTTAGACAGCAGCATGTTAGAATTAGTCAATGACACGAAGTTTCTTAGATTAACCATTGATAACAAATTGCAGTGGGGACCTCAGATAGACAAACTAGCTAGTAAATTAAGTTCTGGGGCTTACGCTGTTAGGAACATCAGACAAAAAACGGATGTAGCTACATCTAGGCTAGTGTATTTTAGTTACTTTCATAGTGTCATGTCCTATGGTATCTTGTTGTGGGGAAAAGCAGCGGATATTCAAACTATTTTTATTTTACAGAAAAGAGTTATTCGAGCAATTTATAATTTAAAACGCATAGACACCTTAAGAGAGCTTTTTAAAGAAATTGACATACTAACTGTAGCTAGTCAATTTATTTTCGAAAATATAATGTATGTACGCAAGAACTTTACAACATTTTCCAAACTTAGCGATAGCTGTAATATTAACCTAAGAAATAATCACAGACTACTTGCGCACCGGTTTAGATTCGCGAAGGTTAGCAATTCTTTTAAGGGTCAATGCATTCTCTACTACAACAAGATACCTCTGGAGATCTTGAAATTGCAATTTGAGCAATTTAAAAACTATGTTAAAGCGACTTTGTCGAAAAAGGGATAGCACAATGTTCAAGATTACTTACATGACGGGACTGTATGAGGTTAATCTGGCTCAACACCTTGCTATGAATAATTTTGTAATTATTTATTCCTGCTTATTAGATATTATAATATTTGTATTACTTAAGCACAGCAATTTTTAAAAGAGATCTGAAAATCAATCTATGGTAGTTTCTACGCCCTTCTTCTCCCACAGTGGTCCAATGTAGAGAAATGGCAAAAAATGACGATTGCTAAGTATATGTAAATCTCTACAGTAATAAAGACATTTGGAATTTGGAGATGTCAATTGGAACGTAAACAAATATTGGTATTATAGTTTTTCAGTTTTGTAATCGGAAACAACCAGCCTCAATAACAACCGTTCCAAAACTATGAGCAAGTGACGTAACGAGGGGTGTTATTTTAAAAATATTCAAAAAATAATAAGACAGCCATTACATTATTTTCATAATATAGCCTAAAATTACACGAAATTAAATAAAAAGTACTATGTATATTTTTTTAGCATGGCACATTCCCATCAGATTTGATTTTAAAGCAAAACATACTTCATACACTTTTACATTTTAAGGAAATAACTTTCATAGTGTAAATTATTTTTTGAAAACCGCTTAGCCATATATTTGAAATATATTTGAGTAATTATATGCGAATTTCATGACTTTATAACAATTCCATAATTAGAAAAATGGGTTTAGCTTTAAAGCAACAGGAAAAAAGGAAACTTTGTAATAATTTTCTAATGAGGAAATGTTATCCCTTTGCATTTTGAACCTACATAAACCCTCGCAAACACGATGCAGTATCCCTGATATATTTTTTTTAATTTTGAACTTGTTTAAGTAACCTGAAATTTGTGCTACGACAAGCAATTGTGGGAATTCCCTCTTAATGTTACGCCCCCCTAGCTACGCCCCTGGGAGTCACGACTGAGTGCGACAGTTCACGTTTACAGTGCTATGGTATTTGGCAGTTTGCATTGCAATACTGTTTGTTTGCTTGTGAGACCGTGGATTATGTTATGACGCGACCGTTGGGTAATGAAATGATAGTGCGACAGTCTACCTAAGTTTATAGATCAATTGTTTTAGATAGCTGCATTACATTGAAACTGTAAAAGTACTTGATTTGGTCTGCTAATTTTTCTTCGTTCATATCATTAGGGGAAGAGCCTCGCTACTTATCCCAAAACACAGGGGAAACCCTACCTTGGGGAGTATCGACTCTGATGTTATTTTTGCTTATTACCAACACAACACCTATTCTCATAAACATATGATGTATCTATCTTTAGTTAAGTTTATATAACATGAAACTGTACCTTTCTTATTTTTTATTCTTTTGTAATTTCTGTAATTTTTGTGGAATGTTTATTATTGAATAAATCAATATATAATTTTATTGCTAGGTCATAAATGTTCGGTACAAATGAGATAGTCTATGTGCGCAATACACTCATTGCAACGAAATAGTGTAGTGTGCCTTATTCTTACACCGGTGAGTACACAAGAGTATTTTATTGATTTACAATTATTCTCTCAAGAGCACATTCCAGAATCTTAGGAGTTATTCTCATTAAATTTTGTAGTCATTCGGCTGACAGTTTCGCACAAATTATTTCACTTCCAATGACAATTCCAATGACATTCGGTGCATACTATCAGCCTTCTGTTTTAGGGTTCCGTACCTTAAAGGGGAAAAAAGGAACCCTTATAGGATCACTTCGTTGTCCGTCTGTCCGTCTGTCAGTGTGTCAAGACCTTTTTATCGGGAACGGGTGGAGGGTTCAAGTTGAAATTGATATCAATTACTCAGGTTGGTAGTCCTTTAAAGCTGTGAAAAAATCAAGCTTCTAGGTTAACGCAATTAACGATACGACCGTATATGCTGAAAACAAGTTGGATTTTCTTAGTAGTATTATAACCAAAACTTATAGGGTACTTCCCGTTGACCTAGAATCATGAAATATAGCACAGAGCAAGCTTTTATAGCACAAGTAAAGGGAAAAATAAAAAAACTGTAAATATCTGTCTGTCTGTTTGTTATTTTTGACTAACTGTCTTTAGCACTGGTCTGCATACTCGTTTCTTGATGCAGGCAATGCAACTTTTTCGGTCACGTGATTAAGGCTTACCTATCATTCAGCCTACTATTCAAACATGAGTACAACTTTGCGAATCTTTTGGCTTGCGGTATGGAACTAATGCTTTTCGACTGTTTCGGTGCATTAAGTTGCACAGAACTGGCACCCCCATGTAAACGTTACTAACGCGCCAAAATATCGTTGAAAGACGTATACTATAGACGTACTAATACTTACCTATCTTCTCTGCCTAGAGTCTGAAAAAAATCTTATGCTTGGTAACACCATGTATCATGCTAGTCTATGTTACCGGCAAGGTAAAAAAATACACGCTTGGTACCCATACATTTCACCGTCTATGAGTCGTCTATCTTAATCTATGGTCTGTGAACACATCCTTATCTACAAGTATGTACGGAACCTTTGGTGGGCGATTCCAACTCACAATTGTCCGTTTATTATTTTTTATGTAGCCTCTACGGTGTCCCACTGATGGGCAAAGGCCTCACCATTTTGAGCCCACACATCCCTATCCGAAGCTGTACTGCCCCACCGTGGTTGTAACTTGTCCAGGTCGTCTCTTTCTCCTTCTGCGCCTTCCCCTACGCTGGTGTCCGTCTGTAGCCACCCATTCAGTGATTAGCCTAGTAAGAACAAAGCCTAGCCTACCTAGTAATACTGTGTGGTGACTGTGGCTTGTAGTAAAAGAGCAAGAAGTCCGTATAAATAGTATTTATATTTTGTATTAATGTATCAACAGGAGTTTCAACAAGGAGGTTGTTAATACTATGCGTCAATAGTGGTGGTACTCAGGAGCGGGGTGCAGAGATGGCGCTGTGTTGTGGACGACCGCGTTGAAACTGAAATATGAAATAATACGATTGTTAACTTTATGTGTAATTAAAAATTAAATAAATGTAGGCCATTAACATCTTAAGGGTAAAAGCCTTTATCGATACGAGTAAGATTGAGCCATATTCCACCACGCTGACTCAGTGCTGTACCAGTTTATGTAATGTATAAATTATGAATATTACAGGATTGCGGCTATGGACTCGTGCCCTGTCATGCAAAATGGGGGATTGAATAACTGGCTAAATGAGGGAGCAACCTATGACTCTGTCACTCATGTAGTTGAAATCGTGACGCCTTTTTTTTTTGTTAAGTTGAAGGCAGGAGGGGAGATCAGCTCAGGAAGAAGGAAAGACCGTTTTTCGGGTATCGCTGATATAAATGTAGCCCATTATTATCCCCGCCGAGGGGCCCGGGCCTTCACCCGGATACGAGTAAGATTGAGCCATACTGCAGCACGCTGGCTCAGTGTGGGTTGATGGAGGGTGTCGAGCTAGTGACCAACCTGACTGTCAGAAGTTATCAAGCTTACCTGCCCTGCCCTTTTAGCACCCGAGGAGCGATAGTAGACGGAAACTTATGGCTTAACGAGTCACCCGAAATATGGAAGCATCCGATACAAATGCCCCATGGAAACGAACACCCATCCAGTACCCGTCTCGATCAGATGTTCCTACCCTTACGATCGTTACCGATCTGTGAACCATCACTGATATGGCTGCAAAAATAATAAGTACGAGCTGACTGAATAGGGTGCCTGACCCCGATAGAGAACACACATAATAATGCTTAAATGCGTGATAGGTAAAACTATTATTTTGTAAATCAGGTTTGCGATTTAATTGAAGTGTACGAATGTACCTTCTTTTCAATTTATTATTTGTGTTGTCCTTGTTTAGACCACAATTTTGACAAAGGTAAGGCCGTATTGTTAAGAATTGTGCATTGTCTGTAAGACACAAATTATTATTTCTTTACCTATTGAAGTAATGATAAACAAGGTATTGTTAAAAGATAAACATTTAAAACCTTTGTAATTAGAATAGTGTTTCCGTATCTAGAGTTTCTTATATGACTGTGTGGTTTACAGCCAATAGAAAACTGTAATATTGAAACCAAATCCGCCTTGGTTACTTGGACTTTTACTTAATCTTACCATGCTGGACTTGTAGTTCTAGTAGCAGTACTCTCCATGTTTTTTTGATTTAGCGTCATAAACTTAGGTGCGACCTACGACTTAGAGTATCGGTATTCTCAGGGTCGTAGTAACACCGGGGTGTGGGGAAATTGAGCCAGTGGAGGACTACCTCTTTCACGGATGTAAAAGTACAAAGAAGCTCACCCATTATGGTCGTCAGCGGTGTACTCAACCTTGCGGATGGAGCCGTCAGGCTGCACCAGCGAGTAGTATCCGTGCACGACGTCTCCGTCGCGGCTCTCTGCCTGGGACTTGTGGTCCCCAGTGTGGGGGTCGGATACCGAGTACTCGAAGGAATACTTAGGGTGGGTCTGTAATACAAATCGAGGATTTTTAGATAGTTTGCAGTCATGGCTAATAGTTCTGGCTGCCGTATATAGACACCGGAAATTATGTATCGAGATTTATTTATGTTGCAGTCAGTCATTAATTCAGCATAATCATATGCGCCGGTTATTATGAATAATCACCAACGTGCCATAATACAGTTTGACTTATGTAAAGAGTGTCTTCCAACAGTGGTACTTACATGCTCATCATGTCCGTCATAATGTCCATCATCATGTCCATCGTAATGTCCGTCATCATGCCCATCGTAGCTCACCAACGGGGCGGCATACGCCAGGGGGGCAGCATAAGCCAAGGGAGCGGCATACGCTAGAGGGGCGGCATACTGTGGCTCTGCGTAGGCCACAGGGGCATATAACGCCGGGGCGTATCCCTCATCGTGGCTTACGATGTGTTGGGAGGAGACGGCGCCGTAGCCGGGGTAGATGCCGGCGTGGGCGGCGGCCGCGAAGGCGCATACGGTGAAGACCTGGGAACAGAGAAAACGTATTTTAAAATAAAGGATTGTACCATAGTAAGACCAGAAAATGTACAGCATTACTGCGAGTGATATCAGATATCATTTAGTCTACAATCTATTTAACTTTTATTTAGTTGGGGTAGGTTTAAACCCACCATAACATTGATGTTATGTAGTCGTCTCTGTGATCAGATAAGAAGTTGGTGATGATAATGTCAAACTTAGCTAGATGTTTGATATTAGGCGCAAACCGAAACGGAAGATGTTTGAAAAATATAAAGTAAAAGCAATGGCTCCTGAAACTTTCACAATATCATTTAATTTAGTTAGTTTATTAGCAAACTTACTTTGATGAACATTATGGTAGTTCTAAGTTCACAGCTGATCACTGATTGATGTCATTCGATCTTTGACCGTGGTTTTTATAAGACGCAGTATCCACAAAGAACTAGTGGGGCACATTAATCAGTTTGCTGGACCACAGCATGACAATGAGAATAACAAAAGTGTTAGATAAAAACAAGATTATTGAAACATAAATGTGTCATGGTGTCGATTTCCGAGGGGAGACAGTTGACCGTGACCGACGCAGTCCGAGGTGCGTTGTTCGGTCGTGTGCATAGCTGTAAAAGCATTTCATTCTTTAGTTTACATTACATTGTGACGGTTCGATCACACTGCCTAATATGGTTGATAAGGAATCTCACGTAATGATTATTAGAGAGGCAAGTAGGTAGTAAATAACAACAGCAATTACTTACTTTGTGAAGTTAACCCTCAAAAATACTGTCTTATTTTGTCTCTTACATAGTATCGTATCATTTTTAAGCACTGGGTTTATCATCATTCAATGTGGAAAAGTACTGTATCGGCTGTTTTGTATAAAGTTTTATTTGCATAATTAATTAATAACTGAACCGACTCTGGTGTAGAAATATATGAAGTGAAGAGTTTTGAGCAAGGATAAATACGTATAAAAACATATTATCTGCGGATTTCATTTTGTAGCTTATAGTTTAAGTAAACAACAGGTTTACATTCCGAAGAAATAAACACCAATAATAAGTAAGTGATTGAAATAATTACACACCGTCCATAAAATAATTAAGCAAGCTTAAAATACGCATTACATTAAAAATCTCAATGTAACTTTTTAGTAGCAAAAGTAAATAGTTAATTTATTTTCGAAATTCAGTTCAAGTTCTTCAACTTAAGAATACGGCTTTTTTATGTTAAGTAATATTAAGACTTACTTACTTACTACAGTAACATAGGTAATATATTGAATGTTGAGTGTTATTATGCTCTTTATAGATAAAGTCTTATTGAATTAGTAATAAGTATGGTACATAACACATTTCATGTACAATTGGCCAAGACAAATGTGTATGTTTTAGTTTCCCTCATAAAAAGTATAATCAGATAGTATGAAGTCCAAAGCTCCTAACTCTTAAAGGCCAAAATCTAGAAGCCTTATAAATGGGTCAAAAGTGTGGATTTCCTGTTTCCTAGTGTTTGAGTTTGTGCAACGGAAATTTCTTAAACCGTAGAAGAAATCTTTGAAATTAAAACTGTATGTTAATAACTCGTTTTTCATTTTATTTCTTCATTTTTTGCACTGAAAAGTTCTATTTTTCTATAAGTAATCATGACTACAATACAAAACTAAACATATATGGATATGTGGATGAACAAAAATCACACATCCATTATTATTACAGCTAGGCGGAAGAGTAAACTTAGAATAAGGCCAATTAAGGATTTTACTACATATACATATTATATTAATTAAATGTTGGTTTAATAGTTAGAAATAGCTAAAAAGCATTTTTTTAAAGCTTTTATATGTTGTATAATATAATTGATTTATTTATTTATAAATATCACAATTTAGCCCCATTACAGGTCAACCTATTTCGGGGCTAAACCAAACCATACTATAGAATAATTACACTAGCACAATCCAGAGAATTACACAGTCCAGAGAATCTCACTCGCTGTGCAGCGCGGGAACGCTGCCAGTGTAATGGTCACCTTTGGGCCGGGAGATTCTTGGGTGGCGGTTTGTTTGTGTAATTGTTTATGTCAGTTGTTTTTTCACGTGCTATATTTTTATACGACGAAACTGTTTTTGTGAATTATATAATTTCTAATATACGCTATTAATTAAATTAAAAATAAATAGTAAAAAAAAACATATCTAGTGCAATAAATTCTGATTCAGATTCTGAATAAAAATCGGTCAATTACATAGTAGCAATAAAATAATGTTCTAATTGCATATCACTACATCTGAACTTTATATAGGTAGGTATAGTAAGTTATATAAACCATATGAGAAATAATGCGGCGGGCTAGCCAATAACGAGTTGGATTATAACAACTAATTCATATGAGTGGATAGATCATTCCCCACGCTCACATATCGCCAAAAATTATTGCCTTACATTTTTCTATCATCAGCAAACATATCGCACTGGGTTGATCAATAGGAAACCTTAACAAATCACCTCTCATCGTAGGAGCCATCACGATTTTAAACCTTATATCATGGTAATAAAATTCAAAACCTATAACGGAAATAATATTTCTTGAAATATCATGGTAGTTTGAAAAGTAAGAAACTAATCTAGGGCCAGAGTATTTGTAAACACGAATTAAACGAGCTTCAACTTGATGGGGATGCGTCGTTTTATTACAGAGCTGCCATGGCACCTTCCGGCTTCATTTCGAATGACAATGCCATATTTTTATGACATGGAGCTGATTTGATAATTATCAAATCAGCTCCATGTCATAAAAATATGGCATTGTCATTCGAATTTCCTAAGCATGCAAAATTTCAGCTCAATCGGAAATGAGGAAGTAGGTCAATTTAACTTGGAAGATTTGATTAAAGACGGACGGACGGAGTCCGGGGCAAGAAACTAAATAAAAATTCTAATATATATGTCATCGAAGGTAGTCCAAAAAGTTAGTTGACAAACTAACGTTTTTTTCTCGTTAGTTGGTTGACTGACGACAGATAGTAAACTGTAGCGTACTGCTTACTTTATGACGCGTTAGTTGATAAACTAACGGTTAAATAGTAAACTGGTTTAAACTTGAATTGCAAAAAAAATACCAGGGCAAACACTGCTAGGTGACCAGAGGGGGCGAGCGCGGCGAAGCCCCCGAATAGTCTTCGTGTTAGGTTGACATGTAAGAACAAAATAAACCCTGTGTCGTGGGAACTAGAAACAGCGACGTCACACGCATATAAACATCCAAGACCTCGGGGTTTTTTTTTACTCCCAGCCGGGGATCGAACCCGAAACCTCTTGCATGGTAGGCAGAGCCACAACTTGGCCAGAGTGGGTTATTGTAGCTTAATTTCAGTTGTGTTAGAGCACAACATGATATACAACGGCGTATTTCAAGACACGCCGCCATATCTTAATATGACGCGGCACATCATGACGTGCCCAGTTCTACCATCGTCCGCCGACATATAGATATGGGAAGGGATGAATAACCTTGAGCAGATTCCAGTGCAAACCTGTTTTGTGTTGTGTACGTGTTATTTTTTTTATGAACGTCATCGTCTAACAGTAAAAACGAGGGTGTGTTTTGATAAACCTTATTGATTAACTGTGTAGAATAAATAATTTACATAGCCCTCCATATTCCTACCTATTTTGAGTTACTTTTTCACTTGTATCTTTTTCTATTTTTCTTTGCTTCAGAATAACATAAATAAGCATTGCTCGAATCCAGATCCAGTCATATTTATTTATACGTTAGTACTTATGGCCGTATGGCTAACCTACCAATAATAACAGAATGACAATACCATCAACATAGTTATTAGAGCGATAAAAATTACTATCAAAACCTTGCCGGTTGAATCTCAGTTCAATCGAGTATGACAGCTGTCCGTCTTGCGTATGTCTTTCTTGTGTCTATAGTGCTATATTGTGGTCACATGTAATTTGATTGTATACAATTGACTACTTGCCAAGGGTAGTCAACATACTACATTGATTAATTTCAAATATAACTGCTGAAAATATACAATTCTGATGATAACGACAAGCCTTTCTGTATAGTGCTTCCACCGCATTCCTTTGTCGTTGCAGACGGAAATGCTTGGTCACATTTATGCGTTGTAACAACAGAGTGGCTACCCAGAACCGCAAGGCGTCCAGTGGGCAGACCACCAGCCGGATGGACGGACAATATCATCGCCATAGCTGGCATGCAGTGGCTGCGGGAGGCACCGGACCGGAGTAGATGGCGTTGTAAAGAGGAGGCCTATACCCAGCAGTGGGTAAATGTGAGCTGATTTGATATGTTGTAATGTTTGTCTGTATTTGTTGTTTTGTGTATTAATAAATAAATTAATGTCTGACATGTATACATAGTTAGATTTGTCGTCTTCTTCCACAGTGTACAATGTAGAGAAAAAACAAAAAATTCGTTTTCTAAACATACCTAGTCGGTCCATAAGTTCTGTCACAAATGTTTTGCCGCATAGTAAATAATACCAAGTTTTATTTTATTTCATACTATATGGTTTGATAGCTCATTAAATAATGATAAATTAGAACGATTATTGGATTTAAATGCTTAAAGCCATATTACACAAATGCTAGTTTCTTCAGAGATTTTGCACTTTTTTACCCAATCAAAAATACGGACGTGATTCACTTTATCTTTTTTCCATGACTCTTAAAACCTTTCAAACTTACGAGAGATTTTAGTCAGAACCCTCCCTGAACCCGTTACCTTCATTTTGAAGCATAAGATAACTAAGTCTGGGTAAAACTAATTTTCATATTCACATTTTACGTAGTGTACTTGTTGCCCACAAGATCATTTTTATACGTTTTTCTGAAAACGTAAAAAGTACGTAAAGTTCTCTTTGGGAGCAGTTGGAACTGAAAGCTAACAGAAAATCAAATGCTAGTTGTTAAGCATGGTCTATAATCGAGGTTTCAGAATAAATAAAAAAAACCTTGTTGGTTATCTGGAACACTGTTTTTTTATTAAATTTGTGGTAAGTGGTATTTCTGTCAGGTGCGGCGTGTTTTGGGTTCGCGATTGTCTCAAGTTATAAGGTTTTTTGTCATATTGCGATAATCGTACAAAATGTATTGTATTGCAATTTGATTCGTATAAAATAAGCTTTTTAATCATGTATAATACGAATAAGAAAAAGTTTATTGCTGAGTTTTATCTATCAAAAACCTTGTGACAGAACTTAAGGACCGACTAGGTATAATGCATGTTCCGAAACTCAACTTCATGCGTGCACCTGGAAAAAGGCCAGGTCATTGAGTGTAAGAAAAAAACATGACACTTGAAAATGAAAAACAAAAAAAATAAAACTTTTACTATAACATATTCTAACAAACGATTTGATGAGACCTCCTTTTAAGTATGTAAATATCTGTGCTAGAAGGCCTCGCTGTTTCATTACTAGGTAGTAGCAATTAAGTTAGTTATATTTTTTTAAGTACTATAGATTGGTGATATGTAAAGGCTAGTATTTTTCAATTCAATTCATATTCAAAAATACTGATTTACACAGCAAAAAAGGATCAACAAAACACTTTTTATGTTTTAAATATATTATGTGTACTCAAATTTATATTTTAAGAATTTTTTGTTGTTCTTGCATGTTCAACCTAACACGAAGGATAAAAGGGGCTTCGCTTCGCTGACCCCCTTTACCCTACACCTAAGCTAACGCATCATTTTGCCCTGATATTTGCTGTGCAAATCAGTATTTTTGACGTGTAGTTTAATATTTCCCATAAGTAAATGCATCATGCAAAGTTAATTATGCTAAATTAAAAATAGATAGATACCTAAATTATCAATCACTCTACAATATTTAATAAACAGAGGAGTATAATATATTGTGAAGAAATTTGAAGTATATAGAGTTTGATTCGCTTTAAAGATATTTTTAAAGCGAAACAAACACTATATACTTTAAATTTCTTCAAAAATATCTTATACTTCAAAGAATACACTATAAATGTTAATGATTAATCATTATAGTGTATTCTTTGAATTATAATATATTTTAATTATACTTAATCTAATTTAATTCTATTGATAATTATGATTATTAAATTGCCATGCCGCCATTGGTAAAATTACATTAGCACATTATATTATATTACTTAAGATCTGTAACAAATACTGTAATTTATCGCAATAAAATGAAAATAAGATATTTTTAAAGCGAAACAAATACTACTACTTCAAATTTCTTCACAATATATTATACTCCTCTGTTTATTAAATATTATAGAGTGATTGATAATTTACACACACGCACGTTGTCATAATCTTAAGATTATGTTTGTGTGTGTGTGTTTGGGTGTGTGTGTGTGTGTTTGGGTGTGTGTGTGTGAGTTTGTTTGAGGGTGCGTGAGTCTGTATATGTGTTTGTGGTGTTCATATTCTTTTCATATTCTTTATTGCACAAAAAATATAGATATACAGACAGTTACAAGAAATGTGATTAGCAAAGGCGAGCTTATCTCTATAGAGATATTTATTCCAGCATAGCTAGGCGAGACAGGAGTTTATGAAACAGGGCAGTCCTAGTGCATAATAAAACTGTATTCCTACGTACGAAAATTACTTTCAAATTTAAATAAAATAGTATACCTAATAAATAAAATAAACGCCTCAACTATATAAAATACAATAGGTTAGGTTAGGTTAGGTTAGGATAGGTTAGGTTAGGTTAGGTTAGGTTAGGTTATTTTTTAGTTAATATATAAACTAAAAAATATCATACATATAAATATGATACCTATTACGGAAGAGAAAGGAAATGCATTTTCAATCTTTTCTTAAAAGTGAAAATTGAGGGACTATCCCTAATAGCGCAGGAAAGTGCGTTCTACGGTGTGATTTCTCTTAACCTAAATGACTGTTCGTAAGCGCCAGTGTTGTGCCAAGGAGTTGAAAGGAGAGACACCTTGTGGGATCTCCGATTGCGATCCCTTGGGATAAGAAACTCAAAAATTTCTCGAAGATATGTGGGGTAGCGGGGATTTTGCAAAATATTGTATAGATAGGAGAAAATGTGCATATCACGGCGAAGACGGATCGGAAGCCACCCGAGATCCTTGCGATTCAAAAGGTTATTGGTTATAGGTTTTAGGTTTTTAGACAATTACTCACTTGTATTTTAGAATCATGATACGTTTTTGGGCACATGTCAATGTGTTTGTGAACTATTTAGTTTTACAGATGAGTTCATAGCGGTTCGTTCTGTCTACCAAGGTTATTGTATATTTTCTTCTTTTATTTAAGTAACTGGGATCATAGGAGAGGTATTTGACGACCCGAATGGCCGAGTCGGTAGTGACGCTGCCTACGAAACCAAGGGTCGCGGGTTCGAGTCCCGGTGGGGGCAAATGTTTGTTTGATGAGAACGGATGTTTGTACCCTAGTCATGGTTGTTTATCTATCTAAGTATAATATTTCTCTACATATATAAGTATATATATCGTTGTCTAGTACCCAAGATACAGGGAATCCTAGTTTGGGGCTAGATCAATGTGTGTAAAAGGTGTCCAAGGCATTATTATTATTATTATTATTATTATTATATTTGCGTAACCTAACTACAGCATGCAAAATGTATAGCCTTCTTACCGAAAGAACATCACTAAGGGAGTACAGAGTGTCAGTAGGGAAACGGTAGGGTTTAAAGACAATTGTTTTAGGCAATGCTCGTTGTGCCCGCTCTAGCTCCAGGATCTTTGTTTTAGTACATCCTCCCCACACTGGAATACAATAACTTAATACCGATTGCGCTAATGATGTGTGGATTTGTAAATATTTTTTTTAAAGCTTCGTATGTTAAAAGTCCAAATTAGTTTTCTAATTCGGTTCATTTTTTATTCCGTGTGGTTATGCCAAGAAAGGCGCTGATCTAAAATGATACCTAAATATTTTGTATTTGTTAATTCATTAAAAGAAGGGGACAGTCACAAGTAGGGTTTACGTTTTTGCAAGAGTAAATTTTCATGACAAAATTTTTGAAAGGTTGTTTTATTGTATGATTTGAAAAACATATATAGTTCGTTTTACTAGTATTTAAAGTAAGGAGTTAAGTAAGTGAGCATCTAGCCATGGAGATACCTTTGAAAAACCAATTTCAGCCGACTCTCTTTCAACTAAAAGAGACGTATACGCTAAGACAGCATCATCCGTTGATAGCCCCTGTCCAAATCCATACTGTGAGTTCGATATGAATTTAAATTTTATGGTAATGTTGAGGTAGTTAATGAAACGATTATTAATAAGTTTTCTATTTTTTTTGAGTTAGCCGGTAAAATTGATATGGATTTGTAATTGTTTGCGTCGTCACTGTACCCATTACTGTTGTACAAAGGCTTTATGATCGAGTACTTAAGGCTAGAAGGGAAAATACATTTTTTAAACAAGTGTTTACTAGATGGGTAATAATGGGGACAATTATTGATCAAGTAATTTTTAAGAATTTAGTTGTAATATTGTCCCAGCCAGGAGCACTATCTGATTTAAGATAAATAAGAATGTTGTATACCTCCCCCGGGATTACATTGGAGAGAAATAAAATCGTTCAAGTGCGAGTAGGAAGTCGGAGCCGCACACGAAGGATTACTTGCCATCGTACACGGAAAAACGAAAAAGGAAAGTCTTTTTTAGATAGGTCTAGATTCGAGGCCATACATCAAAACATTGAATAGTATGTATTAATGTTGGAATTAATCTACCCTCAAAATAAAAGATAATATATAAATATATTTATAACTCTAAAAGTTAAAAATAGTATGTATGTAAGTATCGAACTAAGTACTCAGGCTAACGAAACTCTTTGCTCATTGAGACCGCAAGTGGATAGAAATTGAGTAACTTATTTACAGAAATAAAATCAAATACGATAAAAAACTTTATATTATTTACTATAATTCAAATGAGCAGTTATTAATCACTTTTTTTAACTTTTTTACATATGTTAATTTAGATGGTTTTAATAAAATCATATCATGGTCTGTTATTGTCGTATTTAAAATTGCAATATTGGCTTTTCGTTAAGGATTTTTACCATAAAATGTTTTTAGGCAGCTTTCAGATCTTGTGGGCAGGATATGACCAGCAAATAGACCATGCATTGTCGGCATATTTAAATACTCAAGTCTGTTAGTACTTTCATATGGACGCTTTTTATCACTTTGGATCAAATTAATATCAATATCACCTGTAAGAACTATTCTTGTCTTTATTTGACTGTATAAAGTTTTCTGCGTTTGTATCACTTGGTTCTAAAATCATAACCATTTTTGTTATAAATCGGAAAACCTGTTACACACAACAAATTTAGCAATAACTGTGCCTTTACGTTTTGTGTACAAACATAATCTAAAGTAGACGTATCATTATCATAATCACTAATTGAGCATTGAGTTTTGATGAATGATACGTGCTTGATATCCTTGACAATAAATTTGACTCTAGTTTATGAAAATGAATTGTACCATACTAAACTCGGCACGTTATTAAAAAATATTCTGCATTTAATAAGGATTTCAAAATTGTACAATACATGGATTTTTCAATCCAGATATTTTAAACATGTTTTATTAGATCTAAATAACTAACAAACGAAGTAGTACAACCTGAATTTCGCTCACTATTGTCTTATCATCAATTATGTAGGTCAGATGATATTACAATAATGTGATACCCACCGAGATAGTTATTTGACGGGACCCTGAGATGCTTACATGTAGTAAGCCCATCGAGTTTGGGCTCATTAGATTCATCGTATTATGACTAGTAATGCAATGTTTGGCTTTGGGAGCAATCCCCACGAAGCCACATAAGTCCTGATTGAGGAAAACCTGAGGAGCAACTCCCTCTGGCCCAAAACCTGGGCTGGCAGCTGTGGAAAACCTTGAACCGGCTGAGATCACGTGTCGGGCGCACCAGAGGGGCACCTGAGCATCCTGCCTGAGGATGCAAGCACAATCTGCCGTTGCGGTGCCCCATAAACTTCCGGCGAGCTGCTATCGTGCCCGCTGTGCCCAAATTCCTGCACGAAAGCCGACCTTATGCAGGCTAACGACAAAGCCATCGCGGTGGCTGACTACTGGAAGGATCTTCTTTGATTCTCCCCACATGTTTCCACACGAAGAAGAAGAAGATTCAATGTTTGAATCACTTAACTACTAGTACCATAATCAATCCTATATGATACCTATAGTGTTGGTCCCCAGCAGCATCTTTCAAGTAGCTTTATATAAAATTTAATATGTCCGGGAGATCGATAAATATTCATCGGTAAATAAGTCAAAATAATTCCACTCTATGACCGTTGAGATTCGAAGAACTTTTGAGATTCTCCTTATTATAAGAGGGACGAAATGCAACTACAACTCATATTAAATATCATTAGATAATCTTCATTACGACTATCTCTATAATTTTAGTTACTTCGGTTCAATAACCCTAGATAATCAAAGCACGGTATACACAAAAATTGTTTTTACATTCTCATTTTTCCCTGATTTGCCGCGTTCAAAACAAAACAAATATTTTTTCGAAAAACTCGATCACACTATATTTACAGATTCACACACAGGTAAAAATTTAATTAACAATTTATTGACAGGGAATTATAAATAAGGTAGCGTAGATTATTTCCGATCAGTGAAGGTTTTCAGTAGTGGTGATGGTGCTCGGGGGCGGCGTGGTGGGCGGGCGCAGTGTTGTGCACCACGGCGTTGAATCTGGAATGATAAAGCTTCTGTTAGCATCTGTGCTCCTGATAGTTTAGACTTTAAACTTTAAACTTTAGAGTGATGTTGTTTCCTGTAAGAGTAGTTGCAGTATAGCTTTTGTTTTTTTGTTGCAAAATCTCAACAAAGAGACATTTGTAGATTTTTATTTTGTCTATATATGAACAGTAACAAACAAAAACTGCTGTTAAATCCTAACATCACATTTTGTGGCATGTTTTCTCTCAGTCTCTCAGACGAAACTGGCTCAAGCAAAAACTAGATTCACTTTAGTGACTCGACGTTATTAAGTTAAAATTATCTAGAAAAAAAAACCGATCAAGTGCGGGTCGGACTCGTGCACGAAGGGTTTCGTACCACCGTACAATGATAGGGATCGTGTGGAGTGAATAGTTCGGTTTTTACATAGCAAAATGTTATATACAAAGTTATTGGTGCAGCTTCTTTCATATTCTATGTACGTAACCAGGTGCATTTATAAGTTTGTATACAGTTTAATTAAAACGTTGGTTATTCCGGGTAGTTTTCTTGTAATCTTTGGCTGAATTTCTATATACTGTTTTTTTTTCATAATTTTAGAATGCAGTTTCAGAGATAAGGGAGGAATGGTCATTTTTTGCACTTTTTTGATCATAACTTCTGAAGTAATCAAAACTAAAAATAAATAAATATATTTTTATTAACGATGCCCTACACGACTTATTACGTTTTTTTTTCCGTTTTGTCATTTTACCCCCTCCACTTTTTTAGGCAATTTTTTTTTCATATTAGACTTGCATGATGTTGCGGTTTTCAGGATAGGTAGTTTTGCAAAAGAAAAGTGCCTATGACAGACTAACGGACGGACACGCGAGTGATTCTATAAGTACCTTTTAAGGTACGGAACCCAAAAAAAGTGGCTGAATATACAGAATGGCTTAACCTCTTAAGCCCTGGTGATGCTACTGTGGTGCTACTGTACCGTTATAGCCATTGAATTTTATTAAAATGGCATTAGCTTCTAAATCACAATGCCTCGTAACCAAGTCCATGGCTAGAAAGGTTATCAGGCATTGAAAGGAAGATACAATTCTAGCTTCTTACCCGTTGTGCGCATCAGCGGTGTACTCAACCTTGCGGACAATACCGTCAGGCTGCACCAGCGAGTAGTATCCGTGCACGGAGTCTCCGTCGCGGCTCTCGTGCTGGGACTTGTGGTCGCCGGTGTGGGGGTCGGCTACGGAGTACTCGAAGTCGTATTTGGGGTGAGCCTAGAAGTTTAGAAATTAATATGCGGTAAATAACTAGTTTTATTATGCCTCATGAATCACAATAAACGACCAAGTGCCATTCACACCCGCGCACGAAGAGTTCAGTATCACCGCATGGTATTCATGTTTCTACAGGTATCTAGAATTTTCCTGTGTGTTAGGATAGCAACCAGGTGCATTTATAAGATCATATATAGTATTGAATGAAATGGTGCGCACATATTTCTCCATATTTTTTTCTGAACATTTAAGGAATTAAATGTTTCGTAATAACAAAAAAATGGGTCAGTACATAGTTTCTGAGATGTTAGTAATAGTAATTTTTGCCTAATGCCTTATTTTTTTAAGTTTGCATTTTAGGTTTATTAAAAATATATATTTGAGATCCTCGCAAACAAGTCAGTTACTAATACAATACACTATAGTGCGATACAGTGTTTTTTTATTATCTGATTAGCCCCATAAATTGCCCCCCAAACTTAATATATATTTTCTTACGTAACACGATCGTGTTTGGGTCACATGACAAATTTTAACTTAATTAGTTTAGAATTCGTTCCTTTAATATAACGTTAACACTACTAAGATAGAAATACGAGTTATCCTACATAAAAAAGTTCTGTTTTCCTTTTTAAGATACGGAACCATAGAAATAGGTAACATGCATGCATTGTTGCAAAAACAACTGATTTTCCAAAAAGAACAGACTATATCGGATACATTCGTTCTATTTCCGTATTTGTGAAAATATATTGAATTTGCAGTTCTACAAAAACCTAAATAGGTTTTAGTGAATAAAAGTGCAATCTTACGTATTCGTCATGTCCGTCGTAGTGGGCAGCGGGGGCGGCATAGTGAGCGACAGGGGCGGCGTAGTGGGCTACAGGGGCGGCGTAGTGAGCGTGCTCGTAATGGGCGGGGGCGGCGTAGTGCGCAGGGGCGGCGTAGTGAGCCGGGGCGGCGTAGTGGGCTGGCCCCTCGTCGTGGCGAACGATGCTCTGGGAGGACACGGCGTGTCCGTGTTCAGGGTAGGCACTAGCGGCGGCCACGATAGCGCACAGAGCTACGATCTGGAATACAATCAACATTCTATGAACGTGCCTTTAACATTTGTGACGTGGCTATTGCTGAATTTCATTCTACATAGTTTACTAATGGAGGGATATAACTAAGGCAGTCATATGGTTCAACGGCACGCGCTATGTCGAGTTTGGTACTGAACACTGAACATCTTTTTCCAGGGTTTTTGATTTTCACTTTAACACACGTGTAAGTTTTTATTCTTAATATTTTTAACACTAGTAATTATGCTTAGTATATTAGTTTGTATGTCAGGTTTCCCCCCAACGAATTGTAGTGCACTTACTTTGCTAAACATTTTGGCTATTGCGTATGACAATCAATAGTTGAATAATGTCAAACGTATCCAGTATATTGTTTTTATAGCAGCGGCCGGACACCGCGTGCGTACTACGGTGGGGGCGGAGAAATGCGTGCGCGCACCTTGACTCTGTAACTTTGACATGGCGCAAGGTCACCAATCAAATCAAACAGCGATAGGAAGCTGTAAATCATTATTTCTGGTATTATTTCTATATTTGAAGCTGATATTGGTATTTTTTTAGAACGATTCACACAGGATGTATACTTTTTCAGGATTTCACTTCTCACTCAAAATGGACTGACCAAACACTTTTTCCATTTCAGGCGCCACGCTCACCTAGATGTCATAACAAGTATCTGGCAAAGACCACCTTTGCATGACATGTTCTACTCAAGCGGAATTGAAAGATTGGGTAATGGGTACCCAAAAGGACATGCCCTTTAAACCTTGTTTTTGTGAGATACTGTCACGTCACGTACCTCAAGTGGGCAAGAAGCCTTAGCCTTGCATCAGGTATCAATCACCTTGTACAGAGTGCACCAGAACGGGGTGCAGTAATATTTTAAAGGGTTTATTGGGACATCTTTATGTATAATATCATTGAGCAACTTTATTTTTCAAATTACCAAAAATTAATATGTAAATGTACAAAATAAAGTCAAATGCCTTTAGTCTAAAACGTATTACGATTTCAGAAGGATCTCCCTAAAAACCCCATTACAATTTTACTATACCTCAGTGTCAACCCGACTTAACGCGATATTTAAAAAATAAAAATTCCCTATTTGATTTGATAGCTATAAGCTATAAGGTTTTCAGGTGTTTTCAAAGTCTCTGACAAAGAAACATTCGAACAAATCAATATTATAGTACACTGTTAAATTAAATTAAATTTAAATGCAGGCGGGACCAATAAATAGAGTACTGTACTAAAATATATATATAATACGTGGTCGTCCAAACCCTCCATCAACCGGCGTGGTGGAGAATGGCTTAATCTTACTCGTATCCGGGTAAAGGCTGGTGCCCCTCGGGGGGTAAATGAATGGGCTACATTTATAATTACTGTATTATAATCATATTATTGAATCTCAATAATGACGTTAAGTTTTATCTGCTTCTTTTGTGCTTTTTAGTATTTTATCTACACACGTATCATAAACCCTCTTTAATGCGTACAAAAACCGCACGTTACGATCAGTATAATGTTAAACTACTTGGTAAAAACTCATTTCTTATCTGAAAAATTACACATTATGACCATAATGTGTATTTTTTCTACATATTATGACATTCAAATTTCGAACGCCGTCGCCCGCCTGCGTCCTGCCCCTAGTTTGTCTGTGAAGTTGGTACTGACATTCAAATTTCGAACGCCGACGCCCGCCTGCGTGAAGTTGGTATTACAGAACAAGCTACACAAGTGCAGAGCCACGATGCCGGTCAAACATGCGGTTCCTGAACACATCAAAGAGAGCTTATGATATGTGTGTAGATAAACTAGTGTATGTAACAGTACATAATTAGGCATTGAAACATTTAATGCCCTCCATTATGTAGCAGTCACATAAACTACTATTTTATTACATAAACGACTAACAGTATACACTACGGACGAGTACGATTGACGACCCCTGGGCCGCAGCGGTTGTGGCTCTGCTTACCATGCAGGTATACCATAAAGGTATCCTGGAGATATTTCTTTTATAGATCCAAAGGGATGCCTCGAATACCAATGCGATGGAGCCTGTTTAGGAGAAAAGGGATAGATACGATTCTTTTAGATCCAAAAAATACGGCCATATATTTTCTACTCCTATCAACTGCAACAACTAAAAGAGATGTAAGCGCTAAGACACCATTTTCCGTTGATAGCCGCTGTCTAAAGCCATACTGTGAGTTAGATATGAGTTAAAATTTGTCGAGGTAGTTAATGAAACGATTATTAATAAGTTCTTTTTTTTACCTTGTTCAAAACAAGTGTTTTCTATATGGGTAATAATGGAGACAATTATTGGGCAACTAATTTTTGAAAATTTAGTTGTAATCTTCTACGATTTTGGAATCAAAAGAGTAGCACGGAGAACAAGTCCAATAAAGACTTGTTCTCCCTGCTACTCTTTTGATTCGGCTTATGTTTACTGGACTTTATGATACTGACGAAAGTATATTTTAGATTTGGGTGTGTACTGTGTACTGTTAAATGAAATTAATTTAGTTGTTAATCTAAAAGCAATCTGAAACCTGTGTTCAATACGAATAAAATAATTTTATGTGTTAATGAAATTAGTAAGTACCAATTTTTTCTATAAATCAAACCAAAACAAAGTCTTGCTTCTTAAACTGTTACCCACGTACTAATACACATAAGATGAGCATGCGTGCATAATTTGCGTGTGCTATATAAACCAGCAAGGTTTGAAATGCTGAGGTTTTGCCTATTATTTAGTCTGAGCTTACATAAAATTATTTTATTCATTTTCCAGCCGGTTTTAAATTTTTAGGGTTCCGTACGTGCGGTAAATAACGGAACCCTTATAGAATCACTCATGTGAAGTCACGTGTCTTTGACCGACTAAGTTGAAAAGGCATAGAACGTTTGTGGCATAGCTCTCGCCCCCCCTCAAGTGTGTTTTTTTCCAAGTCTTTAACGCACGATGTGTTTATATAGTATATATATGGATAGAAGACACCAAAACAAACCAAAAAATACATCTAATATGATACCCTAATGTGTCGCGTTTGCGAGCAAAATGGAACTAAATGTCAGCTGCTACTAAGTATCTCTTACATTTTTTAATACTTTCGCGCACAAAGCAGGAAGTCTTATTTTGGACTAATAATATTTGTGACTAATAATACTGTGGAGCAATTCAACAATGTAATTGCCAAAATTAAAAGCGGAAAAAGGGTTACAGGGAGGGGGTCATATCAGACAAATATGTTATGGAGCAGCAACTTCATGGAACAGCGAAGCGGCTATTCATTCACGCATCCAAAATAAAATACAGGGTCACAGTCGTGACTAATATACATATCAATTTATAGACCAAAACCAGCATTCGCAAAAAATCACTGAGATATGCCGAAAAAGAAAACTGACGCATCCGAAAGACTATTGAAAGATGGTAGAGGCTCTCGTCATCGAACTTTAGGCGAATATGTAAAATGAGACCAAAACATCGGTTCGCAAAATATTAGAAACGTTATTATATAACGAATATAAAGGAACTGATGTTTATTTATCAATTAGGTATATAAATGTGATCTTTAAAACTAAAACTAAACTATAACTGCACTAAACTAAATTAAAAATTTCCCTGAGTTCACTGCCGGGCGGGAGGGTGCCCAAGACGCTGGCACTGTTACCTCGCTGTATCGCAATACTGATGCGTTGAGCGAGGTAGGCGCCAGCTCTGCGGTCCCCTGACGCTTCGACGAGCCTCTTAGAGATGTCTTTGAGGACTCTTCGAGCGTCAGGGCCCCACGGCCCAAGGGTCTCAAAGCCGAACGGAATAAACAAATAGTCGTCGCCGAGAGCGGCGTATTTGCGGGTTTTGAGACACTCTGCTGCTGCCGCCGCAGCGCCGGCTGTGGCTGAGGTTGCCGAAAGGTGACACGGTGCCAGCGTATCTACGCAGGTCGCGTCCCATACTAGCGGGAGGTCGCTAGTGAATGAGCGTCATTCCGTCTGGCCTCTTGCCATCGTCGCGTGCCAGTCCATTGGGTTCAAGTATTGCTGGCACGCCACAGCTGGCAAGGGCCCGACGGATGACGTCATTAAGATTGGCATGACGGGACCACCGACCGGCGCTGCGTTGGCAGGAGAGGCCGTGGTGACCTAGTTGGTCCACCCTAGCACCGCAGCGGCACCGATGGATTTCGTTTGTCTTTACGCCGAGTCGCAGGCAAACGGCGAGGGTAAGGGTGGTACGGTCAAGCAGGGTGCCAATGTGCGTTGATGGGATTGCGCGCAGCCAGTGTCCTGACTCCTTCTCCCTGGTAGCTAGGAGACGAGCGCGCACTGCTGGACCACTAGCCGTTTTTACCAGATCTTCGCGGGTTTTAATGCATAGCGGCTCGTCCCATAGCCGTTGAGAGTTCAAATTTGTTGGAAAATTTTGCCTCGGACAGGCTTGCGTCCAGGCATTCCTGGCCTCGACCAGACACGTGACCTCCACATCACCGAGTGATGGGTTTATAATTTTACCATAGAGATCACGTGAGCTATGGGTTGAAGACAGGAAGGCCGGGAGCGCCACATCTGAGATTTTCCGGATCCCCAAGCCACCGTGTCTGATTGGAAGGGCGGATTGGGTCCAGCTTCGTTCATCGAGATTAATGTTTAAAATTTTGCTTAATGTACTTTTGGTAATATCGTCTAAAAGGTTGAGAATGGGAGGGTATTTCCAAAGAGGAGAGCATCGAAGGAGGTAGGTAAATTTGGGTACAAAAAGGCAAAACCGTATGATAGACAGGGCCATGTGGGGATTTAGGTCAGTCAGTTTGATGGAATTTTGATTGAATTTAGAGATTTGTTCATCCACGAAGCTGGGGATCCCGTCCTCTAGAACGGGGGCCCCTAGGAGGCGAAGTGAGTCTTTGTCTAGAATTTTAATGTTAGGGGCAGCTGAGTTGAATTTAAAGATGATCTCAGTCTTTTCCGAGAGGGTAATATTATCGGATATGAACAATTCGCATTTCGAGAAATTGAATTCTAGGCCTATTTTTTTTAATTCTGATGTTAGGTGTTCTAAATCTTGTAATACGTCTTCGACTTTGCCTCCTATGGTCCCGTCGTCTAGGTACCAAATGTTGAATTTGGAATTTAGGCTGGTAATGATCGGATGGATAGCCAAACTGAATATTGCCGGTCCGAGTGGGTCGCCCTGCTGACAGCCGACGGCAGAATTTATAAGATGGTCCCTGAAGACTAATTTAGAAGGAACTGATTCTACCAATTATGGGAGTAAAAGAAATCTGAAGCAATTTATCAATTTATCAACGAAACGGGGCTACAGAGTACAGATAATAGATTGTGGACTGTTTGTCGATGAAAATGACCGTTTTTAGGGGCAAGCCCGGATGGTCTGATAGGTGAAGACTCGATAGAATAGGTAAAATGTCCTTATAAAATTGCAAGTATGTCATCTTAAGAAGGAATTGAACAAAAAAATAGACGAAACGAGCAGAACGTTTCAAAATAAAACGTTACAATTAAAACAGAATCATAATTACTTCTACCAAGTTTAAAGCCAAGTGCATACAAATCGACGAGATTTCTGTTATTTCATTTTATAGAATCCCAGAGGCTTTTTTTTTTTTTTTTAATCTTATTTATTTTATAAGCCATACATCTTATGATTAAGTCAGCTTAAAAATAATTAACAAAGCTACAATGCTTACAGTATTACTTTAACAAAAGAAAATAACATTAAATAAATCTAACATTGGTTAGTTACATAAGTATTTTGTAGTGTTCCATCTGAGATTCAAAGAGGTTTACAGTGCTTACCCAGAGGCTTGATTCTATAAAAAATTAAGAGGGACGATGCATTCTGGGAAAAACTGGAACCTTTTTTAGAAAATTTCTACCACCAATGCCTTTTACCAGAAATAATTGATGGTCGGATACTAATAAACAGTCAGGTCGGAGTCCAGTCAGAAAAAGATCGTCGTCATAACTTTAATTTCGTTGATGTACTTAGTATAGAGACTGGAACCCTATCCTATATTAAAATTTACTGTTTTGTATTTTCGGAGCTCCATGGTCTTATGGGTTTTACGCTTGCTTCTCACACAAGAGATGCAGGTTCAAATACTGACCATGCACCAATGAGATAAAATAATATTTCTTAAGTACAGTATCGGATGGTAAGTGTTTCGGTTGACACGTTAAGCTGTACCTAGGTCCCGGTTACAACCGCTACGTGGTAGTGGTCGTAAAACCCCTCCATCAACCTGCACTGAGCCACCGTGGTGGATTAAGGCTTAATATTACTCGTATCCGGGTAAAGGCCTGTGCCCCTCGGTGCCCATTTTATAGACATGACATTAATTTTATTTTGTATTCATAACCTATTTAAAAACGAAATTTGTATTTGCCACTAAAAACACAAGCAAAAAATGTTGTCTATCGATAAATGTCTACAACACTAGTTTATCGATATTATTTTTCCGTCTCTGTACGTGTACGTATGCAGATCCTCCCACCCGCGTCCCCCATCCTCAAATTCGTGTAATGAGGATAGCTGCAGATCCAAATGAAAATAGCCTGAGTCATAAAAGTCATAATTCGAGGTTCGTTTCTCGCCTATTCCCTCCTCCAATATTGGACCAGTTTAAAAGATATTTCATAAACTGAATAAGAAGGATATATGCTGTGCCCCTATTTTTTTTTCATTAATAATTGTCTAATTTGTACAATATCCCTTTATTGACAGCCGTCTAAATAGGCAATTTTGAGCACTTACTGAGGGCTCTAGTGCTTATACAGATAATGTATCATCGAAAAGGAAAACATAGGGGCATACAAGTCGTTGATATTTATTTTACTGAAAAAATCATTGCTCTAAAGCAATGATGACCCTAAGGTCATAACATAAACCAGAAAGGAAACAGGCGACAGCGTTTCCACGGAAAAAAGAGCGCCCGCATTTTCTCTTAAACCTGCAATTAAATATCTTTTCCGATAACATCGGGAGAGCCTTAGCTTTAACCGAAAAAAAAATGGCTGAGAAAATGAATAATAAAATAAAATAAAAACCAATAATTTCTAGAATGTGTACTTCTTTCGATTCTTAAAAACCGGTATGTTTCATTATTTGTTGTTATAGCGGCAATAGAAATACAGCCTCGGTGAAAATTAAAGCTCTCTACCTTTTTCGGTTGATCCGGTAGAGCCCGGTGACAGACGGACAGACGGACGGACGGACAGCGGAGGCTTAGTAATAGGGTCCCGTTTGGCAGCTTTCGGGTAAGGAACTCTAAAATATACGAGGATTGTGAACTCATGTTGTTATTTAGGATTTCATTATGATCCACTGATGACGTTATATAAAGTCTGTTTTCGGCCAGCTTCGCTTCTACATTGACGAAATATTGATAAATGTAATGGACCGACTCTGCATAAGATGATTTTATCCCAAGTAATTTAAAATTTTGTGTTTTGGCCTGTATTCTGTTTATTATAGTGTTTATTGTTTTCCAACATTTTTAAGAGTTTTTCCTTTCTTTTGATAACTTTACTCGTTCGTCGTTCGTACTTCCTTTTTAGTTTTTAATGAAATCATTACAATAATTTCGATATCGTTCATATGTTATTAATTATTAAGTTATGAAGTGTTTAATTTTTAGGGTCTGAATTAAGTTTTCTCTGCATATCGTTTCTATTTTTAATGCACCGTAGGATATCAAGAGAAATTTAGGGCGAATCAACGTTGCTTGATTTTCTTTGTCAATAAAGTTAACTCTAGTTTATGAAAATAAATTTTACAATACAAAACTCGGCAAGTTATTAAAAAATAATTGTGCATTCAATAAGGATTTCAAAATTGTACAATACTTGGTACTTTTCTATCCAGATATTTTTAACACGTTTTTATTAGATCTATATACCTAACGAACGAAGCAGTAAAAGTGAATTTCGCTCATTTTTAGGTCTTGTCTTATCATCAATTACGTAGTTCAGATTATATAACAATATTATGATACCACCGAGCTGGTCTTATGAAGAAGCTCGAAGGAATTTGACGGGACCCTGAGATGCTTACATGTAGTAAGCCCATCAAGTTTGGGCTCATTAGATTCAACGTATTATGACTAGTTATGCAATATTTGGCTTTGGGAGCAATCCCCACGAAGTCACATAAGTCCTGATTGAGGAAAACCTGAGGCAAAACCTGGGCTGGCAGCTGTGGAAAACCTTGAACCGGCTGAGATCACGTCTCGGGCGCACCAGACGGGCACCTGAGCATCCTGCCTGAGGACGCAAGCACAATCTGCCGTTGCGGTGCCCCATAAACTTCCGGCAAGCTGCTATCGTGCCCGATGTGCCCGAATTCCTGCACACAAGCCGACCTTATGCAGGCTAACGACAAAGCCATCGCGGTGGCTGACTACTGGAAGGATCTACTTTGATTCTCCCCACATGTTTCCACACGAAGAAGAAGAAGATTCAATGTTTGAATCACTTAACGACGAGTACCATAATCAATCCTATATGATACCTACAGTGTTTTGTCCCCAGCAGCTACTTTCAAGTAGCTTTATATAAAATTTAATGTGTCGGGGAGATCGATAAATATTACATCGGTAAATGAGTCAAAATCATTCCATTCTATAATTAGAACTTTTGAGATTCTCCTTATTATAAGAGGGACGAAATGCAACTACAACTCATATTAAATATCATTAGATAATCTTCATTACGAGTATCAATATAATTTGCAGTTACTTCGGTTCAATAACCCCAGATAATCAAAGCACGGTTACACAAAAATAGTTTTAACATTCTCATATTTCCCTAATTTGCCGCGTTCAACACAAAACAAATAATTGTTTGTAAAACTCGATCACACTATATTTACAGATTCACACACAAGTAACACTTTCGATTTATTTACAGGGGATTATAAATAAGATAGCGTAGATCATTCATCCGATCAGTGAAGGTTTTCAGTAGTGGTGATGGTGCTCGGGGGCGGCGTGGTGGGCGGGCGCAGTGTTGTGCACCACGGCGTTGAATCTGGAATGATAAAGCTTCTGTTAGCATCAGCTGTGCTCCGAATAGTTTAGACTCTTAACTTTAAACTTTAGAGTGATGTTGTTTCCGGTAAGAGTAGTTGCAGTATAGCTTTTGACAATTTATTGCAAAATCTCAACAAAGAGTCTATACATTTGTGGATTTTTATGTTGTCTATATATGAACAAAAACAAACAAAAACCGCTGTTAAATCTAACATCACACTATGTGGCATGTTTTCTGTCAGTCTCTCAGACGAAACTGGCTCAAGCAAAAACTGGATTCACTTTAGTGACTCGACGTTATTAAGTTAAAATTATTTAGAAAAAAAACCGATCAAGTGCAAGGGTTCTGTACCACCGTACAGTGGTAGGGATCGTGTAGAGTGAATAGTTCGGATTTTACATAGTAAAATGTTATTTACAAAGTTATTGGTGTAGCTACTTTCATGCTCTATGTGCGTAACCAGGTGCATTTATAAGTTTGTATGCGGTTTACAGATTAATTAAAACGTTGGTTATTCCGGGTAGTTTTTTGTAATCTTTGGCTGAATTTCTATGTACTGTATTTATTTTCATAATTTTAGCAGTTTCGGAGATAAGGGAGGAATGGTCATTTTTTGCACTTTTTTGATCATAACTTCTGAAGTAATCAAAACTAAAATAAAAAAAAAAAAATTAACGATACCTACACGACTTGTTACGTTTTTTTTTCGTTTTGTCATTTTACCCCCTCCACTTTTTTAGGCAATTTTTTTTTCATATTAGACTTGCATGATGTTGCGGTTTTCAGGATAGGTAGTTTTGCAAAAGAAAAGTGCCTATGACAGACTAACGGACGGACACGCGAGTGATTCTATAAGTACCTTTTAAGGTACGGAACCCAAAAAAAGTGGCTGAATATACAGAATGGCTTAACCTCTTAAGCCCTGGTGACGCTACTGTGGTGCTACAGTACCGTTATAGCCATTGAATTCTATTAAAATGGCATGAGCTTCTAAATCAGAATGCCTCGTAACCAAATCCATGGCTAGAAATTGAAAGGAAGATACAATTGTAGCTTCTTACCCATTGTGCGCATCAGCGGTGTACTCAACCTTGCGGACAACACCGTCAGGCTGCACCAGCGAGTAGTATCCGTGCACGGAGTCTCCGTCGCGGCTCTCGTGCTGGGACTTGTGGTCGCCGGTGTGGGGGTCGGCTACGGAGTACTCGAAGTCGTATTTGGGGTGAGCCTAGTAGTTTGGAAATGAATATGCGATAAATAACTAGTTTATTATGCCTCATGAATCACAATAAACGGCCAAGTGCCAGTCAGACCCGTGCACGAAGAGTTCAGTACCACCGCATGGTATTCATGTTTCTACAGGTATCTTGAATTTTCCAGTGTGTTAGGATAGCACAATGTAATTTACAAGGCGGCTACTTTCATACTCCATACATGCATCCAGGTGCATTTACAAGTTCGTATATAGTATTGAATGAAATAGTGCCCATATATTTCTCCATATTATTTTCTGTAACATGTAAGTAATGACTTATGTTTCGTAATTAAAAAAAATGGTTCAGTAGCTTCTGAGATGGTAGTTATAGTAATTTTTGCCTATTTCCTTATTTTTTTAAGTAAGGATTTCAGGTTTGTTAAAAATATATATTTGAGATTCTCTCAACAAGTCACTTATATTGCAGTAAAATATGATACAGTGTTTTTTTTAATTATTTGATTGGTCCCAAAATTTTACCCCCCAAATTTAATATGTATTTTCTTACGTAACACGTTTGTGTTTGGGTCACATAACACATTTTTACTTAATTACTTAAGAATTCGGTCTTTAAATATTAAGTTAACACAACTAGGATAGAAACACGAGTTAATCGAGTGATCCTACATAATAGTTCTGTTATCCTTTTTTAAGGTACCGAACCATAAAAATTGGTAACATGCATGCATTGTTACTAAAACAAATGAGTTTCCAAAAAAGAACATGCCAAATCTGATACACTCGTTTTATTTCCGTAGTTGTGCAAATATATTGAATTTGCAAAAACCTAAAGTGGTTGTATAGAATAAAAGTGCAATCTTACGTATTCGTCATGTCCGTCGTAGTGGGCAGCGGGGGCGGCATAGTGAGCGACGGGGGCGGCGTAGTGGGCTACAGGGGCGGCGTAGTGAGCGTGCTCGTAATGGGCGGGGGCGGCGTAGTGCGCAGGGGCGGCGTAGTGCGCAGGGGCGACGTAGTGAGCGGGGGCGGCGTAGTGGGCTGGCCCCTCGTCGTGGCGGACGATGCTCTGGGAGGACACGGCGTGTCCATGTTCAGGGTAGGCGCTAGCGGCGGCCACGATGGCGCACAGAGCTACGATCTGGAATGCAATCAACATTATAAGAACTTGCCTTTAACATTTGTGACGTGGCTACTGCTGAATTTCATTCCACATAGTATACTAATGGAGGGATATAACTAAGGCAGTCAAATGGTTCAACGGCACATGCTATATCGAGTTTGGTACTGAACACTGAACATCCTTTTCCAGGGTTTTTGATTTTCACTTTAACACACGTGTAAGTTTTTATTCTTAATATTTTTAACACTAGTAAATACGCTTAGTATATTAGTTTGTATGTCAGGTTTCACCCCAACGAAATCTAGTGCACTTACTTTGCTAAACATTTTGGCTATTGCGTATGACAATCAATAGTTGATTAATGTCAAACGAATCCAGTTTATTGTTTTTATAGCAGCGGCCGGACACCGCGTGCGGGCAGGCAGGTGGGGGCGGAGAAATGCGTGCGCGCACCTTGACTCTGCTACTTTGACATGGCGCAAGGTCACCAACCAAATCAAATAGCGATAGGAAGCTGTAAATCATTATTTCTGGTTTTATTTCTATATATGAAGCTGATATTGGTATTTTTTTAAAACGAGTCCTACAGGATGTATACTTTTTCAGGATTTCACTTCTTCTTCATAATGCTTGGCTGGACTGACCAGACTCTTTTTCCATTTCAGGCACCACGCTCACCTAGATGTCGTAACATGTATCTGGCATAGACCACTTTTGCATGACATGTTCTACTCAAGCGGAATTGAAAGATTGGGTAATGGGTACCCAAAAGGACATGCCCTGTAAACCTGGCCTTTGTGACGTCACGTCACGTAACTTAAGTGGTCAAGAAGCCTTAGACCTTATGCCCCCGACCTTGCATCAGGTATCAATCACCTTGTACAGAGTGCACCAGAACGGGGTGCAGTAATATTTTAAAGGGTTTATGTGGGACGTCTTTATAAATAACTATCATTGAGGAACTGATTGATATGGGCAACTTTATTTTTCACATTACCATTAATTGGTAATGTAAAAAATAAAGTCAAAGGCCCTTAGTCCAAAACATATTGGGGTAGTAAAGTCAGGTTTATAATGTTTCAGAAGGATCTACCAAGAAATGCCTTTAAATTTATACTACAACTCTCAGCATACCTTTACAGTGTGTTCAGTGTCAATCCGACTTAACGCGATATTTTTAAAATTTACATTCTATATTTGCTTCGATAGCTCTGAGTCGTTTTCAGATCTTTCAAAGTCTCTGACTAGGAAACATTTGAACAAATCAGTGTTAAATTAAATGCAGGCGTGACCAATCAAAGTACTGTACAAAAAATAATTATATTATTATATATTATTATTTTTTGTACAGTACTTTGATTGGTCACGCATATAGAGGGGTTGGAGGAACACTAGCACGTATTCGTGGTAGTGTTCCTCCAACCCCTCTATCAACCAGCACTGAGCCGGCGTGGTGAGGTATGGCTTAATCTTACTCATATCCGGGTAAAGGTCTGTGCCCCTCGGTGGGGAAATAATGTGCTACATTTATTTTACTGTACCATAATTATTTCATCGAATCTCAACAATGCGTTAAGTTTTATCTGATTCTTTTGTGCTTTTTAGTATTTTTAATTACATAATCGACTATCTAGGGCTTACGAGTACGATTGACAACCGTTGTGCCGCAGCGGTTGTGGCTCTGCCTACCATGCGAGAGGTCCTAGGTTCGATCCCCGGCTGGGGCTAAAGACACAAAAAGCCCCCAGGTCTTGTATGTTTATATGTATGTGACGTCGCTGTTTCTGGTCCCCACGACACAGGGGCCAGGTCTGGGGCCAAAAGCAATGTATTTGGGAAGGTGGCCCATAGGAACTCCAGAATTAAACGATGCAATCCCATCGAGTTTGGGCTCGTTTAATTTGTCTTGACGAGTACTTTGACACTAGATGGTAACCAGGGTCTGATGATGGAGCTAGAAGGTGGCCCATAGGAACTCCTTAATTAAACGAAGAAACCCCATCGAGTTTGGGCTAGTTTAAAAGAAAAAAACTTTTTTAAACAAGCTTTTATTAAATATGAATGAAAAAGTTTAAAATAAAGTAACTCCAATAACATATATATCACTTTATAAGTTCAGTGTAACCTTTAACGATATATCACTTAATAAGTTCATTTTAACCTTTAACGATAACTAAGCTTCTTCGTCTACGACAAAATAATTACATACCGTACATAATTATATATTTTTAACATTAAAACCTCTTTAGTTGTTAAATCTTTCCGTTTTTATCACAGGACCAATTTCATAAATAAAAGCGTGTTGCATTTTGATGGTATGATTAAGAACATTTAGCACCTTCTTTTCCTCTCGATATCACAATGTAACACGCTTTTATTTATAAAATGTTTTAAATGTGACTGTGTTAAAAACGGGAAGATTTAACAATTAAAAGGTTTTAATGTTAAAAATATATAATTATGTACGGTATGTAATTATTTTGTCGTAGACGAAGAAGCTTAATTATCGTTAAAGGTTACAATGAACTTATAAAGTGATATTTTCGTTATTGGAGTTAATTTATTTTAAACTTTTTAGTTCATTTTTAATAAAAACTTGTTTTTAAAAAAGTTTTGTTTTCTTTATTTTTATTTGCTAAGTTAAGTTTTGTGTTTGACGAGCCAATAAGCGAAAATTATGTAATTGTTACCAATAGTGTACCTGAACAATGCTTCTCCATGTAATTATTGATCAGCAAAGAAAAGGAACGAAGCGAAAAATGAAACAAGAGGTTGTTTCATTTTTCGCTTCGTTCCTTTTCTTTGCTGATCAATAATTACATGGAGAAGCATTGTTCGAACCAAGATAAATTAATAATTTTATTTGTACATACGGCATGACCTACCAAATATAACATAACGACAATAACATCAGCGTAGCGATATAACAATTACTGTCAACATCTTGCGAGTTGAATCTCAGTTAATAATAATAATAATAATATACGTTTATTGCCATAAAGAATACAATTTTTTGATACATGCAAGATTTGCCTGAGACAATAGGAAGTGGTTCGGCTCCTGCTAACACGGAATCGGGACTCCGTGTAGCGCTGATTTTCAGCCCCTATCCCTCTTCCCTGATGCTGAGGTTTTGAGCGGGGTGACTTGTCATCGAGGGTCGCCATAGAGTTTAAATTTATATAATAAAATAAGCAAAGATCACAGAGAAATAAAATCACTAAGTTACCATTTGGACTGTCTTCTACTGGTTCTTGTATTATATTGCGTGTGTATGTGTTGTGTGTGAGTGTGAGCGTATATGTGTGTGAGAGTGTGTGTGTGTGTGTGTATTAACTAGTTTGTGTTTCCTTGTCCATGACTCTTACTTTAGAAATAGTTTTATATGGTAAACTCTTTCCAGTAAGCATGCTTTAAGGTGCTGAGTATGATTTTGGCTGTTCATTAGAGCTGATCTGTATTTATTTTCAACGTAGTTAGGGCTTAGTTCAATCGAGTATGACAGCTGATCCGTCTTGCGTATGTCAGTCTACTGTCTAATTTGCGATGTTGTATAATTGCTATTGTTCTTATTTATACAATTGGCTACTTGACAAGGGTTGTCCACATAGATATCTCTTGGGTCTGTACTAGTTGTGTACGTAAAGGAAAAAAAAAACGAGCGAACACATTAAAAATAAATTTGTTACACGTATATATGTCTGTGACCCACACACGGACGTGTTACATATAAATGTAGCCCATTAATGTCCCCACCGAGGGGCACAGGCCTTTACCCGGATACGAGTAAGATTAAGCCATACTCCACCACGCCGGCTCAGTGCGGGTTGGTGGGGGGGTTGAACGAACACTACCACGTAGCGATTGTAGCCGGGACCTACAGCTTAACGTGTCATCTGAAACACTGAACTTCCGATGATGTTCTTAAGATAAAAAGATAAATTATCTCATAGGTACATGGTCAGGATTCTAACCTGCATCTCCTGTGTGAGAAGCAAGCGTGAAACCCATTAGATCACGGAGCTCTCCGGAGCGGAGTTACATAACCAAAATAATTTTGAATTCGGAGGCCACTGTTGGAGGGCACTCATTAAATAATTAAAAAAGCTTTTAACCTGTATTGTGTGACATGTCGAATGAAAGGGCTTGTTGTGAGGATTTCAAATATATTATTTCATAATTTTGAAATACTTTCTATCTCCCTCCCTCATCTCCGATATTGATCCTATAATAAAAATGGAAACGTAATAAAATAGGAGGGCACAATTTCTATCGACAGACATAAATGCACCTAGTCACGTACATGTTGTATGAAAGTGGCCGCACCAATAACTTTGTAAACAACATTTTGCATTGCGCGGTGGTACGGAACCCTTCGTGCGTGAGTCCTCCTCTCACTTACCCGTACCCGCAGCCTTATTATATATCTCTGGCATCTAGGAATTTCAATCGCTATGGACAAATCGACCAATCATGCCTTATCTATCATGTAATTACAATTTTATTTCGTCGCTTAATTCTCAATATAATTATAACACCAGGTAGTCCCTTTAGTCAATTCAAGCGCGTTCATATTCAAGCGCGCGCGCTCTCAACGCCAACACGTACTAATTTTTACTCTGCCTTTTAAATTCATAAGCTGTGCAAATTCGGAACCTATCGCTGTGAAACAAAAACAAAAAGCAGGAGTTCAAATAGACCATTTAACCAACTCGATCCGCTTACTTCAACGATACTCCAAAAGTGCCTAATATTCGGAAATTAATTCAAACCTGCCGTTAAAGTGCCCGGTGAACTGCTTTTGTTGCTATCCAGTCAGCGTCGGCCGGTGAGTCACCAACCGGTGCTGCGGCCGGCGAGCCCGTACTCAACTACTCACTACTACTACCCGTTCGCCGATTTCGTCACTGCAGCCGTCGAGCAAATAGCTCAGCCGGTAACCGTTTGCCTGGAGGCCCAGAGACACCAAGTTCGATCCCCGGCGATACCTTGTCTTTTTGTTTTTACTACTTAAATTATAATTTTTAAACTTTTTTTTTTTTTTTTTTTTTCTCACAATGATGGATTGTAAGACCAACTGCTGCTCAGGTTGCAGTGAATATACCGAAGAGGATGATAGAGTTGCCTGCACGGAACCCAACTGCTCATTGGTGTACCATTACGTATGTGTTGGTCTTAGTGTGGGTCCCCACGCGGCCTGGATATGTCCCAGCTGCAAGGTGAAACTGCCCAAGATTGATAACTCCGACACACCGGTAAAAGCTAACGACGACTCCTTCGTTACTTTCCGGACTGGAAAGCAACGATGTGCCGCCACCATTGACACTGCAGCCTGCCCTCGCGACAGCAAGAATTACCTAACCGAGAATAGACTGCGTGACATCATAAAACAAGAGATGACTGGTGCTCTAGGAGCAACTATAAAGGAATTTATGTCAGCTGAACTCAAGAGCACCAACAACCTCATCGCCGGACTCACCGATTCAATGGCTTTTTTCAACGAGCAATTTGAGAGCATGAAGGTCAGACTTGAAGAAAACTCTAAAACAATTTCAACAATGAATATAGAAAATGAGAGTCTCAAATCGCTAGTTAAAGATCTCTCCGGAAGACTCACGATCACGGAACAACTCATGCGAGAATCTAATATAGAGATTAATGGGATCCCCGAGCACAAATCTGAGAACCTACCGAATACGGTAGAGCAACTCACAAAGATTGTGGGTAACCCGCTGGATGACAGCGAGATCTTATACGCCACCCGGGTCGCCAAGATAAATAAAGACAACAACAAACCTAGAGCTGTGGTTGTGAAATTGCGCAGTCCCCGTCAACGCGACTCTGTTCTAGCCGCCGTAGCAAAGTTCAATAAGGCTAACCCCAAGGACAAGCTGAGCTCCACACACCTTGGCTACGGAGGACAACGAGAACCAGTCTTCGTTTCAGAGCACCTTACGCCTGCAAACAAATCCCTACACGCAGCCGCTCGTAAGAAGTCCAAGGAAGTGGGATATACGTTCGTCTGGGTTCGTAACGGCAAAATTTTTGCAAGGAAGGACACCAACTGCCAGGCTCTGCTCATACGAAGCGAAGATAGCCTACGTTTGATGTGTTAGACTCTAAGTGTTTTATATAGAACTATCGTTATGGTGTTATTTGCTTTAAATTCGCTAGTATTTACTATCAAAATGTCCGCGGTTTACGGACCAAAACCAATGATCTCTACAAAAACATATCCAGCAGCGATCATGAAATAATTGTTCTTACAGAAACTTGTTTAAATAATAATGTCACAAATTCTGAGTTAATGGACTCTAGATATAACATCTATAGAAGGGATCGTCTATGTAGTTTAAGCCTACTAAAGATAGCAAGGCCGACGGGGGTGGAGTCCTCGTAGCAGTATCAAAGAAATATCAATCTACTCGCGTAACCAACTGGGAAAGTAAAAACAGTAAATTTGAGGACCTATGGGTCACTATAGAAACTAGGACTGGAGACTGCACAAAAAAGCTGGCTATATGTGCTGTATATCTACCATCGCCAATAAAATTAGAATACCTATCTGAATTCTTTGACAACGCCAATAGAACACTCAACTACGCCGACGAAGTCGCTATACTGGGAGACTTCAATCTAGGTTTCATAGATTGGAACAGAGCAGTTAACCACGTTCACATGGTCCCATCCAAGTACGAAAGTACCTTAGGCTTTCAACTCATTGACTTTATTACAATGAACAGTCTGTATCAGTTTAACTGCATCGGAAATAGGGATGACAATATTCTCGATTTAGTACTGGCAAATGTTCCCCATGTGACCGTCGCCCGGTCTTCTGACACCCTGAGCAAGCTAGACTCCTACCACCCTCCCCTTGAGATTCAAATCAGTTCATCACGCCTTACCCACCTTAAACCCAGCGTTGGACATCGACACAACTTCTTCAAAGCCGACTACGAAGGGCTTAAGTCGCATCTAAAGTCCACCAAGTGGGAGGACATATTCCGTCATTGTGGAAACGTCAATGAAATGACCTCACTCTTCTACTGTACTTTGAAGAATGCCATTGACAAATATGTCCCAAAACAGAAATTTAAAACAGGTAAACATCCTCCCTGGTTCAGCAAACAACTGATAAAACTGATTGCTGAAAAAGAACGAATAAGACAGAAATTTCGTAAATATAAGAACCCCCGTTACAAAATTGAGTTCGAGATCGCTCGAGAACACTGTCATAAACTGTATGACACTTGCATGAAAACGTACATGTTCAATATAGAATCCAGTATTCCGGATAACCCCAAGGCCTTCTGGAGTTTCATTAAGTTCAAGCGAAAAGGCCTTTCCTCACTACCAGCGACAATGTATAAGGACCACGAATCGGCAAACTGTGGAAACGATATTGCACAGCTCTTTGCTGGGCACTTTTCGTCAGTCTATACAGATCGCGACCCAGTGAACACCGCTGACCTACATTTAAACAACCAAATAGGCCTATCTAAAATCAAAATCAGCGAACGTGACATACTCAATAAATGCAGAACCCTTGATGTGTTTAAAGGCGCAGGACCCGATGACATTCCCGCAGTGTTTGTTAAACTCTGTGCACCAGGCCTGTGCTTCCCACTCTCTGTAATATTTAATCATTCCTTGAAGGAGGGTTGCTTTCCCAACGAATGGAAAAAAAGTAGAATAGTTCCTGTCTACAAAAAGGGTGATGAAAGTGACATTAAAAACTACCGCCCCATTTCCATCCTATCGTGCTTCTCAAAACTCTTTGAATCCTTAATCTGCCCACTTCTCACACATCACTTCGACAAGTTTATCTCACCTGAACAGCACGGCTTCAAGCGCGGACGGTCGGTAGAAACAAATCTGGTCTCATATGTCAATCACTTATCCCATGAGATGGACAAAGGTCACCAAGTGGACGCAGTGTATACCGACTTCAGCAGCGCTTTCGACAAGGTTAACCACTCGCTGCTCATAAGAAAGCTGGCAGCACTTGGCGTTCACGGGTCACTGCTGGACTGGTTTGGGTCGTATCTGTCACAGAGACCTCAGACAGTGACGGTGAGTGGACACGAGTCGCAGCTATACCACGCGAAGTCGGGAGTCCCACAGGGCTCTCATCTTGGTCCCGTACTTTTTCTGATTTTCATCAATGACTTGACGTCCCGTATCGCACACTGTAAATATTCCTTGTTTGCGGATGATCTAAAACTGTACAAGACCATTGTGTCGGAGGCTGACGTGGAATTGTTGCAAAAGGACCTAAACGAGATAGCTCAAAAACTCAAAACTCAAAAACTCAAAACGTTTATTCTGTAAATAGGCCACAAGGGCACTTTCACATGTCATTTCATTTCATTTTTTACAGAACATTTGGTATTATTATCATATTATCAGAAAAAAAAAAGTACTTAATTATTGTTTCTGAGAGATGTAAAGAGTCTCAAATGTCATAATAAAATAATTAAAATATAAATAACAGAGATGTATAGTCTCTTTAGTCAATAATACAATGATAATAGGAGATGTAAATGGTCCCCACAGTCAAGAGTTGTATAATTAAATTAATCTTTGGAGGTGTAAAAGGCCTCCAAGTGTCCAGTAAAAGAAACTCTGGCAGTGAGGATGCTCACAATTAATTAGAACAATTCAGTCCCAAGCATTTTTATCGTCTATGTACTCTTTAATACTGTAGTAAGCTTTAGAAATAAGCCTTTGCTTGATGTATTTCTTGAACTTATTAATTGATAGATCTGTCAAAGTGCTTGGGAGTTTATTGTAAAATCTTACACAATTACCCTTGAACGAGTTTTTTATTTTATGGAGCCGAGTAGTGGGCACTGCAAGTTTGTCCTTGTTTCTAGTATTAAAGTTATGTATATCACAGTTTCTTCGAAAGTTAACAATGTTCTTATGGACATACATAATATTCTCGTAAATATATTGACTATGGACTGTCAATATATTTACTTCTTAAACTTATTTCTAAGAGAATCTCTATTATTCATTTTATAAATCGCACGAACAGCCCGCTTTTGCAGCACAAAAATAGTATTTATATCAGCAGCACTGCCCCAGAGCAGAATACCGTAGGACATAATACTATGAAAATAATTAAAATAAACTAAACTGGCTGTTTTTAAATCTGTCAAGTGACGGATTTTCCTGCATGCAAAAGCTGCAGAGCTCAGTCTGTTCGATAGCTTATCAATATGTGGACCCCATTGGAGTTTGGAATCCAACGTTATACCTAGAAACACTGTGCTGGTTACCAATTCCAATTCCTCATTTTTAATTGTTATACATGTCTGATTATTTTTAACGTTAGTAGTAAGAAACTTAACACATTTAGTCTTTTTCTCATTTAATAGCAAATTATTAACATTAAACCAATTTACCACTCTTGATATGGTATTGTTCACGTGATCATCAGTAGCGTGTTGGTTTCGCTTTGTTTTAAAAATAAGTGAGGTGTCATCAGCAAACAGTACCATATCATGACAGTCCCTTCCTAGATAGGGTAAGTCGTTTATATAGATGAGGAATAGGAAGGGTCCCAATATTGAGCCCTGTGGCACGCCCAAAGAAACCAATGATCCTGGTGATCGTTCTCCGTTTACGTCTACCCTTTGTATTCTTCCGTTCAGATGAGATTTTAACAAATTCAATGACGTGTCTCTAACTCCATAATGATGTAATTTCCTGATCAATGTTTCATGACAAACGCAATCAAAAGCCTTAGATAAGTCACAAAAAATGCCTAGGGCATCTTGTGACTCTTCCCAGGCATCAAAAATACTTTCAATGAACTGAATTCCGGCATCTGTTGTTGAACGACCGCGAGTGAATCCAAACTGTTTGTTATGCATTAGCTTATTTGATTCAAAATGATGTAATAGCTGTGATAAGATTAATTTCTCAAAAATTTTACTAAAAGTTGGTAGTATTGATATAGGTCTGAAATTGGTGGGGTCTTGAGTACTACCTGCTTTGAAGAGGGGAATTATCTTACTTTGTTTCATTAAATCAGGAAATTCACCGCAGTCTATACAATTGTTGAAAATGACCGCTAGGTCAGGTGCAATTAATTCGATCAGGGATTTAACGACGTGAACAGAGAGTCCCCAAAGATGATTCGTTTTCTTAACATTTATCAATTTAAATGCCTTTACGACATCTGAACTTGTGACGTGCTTAAAATTCAAGTATGAAGCACACTCTGAGACATTATCTTTTAATATTGCAACAGCAGACAAAGGTGACGAATTTAAATACTTAGTCGTGGAAGCCGGTGCATTAGTAAAAAACGATTCAAATTCAGTTGCAACTTCTAAGCTAGAACTCGTAAGCTGTCCATTGATTTTTAGTTCGTAATCGTGACTCGCTTTTTTACTACGACCGGCCTCCTCATTAATTATTTTCCAAGTCGTTTTTATAACATCGGAACTATTCTTAATTTTACTACTCAGAAAATTACGTTTAGCTGTATGACAGTCTAATTTAAATTGTTTGGAGAACTGTTTGACTTGTTCTTTAAATTCGCCACTCATGTTGAACCGTCGTTCCTCATACAATGCATACAATGCTTGCCTGCGTTTATGCAACTCTGCAGTAGCCCACGTACTAAAGTCGTTTGAACCACTAACCACAACCGATTTTGAAGTGAATATCGCGCTGTACTGTTTCATAAAGGTTTCAAAGAATAAGTTATACATTATATTAGGAGACTGTTCAGCAGCCAAAAACGGTAGTTCCTGGGCTAAAGAGTATCTCATTCTTTCTAACCGGTCAGCAGTTATTGGCACAAACGAAATTTTCTTTTTAATGACAGGTTCTCTAATAGAATCAAATTGAAATAATTGACCTAAATGATCTGAATCCAATTCACTGATAACACTTTTACTGATTGGAATAACATCAGTAAAAATGTTGTCAATGCATGTAGCACTAGTAGCAGTCACTCTTGTTGGCTCCATAAATAAATGGCTAAGCCTAAATGATGAGAAAAGATTTATTAATGTAACGCTGAGAGTAGTTCTTTCTAACAGATTAACATTAAAGTCACCACATATAATTAATCGTTTCGTACTGTGTGATGAAATAGTTAGGACGGATTCCATTATTTTCTCGAACATTTCAAAGTCGCTCAAGGGTGGCCTATAGACACATATAACGATGAACTGTTCTAATTCCACAGCTGTAAGTTCTATAGTTCGTTCAACAGATAAGGAAACAATGTCCTTACGTTCCTTGAATTTCATATGATTGTTTAGTATGATTAATGCCCCACCATGTATTGAATTAAGTCTGGTGAACGAACTACCAACCTGGTGATCTTTAAAGCTAAACATAATTTCATTAATAGTTAACCAGTGCTCTGTTATGCACAAAATTTCAATTTTATTACAATTTAAAAATAACTCTATTTGTAGATCTTTGCCTCTAATACATTGAATATTCTGATGAACCAGGCTTATATACTTAGCATGTGAGCTTCCCTTATTCTTAGGGTTTTCTAATATACTAGAACATATGTTGCCAGAGCCTGGGTCCTCTGTTGTCCTATAGCGATCTGGTGTCGTGATAATGGTATGGTTCTCAACGCAACAAAATGCTATCACATCACTTTCGCCAACAAGAAAATGCCAATAGCTTCCTCGTACACTCTCAACGACATCGTACTTCAAACCGTGAAAGAAATGCGTGACCTCGGTGTTCTGATGGATTCCAACCTCAAAGGCCGTAGCAGCCTTGGGAACAAAAAGTGCCCCCAGAGCTATCGACTCCTAAATTGGATCAGTGGTTACCTAAGTAGAGTTTGTCAAGTATGCCAAGTATTAGTCCAAAATCATTTAGGGTTCCGTATAAAATGAAACAAGTAAATGTAAATAGATTTTTATTTTTTCTCCGAAAGTTCCTTGTTATAATGCTTGATTTTTTGGGGAGGTACTAAAGCGATTATTGTGCAAAATCTGGCAATTAAATCATAAAACTTCTTCTTTGATATTTCCAAGAAAACTTAAAATAAAATCTTTGAAACTTTTTTTTTGACACTTCTAAAATAACGACCACTCTAAATTACAACTTGATATTTGCCTTTAATCGCTATAATTAACCTTGAAAAAAATCAGGTATTTAACAAACCAGTAACACTGTCAAAATTCAAAATTTACATAACAACATCGTCGAAATAAGGCATATTAATTGGTAATATACGATTTGAAGAGTATCGTTCAAAAATAGCAGTGGTATTAATCTTCATCGCTGTTATCGTTGATTACGACAACGGTCGCTTGATCTGAAAACACCTTACTTAATATTTCAGCGGGTCTTATAAGTTTTGCCAAAAATCTGGCATGCGATAAGTAGTAAATGACAGCGGCGACGTTTGAACAGCATCCTACCGTCCGCAATCCGTTAGCACACTCGCAATAGTACCTTTCGATCCCAGCAATGCCAACAATATGCGGATTGTAATGAATAAAACATTTATAAATCTTTTTAGAAATATGCCGCGACTGAATTTGAATTTTCAAAATGTTTGTTTTATCTTTCACGTATTGTATGTTCAAAGTGCCGTCGTCGTTTATCACTTCTGCTAAGTACGATACGGCTTGGTGGAATTGATAAGTGCCTGAAAGAAAAAGAAACTATTAACGATCAGAAAATCAACTAACTGTATGAAAAACATATTGTCCCGTACTGGCAGATATGCGTAACGAAGAAAATATGCCGAAATAGTCTTGAAGGGCTACCTACCCGTAAAAAGAATAATCATTTCACGTTCCGTTAGTTCAGGAAAGTCCAGAATAGCACTTGAGTCTACAGCTTCAAAGGGGAGTTTTTTTCGGAGCCAACCATTTTTTTCGACTTCGTTTTCTAATGTATTGTCAATATTTCTCATACTATGAAAACGGTTAAGAACCTCTTCGGTTGTGGTTGCATCTGATGTTAACCTTTTCCCGAAACCATTAAGTAAGTAGGAGGCTATTCTGTATAAACTACCGGTTTTAGGTAGAATTTTGTTGTTAATAACATTGTCTAAAAGCTTATTTTTTTGTTTTATCATGCCATGCACCGCTTCCACAGGCCATCGAATTTTTGTTACAAATCGAGACTCATTAGCCTCTTGGCAAGTTAATTGTTTCCGGTTGCCCTTAAGAGCTGGCATCAACACTTTAAATCCTTTTGTTTCCAAGTATGGCACAATATCGCGAAAACCCCTATCAAGAACAAAAATATCTCCTGGGCACATTAAAGAACTCAAACCCGTTGATGGATCGTCCATTATTTTTCTCAGTATACTTGCATCATTTTCATTTGCAGTATAAGGGCCCAACATGTCAATAACGAAGCCATCCGTTGCACATATTGTAAAAGGTTTGCATAAGTGCTTTTTCTTTTGACCAGAATATGACTTTCTTTGATAGTTGTTGTTTTTACTTTTTTGGTGGCTCGCATATGTACCATCACAAATAACAATCAACGTATCATTAGTGCCACATAGCTCATTTGCAATAATTGTGGTGTGGTTCACAATCAAGTCTTGTCTTATGCAACTTTTGATGCCAAATCGTAAAGGTAAAATGATTTCAAAAGCATTGATCACACTTCCCACATATTCTGAAACGGCTTGTTCATACGGCAGTTGTAAAATAGTTTTAATCATTACGTTAGAGTTGCCAGTTCTCAGTTTCATGAGAAAAACTACAACTGCTTGAACAACACTCCTTGTCTTCGTGTCTCGCAACGATGATGACAGCAAGTTCGTTACTGCAGTTATGTTTTCCCAAGTCAGACCAGTAAATACTTTTATATCATTATCTGATAGAGAAAAATTACCTATTGATGTAAACATAGTATTTTTGGCGTCATTTCCCAGGAGTCCTAAAATCGTTGTTAAATCCGTTAAATCAAAAACCGATGAAGGAGAATAAGCTCTTAAAACATTTAAACAATTATCAAAAAATCTGTTTTTAATTAGGTGATCTCTGCAACACCTATTTCCCTTTGGAATAAAGATTTTCCGCATTGTGTATGCTTGCACTCTAGCAATTTGTGGTACAGTAGTTATGTTAGTTTTTTTGAACATAAGCAACAGTATTTATGAGTCGATACAGTTCTCGAGATCATAAGCTCAATTTGTTCGGAGATGTTATCATTATTTGTATTCACTGCGTGAATCACAAAATCATCATCGGATTCGTAACCAGGGTTAATATCATCAGAGTCGTAACCAGGGTTAATATCATCGGAGTCGTAACCAGGGTTAATATCATCAGGGTTAGTGGCAAAACTACTATTGCTCGGCGTGTTATTATTATTGATGGAGCTTTGCGCTTGCAGAACTTGTAAATCGCGATATTTTTTGAGTCGACATTTATTACACAATATATCTCCGATAGAAAATAGTTGCCCAGTAATATTATAAAAGTATTCAACATCCTTATCTGTGGATAATTTTCTTTTTCTTCCAGGAACATTTTTTAGTAAACGATTACAAGCAGCACAACTCACTTCCCTTTTATCAGCCATCGCGTTTGCAGACCACTTAAAAATAAAGATTGTGTATAATATCTAGATAACAGTACGTATGTACATATTATGATGTTGTTTGATTATTGTGTGTCATGTTTTCCTACTGATATCAAGAATGACGAGTGCTACCTATGTTGACATCTACACATTCTTACTACATTCAAAGATTCAAAGTCAATAAATCCAAAGAGTATATTCACAAAACTATTAGCTACATATAATAAGTTTCCTGCAAAAATAATTCACCACCGCAACGTTCACAATAGAGATTATGTACATTAACGAGTTCTTGATTATTGTATACAGGATATGAAATATTTTCGCAGTCTTGGCACTGGCCCGTGGACACCATTCCTTCTTCAGAGAGATAGACCTCATATGGCGGAAGTGCTATAAAAAATATTTCTACCAATATCACTCTCGGCAACGGTAACGAAAAAATAACAGATTGTATGTTTGAAATTATTTCAAACACACATTCACCTGAATTAACAAAATCAGCAATTTTCGCTTCATTTAAGCAATCGATAATTTTATTTATACATAATTCATATAATCGTTTATTTCTTTTTGCAGAAAATATATTTTTAATTATAATTTCTATATCCATTTTTTCAAAGAGAGGATTGCGTCTTTTGTGAGAAGCTCAAAAACAAGTCGATTTCTAGCTTTGACCATAAAGGAGCTTTGACTAGATAGTCAAAGATTTCTAGTAATCTGTCAAAGAGACATTTCTTTAATTCAAAATAGTTTTGTAGTTCTCCCCCATGTAGTTCACACGTCGCCGCTGTCATTTACTACTTATCGCATGCCAGATTTTTGGCAAAACTTATAAGACCCGCTGAAATATTAAGTAAGGTGTTTTCAGATCAAGCGACCGTTGTCGTAATCAACGATAACAGCGATGAAGATTAATACCACTGCTATTTTTGAACGATACTCTTCAAATCGTATATTACCAATTAATATGCCTTATTTCGACGATGTTGTTATGTAAATTTTGAATTTTGACAGTGTTAATGGTTTATTAAATACCTGATTTTTTTCAAGGTTAATTATAGCGATTAAAGGCAAATATCAAGTTGTAATTTAGAGTGGTCGTTATTTTAGAAGTGTCAAAAAAAAAGTTTCAAAGATTTTATTTTAAGTTTTCTTGGAAATATCAAAGAAGAAGTTTTATGATTTAATTGCCAGATTTTGCACAATAATCGCTTTAGTACCTCCCCAAAAAATCAAGCATTATAACAAAGAACTTTCGGAGAAAAAATAAAAATCTATTTACATTTACTTGTTTCATTTTATACGGAACCCTAAATGATTTTGGACTAATACTTGGCATACTTGACAAACTCTACTTAGGTAACCACTGATCCAATTTAGGAGTCGATAGCTCTGGGGGCACTTTTTGTTCCCAAGGCTGCTACGGCCTTTGCATCGCACATCAGCACCGCCGTGCGAAAAGCCGCGAAAATGCTAGGCTTCATAAAGCGCAATTCCAAAGGTTTCCGTTTCGCCTCCACCAAGATCCTCCTATACAATGCTCTGGTTCGAAGCCACCTCGAGTACGCTTCCGTTGTCTGGAATCCCGTGTACGCGGTCCACTCTGATAGAATAGAACGTATCCAGCACGCATTTACCAAACACCTAGCGTACAGCCTATCGGGAATCTCACACAGGGAAACCTACGAACGACGATTAGACCACTTCGGCATGGACACTTTGAACTTCCGACGAAACCTACAGGACCTTCTATTTCTGCATAAGGTCTGTAATAATCAATTAGATGTCAGCAACATCCTGAGCCAGATTGGACTGACAGTCCCCTATAAATATCCACGCAAACGTATCTCCAACACCTTCCATACGCCTCTATATAGGACAAATATTTACAAGCACTCGCCGATACCCAGAATGTGTGACAAATATAACAACACCTGTAGTGAAACCGACATAGACATATTTCGTGATCGCTTGCCTGTCTTCAGGAATAAAATCCTGAAAGAGCAAACTAACTTGCACCTAAAATGATCTTTATAATTCCTAAATATTATTATTAATATTATATAGCTACATTAATTCCAAATTCTAATTAATTGTTATTTATTATTGTAATACTTACATTCTAAGTTAAATTACCTATTTACAAAATAAATTGTTAAATTTTAGTACTTAAATGGTGAATGCTGTGCACATCTATAATAGGCACTCATATAAGAACAATACCGCCATATTTATATTGTCTAATTTTATATATGTGTGCTGTTGATGTGCCTAATTAAATAAATAGATAAATAAATAAATAGTCTACTAGCAACTATTCGCATATTAAGAGTAATTTAAATCGATTTTTAATTCAATAAAGTATTTTTGTACTGCCGGTTTCGTCCAGCCTACAGTGGCGCCATGTTTTCACTTCATTCCTTTATTTTGCGAAGCAACTAACGCACGTGTCGCATGCGCAAAAATAAATAAAAATGCCGAAACGCACAACTCAAGAGAAAATCGATAGGTACCATCGAAAGCTTCGGAAACTAGAAGAAAGTGATCGTGGACGTAAAAAACGAGTGATATATTCGGATGATGAAAATGATGAAGGTTAGTTTTTCAACATTTTTTTGTCTTTTGATCGACTGCGAGTCGTTCACGAGATTGCACATTATATTGGGTTTGACTGCGAGTCAAACGCAATAACATGGTTAACTGCGAGTTAACCATGGATTATGTTTTACATAAACAAAGTGCTACTTAACCACAAAAAATATGGTCGACCGCGAGTTTACCATAATTCCTTTGTTGATACAATGAAGGTTTATCAATCAACCTTTTTTTCGCAATTACCGTTTTGTCTGCGAGACAAAGTGGATTGCGCGCATTTTATTCTCTGTATACCCTCGTAAATATGATTATTATTTGACGGGTGATACAACAAGTTTGTATTGTGTTTTAGATACTAATGGGAATTTTGGCGAGGTCATACCGATTCAAGACCCTACGAATGACCTACGAAATATGGATGAAAATAGTCTCCTTGAAACAAACTCGAAAGCCATCGTCGCAAATGCAGATGAGGCCGAGTTAGATTTGGACCCGGACCTATTGTCAGCATTAGGGGAAGCAACATCTGATTCGCCAGAATTTGGTGCTGGTATACATGACAGCCTAGCCAAATTATGGCTGCCCCTGTTAAAAAAAGGCATGGTGTCAGAGAAGAAAACAAAAATTATGCATGAATACCTGATTCCTGATAATTGCAGACTTCTAAAAGCACCAAACCTTAATGCTGAGATATCCGCAGCTGTCTTGGAAATGGTCCGTGACCGTGACAAGAAGCTAGTCCATGTGCAACAACAACTCAGCATAGGTATCACTGTCATTAACAGAGCTATGGACGAGTTACTCAAAAACGCTAACAAAGCAGTCGCTTTGAAATACCTAAGCGATCGCTGTCGTATTTTGTTGGATCTACACTTCATTCATACAAAAGATAGAATGAAACTCATAGCACCGAGCTTAGAAAAAACCATAACTACTGTAATTCAGGAAGCTGAGCGAGATGACTTGTTGTTTGGTAACAGCCTAGCGGAGAAAATAAAGGCTAGCAAAGCCATTGAGAAACAGGGTCAGTCAATCAAGAAGGTGACCTCAACTCAAGTTCCGAAGCCTGCAGCTCCTCAATCTACGGTAGTTCGCCCTGCTCCTTAGGGAAACTGGACAGGACCTCCTCGGTACCCGACAAACAGGGGGGGCGGGGAGGTCACAGGAAGCCACCTCAGCCGGCCCGTCGGCCGCCAACACATCAGACGAAACCAGTCAACAAGCCCCGTGCAACCCAGCATTAGCACAGGTACATGCAGGAAGAATAAGCTTTTACTATAATTATTGGTTAAACATCACAAACAACAAGGTAGTTCTTGGCTGGATTAAAGACGGATATCCTATCCTTTTTTCTCGTGGGGTACATCAAACAGTAATTCCAAACAGTAAATTATCACTCGATGAAAATCGAGACATGGTAGTAGCTATTGATAAACTAAAACATTTAGGAGCAATATCTATCTGCTGCCCATCTGGAAATCAGTTTTTATCGAGAGTTTTCCTTGCACCCAAGAAAAATGGCGGTAAACGATTTATTCTTAACCTAAAGAGCCTGAATAAATTTATATCACTGTCACATTTTAAAATGGAAGATCATCGTACAGCAGCAAAACTAATACCGCAAGATGGTTTTTTAGCGACGATCGACTTAAAAGAGGCCTATTTTATTGTCCCTATACATAAATTACACAAAAAATACTTACGATTTAAATTTAAAGCAGAGTCTGGAAAAAATAATACATACGAATTCAACGCCCTACCTTATGGCTTGTCAGTCGCACCCTGGGTATTTACAAAATTAATGATGGAGGTAATGACCTACTTACGAAGTCGTGGTAACAAATCTGTGATATATTTAAACGACATACTTTGTATTGGCGATAGCTACGAAGATTGCTTAAATAATGTAAATGAGACTTTGAGATTATTGAGATGTCTAGGTTTTGTAATTAACCACGAAAAAAGTTCATAAGTGCCTCAAAAGTCCTGCAAATTTTTAGGCTTTGTTATGGATGCAAGTTGTATGTCCATCTCTTTACCTATTGATAAGCGTCACAATATTGCTCAATTGGTGGGAAAATTTTCATCTCTTCCAAGATGTACAATACGAGAATTTGCCCAGTTGATCGGTGTTCTTATCGCAGCCTGTCCCGGAGTTCAATATGGTTGGTTATACACTAAAGTCTTAGAGCGACAAAAGTACCTTGCTCTGCAAAAACATAATGGTAATTATGAATCAAAAATAAATCTGCCAAACGATATTTTAGAGGACTTGAACTGGTGGAAGTCTAATATTTACAAAACATACAGTCCTATGAGATCTTTAGAACACAAGCTTGAAATTTACACTGAGGCTTCCGGAACAGGTTAGGGTGCAGTGTGTGGTGATAAGAAAGTAAATGGTATGTGGAAAACCACTGAGAAAAAACACCACATCAACTATTTGGAACTGCTGGCCGTATTCTTGGGTTTAAAGAGTTTAGCAAGTGACGAGTCTGATTGCGCAATATTGTTACGCATCGATAACACAACAGCCATATGCTACGTAAACAGAATGGGTGGGATACAATTTCCCCATTTAAATAATTTAGCTATATCCATCTGGCAATGGTGCGAAAAACGCAATATTTGGTTATACGCATCATATGTAAATACGAGAGAGAATTTTGCGGATTCAGAGTCGAGAAAGATCAATCCTGACACTGAGTGGGAGTTGTCGGATCTGGCATTTCAATCAATTACTCGACGATTCGGACATCCTGAAATTGATCTTTTCGCATCTCGCATAAATGCTAAATGCGAAAGATTTATTTCATGGAAACCAGATCCAGACGCTGCAGTTGTGGATGCATTTACAATTAAATGGAATTCGATATTCTTTTATGCATTTCCACCGTTCACTCTCATTTTAAAATGCCTAAGAAAAATTATTGATGATGAAGCAACTGGAATTCTAGTTTTTCCCAATTGGCCATCTCAACCTTGGTTCCCACTGATGAAAGAGTTGCTTGTATCAGACATCCTATATCTGAACCCCAATGAGCATTTATTGCAATCCCATTTCAGGGAGCACCACCGCCAACATGCGAACCTTACCCTGGGTGCCGCGCTTTCCGGGCGGCGCTCATCAGACGCGGCTCTCCGCCAGAGGCTCTGACGCTGCAACTAGCCTCACTAGCTGAAGCCACTATCAAGCAATATAATGTCACACTCAAGCTCTGGTGGGAGTTTTGTTACTACAAAATTATTTGTACTCAAATAATTTTGATACTTATCTTTGGTCAAAAACAGCAGTATTATTGTTCCTTTCAGAAATTTACGAAAAGGGTTGTTCGTATGGTTCATTAAACAGCCATCGCTCCGCTTTATCGATTTTATTGGGAAACGAAGTTGGATCAAACGATTGTATAAAACTTTTAATGAAACGTGCTTATTAACTTAAACCTAATAAACCTAAGTATAGCTTTACCTGGGATCCACAAGTAGTGTTGAATCACGTAGCAGACTGGTATCCTAATACAGATCTTACTATAGAACAAATAACAAAAAAAATAGTGATTTTACTGGCGATTTGCACTGCTCATAGGGTACAAACCCTCTCCCTGATTAAACTGTAAAACATTTTGTTTTTAGATAATGGTATCAAGATTATAATAACAGATATTATTAAAACATCAGCAATAGGCCGCGAACAACCCGTATTGAATATACCGTATTTTGTAGAAAAACCGCAAATATGTCCTGCTACAGCTCTAAAAGTTTATATATTTTTGACAGAAAATATCAGAGCTGTTAGTTCAGGCACCCTTTTACTAACGTACAAACGACCACACAAGGCAGCTTCGAGTCAAACCATCAGTAGATGGATCAAACAAGTCTTGTCCGCAAGTGGTGTGGATGTGTCCGTGTTCAGCGCTCACAGCACGCGCCACGCCGCCACCTCGGCCGCTGCAGCCGCCGACGTCAGCGTTGACGTCATACGAGAGACGGCTGGCTGGACCGACACATCTAACACTTTTGCGAGGTTCTATAATAGGTCCCTGATTGACCAAAATAACTTTGCTAGTTCCGTTTGCTTATCATCAAATATTTGATTGAAGGTAATAATTCTGTTTGTTTTTTCATATGTACTTAGTTAGGTACCATTTACGTTATATTTATTTAAGGTGATAGACCTTTTTTATTTTTTATTATGTACTTAGTTAAGTACCATTTATGTTATACCTACCTAAAGCTTGCTAATTACAATTTATACAATTGATTAATGTTTATTTAGTTAAACAAGAACTTTCTCCTCTAAACATCTACCTGGTGTTATAATTATATTGAGAATTAAGCGACGAAATAAAATAAGTGATCAAACGAACTTACCAAGTGAAGTTCGATCATTATTATATGAGTCGTTTAATTCGAAGATATAATTACCCGCCCTCCCTAGAGTGGATTAACCACACAGCCCACGAAGAAAGTTTTGTTTCTCTGAAAAGAATGAAGTGAAAACATGGCGCCACTGTAGGCTGGGCGAAACCGGCAGTACAAAAATACTTTATTGATTTAAAAATCGATTTAAATTACTCTTAATATGCGAATAGTTGCTAGTAGACTAAAGGGAATACCTGGTGTTATAATTATATCTTCGAATTAAGCGACTCATATAATAATGATCGAACTTCACTTGGTAAGTTCGTTTGATCACTTATTTTAGCAATTTTTTAAAAGGTATCGAAATTCTTACTTGTCAGAATTATAACACGATTATTTGGCAGGAGCTGTCTTGCGAGTCTTGCTTATTTCGAGTTTTTTGTTTATGCGATTGCTAATCTTTCGATTTTTCAATTGCCATTTGCCAAAAATATAGAATAAGGCTACCGAAGGGTTAAAAATGCGGCATCCGTATCCGTTCGTCTGTCCGTCTGCCTGTCTGACAGTCTGACAGTCTGACAGTCACGCGGAACGTATCTTATGAACCGTAATATGCATAGGGTTAAAATTTGAACATAATGTGTATTTCTGTTGCCGCGACTGCAACAAATAAACCTGGCTAACTGAAGCAAAAATAGAGTAACTTAATTTTAGCGGATATAAATTTGCAACATCCTTCTCTAGACAAAATAGAGTAGGAGGTGGCGTGTGCATCCTACTGCAGGACCATATTGCATATGCGGAGTTAACAGATATAACCAATATGTCCATTGAATACGTGGTTGAAATGTGTGCAGTTAAATTAACAAATGAAAACCTTATTATAGTGTCTCTATATTGGAATAGAAGAGAGAAGGACGTTTTTTACGATCGATTAAATAAAATACTTAATTTTGTAAACAATAAATTTCCTCGATTCAATGTTGTGATAGGGGGAGATTTCAATACAGATATACTAAAGAATAATCCTAAGACAACGAAACTTCTAGAATCCATGCTAGAATTTAAGCTAACCCAACACATAAAACAGGCAACACACCACACAGCTAGCTCATCAACATGTATAGACCTAATATTCACAAATCTAAATAAAAACTTGTTCTACACTTCTATCGAGCAATTGGGATTTTCTAATCACTCTGGAACCATATTACATTTAAAGCTTCCAAAACTGACACAACAAATAACGTGGACCAAAACAATGCGATTATTCAATAGTAAAAATATAACATTATTTAAAAACACGCTTAAAAATATTGACTGGTATAATGCTCTAAATATAAAGACTGATGTAAATAATAAATATAATATATTTAATAACTTAATCAATAAAATATTAAATGACTGCATACCTCTACGTAAAATAAAGATACGAAGTAATAATAAAAAACATTGGCTCACTGTTGGAATAAAAAAGTCATGCGAAACAAAAAGATTATTAAAAATACTTACAATTAAATCAAAATACAATAAAATACTTACCGATTACTATAAAAAATACGAGAATACCCTAAAAAAAACAATTATCATCTCTAAAAAGAATCATTATAAAAGAAAAATTACCCAATCAAACAATACAATTAAAACAATGTGGGATGTAATAAACGAATGCACCAACAAAAGGCCCAAAAAAGCAAATAACAACATCAATCTTCAAATATACAATACAATAATTTCAGACCCCCATAGGATAGTACAAATATTCAATGACTTCTTTGCATCAGTGGGCAACGAAAGAGAGAGCCCTTCACCGAGAGCTAGCAGGCGCTACCCGAACCACCAAGCCAAACAAACCATGTTTCTCTACCCAGTAACCCAACGAGAAGTCTATAACATACTTAAAAACTTAAAATGTAAAAATAGTCACGGCATAGATGGTTTACCTCCTAAATTGGTTAAGAAATGTGCAGAAGAGTTGACTCTACCTTTTTACCTCATGATTAACCAATCTTTCACTGAAGGTACCTTCCCAGACCTACTTAAAATTGCTCTCATAAAGCCGGTACATAAGAAAAACTCTAAACTAAAAACAACAAATTATCGCCCGATCGCTCTACTGCCGACGGCTTCAAAAATATTTGAGAAGGCAATGTGTAATAGAGTGTATAAATTTTGTGAGAAATTTAAACTATTTAACGAAGGCCAGAACGGGTTTCGGAAAGGAAGGTCTACATCTTTAGCGGTCTTTAAATATATACAAACGGCTATAAATATAATAAATGATAATAGGTATGCCATTGGTATTCTGCTTGATATGTCGAAGGCCTACGATAGAGTCCGACACGACATATTGTTAGATAAATTGCATAGTATGGGAATACGGGGCATAACTCATAAATGGTTTTCCTCTTACCTGAGCAATAGAAAACAACTCGTGGAGATGGAATACTTGAACCAGAATAGCAAAGAAATTATTAAACTCCAGTCTGATACTATAGACATTAAAGGTTCAATCCCCCAGGGCGGTGTCGCTAGTTGCTTATTATTTTTAATTTACATTAATGACCTCCCCAGAATCATGAGCGATCCATGTGTGTTGTTTGCCGATGATATTTCTATCCTTACACCTTGCGCAAATAACCTAGAAATAAATAATAAACTAGAAACTATCCTAAATAGTACTATAAAATGGCTAAACGATCATAACCTTCAGATAAATTTCAATAAAACTAAATTAATGTTATTTCACCCACCTCAGAAAAAACCATTAGACATAAATTTCACATTCAACAACATAAGATTGGAAACGGTGAGCGAATTTTCCCTGTTAGGTTTGAATATAGATACGAATATAAATTGGAAAGTACATACCCAAATCTTACGTTCCAAGCTATCTAGATTTACCTACGCTCTCCGGGAGGTAAATAAGTCAACGGACCTAAAAACAGCTTTAGTTACCTACTATGCCTATGCTTATGCGTGGCTTAGTTATGGTATCCTACTATGGGGTAACAGCACTAACGCACAAAGCGTTTTCACTCTACAAAAGCAACTAATACGCATACTCACAAATATTGAACCTCGAGACAGCTGTAGGCCACACTTTACAGAACACAAAATCCTCACACTCCCTAGCATATACATACTGGAAACTTGTAAATTCGTCCGAAAATATCCTGAATTTTACACAAAACGCCAAGATCAGATGCCAACGAATCGCAACCTAAGACCAAGAAAAGGACTAGCGCTACCACCTTCTAGACTAAGCATACACTCTTCAAGCCCTCTAGTAATGACTGCAAAAATTTATAATAAGTTACCAAAACATCTGACGACAGAAACTAGAGATACCATATTTATAAGTTCATTAATACAACTATTAATGACTAAATGCTATTATTGTGTAAATGATTATTTAAATGATGAATTATAATTATTAAAATAGGTATAGAATAAAAATTTCAAACATATGAAAACTAACATTATATAAATAAATATCTAATACAATTTAATTTATATATAAATTAAGTAGTACGTAGAAATATTGCAATATTGTAATATCGCCCTCTCGCAAATTGCTGTACCTGGACAAGGTCCATAATAATAATCTCAACCTATATTATATATGGAATGCAATAAATAAACTGAACTGAACTGAAATAATGAGCTATACAAGATTTTATATATAAACGTCTCAACGACCCATGTCTTACCGGCATTTTCCCATTATAGGTGTGAGGTCAAAGGGAGAGACGTGCTTTAACATGCCCGGGAATCCATATAATATCGCAACTTTTGCGTCAGATGCGCAATCTGTAGGGACTGATATTATTTTTGACATGGAAATAATAAATAGACCGAATAAAAATAAATCGCAAATGACCATGAACAGCGGAATTTCCTGAAATGAGCGAAAAATACATGATTTCGCGACAAAATCACTGATTTGAGCGACAAAATTACTGAATGGTTAAGCCATCGCTGATTGGCTAAATAAAGACTGTCTGGGTGAAGTGGTGGGTCAGGGTAGGTAGTTAGGTTGAAAATGAAAGAGCAACAAAATCCAACGCTCGTTTTGACTTTTACGTTATTCGAATTAAGGTTTTCAAGTTGCTGTTTTTAGATTTCAAGTCGCGCAATTCAGTAATTTTGTCAAATTTAGCCAGTATTTCTAAACCCGCTCATTTTTTGCCGCTATACAAGTATACAGTTAGACAAACCCAGTATTTTTACCAAGCGAAAACTGGATTTATCGCCATGCATACATTTTAATAATACCCTTTTTAATAGACTTAAAGAAAGGAAATGTTTCTCAATTCGGTTATATTTCTATTCATTGTATTTGCTTCCTCGAATCTGATATCATTTATGACCCGATAGCGATTTGTTTTATTTTATTAGAAAGGGTAAACTTCCATTTTGGACCCCTTTTTTTCAAATTAGAAATCAAGTAATATTCGCATAAGTCATGTCATAAATAAATAAAAAAACGTTTGTATTACGACCCAAAAGTCACCCTGTTTTGATGAAAACGAGTCTACGACGAAATCTGTCTTCTGTCAGTCGTCCATATAATATAATATAATATAATATAATATATATTATATGGCATAAACCGTTCTGGTAAATATAATTAAATAAGTTAAAAACTAAAACAAAAAACTACTTCAAGCATTATTTCTTCCACCCCGAAAGGGATGCGAATATCGTCCTTATACACGAAAACGTATCAGAAAACAGATTTTGTAGCCCCGTTTTCGTGCAGGTCAAGGTGATTTGTTCCATGGAGAGATTTCTGGTGTTATGATTACAAAAGTCCGAATTAGGATTGCATAAGTGATTAATTGCTTTACTGGTATTCCAGGCGATCAGCTGTGACTTAAAAATTTGATTAAGTTGTTGTTTAAAATTTTGAGTGGGGTTCGCTTTGGTTTCTTTAAAGTTTATTTTTCATATTCGGTCTCCAGATTCAAGTACATGACTATTTTGTTCTAGAGTACCGCGCTTACTGATAGAGTTTTGTTTTTATCAATGCCTTATCTATTTTAATGTCCTGAGAAAATGTTGAGTACAGCCAGCTAGTTTGTGCAGTTCTATTGTGTTGAAGATATATATAGATAATTTTATGTCATCCATGTACAAGAGGTGTAGTAAGACTTGTCTATCGTTAATTGGGTTATTTATTTAAAATCCGTGTTCAAGTCTGACCCTAATAAAAGTGAGTTCAATGCAAGACATAACCAGAGAGGACTGGGAGCATCGCTTTTTAAAATGGCTCGTTGAACTTTTAGGTACGCTAATTACTTGCAAGTCTTTCCTTGTAAAACAAAAAAACAAAACAATGAATTTAACGTTGGGTTCATTGACTTTTACGTAGGATTGAATTTAGTCTGAAGATGTTAATAACTATCTTGTTCCGTTAACTATAATGAATCAACAATACCATCCCTGTCGCACCGCTCCCTATTGCAGGAAATATAAAATCAAACGAACTTACCAGTGAGTGAAGTTCGATGAATATTAAACGATGCGATTCACCCGTGAGATAAATACTTCACTAGTAGTACCACGCATAATATGTGGCGCCATTGTACTAATTTTTAAAGCTATGATCTAAAAAGATCTCGCACTTGAAGTTTTCCCCTGGCAACCCTACTCATACAAGACTTTGGAGAAGCCCATTGCATCCATTTCGTAGTAGGGCAGCGTAAGACCTGGAAGAGCTGAAGACTGGGTTGGGAGGCTGTGTTATCTTTCGGACGAATCACATATTCATCGAACCTCACTTACAGGTAAGTTTGTTTGATTTTATATTAAACTTCTGTGATTCGCTCTTCGAGATTAATTCTTCACTAGTAATAGATGTTTTCTCAAAAATAGTATGAAATGTTCCCATAACATCTGTGAAGATAGTATCCGAAAGTGACTAATCCTGGAAAATTGTTAGAAGTGTCCAGGAAAAAGCAAAAGTGTCCAGTAAGTAAGTATGAAATCCTATTACATATCATAATATTTAAATATAGTTTTTTTTTTTCAAAGATAAGCTAAGGAGGTTATTGGCAGTTTTTAATGCTTTAATAAAAAGGAGGTACCTTAAAGGTTGACGTGTCTGAATTGCACTTATATTGCATGATGTAAAATGGCGGAAAACTCGAACTCGTTTATTCGAATTTTTTACTATTTTGATACTAATTAAGAATTAGGAATTCGATACTAACTGAAGAAAAAGAAGAATAAAATAAAATATTCTCAATAGACATAAAACTAATACGAAATTTATGTTTTTATTCAATTGGGGTTGTGGCATAATATCAGTATCTTAAACAACATAACGCAATTAACAACATAACAAAAAGGCCGCTCTGGTATTTTGGCGGGATTGACTTCATTGAAATAAAATATTTAGGAAAGAATAAAAATAGCTAAAAATGACTTCTCAGAGTGAGTGAATCAGATCGCGACATAGATTGCACGCCTCCCTATTTAAAAGCCGAGGTTGAATTGGCGAGAAATAGTTTACTTCCACCCAAGTCCAAGGAGAGATATTTGCACAGTTATGAAATATTCAAACATATTGTTTTATTTTTGAGAAAAGCACTATACACTTATTTATTATTATTAGCTAAGGTCTTCCCACCACTGGGCAAAGGCCTCTCTTCCCCTCTTGCACTGTTCACGCTCCTGGATTCTCACATGTTATAAACTTGGTGAATTATTATGTAGTCGATTTACTATTTTAGGACGGTTTGGTACGGAACCCTTTCTGTGCGAGTCCGACCCGAACTTGAGCGATTTTATTATGAACTTTTAAAACACTGATTAACTTCGCGTGTTTTATGTTGATATATTGAAAAGTGGCGTAATATTAATTGATTCATTTTACATTGATTTACTTTAATTGCTGGAAATATACAACTCAGATGATAACGACGAGTCTTTTTGCATACCTATCAACTTCTGACACGTATCAGGTTTGTTAGACTACGACGGCATGAAGTCCTAATTGAGCCTTTAGTATGAAATAGCTATTTTTTTATTAATACCAACTCTGTTAGGGTCTCATATAACAAGTTCATTCATTATTTTATTTTATCTTTTATATTTAGGCATTATTATTAATGTAAAGTTAAATAAAGTTAAAATATTATTAATTTAAATTAGTTAGTAAAGTAAGGAAGTAATTGATTAAATTAATTCATTAATTAGTGTATTTGGATCTGTCTTTTTTTTACTGTTTTGTTTGACTTTTTGTTTGTTCAATACACCCCTAGGCCTCCACTCGTGGAAGCAAAGCCAAACAATATCTTTATGGTTTTCATTGGTGATTTTCTATCAATATCCATGCGAGACATCATCTATCCTATATTTTAGTGTTTGTCGCCAGCGAATAATTTAAAGTAGCACTCTATAATATCGAACATGTCAGGAGACCGATAAATATTCGTCAGTAAGTAACTCGAAAGAACTCAAGGCTCTATGATTTGAACCTTTGAGATTCTCGTGATCAGGAGGAATGAAAAGCCTCTGCAACTGATATTAAATATTAGTAGGAAATCATCATAATTACTGTAATCATCGCCTTAGATATATTATAATACCTGAAGATTTATAAATAGAAATAGTGTATTTGTAATTTTCCCAATCATCTACTACTATACTGCCTCTGAATGTAGTTTTACATTCTACTTGAAAAGTATAATCTCAGGCTCAGATCCGCCGCAGTTACTGTACGAAGATTTCTGAATATTTTTACACACAGTAGAGAATGACAGAGAGACAGGCGGCTCTGTGTAGCGGGTTGCTCCCCTCCCTCAATATGGCGAGGGGGGTGATGGCTGATGCACAAGTCATACTCGTGAATGGGTGCTGCTTGGGGGGACTGGTCCAGTCTGGTTTCTCATAAGATATGTTCATTACAGCTTGTCTTTGTTCTTATTTATTTATTTTGTTAGATTGTTATTTTGAGACATATTATTGGCACTTATGGATACGATGTTATAATATTGACATTAGATTAAATAATTTTTTATATCGTACATTGTGTAAAAAAAAACGAAAATTGAAAAAATTACATCCCCGTAGAGTTTCTTGGTGCTATGTATCTTCTCCGACGGGCGTATTTCCGAAGCACTGGTAGAGTAAATGGAGTTTCTTTTTCCTGTGCGAGATTTAGCCATGAATCATCACTTGAAGGAGAAATTTCTCATTAGTTTAGTTGATCATATTTGATTTATTTTTTATTTTTTCCATGTATATGAGACTTAATTAAGTGTTTTTCTTGTAAAAGTGCATAATTTTGCCTTCTTGCAATAAATGATTCGATTTGATTTGAATAAAAGTACGTCGTACTCTAAAATAGTTTTTATAATCTAATGTTTCCCTCATTTTGTACCATACAGAGTCCAAGGAATTGCCGCGTTCAATACAAAACAAGTAATTGTTTGAAAAACTCAATCACACTTTATTTACAGATACACACACATGTAACACTTTCGATTTATTTACAGGGAATTATAAATAAGATAGCGTAGATCATTCATCCGATCAGTGAAGGTTTTCAGTAGTGGTGATGGTGCTCGGGGGCGGCATGGTGGGCGGGCGCAGTGTTGTGCACCACGGCGTTGAATCTGGAATGATAAAGCTTCTGTTACCGTCTGCATATTTCCAGTTAGCATAGTTGGGGCATAAATATTGGCCACGCATTGCGAAATCTCTATAAAGATTCTATATATTACGTATTTTTCCTAAGGGCACATTAACAAAAACCTTTGATGAATGTGGAATATACTGCATCCCAGCATCGAATTATCGTAGCATGTTTTTTTTCCAAATAAAAAAAAGACAGTGAAATTCAATTAATTAAACTCTCAAATGAAATTGGGTCAAGCAGTCAACCCAGATTTATTTCGGTAACTCCACGATATAATCTCTAAATTATCAAGAAACACAATGCCTGTATTAACGGAATGGATTGAAAGGAAGATACAATTGTTATTCCTTACCCGTTGTGCGCATCAGCGGTGTACTCAACCTTGCGGACAACACCGTCAGGCTGCACCAGCGAGTAGTATCCGTGCACGGAGTCTCCGTCGCGGCTCTCGTGCTGGGACTTGTGGTCGCCGGTGTGGGGGTCGGCTACGGAGTACTCGAAGTCGTATTTGGGGTGAGCCTAGAAGTTTAGAAATTAATATGCGATAAATAACTTGTTTATTCGCTGCAGCTTAGCGCCATAAGAACCGCAAAAGGTATGCCTTTATGCGAAAAAACAAATGACTATCCAAAATGGACAATCCTAATCAGATACTTTGATCTATTCTTTGTTCTATTTTCGTATTTCTGCAAATCATGTACAAATATAATTTAACAGTGATGATTCGCGTAATTTGATCAAAAAAAAATTGGTTGTTTGTAAAGTAGGTTTACGATCGAGATGTTTACGTGATAAGCCTCCGCTCGTGAGGATTCCGCGTGACAAGTTTCACGGAATGACTGGCAGCGCTCGAGATGAGACGGGAGATCGGTCCGTCTCTCTCTCATTATACCTGCGATCGCGCTCGTGAGGTTTTGGTGTGACACAAGTTTCTGAACATGTCACCCGACTAAAACGATTTTAAAGACGTTATCACGTCAAAACCTATTTAATTAAATTAATTAAAGTGCAATCTTACGTATTCGTCATGTCCGTCGTAGTGGGCAGCGGGGGCGGCATAGTGAGCGACAGGGGCGTTGTAGTGGGCTACAGGGGCGGCGTAGTGAGCGTGCTCGTAATGGGCGGGCGCGGCGTAGTGTGCAGGGGCGGCGTAGTGAGCAGGGGCGGCGTAGTGCGCAGGGGCAGCGTAGTGAGCGGGGGCGGCGTAATGGGCTGGCCCCTCGTCGTGGCGAACAATGCTTTGGGAGGACACGGCGTGTCCGTGTTCAGGGTAGGCGCTAGCGGCGGCCACGATGGCGCACAGAGCTACGATCTGGAATGCAATCAACATAATAAGAACATATATTTAACATTTGTCTCGTGGCATTTGCTGCGTTTGATTCCATATAGTATTCTAGTGCAGTCATGGAAGTCAAGTTTATCGACGGCACACTTCATATCCGAGTTTGGTACCGAACCGAAAATACTTTCAGGGTTTTTAATTTGCACTTTAACAAGCGTGCTCTTCATATTTTTTATACCCCAGTTTTATACTTTGTATGTTAGATTGCATGTCAGCTTCCCCTCAAAGAAATGTAGAGTACTTACATTGCTCAACATTTTGGCTGTTGCGTATGACAATCAATAGTTGATTAATGTCAAACGTATACAGTATAATGGTTTTATAGCAGCGGCCGGACACCGCGTGCGTACTAAGGTGGGGGCGGAGAAATGCGTGCGCGCACCTTGACTCTGCTACTTTGACATGGCGCAAGGTCACTCCAAATACAAATGGGAAGCTGTAAATCATTGTGTCCGGTATTATTACCATATCGTAAGCTGCTATTGGTATTTTTTGAATGGTTCGGATCACGATCATGCGTTGCGGTGCGGCTAATCAATGGCTTTTGTCAGTTAATAATCTGCTGATGTTAAGCCCATTGTGTAGTTAATTTGGACTCGGTTAATCATTCATTTTTCATCAGCATTAGTCATGATTCTGGGATAAATGTTGTGGTTCTATATTCAATTACTAAACATCAGATGCTTGTGGTTTTCAGTGGTTTTTGCAATAATCCAGTAGAGCTTAGTCGATCTAAAGATAAGCATTTCCGTCTATTGAGGTGACATTTTGACTGACGTGAAATTTTCCTAATAATTTTACGGCGTGGCATAATTAAAAGTCACGCATGTCGTGCGTAAGGTTTCGATATTTCGATAAATTGCTAAGATAAGACAAAACTGCTAAATAGAGAGAGATTAATTTAAGTACAGATTTAGTTTTAATTTATTCAGATAGCTATACAGGGTGTCCTGTGATTTCAATTGATTTGAAGGAGGTTGAAGTAGAGCCCATTTCCAGCAAATTTAACCTTATAATACACTATCTGAAAATATATGGTTTTCGAGTATATTTTTTGTTTGGTTTTAATGTTTTCATATTTTTTCCTAAATTTGTTATAAATTTGTTGATTACGATATACTTATCTAAGTTTGTTAGTTGATACATCAATGATTCTCCAAAATCGAGCGCAGTTTGGACGGGTCGCGATTTTGAGCCTCATGCCATGGTAATAAAATTAAAAAATCTACAACGGAAAAGTGGCGTTATATAACGCCGATGGTATTCAAGGGGTTAAGGTAAAAACACTCTTAATGTTGATGCAGTTAAGGTAACTGTAAGGTAATGACGACCCGAATGGCCGAGTCGGCAGTGACCCTGCCTACGAAACCAAGGGTCCCGGGTTCGAGTCCCGGTGGGGGCAAATATTTGTTTGATGATAACGGATACTTGTACCCTAGTCATGGTTGTTTATCTATCTAAGTATAATATTTATCTATATAAGTATGTGTATCGTTGTCTAGCACCCAAGATACAGGGAATCCTAGTTTGGGGCTAGATCAATGTGTGTAAATAGTGTCCAAGGTATTATTATTATTATTATTTAGTTCCTTCGTAATTAATAACTTTATGATAAATATTGTAAAAAAAAATGAAGAAGTTCGACATCTAAATCACTCCAAACTCGTAAATTTTTGGATAGGGTATTATGTGGTTAAATATGCCAGAAATGGTACACTGTATTGTTTTGCCTAAATGCAATATTTTTCAAAACTGAACACATCAATTATTCAAAAACATAACATAATTGATGTGTTCAGTCGTAAGTTGTTGAAAAAACCTTTAGTAGACTAACCTCCGATTTCTGAATTGAGAGTACCACTAATAAAATACTTAACTAACGTTCTGTCTCTGCAGATATCACAAAAAAGAACGTGACAGAACGATACATAAGTATAAACTTAGTGAATTTCTCAGATCAGAAACCGGTGCTAAAGGAACTAGAAGCAATTGGTGACATGCTGGCAAAATATCGCTGTAAGTCAATGGGTCACCTTGAAGAGACTGCGGTTCTGACTATAATTTTTGGCGGTACAGCTCACACAATTGCTTCTCAGTATGCAGAATGTTAGTTAGACAGGATTTGAATACATGTCTGTGTGATAGTGTTAAATTACATTTTTTGCTAATATTCCGATGTCCTTAAGCATTATTGACCAAGTGCGCGAAGCGAGCGAATCGTCCAGTTTCGAGATTTTCCAAAAATGCATTTGTCCTTTGTATGTCTTTTCCCGCCTACAGGTCGCATTTCTCCAAGGATTCTCGAGAAATTTTGTGTGCAGGTTTTTTTTTTGTCTAGTCTTTTTTTTATATGGCCGATTTATGGCGTTTAAAAGTTTTGGTGCGGCTACTTTCATACTCCATGTACGTAACCAGGTGCATTCATAAGTTTGTCTGCGGTATTGAAGGAAAATTCAGTAGGGTTATTTTATTTATAACAATTCCAATTGTTCATCAGATAAACTTCGAGGGGTCCGCGATGTAATGGGGGGAGTGGGGGGAAGGGGAGGAAAGCGGGAAAGTTTGCTGTGGTGTTATTTATCAATGGATTTCAATCAAATTTAAGAGGCACACTAAGGACTTTATTTTACACAAGATTTTGCAGATAAAAATCCAAAAAGGGGGTGAGGGGGAATAGGTGGGGGAAGTTTGCTGTAGCGTAATATATGGACGAATTTTGTTTATAGAAAATGTAGCGAGGTTCACAGAACTGCTAGTTATTGGGGCAAATGTTTGTTTGATGAGAACGGACGTTTGCACCCTAGTCATGGTTGTTTATCTATCTAAGTATAATATTTATCTATAAAAGTACGTGTACCGTTGTCTAGTACCCAAGATACAGGAAATCCTATTTTGGGGCCAGATTAATGTGTGTAAATAGTGTCCAAGGTATTATTATTATTATTATATTGTAGCCTTTATCGTGAGTCACTAAACTATGCTAATACTGTGAAAGGACTCTCGTCGTAGCTAGATTTGACAAAGTCGGCCTACAGTTCGCTCTGTTTGACCCACATTGGGGCATTACTGCAATGCATTTTTCGTAACTGGGTCAGGTTTAAATGAAAGGCACAAAATATTGTAATGAGTTGTGTACTGGGTGATAAATATTTTGGTAGGCAGTACTTATAGGGTTGTCCAAGTTGTACATTATTAGGGCTCACTGCTTAAGGCGATGAGTTTCTTCGAATGCCAATCTTTGATGTGCTGTAGTACCCTTAAAGGAGACGCATTCCAAATCCCGAATAGATATATGTTTTGCAGACATCCTTTTACTTAAATATTGTGGTTTGTTAACATTATCCGGTATCTCCTGGGATCTATACGAAAAAAAAAAACCGGTCAAGTGCGAGTCTAAATCGCGCACGAAGGGTTCCGTACCACCGTTCAATGGAAGCGATGGTGTGGAGTGAATAGTTTGGATTTTACACAGCAAAATATTGTTTACAAAGTTATTGGTGCGGTTACTTTCACACTCCATGTACGTAACCAGGTGCATCCATAAGTTTGTATGTGGTATTGAAAGAATTGTTGTATGGGAGCCCCCTTAAATATTTCTTTTATTCTGTTTTTTAGTATTTGTTGTTATAGCGGCAACAGAAATACATAATCTGTGAAAATTTCAACTCTCTAGCTAGCTAGGTTCTTGAGATACAGCCTGGTGACAGACGGACGGACGGACGGACGGACGGACAGCGAAGTCTTAGTAATAGGGTTCCGTTCTTACCCGTTGGGTACGGAACCCTAAAAACATAGATGTTTTTCACCTAAAATTTGTAGAAGGCTTTCAATCCTACAAAAACAGGTTCCCATGGGCTCCTTAATGATGAAAGTGTGAAAATAGTTTCAATGTCTTCGTTTAACCCTGGAGAAACATAATTTCGATTTGTTTGAGTTGAAACAAAATGTTGCCAGCAAAAAAAAAGGTTTTCCTATTTATATGAGTAACCGTTGGGATTACGAGAAAAAAAACAGATTCTGCACTGAATAGTTTATTACAACCTTTTATATGGAGTCAACCGTTATCTCATAGAAAAGTAATTTTATATTATAACGAGCAACTTCATTTGTCCAGACATTTCCGGCCAGCTGATTGGTCAACTGATTTATAAGGAGGGGTGAAAAATATAGTTGCTCTGATCAAATCGGTTACACAGAGGAAGTTACTCATAATGATACATAGATGTAATGAAGATCATGAAATGTCATATGAATCTATTGAATATTTAATTTTGAATTTATTGACTAATGAAAAAAATCCTGAAAAACAACACACGAGTATTTTAATGCCTAATTATGGAGAGTTACATAAACTGCTTTATCTCTATATATCAAAAGCTCTCTATGATTGTTAATTTATAGTTATATTTGAAATGTAACTTCTAATAAGTTTGATTTTAAAATAAGTTCGGCAATTAGCGAAGCGGCCAATTTGCCTACTATACTCCGTATTGCTATATATAAAGTTATTTAGCGCCCTCAGACCAGGATTTTTATGTTCCTGGTTGGGCTTTATATGAGTTTAACTTCTCATGCTCGAAAATTCCTTCTTTATGCTGGATCTAGGCTGCATGAAATTGCATTTTATGCACTAAGTGCATAAAGTGTTGTCGTCATCTAGACTAAGACAAATGAGCCATTCAGCCAGGCAGACGAGGTGACTGCATTAAATAAACATGTTATTTTAATATATTCATATTCATATTCTTTATTGCACAGAAATCTTAATAGTAAGGTAACAAAACATTTTATGAGCAAAGGCGAGCTTATCTCCAAAGAGAGAGAGATATATATTTACTTTAATTTATTTGAAACGTATTAACATAAACATAAAAATTTCAACGCATGACTCGGCAGTATCGCGTACGATCTAAAAATGACATGCAGAAAAAAAAACAGTGGCGGGAAAGAGGCTGTCTTGTTTTTGACTTTTATTTAGTTGTTTTATTTGCAAATGTTATATTGTCACTGTTAGGTTTGCTCGCAATCAAAGTGAAAAGCAGAGTGTAACAGTCGGTCTTAAACCATGTCATCCTTGACTTACCGTAAGTCTTGCATAAAATGGCTTGTTTTATGCCCTTGTTGTACAGTCTACTCTTTTTGGTGGATTCAGTTTTTACAAAATTTTCAAAATATCAGTGATAGACTTTGTTTGTCTTATGAAACATGATTACTTCATAACTCATAACTCATCATCATCATTGAACACAGTAATTTAAAAAGATACATTAAGAGAAAATATATGTACAAAGGCGAGCTTACGTCTAAAATGAGATTTATTCCAGCAAACTAAGGCATGATAGAAAAAATATTCGTAATTTCATAATTTATTTATTGTACAACACAAAACAGACATACAGGTAACTTATGATAGAAAAAAAAACATGTATAAAGGCGAGCTAATTTCTAACAAGAGATTTCTTCCAGCTAACCATGATGGGAAGGAAAGGATATTTTTGAGCGGAGGAAGACCTGCGCGTACAATAAAACTCTATAAGTACTACGAGTAATACTTAGTCGGTCCATAAGTTCTGTCACAAATATTTTGCCGCATAGTAAATAATACCAAGTTTTATTTTATTTAATACTATATATGGTTTGATAGCTCATTAAATACTGATAAATTAGAACGATTATTGGATTTAAATTCTTAAAGCCATATTACACAAATGCTAGTTTCTTCAGAGATTTTGCACTTTTTTACCCAATCAAAAATACGGACGTGATTCACTTTATCTTTTTTCCATGACTCTTAAAACCTTTCAAACTTACGTGAGATTTTAGTCAGAACCCTCCCTGAACCCGTTACCTTCATTTTGAAGCATAAGATAACTAAGTCTGGGTAAAACTAATTTTCATATTCACATTTTATGTAGTGTACTTGTTGCCCACAAGATCATTTTTATACGTTTTTCTGAAAACGTAAAAAGTACGTAAAGTTCTCTTTGGGAGCAGTTGGAACTGAAAGCTAACAGAAAATCAAATGCTAAAATGCTAAAAACCAAATCAAAGTTGTTAAGCATGGTCTAAAATCGAGGTTTCAGAATAAATAAAAAAAACCTTGTTGGTTATCTGGAACACTGTTTTTTTATTAAATTTGTGGTAAGTGGTATTTTTGTCAGTTGCGGCGTGTTTTGGGTTCGCGATTGTCTCAAGTTATAAGGTTTTTTGTCATATTGCGATAATCGTACAAAATGTATTGTATTGCAATTTGATTCGTATAAAATAAGCTTTTTAATCATGTATAATACGAATAAGAAAAAGTTTATTGCTGAGTTTTATCTATCAAAAACCTTGTGTCAGAACTTAAGGACCGAGAAAGTATATAGGTAGGTACTACAAACAAAACATACTGATAACCCTTATTGCTAAAAATAGACTGCATACACAATTACTTAGATACAACGTATCAATATATATGTCACCGTAAGATTGTCAAAACCATTAGTTTATAAATTAACTCGTTTTCAGTTCTAAATTGTTTTTCATAGACAACCTCCTTTAAATGGGACGAGGTCTACTTTAGACGAAAACCTCGTAAGAGACGAAAAAGGTAAGGAAAGAACATGGCTAAATATTGTATTCCTTAGCAGATTACAGGCATCGCAACTAGCATACACATTCCTGGATGATGAAATAACATAATGTAACATTTGTTTGTTTACATCAAAGAGTATATAAACTTACTACGTGTTAACATCATCCAAGCACAGTAAAGAGGTAGGTATTACTTGTGTCCACGGAGTCCGTGTAAATTGGCCTTCCCATCACATTGCATAGTTAATTTGACTCGATTGGTATTACAGACTCTGTCGATCGACCTCGACTGATCTATTCTACCGTCGATCGACCATCGATCGATGCCGTCGATCGACGTCGATCGATTGGTGTGATAGAAATTTGTGTAATAGAAACTGTCGATCGATATCAACTTTTCCATTCTGCCATCGATCGGTATCAACTTTTCCATACTCCGGGATCGTTCCATACTCCGGCAATCGTTCCATACTCCGGGATCTTTCCATACTCCGGCGATCGTTCCATACTCCGACCATGTTCGGGAGTTCAAAAAAATCATAACTTTTTTAATTTTCACTTTTTGGAGAAAAAAAAAAACGTGGTTTTATTTAATTTTCTCCAAAAGTATTTAACTTATCAAATATATTTTTTTATAATTATCAAAATATAATTCAATACGCGTGTTTTGACATCCTACATTTTTCCGTAGTCATAATCCTTACAACTATAATTGACGATCATGTATTCAAATCTGATAAGTATTTACGTAAATTCGACTAAGTGTTGTCGAGTATTTCGACTCATTTCTAAATAGCACCCTAACTCTGTGGATAATAATGACGATCGATTGGTGTACTAGGAACTTTCGATCGACGTCGACTGATGCGTTCTACCATCGATCGACCATTGATCGATGCCGTCGATCGACGTCGATCGATTAGTGTGATATAAATTTGTGTAATAGAAACAGTCGAACGGTATCAACTACTCCATTCTGCCATCGATCGACGGTCAATTGACATCGATCGATTGGTGGAAAAGCACTCTTACTCTCTGGATGATAATGTCGATCGATTGGTGTACTAGAAACTGTCGATCGACGTCGACTGATACGTTCTACCGTCGATCGGCCATAGATCAAAGCCGTCGATCGTCGTCGATCGATAGTTGTGATCGCACCCGTCTCTAGAAAATAATGTCAATATAACGAATGGCAGTAATCGATCCGATGGTGAGTAATCCCTATCCAATATAAACTTTCATTTTTATAAATATATAGGGATAGGGATTCCCTATCCCTATAGGTAGAACAAACACAAATACACACTTTCACATTTATAATATTATATTATAATTTAAATGTGAAAGTTTGTATTTGTGTTTGTTTGTGTGAGGGTGTGTGTGAGAGGGTGTGTGTGTGTTTGTGTATTTATATGTTTGTCTGATAAAGACACATCAATGCATGACGCTATTATATTATTGCGCTTTTTAACACGTTTTTATTAGCTTCACTTCTTTGTATGTATGTATATATGTTTGTAACGGAATGACTGTTTTTAGTTTGACAGCTGTCATCCGAAATGCAGATCTCGCCGAGAGCTGTCACATCTCGATACAAACCGGTGGTCTAGGGTGCTTTAGTTATTGTTCTGAGGTCTAGGGTCAGCAGTTTCCGAGATATGACAGATTTTAGTTTGACAGCCAAAATCATCATACCTTTCATTGTGACATCTGTCTAAATAATGAGACCTGTCTAAACATAGTTTAAATGTTTTAATGTTGTTTAAATTTTAAACATAACATAGGTAAGAAATCAACTCTGTCAAAAGTATGATTAATGATATGTAGATAATAAGATATACTTTGGCAAGAAATGCCAGACAAAAAATAATCGCAACATATGTGACATACAATAGGTACAATGTCAATAATCAATAAACACCACTGCGTGTTTAAATAATAATAATAATAATAATTGTTCTCCTCTGCACATCTTTCTGCAAAAGTCGCGGCAAGCTAGGTTCATTTAAAAAAAACAGCTAGAACAGCCGCACACACACAGCTACATTGTATTCCGTATAAGCACGCGCCGCCACATGCACACATTGCCGAAACTCGCGTCCTTCGCGTGCTATGAGACAGGGCTATGCAAGCAATGCATGCGACGAGTCAACGTCATTCGTCCGGCCGGGTGGCACGTGATAACTTGTTTTTGTTTACAAACAAGTATGATTTCCGCGCACAGATATTCTAATTTTGCAAGATGGTTAAACATTGTGTGGTATACGGTTGCCTCAATAAGGATTCCACAAATAAGGATCTAGTATTTTTCAAAGTACCCCAAGATAAGGAAATGTGAGTATCCATACCTAATAGTACCTATATGTATATTCTTTGTAAAGTAAGTTTTAGGTTTTGCATCGGTGAAAACACAAAAATGCTACTTACTTCACTAACTCTAATCGCTAATAATAATAACTTATTGGCATACGACATTGTGTTTACAATAGGTAGGTATACATTAAAAGCTTTTATTTAACTTGCATTGTATGTTGTCCTATGTAGGTATGTTTGGTCGGGTGGAATTATGCAACTTAATTTTTAAGCAGATATTTTTTTTAACCGATTGAGCTGTAATTTTGCAATAATATAAACTCGGGTAACAGTCCCAGTAGGTAACTATAACTACCTATAGCGTCCTATAACACCACGAGTATTTTTTGCTCAGTGATTTTCTTGTGATCACCTGTAAGTAGGTACTTGTTTTACCATGCAGCGTGCGACGAGCGACGACGCAACAAATCCGCACCGCAACCCGCGGCGCTAATCGACAACCCTAGCCGTTTGAGCAAGAGTAGGTAGTGATCATGCGAACAGGGGCCTAGTGAACTTACTATTTCTTATTTATGCTATGGTCGCGGGCTGCGGTTGTCTTTTGTCCCGCTGTGCGGTTTTGCATGTGTGCGTGAGCACGCCGGTTGTTGTGTGGGTACGCTAAAATGCCTAGAAACGACACCGGGCGGCGGCGGAGACGGCCCTTAAATAGGCATATTTTTTAGTACTGTGCTAATCTTTAGTGATATTTTTTTTTAACGGTGCGTCTTCAAAGTGGTAATAATTTTTTCATATAACTTGTTTTTTTTCGTTATGTTGTCATTACTGACAAGTGTATGCACCTACAATTGTAAAAATACTTAATTTAAACGTATTTTCTTCCTAGCCACGAAAAACACACAAAAAAACTATCAGTTTTAGTATTTTTTTGCATTAAGTCACTTAAAGAGACATTTTTTCAAAAAAACTGAAATTGCTATAGTTTTTTATTGTGTCGGATAAAGGCCATACTGTAGAGATATTTTTTGTTCACAATGACCCCCTCTATCTCCCTGTTTCGTTTGATCCACGATTTCCCGACCATATAATACTCTATAAATATATATGTATATATTTAACTGGAAGGGAGAGATGAAAATATTTGCAGGAGGAAATGTGGTGATAATTTTGTAGATCATCTGCGTACAGATGAAACAAAGAAGAGAGGACTTCGGAGACAGAGTTGATAAAGACTGAAAAAAGAAGATCAGAGAAAATACCTTCTTGAGGCACTCCTGAGGAAAGATCACACCATTGAGTTTCGGTTACTTCAGATTGAATGCGTTGTTGACGACCTCTCAGGTATGAGTTAAACCAGCTAGCAGCGTGGGAGGAGACAGGGAGTATATATAAACTCTATAAATATATATATTTAACTGGAAAGGGAGAGATAGTGCTTCTTTAGCCGGTTTTTGAATATATTTAGGGTTGGAATGTCCCTGATAGTGCAGGGAAGCTCATTCCACAGTCGTATAGCTCGGATTCTGAACCCGTGCTCGTTGGCTGTAGTAGAGCGTTCTGGAGCTTTGAGCATAGACGCCATGTGAGTTCTCCGAGGCATGCTTGAAGAATGATTCAAAGCGATTACGCAGGAAGTTAGGCTAACGAGGTTTTCACAAAATATTATAAGAGAAACAAATTTCTATGAAAGAGTAGGCAGTGAACAATATCGAATTAAGAAATTACATATAAGTATATTAAATATCTATAAAATAAGGAAAATATAATACATATGTATATATCAAACTACTAAATAAATAAATAAACCTGTACATAGAGTTTACATATAAAAACAATATACGTACCTACTACAACTATCACGAAAGAGAGAGGAAACGCTCTTATACCCGGTTTTTTCAAAAATAAAAAAGTGGGTCTGATTTTCATACTACAAGGAAGTGCATTGCACAGTCGGACCACCTTAAGCTTTGAAGTGGCTAAGAGAGAGACAGGTGAAACTTTCGATGCCGATCTCCTGAAAAGAGATACTCAAAGCGGTCTCAGAGGTAGCTGGTGTAGCACGAATGTTTCATTACATTGAAAGAGAAGATTATGAGAGTCTCGGCGAAGACGAATTAGAAGAGACCCCAACTCTTAGCGATATTAAGAAACATGGTCGAAATCGCGCAGCCCGAAGATAAACTGAATCCCGAGATTCTGAAGTCGTTCGAGTTTGTTCAGTAGATCTCCGTTCTCGCTCGCCCAACAGACATCGGCGTAGTCGATTAGCGGCAGGAGATGGGACTGGGCAAGGGTGATTTTGGTCTGCCGCGGCAAGAAGTACTGCTGAAGCCTGAGGGAGTGAAATGATGCAAATACCCGTCTTCTGACATCGCTGACATGTGGAGACCAAGATAGTTGGTTGTCAAAAACCCCAAGGTTTTTCGCCTTATGTGTGCTGTTGGTGGATACTTATGTGGTGAATGTGCTCTATTGTGATGCTATTATATGATAGAGGAATAATGGGTTTTTGTAAAAAGGAAAGTGTGTGCCTGGTTCCTAAAATCATGGCTTATGATTTGGTCGGGTTTATCAACTGCCTTATGATGAGGCCCAGTCTTTCACATTCTCGAGGTCAGCATTCAGTGCCTCTACGGATGAAAATATTTACAGGAGGAAATGTGGTGATAAATTTGTAGATCATCTGCGTAAAGATGATACAAACAAGAGAGGACTTCGGAGATAGAGTTGATAAAGACTGAAAAAAGAAGATCAGAGAAAATACCTTCTTGAGGCACTCCTGAGGAAAGATCACACCATTGAGTTTCGGTTACTTCAGATTTAATGCGTTGCTGACGACCTCAGGAGGACCTCCTGACGCTGAGGAGACAGGGAGGAGATCAAAATCAAAGCAGTTAAAGGCATTGCTGAATTCAAGCAGGGACAGGACCATGAGCAATCTCTGATCCCTGGCTAGCTGTATGTCATCGCTGACTTTTAGTAGAGCTGTGGAAGTACTTTGCCCTGGTCTGAACCCAGATTGGAAAGCATAAAGAAGTTTGTTTGATGAAAGGTAGAGCGTGAGTTGAGAGTGGACAATGGATTCAAAGACTTTGGAGAGTATAGGTAAGATAGATATGGGCCTATAATCTTTGAAGGGATAGGAATATTTGGGCAGTGGGATGACAAGTGCTTTCTTCTACAGACTAAGAAAAGGTCTAATCGATAGAGAGAAATTGATGATGTGGGAGATTGGAGGGAGCAACTCTTCAAAGAAAGAAGAATACATTTTGTTCTGGTTCTGATCCGGTGTTTCCGGTTCCGGGCGCGAAATGGCAATTTTTAGAAGAAAAAAGGAACCCTTATAGGATCACTTTGTTGTCCGTCTGTCTGTCTGTCTGTCCGTCTGTCACGACCTCTTTTCTCAGGAATGCGTAGAGGTATCATGTTGAAATTAATGTCGATTACTCAAGTTTATGGTCCCTTGGAGCTGTGAAAAAATTAAACTTCTAGGTCCACGCAATCAAAACATACCGCGATATTATGTCACAATTTTGCTGATTTTGTATGAACTCGCGTGGAACTCGCAAGGGAATCAAAACCTATAGGGTACATTCGGTTGGCCTAGTGTCATGAAATTTGGAATGATGGAAGGTCTTATAGCACAAGTAAAGGGAAAAATCCAAAAACTGTAAATTTCTGTCTGTCCAAATTCCAAATGTCTTTATTACTGTGGATATTTACATATACTTAGCAATCGTAATTTTTGCGACTTCTCTACATTGGACCACTGTGGGAGAAGAAGGGCGTAGAAATTCCCACAGATTGATTTTTAGATCTCTTTTTAAAAATTGCTTATGCTTAACTAATACAAAATATAATATCTAGTAATTATCATAATTAATAAGCAGGAATAAATAATTACAGATTAACCCCATAGAGACCCATCATTTAAGTAATCTTGAACATTGTAATATCCCTTTTTCGACAAAGTCGCTTTAACATGGATTTTAAATTGCTCAAATGGCAATTTCAAGATCTCCAGAGGTATCTTGTTGTAGTAGAGAATGCATTGACCCTTGAAACAATTGCTAACCTTCGCGAGTCTAAGCCGGGACGCAAGTAGTCTGTGATTATTTCTTAGGTTAACATTACAGCTATCGCTAAGTTTGGGAAATTTTGTAAGGTTCTTGCGTACATACATCATATTTTCGAAAATAAATTGACTAGCTCTACAGTTAGTATGTCAATTTCTTTAAAAAGCTGTCTTAAGGAGTCTGTGCGTTTTAAGTTATAAATGGCTCGAGTGGCTCTTTTCTCTAAAATAAAAATAGTTTGAATATCCGCTGCTTTCCCCCACAACAAGATACCATAGGACATGACACTATGAAAGTAACTAAAATATACTAGCCTAGATGTAGCCACATCCGTGTTTTGTCTGATGTTCCTAACAGCGTAAGCCGCAGAACTTAATTTAGCAGCCAATTTTTCTATGTGGGGTCCCCACTGCAATTTGTTATCAATGGTTATTCCAAGAAACTTCGTGTCATTTACTAATTCTAACGTATTGCTGTCCAACACTAAACTGGTCCCAATTTGCCTGACATTTGGAAGTGAGAATTTGATACATTTGGTTTTACCAGCATTTAACAATAAATTGTTAACTGTGAACCAATTCAAGGTTAAAGATAATACTCTATTGACATCATCAAAATCCTCTTTTTGTCTTTCAATTTTGAAGACCAGTGAAGTATCATCAGCAAACAACACTATGTTAGTCAATTTCTCCACCATAAAAGGCAGATCGTTAATATATACCAGGATTAAGAAAGGGCCTAATATGGAACCTTGTGGAACGCCAATTTTTACCCCCGATCCATCAGATCTAACGCCGTTGATTTGTGCCTTTTGAATTCTATTGCTTAGGTATGATCTTAGTAGATCCAACGCTTTATTTCTAATTCCGTAATGATTTAATTTCATTAGTAACGTGTCATGATCAACACAATCACATGCCTTCGACAGATCGCAAAAAACACCGATAGCATCCTGTGCGGCTTCCCATGCAGAATAAATATGCGATATAAGGGTAATACCTGCATCCGTAGTCGATTTACCCCTAGTGAAACCGTATTGCTTGGCGTGGAGTTGTTTTGTACGGTTGAAGTGTGAGAGCATTTGATTGAGTATAATCTTTTCAAAAATTTTACTGAGTGCTGGAAGAACCGATATTGGTCTGAAATTTGACGGATCAACCTTGTCTCCCGACTTGAACAAAGGTATAAGTTTACTGTGTTTCATGAGGTCTGGGAAAGTTCCATCATTTACACATTTATTAAATATATAAGCTAGGTGTGGGGCTATAACAAGTATTATTGAACCAATGACTTTGACTGACATACCCCACTGGTCTTCAGTATTTTTTAAGTTAAGTAATCTATACGTTTTGACAATATCCTGGGGACATACATGATAAAATTTAAAATCTACATTACTGATGCTAGTGATGTTTTTTAACAAAACCTCTGCTTCATATGGAGATGAATTTAGACGCTCTGTTGTGAGTAAGGGTGCATTGGTGAACAATGTTTCAAAGCTCGAGCTACCTCAGCGTTGGATTTAACAACAACATCACCTATCTTTAAGCATAAATCATTATCCCTTGGTATAACTTTGCCAGTTTCACGGTTTATGATTTGCCAAACCGTTTTCATTCTATTATTTGAATTTTGTATTTTTCTATTTATGTGTAAAGTTTTTGCAGTTCTACAAACCAACTTGAAAGTTTTGGAATATTTTTTAACATAGTCATGAAATTTTATATCAAAGTTATAGGTTTTTTGTTCATAAAGATCATACAAGATAGCTCTACTTTAACGAATTCCAAATGTTGCCCAGTCATTAAATTAAGATTTACCGTTGTTGGCACTGACTTTCTTTAATTTAAAAACTGTATTGAATTCTGTTTGAATAATGTTGAAGAAGTCAGAATAGATTTTGTTTGGGTTCTGTTCATCAAAATCCAGTACTGGCAAACCCATATCTAAGTTTTTCATATACATCTCTAGTCTATGGGATGTAATAGGCCTATAAAATGATGGATCAGTCTTATTTTCACTAGTAATTTGGAATGAAACTGTTTGACCACTGTGATCGGATGGTAAACAGTTAATTACATTTTTCTTGTGAATGCACAGTCACAAAAAACGTTATCTAAGCAAGTTTGGCTGGTAAGTGTACTTCTAGTCGGCTCTAGAAATACATGACATAAATTAAATGATTTGAATAGAGTTATTAATTGTCGCTTTAGTGTCGTATCTGCAAGCAGATCTACATTAAGATCGCCACAAATAATTAACTTTTTTCTGTTATTACAAAGTTTAATGAGGGCTTCCTCCATAATTTTTTCGAATATTTCAAAATTGCGATGGCCTTTTTCATCTCTCGGAGGTCTGTAGACATAAACAATAATATGGCTATCCAACTCAACACAAGATACCTTTATTTGTCTTTCCACAGTAAGTGTAAGAATATCTTTCCGTTGTTTCACCTTAATATTATTTTTTACTAACCACCTCTATCAGCAGTCTTTCTATTGTAACAACTGACAATTTTGTAATTATTTATGTTAAAAGACATCATATTTCCCTTTAACCAATGTTCTGTAATACAAATAACATCGGACACTGATGTTATTTGTATTACAGAATTATTGTTAAGAAATTATTAAGAAATAATTCTAATACAAGTTCTTTGCCAGGTAGCCCCTGCATGTTATGATGGGTAATATTTTAGTGGGGCTTACCCTTTGTCTGAGTATTATTTAATATTGGGATATTATTGGACTTTTTTGACTTATTTAATTCGGGCAAGATATTACACATTTTTGATCTCCTATGCTTGCTTGATATATTTATTGGCTTATGTATGCTAGAGATTTCCTCTATTGTCTTAAAAACTAATTGAAATTACTTGGAATGTCTTCCAATATCCATTGTCTGTGCTCAATAGAAGCAGTCAGGTTAGCCAAATTCTTAGCTGTAATACTAAAAAAATAAGATAGCGATAAAGCTACCTGTCGTTTGTAAAAATCTAAAAGGTAGTAGTTAACTACCTTTGGTCAAATTAACATAATTACTAACATAATTGTTAGAGTCAATCAAATGAATCAAACTATTATTATATGACATTGTATGTAATGTCATATTTAGCTTATATCTAAGATAATTTTCAGCTTGTGGCAATCTTTTACTGTATGGGAATGTTAACATAACAATTTTATTAACATTTAGTGAGCAAAGTGTTTCAAAATATTTAATTAGATCCCATTTGTTTACCTCACCCTTATTTCCAAACCTGAGTATTAAGTTTGATTCAGGTGTCAGATCAAGTGTCTTTGTTATTTTTTGCATAACATCATGAAAACTGGAGCTTGGTAAATAGTTATGTATTTATGACTGAGTGTCCCAACTTATTTAATAATATGCCTAAGTTTCTTCCAATTTCATCACAAAACATGACAGTTTTGCTTGTGATGCTTTTGTGCGACCCTGATATCCTGGGTCGGATACTTATTTCAAGGCTCGTGGTTGAAGCTGGTCTCTCCGGCTGTTGCAAGGAACGTTGGCAGTCACACAAATGATTGGCCACCAAAGAGTCATAGCGTTCCTGATTACTATGAGACAGTTTAAGCAGCGCATCCATGGCCAGGGAGTACTCCTCAATGGCCTCTTGAGATTTTTCATAGCGGGCAGTAATAGATCTCAAGCAGTCATTGACAGTGGCAAGTTCAGACTCAAGATTTTGGAGGTCTTTCTCATATTTTGTTTTATTAATTTCTAACTCTGCCATACACATTTTAAACTTTTCCAAAATTTCTATTTTACTGTTATTATATAAACTTTTATTGAGATTTTTATGAGATTTTAATTTTTTTGATGTTTGAGTGATGTGTTTTTTAATTTTAACATATCTTTTTGATGCGTTTTTGCTGCATGTTAAACCAGTGCCCACCACTGAGTCTTCATGAGCCACTGCACTGGACACATCACTACATGTAACAGAAACTTGGCCGGTCGACTTATCCGCTAATATCAATTCCTCAAATAAATTTTGGGATTTTTGTGCTGCTGAACCATGAGACTCCTCTTCTAATTGTGTGATTTGGTTGTGGGCATCAGACAGGTCCTTTTCCAGGGTAGACATTCTCTTCAAAGCAAACTCATATTCAGCAGCGCACTGATCAAAACCATGAATTATCATTTTTGACCTATTTTGTTCTTCAAGTACATTTTCATATTGTGAGTGTAAAGTAGACAGCTCGGTTTTTAGTTTAGTATTATTACCTAGTGCTTCTAGCAATATCTTTTCATTGTCCTCCCGTTCACAAGTCAACTGGCTACACAATTCCCTAGATAGTTTTAATTCTTCTAAAGCCAGGTTAAGTTGGGATTCTACTTGGCGTGCTTTACGGGTCTGCATGCGACTGTCCATTATAGATATGAAAGGAAAATAGTATGTATCAGTGTCAACAAACTGCCAGAATAATTGTCAGCCAATTGAGGTTATGTCAGCTGAGACGAGTTCGAAATTATTGCCACTTACGTGATTTATTTGGTTGAAATTAGATTCCAGATGTTATGTTTTCGCTTAGAATACACAGAAAGTAGAACGAAATCACTCCGAACCGAGAATAACAATGACAAAGACAAATTTCTGTAACCGAAAAACAATTGGCCAGTTTGAATCAAATACAAGTCACTCACATAAAATATTTATAGTCACACGTATATTTATGATTATCCTATTAAATACAACTAGAATCGTAGTTTAATTACACAATAAAACAATTTATATTTTAATTTTACATAGGATAAATCTCAGTCGGTTATTGACCTCAGTGTTGCCACAAGCTGAATGTCTGTCTGTCTCTCCGTCTGTTAAGACTTTTTCTCAGAAACGTATGAAGGTATAAAGTTGAAATTAATAACAATTACTTAAGTTTGTGATCTCTTAAAGTTGTGAAAAAATAAACTTATAGGTCAACGCAATCAAAAAATACCGCATATGTCTAAATTTTGCTGAAATTGCTTGATATTCGCAAGGGAATCAAAACCTAGAGGGTACTTCCCGTTGACATAGAATCATAAAATTTGGCACGAAGCAAGGTCTTATAGCACAAATAAAGAGAAAATTCTGAAAACAGTGTATTACGATTTTACTTAATTGTTATTGCAACCAAAATCTTTTTATCTCCATTCTTACCGAAACCACGCAGGGGAAGTGTATTGACCTCGACGTGACCATATTAAGGTTAATCTAGTTGGATAATTATTAACATAGCCTTTTCCCATACGGGCTGGCAGGGGCACAATTGTGCACTATTTTAGTCAGTTATTCTATACTCCATTTTGCGTGACAGGGGGCTAGCCTATCCCATATGAATTTTATTATGCAAATATTGTAATAAGTGTAATAAAACTCTGCATTCACCGTGGAACCATTCACTTTTATTCCTTTTCCAAAATGGCGACACAATATTTCACAGAACAATCAACTCCACACTTAGTTTCGGTATGCGACCAACCTCGAACACGCTCCAAGAGCCAATGCCCCCAAAAACCCCATCGCCTCTTTCCTTTCCCGCCTGACCGATATAAAAGACACTCAATTGATACTTCCGTCAGTCCGTCAGTGGCGCCAACATACCAAAACTAAATTAAAAAACAAATACTCTTTACATCAATATAAGTCTATGAACTAATAAATAGTTATACTAAAGTTCAAATATACCATTTAAAACATTACAAATTATACAAATCGACAAAATATAATCAAAACCTAACACTCGTCCATCCTGACAACGTGTATGTCCTCATACACTTATCAAGTGAACACACATAAACATAACCTAACACTCGGCTATTTATTCTTAAACATAGACGACAGTAATTCTTATAAAATACAATTAGCCTCCGACTTTCGGAGTACTCCAACTTTTGGAGTCTCTACCTTAAATTAAACTCCATCTTTCGGCGTTCTCCAACTTTTGGAGCCCCTACATCGAATAAGTCTCCGACTTTCGGAGTTCTCCAACTTTTGGAGTCCCTAGATTGAACAAGTCTCCGACTTTCGGAGTTCTCCAACTTTTGGAGTCCCTAGATTAAATAAGTCTCCGACTTTCGGTTTTCTCCAACTTTTGGAGTCCCTACATCAAAGTAGTCTCCGACTTTCGGAGTTCTCCAACTTTTGGAGTCCCTAGATTAAATGAGTCTCCAACTTCAAGAGTTCTCCAACTTTTGGAGTCCCTAGCTTCAGTTGTTCTCCGACTTTCGGAGTACTCTAACTTTTGGAGTGAAATATTAATACTGTAGACAGAAATCCATTTGACTTATTATCTAACTTTTTGTTCAACTTTTGAACAGATTTCTTAGATACTCACAATCATACAGTTATCATTTATATCCTAATAAGGAAGATATAAGTATTTTTCAACTTTATAGCTATGAATAAATCATTGATCTCTAATAATTTGCAGTAACGTCATAGCTTTTTATTATTTAATTATCAATCCATTAACTTAACATATCTTTCGCAATTTTCGAATAAATACTTTATCATCTAATCACAAAAGCAACAATTATACTCATCAAATTATACATTTCGAATTATTTGTCAATTATTACAATTGCCGTAACCAAAATTTTGATATTTTCCAATAATACAATTGTCTTATTTAAAATAAATACAATCAGATATTTTCTTTTAGAATCTTATTATCATCACTCTTATCATCATCACTCTTATTAACATCACTTTCATCATCATCACTTTCATCATGATCAGCATCAGTATCACTATTATTTAACTCTAAAGCAGCCACATGAACCCATGGTAACATTCTTTTAGCAGCTACGGTAGTCTTACGTTTGTTTTTAGTACTACTCAACCCTGGAACCGCGGCAAGTTCATATCGATCGTTTCCAAGCACGGAAACGACTCGATAAGGACCCGTGTAAGCGGGAAGAAGTTTTTTGCTTCTGCCGTCATTGGAAAATGCAGTTTTGGTGATTTTCACCAATTCCCCTTCGGAGTATATTCGGGCAAGTTTCCTATTCTTATCATAATGCTGTTTTTGTTTATTTTATTTTTATTACATCAACAAAAAAAAAAAAAAAAAAAACCTAACCTTAACCCTTAACCTGCACTTCACTTATTCTGTCTTTCACCTGCTCACGGATAGTTATCAGGTCAGTATTATCTCTTGTTGTTTGCCTTATTTCATTTAAACGCGGGTCTACCTCACTATTCATGCTAAGCCCAAACATAATTTCTGATGGCGTCCTACCCGTGGTTTTTTGTATGGTGTTATTAAGCCCCCACTGTACCTTCCCAATTTTAGTGTCCCAGACCTTCTCATCATCCTTAAGATTATGTGCAGTTAGAGAGGCCAAAATGGTACGGTTGTACCGTTCGACCTGTCCATTTGATTGCGGACTCGCAACTGCATTTAAGATGTGTCGAATGCCCCTCTCTGCACAGAATCTTTTGAACGCATGAGAGGTAAACGATGTTCCTCGATCGCTAACCAGACGATCAGGAGTCCTAAACGTGTCAAATATTGCTTCTAGCACTGAAATGGTTGTAATTGTCTTCGTATTTCTCACGGGTTTCATAAGTACGAATTTGGTAAAGGCATCCACCATCACCAATAAATATGAGTTACCTCTCTTTGACCTCACAAATGGACCAAGATGGTCCACATGGAGAGTGTGAAAGGGCACCTCAATCTTTGGTATGGGATGCAATAAACCCTCTGAATGCTTCGTCCCCTTTTTGGAATAAGCACACTCAATACACGCACCGACATACTTTTTGATAAACCTTGGCATTCTCCGAAACCAATATGTCTTCTTGATTCGCTCCATCGTCTTTTCCACTCCCAGATGGCCTATCTCATCGGGGTTAAGACGACAGAGCTGCCACCTAGCTCCCTTTGGGACCACCCAACGAATATCAGTGTCGCTACCCTCAATACGCCTGTACAGCCCGTTATCTTTAAGGACGTAATTGTCCTTGATGTATTTCAAGCCTTCAGGGTCTAGCTTCGTACTCAGAATGTCTCGAATCCTATTCAGTTCTGAATCGCCTAGTTGGAGTGTTAATAGCCAGTCATCGTCTGTAATCGTCATCACCATAGGGTATTGGTCAACCTCCTTAATTCCACTCTCCGTGATAGGGTTTCTAGACAACGCGTCGACATGGGACATTTTGGCGCCTAGGCGATATTCTATCGTGCAATCAAATTCCTGCATCATCAACCACCACCTGGCGATGCGAGGAAGTAAGTCACGCTTGGAGAAAGTAGTTCGCAGCGCTCCGCAGTCCGACACTACTTTGAATCTCTGCCCCAAGAGATAGACCCTGAACTTTTTTAAAGAGCATATGACAGCTAGAGTTTCTAACTCATATGAGTGGAAGCTTTTCTCCTCTGGAGATGTCTGACGGCTATAAAACGCTACTGGACGGAACGAGGCTGAGCCTGAGGGACGTTGCATAAGGATGCCACCAATACCTATTTTACTGGCATCCGTATGCAACTCCGTCTCGGCGGTTGGGTCGTAAATTGCCAGCACTGGCCTCACGACAAGTTTTTCTTTCAGGGTCAAAAAAGCATTTTCTTGCTCGCTGGTCCATTCCCAAGCAACATCCTTTTTTAACAATTTGCTTAGGGAATGTGCCAGCTGCGCAAACCCTCGTATAAACTTGCGAAAATAACTTGATAACCCCAAGAACTGGCGAACCGTATGTTGGTTTGTTGGACGGGGAAAGTCAACAACAGACTGTATCTTTTGTTACCTGGCCTGACTCCAGCAGAACTGATCTCATAGCCCAGGTAATCCAATTTATCTTTGAGAAACTCGCACTTGCTTAGATTGAGCGTCAAATAGGCTCCTTCCAGCAACTGCAGTACGTGTTCCAACTTGGTCAAGCAGTGATCGATATTACGTCCGTAGATGAGCAGATCATCTCTATGTAAGCGGTAGCTTCCGTGTACCGGGCAGATCCCAAAACCCTATTCATCATACGTTGAAACACCGCTGGCGCATTTGCCAAGCCGAACGGCATACGATTAAACTCATATTGACCGTCCGGCGTAACAAATGAGGTCAGCGGCTTAGAGTTCTCCGAGATCGGGACCTGGTAATACCCGGAGCCAAATCCAGGGAAATAAAACAGGCCTGTCCAGACAATCTGGCCAGCTCATCTTCTATTATAGGCATTGGGTATCTCTCCTTCACTGTTATTGAATTGAGCATTCTAAAGTCGATGCAGAGCCTGAGGTTGCCATCTTTTTTCCGAACCAGTATTATGGGACTCGCATATTCAGACACTGAATCTCTTATAATCCCGGCATCTAATAACTCATCGACCATTTCCCTCACCTTTTGTCGCTCAACATGAGAAAGTCGATAAGGGCGGTAGACAACCGGGGCCTTACTATTAACCTCGATGCTCATCTCGATTTTATCTGTACAGCCTAGGTCTTTGAAAGAAGAAACAAAACAATGCCTATACTTTTGCAGCAGATCGTTCAACCTATTTTTGTCCACTTCGTTTACACCATCCCCAACACGAACTTGGCTCATGTCGAGATCCTTGACGCTCACATTTGAAGGAGCTTTGAATGTCTCTGCTGGTACAAGTATCCTATTTACCACTCTAACAATCGACGCTCGACCCAAAGTCATTCCTTTCGAGAGCGAACAGTTTGTTGTGACTGGTGTCACGCGAACGTATATATTGCCGTTTTTGATGGTGTATAAACCCCCAGTCACCGCAAACTGTCGCAAGGGCTTGCCGATTAGTTTGCTATCTAGTAAAACGAATCCGTCACATTGTAGCTCAATTGAAGCTCTGACGCAAGCTTCCCCACTCAACCTCACGTTACTGCACAGCACAACTTTTACCACATTGTTATCGTTCACAGGCGTTTGTGGGAACGGCAGCTCACTGTTAATGCTTGTAAATTGCAACTCACTAGCGGTCTTGCGCACAATGATGTGTGGTTGTTCCGTGTACGAATGGCCAATTAATACGGGAACGTCCAAGTATTTATCATCCATTTCTTTCGTGAATTTTGCATTGGGCTCCCTACTAGAAATACACATAGTTTTGTTCACCTCATTCACCTTGTTTTTATCGGGTTCGAACCGACAAGTATCAGCCTCATGGCCAACCCTCTTAAACCTTGCGAAAGTTTTGAGGGGTTGTGGACACCTGTCGAAACCATGCCCTTTCTGTTTACTGTTGAAGCAATGAAAACCAACAGTGGAATTCATTCGAGTTGTCGTTTTAACGTTTGAGGAGTTTGTGTTGGATTCATTCTGCGATTTAAACCGAGAATTGCTGGATCTTTCCGGCCAAACTGTATTATCTTTGTTACTCATCAGAAATTTCAGTAAATGATCTGGATGTGTACACCGTAGTGCAAGCGCGCTTGATTTTACTGTCTTGTCACTTATGCCGTGTATAATACAATCAACTGCGCGCTTGTCAACGATATCGCACTGATTGAGCAAAGCCAACTTCTCATAAAAGTAGTTTTCGATGGGTTCATTGTACCTGCTTTTCCGCCTCAGCATCTCCTCCAAGGATTGGCCATAATTTTGTTCATACGGAAATGCACTCTTTAACTTTTCGTGCCACTCGGGCCAGGTGAATAAAATTGAACTGAGGCTTTCATACCAAGTTTTGGCCAACCCCTGAAGTTTTTTGCATCGCAAAATGAATTGTTGTCTTTTCGTCCCATCCGTACACAGAAGCGCATTCATTCACCTTTTTCAACCGTATATCTATGCGTTGAATCCGCGATGATGGATTAAAATCCAGTAAAATATTCTTAGGATTTCTGTTTGATAAGGTGGCCGCCGTATCCGGATGAGACGTCAAGTTCCTTAAAGCGCCTAATAAATTTACCACATCTTTAGAGGAAAATTGAACGCTACAGGAGCGTTTTGTATGACCGGGCCCATCATCGTGGCTGCGACTCCTCTTACGATGCCGGCTCGACGTGGTAGACGTCTCTCGTTGCAGCGACGGTGGCCGAGCACGTGATTCACACCGCCGTCGCCGCTCCGATGAGAGACGTGCTCTGCGTACCTCATCTTCCATGATTTGGAGTCGCTCCCTTTCCCGTTGTAGCTCTCGCTCACGTAGACTCAGGAAGCTGCGTGCGCGAGACCCGTCGCGGCCGCGACGACTGCGACTGCGGCTGCGATAACGGCTCCGACGTCGGCTCTGCCTCGTGTCGCTGCAACTTGTCGCTGCCGGCGGCGTACCGACCCGCGCCTCGGCGCGGCGCGATGGACTGCACTCAGGTGTCTTTAGCCGCCGCGGGCCATAGTCTTCATCACGTGGCATGCTCTAAGAGTCTCTAGGACTCACACACAAAACGAGATCATTAGTGTGGATTCATAGGAAAACGTTTATAATTTTCTAACCTAAATATGCAAATATCTCGAAAACGGTACGTCGTAGGTCAAAAATGATGAAAATTTTGACCCCCTTTAGGAAACCCCAACGTAAGGTCTACTATTTCAATATTTGATAGAAATGACGTCATAGGTCAGACACCATGAAATGTCATGACATTTTATGTCTTCTCTTAATTAGTTTTGAGCAATCATTTATGCGTAATGAAAAAGGCGTGTACTTACCACTTCTGAAGTGTAATAAAACTCTGCATTCACCGTGGAACCATTCACTTTTATTCCTTTTCCAAAATGGCGACACAATATTTCACAGAACAATCAACTCCACACTTAGTTTCGGTATGCGACCAACCTCGAACACGCTCCAAGAGCCAATGCATGCTGGGGTATCTTAGAGTATGGTTGTCAAAAAAGTTCGGTCGCGCTATCTACCGGCTAGGCATAGGACTATCATGTCATTGGCACAACGTGGTCTTGCCACTATACAATTATTTTTTTCTAGGGTAGAAAATATTATATACGTTTTTTTAATGTTTATGTTGTATTTAATAGATCTCTAATCTGAAGTTTATCACAGTTTATTCATGATTATTTATTTGTTTCAGCTAACTATGTTTTGAACAAGATATCGTTGGTTAATAAAAGTTTAGGATAATTTAGTAGTAATTCTGTTTTTTGTTCCTGCTTTGTTTCTTGTATTAGTCAACGAGAACAAACGGAAAAAGTTTGAAAGTTTTGTTTGGCGATTTAAAATTTTTCATTTCAATTTTATTATTTGGTGTTGAGCAGTTTTTTCCTCCAGTTCAGCGTTTTGATTAAAAACAGGACTTTTAGTTGGGGTGTAGATAAGGCGGCGGTAGTTTTGAGATAGGACTACCCGTGCAGTGCAGTGCAGCGTAAATACTTTTATTAATAAAGACAGGTCTCTAATTATGTCTAGGAATAAATGTTGCATGCCTGGTTGCACAACCAGCATCTCTGACGGTATGTACTTGCAACATATTGTAACGTAGTAACAAATTGAACCCACTGAATTCAACGTCACCACTGATTTTTCCTGGACTCAGGTTCTTAACCACAACATTATTTCTGTTCAAGGTGTCCCGATGCATTATTTTCCTAATCCATCCAATGATGGTGACCGTTTTGAAACTTGGAAGGCAACAGCAGGATTAGTCGGTTTTGAAGACTCATATATTTTCTCGGACAGAAAAGTGTGCCACAGGCATTTTGAAGATAATTATCATGTCAACAAAAACAGACTTGTTAGAAGTGCTGTACCAACATTACATCTAACAGGTTAAACAGCTATTTTATTTTATTTAAGTACCTGGAGCGCTCCTAAAAAGATGCAATTAAATGATAAATAAACCGAGTTTCTATCTAAGTAAGTTACTATCCCCATTTTTCAGGAAGGAGCTTAGATACCCCTATGGATGTTGTACAAGCAAACACTTCTGATATTCACTAAACCGCAGCTGGAAACAATAAAGGTATTTTTTTTACAATAATAATAATAATTAATTTGCCTAATTTAAAGGAACCCTAAAAATAAAACAATGTTATAACCGTTCTTGTTTTCACTTAATTTCAGGAATAAACTGAAGATTCAAGGCAACAACTGCGCAGGAGAGAAATCCTTACCAATAAGGTGATTGTCAGTACAAATGAAATTCACGACGAGATGAAATTAGCCGCAAAAAAATATGTGTACAACAAAAAAGGGAAAAGGCTAAGGCAAACGGGAGTTGCACTTGCAGTTTGATGACTGTATTGTTTTAATTATTTTGATTTTAAACTTAATTTATTACCTCTGTAAAGTTACTTCCATAGTATTAATATATGCTGCCAGTATACTGTGAGCAAGGTTATTCTACTCATGACAATTACCAACTTTTGTCCTGCAAGTTTTGCAAAAAAATATCAGTAGTCCAAACAAAATGTCAGATGCCATCGGCACCACTTGTATGAGATATCATATTAAAACACAGAAATATAGATTTTTATTTGCTTAACATTTTTGCATAATTTGATCTTAAATATGTTACTTTAGTTTCACATGGATGGATCCTTAGATGGGTATAAAAATGATATATTTACTAACTAGTAGTTATCAACAATATTTACATGACAATTTTGTGCATTAAGTTTAGAATGTTAGAGACCATATCAGTTTTGATTATGTATTAGCTTGCAAAAGAGGAAATTAAATTTATTTTGTCAGGACTGCGATTTAAAAAATGTGTAAATGTGTAACCTTCATAATGTATTAAACAAATACATCTTGTATATATCCAAACCAAATTGTTTTATTAACTAGACAGTTTTTTAGTAATGCGGTGCTACAAAGTTATACTGAGATGATATTTGTAAGAAAGTTTTTAATTAATATCAGTACCTATAACTAGAGCACCATGTTTATAAGTTCCATAACGGTTATGTTTAGATAAGGAACTTATAAACGTGGTACTCTAGTTATACTGAAAAAATACAAAAAACTTTCTTACAAATATCATGTTATTGTAACTTAGTAACTAGTTGAAAAAAAACAAACATTCAAAGCTTCCTTTTCGCTTTTCGCGCAAATTTTTGTTCCATGCCGGTCCGCCGTCAGCAGCACTGTCTACGTACCACTGAAAAATGTCAAGATGCCCATCTATTTCCAACTATACATTTTTATCTATGAGCCAATGCCCCCAAAAACCCCATCGCCTCTTTCCTTTCCCGCCTGACCGATATAAAAGACACTCAATTGATACTTCCGTCAGTCCGTCAGTGGCGCCAACATACCAAAACTAAATTAAAAAACAAATACTCTTTACATCAATATAAGTCTATGAACTAATAAATAGTTATACTAAAGTTCAAATATACCATTTAAAACATTACAAATTATACAAATCGACAAAATATAATCAAAACCTAACATAAGCATTGTATTTATTGTTTGTGCTGCTTTTGGCTCGCTGTAATGGCACAAACTCTCATTGATAACTTCATGAGATCATACTACCGATATCGGCGCATGATCTCATGAAGTTGATAGTGTTCCTAGGGTAAAAGAGGGGTCCTGATTTCAAATCTCGGGTTAGGTTTCCATTTTGCCGCGGCCGGTTATCTTTCCGCACAGACTCTAATTTTATATGTATAGTGGCCAAAATTGTGAAGCTGTCAACAAAATCACCAACAACCACCCAATCACAGTATCTATTACAAATGTTTTTTTTTTGGAGTGTCTGTTCAAAAGGTCCTATTTCTATATTCTTGTCATAGGGAAATAGGATCTTTTAGTGTCAGCCTATTTTCCTATGGCAAGATAGATAGGACATTTTGAAAATGTTTTGAACAGACAATCCTCAATTACAAATAGGTAGTATATGTAATTTTTGTGTGAAAGGCCACTGCAGTAACCACGCACGCCTATAATGAAGTCACTAAATACTACGCTCTGGGGGAAGGGTCATGGTTAAAAGTTTGTTTTAATTAAGTACAAAGTCTTCTCACTAGACAATAGCTTTAAATATTAATTCATAAATTACTGCGTCTCTATTTATGTAGTGGAACTTGAAATGAAATGAATGAAATAATTAAAGAATATATATAGTTTTGAGCTTTGTTTTCCCGGGACATTTGTAAACAAAGACGTCTTCATAAAATATAATAGGGACTGTCAGCGTGTACGGAACTAAGTTTTTCGTATAGGATCTATTATAGTCAGTCTATGGGATGTAATAGGCCTTTAAAATAAGGGCTCAGACTTATCCTTACAAAAAATTGGGAATAAAACTTTTTGACCGATGTAATCGGACGGTAAGCAGTTAATTACATATTACCTGTGAATTGCCACAAAAAAAAGAACGTTATCGAAGCAAGCTTGGCTGGTTAATGTAGTTCTAGTTGGCGCTAGAAATACATGACATAAATTTAATTATTTGAATAAAGTTATAAATCGTTGATTCGTTTTTGTATCTACAAGCAAACCTACATAAGATCGTCTTAAATAATTAACACTTTTTGTTATTACACAGTTTAGTGAGGACTTTCTCCATCATTTTCTCAAATATTTCGAAATAACCATGGCCTTTTCCATCCCTCGTTCTTCTGTAGACACAAACAATAATCTGACTGTCTTGCTTAACATAGGATAGCTCTATTTGTTTTTCCACAGTAAGTGCAACCGTATCCTTCCGTTGTTTCACCTTAATATTATTTTTAATAAGATAAGAGAAGCTTACTCTGTACTAACGGTCTTTGTTCTAATAAGCACGGACTTGATTCTTATCAACATTCTTATGCCACTTATACATAACACTGACTATTGTAGAACCTCATGACGATACTGTTTAACCAAAACCACTCAAATTTAGGTTATTACTATCACAACGTTTACAGTCCTACCCTAAGACGATCACTCACAACTTTGGCCAAATCATCTTTAAAATATATTCGCAATGGTTGGTATTAGAATCCTTCCAATTGGAGAAATATTCCAATAAAAAAATACTTAAGGGTTTAATTTCGTTTGGGGTAAGTCGATGGTTTGTCGTTAGATTAGCTCTTAGGGTTCAATGTTTAATTCGAAAGGGGGGGGGGGGGGGGTACACGGGGCTTAACCTTACAATCCCCCAAGCCTCATATGACGCTCGCCTCGAGTACCGTCCGTCCCCCAAGCGTCATATGACGCTCTCGCTCCCGCGCTTTTTTAAACCGGTATATTTTGGCCAATTTTTGTCATGTTGGTACTGTTAAAGATTTTCCAGACGCTCAATAAGACAAAGTCTATAATCCGATACAATTGTCTATGGTCATTCATAGAAAAAAATATTCCAAACGTGCCTCAAAAAAAACACTTTTTCGAGGACTTTTTTTTGGAAAATTTCAAACGCTGAAATATTGAACAGTTTATATAAGAACACACTAATGTTTTTATTGTTTTGAAAGGGTAATGTTATTTAGATTACGTAGGTATCAAATAACATGTATATGTTGTTGATGTTTTTCTCATGTCTGCTAGATTTGTGTCGAGAAGGACCATTTTCATAGATGTCTGTGATTCTCATGTCGGTACAATAATAAAGGAAGGTCACTGTGACATTAGTTTTGCATTGACTAAGAGAGGGTTTCATTAGCTACTCATATTTAGCACTCTCATAGTTCTAAGAGTTACCATTTCAACATAATCACTTGATACGTCAGTCAAGTGTCGCGCGCCGCGCGGGCTTAAGTGTGCCTGGGGGACGAGCTGTGTCGGCGCCAAGTGGCTGGGGGTGCGAGGGGTTAAAAGCTTTGTTCATGTTTGTTTTATCGTTTTACGTTTTCTTATCCCACAACGGTCCAATGAATAGAAGCGGCAAAATAAAAATACATATACTAAGCATATTTGTAAATATCTACTATCTACTAAAATTTGAGTTTGAGTTTAAATCTTATAATTATATTTTTCTGTGTAAAATCCCGTAGTGTTCAACTGAACACTTCTGTATACTAAGTAAGACATAACGACTATCCAGTATTATAGGTATGTACATACCAATTATACGGGATAGTTGTTATATGTTACTTAGGCATCATTTTATCTAGTCTTTAGCTTCACTAATATCAAATATGAGAAGCTATAAATTCACATAGTACATGTACATTTTATGAACTTAACTCAAGGATAGCATCAGAGTTAAAACAAACCAAAATTAAAATACAGTATTAATGATACCACCGTTAAGAGAACTAATAAAAGTAACAATTTTATGGGCTTTTGTCGATTAAACTTGGGTTTATGATGCTTTGACATTGAGCACCATATCGAGTAGCCTATTCAGTTGGTGAGGAAATAAAAAATGTAACTATCTATAGCTGGACCGCCGTAAACACGACCCCCGGGGTGTGCGAAAATAATCTTAAGTGTAGCGGCCACAAGGCTTCCGCGGACCATTGCGGGGGTCGAGTTTACGGCGGTCAAGCTGTGCAGGTACTCGTATGTGTCTACGACGTGCTCGTAGACACATACGAGTACCTGCACAGCATATCTGATTCAATGACCGTGGATTGCCGTAATCACTTATCTAATTGGAGTAAGTAACTTTTTATCTGACAGTAAGATGCATGCTAATGTTCAAAGTTTAACAAGGCACGATTTTATCAATGGACATGAAACTCTCAGAGTAGTATTAAAAGCATTATGATTATAATCAGTTGATTACAGGGTTTTATTCGTTTAGCCAAGGTTTTGTATCAGATTTTTATTAATATACATAAATAAAAGACTGCAAATATTTAGAATAGTAAAGAATGTATTCAAATTAAATTATACTCAAACCTTAATATTGCATATGTTCGTCGCAAACATACAAAAAGGATTCATGAACATTTAAATGTTTCTCGCACTTGAACCAAAAACCCAGCAGCTCCCGACAAGTGATGATAATAATATAAACTAGAACTAGACCCTAACAAGGATTCGTCAACCCTAAAGAAGGGAGAATGATATACGTAAGCGGTGATTTCGCTGGCTTTGGCTTTACTTCTTCTTTCTTTTCTGGTTCTGATTTCTTTTCAGTAGGTCCTTGAACATTTGGACTGGTTGGTTCGTGAGTTACGGGAATTTTCTCTGTGGCCTCCGTATTCCCTTCAGTTGCTGCTTGGGCGCAGCGGATTAGATCCTCGAAGGTTAAAACGAATTTATTATTCAATTCAATACCTTGGTTTTCCTTTGATGCTTCTGTAGAGATCTCTGCGCTTGCTTCAATGGACTCATGGGGATGTTCTTCTACAGTAGTTTCATTTAATTCAGGTTTATCTTCTTTTTTTGGTTCTCTTTCTTTCGATCCTTCTTCTTTTGATCCTTCTTCTTTTGATTTTTCTTTTTTTGATTCTCCTTCTTCTGGTTTTTCTTCTTTTGGTTCTTCTTCTTTATCCACAGTGGAAACATCTTCAACGATGTCTGCTTTGATGATTTGTGGAGCTGGTAGAAAATTCTTCACTATTGCATTGAATCTGTAAACCAACAGTCAGCTTAGCTCAGTTAATAATATAATAACCATAATATATAATATCTTGGACTCTATTTACACACGTTGAGCTAGCCCCAAACTAGGATTCCCTGTATCTTGGGTACTAGACAACGATACACATACTTATATAGATAAATATTATACTTAGATAGATAAACTGTGGTGTACTAGGTATACGTCTCCAATAAACCAGTTTACCGCTAGCTCCTGCCTTTGATTGACGTTACACTGGCGACGAGATCGGGATTATTTTTTCTTTCGCTCAAGTAATTAGGCGATCGCGGGTGGAAATTTCCGTTGTTTGCGACAATAACAATGCCTGTGGGAAAGATTGAACCATTTGATCTGCATTCCAAGCAGTGGGCCGCGTATGTGAGGCGTCTAAACCAATTTATTTTACTCAATGAAATAAAGTCGGAACTGATGTGGCCACGTTGATTACGGTCGTCGGAGAAGCTACATACGAGTTGATGTGTGATTTGTGCTCACCAGAACACCCAGAAAATAAAACATTTAGTGAACTGGTGAACCTAAACGATCGGAGATTGCCGAGCGCCACGTGTTCAGGCTGCGCCGTCAGCGCGCGGGCGAGTCGCTGACGCAATACCTACAGGAGTTGAAACATCTGGCGGCTACTTGCAACTTCGGCAGCAACTTGGAAGAAAACCTGCGGGACCAATTCTTATCGGGTCTGGTGGCTGACACGATGCGATCAAGGATTTTTGCGGAAAAAATATCGGGTACAAGGAGGCAGTGGAGCTGGCGTTTGCTCTGGAGGCTGCAGATAAACACGCGGAGGTGAGCAGCGCAAATGGCGCAAGCGGCGCAAATGGTGCTGGAACTTCAGGTGGAGGCAGCGAGGCAGGCGAAGGCTTGCATCAAGCGAGCGCTCGGCGCGGAGGCCGAGGCGGCGGCGCCCGCTCATTGCGGGGTGGGGGCGCAGGCGCAGGCGCCGGCGCGAACGCAGCGTGTTGGCGGTGTGGCAAGGCGCACCGGCCTAATAAATGTCGCTATATGTATTACAATTGTGACGGGTGCTCTCAAAGGGGCCATATAAAAGTGATGTGTAAGCAAGTGCGCGGTAATAGTGATAGGTTAAGTCGGCAAAATTATCTGAGTGAGGAGTCGGAGGACGAAATGTTTAACATCGAGGTCGCGGCGCAAGGTAACAAACCGTACTTCATTAAAGTGGCTGTGGACAACATCGAGTTAGAATTTGAAATTGACACAGGAAGTCGTATTTCGGCGATTAGCGAACTTTATAAAAAACTGTTTTCTCATAAAGAAATTTACTCAGATAATTTAATTTTGCGTAGTTATGCGGGTGCACGAATTGAGTCTCTGGGCTACTGTTACATAGCCCAGAGACTCACTGTCTCAAAAGAAGCAAGGTGGCCGTCCTCTAATAGGACGCGATTGGATAAAGGCCATGTAAAGCAAATAAAACTACATGAAATCACAGACGACCAATTTGTGAACCAATTGTGTGTATACTGAAGTGTTTTCGGACAAGTTAGGAACTTGTAAAAAGACCATTCGATTACAGCTCACAGATGAGACCGCAGTGTATGTGCGCGCACGGCCCGTGCCGATAGCGTTGAAGGCTAGGGTGGAACGGGAACTTACAAGTTTAGAGAAGGATGGCACTATTTACCGGGTGGACCATCCTGATTATGGGACCACAATTGTACCCGTCGTCAAAGAGAACGGAGATGTCCGTATTTGTGGCGATTATAAAATTACAATTAATCCTAAATTAAAACGGGATTATTATACTTTGGCTCGTATTGACGAGTTATTCGCTAATCTCAGTGGGGGAGAAAAATACACAAAACTAGATTTAAAACACGCGTATGAACAATGTTTATTAACCGAGGACTCTCAGGAATGTACCGCTATAACTACACATTTAGGGACGTACGCGTATCGGCGAACGCCCTACGGTCTGTCTTGCATACCAGAAAAATTTCAAAAGATTATGGAGGAGACGTTACGGGGCATCCCTGGCACAGTGGTGTTTTTGGACGACTTGTGTATTGCAGGAGCAAATACGAAACAACACTTAAGTAATCTGAGAGCTGTACTCGATAGGTTGCGTACTATGGGTTTAACAGTAAAGCTAAGTAAGTGTTCATTTTTACAAGATAGTGTGAAGTATTTAGGCTTTATTACAGATAAGAACGGTTTGCGTCCAGATCCCACAAAATTAGAGGCCATTTCCAGTGCCCCCAGACCAAAAGATATGACACAACTCAAAAGTTTTTTAGGCATGTTGAACTATTACGAAAGGTTTATAAAGAATTTAAGTACTTTGTTACATCCTCTTCATGAACTTTTAAAGAAAGATGTCAACTGGAAATGGGACTCAAAATGTGAGAGCGCTTTTTGTAAAGCGAAACAAGCGCTTTTGAGCGAACGCGTTCTAGCGCACTATGAGGAGGGGCGGCCGCTCGTGCTGGCGGTAGACAGCAACGCGTACGGGCTCGGCGCCGTACTCGCGCACCGCTACCCCGACGGCGCCGAGCATCCGGTCAGCTGTGTCTCGCGCACGCTCAACACGGCCGAGTCTAATTACAGCCAGCTAGATAAAGAAGCACTCGCAATATTTTTGGGATTACAAAACATCATCAGTACCTGTTTGGGAGAAAAATTATCTTAAAAACAGATCATAAGCCCCTGAGTTAAATTTTTGGTAAGAAAGGGGGTATACCGCAAACCGCAGCTAGCCGACTACAGCGATGGGCTGCGCGCTTAGCGGCATATGATTACTCTGTTGAATTTGTGCGATCGGAAGATAACGGTCCGGCCGATGCTCTGTCTCGCCTGCCGCTACCACGAGAGGCCCGCCCCACTGATGTAATTAGTTATGTGCATTTAGTGCAAGAAAGTATGCCTGTTAATTTTAGGGAGGTAGCTATAGAGACCAAAAAGGATAGAATTTTGAGTAAGATTTATGGTTACGTACTTTTTGGGTGGCCGGTATCTTCTGTATGTGAGGAAGAGAAGTCATATTTTGCCAGGAAACAAGAATTGATTGTCGATTTGGGCTGTTTGGTGTATAAATATAGAATTGTGATACCTCCAGGACTGCGAGAACCGGTTCTGAACGAACTTCACGAAGGTCATTTGGGGATGAATAAAATGAAGAATCTAGCCCGGAGCTACGTGTACTGGCCGAGCATAGACCAAGACATCGAGATGATGTGCCGCGCGTGCGCCGCGAGCCGTGCCGTGCGAGACGTGACGCCGCGCGCGCCGTTGCACCCCTGGGAGTTCTCGCTGCACCCGTGGCAGCGCGTGAACGCAGACTTTGCGGATTGTGGAGGTAAACGGTATTTAATCATGGTGGACGCTCACTCTAAATGGATAGAGGCTGCATCTATGAACCTGACTGACGCTAAATCGACAATCAATGTCCTACGTTCGATTTTCGCTAGATTTGGCTTACCGGCCCAGCTAGTTACAGATAACGGCCCCCCCTTTTTTTTCACATGATTTTAAGGAATATTGTGTTAGAAACTGTATCAAATACGCTGCTGGGGCGGCGCCTCCGCAGGCGCCTGGACGTGCTGCGCCCCCACGTGGTAGCCGTGGCGCGCGCCGCGCAGGACCGGCAGGCGAGCCACGCCGAGGGCCGGCACGCGCCGCCCCTCGCGCCCGGTGAGGAGGTTCTAGCGCGAGACTATACTGTTAGAGGGGGGAAATGGGCCCAAGGCAAAGTAGTCGAATTAACGGGTCCAGTCTCGTACAAAGTGGATATGGGAATTGGGGTAGAATGGCGTAGACATCAGTATCAAGTGATACCGCTAAGTGCTAACCAAAACCGCTACTCATTGTCCCGCATGAGTCTAGTACCCACTGCTAGTGATAGTGGGACGATCGAACCGGTGCCTCCGCCGGTACCTCTGCAGGTCGATGATGCCGATGACGCGTTCCAAGATGCGTCAGACGGAGATGACGGCGCAGGAGTACCCGGGAGCCTCACGGAGGGGCACGGAACGGACGTGGGTCCGAGCGGAAATACGCAGCCGCCGTCACTACCCTCTGACGCAACAGCCCGTGCACTACGTGCTTTAAAATGAAGCCAAAGAACTAAGGCTCAAACAGGAATATAAATGTAGTTATTATCAAGTTGTTTTTGATCTCATATGTCATAAGTTATGACCAGTGGTCGGCGTTAGGTGTGCTATTTGGGGTGAATGACCTCAAACGTTATGAATAATATGGATATACCCCGGGATTCCGGGATTCGAAAATTCTATTGATTGATATTGTTCTCTGTTATGACTCACAACAGAGAACAAATTAACATAATTAAGTAATAGGTATAGTGAGTAGATTTAGATTTGGTGTGGTTTATCGGTTTGTGGGAGAAATTCTGGAGGCGACTCGACTTAACGCTAACTAAACTTCTATTGGTCTCCGACACCTTCAGAGTTTCACTACATTTATTGTTAAATGGTGGTTCCTATTATAGTTAAGTATAATGATTATATTAAGTTGTATAATAAGGGGGGAAAATGTGGTGTACTAGGTGTACGTCTCTAATGAACCAGTTTACCGCTAGCCTTTGATTGACGTTACACAACCATGACTAGGGTACAAACATCTGTTCTCATCAAACAAATATTCGCCCCAACTGGGACTCGAACCCGGGTCCCTTGGTTTCGTAGGCAGGGTCACTGCCGACTCAGCCATTCGGGTCGATGAATTATACTGATATATATATACTGATTAATCACAAAATTCATGTCATATCTACTTAGGTGAATACACCATATTCAGGTAGTCTGAATCTTCCTCACACACACACACACACACACACACACACACACACAAACACACACACACACACACACACACACACGCACGCACACACACACACACACACACACACACACAAATCCAAGAGGTAGGTCAAACCTACCGGCTTATCGACGATGTCAACATAATTCTCCTACTTTAGTTCTATTTACGTTTGCTTGGAGCTCTGGGCAAGCACAATAGCTAAAATTACTATACTTCCCCACGCTCTGGTTCTGAGCTGGTTTATTAAGGCGTCTCGGTCTTGTGACTAACCCGAATGTCACAAGTTTTCAAGCCACCCTATGGAATTATGAGAATAGTTTCATAACTTCCGTAACACAAAAAGCATGTGAGTTACCCATTGAGGTCATCAGCCGTGTAATGCACCTCCCGCACGTACCCATCTGGTTGTATCAGCGAATATTGACCCCGCACCGTCGCGCCGTCACTCAGCTCGTGTTGAGACTTCTGGTCACCCGTTGACTCGTCGAAGACCAGATACGAGTACTCGTATGGCTGTACTGGCTCCTAATGAAAATATTAACATCCATGATATATGATGAATACTTAGATGTTAAAGAATTCATCACAATGTTGCATGAAGTTATACATCAAGCGTAGCACAGCCTGTGTGTGCGGCAGAGGAAAATCGTGATCCATTCATGGAAAGGAAAGAATGGATTACGTTTTTACTCATTTGCAAAGGAAGAATCACAAATTTACACGAACATTTCAAATCAAATTTCTTAATACTGTAGACATTTACACTTCCTTAGTAAACGTAATTTTTTGCCTCTTACAAACATTGCGGGAGTAGAAGGGCGAATAAATCCCTACAGATTGAGTTCTATATCTCTTTAAAAAATTAGTTAGCTTATATAAATATTACGATATTAATTATTATAAATATTACGTAGGAATAAATAATTCCAAAATTATTAACAGAGAGTTCTGTGTGGAGTTCGATTAACCCCATGCAGACTTGTCATTTTAGTAATCTTAAACATAGTATTATCACTTCTAGACAAAGTCGTTTTTAAGTGTAATCTAATCTCTAGAGGTATCTTGATGTAGAATGCATTGCCGCTTGAAAGAATTTAGCATATTTATCTGTGTGGGGTCCCCACTGCAATTGGCTATCAATGGCTATTCCAAGAAACTTCGTATCATTTACTAATTCTGACGTGTTGGTGTCTAACACTAAACTGGTCACACATTTGGAAGCGAGAATTTGATACATTTTGTTTCTCAGAGTTTAACAATAAATTATTAACGGTGAACCAATTTAAGGTTAAACCAGTAGTTCAACTTTCCTAGGAATTTCCCATGTAACGTAGGCTTGATCATCGCCGCTCCCTCTAGAGATAATTAGAATATCGTCTCGCCCCTGATTCGCAAGTACCTAACACAGGTTATAGCTATATCAGACATTCTAGGTACATAGGTTGTACTCACATCTTTCTTGACAACCACGGTATTAATCTGCGGCACTGCAGTTTTGTATGTCACTATTCTAGCGCTTTCCGCCGGCAGTTGGGATTGTGTTTCCACCGGCTGATAGACGCATGGTGACGCACACGGCGGCAGCCCCACTTGTGGCGAATAGGACACAGCTGGCACCTGCGACAGCTGGGTGTATTGTGGTCCTGTCATGGATACTGGGATAAATTCGCCATACTCTATAGGTAAGGTGTTTGAACCTCTTTGGACGTATACCGCTGATGAATAAGCAGGGGCTCCCACAGCACTTTGTATAGCACCGACCAGCATAGCTATGCTCTAAAGAAAAGAAAAGAAAAGATATACACAAAATACGGGTTTAGACTACGGGCCATTCGGTTGTGGAATGCACTCCCTGGCACCATCAGGGACAGTCCTACTCTCAATATATATTTAAAAGTCGCGTGAAGAAGCATTCTTCTCTCTTTCGAATTACAGGTAGTATGCATGTAAGTATTTATTACCACATTTATATATAATAGTAGTAATTAGTATTATATTATAAGTATTTAGTATATAATTATAGTAATTATATATTTTATTTTATTTATTAATATTTATGTAAGTACTCGTTTATTTCGTTATATAGGTCTCCCCCTGCTCAGAAATCAACCTTTCCCACTTTAACCTGGTTTGCTGGAAGAGATCTCTTATTAGAGATAAGCTCGACTTTGTAACACTATTTTTATGTATCTCTTTTTATCATTTGTGTGCAATAAAGAAGTTATTAATTATGAAATAAACTAACTAACTTAAAATTATTACTCTCAAAATTAATAAGTAACTTACTAATAGAATCATCTTTCCGGATGATATGTGGCGGGCGACTGATATTTTCAGAAAGTGTCCTCTCTTATAAAAGCGTCTTTGTTTGACAGGAGCATGTTTAAAATATTCGGTGTGCGGTAATACCGAAACAAACCATCAACGACATTGACTACAACAATAGAGGCGAACAATTAATATGTTAATGTATATCTTGCACTACTGACTGTTTTTCCTGCTTGGTTATTCTGACCGAGACGTTGACAAAAAGTAGGTAATCAGCCGTGACTTTGGTGGATACTGTTAGCCAGACATAAGCATAACTTAGGTAACCAGGACCGGTCTTACAAGTACACAAGTATTTACTCATAGTCACAGTCAACCGAGTGTTTACATTTTGAGATAATTTCTCATTAGACTTGAGCACGTCGTGTTCTAGAGTTGGTTGCCGTTAGGAAGTTCTGCATATTTACAACATTGTTCCCTTTGAATACTTGGCGCATTTGCGCCATGCGCGCATTGGCGCATTCTACTAGACTAGAATGTAGTTCCTTCATTTTGAACACACTAGAGTTTGCAGAAATAACCTTTTTTTTTTCAGGCATTAGCTAATTGAAGATTTTACGGATCGGCAAGGCGCGATATTTGCGTTTGTGCGCCTGGTATTCGTTTTCAGACATTCTGCTATGGCTGTATTGAAAGGCGTTCATACGTTCGATTCAAGACGTCTTCAGTTTTTGGGTCGTATCGTACTGAGTGGTTAAACTTTGAATAAACAATATTGAAAATGGGATAAAATGGAGTTATTATAACTATTGCAAATCAAATTTGTATTGCATTCAATTCAGTTCAATTAAAAGATTGTTATTCATAATATCACAAAAATTGAGACTTAAAGAACGTCATAATATAATCAAGCAAGCATAATAAAACATTAAGTTGCTGCCTAATTATTAGTACATAATATATAGGGTAATGAACTGGTTTGATGCCAGATGTCGGTGTCTAGTAAAATGTCATTAATTTTGTAGTAGGCCTTTTTGCGCACAAAGTGTGTTTTATACATTTTTTGAATCGAGCTTCAGTTAAGTTTTGTATTCCTTGCGGAATTTTATTGTAGAGTTTATTAAATGATTTGATAAGTAAATACTGTCCTCTGTTTGTCTGCATACTTTTGTTTTGTTTTGTTGTGTACTTTTGTTTTGTTTTGTTGTGTACTTTAGTTTTATTTTTCTGTGTACTTTTTTTAATTTTATCTGTGTACTTATGTTTTGTTTGTTCGTGACGGTCACTCGTTATGGTCGAAAGACTGTAAGTGTGACACAGTAACTGTGAATAAATCTTTTAAATCTTTTAAACATCGTAACAGTTGGAGGTCAATATATCTATGAAAGCTTAATGTATGTGAGGAAAAATATCAGTAGCTTTACAACCATTGCCGCCACAATTTGCAAACTAGAAAAAACACTAACTTTTTTACCAATGTTCAGACTCACAAAAGTTAGTAGTTATTTTATGGGACACTGTATATGATTCTGCAATAAATTTCGCAATAAATACAAAACTTTACGAAGCTGGGTTGAAAAAATATATAAAGCACACTTTGTGCACAAAGGCCTACTAAAAAATTTATGACTTTTTACAAGACACCGACATCTGGCATTAAACCAGTTCATTGCACCCTATATATAATGTACTCATAATAAGGCACCTATTTGATGTTTTATTATGCTTGCTTGATTATGTTATGACGTTCATTAAGTCTCAATGAACTGAACCGAACAAAGAAATATTTCGTCGTTTATGACTAATTGAGGTATGTATTGTAAAACTGTAATTTTCACTCAGTTTTCGGTCGATTTGAGTCAGTTTAGTGAATAAAGGGACTATATGGATCACCCAGAACAGCACAGTGCCCCATCTTCCGTCATCTCAGTGACAGGTTTGTACCGCCCATTGTCAATTAAGTTGTGTAACACGTTTTCCGATATTGGTCTCTGTAGTGCGTGCGCTGTTTGCATTCTATTTTTAAAGTCACTATAGCATATTTTCATACGTTAGTACTTTTAATCCATAGATTACCTCATAGATGAGAAAATTGAGCCTGAATTAAACTTACTCTGTGCGTCCTACATAGTATAAGTAATAATATCGGGGTAGTTATATAATAAGACCGTGATGACCTGTCATGGGTGATTGATTTAAGTTAATATGACATCTTACAATCCTGTCCTGTATTAAAGAAAAGGTTCAAACCTGCGTCGTTTTTAAGATTCCGTACCTTAAAAATTAAAAACGGAACCGTTACGCCGGCTACTCACTATGGAATATACGATATATATTACATCTATTTATATTTAACGTATTGATATAAAACAAAGAATTTCTTGAGATGTTATATAAAGGGTGTAACAGAACGGTGTAGTCATATTTTAGAGGATTGATATGGGCATCATTCTGTATAACTTTCACTTTCAAAAACTCAAAACTCAAAAAATTTATTGCAAGTAGGCAAAATAAGGCACTTTTACAAGTCAAACATTTACTTAAGTCTTACATGAAAAAAATAAATCAAATATGATAAACTAAACTAATGAGTAAATAACTGATTAAGGTGTGAGTTTGAAAAAGGAAAATTCCCCTTCAAGTGGTGATTCATGGCTGAATCTCGCACAGGAAAAAGAAACTCCATTAACTCTACCAGTGCTTAGGAAATACGCCCTTCAGAGAAGATAGCACCAAGAAACACTACGGCGATGTCATTTTTTTAATTTTTGTCATATATTTTTTTATTACACGATATGTACGATATAAAAAGTATCTAATCTAATGACAATATTATAACATCGTATCCATAAGTGCCAATAAGATGTCTCAAAATAACAATCTAACAAAATAAATTAATATGAACAAAGATAAGCTGTAATGAACATAACTTAAGAGAATCCAGACTGGACCAGTCCCCCCAAGCAGCACCCGTTCACGAGTATGACTTGTGCACCAGCCATCACCCCCCTCGCCATATTTGAGGGAGGGGAGCAACCCGCTACACAGAGCCGCCGCAAGAAAAGACATTTTAGTGAGCATTTGAAATCGATTTGATCAGAGCATCTTCATTTTCACTTCTCCATACAAAAGGCTGATCTCTCGGCCTAAACTGGATGGAGAAGTGAAATTTAAAGTTGCTCTAATCAAACCGGTTGTCGTGTAAAGATATTAACCTAACCAGAACCTAACAGAAAACAACCAGGATAAAATTTAGAAATGACAGTTTATTAGGGCTATATACAATGACTTTAGAAAAATGATAGGAAAATGAGGGTGGATGAAATGATACAGGTTTTATAAAAATACAGATGTCTAGATAAAAAAAGGAAGCGGAGGACACGGAGAGTAGGAGGCCGATGAAGCAGTAGACGTCTGGTGAACCGGTCAGTGGAGGCACTGGGGGGCGATGTAGGAGTTGCAGTTGGAGAATGTGGCCGGCGGCCTATCGGTCATCAGACCCCGACGGGCAGCAGGAGTAGGGGCCCTGGTAGCGAAACGCCGGCCAGGGTAGAGGCCTGCAGCGTGTCGGCCTGAAGTCACTGATGAGCAGGTGTAGCCGAGAACGGGCAGGTGAAGTGGAGACTCAACGAAGCGCTGACCAGGGTGCAGGTGTAGCCGAGAACGGGCAGGTGAAGTGGAGACTCAACGAAGCGCTGACCAGGGTAGAGGCTCGCCAAGTCAGGAGGCGTTGCAGTAGCGGCTCGCAGGATCCCGGGGCAGTGCGACCCCGGGATAAGGCCTTTAGGTGATGCTTCTCGCTTGAGAGCTGAAGTGAGACTCTAGAATTCTTCTTCATAATCTTCTCACGCACCCTTTCTGGGGCGTGGGGAGTCGGGGTCAGGTCGACGGACCTCTTCCCGAAGAATCGCCTCTGTCCACTCCCGTGGACAGGTCATCGGATGGCCCCTGCGAGCGGTGGTCTTGATGTGGCGCTGGTATGCAGTGGGTGATCGCCGGCTAGGCAACCAGGTCGCGTGGCAGGCGGCGGCGGTCGGGCGGGCGCGCGTGGTGCGGCGCCAGTTCGGCGATATGCGGAAGATGTGAAGCATCCGCACGCGCGAACATGCCCTTCGCCAGCCTCTGGACAAACTGGTCCACGGTTTCCCATCTTAGGTCCCTCTGGATTGTCTCGTTCCTCACGTAGCGGGGGGCGCCGACGATGGTACGCAGAGAGAGGTTCTCTTGGGCTCGGAGTCTCCGTTTGTTCGTCTCCGAGCACAGGGCGTACCATGCCGGAGCCGCGTAGGTGAGGCGGGATCTCACGTAGGTCTTGTAGATCCCGAGCTTCGCCCTCAGAGGGAGGCTGGAGTCAAAAAGTGGACTCAGCTTGGCGCGTGCCACCTTGACCTGGCTGACGACGTTGTCAACGTGCTGCTTCATGGTGAGCCGGCGATCAATAGTCACTCCCAGGTACTTCACCTGCGAAGACCACTCGATGTGCTGTCCCTGGAGCTGGAGCGATGGTGGAAGGAGACTCTGGCCTGTGATGAGCGCCTGCGTTTTCCCAACATTGACGGACAGTCGCCACTTGGCGAGCCAGTCGGGCAAGATGTCCAGGGTGCGCTGCAGTTTGATGGCAGCGTGCGGAGCCTGGAACGACGACGCGTAGTAGGCTGCGTCGTCTGCGAAGAGTGCCAGCTGGGCACCCGGCCCGACGGGGATGTCGTCCGTGTATCGGGCGTTGCAGGCGGGAGACAGGCAGGAGCCTTGGGGGACGCCGGCTGCGACGGGATGTTCCTCGGAGACAGCGTCTTCCACCATCACTCGGAAGCGGCGATTCTTCAGAAAAGAGGCGATTGTCTTGACCGTTCTTCTTGGGGCAGGGGACGTCGACAGCTTGTACAGCAACCCCTCGTGCCATACTCTGTCGAACGCCTTCTCCATATCCAGAAGTACTACGACAGTGTATTCTTTTTTGTTCAAACAAACCGTCATGTCATTCAGTACTCTGGGGAGCTGAAGCGTCGTGGAATGCTCGGGCCTGAAGCCGAACTGTTCCGGGCGCGGCTGGATGTGGGGCAGTAACTTCGCTAACAGGAGCTTCTCAAACACCTTTGAGATGGTGCTCAGTAGGGTGATCGGCCGATAGCTCTCAGGCAGCTTGGTGTCCTTGCCCGGCTTGGGCAACATGATAACCAAGCCCTCCTTCCATTGGGTTGGAAAGTGACCCGTGCGCAAGATACCGTTAAACAGGCGCGCAACGGCCGCCACAGTGCGTGGCGGCAAATGTAACAGCGCCGTGTTGGGTATTCGGTCTGCGCCCGGGGCTTTCCTGGGCTTGGTACGTCGGAATGCACGCACAATCTGGCCGGGCGTGACGACGATGGGGTCCTCTTCGGGAGCTATCGGCGTGGCGAAGTACTCTCGCAGGTGTCTCTTGACTGTTGCGACGTGCTCCACATCATCCGTTGGGTTCGGCTTGAATTGCTTCTCGAGGCATTCGGCGAAGATCTCCGCACGGTCTTGGGCTCGGAATCTTGGTAGGCCATCGCTGCCCAGGATTGGTCGAAAAGGAGCAGGAGTGGTTGACAAAGCCCGGCACAGGCGATGCACGGAGGGGACGTGGTCGCCTATGGACTCGACGTGGCGTTCCCAAGATTCTTCTGCGTGGAAATCAAGTTGGCGCTTCAGCTCTGCCGCCATGGCGTTGAGCCTGGTCTTCATCGTGGGGCAGCGGGTTTGCTGCCACTGCTTCCGGAGAGCGCGCTTATCGCAGATGAGTGCGCGTAGCTCAGCAGGAAGAGGATTGGGCTTCCCCCCGCGAGCTACGGTGTGCGATGATAGGTCGAGCGCGTCTCGGATCTGGGTAGTTAGCAGCGATGCCAGGCGGTCAACGTCTTCCGGCTGGTTGACGAGGCAACTGGTGGAGGGTTGGTCTAGGACGGCGGTGAAGGCGCCCCACTGGTAGCGGCGACGTGATGCTGGCGGAGATACCCGGATGGGCAGATCCGTCAGGACGAGAAGAACAGGCCTGTGGTCCGAAGGGAGGTCAGGGAGAACCTCCTTGCTCAGCGGTGTCCGGAGACCTCTGACGACCACGACGTCGATGATGTCCCATCCGGCCCGCGTGTCGAAGTGGGTGGGCTCGTCGGGACCGATGACGTCGTAGTTGTGGCTCACGGAGTCGGCATGGATGGTGCGTCCAGCTGGGCACACCCTGGTGGAGTTCCAGGCGGTGTGCTTGGCGTTGAGGTCGCCGGCGACAAGTGTCGGGTGCGGCGACTGTAGCAGCCCCCGTAGCTCGGCGGTGCGGATTGGTGTACTGGGGGGCTTGTAGGCGGCGTAGAGTCGCAGCACCTCGCCGGCGACCTGGAGGTCGACGCCCAAAGCATACAGGGATGAATACTCCTGGGCGTCGACGAGCTGGTGGACGATCTTCCTGCCGACGATGACTGCCAAGCCTCGAAAGGTTCAGCCGCTGGAGGTCTTCTCGTCCTTGCGGTAGACGAAGTAGCCGGGCAGCGACAGCTTGTCGCTTCCGGCTAGGTGTGTCTCGCTGATGAGCATCACGTCGACGCGGTAGTCCCTCAGGAACACGTGGAGCAGCCGCTTCTTCCCTGTCAGCGACTGCGCGTTCCAGTGGATGACCCTGAGCGGCTCATGCATCGCGGAGCAGAGCGGTGAGTCTGCCCAGGGCAGTGGGGTCGCTGAGGAGGGCGAGCAGGGCTGTGAGGTGCCCCAAGTCCTGCTGCCCTATCGCCGCAGCCGGAGTGGCGGCGCCAGCGGCGGCCGCAGTCTCGCTGGCGGCGAGAGTAGCCGCCGCGGCGTCGGCGGCAGGTGGAGCCGTCGCCTTCTTCTTCTTCTTCCCCCCCCGCTTCGTCTTCTGCCTGGGGGCTCCGTCGTTCGCCTGCGCCATAAGCGAGGCGGGCGCCGTTGGTTTCTGCAGATCGGGACGAGGCAGAGGGGGAGGCTGCACCTTCTTGGGCCCGGGCGCGTTGGTGAGCGCCACAGTGCCGGCCTTCTTGTTTCGCGCCTCCTGGCGGAACACGGGGCACGTCGCATTATTTGCCGTGTGCGGGCCACCGCAGTTGGCGCACGTCGGCGGCTGGTCTTTCGGGCGGGGGCATTCCCGCGCCGAGTGGGGACCGCCGCAACGTACGCACGCTAGGGGGCGGTGGCACATATGCGACGAGTGCCGGAATTGCTGGCACCTGTGGCACTGGGCCGGGCCCTGCTTCGAGCGCCAGGCCTCGATCTTCACCCCCGGCATGTACAAGAGCTCCGTGATCTCGTACACAGCACCGGGGGCACGGTCTGGATCCTTCTTCAGGCTGGCGAAGAAGATGCAGCGGGGTCTTCCTTTGCGCGCCCGGATCTGCTTACAGTACTCGGCCTCCACACCGAGTTCTGCAAGCGCCGCGACTATCTCCTCCGGCGCGGTGTTAGAAGGCAGCCCGCGGATCGCCACCTTCTGGGTCTTGTCGGCCGGCAACGAGTATGAGAACCACCTCACACCGTGGTCCTTCTCCAGCCTGCACAGGTAACGTTGCACAAGCCGGTACTCGTCTTCGGCCGTTGGGGTAAAGCGCACACCCTTTTGGTAGGCGCGCGCGCTGGGAGCCCGGCCGAGCTCGCTGGCTATCGTCACGGTATCGGGACTGGACCAGTCCCCCCAAGCAGCACCCGTTCACGAGTATTACTTGTGCACCAGCCATCACCCCCCTCGCCATATTTGAGGGAGGGGAGCAACCCGCTACACAGAGCCGCCGCAAGAAAAGACATTTTAGTTGGCAATTTAAAACGATTTGATCAGAGCATCTTCGTTTTCACTTCTCCATACAAAAGGCTGATCTCTCGGCCTAAACTGGATGGAGAAGTGAAATTTAAAGTTGCTCTAATCAAACCGGTTGTCGTGTAAAGATATTAACCTAACCAGAACCTAACAGAAAACAACCAGGATAAAATTTAGAAATGACAGTTTATTAGGGCTATATACAATGACTTTAGAAAAATTATAGGAAAATGAGGGTGGATAAAATGAGACAGGTTTTATAAAAATACAGATGTCTAGATAAAAAAAGGAAGCGGAGGACACGGAGAGTAGGAGGCCGATGAAGCAGTAGACGTCTGGTGAACCGGTCAGTGGAGGCACTGGGGGGCGATGTAGGAGTTGCAGTTGGAGAGTGTGGCCGGCGGCCTATCGGTCATCAGACCCCGACGGGCAGCAGGAGTAGGGGCCCTGGTAGCGAAACGCCGGCCAGGGTAGAGGCCCGCAGCGTGTCGGCCTGAAGTCACTGATGAGCAGGTGTAGCCGAGAACGGGCAGGTGAAGTGGAGACTCAACGAAGCGCTGACCAGGGTGCAGGTGTAGCCGAGAACGGGCAGGTGAAGTGGAGACTCAACGAAGCGCTGACCAGGGTAGAGGCTCGCCAAGTCAGGAGGCGTTGCAGTAGCGGCTCGCAGGATCCCGGGGCAGTGCGACCCCGGAATAAGGCCTTTAGGTGATGCTTCTCGCTTGAGAGCTGAAGTGAGACTCTAGAATTTCAGAAATGTTCCGCTCTTATACCCTTTTTGGAGAGTTCTAAAAATTATTTAAATTAAAAGCAATTTTTGTGAGTGGCCAAGAGAGAAAAAGTATTTTTGTAAAAGTATTGAAGCAAACATATCAGACCGCTTACGAGTTTGAATGGACATTGCCATGACAACCAGATAAACAACAACATAATAAATGTCAGATTTTGGTTTCAGGCTCGTAATAGAAAAATCAACTAGTTCACATAGCCAAAATTACATAACAGCGAAAGATAAAAGGGTAGCGCACCAGCGCGCACGAAGCCCGAGATTGCAGAGTTTCGGAGAAAGCCAAATACAAGGTCACCAAAGGTAAACCCCTTCGCTATCGATTTAGAAGTGCTGATAGTGTGGAAATACAAAGCGAAAATGATTTGTTAATGTGTTCTTATGGTTTAAAACGTTACAGGGTCCTATGAAAATAAAGGTGAAAAAATATACAGCTATACAGCTCAGCAAGTATCCAGCTGAAGAAACTGGAAAATGGCATGTAAGTAACAAAACACTACACGGTTTCAAATTGAAATTTGTTCAGAATTATGTCCTAACAACCCCCTAAGATATGAGTTACCCTTTCTGTTAGGCCCTGTATGTTATATTCCATAGTGAGTAGCCGGCTTTATAATATTATGCTGTGTAAAAGTATTCGACATGCATATACGTGAACTAAGGATTTCGTGTTACCTAAACAAATAATTTCACCCTTCGATCAATTTCTAAATGTTGGTTATTCCCCCCTCTCGCCAAATAAAACAATAAATACGTAATCTAGGTTGTTACACGAACAATATTGAGAAATGTACTACTAATTGTAGGTTTAAATATGAGGGGCACAATTAAGCAACAACCAGTTCGAAACCCGTTAAGGGCAAATATTTGTCTGATGAGCATGAATATTTGTTTCTTAGTCTTGGATGTTTCTAGGTTGTTCTAGGATGACACAAGCCTTATTGAGCTTACTATGGGCCTAGTTCGATATGTTTAAGATTATCCTCTAATATTTATTATTATTAATTATTATTTTGGGCGGTGGTAAGTGGTAGGCTTCCATCCAACCCTTCATGCGCGAGCTCGACTCGCACCTGGCCGTTTTTTCTACAAGTGACAAACTTTTGCTACAGCTTGCCTGAAGAAAAGGGCAGCTTGTATGATAGTTATTACAGGTGAGTGGTCATGGTTTTGAAAAAGGATCTGCTGTAAAGTTTTTTAAACATTTACATTCAGGCGCATACTTTGCTCCCAACCCCACACTAGGTTAACCTGTGTCGCGGGAACCAGAAACAGGGACGTCACACATATATAAACATCCAAGACCTGGAGATTTTTTTTCTGTAGCCGGGGATCGAACCCGGGACCTCTCGCATGGTAGGCAGACCCACAACCCCAGCGCCACAGAGATCGTCAAGTGGCTATATACCTATAGGTCGGGTTGCGATGAAGTTTCGACCCGGGGTAGATTTTTGCCTTATAATAATAATAATAATAATATTAGAGGACAATCTTACACAACTAGAACTAGGCCTATAATAAGCTCTACAAGGCTTGTGTTATGACTAGACGACGATATCCAACTAATATTATTAATGTGAAAGTAGCGATATTAAGATATTTGAATGTTTGGATGTTTGTGTGTTTGTGCCTCAATCACGCTAAAACGGTTGAACTGATTTGAATGAAATTTAGCACAGAGATAGATTATGAGCTAGATTAACATAAATGATACTTTTTATCCGACTGCACCAGAAGGAGGGTAACATTATCCCGGTAAATGATCATTCCTAGGAACACGTAGACGAAGTTGCGGGCATAAGCTACTATTTAATAAATATAAATACTTATGTAAATAAATAGAACACATCCAAGACTAACAATAAAAAAAAAAAAACCGCCCAAATATATAATTGAAAAAATCAATCAGTTCTGTGATTGTAGAACAAACGTTCATGCAATCACAGAAATATTTGCCCTTACCGGGATTCAAACCCAGGACCGTCATGAAGGATTCCGTTGTAGCAACATTTTTTCACTTAGGAAGGGTCTGTCTCTGTAACGATTTACTTCAATGAAAAATGATTTCAGGAACCTTAACGTAATTTTTAAAGACCTACCTAGAAACATTGATGAAAAAAATATTTTTTGGTTTCAATTCCATTTAATTATTTTAATTTTTGTATAAAAATCATCTCTACACACCAAGTTTCATTTGTGTATTCTTAATAGTTTCTGCATAAAGTTGCTGTGACTTACGGACGGACGGACGGACGGACAGACAGACTTTGTCGAAACTATAAGGGTTCCTTGTTTCTCTACGGCACCCTTAAAACCCAGGTCTTCAGCAGCGTGCACAGAGATTTGGTACTGGGCAAGCAGCCTTAAGAAATGCATGAAAAAACTATTTACCGATTACAAAATAGGCTTCTCGCGGCTTCACAAAAAATTTGGATCTTCGTGACGAATTTCAGCCACCTCAGATATCCAGTAAGTGATTGAACAACAAAACAAGTCAGTTAAGGGATATCCGAAGCGGCCTCTTTTGAGGCCTAGTTTTCTTTTCGCATTCGAATGTAAGTTCGCACAACATAAACATGAATAAATAAAAAACACACTCACAGCACAGATACACGCACGCATTCAACCTTCCAAACTATTTATTACTTTACCCTATTCTATTTGTAAATCAAATCTACCCTTCGGTCTTTTTTGAGGTATTCGGTCAGCACGTTCTTGTAAAAGCCGGACCCGCCTAACTTTTGACAAAAGTTCTTTCTCCACAGACAACATAGACAATTCGGTGAGTCTTTGTTGTCCAAGGGTATTTCGGAGATAGGTCAAAAGGCGTTTTAGGCATGAAAATGCCCTTTCCGTCGAAGCGCTACTGGCGGGCATCGTGACGATTAGTTTAGGACTTCTGGAAATACATCCACTAAATTCTTTGAATATAAGTATTCAATTAACAAAACTGTGCTGGTAGTGGACGTAAATTCCGCTGATTTATATATGCAACGCAGTTCATTCCTAAGCCTGTCTCCATTAAAATTATAGCAACTACATATATTCGACCAGTAAGTCATTTACTAGACTATCAGAAAACTATTTAACATAGTATAGTTTTCCGGGGCCAGTAGCTCGAAGAAGTTATTTTTTTTAAATGTTGGTATCGCGTACGCGATTCTGTTAAAACATTATCTAATATTTCAACAAATATGCGTTTAAAATGAGTTTTCATGTCAACGACAATGTTACGTCGTTTTGTTGGCTGTCCGCACATGCTGTCTACCTTTTCATACAAATCATCGAATTTTTCTCTGTATTGTGTGACAAAATCTTCAAATTGTGTGATTTTTTTCATAAAGAATATCTGTCTCCTCAAATATTTCATGAAATATCTGTTAAAACAGATTAAATTAAAAATCTTTGAGACTATTCAAAAAGGAATCGGCTTGTGACAAAGTTTCGCCATCCCAAGAGTCAGGATAGTCATTCATTGATTCGAAAAACTCTATAAGTGCAGACCGGTCGTTAAATATTACATTTACCGTTCGAGAGTGGTAGTTCCACCGAGTTTCAGCCACGCTTGGCAGTTTTCGCGCTTTTACTATATTATTGTAATAAGCCTGTCGTTTTGTATTATTATGGAAGAAAGTTGCAAGTGTACGAACAACGTTGAAGAAATGTTTCGTCTCACCAATGCGCTCAAATGTTTTGGAAAGAACTAGATTCAAAACATGCGCGGAACACCACACAAACAGTGTGAGGGCATGTTTGTCTAACTGTTGCCTGTACGCCATTTTTATCGGAAGATAACACCGCCGCACCATCGTAAGTCTGGGCGATCAATTTCGATGTACATTCATATTCCGCAAGGGTCGCTAAAACAAAAGAGATGAGTGTTTTAGCGGTGCGGTCAAGGCTCACAACAATGTACTTAATAAACCGATCTACAACTTGCGAATCAGAGAAATAGCGCAATATTAATACCAACTGTTCGCGACCGCTGATATCTGGCGTTTCGTCAATCATTACGGCGACGAAATTCGCGTCCTTTATTTCTCTCTTCATCTCGCTGGTCATCAAGGATGCCAAATAAGAAACTAAGTCAAATGACTTAGTTTCTTAATTTTGAACCCTATTGGACAGCCCCGTAAATGAATTGGTGGCCGTTTGCAAATGTTGTTCTAAGACGCCGTCATATTTTGACAACAATTCGACCATTTCTAAGAAATTACCTTTGTTCTGTGACGACGACGACTCGTCATGACCCCGAAAAGGTAATTCTTGCTTGGCTAAAAAACATACTATGTCAATTAGACGTTGAAATATGTTCCTATTTCTGTCAACTTTTGCGTTATGTCTATCGATATCTATTCTAAGCTGATTGTTTAATTGCCTTTCAATCCTAGAATTACAGAATGTATGAAGTTTTAAAGATGACGCTAGGTGTTTTTCCGATGACTCATGTTTTTTTGCGGCATTGGCAAGATTATTTAAATCTATGTAACCGGTGTCACTCCAAGCGTTCAGATTTGTTTCAAATAAGACACATTGAAAATAAAATAACCTATTGCTGTGAGCACAGCCGGCTAGGCAACTACATTTATCGTAGGAACTACAATGATACTGTCTAGTATTATTCCCTTTCTTTTGTGATATTTTTATAGCCGGAGTACACCGCCCTTTTGCAATTATCCTTTCTTTCAACGCAAAGGAAAAGTTATGAAAATTTTTACCTTATCTAAACACACATCCTCTTTACACATCGCACAGGTATACACATCCATCCTAAACTCAGTTTTCCACTCACCTCACTCACCAAAACAACACACAACTACACAAAAGAATAAACAAGATTATCAATTCACAACTCTGCATCCGACGCGAAACGAAAACTTTCAGTAATGGCGGACAATCAATCAGCTACTTTACAATAGGAAAACCGAAAACCACCCGGAAACGATGCGCTAATAACCAATCAAATTGAAATGAACGTTTGCTCCGAGTACTATTTGTGGTGGTCGTATGTCTTCGTAAATAATTCGGATGTTTCGCTCGGTGCAACCAATTGTTTGATTTGATTTAAATTGTGTGACTCGGTGGGACAATTATTAGTGAGTATGTCAAATAGCGCATGTTCACTGCGCGGCATGCATTGTTTCATTTAATAGTCCCTATAGTAAATACGCATTGGATTCGACACGTCATCTTGTTCTCAAGGCAGGCGAGCTTTTATCTGGTATTATGCCCCATAAGAGGCTGGAATCGAATTTTTCGTGGTACAGGCCTCGCTCAATACGATTTGGAAATATTTTAAAGGCTTGAGATACATGTGCCTTTGGGGTCAACGTACTTACGTACGATCGCCTGCGGGACTCAGTGGAACCTCGTCGCGGAGCGCGGGAACTGCGGAGCGCGGCTTAGGGCTTTTTGAATTCGCACGGTCGGGTTTTGTTGTTTTTTTTTGTGTGTGAATCAATAGTTTTATAAGGTGGAAATTTGGCTAGGGCAAGCAGTGCCTCCAAGCCTCTATAATATGTTCACCTCTGCAGGTCTTGGATGTTTATACTCGTATGTATGTTTGTGATGAAGCTGTTTCTGGTTCCCACAAAGGGTATCCTTGTGTGGGGTCAGAAGCAATGAATTTGCCTGTATGTAAATGTTATGTTATGTTCACTGGCTAAACGTGGGCAAAATTGTGTCTCTGCCACCCCTATGCCATACTATGTTGCTTTGTCAGTTCTACCACAATTTTGAACCTACCGATTAATTGTGGTTAGATTGTAGCGTTCGCTTTTTAACCTATACTTATTTTTTCCAAATTAGTCAGAATCTTCAATAAAAAAGCAATGAAACACTGTCGTTGTGACTGATAAACACTGACAGTGATCTGAAATATACTGTACATGTACTGTTAGAACGTTCTTCTAGGAAGATCGTTAAGCTCAGGGAAATGAAACAATATTAGGTTTTTCCAACAAGTTTTATTTTCGCCGCAGTCTTATTAATACAAAACGAAGTCATCGACTAAGTAAGGACTATCAGTAAATAAAGAGTTAAGGTATAATATCACATGGTAGGCTGGGCCGGGCTGGCCGGTGATGGTGCTTAGTGGTACTCGTGGTGGATCTGAGGGGCGGTGTTGTGTACCACTGCGTTGAAACTGCAAGAAAAAATAATAACACAAATAAACAAACAAAATATACTTCAATTCACGTAATGTAGCCCGCCTTTACAGATCATTTTTATCGACTTTAATAAGGACGTGATTCTCAATTCGACTACTTTTTGTATCTTTGTTACGCGATTATTTAGTTAGCTATTTTGAATATTATTATTTTGATTAGTTGGCCATACTTCAGAGGTGGGCCCGTATAAATTTTATCAAAATTGATTTAGCGCTTTTTGAAAAAATCGATAAACAGAAAAATATTTTGGTTTGTGGTTCCCTTCAAAAAAAAAATTGATAAGGAATCTTCATCTATGTATATAGACGACATTCGCATTCCGACTAGGGAGGACGAAATAGGGCTTGAACTTAAATCAGTTTTTTTAAGTTTTTAATTTACCGGTCTGTAATATATTGTTTTTTGTGCAATACACTATTGAGCATATTAAAGTATATATATAACGATGGCATACTTGTACGCTTTATAGGAAACATAAGAAACAAAGTTATGAAACAAGATAATGTGTTGTATTGACAACACAGATCTGCTACTCGAATTTAATTTGTTACATTGAAAAGTCAGCTCTTCTCATGCAGCTATTCTCTACATATTAAACTCAGTAACTTATAATTGTAGTACAATTATAATAGCCTTCTAAATTATCTCAGTGTAATTAGAATTGCGTCAAATTCTAAATGAGTGTAAACAAAAGCCTCACTCCAATCTCTGACACAAAGAACAATATCGCTTGTTCGTTCCCACCACTTACCCATTATGATCGTCAGCGGTGTAGGTGACCTTGCGGAAAGAACCATCGGGCTGCAGCAGCGAATACTCGCCCTTCACAACGTCGCCGTCGCGGACCTCGTGCTGGGTCTTGTGGTCCCCAGTATGGGGGTCGGACACTGAGTAGGAGTAGTCGTATTTGGGGTGTGCCTGGGAACCGAATGGAGTTTAGATCAATTGGAGTTGAAAAAAGAATGAGGGTATGGTCTTCTGTTTACGTTGCAGGTCAGGCAGGCAGGAGCTTACTATATATATTTACTGGTGCTTTCTCCATCACGTCGTACACAGCCCATTGACGTGTTGACGCTGAAGTCAAAGGTCAAGTACAGCGTAAAACGTAACGGAACGTCACGGATCGTCATGTCCTACACGGTAGAGCTCAAGATAGAGAAAGCAGCGATTTGCGGTGTGGTGACAGTCAACGCAGTTGTCAAGTTCCTACAACACCAAAACTAGTGGTTTCAGATCTTTGTGTTGTTTCAGGCTATATATGATTTTTATAGACCGGATATTTCCGCGGATGAAATTTGTCTTGAGCTTTGTTTGTTATTTCAGAATTTAGGCACACACTGACTATCTCATCACATTAAGTGTGGTTACAATATGACCATTCTTATTCGCTGGTAATTCACCGATGGCCGCGTTGTTTCCCTATGTGGTACCCAGTGAAGTAAAGTTTTGGAACAAAGAGCCGAGCTGAGAACGCAACTAAAACAAAAAGTGTCCACTCCTACAATAAGCACGTTAAACCATTTGAAATCTATAACAGCCAGTCGTGAGCTGCTTAACGCAACACGCGGTATTCAGGTCGCCAACAAATCCACATCTGCCATTAAACCGAGCGTGAGAGCACGCGCCACTTTATGCAAACAACGGTCCGTTTTCCTGCGCACAAGTGTACTAGTGCCGTGACAGTGATTACGTCCCGGGTCCGCGTGATTTGTAGGCGCGAATGTCGCAAGCCTCCTGGGAATAGCGCGATACGGGGCCCTGCAGTCACGAATCACGACCGGGATCCAAACTGCGCCAAACCTTACGTCACACCGTCATCGGGCTGTATCAAATCATGGCCCGCGGCTAGATTAATGTCTGGCAGTCCCATAAAGGCTGCTAGCGACATTGTGAATTATTTTCTGAGTTACTGCGCGGCGATGCCCATTACTATGTTGGAGTAACATCGGAATATATTGAGTAACCTGGTGTATTGTGTCTTGCTTTGTCGTGGACAAAACTGAAGCAGTTTTTCAGATTCAGTCTCTAATTGAACCACACAATTGTTTCATGTGATGACCTTACTTAGTTATCGGACCCACTGTTGATGAGGCTACTACTTACGTTTACTTACTTACTTGTCGTTAACGCATAACAAGGGCTGTCGTTGTTTGCACCTACAACAGCTACCGAGATAATAATATTTATCTGCCTCCTACATAAAAATAGCTCATTCGTCGTGCCATACGCTTACTTTGAATTATTTTCTAGTTCTTACTTGCAATGATATTTATTAGGGCGACTAGTAAGTTAAAATAGCAATCAATAACTTATTCCGATACGTTGTTAAGACCCTCGTGGTTTCTATGTAAAAGCGACTGCTAATTTGCATGGTTACGATGACGGAAATGGAATAATTTGCAGGCGTTTAGTTTGCTGACCCATATTATATTGGCAACTTGTGACGTAAGAGTAGGCAGGTGGCCCAGCGGCGGGAGACTATGAGATAGCCATCAAATCCAGGAAACGTTTGATATTGTTGAATCAACTTCTCCAATACTGTCCGTTTATGCAAGCTATCAATTAGCTAGTTACGATGCGTTACGCCACAACACGAATAACATAGGCCCAGGGAAACAAAGGTACCTTTTGTTACACCATTCGCTGGTGAAATAATGTGTGTTTATTTATTAGATATTAAAGTTATTAGCGGGTAGTGCAATTTCACATGATTACACTTACTGTTGTTACTTAGTGTTTGTTTTTTGAGAGTTTCGTGTGTAATGGTTATCACGATTATATCTTGAACAGTAGCGTGTTGTAATTGTAATGAGCGTCGGTATGTGACTGTTGTGCTCTGACGGCGACGCATTCCAGTTGCGTTTTACCTTCAATGTCCATTAGTGCAAGGTTAATCTTGGCCCTAATTTTACGTTTGTTGCGAAGTATCTTATCATCGGTGTTGCGCTAGTTTTATATGCCAGTCTTATCTACGATTATGGTTAAGCTATTTTATATTTATCCGATTTTAGCTAAGTAAGGATCTTTAGTTATTCTGAGTGTGAACTGGAGAGTGCGCTAAACGACCGACCATATTATTTGTTCAATTTCGTACACGAATTTGTTCGCTGAATTGGCCTATATTCCCCAGATTTTATGTAGCATGGCTATAACCACCTTTTATTATTACAGAACTGCTCTCATCAGAATACCGTATTATGCAATTGGTTGAGGCAAATCTAACCAAGGAATAAAACACATGAGTTACCGACCTCAGAATCAATGCGAGGCATTTCAATATGGGAATTACAAATCAAGGTATTAAAAATACTAATCATCCGAATAAAATACTGACTCTCCGAAAGGTCGCTTAAAGGGTTTTCAGAAAGTTTACATTTAAGACGGAAATTTAGTATGACAGATTTTTTGTTCGCTCGTTTCAAAACTCAACAACAATAACAACAAAGCATCACGCCTTTTCCCATACGGGGTGGCGGAGACACAATTCATGACAGGGGGTTAGCCCATCGCTGAAACTATGGAGTTACGAAAGTTTCGTCACGATGTTTTCCATCTGTGTTCCTGCATAGTTAAATATGTATGTATTCTCACATGGTAGTCAACATGGTGGTCCTCGTGTCCGTAGTGCGCGAGCTGCGCAGGCGCGTGTGCGACGGGCGCGTACGCGAGCTGCTCGTATCCCTCGTAATGACCCAGCGAGATGGCGGACGCCAGCGCGACGGCTGATAGGACTACTACCACCTGGAGGGGAAACAGGAATTATTAAGTATATAGTATCGTGGCAAAGGAGGAAAAAAACTCAGGTCTTAGATTTAGATTAACATGTTTCTGACGTGGCCGTTTCTGGTTCCCACGATCCCAATGTAGAGCCAGAAGCAAATTATGTGCCTGTATGAAAATATAATATTTTTATTACTATAATTTATATAACTGTTGACAGACTAATTCATTTATGGGGTGGCTGGGCATAGAAGCGTAGCATAGCGCAAGACCGTAAAAACAGCCTAAAGAGGAAGCCGCTGTGGGTGTGACAAGCTGGATAGTTAGGTTTCTTAATAAATGGAGTTGAATATCTTTTGAGGTTGATTTAGCCAGTCTTTCATTATATTTTAGTCAGATACTTTCTCGAGAATCTGGACATAACCATTTTTCTGCAGTCATTTGAATGGAAAACTACTACTACCCACGGGACTCCTGCAGGGCGGTGATGGAGTAGTATTTTCTGCAGGTAAGAGCAACTATATACCCCAAAGAAAAAAATAAGCTATAATTCGCAAATAATTGTATTTAATTCGCATTAAGTTTCCGGTATTTGCCATTATGGCACAATGTCATATTACACTTGAAATGACTGATTACGCTCAGAGTGCTACTTCAGACAATCAGGGGCTTTATGACGGTTTTAACTTAAAGCAAACAATGTGTATTGTGATTCTAGAACACAGGTATTCATTTTATCTAAGTTTTATTTCTGGAAAAGACTAACTCCAAGCATAAAAATAGGTTTATAAATATAAATGAACATGCTTTGGCCAAAATATAGAACTGCTAAATTGCACCAGTTAATTATACAGAAATTTTCCCTTTGGGTAGTTTTATCGGTATCTCTTTTGGGGACATATTAACATAAATCCCGACTTTTCAGCCTCATAGGAGACGAGAGTCTTCCAACGAGTTCTTCCAGATACTGAAACGGGAGGATCGATTGCGATTCAATCCTCGGGGCTAATCGAGCGAATAATCCATCGGCACTTAAACACTTACTTTGGCGATCATTTTGTTAGTTTACTGACTTCGTCTGAACGTCCACACACAACTGATTCCAGTGAAGTTGAGCCCCGACTTTTATATGACTAACTGCGAGATGCGGCGCGCGCGCAGCCCAACGCAAGAACACGGTAGTTTGATAATGATATAGCAATTACGTAAAATTATGAATTGTGTTCGTGTGCGTGTGGTTCAAGGATCGTAGAAATTGGGGGCAACATTTTCCAAAATAATGATTTATGAAGATTTTGGGTATATCACAATTGTAAATGCCTAAATGCCTGTATTTTTAGATTGGAAAGTAAAATTTGCTTCAAGAGTGACATTGTCAATGTTCAGTGCAAGAATTATTAACAACCAATTTAATTTATGTTCAGATCAAAAGGTACAAACAATAGATGTTGTAACATGAAACAGAGACTTATTGGTATTATGCTAATGTTTAGAACGTAAAACTTTTTCTATTTTTCTTAGCTCAGAGAGTAAGTAGCAGCCTGATCCTTTCTTACGATAGCAAGGGCTATTGAGTATGACGAAAGTGTAACTAAGCTATTAGCGTGGGAGTAACAAAATTGGGTTAGGGCTATCTCTCAAGATGCATTCTCGTCGGCTGCAGTTGCACAACGCATACGCATTCTTAGCTCAACATGATCCAGTAGCGAAATATGCAAGCTAAACTGTATTAAATTGTTGAGGGCCTAAATCATTTCACTTAGGACATTGTTTAGAACTGTTTGTTTATTAAAAGTTTTCAGAATGTTATGATTAAATATGGGTTTTATCTGATTGAGACCATATAAATATTATATGACTATTGTTTATCTCTCTTTACACCTAGTTCCGCAACCCGCATGTTTTATGGAATTCAGCTTTTATACCAAGGTAGCAAGCTGTTGGTTTGTTAACACTGATACAAACATCACTGATATCTAAACAGGAAACCTACTAATGAGTGTAGCACCTCAAATTTTTCACAGCAACAAAAACACAAAGTAGTTTTGACGTACTCGTGGTTGCAAGTCCGTTGTTATAGTTACTGACTCAGCGACAACAATCGAGATTGTTAATGGCAGTTTTCTCTCGGATGTCAAAAGTTAAGTTAAACACGTGAGATGAACACATGATGCAGAACTGGAGCAAACTTGCAAATTATAACACTTCTCTGTAGGCATCTCATACGCAAATTGTGAAATTGTAAGCGAGCAATCGTCCCAAGTATTGTTTTAATGTTTAATGTTATGTACAACATGCTTTACTTGCGTTTTTCGGATGATTACCATCTCGGAATGCAACAGAAATGTAGCCTATTGCTGATAATCGCATCGCATGTTATTGCGTGTACCGGGCAATAGATAAAAGTACTAAAAAGTACTAATAAAGTACCTACGTAATCCTGACGCAGACTCAGTGAATTTCTGTGAAGCCAAATGTGATTAATAGCTTGTAGCCACACGATTAAAATGTTATATTTCCTACCAAATTGGCAGAATTAGAAGAATATCTATAAAAAATCGACAAAAACTTTAAGTAAGTACACATAGTGAGCGTTTAGTTGATCGATATAATAAATAGTCTTGCTATACCTCCGACATTATTTAACTGACTGGTTGATGACTGTACCTATCTTTCGACATCCGAGTTGGTGCACGGCAGGGTATTTCTTAAAAGTTGTAAGTACATACCTCATATCTACTATGGATATATTTGCATTAATCTCAGCACTTGTAGTTCGCTCGTATATAATTACATGGAAAAGTTAACCAGAGCGTTTCTGAAGCAATCGCGTAGTTTGCTAAAATGGTTCTCGATGAAGGGGTTATTTAAATACATTTAGAGTTCTGTTTATGGGGATTCAAAATACAAAACAAATCGCGTTTGCAAAGTTTTATAGAGTTTAAATGTTTAAAGGAAAATTATAGATATTTAAAACTATTACTTGAAATCAAACTAACATTTCAATCATCATCTCACTTTTACATCATGATTTTATTCCAATTCAGTGAAGCAATATTATAGAGTTTTTGTTGCAACGATGCTCTAAAACAATATATTTTTATTGGCTTGTTATTATTTTTAACCAACTTGAGTTAATAGGTAATAAAACTTCATTTTATAAACCGTATTATCCGTGATGTTATCAAAATCATGAATATCTATTAAATACAAAAACAATTACCAATATGAAATAGGGACACTATTCTGAGAAAATTCTCCGAGGAAGAATATAAATGGTCATAAATGAAATATTCTATGGAAATTGAATTCATTCAAATGTACATAATTGGACTCAGTTATGTAGAGTCGATCAAAATTCAAATTTATAAAAAATACATATGGAAGAGCTCCGTGGTCTAATGGGTTTCACGCTTGCTTCTTGCACAGGAGATGCAGGTTCGACTCCTGACGGTGTACCAATGAGATAATTAATTTATCTTAAGTAAGTGATGGAAAACATCGTGAGGAAAACTTCATTACTCCATAGCTGCGGCGATGGGCTAGCCCCCTGTCACGCAAAATGGAGTATTGAATAACTGGCTCAAAGTGGGCATATTTGTGCCTCTGCCACCCCGTATGGAAAAAGGCGTGACGCTATGTTGATGTATTCTGTTATTTACCATTCTCTAAGCTGTCTCTATCTCTAAACCAAAGGGAGGTCACGATCAAACAGTTTTATTAAGTTTTTTTTTGTTAGAGAGGCTGTAACAACACCTGCTCTCGCTCCAACTCTTGGCTCCTCGTAACAGGTATATAGGATTGCGGAAACTATCCATCAAAATTGAGCCGCATTAGATCAGTATGCCCGAAGAGTAAGGTATTTAACCAATGTGTACTGCCCAGTCTCACATACGGTGCAGAAACATGGACGCTCGCGAAGGAGATTGTGTACAAAGTCACGGTAGCATAAAGAGCCATGGAGCGGCCCATGTTAGGCATCAGGCAGTCATCTATAGGTGTCAGACCGTATCTGTAATACCGAAATCAGACGCCGAACCAAGGTGGCTGATGTGGCGGATAGCACGGCTTGAGTGGAAGTGGGCAGGACACTTGGCAAGGCGAGAAGACGGAAGATGGACCAGATCGGCGACAGAGTGGTGGCCAAGAGGAGGCCAATGATCGGTCGGCAGACCATCTGCCAGATGGTCCGGCGATGTGGCGAGGGTGGCTGGAGAGCAATGGACGCGGGTTGCGCAGGACCGTACTGAATGGCGTGTTTATGAGGAGGCCTATACCCAACAGTGAATACCCTGACAGGCTGATGATGACGATGATGATGGATCAGTTGTAGCAAAGGTGTATATGTCACCGTAAGATTGTCAAAACCGTTAGTTGATGACTAACGTTTTTTTTTCTAGGTAATTGGTCAACTATCGACAGATATACCGGGCGCCACGACTAAAGAGCTTTGTCCTTGAATGCGCAGTAGTCACTTTTCACAAGTGTTTGGCGCGGGGAAGTGAGGAGCGACGGGGGCGGTAGTCAGCGCCGGCACCTGATTCGTTGATCAGTCGCTTCCCGATGCCCGCACCGAAAGCACGTCTCGAAGCTTCTTGAGTACAGTCGCATACAATATTACCCAACGTTATCTTTCGCCCCGGTCGAATTACAAATTATTAGTCAGCGGGAAGAAAAGAGTGTGCAGGACTATTACTACAAGTATCTATATTCACTAGGCCCTAGTGACTAGGGGCATTCTATGCTAGGGGGTTATTTATATATAGGTTTCAACCTTGACGTTAACAAATGTTGTCAATAGAGAGTACCTATAGTTTATTTGACACAAAGTCCATTATTTACATCGGCTAATATCCCAATCAACAAAATATCAAACAGAGAAAAAATAGAAGTGAAGAAAGTCCTGAACACTCATTCCTTCACACTAACCCTAAAAACGCACTTCGGAATTATGCCGCGACTGTACACATGCGCAGTAATCCCCGCCAGTTTCTCCGAGAGCTCTTTATTCGTGGCGCCGAGTGTAGTAAACTGAAGCATGCTTCTATATGACGCGTTAGTTGATAAACGGTTAAAACCGTTAAATAGTAAACTGGTTTAAACTTGAATTGCAAACGAAATAACAGGGCAAACACTGCGGTAGCTTAGGTGAAGAATAGAGGGGGCGAGCGCAGCAAAGCCCCCGAATAGTCTTCGTGTTAGGTTGACATGTAAGAACAAAATAAATGTAAATTCTAAACCCTGTCGGTCTGGTTTACTATCTGTCGACAGTTGATCAACTAACGCGTAGTAATGTAGTAATGTAGTAATGTAAAACGAGACGTCGTCGTCTCATTTCCGTAGTCTTTGGTACATTTTGAAGGTTGTCAAAGATGTCGGCAAGATTCAGAAATATGTGAATAATTAAGTGAATAATAGCTTTAATTATTGTTTTTCTTTCAGGTTAGTCTTATAATAACTTACCTTTAAACTGTACTTGCCATAATGGTGAAATACTGTAATGGATAAACCAGGGTTTTAATAAAATGTCTTTCTTTCAGAACAACGCAATTTGGTTTTTATTTCATTATCTGTTGTGAGGATACAAGCTCTCCAAAACACACATTATAAAACAACAATTCTACAGCTGTTTATCGAGACAAGCTCTATCATGTGCATAACCTCAATCACGGATACCGACATGAGCACGTTTCTGGTCCCGGAAAAGCATCAGCCGACAAGGCTACACGAAGCAGTTTTAGCAACTCAAGCATATCAAAACGTAAAGAATACTATACAAAAAAGACACGAGAAGAGACAGGTGTGGATATCATTAACACCAGAGATGAGCAAAGTCTATAGAGATCAAGATGGAAATATGCAGTTTCAAGGGTATTTGCTGGAAGAAATCCCACAGAAACCACCTTCAGCGGGAATCTCAGATGAAATTTTAACGAAGATTTTGAAAAGTGTGACTGAAACAAAGAAAGATACACCTAAACCACATAGTAGTGTAAAGAAATTGGCAGAGAAATTTGTGATCGAAAAATTCAATACAAAAACATCAAATGTGTCGCAATGGATGACTATTTTTGAAACGGAATGTGCACGTTTAGAAATAGTTGAAAATGTGCAGAAAATTGAATGTTTCAGGTAATTATTGATGAATTCTTGTCTAGACTGGTATGGCTCCATGCTTATAAAACATACAGTAGATTCTGAATGGTCGGTGTGGAAAAACAAGTTTTGTGAAACTTTTGCGGACAAAGGTTGGTCGCCGGTCAGGTATGCAATTTTATTCAAATATAGACAAGGCTCATTATTAGAATACGCTTTAAAAAAAGAAAGATTAATATTGGAGGTAAATAAATCAATAGATAAAAACACTTTAATTGATTTAATTGCCACGGGGCTACCAAATTTTGTAGCGGATAAAATTGATAGGAATGATTTGAAGGAAACCGAGGACTTATTTAATGCTATAAGAGGTTTAGAATACTTGGTGAACAAAAAGAATATCGAAAAAAAGAAAGAGATAGGCAGTTCCGAAACTAATTTTAGAGAAAGAAATAAATACATTCCGTGTAAGATTTGTGAAAAAGAAAATAAAGGAAATCGCTATCATCCGGAATTCTCGTGTTGGTTTAAAAACAAAAACAGTAAAAGACCAAAAACAGAGCAGATAAGAAGCGTTAACAATTCGGAATTAGAGACAGAATTAAATGATATTAATCCAAAAAACTAAAAATAACACCATTAATTAAAATAAAATTAATGCTAAATGATACATTGGAAACCACGGGAATCTATGATTCCGGCTCTAATGTGTCTTTAATAAATTCCAGATTATTGTCCTTGAAAAAAAACACTATAAAAGACAATAAAAATAATGCGAATTTCAGAACGATTAATGATCTTAAAATACCTATAGGAATGGTTAACTTAAAGATAAAAATATTTGCTATTGAGGAAAAAATTAATGTTTTTGTCATAGACGAAAGTTTTGACTACGATTTCCTAATTGGGCTAGATTGCATAGAAACGTTTCAATTGATCCAAAATGAAAGATTAGAAATTGCGCAAAATATAAAAAAAATGAAAAAGAAGATAATAAAGATGATATAATTATTAAAAACACAAAGATTCCTGGCTATACAGGTAGTGTAAAGGAAAAAGAAAGTATGAACAGTAAAAATGAGGATATGGATGTGGAGTATAAAATAAACTTCAATGAGAACATAGAAGTTGAAAACTTTAACATTACTGTAGACCATCTAGACCAGCAGAAACAATCACAAATCGATGATCTGATTTTCAAATACAACACCCTTTTTGTTAAAGATAAATATGATATAGGCACGGTAAAAGGCTATGAAGCACATATTGATCTATTAGTAGATAAATACTGCAGCAAAAGACCATATAGGTGCACTTTTGAGGATATGAAGGAAATAGAAAAACAAATATCAAATTTATTGGAAAAAAAATTAATTGAAGAGTCGTATAGTCCTTTTGCCGCTCCAGTAACACTGGCATTTAAAAAAGAAGATGGAAGGAGATCAAGATTATGCATAGATTTTCGTGATTTAAATAAAATTGTGGTTCCTCAATCACAAGCCTTCCCTCTGATCGATGACTTAATGGTCAAGACAAAAAGATGTAAGTTCTTCTCAGCACTCGATATCAACTCAGCATTCTGGGCTATACCGCTTAAAATTCAAGATAGAGAAAAGACAGCATTCATTACTCAGGAAGGTCATTTTCAATGGAATTGCTAACCATTCGGCTTAAAAACATCGCCTGCAATTTTTCAGAGAATATTAAGCAGTATCATAAGAAAACATAAATTATCTAATTTCACGGTAAATTACATAGATGATATTTTGATATTCTCAGAAACATTCGAAGAACACATACAACACCTCTCCTTGTTATTGGAAGCGATCGCAGAGGAAGGCTTTAAATTAAAATTCTCAAAGTGTAACTTTGCACAGGACTCTGTCAAGTATTTAGGTCATGTGATAAAAGATAATACAATTACTCCATTGAAAGATAATTTAATTGCTATAAAGAATTTTCCTATTCCAAAAACACAAAAGAATGTTCGACAGTTTCTAGGTAAAATAAATTTTTACGGGGAATATGTTCCAAATATGTCCATCACATTGGATCCTTTACATAATTTGCTGAGGAAAGAACAGAAATTTATTTGGTCGGAAAAATGTCAAGAATCATTTGAGACTATAAAAAAACTACTATGCTCTAAACCTATTTTGGCAACTTATGATCCAGATCTGCCGATACTTATTTATACAGACGCTAGTATACAGGGTGTAGGCGCGATCTTAAAACAACCACAACTTGATGGCGAAGAAAAGCCCTGCGCATTTTTTTCAAAAAAACTAAATGATTCCCAGAAAAAGAAAAAAGCCATATATCTGGAATGTTTAGCAATAAAAGAAGCTGTAAAATATTGGCAGCACTGGCTAATGGGTAAAACCTTTACGGTCTATTCGGACCATAAACCGTTAGAAAAAATGAATATTAAGGCCCGAACAGATGAAGAATTAGGCGATCTCGCATACTACCTATCACAGTTTAATTTTGAGGTAAAATATTCTCCAGGGAAATATAATTTAGAAGCAGATAGTTTGAGCAGAAACCCTGTATTAGAATCATACGAAAATCAAGATGACTGTTTAAAAATAGTTAACTTTATGAAAATAGAAGACATACAAGGTGATCAAAATATAAATGAAGATGTAAAATAAAATATAAATAAACTTATACTTAAAAATACAATATACTATAAAAAGATTGGAAAAAGAGAGAAGATTGTATTAACCGAAGAATTTAGCAAGAAAATATATAAAGAAGAACAAATACATTATCTCTACTGTCACATAGGAATACAACAGATGAAAAATAAAATAAAACGATTCTACATAGCAAAAAATTTAACATACAACATCAGAAAATTTTGTGAAAACTGTGGAATCTGCGAAAAAAACAAATCTAGAGCAAAATTTAAATTTGGCCTGATGTCTCACTTAGGTCCCGCTACTTATCCCTTTGAAATAGTATCGATAGACACCATTGGTGGATTTGGTAGCTCACGTTCTACAAAAACATATTTACATCTTCTAGTAGATCATTTCACAAGATATGCCTACATTTTAACATCTAAAACTCAAAACTCAAATGATTTTATAAAGCTTATTGAAAAAATTCCACAGGGAGATAATAAAATAGGCCTTATTCTATCTGATCAGTATCCAGGCATAAATTCGAAAGATTTTAAAAACTTTTTAATAAAAATGAAGATACCCATCATCTTTACTGCGGTCAACGCTCCTTTCTCAAATGGTTTGAATGAAAGATTAATTAAACCAAACAATAGTTAATAAAATTCGATGTAAGATAAATGAAAAGAAATATAAATTGGCCTGGACAACTATTGCTCAGGAATGTACTAAACGATATAATGAAACGGAACATACTGTGACAGGTTTTTCCCCAAAATATTTGTTGGAAGGAAAAAATATAGATATCCTACCTGAGGAATTAAAACAAAAAGTAACAGAACAAAGTTTATTTCAACATAGAAGAATTGCATTAGAAAATACAACATCAACATAGAAGAATTGCATTAGAAAATACAATAAAGTCACACAATTATAACAAGAAACAATTCGACAAAAATAGAAAACATTATGAACCAAAAGTAGGAGATTCAGTATATGTTGAGAATGGAAATCGAATAAACCGAAAAAAACTAGACGAACTAAAAGTTGGTCCATTTAAAATTTTAGAAAAGTTATCAAACTCTATTTATAGAATAGACACAGGACATAAAAAATCGGAATCCATCCTTTTCCACATAACAAAACTTGTCCCTTTACCGGAAAATAGTTTTTAGGAAAACGCGTGCGTTTTCAATTTTGGTAGGGAGATGTAAAACGAGACGTCGTCATCTCATTTCCGTAGTCTTTGGTACATTTTGAAGGTTGTCAAAGATGTCGGCAAGATTCAGAAATACACAGTCAGGTCATAAGTTCTGTCACACAATAAAAACTTTTGAATTTAGAACGCTGGCCACAAAAAAGTTTATTGAATTCGAATTTCGAATTTTTCATGAAAATAAAAATGTGTACTTTTTAGAATTTTCCTCATTTTTAAATATGGAGTGGACACTTAAAGAAGACCGTGTCGCAATTATTGCGTTGCATCGTTGCGGTTAAGCGCCAATTCAGATTTTCGACTTACTGAAAAATTTGAATATAACCAAAAGATTCGTTTATCGTACCATAAAACGATACAATGAAGACTCTAGTGTAGATGACAGGTCAAGAAGTGGTCGCCCTCGCTCTGTTAGGACTCCAGCAGTGATAAAAGCTGTGAAGGCGCGAATTCAAAGAAATCCCATACGTAAGCAGAAACTGTTGGCCCTTCAGATGGGGTTAAGCAGGACCACGGTGAAAAGGGTGTTAAATGAAGACTTAGGGCTTAGGGCATATCGAAGAAAAACAGGACATCGTTTGGACGCTCGTTTAATGGACCTGAGACTGAAGAGATGCCGCGTTGTTGAAGCGGTACGCGGGAAAAAAGCATCGGGAAATTCTTTTTTCGGATGAAAAAATTTTCACCGTGGAAGAGAGCTACAACAAACAAAATGATAAGGTGTACGCACACAGCAGTGAAGAAGCGAGCAACCGTATTCCGCGTGTCCAACGACGTCATTTTCCATCCTCGCTCGTGGTTTGGTTGGGAGTCTCTTATTGGGGCTTAACTGAGGTACATTTTTGTGAGAAAGGCGTAAAAACGAATGCAGTTGTGTATCAAAATACAGTCCTCAAGAACCTTGTGGAACCTGTTTCTCATACCATGTTTAATAACAGGCACTGGGTATTCCAACAAGATTCTGCGCCAGCTCATATAGCGAAAAGCACACAAGACTGGCTGGCGGCGCGTGAAATCGACTTCATCCGGCACGAAGACTGGCCCTCCTCCAGTCCAGATTTGAGTCCGTTAGATTACAAGATATGGCAACACTTGGAGGAAAAGGCCTGCTCAAAGCCTCATCCTGATTTGGAGTCACTCAAGGCATCCTTGATTAAGGCAGCCGCCGATATTGACATGGACCTCGTTCGTGCTGCGATTGACGACTGGCCGCGCAGAATAAAGGCCTGTATTCAAAATCGCGGGAGTCATTTTGAATAAACTTTATTACCATAAGAATCTATGTTTTATTAAGTTGATTTTGCTATATAAATGTTTACATAAATAATAAACATGTCTAAATTATTTCATATTGCACATGTGACAGAACTTATGACCTGACTATGTATGTGAATAATTAAGTGAATAATAGCTTTAATTGTTGTTTTTCTTTCAGGTAAGTCTTATAATAACTTACCTTTAAACTGTACTTGCCATAATGGTGAAATACTGTAATGGATAAACCAGGGTTTTAATAAAATGTCTTTCTTTCAGAACAACGCAATTTGGTTTTTATTTAATTATCTGTTGTGAGGATACAAGCTCTCCAAAACACACATTATATATATAATATTTTTGGATCTTTTATGATCATTATTTCAAATTCTAATGAATAAAAGACTGATTCATTATCAGAATCTGGATGATAGTCAAAAACAAAATATTTTATTAGAAAGCAATTCTGGTAGTGGAATTGAAGACCATTTAGAAGTCAACGATGACGATAATGAACCTGCCATAAACTATTGTTAAATAAACATTTTTGTGTTGGATGTTCATATGTGTGTGAAGTTGCTGTTTCTGGTTCCCACGACATAGGATATCCTAGTGTGGGGCCAGAAGCAATGTATGTGCCTGAGGTAAATGATTTTTTGTAGCAACATCTGGCTGAGACGGGTACTGGATGGGTGTCCATTTCTTTGTGGCATTTGTTTCGGGCGCTTCCGTGTTTCGAATGACACATTAAGCTACTATCGCTACTCGGTGGCAGTAGTCGTAAAACTGGTCAGAGGCCCTAATAGGGCAGCTTGAAAATATCTGACAGTCGGGTTGGCCACTAGCCCGACACCCCTGCATCAACCTGCACTGAGCCAGCGTGGTGGAGTATGGCTCAATCTTACTCGCATCCGGGTAAAGGCTCTTGCCCCTCGGTGGGGACATTAGTGGGCTACATTATATTATTTTATATGGAAAGTTGAACTATTATTTTGTCATTTATTTGTTTAATTTACATTAAAGAAAATACCTAATTTTATTTAGCCTCCGAATTGTTCAGTAGTAGTAAGCGTAAAATAATTTCTAAGGTTCATTAAGCGTAACTTATTTGTTGTAAGACAATTATTATCTATAGGCCACTATACATTTTAATGCCTAGACCCAACCAACCAACACTAACGAGATCGCAAAAAAATATTTAAGCAGGACAAAAACTACCCTTATCTCGGATGTAATGTTCCCGTTTTTCCAGTCATAATTGGCCACGTTAGATAACCTCACACGCCGCTCACGGGTGACCAGTTCGGTGTTCGTGCAGGCCTATCGAAACCAGCCTGTTACCGATCAGCCGACGAACAGTCTTCCTCGTCGGAACCGATGCGATGAGTTACGGGCTTAGTTCATTAGCATCCGTATAGATCGGGATGAGATAAAAATACTAATACTAATACCTTGGACACCATTTACACACATTGATCTAGATCCCTGTATCTTGGGTGCTCAAATTCAAATTCAAATTCAAAAAGAGTTTACTTCCATAAGAAACACATAGGTATCAAATCTTAAACTAACACATGTATAAGGTACAGGGAAATATAGAACTCAATTTGAATTCCGTCACCTCAATGTTTTAGATGCTGGAGGCAAAGAGGCAACTAGAAACCTCCAGCTTTATACGTTATTTTTTACAGAATTGGAGCAAACACCTTCCCAAGCTTTCTTGTCTTCTACATAATCTGATATTTTGTAGTAACCTTTTTTACATAAGTGATTTACTTTACTAGACAACGATACACATACTTATATAGATAAATATTATACTTAGATAGATAAACAACCATGACTAGGGTGCAAACATCCGTTCTCATCAAACAAGTATTTGCCCCCACCGGGACTCGAACCCCGGACCCTTGGCTTCGTACGCAGGGTCACTGCCGACTCGGCCATTCGGGTCGTCGCCATAATTACTACAGTTTAGCCCAGCTGATTATTACGCTCATTCCAAGCGAACTTAACATTACTAACCTCAGCTGATTTTTGTCCTAATTGTTGGCGATATATGGCCGTAACAGTGTCTCTACCATCCCGTATGAGTTGAAAACTGATGTTATTTATCTTCTTGTTTCAGTGCCTCTCCACTACAGAAGATTGGAGTCCGTTTCGGTTTTTAACAAGGCGAACAGCACGTCGATTTTGTAAAAATCGAACAACAACTCACGTCTCCCTTCGGTATTACTCTTATTCGCATTAGATTCAAAATGACCGAGCGAAGTGAGCGCCGATGTGACGGTGGAATTACCTTACCAAATTCCGCTTCTTAACTACTCAAAAACCGAGAATAGTTTATTTTGAACCCTATGCCATGGTAATAAAATTTAAAACCTATAACGGAAAAGTGGCGTTAGCTAACGCAAGTAGTAACTGAGAGGTTAATTAGTTCCTAGTGTAAATTCGATTTAACAACCGAGTTTTTAGAATGCCAATCAAGAAACTCACGGCAGATTCAGATCTGAATCCGTCGTGAGTTTCTTACAGAATTAAACCACACATAACACCGCCGCTGGTCCATTTTAGTATATTAGAGAGCCACGATGATGATTTCCCCTTTACTTTTCCCATCATGACCACTTTAAGCAGTTGATAGCGATCGCTTCGGAGCACTTGTCCCAGATATACAACTTTTGGTGATTTGCCAGCTCGTCTCAGAACTTCCTTATTCGTGACCTGATGGATTCAGCTAATCATATACATAGTCAGGTCATAAGTTCTGTCACATGTGCGATATGATATAATTTAGATATGTTTATTATTTATGTAAACATTTATATAGCAAAATAAACTTAATAAAACATAGATTCTTATGGTAATAAAGTTTATTAAAAATGACCCCCGCAATTTTGAATACAGGCTTTTATTCTGCGCGGCCAGTCGTCTATCGCAGCACGAACGAGGTCCATGTCAATATCGGCGGCTGCCTTAATCAAGGATGCCTTGAGTGACTCCAAATCAGGATTAGGCTTTGAGCAGGCCTTTTCCTCCAAGTGTTGCCATATCTTGTAATCTAACGGACTCAAATCTGGACTGGAGGAGGGCCAGTCTAAGTGCCGGATGAAGTCGATTTCACGCGCCAGCCAGTCTTGTGTGCTTTTCGCTCTATGAGCTGGCGCAGAATCTTGTTGGAATACCCAGTGCCTGTTATTAAACATGGTATGAGAAACAGGTTCCACAAGGTTCTTGAGGACTGTATTTTGATACACAACTGCATTCGTTTTTACGCCTTTCTCACAAAAATGAATCTCAGTTAAGCCCCAATAAGAGACTCCCAACCAAACCATGAGCGAGGATGGAAAATGACCTCGTTGGACACGCGGAATACGGTTGCTCGCTTCTTCACTGTTGTGTGCGTACACCTTATCATTTTGTTTGTTGTAGCTCTCTTCCACAGTGAAAATTTTTTCATCCGAAAAAAGAATTTCCCGATGCTTTTTTCCCGCGTACCGCTTTAACAAAGCGCGGCATCTCTTCAGTCTCAGGTCCATTAAACGAGCGTCCAAACGATGTCCTGTTTTTCTTCGATATGCCCTAAGCCCTAAGTCTTCATTTAACACCCTTTTCACCGTGGTCCTGCTTAACCCCATCTGAAGGGCCAACAGTTTCTGCTTACGTATGGGATTTCTTTGAATTCGCGCCTTCACAGCTTTTATCACTGCTGGAGTCCTAACAGAGCGAGGGCGACCACTTCTTGACCTGTCATCTACACTAGAGTCTTCATTGTATCGTTTTATGGTACGATAAACGAATCTTTTGGTTATATTCAAATTTTTCAGTAAGTTGAAAATCTGAATTGGCGCGTAACTGCAACGATGCAACGCAATAACTGCGATACGGTCTTCTTTAAGTGTCCACTCCATATTTAAAAATGAGGAAAATTCTAAAAAGTACACATTTTTATTTTCATGATAAATTCGAAATTCTAATTCAATAAACTTTTTTGTGGCCAGCGTTCTAAATTCAAAAGTTTTTATTGTGTGACAGAACTTATGACCTGACTGTGTACATCCCTCGGTAACTCTACAACAAGATCGCCTCTAGTTTTTTGCACGTATTCTCAAAAATGGTCCACGCTTTGCATCCGTAGAAGACTATCGGCCAGATATAGCATTTGAGAAGCCGCGTCCGTAGTTTTAAGATCCAGCTGGCTTGTACACTGTGGTCCAATACAGAGAAAGGCAAAAAATTACGTTATTATATGTAAATATATACAGTAATAAAGTAATTTGAGTTTAGTTTGACAGTAAATTCCTCATTTTACCGAAGGACGCACGGTATGCTATTGTTTTATTGTATAATAATTTGTGTTATAATATTTTGTATGGGATCCTGACTCGACTAGAAAACAGATGTCCATACTATGAAGAAACCCATAAATCTACTTTGCTACTAATAAGTGAGTAGCAACCTTACCTTACTCAAAACTAATATTTATCAGTATTAAGGGGTATCGGAGCCACTTCTTAGCATTAGGTTAATATTTGCTACTAGCTTTAGTACCTATTAACTAAATAATTACAAAATCATACTTTAGGAAGTCTAGATTCGCTGGCCCTTCATGCGATGAGCACAGACGAAGATTGTAGCGCGCGTTGATGTCTTTTCTGTGATACTTTGCACACTTGATACTATATTGGCTTTGGTTAAGATAACCTCGTCTTTAGGATATATTTATATATAGTATTCTTGTCTTGTAGTATTTAATTTTCTTATGTGTGTGTAAAATTTGGTAAATAATAAAAACATCCACAACATAATTATCAAAATGCTATAATTCACAATTAAATAGTAACGAGTATAACATTAAATAAGAAACAATAATGAACAAATTCGCGATCATATCAACTATCGACTGGCTCTGTCAACGGAGTTTCCTCATCGAGTTCTTAGATTATACTGGAGAAGGCGTCTAGACTAGAACTAAATTTGTATATACGCCCGTGATACTCAGGAATTTATGGAGATACCCAAAAACCAGGGGCGTTTACTCAAAGTATCGTGACCACACTTTAAAAAGTGTTACAGATGTTCAAGATCTTGATTAGTATTGCCAAGTGCCAGTCTGTATGACAAGCGAAGCTCACAAGTATTGTATGCACAGATGAAACCCAACGTATCCGCGCCTCTAACACTTGCTAAATACAACGAACAACTAAAAATATACAATTTTCCTAATCGAGACACCTTCTCTGGTAGCACCTACTAACTCTATGTGTCCAGGGGCGCATTAAGGGTGAGGGCATCAGTGGTGCGCCAACACAGGGGCGGCGAGGACGTGAGCGGGGGCGGCTTGGGCGGCGTGCACCGAGGGGGCGGAGTTGTGTACTATGGCGTTGAAGCTGAAACGGTGAAAATGAAGTTTGTTGCAGTTAGGAAATAACTGGTTACCGATGTTATGTGACGCCGCTGTTTCTGGTTCCCACGTTACAGGGTATCCTAGTGTGGGGCCAGAAGCAATGTATATGCCTATAAGTAAATAATAATAAAAACTATAATCATAAAAGGCCCCTCTTTTCAATGTTTAATTTTATTAAGTATTGATGTTCAACTGAAAATAAGAATTTAAAGTACAACTTTCCCAAAGATCTTATGGTGGCAAACGATTTTTAGGGTTCCGTACCCGCAGGGTGCCAAAACGGGACCCTATTACTACTTTAGGAAGGCCTCCGCTGTCCATCCGTCCGACCACCAGGCTGTATCTCATGAACTGTAATAGTTAGACAGGTGAAATTTTCACAGATGATGTATTCCTGCTGCTGCTATAACAACAATTTTTAAAAAACAGAATAAAATAAATATTTAAGTGGGCTCCCATACAACAATTCTTTCAATACCACATACAAACTTATGAATGCACCTGGTTACGTACATGCAGTGTAAAAGTAGCCGCACCAATAACTTTGTCAACAAAATTTTCGTATGAAAATATAAACTATTCACTCCACACCATCCCTTCCATTGTACGGTGGTACGGAATTCTTCGTGCGCGAGTTAGACTCGCACTTCACCTGTTTTTTATTTATTGATCTTCAGTTAATTGACATTGACCCGGACCTAAATTTTTTTTTATTCACGATCACAGTATTTTAGGGCAATGTTATTCGTAATAATAGGTACAGTAATTCCCCAAAACATGGTTAACCTGGTCAACTTGTCACCTGTTTATCATAAGAAGTTAAAGCTCTTGTATTTTTAAGTTGCCAATACTATTGATATCAAATAAAATACTGCAATTCACCAGTATTTTATGGTATGCTCTATTTAACAACACTGCAATCTAATAATTAATAATTAATAGCAATATATTCTTTGTAATTATAGAGTTTGGGTATTCACTTAATATACATTACAAGTATACCATTTTCCTTTAACAAGAATTACTGTGCAATTGTTCAATCTATCAGTGGTAATAATGAGAGTATTTTATTGAATTATGCACGTCACAACTATATTAGTTAAAAATATATAAAACAATATTCTGTTTGCAGTCAGTATTAGAACTAGTCTAGTAAAGTAATAATAATAATAATAATACCTTAGACATTATTTACACACATTGATCTAGCCCCAAATTAGGATTCCCTGTATCTTGGGTACTAGACAACGATTCACATACTTATATAGATAAATATTATACTTAGATAGATAAACAACCATGACTAGGGTACAAACATCCGATCTCATCAAACAAATATTTGCCCCCACCGGGACTCGAACCCGGGACCCTAGGCTTCGTAGGCAGGGTCACTGCGGACTCGGCCATTCGGGTCGTCGTAACTAGTTTCATTTGAACCTGCTCGATAGCGCTTGATAGAAAGACACTTAAGCCCATATATATCTTTAGCTCCAAATTGCTTACCCAGAATGGTCATCAGCGGTGTACTCGACCTTCCGGACTGACCCGTCAGGCTGCACCAGCGAGTACTCTCCCTTCACGACGTCACCGTCGCGGCTCTCGTGTTGAGACTTGTGGTCTCCGGTGTGAGGGTCCTCCACGGAGTAAGAGAACTCGTACTTAGCCGGAGCCTTGAAAAAGTTTATTTTAATGAAAAACCTGTGGCGCGATTCTTTATTTCTCGACATATCCGGATTCCTTTTAAAATTGACATTAAACTAATGACAGCCCAGCTCCTGACACCAATAAAAGATCGACTGGCCATGACTCCAATACTAACGGCGAGCTTGCGTGTGCTCACATTTAATGATATGAGAGTGGTGATAATAATTGTGTGAGTTTTAATCACGTCCTTGCTGAAATATTACGTTTTCTAGAATTTACAACTTATTGGCTTTGATTTGAATCATAAGCATAACTGGATTAACCTTGGACCAGCTCCGTTCTCATAATGGAAACAGTCTACTGTCTCATTCGTCGAGGTCCACCTGTGTCACACTTAATGGGATATGTAGCTTAAGCCCACAGACAATGTAAGTATATATTATGATTACAGAAAAAAGACTCGAACTTGAATAGCTGATAATGATGCATTTGATAAATGGACCCTAATCTCAAGCGCAGCGTGATAGATTGCCGATTTAGATGTAGTTACAAAATCTCACTACGTCTACATACAATAATGACAAAAATTGCACAATAAACATTTCATTGGGTAGTTGTGGCTTAACTGATCTCATTTTTAATCATATCATGAATGTTGTTCCCTTCACTTTCTTTGAATTACTATCAGAGAATACGACATGCAATTGCTTCAAATCAGTATGCTAATTTTGATAACTATGTGCTAAGTATCATAGCGTGAATACTAATTGTGAAACTTGCATCCCAAAATGGAGCTCTAGTCTAGTGCAATGTTAAAAGATTGCATCGAACTCATGCACATCAAAATCTTTATCGCCGCCTGTATATATACATTATGACTAAGACATTACTTTTAGGTTTTACGATTTGTTTGTAATGTGCAAAATACTAGACTCACATAATGTTCCTCAATTTGCGCAGCGTGTGTCGAGATCACTTTGTGGGCAACTGGAGCCACATGCTGAACGATTGGGGCATGTTGGATTGACTGCGTCAAAACAGGGGCGGAGTGTTGCAGGATGGGGGCAGAATGTTGCAGGATGGGGCCGGAGTGGGTCAGAAACTGGGGCTGGTGCTCCACAACTGGAGCTGGCTGGAAGAGTTGTTGATGCAGGATAGGCTGGTGTTGGATGAGGGGCTGATGTTGCAAGATAGGCTGGTGTTGGATGAGGGGCTGGTGTTGCAAGATAGGCTGGTGTTGGATGATGGGCTGATGTTGCAAGACAGGCTGGTGTGTCAGGATAGGTTGGTGCTGAAGGATCTGGTGGCTGGGCTGGTCGTGGCGGATAATGCTCTGTGAAGAGACTGCATGACCATGGCTTTGGTCTAGCGGGACAGCCTGGCAAGCTGCCACTAGGAGGGTGATGGCTGCGATCTGAGCAGAGATAATCAAGATTATTATGGTAGTTAAATCAGCATAATTTTTAAAGACTATTGGCTATTATTTCAATAAATTATATAAATAAACTTAACAGAGGCTGCAGATGCTAATGTTATTTGTTGTTAGCCAGCAATTCAATTCAATCTTCTCTGGATCCAATAAAACTTATTTATTGAAAATATGAAAAAAAAACCCTTAAACTCACTTTAGCGAACATGTTGATGTATCTCCCAACAGTGGACAATTGATAAGGGTTTTCGATGGCTGGTAGTTTTTATATGCGCAAAGGAAGCAGGAGCATGTCACCTGAGACTGCAAACCGGCTGCGCGGGCGCAAGCCGACACCACCGCACCCGATCACCTTTACATGTTACGTCATATGCATTGACAGCTTTAAATTCTGTTCAAGGTTACTAGTAAGGCGGTGTTTACAAAAGTGTTGGTAAGTTTTCGAGGAGCTTGGAGAATATTTTCCCAGATACTTTTTATGCATAGGTGCCATTGTCAAGTTTTCATATTCGACTGATCGAACCTGGATCGAAATGGAGCCGAAAGACTGTTTGTCCTTCCGAGAATTTCATTACAATTAACAATGAATCATGTGTTTAGAATGTTTCATGCTTATCACAGCTCCGAATATTTTCTAAATTATGGCTGTGATCCTTAAGATATCCTATAGATATTAAGTATCTATTATTGTTATTATATATATATATATATAAATAGGTATGAAACTCATATGGTAGATATTGGCTACAGTTTTTAGAAAATAATGTTTGTGAAAACACATTAAGTTCTAGAAACTGTACGAAAAGTATAGAGAAAAAACTCCTACAAATAATATTTAGTTTTAACATGGACACACCTTAAGTGTATCGGTAAGAAAGTAGCGCTCCGCTGCAGCGCCTGCTCTCGTACCAGATTATGCAATGTTGCAGTTTGTAGGCTGGGGTCACGTTGGGTTTGATATGCTTTTGTGATCGATGACTTGGCGGGTTGTGGTTTCACTTTAGCAGAATTCGGCGATGAGCTGCCCTCTGTGTGCGAAATTAATGTTTAATTGCTGGCTTTTATTGGGTGCGAATCTCTATCACCTTTGGGAATAATATAACAATATGTAAGTTTAGTTAAGCGTACTTTGAATGTTATTTTAGTGAGGAACGGTCATCTTAATCAAATATTACTTTAATAGGTGAATCAAACATCAGGGAACGATATTTAGAGGATGTTGAACATTTTCCCCATGAAATAACGCTTAATTAAAAACTTAAATATTTTTATTCTACCTAAAACATTCTTAGCGACGCGAGCCTATCACGAGTTTGTTAAAATGTATGGAAACACTTTTATACCTATAGGTTTGAGCTTTGATATAATGATTTGCTATATCCATATAACATCAGTTTTCACGAATATCATTGAAATCTTTCATTTTCTTAGAACTAAAAGTATGGACCGCAATTATTGACAGGACAAAGATGAAAAGGTATGTGTTCAGTTGATTGCTGCAAAGTCGAGAATAGCACAGTCCGAAAAGGTTACAATCCCACGACTGGATTTAATGGCGGCGCTCAGATAAGTAATCCTTTCCTATCCTTATCCTCTTAGCTAAGAGTGCCTTTAATATGATGCCAATTGTTTGATTTAGTGTTTTCTCTGATCTCTTTTCCTCTGTTAGAAACGAATACCCAATGGTAAATATCTTGTGATCCAGAATTATGTTGCTCCTTAGTCTGTTCGTTAATGTTCTTCACTTAGCTCTTCCCCAGGGTTCCTCTTTATTTTTATAATTAATCTAGGGCATAGGCTCTATCCAGAGGCTGAATCGCAAATTTCTTTCATGATGCTGCGTCTGAGTTGAGAAGAGTGGCTGAAATCATCGTTGAAGGTAAATTAAAGGATGCTCATCAATAGCTTCGTGAGATGTTTGTGCGGTAGTACACGCGGTACTGCAAAGTAGTACTGCGGTAGTACACGCGGTGCTGCAAAGTAGTACTGCGGTAGTACACGCGGTGCTGCAAATGTACTGTAAATTTTGTGATTTCTCATGAATAAGGGCATGGATCCTGAAATCTATTCTCAAAGTGAGATCTGAAACAAAGAGTTAGGGTGAGATTACATGTGATGAGTCTGAAGCGGCTGAGAAGAGTTTAATAAAGTTAATGCAATCGGAAGAAAATAACTTAATTCAAGAACTTACAATAAACTTTATGTCTTTTTTGATAATGATGGTTTTTTGATAAAGAAAAGGAAGTGAATTCTGTCTGATTTCTAGATCTGAATAGTTTACACTTGTGGCTGAGAAAAGTTTAAAACTATTATACGGATTATCTCACTGCTTTAGTTGAAAAGGTAAGTGAAAGGAATTCTTAGTTGAATGTAGGAGATATTGCCTTAATAAAAACAGATAAAAACGGATGAAATGTCCATTTTCGTTTACTGAAATATGAAATATATATTAATTTGACTCATTTATCAATGCAAAATTCTTCAATGAATTAAATTGTGAGTGGAGGAGTGAACGTGTTTCATGTTGTTATTTTTGAAGAGTTGGTTTAAATGTGTTACTCAACTAAAACGACTTATTTGTTGTTTTTAAGAGTCTGAAAAATGTAATAGTGCCGCAAATAGGTTTGATATTCTCTTGTCAAGAAAATAAAGTGGATCGAGCCAGCACTCAGTTTTCCGTATTTTGATTTTATAACAGTACTGTAGTGACTGCAAAACATCGTATGGCAAAAACACAAAATTTTAAATCGGTGTTTTGCTTTACAATAATGGCACTAAATAGACAATGTCTCAAGAGAAATCACCATTTTCCCGACCTCACAAAACTGCGCATTCTGCTAGTCAGATATTTAAAATAAGCCCGCAAGACATCTTTCGTCTGAAAGGAACATCATCTTAAAACGAATTTGACCATAACTGTTGCCAGTATACGTGTTGCCATTATGTCTTGCCCAGTGCAACCGCAGTCTTATCGTTCAGCAGCCGGTGCGGCGCATACTTCACTTGGCTCGGAACGCAACTCCACTTTATGGGGTATGTAGGTTAATATATGCTCGGCTTTCTGCGAAGGTCACACTACGCATGCGCTACAACCACTGGCCATCCGAAGTTTAGAGCGAAAAAGAGACTGGTGTATAAGCGCGTATCGCTCCGTCCCTTTTTCGAATCTCGATCTTTTGGTACAACCCGATATTATAAGGCTATACTGTCATGCGGACGAATTGGTAAAATTATGCGAAACCTCAAAGTGCACGCACGCAATACATCATACTTGATTGTACTTTTTTGAGAAAATATTTCATAATAGTTTTTTGTGCGGCGTCGCGTCGTGATGCTTCATCAATGTGGGCAGTAGGAGCCAAGTTATAAAGATATAAATTCAATAAACCATTTCTACCTGGAAAACTCGAAGTTTTGTATTTTAAATACGGTAACGAAAATAAGTGAAGTTCACAGAGAATTTGGTGAATCAAGTCATCAGATGATATTGGTGTTTTTAAGGAAACAACAATATAATTGACCATTTTTAATTGTATCCTTCCATTTACTCATACATACCTATATACGTATCTGAAATGCATATACGTATGCATTTCAGATGTCCTACTCAAAACTTAAAACTCAAAACTCAAATCATTTATTACAAGTAGGCAAAATAATGCACTTTTACACGTCAAACACTTACTGAACAATACTATACAAGGAAAAAAATAAAAAATAAATAAAATATGATCAACTAAACTAATGGGTACATCACAGATTATGGTTTGAGTTTGGAAAAGGAAATTTCCCCTTCAAGTGGTGATTCATGGCTGAATCTCGAACAGGACTCGATATTAAAAGCTTCATATTAAATAAAACTTGCTGACGCGTATTGACATATTGCTTTATTGCCGTTTATTGCCCCTCCATGCGTATTGACATATTGCTTTATTGCCGTTTATTGCCCCTCCATGCGTTTTGTAAGTACTACAAAACTATAAATCAGTGTTGAAGAACTTGTACATATAAATATTTATGGTAAATTGTTTTTCTGAAGGCATCGGCAAAATTAACATATTTTTGATAAGGCTCGACGAGTTGATTGAGTGTGAATGATGATCACATCAAAAGGGTTAAGGCTTGAGATTCTCCATAAAGACTTTCTCATTTTCAATTTATTCTGTGGAAATCGATCTTGGCAGATTATTTTTATCAAACTCAACTCATAATTTAAGGAGAATTATGTATTGGGTATTCTAAAAGTAACTATAGGATTGTAGAAGGGATTGTATAGGATTTTATCTACACACATATCATAAACCATCTTTACTGCGATCAAAAACCACACGTTACGACCAGCATAATGATAAACTTTTTGGTAAAAACTCATTTCTTATCTGAATACATTATGACCATAATGTACGAACATTTGTCAAATTATGACATTGAAATTTCGAACGCCGACGCCCACCTGCATGCAGCCCCTATGCAGTCTGTGAAGTTGGTATTACTTAACAAGCTAAACAACTGCAGAGCAATGATCCATTCCACAATGCCGGTCGAACATGTGTTTCCTGAACACATCAAAGAGAGCTTATGATGTGTGTGTAGATAAACTAGTGTATGTAACTCCACATAATTAGGCATTAAAACTCTCGAGTGATCTCAAGTATTAATGCCCTCCATTATATAGCTGTCACATAAACTACTATTATATACCTACTTTTGGGACACACTATATATCCAAACATTTTAAAAGCGCATATCTGTACTTAATGTCTAGCCACAATAAAAATAACTTTAACGGCGATGGACTAGCCCACTGTCATATAGAATAACTATTTAAACTTGGGAAAATCTGTGCCTATGTAAACAAACATGTATGAAAAATTTATTAAGTCTTAGATTCATCTAATGCTTTACAGCACAAACAGGATGCTATAAATAACAAAAATCTTTTTGTATCGTAGTTATAACAGCTATCCGGGGAAATCGTTAATTATCCCAGCACTTTGGCAACTGCACTCAAGTTGCGACATTTCCACTGCCCTTGAGTCAGTAGTTCAACTCATATAGAGTATGTGCGACAATTTCTGCAAATATGTGATCAAAAGTGACCTTCCTTCCAACACCATGACGAATTGTTCATGGTTGCTTGTTAGTGCATTTTAAGTCACGCTACATGATACCTATGATAGAAACAAGTTTCAAAGTCATTGTTACCTCACGAGCCAACGCTTTATAATTATAGTTGTAGTGCCCAAAGCACGCGATTTGGGTTTTACAATTGAAGGTAAGTTTTAAGAATTTTAGTTTTATAACTGATTGTTTCTATAACCGGGACGGGATTAAGTATTTATCTGTGAAATATAGACGCTATCGACAATGAATAGCCTTGAATTGAAAAATTGTAAAGAATGAACTTTTTTCATGGTTGGGATCCATATCTCCGGCGATGGGCTAGCCCCTTGTCACACAAACTGGATTTTGAATAATCGTAAGTGCATTTGTGCCTCTGCCACCGCCTATGAAAAAGGATTTGACGCTATATTTGTATTTTTTAAACTTTTTTCTATAAACACGACGGCGAGAGCGTAACACATAAAAGCGGTTAAGTCCGTTGGAGTCGCGCGCGAATCGTTCCGTACCATCGTCCAAAAAAACTTAACCACTAGAAATAATAACACAAAAAGAGAACGATATAATGTCAGAACGTGTATTTGAAGCCAGAACTCAATGATTGTGAAACCGATATCAAACCATTTGCGCCAACACAACCATGTGACAAGCCGCGAAATCCACGATCATATTTGAATCATGTTATGGATTGTTATATCGCAGGTGTTGGTAAAACACGTCTCTTGTATGGGTACCCCCTTTAATTTATAACATCTTGTATAATTCATAGCGGCAACAGAAATACACATTCTGTGAAAATTTCAACTCGTTGCCTATTACGGTTTGTGAGATACAGCTGATGGACGGGCGGACAGCAAGGGCTTAGTAATAGTGTCCTAATTGGCACCCTTCGGGCACGGAACTCAAGAAAATGACTATAGTGGGAACGCGTTAGGGTTGCAATAGTGGTCATCGACTTTTGTCTGCCACTGTACGCTCATGATTGGGTTAACGATTCTTACTTGTGGGCGTGCAGCGATCGCAATAACTGTCGTTTAGCACATCATGCTAGTGGTCGCCGACCGTTACCATGGTTACCACCCGTTACCATGGATATCATGATCAGGATATTTTGAGGGGTCGAGATTTTTTATTTTATGCCTTGGTAATAAAATTCAAAACCTATAACGGGTTTTTGGATACCCAGGGTACACAAAGTCAAACGAGGGGCTACACAACACCAGACCAGACCACCGTCAGGATAAATTAATTGTCAAGGCGGGCCGGCCGCATTCATTTTCTAGCTAGATCATTTATCTCCGACATCTTGTCTTTACTCAATAAAACCCCAAAACTTACTTACAGTTTTGTTTTATTATCGCACATTAATTTTATTACTTTTTTTATTCCAAAGATCTCTTATTCAACACGATTTTACAATCATGCTATATAGTATAGATCAAGGGATCTTGGAAAAATCTAAGATGTGACCCTTTTCATGCATATGTCACCGGAAGATATTCAAAACCGTTAGTTGATAAACTAACGCGGTAGTTGATCAACTATCGGCAGATAGTAAACCAGACCGACATGGTTTGAATTTACATTTCTTTTGTTCTTACATGTCAACCTAATTGGCTTCGCTGCTCTCGCCCCCTCTAGTCTTCACCTAAGTTACCGCAGTGTTTGCCCTGGTATTTCGTTTGCAATTCAAGTTTAAACCAGTGTACTATTAAACGGTTTTAACCGTTAGTTGAACAACTTACGCGTCATATAGCTAGCAGTACGCTACAGTTTACTATCTGTCGATAGTTGACCAGCTAACGAGAATAAAACGTTAGTTTATCAAATTACGGTTTGACTATCTTACGGGGACACATACACAATCGTTTAGATTAGGATGCGTTCATCGATAACAGAAATAATGGCATACGCTGCATCACTCGGGGAGCCCACTCAAGTTAAAATAATGAGCTTGACACTGAAATACGATGCATTACAAATTATATAACTATATGTACTATCGAACCATCTGAATCATGACCCACCATAAGCTTATTTTGCCAAACCCCTTAAATGCAAGTAGGTCGAAATTCGCTTGAAGGTTTATTTCCTTGGTAACGAAATTGTTATCATTTGATTAGACACTGACATTTACATAGATCTTACAAGTTTGAAAGTTTCAAACGAATTATCAGGCAAATGGGTCATGATTCAGTTGGTTCGATTGTACCTACAATATTCTATAATATATTTTACGAGTATGCGTTGAAATGTCAGTTTATCACTTGAAAAATCACCGCGCCAGCCCCAAAGAGTCTAATCAAGCTTTACCAAACTTTTCGACATTTCAGGGACAATTACTACCTCAATTGAGAACACAGCGTCTGTTGCGATTTGCAAGCGATACAGGAGTTGTTAATTAGTTGGAAGCATAAACGTATCAGTTTGATCTCAATTGCTGCTGGCTGGAATATCTGAATACCTTGGATTACACTGTTGCCCAACACTAGAATTGCAGTGAGAATTCCTTTCTCACAGAAACAAAATTAGCATGGGCCCTTGTTTACGGATAGGGAGGTTTAAATTTAGATCATTTAAAAATACAGAGTTGGCTTTATGGTATTATAGCTATCATACATGCCATATGGCGTTAAACAAATTCTGAATGGTTTAAAGAGGCTACAAAGCTCTGTGGAGCTTCTTTTGGTCAACAAGTTTTTTTGATTATTATTTTTTTAGCAACTTTAGTTGATTATCATTGTTAGGCTGGAAAGGCCCTGCCTAAATAGGAAGCTTGCTGACAACTCGGACACAAATTATTTCATACTTTTGAGTGACGATTTGGACACCGTCATTATATTGATGCTGTTTTGTACAGTCAGATAAAAAAGCTTTAAAGGATAATTTGTAGAAAAAGAGCGCTACCAAAACTACAAATTACTCTGTGGACGGGTAGCAGTCTAAATCAAATTAGAGTATTACATGTTTTCAAAAAAACTTAAATCCTTCATTCAATTTAGTATAAAAAACATCATCAAAAAGCCGTCATTTAAAACATAAATTTATACCTCTGATACATATCTTTTGGTTTGTAAATACTACAATAATTACTTTGGCAATAAAAGTCGAGTACGAGAACGATATCGATACGTGTATTTCCATAACTCTAACCTTCTTTGTTTTGCTGATGAAATGAAGATATTTTCTTCTATATCGTCATTTAGTGATAGGGATGCTCTCCAATTTGACCTAACAAGACTCGATGAATACTGTCGCATCAACAAATAAGACCTAAACCCTGTAATTTAGTTTAGTAGAAAACGCTTTCCACATCATACCTCCTATAGATTGAAAGGTCAGCTACTACAGAGATGTGACGGAGTTCGTGACCTAGGCGTATATCATGACTTGAAACTTCAGATCAATGTTCACGTGGAGCAAATAGTGGCTAAAACATCAAAAGCTTTAGGATTTTTAGGGAGACTAGCAGCGTGTTTTGGGAAAGCAAAAACTAACAAGATTTTGTACTGCTCATTTGTGAGAAGTCAGTTAGAGTATGCCTCTCAAATTTGGAACAAGCGTTATGATGTGCGCATCGATCACATAGAGGATGTGCAAAAAATATTTGTTCGGTTTCTGTGTTGTCGGTTGCGCATACCATACCATAGTTGTGATTATTTGGATCTATGCAGGAAATTTCACCCTCAACCACTTATTAACCGTCGTCGATTAGCAGATTGCACATTTTTGCTCGAAATTGTATTCAATGCTTATGCGGAAGCTGTATTTTAATGTTCCCCAACGATTACTTATATTTAATCCACCTATAACTGTCTTCTTCCAACTATAGACAAAACTCATATTAAGTGCGAGCGAGTAAAGACTTTAATGCTATATGCGAGCAGTTATGATGACCCGAGTGACTCTGCCTACGAAGCTACGGGTCCCGGGTTCGAGTCCCGGTGGGGGCAAATATTTGTTTGATGTTTCTACCCTAGTCATGGTTGTTTATCTATCTAAGTATAATATTTATCTATATGAGTGTGTGTAAATAGTTTGGGGCTAGATCAATTATTATTATACAGTTCTGTTTATTTGACTTATTTTTAACCAAAGGCTCAAGCGTAAGCAGTGGGCTAAACCTTGAATTCTTCTAAATGTATTCTTAGTATTACCTAATGTTAGTTCTGGATCTTATTTTATTGTAGGGTTTTCCTTGTGTCTGGCGGTAAGGTATGTTTATTACTTTATAGCAAGCCGTACAAACCTGTAATTGGCTTCATGTTTCTTATTCCTATGTTTTATTGTTCTATGTAAAACTGTTGGTTTTCCACATGTTAAATAAATAAATAAATAAAAACGAGTGAGAGAGCCCTGTAGTAATAAAAGAGATAGAGAGGGTGAATTTTATTTAATATACATTTATTTCATGTACTTTTATTACGCTCGTTACTGCAGCTGAGCGTATGGTATTTCATATATTTTATTATTACCTGAGAGCTAAGCCGCCTTTTTTTAAATGTGTAAGTTTGTAGTATTTTTATTAGGTATCAATAGACTATAGGGCTGCTATTTTTGTATCCGGAATAACAAAGTGAAACAAACATATATATAGTATTTTAAAATATTCGCCGTGATGATCGATGCACTTTGGCATACGTTGGAACCAATTTTTGTAGAAATTTTTCCATTCGGATTGAAGTTTCTCCAAAACGTGTATTTTGAACGCGTCAACAGCATCTTCACGGCTCGAAAAACGTTGAACACGTAATTTATTGTTCACGGTTACGAATAAATAGAAGTCGTTGGGGGCCAAGTCATGGCTGTACGGCGGATACCCGTTAATTCGATCTTTTGATCGAATTAACGGGTCGATCGATCGATCGATCGATCGATCGATCTAAATACCGAATTGTTTCAGCGGATGTGTGGCACCTAGCATTGTCATGGTGAAGAAGGATTCTACGATGCCGGTTGTTCTTTTATTTCTTCAAAGACTTCTGGCAAACAAATGGTCGTGTACCATTCAGAATTAACTGTTTAACGATCCTCAAATAGCACTGTAGCCAAATGTCCATTTATACCAAAACACAAGCGAACATTTGCTTCAAAGTGCTTTTCGAACGAATGACTTTTGTTGGGTTCGGCTCATCTTGGAACACCCAAACCGTTGATTGTTATTTAGTTTCAGGATCATACGCTATATCCAAGATTCTTCACCTGTGTAGGTATAATAGACAGCTTTTTTCGCACCCTGATTGTACTCTTGTAACTTTTTTACACCAATCGACACGAGCCCGTTTTTAGTCAATACTCAAGTTGTGCGGAACCCATCGTGCACAATTTTCTTTTACAGCTAAATGTTCGTGTTATATTTTACATGTACTCGTCATACTTTTGCCCAGAGACGCCTCTATCTCGCGATTTGTAAAATGACGATCTTGCATTATTAGTTCCCGCACAGCATCAATATTTTCAGGTACAACAACTGATTTAGGGCGACTTTCTTTAAATTCGTCCGTGAGAACAGACCGCCGATGATTAAACTCACTAAAACAGTGATACACCATAGTTTTCGATGGTGCTTCGTCCCCAAAAGCCGAAGTGCACTAATTATGAATTAGCCCTCGCCGAAAATCGTAATAAATCATAGCACGAACATTTTCACGAGTTAAATCCATGGTGATAAAGATACGCAATTTTCAAAATGACGCCACTAAGGATAAATAAAACCGGTCAAGTGCGAGTGTAAATCGCGCACGAAGAGTTCCGTACCACCGTTCAATGGAAGCGATGGTGTGGAGTGAATAGTTTGGATTTTACACAGCAAAATATTGTTTACAAAGTTATTGGTGCGGTTACTTTCACACTCCATGTACGTAACCAGGTGCATCCATAAGTTTGTATGTGGTATTGAAAGAATTGTTGTATGGGAGCCCCCTTAAATATTTCTTTTATCCTGTTTTTTAGTATTTGTTGTTATAGCGGCAACAGAAATACATAATCTGTGAAAATTTCAACTCTCTAGCTAGCTAGGTTCTTGAGATACAGCCTGGTGACAGACGGACGGACAGCGAAGTCTTAGTAATAGGGTTCCGTTCTTACCCGTTGGGTACGGAACCCTAAAAAATGTTAGCTACAAGAAAACAAATTGTATTCTTCAGCCAAAGAGTTAAATTTTAAAGATTATAGTTACTTTTTTATATTGTTCTGTAACTGGCCAGTTCCGAACACCTAAAAAGTAGCCCTTGTAATAAGGGTGAGGCCGCCAAAATCGTGAAATGTGTCACAAAAGTAACACAACAACATTTGTGCTATTGTTACACAAATGTTACCCAATAGACACACATTTTTTGTTAATTTTGATTTCAAATAGATAAATAAAATGTTGATATCGTTACACACTCAAAAGTAACATATTATAAATAATGCAAGATTGCCAAAACACGTACGTTTTTAATTGGAATGATTGCAGTGAAAAGGGAGTACTTAATGAAAAATTATCTTTGAGAAATGAAGCAATACAGCTAGTGGCATACTTTTTATTTTTAACGAACTCAAAAATCTAAGAACCCTCGATTTTATTTAAAAGAAATTAAAAATGTAAACTTAACATTTTTATTAACGTTTTTCTTCTTCGGCTCTTGATATTTTAGGATGCGTTGTTTTAAACATTTCTCTAAATCTCCCTGTCCGTTCTGAAGTCATTTACGGCATGTAGGTTGTTCGATTCCAAATCGATATTCGATCGATGGTTTCGGAACGGCCATTTTGAATTTGACGTTGCTGCCAACCTTGCAGTTTTTGACAACTGACAGACGAAAGCCCTCGCAATGTAAACGCGTTTGGATAGGGTATTGAAATTAAATCGCAGTCCATCTGGAATGTATTCGAAGTTCCCTCAGGATTGTCTATATAGCTGAGTGTGTTGTGGTTCCCCGAACCAGATAAAGTTCGCATTTACGTGGCCGATTGGTTTTTTACCACGTAACATAACCTGTGTTGGAACACTGTGCTCATCGAAGCTGGCCTGCCAGTCATACCTGGTTGGCTGAAGAACCTGTCTACCAAGAAGAGCCTAGGGTGCACCCGGGCCTTGCAGAGAGAAAGGAGGTTGACGGGACCGAAGCACAGACCAGGTTAGATCGACTCCATAATTAATAGCTCGGTGAATCGCCGACGTTCACACTTCTTGGCAACTGATCGCAACGCTACCTCGTAGCTGATGGGCCCCTGCGAGGTCATTAGGTGCTGAGAAGCCTGAACATTTTGGTAGCAAGAGCGTGGTTTCCTGAGATTTGCAGCCGTCAAGGGCTCCAGGAACGCACGATTTGGGACTATCAATCTGTAGGTATAGGCGGTTATTAGCTAACTTGGTGTTGTTCCTATATGCACATAGATTGGTAGTATTGTAAGCTATAGGTCTATTGCTGGTAGTAGATAGACAGATATTGAATTGAAAATTGCATTGAATTACCAGTTAGTCAATCTACTAGTGGTCTAGTAATGCTATTGAAGAATGTTTTGGTTAACATAGGTAGTTACATCTATTGATAGCAGGCTATTGCATTGTTTTCAGTTTATAGCAATTTATAACTTGAACTAACATTGACTATCTGTGTGTGTTATAATGATAAAGGGAAACTAAATTGTATTTACAGAATTTATATAGATATGAAACTCGGTTCCTATTGTTTAAGGAAAACAGCATTGTTTAAGTTGTGGTTTAGGGTTCCCTCGTTTGGGTTATAGACTGGAGGGTCCAATAAAATTGAGTTACTGCAAATTGTGAGTAAGTATCGTTCCGATCATGTCGTTATCTGAAATCCAGAAGGGTGTTTCTAAGGAACTCAGATGGTTTTCCTCCGCACACGGTCTGATAGACCGTTTAGATAGGCATGATGTGGTATTGGAGCGGTCTATGGACGTTAAGGAACGTTACAATAGGGTGCTCGAATTGTCCGCGCAGGCGGAATCAGTTGATGGTTGCGCACCTGACAGGCTGTCACGGTTGCTAGGGGATGTCGACCAATGTATGGAGATGGCAGCTGCTATCACGCAGAAGGCTGCGGACATACGTAGACAGCGCGAGTCCAGCCATGGTGGTGACATTGAAGCACCTCTGCCGCTTCAGGGTTCGGGGTCCAGGTTACAGGCCATAACTATGCCTACGTTTGACGGAGTGTCCGGTGAATGGATGAGCTTCATCAATCTGTTCGACAGTTTGGTGCACATGCGATCGGACATTACCAAGTCTGTCAAGATGGCTCAGCTGGTGGCAGCATTGAGGGGTGAGCCTAGGGAGCTGGTCGCTCATTTGACAGTTACGGAGGGTAACTATGAAACGGCCAGACAATTGTTGGTCAGACGTTACCATAACAAACGGAGGTTGGCCGATGCCCAACTGAACCGTTTGTTTAGTATCCCGGTTGTGAACAAGGTCGGGGCCATACAGACGGAGGTTTTGAACCCGTTGTTGTCCGTCACCAAGGCTCTAGAGAATCTTGGACTTCCGGTTGGTGAATGGTCGTACCTACTGCTGTACATTGTACTTTCCCGCCTACCCGCTGACGTGCAGACTCGTTTCGAACAGTCTCACGGGAGGTCGGCCGAGGACCTGCCCGCCTTCTCCGACTTGGTCGGATTCTTGGAAGAGGAGGCTCGACGGGCAGAGAATTTGGGGTTGACGGTCACCCATCCTTCGGAGCCACAGAGAGCTGCCGGGAGCGCTGTGAGTAGGGGCCCTCCGACGAGGAAGGACCGCACCAACCGGCAGTCGTATGGGACTGTGAGTGCATTGACCCCACATAGTGAGACCTGCCCATGTTGTAGGCAGATTGGCCATGCTGTGGCCAATTGCAATAAGTTCGGGGAACTTAGGGTTGAGGGACGGCGCCGGATGGCCAAGCAGCGGAGCTGGTGTTTCCTGTGCCTCGGGCCACACATGGCTAGGGACTGCACGCGCACAAAAATGTGCGGATATTGTGGTGGGGCCCACAACAATCTGTTGTGCATGAACCGGTCCGGCCAACAGCCACCACAGGGCCGTATCCAGGGTGACACGGCATGGGGCCCTGAGAATTCGTTTGCGACTCGGAGCGCAACTCAGGGGCCAACGTTCCCACGTCCACAGGGCCGTACCCAGGGTGACACGGCATGGGGCCCTGAGAATTCGTTTGCGACTCGGAGCGCAACTCAGGGGCCAACGTCCCCACGTGCACAGGGCAGTACTAGGGTGCAGGGCCGCACTCAGGGTCATCACATGGGGGGCCCTGAGTTTTCGGTTGCGACTCAGCATCCGACTCAGCGGGACATTGGGTGTGTTGAGCAGGCCGTAACGGGCGGGTGGCATGGGACACCTTCGAGCTATGCGGGTGCGGTTCGGACGCCGCCTCAGTTGTCGCCCCGCTCGTCGCCTCGTCCTCATCGGTCACATGTGATGTCCCCCCCGCTCATGGAGCGGCCACGGTTGAATTCACGCCCACCCCCCTTTAAGGGGAATCGTAGGTTGGGAATGGAACCGGCGCGTGGGCCATTTGTACAATGGGACCCTCTGGCGTATAGCTGCATACCTGATCGGTTACAGGCAGAGTGGGGCCCCGGGGGCCCTCGCTAGGAATTTGCGGCCCAACAATTTGTTGCCCCCCAACCGGAGACGGTGGTGTTACCGATCGCCTCTGTGCTTGTTTGGGATTTGGCGGGCAACCCAACATACGTTCGCGCCCTATTAGATTCTGGAGCTCAGGGCTGCATTGTATCGAATGATTTAGCAAAATGGTTGGGCCTCAATATAAATAATGTATCGCTGCCGAGGAAATTGGTCCCTGCTGGGGATTACAGGGCAACCCTTCACGGGTTTTGTGATGCCTCTGAACGAGGGTTTGCGGCAGCGGTTTATTTGCGAACCGTCACCTCCACCGGGGAGGTCGACGTGCGTTTGGTTTTGGCAAAAAGCAAGGTAGCGCCTATTCGGACAAGGATGACGATTCCAAAACTGGAACTGTCCGGGGCTGCTCTTTTGACCAAACTTTTGAATCACACTCTAACAGTGTTGCGGGGGTCAGTGGTTTTGGAGGATACGGTGTACGCGTGGACGTACAGCCAGATTGTTTTGTGCTGGATGAAGGCTTCGGTCCATAACTTAGAGGTTTTTGTTGCGAACCGTGTCTCCCAGATTGTGTCGTCTGAGGTCCCACTGACCTGGAGACATGTACCAGGAGAATTGAACCCGTCTGATTGTACATCCAGGGGATGTCGGGCTCCTAAACTCGTTAGACACCATTTGTGGTGGGGACCACCCTGGCTTGCCAGGAGAGAATCGGACTGGCCCCACAGCCATGTAGTAGTATCTTCGGATCATGGCCCCAGAGCGGCCGTGCATGTTACCCAGAAGGCTGAGGACCCTGACGCCGGGTTTCTGCTGGACCGGTATAGCTCATGTGTGTTTGTTTGTTTATCCACCAAGGCGGTACATCTCGAGCTCGTTGCTGATCTCTCGACAGAGGCTTTCATTGCTTGTTTGGATAGGTTTGTTTCTCGAAGGGGACTTCCAACTTTGATCCGCTCTGATAACGGCACTAACTACGTCGGTGCGGAACGATACTTACGAGAGATAGTCAACTTTTTGAATGTAAATAAAGTGGATATTGGAACGGCCCTCTCCCGTCGGGGTATACAGTGGACCTTCAGCCCACCGAGTTGCCCCCACTGGGGTGGGATTTTTGAGGCCGTAGTTAAGTCAGCTAAGACGCACTTGGGGCGTATAGTAGGTCAGACCGCGCTGACTTTTGAGGAGCTCGCGACATTGTTTTGTAAGATCGAGGCCGTTCTCAATTCGCGACCGTTGTGTCCGCTCAGCTCGGATCCAAATGACCTGGAGGCTCTGACCCCAGGCCATTTCTTGATAGGACAGCCACTTAACGCGTTGCCCGAGCACCCCGTCGAGGGAGTGAAATTGTATCGGTTGTCAAGGTATCAGATGTTGCAGCAGTTTACTCAGAATTTCTGGAAGCGTTGGTCGCTCGAGTATCTGCATATCTTACAACAGCGCCTTAAGTGGACTGACAAAACCAGCCCCCCTAGTGTTGGTGACCTCGTTCTGGTTAAGGATGCTAACCTACCGCCACTACGTTGGCGCAGGGGGCGCATTGTTAACTTGTTCCCTGGCAAGGACGGGACCCCCCGGTCTGCGGAGGTTCTAGTAGTAGGCTCGGTTCTAAAACGAGCGGTAGCAACGTTGTCTCGGCTGCCCGTAGATTAGGGGACAGGTGGGTGCCTGTCCGGGCGGGTGATTGTTCGATTCCAAATCGATATTCGATCGATGGTTTCGGAACGGCCATTTTGAATTTGACGTTGCTGCCAACCTTGCAGTTTTTGACAACTGACAGACGAAAGCCCTCGCAATGTAAACGCGTTTGGATAGGGTATTGAAATTAAATCGCAGTCCATCTGGAATGTATTCGAGGTTCCCTCAGGATTGTCTATATAGCTGAGTGTGTTGTGGTTCCCCGAACCAGATAAAGTTCGCATTTACGTGGCCGATTGGTTTTTTACCACGTAACATAACCTGTGTTGGAACACTGTGCTCATCGAAGCTGGCCTGCCAGTCATACCTGGTTGGCTGAAGAACCTGTCTACCAAGAAGAGCCTAGGGTGCACCCGGGCCTTGCAGAGAGAAAGGAGGTTGACGGGACCGAAGCACAGACCAGGTTAGATCGACTCCATAATTAATAGCTCGGTGAATCGCCGACGTTCACACTTCTTGGCAACTGATCACAACGCTACCTCGTAGCTGATGGGCCCCTGCGAGGTCATTAGGTGCTGAGAAGCCTGAACATAGGTATTTTCTGATAATATCTGATAATTATGAATGATAATATCATCAAAGTTGCATGGTATAGCCACATAGCGTATGCGCTGACCTCTCATTATTCTTATTGTTCTTATCTACTAATAGATTTTCCTTTTTAAACATTGTTTTATTATTTTTGCTTAAATACTTAGTGTGAAAAATTGCTCCGTCCATTTTTAGGGTTCCGTACCCGAAGGGTTCCAAACGGGACCCTATTACTAAGACTTCGCTGTCCGTCCGTCCGTCCGTCCGTCTGTCACCAGGCTGTATCTCAAGAACCTATCTAGCTAGAGAGTTGAAATTTTCACAGATTATGTATTTATGTTGCCGCTATAACAACAAATACTAAAAAACAGGATAAAATAAATATTTAAGGGGGCTCCCATACAACAATACCACATACAAACTTATGGATGCACCTGGTTACTTACATGGAGTGTGAAAGTAACCGCACCAATAACTTTGTAAACAATATTTTGCTGTGTAAAATCCAAACTATTCACTCCACACCATCGCTTCCATTGAACGGTGGTACGGAACCCTTCGTGCGCGATTTAGACTCGCACTTGACCGGTTTTATACCTTTATTAGTTATGAGTCGCCATATTTTAATAGATTTCATTCCATTCTCCATTCCATAGATTTTTCTTTGGCAGTTTCCCATAGTTCACAGACTCTTGCATGACATTTGGCATAATAATGATCCGACATAGAAGGTATTTCAAGTGAAGCAGACACTTGCTCTAAGCCCGCGTATCCTGAACCTATAGACATGGAACTACTATCGTTGGATTTTTTACAATTATTTAAGCTCAGTTTAGCTTTGCATTTTTTGGAAACAAACTTGAACTTTGACACAAATTCCTTCCTCTTTTCTCCAACAAATTTCAAATAATTAAAGTTACAACCTAATGGAGAGTTATGGTGTGAAATTTATGACAACTGTTCAAATAAATATATGAAATCTACGACTCTATTTCCTTTTATTCCGATGTCTTCTTCTTCTTTTTGTTTTTCTTCTGGTTCCATTGTATAATAATCTTCATCTGAATCTGAATCTGAATCAGCTGGCAAAGGATGTGTAGAGTGCTAAAATGTAAATAAACCAATTATGACATTATCTCAAATAAACGTATTATTCAATTTATCTAAAGATTTTGTTACGTATCGTTGATAAATTCATAATTTTACTACTTACATTGGGATTATTTGGTGTCCTTGTATCAGCAGCAAGCCTTTGTGATTTCTGTATAACGGAAGTCTAAAATGAAAAAATACAAGATTTATATTAGCAAAATATTTTTCGTTATATTTAAAAATAAACTTGAGGGTGCCTTATGAGTAGGCTCTTAAAGCAGCCCGCGAGGCGTACTCTAAGGTTATATTATTGAAAAATTCAGTATGTTTTTCGTATACTTTTGTATTGCCTTTTGTATTGGTTTTTGAGATATTGTAAGTTGAATTTTGTTTGGCGGCCATCTTATTTTTCTCAGTTTTGATTTTTTCATTACCTATCACTTTTTACCAAGGTGTAGATTCTATTTCGTTTTAACAGTATAGGATTAGTTGTTAAACTTTTCGCAGACAGTAATTAGACACCCTGACGTGGAGCCGATTTTGAAGATCTTCCGTATATTATCACCCCCGGGAGTCCTAAGAGAATAATTATGTCCACCAATCACCAACGTATGTATGTGTTTACTATGCATAATGTTCGCAGATATAGAATTGAAAAAAATATATGAGGTCATAAGAAACAATAATAATTATTATCAATATCGGACTTACTTCATGGCATTATTATCTATGTGTGAGTAAGTCATGTCATTACCCTCATTACCGTCACCCTAAAATAAAACAGGACATTTGATTTAACCTGTAAATTAAACATTTAAAGATAATGTGGTAATTCATACTGAATTTACTATCATGCTTTCCTATACAAATCCTACTATTTCTACGCTTACCTTTCCAGTTTATCAGATGACTCTTTGTTTTGTAGTTAAGTACCAATAACTGGTACATTTACCCCATAAATAGAAAAAGATAAATAATTTTCCAATGTACCTATTTAATGAAATATCGTAAATAGGTACGTAAGTGCAAACTACTTTTAATAAGCAGGTATAATAGCTAGGTCGGACGATTATACATACGCAGCCACAGTATTCTCTTTGTATTTAAAATTATGTATATGTAGTTGTCTTTCACTCATCGCGTTAGCAGATGATTCAAATTTATTTTTTAGTTTGTCAACAACTAGTACATTTACCCTATAAATAGAAAAAAGACAGAGAATGTGATAGAGAATGATTCAATTCATAGTGGAATTAAGTTAAGTTAATTATACAAACCCTTTGTAGGTAATAAAATAAATTACTGAAATATCGTAAATACTCGCATTTTGCTATATTATTATTATTAGGTAGTAGTTAGGTACTGAGTATGCATACGAAGCAACAGGAATATTCTCTATCTAAGACCTAACTTTTATAGGTATTGTAAACTGTTCGGACACCTTTGAATGAAACTTTTTTTCCTAACTGGACTCATTAGGTGTACTTCTAAACATTATTATTAATTTATTATACTAATTAACACGAGCGCAGCCGGCCGAGGCAACCCTGTCCCTGTTCTGGCATCTGTCTCGTTAATGTGTGCGTGTGGCGGCGGCGGTGGCGGCGTGTGCTTTCATGGAACGTAATGTCGCTTGGTAAGTGTCTGCATCTAAATCAGCGAACATATCCTAAAAAGTAAATGACCGTTGGGAAAGTTGTTGGATTATTGAAAAATCTATTAAAATACGGCGACTCATAACTAATAAAGGTATAAAAATGGACGGAGCAATTTTTCACACTAAGCATTTAAGCAAAAACGATAAAACAATGTTTAAAAAGGAAAATCTATTGGATTACTGAACAAAATTATGTATATAAGGATATAAAAACAGAGTAAATAAAAAAAACGGAGAAATTTTTCAGTAGAAGATAGAGTGAAAAATATTAAAAAGTTAATTTTAGGTATTAATGAAATCTAAAATATGTTGGATTCTTAAACATACCTATTCTTTATAGTACAAACTTACATATACAGGAAATATTTCAGACTGTGGAATCATTCACAGAGAGTTATTAGCGATTTTCCTGTTTAGGTAAAAATACCTAACTTCTCGTAGCAAATTTTGTTGGATTATTGTACATCTGTAATCTGTATAACTTGACTTTATCAGATGCCAAATTTCAGAGGCATGGGAATTTATCGGAAGTCTCCATACAACTTAATCCTCACCGCTTGGACTACTGCAATAGTCAGCTGGTCCGTGATCGATTGTTTCATCAGAATAACAATTCTGCCCTCATTTAACAATGGCACCCTCCTAGTTAACAAACTATCAACACATTTAACACAATATAGCTGACTTATATTCAGAAAAATCATGTATTGAAAATGCTCCCTGCATCTAGAGCTCGAGGTGGACGATACGTACGATAATGAAAAGCGATAACAAAAATTACATTAAGAAATACTTAAAACTTAACAAATTTATTAAGAAATAAAGCGAAAATTAAGTTACATTGTAGACAGCGTTGCAGTTATCGATAAAGCTCTCCAAAATCTTGGGTTCTAATGGAGGCGGCAAATACACAGTACAGATGTTTAAAGTCACTGACCCACCATTAGGTTCTGTGATGACAGCTACCCAGATATTCCCATGCTACCGTAGTCTCACCGAGCTGTAGGATTTTAAAACCGCTACTAATACACCGCCTCCCATCTTCATCAGGTTTTGATTGACCAGATGAACGATAAATGTATTGAAAATGTTTACCCTGTTTCCCTACTTCATGAGCTCGAGGTGTACAGTATAAGGGTAGTATGCGATACGATAATGTCTAGTGGTAACAAATACAAAATTAAGAAATACCTAAAAGTTAATAAATTTCTTAGCAAAAACAAGTCAACATTTAAGTTTATTGAAAAATAGCCAGAAGCGTCAACCAAATAGAATTAAGAGAGTAACCTTAATCACACAATTTGAGGACCTTTAAGAAGAAATTGAGCACTTGGCAGCAGATTATCAGCGTGCTCAAGCACAAGTCAGGGGACTGACAACCAAACTTGAAGCCTTAGATTATATGTCCATATATAGTGAGGGCTATTTTTATCAATTGCAGACAGAACCCGCAGACACTATGAACAGATACGAAGTGAGTAAAAAGGACCTCAGCATCATCGGAGCTGCTCCAGCTGCAGCAGCAAAGGACAGGGCTGCTAGGATCACTGCTGGACGAAATAGAGGTAATATTATGCCTGGCACGCCTGTCACGCCTGTCACGCCTGCTATACCTGGGACGGTTATTGTCATGGCTGCTGCGCCTACCGCGCCTGCTCCATCTGTCACGCCCACTCTTAATGCTCGGCCTGCACGAACACGGTGGCGTGGAGGACGTCGCCGTGGGAGCATCACGTGCGCCCGCCCCCACGCTTCGCGTACCCGAGGCTGTCGACGAGTTTTAGTTGACGGGGGCACCCCCTGCCCCCGCCCCCGCTTTGCGGACGACGGCTCTGGTGTCACACACCCGTGACTCCACACCGCGTGCTCTAAAGGCACATACCATCCCAGCCATCGTGAAAGTACAGCGACCTGTGTATTGAAGGACCCTTTCGTAGCAAATTCTAATATAGCAAACACAAGAACTGTATTTTATTCAAATAAATTAGGTGCAGAGTTTGGTAGGATTTTGCACAATTGCCTTGTGCACTTTTCCTTTGCAAGATTCAGCCATGAATCACCACTTGAAAGGGAATTTCCCTTACTCAAACCATCATTTTAGTTTTAGTTTCTAACTCATTAGTTTAGTTGATCATATTTGATCTATTTTAAATTTTTCACCGTGTTTATGTGTTTGACTTGTAAAAGTGCATTATTTTTGCCTACTAACAATAAAAATCTGAGCTTGAGTTCAAGTTTTTTTATATATCGATGTTATTCCCATTAATTTTACCTATTTAAGGCCTGAATTTATTACATATCTCACACCCAAATACAAAATTTTCTTCAACTCAGTTTTATCACCATCATGAATGATTCTTAATAAGTATTTTGTGACACGTCACACAAAAACATATGTTACAGTGACACAAATGTGACACAAAAGTATCACAAGCTTAACACAAAAGTGATACAAAAGTCATACAGAAGTAAAATTTTCGCCACATTTTTCTATGAAGAGGTTATAACTCGGTTGTTTTCTAGAATTAGGCGCTGATGAAAACTTTTGACTAGACTACCTATACCGCCGCTAGCAAATATGGTTAAATGATAATAAAATATCTGTTTCTTACATCAGTAAAACACACTTTTTTGCCACAACCGACAACGACCTTTACTCGCACTATAAAACCTCTGTCGAAAAATTATAATGCATTTTTTTTATTGTCTATGGATACTGAGGTTGCCATGATAATCTACCTGAGTTTCACTTTGGCTATTTAAATAATAGGACTGGGGTAAAAATCATGACACAAATAAATTGCGACATAATAGTGAAACTATTTATTTTATTTTTAACTGTCAAAAAAACAAGTAACAATCATGTGTTTTTACACAAGTTACTTTAAACTATAGAGTCTAGATATCTGTATTTTAATTATTTACACTTGTAGATATTCGTAACCTTAGATTGATTAAAAATATTTCCGCTACAACTTGTGGCGAAATAAAAGGGCAAAAAATAAAAATAACAATTTTGGCGGCCTTACACAGAAGAAGACTAGCCATCCCGTACGAAAAATCGTACTCCAGTAGAAAGAAAAAAAAACAGTCTATATATAGGGTAGCGTTAGCCCTATTTGCCGGCTATGCCTTGTTTAAGTATAATGGAGTTAAAATTAGCGTAAGTGTATCTCCATAACATTTAGAGAAATGGCAATAGATGCAGTTGGCGCTGTTGCCCTTGAATTCTTACAACCTTTTTAAACTATGTTTCATGTATTAAAAATCATAACAACAGCTGGCATGAGTGAACATTTAAATTATGATCTAACGATGAATAGAGAATATGAGCTACATCTAGGTTGTTACCTATTTTTCGATGTACGGCGATTGCAATGTAGGGCGATGGACACTCTTCTTTATATTATAACTCTATAATAGTACCATCCAAATGGCTAGCCGGATTTCTACGAAAAGTTATTGTTGGATTGGTCTTGGCAACTTAAGATTTTTATCTCACTGTATAAAACCATAATTTTCATGGTATCCGAATCGTCACTAAAAAGTATTAAAATTGAAATGTGTCAATTCGGACACAGTGTCCCCATAATTTGTATCCTAGTCGTCAGCAAGCCAAATAGGAGATTCAGCAAAGCCGGCGTAAACGACCATTTTAATAGATTAAATAGGTATAACTAAAATATATCAAAGGTTATGGTTTCGCGAAAGAAACAAATCTGAGTTCTGAATTAAAATATTCTTTTAATTACGTCATCCCGAATCTATTTATATGTATTCACAAAGCTAATGAAAACATTGTCTTTTGCAATATTATCGTAAATAAAGAGCTACAATTGCATCATGAACACTTATAGTGAGTGTATAAAAGGTAAATTGAGATAGAATATTTACACAAAGGAATAATTAGGTTAAAAGAACATATCTAAACAGATCAGGTACAAAAGGCGATCTAAAACTATCAGACAATAGACTAAAGAAGAAGTTAAAAGAAAATAAACATTATAATTAAGATTGAGAAATGAGTATCACATGAACGACTATACATATGTTTGATTAGCACTAATTGACATTAGTGCCAATCAAATGCTAATCACTGGTTAAGAGGTTTGCTAATAATGATGATGGATGACTGGAGGGCTGTTGTGAACCACGGCGTTGAAACTGCGGAGGAAAACAAGTAAGTAAGTAGGTTCACCAATAATAGCATAACAATGGAATTAAACAATCATTTAAAACAGATAGTGAAGTAAGTATTAAATTACTGGCTAAAAGTGAACACAACTCTATATTATTTCGGATAGTGTTTTTGGATTGAATTGAAAATAATAAAAAAAAAATAGATGACAGACCTATTTTTTTACTAGAATGTTTGCCAAAAGTTAAGGAAAAGACATTGTGATCTTCATCTGGAGATAATATGTAACAATGGAGATGAATATTGGTGAGTTAGGTATCGGGTATTGAAATGAGGAAATTACTCCACGCTGAATGGGTAACGTAAATTGATTATTTACTGAAATTGATCAATTTACTGAATTTATTGAGCAATTTGGTTTTTACTCAAAGTGACATCTCATCCTTCAGTAAGTTATCTCCGTTTTTATAAAATCCCCCACGCCTTATAAAGTAAGTAAGGTACAATGAGTTCTCTGTATATTCTGTAATATGTAGTACAATAAAGAAGTGTGGTAGCAAAAAAAAACATATTAAAAGAAGACAAGTCAAAAGTATTTTAGTGCACCTTATAGTTCAATTTCTTGGCGGAGAGTCCACTGCTTATTGCATATTATAGAATATATGGGTCGGTGGAGTCGTTATCGAGAAACATCAACCTTAAGCATGTACTTATTTCATAATGTAAAAATGTTATTATATGGAAATATGGAGCATATTTCATTATTACAATAATATGGATTACTATATTGTGCAAAAACTACGATAGCTTACCAACATTTCTTACTTGTACGGTATGGAATTTAATGAGACAGTCATGGTTTGAGTAGCAGTTTCATGATATCTTAAGCATAATATGGAGTTGAGTAATAATTGCAAGATATGTATCTAAAAAAAATTGCATTGAGTAAAACAAAGAGTACGTAAACGACATAGAAGACGTACATGGATGAAGTGATAGAGTATTTAATTAGTTGAACACCATTTTGACACCAATAATTAGAACTTTGTACACTATCGAAATTGTACGTGTACTTAATTTATTTTTATTCTCCAACATTATCAGAAAAAGAATACAAATTCGAAAAAGCATTTTCCCTTTTTAATGAATTCTACATTCTCATTACACCTGGAAGCTGATAAAATATCTGAAAACATGATAAGAATGATGATGATGGTGAAATTGGTGATGATAACATACCCGTTATGGTGATCAGCGGTATAGGTGACCTTCCTGAAGGAGCCGTCTGGCTGCAGCAGGGAATACTCGCCCTTCACCACGTCACCATCGCGACTCTCATGATGAGACTTGTGGTCTCCGGTGTGAGGGTCCTCCACGGAGTATGAGTAGCCGTATTTTGGGTGCGCCTGAAATATCAAGGAGATATCATCATTTTGTACTTCTTACTTCATCATCATCATTCTCAGCCCTCGTTCCCTCACTGCTGGGTTCATGTCTATAGCGCAGTCCTCTCGGTCACCTACCAACCGCTTAAAATTTGAAGGGATATAATAAATATTTTGGTAGTTAGGACAGCGTAACAATTTCTTATCTGCCTACGAAGCCAAGGGTCCCGGGTTCGAGTCCCGATGGGGGCAAATATTTGTTTGATGAGAATGGATGTTTGTACCCTAGTCATATTTGTTTATCTATCTAAGTATAATATTTATCTATATAAGTATGTGAATCGTTGTCTAGTACCCAAAGTACCCAAGATACAGAGAATCCTAGTTTGGGGCTAGATCAATTTGTGAAAATAGTGTCCAAGGATTTATTATCTCTGTAGGCAAAAAATATGAATGACACGAGTCATGATCGAAGTGGGATATTTAACCAGGAGATTTAACAAGGATAAAAATAAACTTACAAATTCACCGACATAGTGATCCTCGTGATGTGCAGGAGCGTGGACTACCGGAGCCACGTGGGCAGCGGCGTGCACCTCATGCAGGGCAGGCGCGTGGTGCAACACGGGTCCTGCGTGCACCGACGTATAGTGCACAGGAGCCTCATGCTGCACGTCATGTCTCACGATATTCTGGGAAGACACCGCTGGAGCATGGTGCACCAGCCCCGCTTGACACACAGCCAACAACGCACACGCTGCCAGGACCTAAAACACCGATTTAGGTAAGATCAAGATATGCATAGCAAAATTTAATGGTTTTACGTGCTGCGCTTACTTTGGACATTCTGCTTGAGACAAATACCTTGACGACTGGTATGGCGCTGTTAGTAATCTCTTTTTATATAACAAACAAAACATCGAGAGACGGCTAGGCAGGGAGGGGGATCTTAGTCCAGGCGATATCCGATCGGATCACACGTAATTGCATTGCCAATCTGTTCACTTTATCGTGTGTTGCAACGGACACTCGTGTGGAGAAAATTGTCTAACAAAGTTTAATGTCCATAAGTTTCAGTCAACACGACGTATTGGAAGTCGTCAAGAGCTGTCATCATTAAGGCTAACATCGTAGGCTATTCTCAAGCGCCTGGGTGTATTCTCATGCCGCAGCATGTGTACAAGATTTGTTTAAATCTAGAACTATGTGGATTTGTTTGATTGCACATAGATTCGGAGTCTTGAACAACTTGACAAATATATTTAGTCGAACATAATTATTTGTTAGTACGCGTCAGATGCATTATATTGATGTCATAAGCGGTTGTTGAAACCTCGCGTTTTGTGTACTTGAGATTACCTCATAGCAGACTTGTAATTCACCAGCAAATTGTAACAATCTATCCCACTACCTACTTACTCTCAATAAACTGATCATAACTGTTTTTTTTTTGAACTTTGTATTTTCTTGTTGATACCTACGTAAAATAGTATAATAAGTAATTCATATTTATTCTTGGTGAAAGTTGATCCCAAAGCACATGCGATATGGATGACAGCACATGTTAATTTAATAACCAGTGGACCATTGAAACTATGACCACAAATTGGACAGTAAAGTAACTAACAACTTAACGTCAAGTATGGGGTGGCAGCTGCATCATGTTTTTTTGTTTTTTTTGTGCCCAGGTTAAGCCAGTTTCATAATTCATTTGGCCCATTTCTGCAACTATGGAGATGAGACGTAGAGCATTAGTTCGGGCATCCACGGTGAGCCAGTTATTCAATACTTATTTTGAGTGACAGGGGGCTAGCCCAATGCCGCAGCATTAGTGATATGAAAGTTTCCTCACAGCGTTTTCCATCTGCGTGACACATATTGAAAATATGATATTTAGAAAATTATACTGAGAAATATAAGCGAATAATTTGTATAAATAACCTATGTGCAAGTCTCACATGGCTTACAAAACTCCAATTATAATATTGCTCTACATCATGAGACATGAGGCTCATGTCAGTAACTTAGTAGTTTAGATGGGTAAGTGTTCGTTATTTTATTAATTGCATTTGGATTTATTTGAAAAGAAGGCTAAAGCCTAAACCTATAAGTTTTACTCAAACTTTTACCACGGTTCTAATTGACTCATTAGCTAGCTGTATTCTAGTTACTAAACTGTATGGATTTTGGGATAACGTTAATAATGTTGTCCGTCCAGAATAGATTTCAATAAGAACGAATTAAGAAACTAATGTCAAGCAAACTATCTATTACACAGATCAACGACGATATTTCGGTTTAATTGATAACTTTACGAATACCTTTCAGCACTCTACCGTTTAGATTTTAACAAGTGGTGCCCTCTATAGAAAACCTGCATATTTCAACTGAGCACAGTCTCGAAAGCTTTCACTTCTCGGCGTCTGCGCCGTATGGGCATGTCTTCGCGTATAATAACCATGTTAAAGTGTGGCCTCATAGATGGCTCTGTACACTGAAACAATAATACAATACTATATGAATTATTAACAGGTATTGACTGGATAGACGCCCCAAATTTAGGTGTACATAAGCAGGTTACTGGTATACAAAATGGGCCATCCTGAAACTTTGGAATGAAGTACCTATACGTACATATGTAGATAACGTGTATTCCTTCGAACCTAACTAAAATAGAAGGAAGGTACCTGCTTCTTCAAAGAAAAAACATTGTTTTTAAGATTTCACACTGTTTTACTTCATGGGGCAACTTAGCTTTTCACAGGACTTACAAACAAATCAACAAAATATTTTACAACAGTAATGAAATTAAAACCTAATAAGACACATAATAAAATCTTGGTCTGTAATATGACGAAGCGGGATCTGAATCCATAGTTTCCACTTGAGGTTTTTCTGTATCTGTAGACTCCGCTTCTATGGTCATTTCCTTCTTGGCCATTACAGGCATCATGACCATATTACTTGTGTTGAGACTTGCTTCATTGGGCATAAACATTGGAACCATTTCTGGAGAAACTTTGGGTGGAGTAACTTCTAATGGCTCCAGTGCTTCCATTTTTGGTGCCTCTATCATCTTGACCGGTGCTTTATCTCCCATCTTCGTCGGCTCAAAGTGCATAGCTTTTTCCATCTCTATATCAGATTTTTTAGGTTCTTTGGGCGTTTCTTCGGATTCAATGACGGGCTTTGGTTCTTTGACTTCTGTTTTGTGCTGATGATCTTTACCGGGAAAGTAATGATTGATCTTGATTCCATTACCGACGGGGAAGAACTGTCGAGTTGAACCAGATACGGAATATGCGTGGTCTCCGTGCTTGTTGAAACTCTTGCTGACGACGGCGTTGAAACTGAAAGATAATAAGTTTATTAACTGCCTGGAGAACTCTTTCATGAAGACGTTGGATATCTGGAGATTAATGTTAGATTATCAAGTCAAGATGCTACATACATATCATGCTTGGATTATCGTTAAGGCTCTAGGGTATTTTAACTATGTGTTTTCGGTACATGTTCAGGAAAAAAAAACCAATGGGAAGACAATGTTTATCAAGTTACAAACCTCAAATTAATGAAACTCTTTGTCTTAAAAACATATCTTTACTAATAAGTTTTGCGTAATCTTCCCCAATCCGTTACTGTGACGTGAACGCGGTTAATTCTGAGCTGACTAGATGAATAAGTTGTAGTAAATTGTGATACCTACCCATGATGGTCATCAGCGTCATACTCGACCTTCCGCAGCGAGCCGTCGGGTTCCACCAGGCTGTATTGTCCCCACACCCGGTCTCCGTCGCGACTCTCATGATGGTGCTTGTGGTCGCCTGTCTTGTGATCTGATACTGCGTACTCGAACTCGTATTTGGGATATACCTGAAAGGGGTAGATTATAAGACTATAAAATAAAAGGGTTAGCTGGAAGAACTGGTATATACCGAACGACCAAACGTCACAAACGACACAAACGAGGGGTGTGTCTGTCTGTCTGTCCGTGACACCTTAGCAGTCAAACCAGTCGATGGATTTTAATGCGGTTGTTTGTAAATGGCGGCAGGATTCCCTGCCCCGTAAGGCGAGGGTGGTTAGATATGTTTTATTAAAGTCGGTTCAGTAGTTCGAAAGTTATCAGCTTAACAAGTAAAAGCGGTCAAACGGGTGGATGGATTTTAAAGCGTTTGTTTTGTAGTTGGTGCAATGGTTATAAGATATATTTTAATAAAATCGTTTCAGCGGTTTAAAAGTTATCAGCCTGTGAACAAAATTTTTGCCGTAAGGTTATATTGATGTGTGAGGGATTTGTATTAAATTTTAAATTTATAGTTATATTTATGTGTATTAAGGAAATGTCAACGACTACGCAATATATGCACAACTGAGGATCTACTAAATAAAGCACTAATGTATATGTCACCGTAAGATTGTCAAAACCGTTAGTTTATATACTAACACGTTAGTTTGTAAACTGTTGACAAATTGTACACCAGACCGACAGGATTTAGAATATACGTTTCTTTTGTTTTTACATGTCAACCTATCACGTAGACTATCTGGAGCGTATCTATAGTCTTCACCTAAGCTATCGCAGTGTTTGCCCTGGTATTTCCTTTGCAATTCAAGTTTAAAACAGTTCAAAATTTACAGGTTTTATTATGAACAAAACGGTTACACAGTACAGTTGGTACAGTTTACAATTTATCGATAGTTTATAAACTAACGAGAAAAAACATTCGTTTGTAAACAAACGGTTTTGACAATCTTACGGTGACATATATAATATATTGTCGGCGCGGTTTGTTCGGTTAATTTTATGTTTTGACATTTTATAATTTCTAATTCATATCTAAATGCATTTTGACGATTTTGATTGTATTTTTTTTTTAGTTTTGTAAATTGTGTAATATATTTTTTTTTTCATTACGTATATTTAGTAGTTTAATAAAACACACTACATATATATAACTAGTTGAGTCTGTGGGTCACACGTCCACAAATTAAATAATAGGACATAATCAATAACTTATATCTAAAATCTTTTGTTCTAAGTAAATCATTTACTACAGCTATCCGCGTCCACGTCCATAAAGTTGTGAAGGACTTACATGAGGGCTGTATTTGATCCATGTTTGCGCCTTTGGCGGATGGTACACTTTGATCACCTGCCATCCATCGTCACCTGTATTGTGTGTGAAACTGTTGTCATAGCCATTTCTGTGGTCGACTAACACCGCACCGCAAAGCCCCACGAAGCAAATAGTTAAGGTAACCTGAAACAATTTCACACACTTCGTTACTAGGTATTTGAGCCAAACTGAATGAAGACAGTGGACACAAAACTGCCCTATTTGCCGGTATGCACATCTGCCGACACAGATTTAACAAGTCACGCTGGCGTTCTCTCTCGTTTGGAGAATATCAACGCCAATATAATAGGTAAATTAAGCAATTTAATGAAAAACGGATTGCGCTTTTTATCTTAAACTTATATTTCACTTGCGAGATTAATTACAAATCATTTAATTTTCACCTTTTGGTACATTTTGAAGCACTTGGGTGAACTGCCACTAGCTAAATGTTCTAGTGAACTGTTGAAATATTGTCAAGATAGGAAGCATTATATAGTCGAACATTTCCAATTGTTATTACATAAAATTTGGGTTTATCTCTAATTCAAAGTAACTACTTCTCTCTTTACGAGAGAATAGTGTGGGTATCTTAAATTTTAAATGAAGAACTTTAGAGCTAGGAAAAACATTTTACTCAAAGTTTGATGTTATTTTTAGAATATATTTTTAAGTAATTTCGTTCACCGTTAATTTCTATACTTACAATCTAAAATATATAAAAACATTGAAAAATTTGCCATTTTTATATTTTTCCTTTTTCTAATATCTCTATTCAAGTTTTTGTTTGTCATTTGAAGTTGTATATTTTATACCAAGTATCAATCAGTGTTATCCATCATCATCAGCCCATACCGACCCATTGCTGCGAATCGGCCCCTTCTGTAAGTGCCTATATCTACTCAGTCCTGTGCCAACCGCATTCAGCGAAATCAGTGCTATCCATACTATTCTTCAAATCGAAAGCTTGGAGTCGTTTATCATTTATCGTATCATCATAATCTTCTGAATCAATGGAGGTATTGAGTACATTCTTACAATACCACGGGGAAGTCGTGGTCAATTTGAGCTAACTGGCTAAATGGGTACTCTGCCACCCAGTACAGGAAAAGACAATTTATGAAATGATTTTATTTGTATAATTTTGATTAGAAAGAAATGAAGTATGATAGCGAAATTATAATAAAGTTAAGCGTTTTTAATAAAACCCAAAGTAGGTATTAAGTGTTGCCCAAAATTAGAGCCGTAATTATACCTGTAAGTAATATAAGAGCAAATTGCACGGTGTACAAGATTCCTTCAAATTATGATTTTCTTGATTCAAAAAATCTACCAGTTTAATCTTAGCCGTAGTCCGAATTGACCCTCTATACCCAGTTCTTATAATTCCAAGAATCAGAATTCTACAAAGCGACGGCTTCTCTCTCCACTTCTCTTATCTTATCTCACAACTGCCGAATTCAATAGACGTGACGAATTCATTGTTATTTATTAATCGATTTTGCAACTTGTAGAGTTTTTGAAATGCACTAGAAATATAAATCAGTGTAGTTCATTTTCGAACTTCCATATTGGATCTTATCAGGCTAAAACTGCCTTAGTCAGTAGCAAATACTCACCTTAGACAATATAACGAATCAAAGAGTATATAACCACGTTTCGGTCCGGGAAAAAGTCTAAAAAGCTTATAATTTTCGTAAACTTTACATAAACGTAAACATTTCTTTACTTCATTTTTGTCCCTAAATTTCGACAGCTATCTCAGTAGTATATTTTTACCAAACACTTCGATGCTTTGTTCTGTGATTTAGAACCACGAATTCTTTATGGCCATATCTGCTGCTTCATTTCACAATGCCCATACTGACACACTGACACAGCTGGTAGAACACAACTGAATCCTGAAACGAGTTTGTGAATGGAAATTGATACAATCTTTGACCCAGCAAGGTCAAGCAGCCCACATGTGGTACTGCCAAAATGGTAGGCTTAACAAGTTTACAATTATAAAATAATGAGAGCAGGCTACTGGTAAATTTTGAAGTTCATACAATCACCATACCCAATGCATTGTAAATATATTTTTGTAAAGCTAAGAAACTAGCTAGTGGCTTGTTTGTCAACTTCCACTCCCCACGTAAGTTAAAAGGTTGCACAATTGAGTATAAAAAGTAATGGTGCAGCTGATTTATTAATCATTGTCTTGTTAGATACGAACAGTAAAATAAAGACAATGTTCACCAAAGTAAGTAATAGTATCTGCAATGTAAGAATTAGTATAAATAATCTAATAGTTACATTGCTAATTTATCGGAGTATTACTACACTTAATACCTGCGTATATTTTTGTCCTTACAGATCGTGTCCCTGTGCGTGCTGGTGGCGGTATCCCAGGCCGTGCTGCTGGAGCAGCCACACCACTACTCCTCCGCCGCCGCCGTCTCCTCACAGAGCATCGTGCGTCACGACCAGGCTCACGCCGCCCCCGTGTACCACGCCGCTCCCGCCCCGGTTGCCTACCACGCCGCCCCCGCTCACTACGCCGCCGCCCCCGTCCACTACGCCGCCCCCGTTACCAAGCTGGTATCCGCTCACCACGAGGAGGAATATAGGAATATGATGTAAGTTTATCCCCTTAATATCATCATCATCGTAATACGTAAGTTTCTCCACTCGACATGGGGTGTATTATTCGGTAGATAGCTCTCTCGCTGAGTGAAATGTTTGTTGTTACAGGCGCACCCCAAGTACGAGTACACATATTCGGTCGCCGACGGCCACACCGGCGACAACAAGTCCCAGCAAGAGTCCCGCGACGGCGACGTGGTGAAGGGCTCGTACTCGTTCCACGAGGCCGACGGCTCCATCAGGACCGTGGAGTACACCGCCGATGACCACAGCGGCTTCAACGCGGTGGTGCACAACACTGCCCCAACTCACGCGCCCGCCCACGTGCTCAAGGCCGCCCCGGTCTACGCCGCCGCCCCTGCTTACTACCACCACTAGGCCATCCCGCCCAGAATCTGACTGATCAACGATTATTTATTGAAATATACAAATAAGGAAAATTTACAATTTATTTTATTTAATTTTTTGCTTTACCATTTTTGGCTTAATTACCTTAAATTGTAATCAAATTATTTAGCATGTATTTAGTAGTTCTTTGAAAAACTATATTTAGTTTCTTCAATAGTAGTTTATGTGACTGCTACATAATGCCTAATTATGTACAGTTACATACACTAGTTTATCTACATACATATCATAAGCTCTCTTTGATGTGTTCAGGAACCGCATGTTCGACCGGCATTGTGGCATTGATCATTGCTCTGCAGTTGTTCAGTAGTACCAACTTCACATACAAACTAGGGGCGGCACGCAGGTGGGCATCAGCATTCGAAATTTGAATGTCATAATTTGACAAATTTTGGTACATTATGGTCATAATGTATCAATATTCAGATAAGAAATGAGTTTTTACCAAGAAGTTTATTATAATGCTGGTCGTAACGTGTGGTTTTTGGACGCAGTAAATAGGATTTATGATACCTGTGTAGATAAAAGCATTTACAGAATAGTCATGAAATAAAATACAGCAATAAACTTATTGTAACAGCAACGTTACTAGGTTTATCTACACGCCTATCATAAACCCTCTAGTAAAGTAAAGATACTGCGTTCAAAAACCGCACATTATGACCAGCATAATGATATACTACTTGGTAAAAACTCATTTCTTATCTGAATATGACTTAATGTGTCAATATTTCGCCATATCCTGACATACAAATTTTAAACGCCGTCGCCCGCCCGCTTGCCGCCTCTAGTTTGTCCGTGAAGTTGGTACCACTGAACAATTAAACAAGCCACAATGCCGGACGTACATGCGGTTCCTGAACACATCAATGAGAGCTTATGATATTTGTGTAGATAAACTAGTATATGTAACTGTACATAATTAGGCATTAAAAGCCTCGCGTGATATTATAATGAAACTCACCTTCGGCTTGTTTCATAAACCCACACTCGAGTTTAAATGTCCTTCATTATGTATCAGTCACATGAACTACTAAAATTTTTGAAGGCCGTTTCAAAACACACATTTCATACAATATGACGTGTAGCAGATAATGTTACGCATATTGGCATCAATCATAAATAAACATTGCTCGCTCCTGAAAGAAGTAAATGAAAAGTGAAAAGAGTTCCTAAGAATTGGGAAATTCATTGGCTTGAAGCTCGTTTACCGTTGAAGACCGAACATTTTATACCTAAACCTCGCTTTTAACCTTTCGAGCCCTCAACCTGTTTGTAAATCATGTCGATTTTGTAAATTTAAAACCTTTAACGGTACATTGGCACCACAGTGGCATCACCAAGGCTTATGGGGTTACAACAACATAAGTGCAATATAAGTGTGAAATAATTAAGCAAGTTTTAAACTTTACCTACATATTAGTTTTAGAAGTCGAAAGATTGAATGTCATCCCAGATCCACATTTAATCCCCGCTGGCATTCCTCAAGGCTCCATATTAGGACCACTTCTGTTTATTGTCCATCTGAAGGACATCCCGAAACAACCATGAACAAAATTGGCTTGTTTCGCCGAATACATCGCCTGTTTCTCATCTTCCTATATTGATAAGATAAGATATTGACCTCAGTATTATCGAGTTGGAATTCGCTTTTTGCGAGTATTTCACAATGAAGAAGCTTAAATTAAATGACACGACTCAAAAGACCTTCCGCCGATTGCCAAATTTATATAAAAATATTTTTTTATATAAATTACCCGCTCCTTTTATCTGGTAAATAATCCATCAAACTGATTTCCACAATAGTATGCTCACGCGCAAATACCTTACATCGACAGATACAAAACATATCGGTTGCCCCATTACTATCGGCTTATGTTTAAATGATTACCAAAAAATTCGAAAATTTACCACCAATAAATTCGAAATGACTGCCAGAATGGGTAAATGATCACCAAATTGTGTTTGGATAAATGATCACCAAACATCTTTTTATGTTTTGTGTACTTTAGTTTATGTTTTAGGTTTTTTTTGTTGTTCTTATGCTAATATCCGAAGCCATGTTCGTTTGTGATAACGGATGTCATCTTTAATCGGCTAGACTGCACATTAGCCGATGCTTTTCGGTTAATGTTGGACATTAGTTAGCTAATGTTGAAACGAAGTATTCGTGCAACTGCGGGGAGCGGGGCGGGGTGATTTTATTCAGATGAGAAAGCTATTTCTAATATCAGGGCAAAATACTGCGGTAGCTTAGGTGAAGGGTAAACATGTAAGTACATCAAAAACTATAATAAGACGAGTATAAGTGTTAACGGCCACCGAATCATTATCATCACTTATTTCTGATTAAGACGGTAATTTTTCAACATTAGCCTAGGTATACTGAAAAATAAACTTATCTCTGTTATTACATATTTTGATTTATAATATCTTTTACTTACTATTATGTTATATATTAATGTACATATGTTTAAATGGCTGAACCACGCCGCAGACTGTGACGCTCGCGGGGTAACACTCGGCGCTGACTGAAAATCAGCGCTGAAGGTATGGCCTTCAGCATACTGCTGAGTCAGATGACATTTGTAATGACAGTGACACACTAGGACCGTCGATATCGCTTGATAGAATGATTCAGAATGATTGATCTTTGCGAGTCGTTGCGCCATTTCACTCCCTCCTTAGATTGCAGTACTTCCTGCCGCGGCAGACTAAAATCACTCTTGCTCAGTCCCTTCTACTACCTTTAGGATTCCCTGTATCTTGGGTACTAGACAACGATATACATACTTACATAGATAAATATTATACTTAGATAGATAAACAACCATGACTAGGGTACAAACATCCGTTCTAAATAATATGATAAATAATTTACGTACCAAGTGAATGTTACTGAAAGGAAAGTACTGTTTGAAAAGGAAGATCTTTATTTACAATATTACTAGTTTAAATATTAAAACAGCCATACTATATTATTAAAATATTAAGACCTATTAGGAACAGTCAGCATCAGATATATATGAGCGCGGAAGCCGCTCAAATAGATCTACCACGTTCTTACAAAACAGAAACATCTACACATCTGCAGTGTCAAAATGTATCAATATCCATACTAACACAGAGGATGTTTACATAATTTTAACACTTTTACTGTGTAGGTGTACTAGATCTATCAGAGTGTGTTATGCACACATATCCGATGCTAACTGTACCTACAAACCTAATAATACTTAGTCGGATTATTAATGTCATCACTATTAAGAAAATAATAAATATATAATTAGGAGCTGTTAGAACCGAACCTTATTAAATACTTATTATGTACAAAATAAATCCTTGAGTACATACATATATTACAATATAGCTGTAATGGTACACGAGAGTCAGTACATTTGATACTTCATTTAGCGTGACAGAGGGCTAGCCCATCGCCGCGTTGTATTGGTACACACGTTGAATACAAAAATCGGTCATTTAACGTTTGGGGTTTTGAGTAGCTCAGGGTAAGGTAGCAAAAAGCAATGAGCCGACACGTGGTTTGGTTCCAGGAACAGAGTTCAGGTCAGGTTTTTTTGTCGCATTCCTGCGAGATGTGTAGGGATCAGAGCCGATTTGGCTGCGCGCTGAATAAATTATGAATAACTAAATAATGGAAGGTTATTATGGAACGATACGGAGAAAGCTATTATGTTGACTGCAAATATACAATTGCGTTTGGTTGGTATGATATGGCGAGTTTGACATCACGAGTTTGAATAACATTCTAGTGGTCCTTGTCTAGCGCGCTAGCGGTCGGGAAGGCTTAAATTAATCGCAACAAGCTTTTATGGTCAGCGATCAACAGATTTTGTGTATCGGCCATACCGAATGACTTGAGTGATAACCTACGGTTGATCATAGTGAATATGCGTACACACAATTTGTAGAACGGCGGATCTGCATGGCATGGTTGAAATTAGACCCTGTGTAGTTAGTGATAAGAAGCTTCGCTTGGGCAGAGCGTGTTCGCAAAGGACGCCATTTTTTTCCGACATGTGGGGACTATAAATACGATTGCGGGGGAAGGGAGAGCATTCAGTCTCAGCGTCTAGCTACTGTGACAGTCGTCTTTCAACAAATTCTAAACAGTTTGGTCTGCCGTTTTACGCGTCGGAACTGGACGAATTGTGATTGCGAAGTTACAGTGGATTTTCGTGAGTGTCTGAAGCGCCGAGATATACCTCGGTTCCTTTCCTATAAATCAACCTACCCCAAATTCCAAAACTATCCTTGGGTCGTTAGATAAGAACTTGTAGGTAACTGATCTGAGTCTGAGTCTGGGCTTGGAGCGACCCTAAATTCCTTTTCCTTCACCATAGGGTTCCTGGATTGGCTCTTAGGATATTCGCGGGCTAATCCTCTCCTCATTCCTTTCGAGTAGCGAGTTTTGAAATTCCCACACACACAGTCATTAAACATACAAGCACATTCAAATCAAACTCAACCATTTTCGAGTGGTGTCGATAATGGACATGGTATAACACTAGGATTTTAGACTAGGCTAGACAGGAGTTTAGTTGCGGCTAAACCTAGGTTGGCAGGGCATAGGGAGACTGTTTGATTGATGAGGTTCCGCGGATGGAAATAACAAATTCAGAACAAAATTAAACCGGTGTCAATACAGATAACCTATCCTGTTGATATTTTGACATTTGAGTGTTGTCGGGGACGCGCGAAGAGATCAAATTACAGTCTAAAGTTCATTGTTTAGGACCGGGTAGATTGTTTTGCCTTGCCTTGGGTCAGTTTGGATTCAAGTTGCATCTTTAAATTAAATGTAAATTTCGCTGGAGGTCTAATGTGTAGGCTGAGTCAAATATTTATGATTTTGCTTGGCCGAGGACGTGCTGAGGTCAGTGGAATTCATAGTTCGGTATTTACCGAACTATGCACTTCGCTATGGTGAGGGTTAGATCTCCTAAAGCGCTAATGACAACGTTTCGATAACATCCAGCTCAAATTGCGCAGAGTTGAAGGTTTCAAAACGTTACGGACCTTTTGAGGTAACCGCTAGTTCAAACCCATTTCGGAAAATCAAATCGCAATTGTGTAAACCGGTCTTTTCGGATCGTTATTGCCGTGAACTAAATATATAATTGGAACCACCACTAGCCGCTACTAGCAAGCACATGAAATATCTTTGAGTACTCACGTCGTAAAACTACGACGGATATCTATACGATATCACAAACAAATATTATAAATTGTGGTCGACCACTAAAAGAAGTTCCAAGCGCCCATATATACAAAAAAATAAATGGTACCATCACACAAAATACAACAACGATCGATCTGGCGCAATACACCGCTAACTGATGCGAAATACCGGCTTGCGGACATATATGCTTTCTCTGTCTAACTTGAAACACTAACTTCCTAAACCAATCTTCGTTCGACTATTGTACGCCTAACGAACTTCTCAACGAACAAGAAATTCGGACTTATCTTTCTTAACTTACAAATTTTACAGCTGAATCGGGACATCTCTTTTGGGGTAGGTAGAATAGACGATCATAGCTTCTGATAGCGGTGGCTCGACCTTAGCCTTTTATGCCGTTACAGATTTTCTGGTGCCGAGACCGAAGGATATCCTAGATAGTCTGATATCTAGATATTCTATAAGAATCAAGGTCTAACGCGTTACTTTTAAAAATAACACAACGTAGAAACGATTTTAAACAGTTCAATTTTGTAAATAAGAAATAAGCAACAACAAAAAAAAAGGGGCATTGTTTTCACAATTCTTCGGACGAGCTACGACGGTTTAGTGTTCGGGAATAATAGCCGGCTGGCTTAGAAAAAACGTTAGTCGGGTAGTAAAAGACGATTCACTTTCGCAGACAAGTGAAATGGCGTCAGGACAGGTGACGCAATTGTTATCTGAAATAGTGAACAGATTAGACAGTTTGGAAAGGGGTTCGATCACGAGTAATGCTAGTAGGACTTCGAACAGACAGACTGACAGACAGGAACTAGAGACGTTTGAACAATTGGTAGAAAAACGTCAATCATGCATTGTGAAAATGACACAGAAGTTGCCGACATTCGATGGGCGGAGTTCGGAAAATCTGATGATTTTCTTAAGAGATTTAAAGGCTTATATTAAAGTCTCGGGAGATACTTCTAGGGTTTTGATATGGGCAACGGTAAGTTTGGTAGGAATTGCAAAAGTTCGAATGAGCATATACAGAGACTCATGGCGAACCTATTCGGATTTTGAAAAAGATTTCAGAGAGGTATTCTGGGGTGATAATGAACAGGAATTAATTAAACAAAGATTCCTAACTGCGAAGTTCGATTCCAAGAAAGGTCAAAGTATGGAAGAATTCTTTGCCTCTCAATTGAATAGCATATATGAGCTTACGATACCGTTTACTGATACGGAGAAAATCAACACGATTTTCAGACAGTTGCCGCGTGATATTCAGGTAGCGTTTTTTGCTAGAAAGGAACCAATGACTATACGAGATGCGGTCGAGTTCTTTCGGCATTTAGAACGGAATGTCGATGGGGAATTTAGTGCGTTGCATGGTTCGGAGACAATGAATACGAACAACGTAAGGCGGAATAGCTACATGCGTGGGCATTATCGTGCTATGCGGGTAAATACGATGCAATATAACGCGGTGAGTCGTAGGAATAATTATAACGCACAAAGGCACGAAACGGATTTGGGACGCGCGCTCGTGGTTATTTTCGCGGTAGAGGTAGACAGCCTCAGGCTAGTTTCAATGCAATAGGGTTCCAAAGGGGCAATGATAGTGCAGATAATACAGAGGCAGGGCAAGGTTAAAGTGACAGGAATAATGCGATAAATCAGAGTTCAAAAAACTAGTGGACTCGCGCGGGTCGTTCGCGCTTAGATATTTATTACGGTTTGGATGGACAGCCGATCAAATTGGAAAAAAGCATAGACTTTATGAGCTGTGTAATTTGGATTCGAACTTGGGTGTGAATGAATTTATTCAATTATTAGCGCATAAGGCGCACGGATGTGCCGTGTGTTTAGATGAAAAATTGAGATTGAATTGTATAGGCCGTGATGACAGGCGTTTACATACGATATTCAGAGACGACGATTCGACTGAGTGTGGGCGCGATTTATGTAGTACCTTGACATTACCTGAGATAGATGTGCGTATTGGGAATATTTTTGTAAGGAGTTTGATTGATTCGGGCAGCGAAATCAGTGTAATTAGTCGGAGAGTGTACGATGAAGTATGCAGGCAATTGGGAAAACCAACGGAAATACCGATCCCAAGTTTGAGAATCACAGGTGCGTTCGGGGTCAGTAAGGAAAAGGTTGATAAGTTAGTTACGTTACCATTAACAATAGGTGAATGCGTTATCGATACTCCAATGCTAGTATTAACAAGGGTGCCTAAAGATTTAATTTTAGGGTTTGATTTTATAGAACAGACGCGAGCCAGTTTAATGTGTGAGGGTAATAAGAGGCTAATTATACGAAGCGCCGGGCGGATGTGTGAAATACCATTAGGTACTGGCCCTAATCAGGATTCTTGCTGTTGTACAATGGAAGTACAGAACCAAGATACCAGTAGAAATATGATAGAGGAACATGTGAATAATTCATCAATACCAGTTGAACACAAAATAAAGTTATTGCCGGTGTTAAATAAACATGCAGAGTTGTTTAGCGATAGGGTAGGTCGGACAAATAAATATATACATGAGATAAAAATGAGAGGTGAAACGCCTTTCGTAAAACGAAGCTATCCCATACCGTTCGCATATCGCGATAAAGTAACAAAACGATTGGAAGAAATGGAACAGATAGGTATTATTAGCAGGCAATCTACGGATTTCAGCAGTCCAGTGACTTGTGCACTAAAGAAATCAGGGGAGGTCCGTATACTGCTAGATGCGCGCCAATTAAACACGGGAATGGTTGGGGAAGTTGAAACTACACCTTTAATGAGTGATATATTGCAGTCGAGGCGCCGGATAAACTACATAGGGGTTATTGATAACAAAGATGCGTATTTTTCTATACCATTATCAGACGAATCTAAACGATACACGGGTTTTGTATATCAAGGCAGAAGTTATGTTTACAACGTTTTACCTCAGGGGTTGAAAACCAGTGTGGGTTCATTTTCGAGGGCGATGGACTTAATTTTAGGGCCAGAGGTTAGGTCATATTGTTTAAATTTTGTTGACGATTTGGCGATTTTAACTGAGGGTGAATTTGATCAGCATTTGTCTCAAGTGGACACGGTTCTGAGTAAATTGAAAGACGCGGGCTTCACATGCAAACTAAAAAATGCGAGTTCGCACAAAAAAAGGTCAAGTTATTGGGGCATATTTTGTCTACACAAGGTTTGCAAATGGACCCGGACAAAATTGAAATACTTAAATTATATCCGTCACCCAGAACTGTCAGGCAATTGAGGGCGTTTTTGGGGTTCATAAATTACTTTAGGAGGTTTATAAAAAATTTTGGAACGTTAACACAGCCCTTGTACAATTTATTACGGTCTGGAGTCAAGTTCGTCTGGAGTGCGCAGGTGCAGAGTGCTTTTGACGAGATAAAAAACCAATTCTCAGAAAGTATAATATTGAGTCAGCCATTGGCGGGAAAAACGTATTATGTTCAATGTGACGCCAGCGCTATAGGAATTGGGGGCTATGTTTATCAATTAGATGATTTGGGCCAGGAACGAATTATAGGGTTTTGTTCGCAGGCATTTAAGGGAGCTCAAACTAGATGGTCTGTCAGCGAACAGGAAATGTATGCAGTTATATACACTTTAAAGCGATTTGAGATATATTTGCGGGGAGAAAAAGTTATTATTAGAACTGATCATAAAAGTTTGACGTTCATTAAGTCGTGGACTTTATTGGGGGCACGCGTAACTATGGTTATGTTTTTAGAGCAATTCGATTACGACATAGAATTTGTGCGAGGGACTGATAATCAAATTGCCGACACGCTAAGCAGGCAAATAACGGGACCTGGAGGTATGATTGACAGTATAAATGTTCAGCCGGGAATATTCTGGTTTCAGGCATCGAATACCGCAAGTGTTATTTTCCCATCGAGTTTACGGGACATTGCGAGATTACAAAGCGAAGATGAGCGGTTAAATCGAATTAGCGGTTGTATCAGACGTAGGGTGGTAGATACGGAAACGAGAGGGTTTGAAAATTAAAAGCTAGTAGGTGATACGTTATATTTTCACGTGTTGAAGCGGAACGTACAGATGTTAGTAATTCCGAAATCACTACAGGAGGAACTAATTTTACACATACATGAAGAAATAGGTCACTACGGCAGATATAAAATATTAGCACTGATGAAGGACAGATATTATTTTCTTCATATGAGTAGGGTGATTAGCACGGTGACAAGAAGTTTTGACATATGTCAAAAGGTCAAACCAAGTACTAACAATACCGTTGGTCCTTGTACACCGGTGTTGGCGGAAAAGTTGGATGAGAAAGTTTTCTCGGAACTTTATGGGCCATTGCCCGTAGGTAAATTCGGATATCAATATATATATGTGATTCAAGACGTGTACAGTAAGGTGATAAAATTGTATCCAATGCGAAAAGCTACAGGTAGGAGCGTGCTCGCTTGTATAAAGAGATTTCATAGGGAAATACCTATCGAAACTATAATTACGGACTCAGGACCACAGTTCATATCGAAAGTTTGGGAATTTGGTCTCAAACAGCTAGGGATTCGGGTCACTCATACGTCGGTGTATTGTCCAAATTCTAATAGCGTAGAAAGAGTGAATCGCGAGCTAGGTCGACTAATTAGAACTTATTGCGGCGGAAGTAATCGTAGTTGGGTCGACGTGTTACCGGACATTCAGAATTGCTATAATAATATCGAACACACAAGCACAGTCTTTGCGCCTAATGAGTAAGCGTTTGGTAGACGGGAACCGTTAACTATTGACAAGGAATTAGGCGATGAATGGTTATTAGGTCATAGTGTGCGAGATACGGAACAGGTGCGGAATGTAGCGATAGAAAACTCTAAAAGTTCTAGTGAACGACGTAAGCGACAGGCAGACAAACGGCGTAAGTTAGAAGTCTATTGTATAGGTGATTATGTGAAACTTAAGACTTTTGTGCGTTCAAATAAAGAACATAAAATCATGCGGAAATTTTCATTGTTGTATAAAGGGCCTTATGATATTTCGGCAGTGGTATATCCGAACTGTTATACTTTAGTAGATCCGGTTTCAAATGAGATATTGGGTAACTTTAATACTATAAATATAGCCAGGTATTATGTGAGGACGAATAAGGGCGTAGACAAATAAGATAGTGTATAAAAGATATATATTTAAGCTGTAAGCTGTAAATTTGAGTAACTACTTTGTAGATTTAAGGATCTTGCATGGTTTAGAAAGGAAAAAATTAAAAAATTAAAAACAAAAAAAAATTGTATATATATAGTAATACGAATTAGGATAAGTTGCGGGTAAGCGAGGTTGTATAGTTAGATAGATAAATAAGATAAGACAGGAGAGAGCTCAATCGAGTTGTGTAAATATTATATACATAATTGACAGATTCATCGGTCTGTGCACATGATTTGAGATGTCCGTACATATAGAGTAGATATGGACAAAGCATGGGTAGCATAGTGGTAATGAGATCCTTGCGCCAAGTTTAACTGAGATAAACAGTGTCTCAAGGTCTGGGAGGGGGCTGTAATGGTACACGAGAGTCAGTACATTTGATACTTCATTTTGCGTGACAGAGGGCTAGCCCATCGCCGCGTTGTATTGGTACACACGTTGAATACAAAAATCGGTCATTTAACGTTTGGGGTTTTGAGTAGCTCAGGGTAAGGTAGCAAAAAGCAATGAGCCGACACGTGGTTTGGTTCCAGGAACAGAGTTCAGGTCAGGTTTTTTTGTCGCATTCCTGCGAGATGTGTAGGGATCAGAGCCGATTTGGCTGCGCGCTGAATAAATTATGAATAACTAAATAATGGAAGGTTATTATGGAACGATACGGAGAAAGCTATTATGTTGACTGCAAATATACAATTGCGTTTGGTTGGTATGATATGGCGAGTTTGACATCACGAGTTTGAATAACATTCTAGTGGTCCTTGTCTAGCGCGCTAGCGGTCGGGAAGGCTTAAATTAATCGCAACAAGCTTTTATGGTCAGCGATCAACAGATTTTGTGTATCGGCCATACCGAATGACTTGAGTGATAACCTACGGTTGATCATAGTGAATATGCGTACACACAATTTGTATAACGGCGGATCTGCATGGCATGGTTGAAATTAGACCCTGTGTAGTTAGTGATAAGAAGCTTCGCTTGGGCAGAGCGTGTTCGCAAAGGACGCCATTTTTTTTCAGACATGTGGGGACTATAAATACGATTGCGGGGGAAGGGAGAGCATTCAGCAGGATAGTTTCGACCGTCGCGCACACGGATCTCCGCTTCGCCGTCCCGCTGCAGTTCACCCGCCACTTCGTGCGAAGCGGACGTGTGTAACACGCGCCCGTGCGCGCCGCGATCGCGATACCCGCGCCGCGAGTGTTCACGGAGGGGATTACCACATCGGGACGGACGCCGGCTCTGCCTAAGGTCGTGCCTGGTGTGTAACCCTTTCCGTGACGCCAGCTCGTCCATAGCCCGCTGCTATGGACGAGCCCAAAAGCCCATTTCAGGGCTACAGTGCTACTAATGACAGTGACAATGATACTAGTGATAGTGCAAGTGCAGTCGTGACCGCGAGCCCACCGCTGGTTGAAACCCCGCGCCGGCATCGCGCGCAACGTTCAACTTCGTTGGACCGCCTGCTCCCTATCTCCACGTCGACGGAGTACGGGTCGCCCGTGGTGCGGCGTCCTGTGTCCCCGAGGGCAGAGCTTGAGCTGGACGAATTGTATTTAATTCGGGCCGCTCAAGCCAACCTGTTTTCGGCGGGCCTATTTCGTGCCATGGAGGCATACGTCGCCGCAAGCCGCGCTGCCCTGTCGGGCAAGCCCACGGCTTGTGTCGGCGCCGAGCTCCTCGACGCGCAATTAGTGGAGCAGGCGAAAATGCAGCCTTTGGTGCTGCCACCAACCCGCGGGACGAGGCGCCCGCGTAGCGAAAGCCCGAGCGACGAGCTGCGTCTCCGAGGAGATGGAAAGCGAGTCCAGCTTGCGGACTCGCCGACCCCGCCACCGACGAACCAGCCGCCGCCGAAGAAGACGGGCCTCGATATGCCGTCGCTGTCGCCCTGGACGGGCGCGCTTCAGGCACCCGCCCCCGCCCCTGGACTGTCCGCCGCCGCGAGTGACTATGAGAGTGCTTCAACACAAACAGGTACGAGTGTTTTACCTAATAAGTGCTCTCCTACAGTGTCGTTTGCAGCGGCAGCCGCGACCGCATCCACCATGTCTGGGGCACCGCGCCCCAGCACCGCGTCCCCCCCCCGTTCAGTGAGGCACCCGGTGCCGCCAACCGCGCGTCCGCCCGCCCCGTCGGCGACCACGTCGCGAGTGCCCGCCCGCCCCACGCGCTCCGCCGCAGCGCCCGCGATAGTGCCCGCCCGCCCTACGCGCCCCGCCGCCGCGCCCGCGAACCCGCCTACCGCCGCGACTGTGCCCGCCCGCCCTACGCGCCCCGCCGCTGCGCCTGCGAACCCGCACGCCACCGCACCCGCGATAGGGCCCGCCCGCCCAATGCCGCCCGCCCGCCCAACGCCGCCTGCCACTGCCGCCGCCCAAACCGCAGCCGCGATTGCCACCGCCACCGCCGCCCCGTCGGGAGGCGCTGCGCCACAGCAGCCCCGCCAGCCGCGCTATCCGCCCCTTATTGTGGAGGTCCTACCCAACTGGGCCGACCACTTCAGGGCGATAGCCAGCGAGCTCGGCTGGGCTCCCAGCGCGCGCGCCTACCAAAAGGGTGTGCGCTTTACCCCAACGGCTGAAGACGAGTACCGGCTTGTGCAACGTTACCTGTGCAGGCTGGAGAAGGACCACGGTGTGAGGTGGTCCTCATACTCGTTACCGGCCGACAAGACCCAGAAGGTGGCGATCCGCGGGCTGCCTTCTAACACCACGCCGGAGGAGATAGTCGCGGCGCTTGCAGAACTCGGTGTGGAGGCCGAGTACTGTAAGCAGATCCGGGCACGCAAAGGAAGACCCGGCTGCATCTTCTTCGCCAGCCTGAAGAAGAATCCGGACCGTGCCCCCGGCGCTTTGTACGAGATCACGGAGCTCTTGTACATGCCGGGGGTGAAGATCGAGGCCTGGCGCTCGAAGCAGGGCCCGGCCCAGTGCCACAGGTGCCAGCAATTCCGGCACTCGTCGCATATGTGCCACCGCTCCCTAGCGTGCGGACGTTGCGGCGGTCCCCACTCGGCGCGGGAATGCCCCCTTCGAAAGACCAGCCGCCGACGTGCGCCAACTGCGGTGGCCCGCACACGGCAAATAATGCGACGTACCCCGTGTTCCGCCAGGAGGCGCGGAACAAGAAGGCCGGCACTGTGGCGATCACCAACGCGCCCGGGCCCAAGAAGCTGCAGCCTCCCCCTCTGCCTCGTCCCGATCTGCAGGAACCAACGGCGCCCGCCTCGCTTATGGCGCAGGCGAACGACGGAGCCCCCAGGCAGAAGACGAAGCGGGGGGGAAAGAAGAAGAAGAAGAAGAAGAAGAAGGCGACGGCTCCACCTGCCGCCGGCGCCGCGGCGGCTACTCTCGCCGCCAGCGAGACTGCGGCCGCCGCTGGCGCCGCCACTCCGGCAGGACTGGCAGCAGGACTTGGGGCACCTCACAGCCCTGCTCGCCCTCCTCAGCGACCCCACTGCCCTGGGCAGACTCACCGCTCTGCTCCACAATGCATGAGCCGCTCAGGGTCGTCCACTGGAACGCGCAGTCGCTGACAGGGAAGAAGCGGCTGCTCCACGTGTTCCTGAGGGACTACCGCGTCGACGTGATGCTCATCAGTGAGACACACCTAGCCGGAAGCGACAAGCTGTCGCTGCCCGGCTACTTCGTCTACCGCAAGGACGAGAAGACCTCCAGCGGCTGGACCTTTCGAGGCTTGGCAGTCATCGTCGGCAGGAAGATCGTCCACCAGCTCGTCGACGCCCAGGAGTATTCATCCCTATATGCTTTGGGCGTCGACCTCCAGGTCGCCGGCGAGGTGCTGCGACTCAACGCCGCCTACAAGCCCCCCAGTACACCAATCCGCACCGCCGAGCTATGGGGGCTGCTACAGTCGCCGCACCTGACACTTGTCGCCGGCGACCTCAACGCCAAGCACACCGCCTGGAACTCCACAAGGGTGTGCCCAGCTGGACGCGCCATCCATGCCGACTCCGTGAGCCACAACTACGACGTCATCGGTCCCGACGAGCCCACCCACTTCGACACGCGGGCCGGATGGGACATCATCGACGTCGTGGTCGTCAGAGGTTTCCGGACTCCGCCGAGCCAGGAGGTTCTCCCTGACCTCCCATCGGACCACAGGCCAGTACTTCTCGTCCTGGCGGACCTGCCCACCCGGATCTCTCCGCCAGCATCACGCCGAGGCTACCAGTGGGGCGCCTTCACCGCCGCCCTCGACCAGTCTTCGACCACATGTCCAGTCAACCAGCCGGAAGACGTTGACCGCCTGGCATCGCTGCTAACCACCCAGATCCGAGACGCGCTCGACCTATCATCGCACACCGTAGCTCGCGGGGGCAAGCCTAATCCTATTCCTGCTGAGCTACGCGCACTCATCCGCGATAAGCGCGCTCTCCGGAAGCAGTGGCAGCAAACCCGCTGCCCAACGATGAAGACCAGGCTCAACGCCATGACGGCAGAGCTGAAGCGCCGACTTGATCTCCACGCGGAAGAATCTTGGGAACGCCACGTCGAGTCCATGGGCGACCACGTCCCCTCCGTGCATCGCCTATGCCGGGATTTGTCGACTACTCCAACTCCCGTCCGACCAATCCTGGGCTGCGACGGCCTACCAAGATTTCGAGCCCAAGACCGTGCGGAGATCTTCGCCGAATGCCTCGAGAAGCAGTTCAAGCCGAACCCTACGGATGATGTGGAGCACGTCGCAGCAGTCGAGAGACACCTGCGAGAGTACTTCGCCTCGGCGATAGCTCCCGAAGAGGACCCCACCGTCGTCACGCCCGGCCAGATCATGCGTGCATTCAGACGTACCAAGCCCAGGAAAGCCCCGGGCGCAGACCACATACCTAACATGGCGCTGCTACATTTGCCGCCACGTACTGTGGCGGCCGTTACGCGCCTAATTCTACATTCTCATTACACCTGGAAGCTGATAAAATATCTGAAAACATGATAAGAATGATGATGATGGTGAAATTGGTGATGATAACATACCCGTTATGGTGATCAGCGGTATAGGTGACCTTCCTGAAGGAGCCGTCTGGCTGCAGCAGGGAATACTCGCCCTTCACCACGTCACCATCGCGACTCTCATGATGAGACTTGTGGTCTCCGGTGTGAGGGTCCTCCACGGAGTATGAGTAGCCGTATTTTGGGTGCGCCTGAAATATCAAGGAGATATCATCATTTTGTACTTCTTACTTCATCATCATCATTCTCAGCCCTCGTTCCCTCACTGCTGGGTTCATGTCTATAGCGAAGTCCTCTCGGTCACCTACCAACCGCTTAAAATTTGAAGGGATATAATAAATATTTTGGTAGTTAGGACAGCGTAACAACTTTTTATCTGCCTACGAAGCCAAGGGTCCCGGGTTCGAGTCCCGGTGGGGGCAAATATTTGTTTGATGAGAATGGATGTTTGTACCCTAGTCATGTTTGTTTATCTATCTAAGTATAATATTTATCTTTATAAGTATGTGAATCGTTGTCTAGTACCCAAAGTACCCAAGATACAGGGAATCCTAGTTTGGGGCTAGATTAATTTGTGTAAATAGTGTCCAAGTTATTATTATCTCTGTAGGCAAAAAATATGAATGACACGAGTTATGATCGAAGTGGGATATTTAACCAGGAGATTTAACAAGGATAAAAATAAACTTACAAATTCACCGACATAATGATCCTCGTGATGTGCAGGAGCGTGGACTACCGGAGCCACGTGGGCAGCGGCGTGCACCTCATGCAGGGCAGGCGCGTGGTGCAACACGGGTCCTGCGTGCACCGACGTATAGTGCACAGGAGCCTCATGCTGCACGTCATGTCTCACGATATTCTGGGAAGACACCGCTGGAGCATGGTGCACCAGCCCCGCTTGACACACAGCCAACAACGCACACGCTGCCAGGACCTAAAACACCGATTTAGGTAAGATCAAGATATGCATAGCAAAATTTAATGGTTTTACGTGCTGCGCTTACTTTGGACATTCTGCTTGAGACAAATACCTTGACGACTGGTATGGCGCTGTTAGTAATCTCTTTTTATATAACAAACAAAACATCGAGAGACGGCTAGGCAGGGAGGGGGATCTTAGTCCAGGCGATATCCGATCGGATCACACGTAATTGCATTGCCAATCTGTTCACTTTATCGTGTGTTGCAACGGACACTCGTGTGGAGAAAATTGTCTAACAAAGTTTAATGTCCATAAGTTTCAGTCAACACGACGTATTGGAAGTCGTCAAGAGCTGTCATCATTAAGGCTAACATGGTAGGCTATTCTCAAGCGCCTGGGTGTATTTTCATGCCGCAGCATGTGTACAAGATTTGTTTAAATCTAGAACTATGTGGATTTGTTTGATTGCACATAGATTCGGAGTCTTGAACAACTTGACAAATATATTTAGTCGAACATAATTATTTGTTAGTACGCGTCAGATGCATTATATTGATGTCATAAGCGGTTGTTGAAACCTCGCGTTTTGTGTACTTGAGATTACCTCATAGCAGACTTGTAATTCACCAGCAAATTGTAACAATCTATCCCACTACCTACTTACTCTCAATAAACTGATCATAACTGTTTTTTTTTTTGAACTTTGTATTTTCTTGTTGACCTACGTAAAATAGTATAATAAGTAATTCATATTTATTCTTGGTGAAAGTTGATCCCAAAGCACATGCGATATGGATGACAGCACATGTTAATTTAATAACCAGTGGACCATTGAAACTATGACCACAAATTGGACAGTAAAGTAACTAACAACTTAACGTCAAGTATGGGGTGGCAGCTGCATCATGTTTTTTTGTTTTTTTGTGCCCAGGTTAAGCCAGTTTCATAATTCATTTGGCCCATTTCTGCAACTATGGAGATGAGACGTAGCGCATTAGTTCGGGCATCCACGGTGAGCCAGTTATTCAATACTTATTTTGAGTGACAGGGGGCTAGCCCAATGCCGCAGCATTAGTGATATGAAAGTTTCCTCACAGCGTTTTCCATCTGCGTGACACATATTGAAAATATGATATTTAGAAAATTATACTGAGAAATATAAGCGAATAATTTGTATAAATAACCTATGTGCAAGTCTCACATGGCTTACAAAACTCCAATTATAATATTGCTCTACATCATGAGACATGAGGCTCATGTCAGTAACTTAGTAGTTTAGATGGGTAAGTGTTCGTTATTTTATTAATTGCATTTGGATTTATTTGAAAAGAAGGCTAAAGCCTAAACCTATAAGTTTTAATCAAACTTTTACCACGGTTCTAATTGACTCATTAGCTAGCTGTATTCTAGTTACTAAACTGTATGGATTTTGGGATAACGTTAATAATGTTGTCCGTCCAGAATAGATTTCAATAAGAACGAATTAAGAAACTAATGTCAAGCAAACTATCTATTACACAGATCAACGACGATATTTCGGTTTAATTGATAAGTTTACGAATACCTTTCAGCACTCTACCGTTTAGATTTTAACAAGTGGTGCCCTCTGTAGAAAACCTGCATATTTCAACTGAGCACAGTCTCGAAAGCTTTCACTTCTCGGCGTCTGCGCCGTATGGGCATGTCTTCGCGTATAATAACCATGTTAAAGTGTGGCCTCATAGATGGCTCTGTACACTGAAACAATAATACAATACTATATGAATTATTAACAGGTATTGACTGGATAGACGCCCCAAATTTAGGTGTACATAAGCAGGTTACTGGTATACAAAATGGGCCATCCTGAAACTTTGGAATGAAGTACCTATACGTACATATGTAGATAACGTGTATTCCTTCGAACCTAACTAAAATAGAAGGAAGGTACCTGCTTCTTCAAAGAAAAAACATTGTTTTTAAGATTTCACACTGTTTTACTTCATGGGGCAACTTAGCTTTTCACAGGACTTACAAACAAATCAACAAAATATTTTACAACAGTAATGAAATTAAACCTAATAAGACACATAATAAAATCTTGGTCTGTAATATGACGAAGCGGGATCTGAATCCATAGTTTCCACTTGAGGTTTTTCTGTATCTGTAGACTCCGCTTCTATGGTCATTTCCTTCTTGGCCATTACAGGCATCATGACCATATTACTTGTGTTGAGACTTGCTTCATTGGGCATAAACATTGGAACCATTTCTGGAGAAACTTTGGGTGGAGTAACTTCTAATGGCTCCAGTGCTTCCATTTTTGGTGCCTCTATCATCTTGACCGGTGCTTTATCTCCCATCTTCGTCGGCTCAAAGTGCATAGCTTTTTCCATCTCTATATCAGATTTTTTAGGTTCTTTGGGCGTTTCTTCGGATTCAATGACGGGCTTTGGTTCTTTGACTTCTGTTTTGTGCTGATGATCTTTACCGGGAAAGTAATGATTGATCTTGATTCCATTACCGACGGGGAAGAACTGTCGAGTTGAACCAGATACGGAATATGCGTGGTCTCCGTGCTTGTTGAAACTCTTGCTGACGACGGCGTTGAAACTGAAAGATAATAAGTTTATTAACTGCTTGGAGAACTCTTTCATGAAGACGTTGGATATCTGGAGATTAATGTTAGATTATCAAGTCAAGATGCTACATACATATCATGCTTGGATTATCGTTAAGGCCCTAGGGTATTTTAACTATGTGTTTTCGGTACATGTTCAGGAAAAAAAAACCAATGGGAAGACAATGTTTATCAAGTTACAAACCTCAAATTACAGTTTTTTTTTTATTACAGTTTTATTACAGTTTATTAACAATTAATGAAACTATTTGTCTTAAAAACATATCTTTACTAATAAGTTTTGCGTAATCTTCCCCAATCCGTTACTGTGACGTGAACGCGGTTAATTCTGAGCTGACTAGATGAATAAGTTGTAGTAAATTGTGATACCTACCCATGATGGTCATCAGCGTCATACTCGACCTTCCGCAGCGAGCCGTCGGGTTCCACCAGGCTGTATTGTCCCCACACCCGGTCTCCGTCGCGACTCTCATGATGGTGCTTGTGGTCGCCTGTCTTATGATCTGATACTGCGTACTCGAACTCGTATTTGGGATATACCTGAAAGGGGTAGATTATAAGACTATAAAATAAAAGGGTTAGCTGGAAGAACTGGTATATACCGAACGACCAAACGTCACAAACGACACAAACGAGGGGTGTGTCTGTCTGTCTGTCCGTGACACCCTAGCAATCAAACCAGTCGATGGATTTTAATGCGGTTGTTTGTAAATGGCGGCAGGATTCCCTGCCCCGTAAGGCGAGGGTGGTTAGATATGTTTTATTAAAGTCGGTTCAGTAGTTCGAAAGTTATCAGCTTAACAAGTAAAAGCGGTCAAACGGGTGGACGGATTTTAAAGCCTTTGTTTTGTAGTTGGTGCAATGGTTATAAGATATATTTTATTAAAATAGTTTCAGCGGTTATAAAGTTATCAGCCTGTTAACAAAATTTTAGCCGTAAGGTTATATTGATGTGTGAGGGATTTGTATTAAATTTTAAATTTATAGTTATATTTATGTGTATTAAGGAAATGTCAACGACTACGCAATATATGCACAACTGAGGATCTACTAAATAAAGCACTAATGTATATGTCACCGTAAGATTGTCAAAACCGTTAGTTTATATACTAACACGTTAGTTTGTAAACTGTCGACAAATTGTAAACCAAACCGACAGGGTTTAGAATATACGTTTCTTTTGTTTTTACATGTCAACCTATCACGAAGACTATCTGGAGCTTATCTATAGTCTTCACCTAAGCTATCGCAGTGTTTGCCATGGTATTTCCTTTGCAATTCAAGGTTAAAACAGTTCAAAATTTACAGGTTTTATTATGAACAAAACGGTTACACAGTACAGTTGGTACAGTTTACAATTTATCGATAGTTTATAAACTAACGAGAAAAAACATTAGATTGTAAACAAACGGTTTTGACAATCTTACGGTGACATATGTAATATATTGTCGGCGCGGTTTGTTCGGTTAATTTTATGTTTTGACATTTTATAAATTCTAATTCATATTTAAATGCATTTTGACGATTTTGATTGTATTTTTTTTTTAGTTTTGTAAATTGTGTAATATTTTTTTTCTCATTACGTATATTTAGTAGTTTAATAAAACACACTACAGATATATAACTAGTTGAGTCTGTGGGTCACACGTCCACAAATTAAATAATAGGACATAATCAATAACTTATATCTAAAATCTTTTGTTCTAAGTAAATCATTTACTATAGCTATCCGCGTCCACGTCCATAAAGTTGTGAAGGACTTACATGAGGGCTGTATTTGATCCATGTTTGCGCCTTTGGCGGATGGTACACTTTAATCACCTGCCATCCATCGTCACCTGTATTGTGTGTGAAACTGTTGTCATAGCCATTTCTGTGGTCGACTAACACCGCACCGCAAAGCCCCACGAAGCAAATAGTTAAGGTAACCTGGAACAATTTCACACACTTCGTTACTAGGTATTTGAGCCAAACTGAATGAAGACAGTGGACACAAAACTGCCCTATTTGCCGGGATGCACATCTGCCGACACAGATTTAACTGACACTCAAAGTCACGCTGGCGTTCTCTCTCGTTTGGAGAATATCAACGCCAATATAATAGGTAAATTAAGCAATTTAATGAAAAACGGATTGCGCTTTTTGTCTTAAACTTATATTTCACTTGCGAGATTAATTACAAATCATTTAATTTTCACCTTTTGGTACATTTTGAAGCACTTGGGTGAACTGCCACTAGCTAAATGTTCTAGTGAACTGTTGAAATATTGTCAAGATAGGAAGCATTATATAGCCGAACATTTCCAATTGTTATTACATAAAATTTGGGTTTATCTCTAATTTAAAGTAACTACTTCTCTCTTTACGAGAGAATAGTGTGGGTATCTTAAATTTTAAATGAAGAACTTTAGAGCTAGGAAAAACATTTTACTCAAAGTGTGAGGTTATATTTAGAATACATTTTTAAGTAATTTCGTTCCCCGTTAATTTCTATACTTACAATCTAAAATATATAAAAAACATTGAAAAATTTGCTATTTTTATATTTTTTCTATTTTCTAATATCTCTATTCGAGTTTTTGTTTGTCATTTGAAGTTGTATCTTTTATATCAATCAGTGGTATCCATCATCATCAGCCCATACCGACCCATTGCTGCGAATCGGCCCCTTCTGTAAGTGCCTATCTACTCAGTCCTGTGCCAACCGCATTCAGCGACATCAGTGCTATCCATACTATTCTTCAAATCGAAAGCTTGGAGTCGTTTATCATTTATCGTATCATCATAATCTTCTGAATCAATGGAGGTATTGAGTACATTCTTACAATACCACGGGGAAGTCGTGGTCAATTTGAGCTAACTGGCTAAATGGGTACTCTGCCACCCAGTACAGGAAAAGACAATTTATGAAATGTTTTTGTTGTATAATTTTGATTACAAAGAAATGAAGTATGATAGCGAAATTATAACAAAGTTAAGCGTATTTAATAAAACCCAATGTAGGTATTAAGTGTTGCCCAAAATTAGAGCCGTAATTATACCTGTAAGTAATATAAGAGCAAATTGCACGGTGTACAAGATTCCTTCAAATTATGATTTTCTTGGTTCAAAAAATCTACCAGTTTAATCTTAGCCGTAGTCCGAATTGACCCTCTATACCCAGTTCTTATAATTCCAAGAATCAGAATTCTACAAAGCGACGGCTTCTCTCTCCACTTCTCTTATCTTATCTCACATCTGCCGAATTCAATAGACGTGACGAATTCATTGTTATTTATTAATCGATTTTGCAACTTGTAGAGTTTTTGAAATGCACTAGAAATCTAAATCAGTGTAGTTCATTTTCGAACTTCCATATTGGATCTTATCAGGCTAAAACTGCCTTAGTCAGTAGCAAATACTCACCTTAGACAATATAACGAATCAAAGAGTATATAACCACGTTTCGGTCCGGGAAAAAGTCTAAAAAGCTTATAATTTTCGTAAACTTTACATAAACGTAAACATTTCTTTACTTCACTTTTGTCCCTAAATTTCGACAGCTATCTCAGTAGTATATTTTTACCAAACACTTCGATGCTTTATTCTGTGATTTAGAACCACGAATTCTTTATGGCCATTTCTGCTGCTTCATTTCACAATGCCCATACTGACACACTGACACAGCTGGTAGAACACAACTGAATCCTGAAACGAGTTTGTGAATGGAAATTGATACAATCTTTGACCCAGCAAGGTCAAGCAGCCCACATGTGGTACTGCCAAAATGGTAGGCTTAACAAGTTTACAATTATAAAATAATGAGAGCAGGCTACTGGTAAATTTTGGAGTTCATACAATCACCATTCCCAATGCATTGTAAATATATTTTTGTAAAGCTAAGAAACTAGCTAGTGGCTTGTTTGTCAACTTCCACTCCCCACGTAAGTTAAAAGGTTGCATAATTAAGTATAAAAAGTAATGGTGCAGCTGATTTATTAATCATTGTCTTGTTAGATACGAACAGTAAAATAAAGACAATGTTCACCAAAGTAAGTAATAGTATCTGCAATGTAAGAATTAGTATAAATAATCTAATAGTTACATTGCTAATTTATGGGAGTATTACTACACTTAATACCTGCGTATATTTTTGTCCTTACAGATCGTGTCCCTGTGCGTGCTGGTGGCGGTATCCCAGGCCGTGCTGCTGGAGCAGCCACACCACTACTCCTCCGCCGCCGCCGTCTCCTCACAGAGCATCGTGCGTCACGACCAGGCTCACGCCGCCCCCGTGTACCACGCCGCTCCCGCCCCGGTTGCCTACCACGCCGCCCCCGCTCACTACGCCGCCGCCCCCGTCCACTACGCCGCCCCCGTTACCAAGCTGGTATCCGCTCACCACGAGGAGGAATATGATGTAAGTTTATCCCCTTAATATCATCATCATCGTAATACGTAAGTTTCTCCACTCGACATGGGGTGTATTATTCGGTAGATAGCTCTCTCGCTGAGTGAAATGTTTGTTGTTACAGGCGCACCCCAAGTACGAGTACACATATTCGGTCGCCGACGGCCACACCGGCGACAACAAGTCCCAGCAAGAGTCCCGCGACGGCGACGTGGTGAAGGGCTCGTACTCGTTCCACGAGGCCGACGGCTCCATCAGGACCGTGGAGTACACCGCCGATGACCACAGCGGCTTCAACGCGGTGGTGCACAACACTGCCCCAACTCACGCGCCCGCCCACGTGCTCAAGGCCGCCCCGGTCTACGCCGCCGCCCCTGCTTACTACCACCACTAGGCCATCCCGCCCAGAATCTGACTGATCAACGATTATTTATTGAAATATACAAATAAGGAAAATTTACAATTTATTTTATTTAATTTTTTGCTTTACCATTTTTGGCTTAATTACCTTAAATTGTAATCAAATTATTTAGCATGTATTTAGTAGTTCTTTGAAAAACTATATTTAGTTTCTTCAATAGTAGTTTATGTGACTGCTACATAATGCCTAATTATGTACAGTTACATACACTAGTTTATCTACATACATATCATAAGCTCTCTTTGATGTGTTCAGGAACCGCATGTTCGACCGGCATTGTGGCATTGATCATTGCTCTGCAGTTGTTCAGTAGTACCAACTTCACATACAAACTAGGGGCGGCACGCAGGTGGGCATCAGCATTCGAAATTTGAATGTCATAATTTGACAAATTTTGGTACATTATGGTCATAATGTATCAATATTCAGATAAGAAATGAGTTTTTACCAAGAAGTTTATTATAATGCTGGTCGTAACGTGTGGTTTTTGGACGCAGTAAATAGGATTTATGATACCTGTGTAGATAAAAGCATTTACAGAATAGTCATGAAATAAAATACAGCAATAAACTTATTGTAACAGCAACGTTACTAGGTTTATCTACACGCCTATCATAAACCCTCTAGTAAAGTAAAGATACTGCGTTCAAAAACCGCACATTATGACCAGCATAATGATATACTACTTGGTAAAAACTCATTTCTTATCTGAATATGACTTAATGTGTCAATATTTCGCCATATCCTGACATACAAATTTTAAACGCCGTCGCCCGCCCGCTTGCCGCCTCTAGTTTGTCCGTGAAGTTGGTACCACTGAACAATTAAACAAGCCACAATGCCGGACGTACATGCGGTTCCTGAACACATCAATGAGAGCTTATGATATTTGTGTAGATAAACTAGTATATGTAACTGTACATAATTAGGCATTAAAAGCCTCGCGTGATATTATAATGAAACTCACCTTCGGCTTGTTTCATAAACCCACACTCGAGTTTAAATGTCCTTCATTATGTATCAGTCACATGAACTACTAAAATTTTTGAAGGCCGTTTCAAAACACACATTTCATACAATATGACGTGTAGCAGATAATGTTACGCATATTGGCATCAATCATAAATAAACATTGCTCGCTCCTGAAAGAAGTAAATGAAAAGTGAAAAGAGTTCCTAAGAATTGGGAAATTCATTGGCTTGAAGCTCGTTTACCGTTGAAGACCGAACATTTTATACCTAAACCTCGCTTTTAACCTTTCGAGCCCTCAACCTGTTTGTAAATCATGTCGATTTTGTAAATTTAAAACCTTTAACGGTACATTGGCACCACAGTGGCATCACCAAGGCTTATGGGGTTACAACAACATAAGTGCAATATAAGTGTGAAATAATTAAGCAAGTTTTAAACTTTACCTACATATTAGTTTTAGAAGTCGAAAGATTGAATGTCATCCCAGATCCACATTTAATCCCCGCTGGCATTCCTCAAGGCTCCATATTAGGACCACTTCTGTTTATTGTCCATCTGAAGGACATCCCGAAACAACCATGAACAAAATTGGCTTGTTTCGCCGAATACATCGCCTGTTTCTCATCTTCCTATATTGATAAGATAAGATATTGACCTCAGTATTATCGAGTTGGAATTCGCTTTTTGCGAGTATTTCACAATGAAGAAGCTTAAATTAAATGACACGACTCAAAAGACCTTCCGCCGATTGCCAAATTTATATAAAAATATTTTTTTATATAAATTACCCGCTCCTTTTATCTGGTAAATAATCCATCAAACTGATTTCCACAATAGTATGCTCACGCGCAAATACCTTACATCGACAGATACAAAACATATCGGTTGCCCCATTACTATCGGCTTATGTGAAACGAAGCGGGACTGTAGTCTTGATTTATAAACGCTGATTAAATTCACAATAACTGCACTTTATTATTATTTCGAGGATATTTAAATACAGCGATGCACACACGTTAGCATTGTACAGACCAGAGAGACAAAATTGCCAGATGACAAATTATAATATTTAATGTGGGCAGTGTTCCCAACATTATGTTTAAATGATTACCAAAAAATTCGAAAATTTACCACCAATAAATTCGAAATGACTGCCAGAATGGGTAAATGATCACCAAATTGTGTTTGGATAAATGATCACCAAACATCTTTTTATGTTTTGTGTACTTTAGTTTATGTTTTAGGTTTTTTTTGTTGTTCTTATGCTAATATCCGAAGCCATGTTCGTTTGTGATAACGGATGTCATCTTTAATCGGCTAGACTGCACATTAGCCGATGCTTTTCGGTTAATGTTGGACATTAGTTAGCTAATGTTGAAACGAAGTATTCGTGCAACTGCGGGGAGCGGGGCGGGGTAATTTTATTCAGATGAGAAAGCTATTTCTAATATCAGGGCAAAATACTGCGGTAGCTTAGGTGAAGGGTAAACATGTAAGTACATCAAAAACTATAATAAGACGAGTATAAGTGTGTTGAGTCCAAAACTTAACATATGTACCTGTATAGAGTATACCTGTATAATTTATTACTGTTATTTGGAAAAGCGCCATCTATAGATTTCATTGTATATTATTTGCATTACAAATTGACCTTGATCTGACTGATCACACGTTAGACATGTATAAGCTTGAAGCATTTTATGATAGATGGCGCTAGTAGTCTAAACCGCCTACTAACTGTGCTATAAATTGGTAGACATAAGGAATTTCTGTCTCTTTGCCTTGCAACCGTCCAATACAACGCACGTATCAATTTCGGCCTTTTCATTTACACTCCTTTCAAATTGTATAAAAATTGAAATCCATGGATTTTCTGACAGCTCTAACAAGGCATATGGTGCCGTTATCTATCTTAGATCTATGGATGAAGTAGGTAATATCCAAGTTCACCTACTGTATACCAAGTCAAGGGTCGCGCCAATAAAAAGTCAAACTATACCCAGATTAGAACTTTGCGCAGCCCTACTACTCGCAACTCACATAGATAGGGTAAAAAAGGCTCTTAAATGTGATATAAAAAACATTTACCTATGGTCAGATTCAAGCATCGTACTAGCATGGCTAAAAAACGATAGCTTAAAACCTAACTGTTTTGTAAACAACAGAGTTGCACAAATACTTGCAATCACAAACAAAACAGACTGGAGATGGGTGTCGTCAGAAGACAACCCAGCTGACCTTTTGTCACGAGGAGTGGATCCAAGTAAACTAGGAAATACGCGTATGTGGTGGTGTGGGCCATCATGGTTGAGTCAACAAATAGTACTTGGCCGGTGCGTAGTGAGCCATTGTTGTCGAACCATGACTCAAGGCTTGAAGATACTACAACAACTAGTAGTTTCCCTACTCAAACTTATGCAAACCCCGCCTTCCAGTACCTATTTCACAAATGGTCTAGTGACACGAAGATAGTACGTGTACTTGGTTATGTATTGCGTTTTATACATAACCTGAAGTGCAAGGTACGTACGTCCCAGCCGGATAATAGATTAGTAGGTCCATTATCGGTAAAAGAAATTAGTAATTCCTTACACACATTAATTAAACAGTCTCAAATCGAATCCTACCCACAGGAATATAATCTCCTATTAAAAAATAACCCATTGCCAAATACATCTAAATTATTATCGTTACAGCCATTTATTGTTGACGGATTAATTCGCGTGGGCGGGAGGATAACTCACTCACAATACTCATATAATAAAAAACACCCTTTATTACTTCATCATGAACACATTCTTACCAACCTTATTATGCAAGGCGAACATGTAAGATTGTTCCATGCAGGACCCCAATTATTACTAGCCACCATTCGCGACCGTTTCTGGCCCACAAAGGGAAAAATGATGGCTAGAAAAATAGTAAATAAATGCGTCACATGCTTTAGAGCTAAACCTAAAACGACTACACCAGTTATGGGTAACTTACCTGCATCAAGGTTAAACCCAGCGCCCCCATTTAGTAGCACTGGGTTGGATTATGCTGGGCCCTTTAATATACGGGACAGGAGAGGACGTGGTTACAAGGTAAATAAATGCTATATCGCGGTATTTATTTGCCTAGTAACAAAGGCCGTTCACCTGGAATTAATTACAGGACTCGAGTCGGCCGCATTCATGGCAGCGCTTCGTAGGTTCATAGCACGAAGAGGTAAACCAGCAGAATTGGTGAGTGACAATGCCACTACATTCCATGGCGCGAACAATGAAATTAAAGAATTGTTTACCTTCTTAAAGGAAAAATCGAGCGAATTATCATCTCAATGCGCAGACGAGGGTATAAGGTGGAACTTTATTCCTGTTTACGCTCCCCATATGGGAGGTCTGTGGGAGGCAGCCGTCAAAAGCTGCAAGTATCATATGAAACGAGTTTTGAGTCAGGCTTTGTTGACATATGAAGAATTTGTTACCATTATAGTTCAAATAGAAGCAATATTAAATTCCCGTCCCTTGTGTCCCATTTCTAATTCTGAACCTATACCTATCCTAACGCCAGCTCACTTTTTGGTCGGCAGATCACTGACATCGCTACCAGAACAGGACTATACCGATGTGCCTCAAAATAGGCTAACACACTTTCAACAACTTCAACAGATCACACAAAACTTTTGGAGAAGATGGTCACGCGACTATATCAACACGCTGCAGGAGCGGACAAAGTGGAGGAGCGCCCGTGGTCCGGGCCTCGCCGCAGGGGTCGTCGTCCTGGTACGAGAAGAACGCTTACCACCCTGCCAGTGGAAGATGGGGAAGATCGTCGCAACGCAGCCTGGGAGCGACGGCATCGCTCGCGTCGCTATCATAAAAACCGCGAAAGGAACGATCAAACGCGCGTTTAACAACATATGTCCGCTACCGCTATCGAACGTTGATTGAAGCTAAAACTTAGTTAATTTAAAACCTACCTTTCAGTATTACCTACTTTTAGTTAAGCTAACTAACAATTTATACTAAGGTTTCATTATTATTTAATACTTACCATACTTACCATTAATTACATACCTAATTGCCACTGTTATATAAGAAGTTATAATAAAACATGTCCCTACTGTCGTTTCATTCCATAATAAGCAGAGTAGGCATAAACAGTTTCATTCATTGTTAACTTATCAGTTCAATTCATTGTAAGTATTGTACCTTCATATTAAAATATTAGTTGTTGACACTAGCATGGACACTAGCTAGTTCTGCTCCCCTTGAAAATGAAATTAGTACATAAACATAGTATATTAGTTCTCCTAGTCAGTACCTATAAATCTATATAGTTCCATCCCTTTCATTATTATTGAAATATTCCATTTCAATGGGGGCAGGATATGTTGAGTCCAAAACATAACATATGTACCTGTATAGAGTATACCTGTATAATTTATTACTGTTATTTGGAAAAGCGCCATCTATAGATTTCATTGTATATTATTTGCATTACAAATTGACCTTGATCTGACTGATCACACGTTAGACATGTATAAGCTTGAAGCATTTTATGATAGATGGCGCTAGTAGTCTAAACCGCCTACTAACTGTGCTATAAATTGGTAGACATAAGGAATTTCTGTCTCTTTGCCTTGCAACCGTCCAATACAACGCACGTATCAATTTCGGCCTTTTCATTTCGCTCCTTCACCCTCTATGTCCCGAGTGCGACAAAGTGTTAACGGCCACCGAATCATTATCATCACTTATTTCTGATTAAGACGGTAATTTTTCAACATTAGCCTAGGTATACTGAAAAATAAACTTATCTCTGTTATTACATATTTTGATTTATAATATCTTTTACTTACTATTATGTTATATATTAATGTACATATGTTTAAATGGCTGAACCACGCCGCAGACTGTGACGCTCGCGGGGTAACACTCGGCGCTGACTGAAAATCAGCGCTGAAGGTATGGCCTTCAGCATACTGCTGAGTCAGATGACATTTGTAATGACAGTGACACACTAGGACCGTCGATATCGCTTGATAGAATGATTCAGAATGATTGATATTTGCGAGTCGTTGCGCCATTTCACTCCCTCCTTAGATTGCAGTACTTCCTGCCGCGGCAGACTAAAATCACTCTTGCTCAGTCCCTTCTACTACCTTTAGGATTCCCTGTATCTTGGGTACTAGACAACGATATACATACTTACATAGATAAATATTATACTTAGATAGATAAACAACCATGACTAGGGTACAAACATCCGTTCTAAATAATATGATAACTAATTTACGTACCAAGTGAATGTTACTGAAAGGAAAGTACTGTTTGAAAAGGAAGATCTTTATTTACAATATTACTAGTTTAAATATTAAAACAGCCATACTATATTATTAAAATATTAAGACCTATTAGGAACAGTCAGCATCAGATATATATGAGCGCGGAAGCCGCTCAAATAGATCTACCACGTTCTTACAAAACAGAAACATCTACACATCTGCAGTGTCAAAATGTATCAATATCCATACTAACACAGAGGATGTTTACATAATTTTAACACTTTTACTGTGTAGGTGTACTAGATCTATCAGAGTGTGTTATGCACACATATCCGATGCTAACTGTACCTACAAACCTAATAATACTTAGTCGGATTATTAATGTCATCACTATTAAGAAAATAATAAATATATAATTAGGAGCTGTTAGAACCGAACCTTATTAAATACTTATTATGTACAAAATAAATCCTTGAGTACATACATATATTACAATATAGCTGTAATGGTACACGAGAGTCAGTACATTCGATACTTCATTTAGCGTGACAGAGGGCTAGCCCATCGCCGCGTTGTATTGGTACACACGTTGAATACAAAAATCGGTCATTTAACGTTTGGGGTTTTGAGTAGCTCAGGGTAAGGTAGCAAAAAGCAATGAGCCGACACGTGGTTTGGTTCCAGGAACAGAGTTCAGGTCAGGTTTTTTTGTCGCATTCCTGCGAGATGTGTAGGGATCAGAGCCGATTTGGCTGCGCGCTGAATAAATTATGAATAACTAAATAATGGAAGGTTATTATGGAACGATACGGAGAAAGCTATTATGTTGACTGCAAATATACAATTGCGTTTGGTTGGTATGATATGGCGAGTTTGACATCACGAGTTTGAATAACATTCTAGTGGTCCTTGTCTAGCGCGCTAGCGGTCGGGAAGGCTTAAATTAATCGCAACAAGCTTTTATGGTCAGCGATCAACAGATTTTGTGTATCGGCCATACCGAATGACTTGAGTGATAACCTACGGTTGATCATAGTGAATATGCGTACACACAATTTGTATAACGGCGGATCTGCATGGCATGGTTGAAATTAGACCCTGTGTAGTTAGTGATAAGAAGCTTCGCTTGGGCAGAGCGTGTTCGCAAAGGACGCCATTTTTTTTCAGACATGTGGGGACTATAAATACGATTGCGGGGGAAGGGAGAGCATTCAGCAGGATAGTTTCGACCGTCGCGCACACGGATCTCCGCTTCGCCGTCCCGCTGCAGTTCACCCGCCACTTCGTGCGAAGCGGACGTGTGTAACACGCGCCCGTGCGCGCCGCGATCGCGATACCCGCGCCGCGAGTGTTCACGGAGGGGATTACCACATCGGGACGGACGCCGGCTCTGCCTAAGGTCGTGCCTGGTGTGTAACCCTTTCCGTGACGCCAGCTCGTCCATAGCCCGCTGCTATGGACGAGCCCAAAAGCCCATTTCAGGGCTACAGTGCTACTAATGACAGTGACAATGATACTAGTGATAGTGCAAGTGCAGTCGTGACCGCGAGCCCACCGCTGGTTGAAACCCCGCGCCGGCATCGCGCGCAACGTTCAACTTCGTTGGACCGCCTGCTCCCTATCTCCACGTCGACGGAGTACGGGTCGCCCGTGGTGCGGCGTCCTGTGTCCCCGAGGGCAGAGCTTGAGCTGGACGAATTGTATTTAATTCGGGCCGCTCAAGCCAACCTGTTTTCGGCGGGCCTATTTCGTGCCATGGAGGCATACGTCGCCGCAAGCCGCGCTGCCCTGTCGGGCAAGCCCACGGCTTGTGTCGGCGCCGAGCTCCTCGACGCGCAATTAGTGGAGCAGGCGAAAATGCAGCCTTTGGTGCTGCCACCAACCCGCGGGACGAGGCGCCCGCGTAGCGAAAGCCCGAGCGACGAGCTGCGTCTCCGAGGAGATGGAAAGCGAGTCCAGCTTGCGGACTCGCCGACCCCGCCACCGACGAACCAGCCGCCGCCGAAGAAGACGGGCCTCGATATGCCGTCGCTGTCGCCCTGGACGGGCGCGCTTCAGGCACCCGCCCCCGCCCCTGGACTGTCCGCCGCCGCGAGTGACTATGAGAGTGCTTCAACACAAACAGGTACGAGTGTTTTACCTAATAAGTGCTCTCCTACAGTGTCGTTTGCAGCGGCAGCCGCGACCGCATCCACCATGTCTGGGGCACCGCGCCCCAGCACCGCGTCCCCCCCCCCGTTCAGTGAGGCACCCGGTGCCGCCAACCGCGCGTCCGCCCGCCCCGTCGGCGACCACGTCGCGAGTGCCCGCCCGCCCCACGCGCTCCGCCGCAGCGCCCGCGATAGTGCCCGCCCGCCCTACGCGCCCCGCCGCCGCGCCCGCAAACCCGCCTACCGCCGCGACTGTGCCCGCCCGCCCTACGCGCCCCGCCGCTGCGCCTGCGAACCCGCACGCCACCGCACCCGCGATAGGGCCCGCCCGCCCAATGCCGCCCGCCCGCCCAACGCCGCCTGCCACTGCCGCCGCCCAAACCGCAGCCGCGATTGCCACCGCCACCGCCGCCCCGTCGGGAGGCGCTGCGCCACAGCAGCCCCGCCAGCCGCGCTATCCGCCCCTTATTGTGGAGGTCCTACCCAACTGGGCCGACCACTTCAGGGCGATAGCCAGCGAGCTCGGCTGGGCTCCCAGCGCGCGCGCCTACCAAAAGGGTGTGCGCTTTACCCCAACGGCTGAAGACGAGTACCGGCTTGTGCAACGTTACCTGTGCAGGCTGGAGAAGGACCACGGTGTGAGGTGGTTCTCATACTCGTTACCGGCCGACAAGACCCAGAAGGTGGCGATCCGCGGGCTGCCTTCTAACACCACGCCGGAGGAGATAGTCGCGGCGCTTGCAGAACTCGGTGTGGAGGCCGAGTACTGTAAGCAGATCCGGGCACGCAAAGGAAGACCCGGCTGCATCTTCTTCGCCAGCCTGAAGAAGAATCCGGACCGTGCCCCCGGCGCTTTGTACGAGATCACGGAGCTCTTGTACATGCCGGGGGTGAAGATCGAGGCCTGGCGCTCGAAGCAGGGCCCAGCCCAGTGCCACAGGTGCCAGCAATTCCGGCACTCGTCGCATATGTGCCACCGCTCCCTAGCGTGCGTACGTTGCGGCGGTCCCCACTCGGCGCGGGAATGCCCCCTTCGAAAGACCAGCCGCCGACGTGCGCCAACTGCGGTGGCCCGCACACGGCAAATAATGCGACGTACCCCGTGTTCCGCCAGGAGGCGCGGAACAAGAAGGCCGGCACTGTGGCGATCACCAACGCGCCCGGGCCCAAGAAGCTGCAGCCTCCCCCTCTGCCTCGTCCCGATCTGCAGGAACCAACGGCGCCCGCCTCGCTTATGGCGCAGGCGAACGACGGAGCCCCCAGGCAGAAGACGAAGCGGGGGGGAAAGAAGAAGAAGAAGAAGAAGAAGAAGGCGACGGCTCCACCTGCCGCCGGCGCCGCGGCGGCTACTCTCGCCGCCAGCGAGACTGCGGCCGCCGCTGGCGCCGCCACTCCGGCAGGACTGGCAGCAGGACTTGGGGCACCTCACAGCCCTGCTCGCCCTCCTCAGCGACCCCACTGCCCTGGGCAGACTCACCGCTCTGCTCCACAATGCATGAGCCGCTCAGGGTCGTCCACTGGAACGCGCAGTCGCTGACAGGGAAGAAGCGGCTGCTCCACGTGTTCCTGAGGGACTACCGCGTCGACGTGATGCTCATCAGTGAGACACACCTAGCCGGAAGCGACAAGCTGTCGCTGCCCGGCTACTTCGTCTACCGCAAGGACGAGAAGACCTCCAGCGGCCGGACCTTTCGAGGCTTGGCAGTCATCGTCGGCAGGAAGATCGTCCACCAGCTCGTCGACGCCCAGGAGTATTCATCCCTATATGCTTTGGGCGTCGACCTCCAGGTCGCCGGCGAGGTGCTGCGACTCAACGCCGCCTACAAGCCCCCCAGTACACCAATCCGCACCGCCGAGCTATGGGGGCTGCTACAGTCGCCGCACCTGACACTTGTCGCCGGCGACCTCAACGCCAAGCACACCGCCTGGAACTCCACAAGGGTGTGCCCAGCTGGACGCGCCATCCATGCCGACTCCGTGAGCCACAACTACGACGTCATCGGTCCCGACGAGCCCACCCACTTCGACACGCGGGCCGGATGGGACATCATCGACGTCGTGGTCGTCAGAGGTTTCCGGACTCCGCCGAGCCAGGAGGTTCTCCCTGACCTCCCATCGGACCACAGGCCAGTACTTCTCGTCCTGGCGGACCTGCCCACCCGGATCTCTCCGCCAGCATCACGCCGATGCTACCAGTGGGGCGCCTTCACCGCCGCCCTCGACCAGTCTTCGACCACATGTCCAGTCAACCAGCCGGAAGACGTTGACCGCCTGGCATCGCTGCTAACCACCCAGATCCGAGACGCGCTCGACCTATCATCGCACACCGTAGCTCGCGGGGGCAAGCCTAATCCTATTCCTGCTGAGCCACGCGCACTCATCCGCGATAAGCGCGCTCTCCGGAAGCAGTGGCAGCAAACCCGCTGCCCAACGATGAAGACCAGGCTCAACGCCATGACGGCAGAGCTGAAGCGCCGACTTGATCTCCACGCGGAAGAATCTTGGGAACGCCACGTCGAGTCCATGGGCGACCACGTCCCCTCCGTGCATCGCCTATGCCGGGATTTGTCGACTACTCCAACTCCCGTCCGACCAATCCTGGGCTGCGACGGCCTACCAAGATTTCGAGCCCAAGACCGTGCGGAGATCTTCGCCGAATGCCTCGAGAAGCAGTTCAAGCCGAACCCTACGGATGATGTGGAGCACGTCGCAGCAGTCGAGAGACACCTGCGAGAGTACTTCGCCTCGGCGATAGCTCCCGAAGAGGACCCCACCGTCGTCACGCCCGGCCAGATCATGCGTGCATTCAGACGTACCAAGCCCAGGAAAGCCCCGGGCGCAGACCACATACCTAACATGGCGCTGCTACATTTGCCGCCACGTACTGTGGCGGCCGTTACGCGCCTGTTTAACGGTATCTTGCGCACGGGCCACTTCCCAACCCAATGGAAGGAGGGCTTGGTCATCATGCTGCCCAAGCCGGGCAAGGACTCCAAGCTGCCTGAGAGCTATCGGCCGATAACTCTACTGAGTACCATCTCAAAGGTGTTTGAGAAACTCCTGCTGGCGAAGCTACTGCCCCACATCCAGCCGCGCCCGGAACAGTTCGGCTTCAGGCCCGAGCATTCTACGACGCTTCAGCTCACCAGAGTACTGAATGACATGACGGTTGGTTTAAACAAGAAGGAATACACTGTCGCAGTACTCCTGGACATGGAGAAGGCGTTTGACAGAGTATGGCACGAGGGGTTGCTGTACAAATTGTCGACGTCTCTAGCCCCAAGAAGACTGGTCCAGATCATCGCCTCCTTCCTGAAGAATCGCCGCTTCCGAGTGATGGTGGAAGACGCCGTCTCCGAGGAACACCCCGTTGCAGCCGGCGTCCCTCAGGGGTCCTGCCTGTCTCCAGCCTGTTACTCCCAATATACGGACGACATCCCCGTCGAGCCGGGTGCCCAGCTGGCACTCTTCGCCGACGACGCTGCCTACTACGCATCGTCGAACCAGGCACGGCAAGCTGCCGTCAAACTGCAGCGCACCCTGGACATCTTGCCCGACTGGCTCGCCAAGTGGCGGTTGTCCGTCAACGTTGGGAAGACGCAGGCGCTCATCACAGGCCAGTCCCCCCTTCCACCACCACTCCAGCTCCAAGGACAGGACATCGCGTGGTCTCCGCAGGTGAAGTACCTGAGAGTGACCATCGATCGCCGGCTCACCATGAAGCAACATGTCGACAACTTCGTCAACCAGATCAAGGTGGCACGCGCCAAGCTGCGTCCACTTCTCGACTCCAGCCTCCCTCTGAGGGAGAAGCTCGGGATCTACAAGTGCTACGTGAGATCCCGCCTCACCTACGCGGCCCCGGCATGGTACGCCCTGTGCTCGGAGACGAACAAACGGAGACTCCGAGCCCAAGAGAACCTCTCTTTGCGTACCATCGTCGACGCCCCCCGCTACGTGAGGAATGCGACGATCCAGAGGGACCTGAGATGGGAACCAGTGGACCAGTTTGTCCAGAGGCTGGCGAAGGGCATGTTCGCGCGTGCGGATAGCTCACTACATCCACATATCCGCGACATGGCGCCGTACCACGCGCGCCCGCCCGACCGCCGCCGCCTGCCACGCGACCTGGTTGCCTAGCCGGCGATCATCCAACGGAACACCCCAAGTGAGAAGATCTTTACCGCCCGCGAGGGCCCCCCGATGACCTGTCCATAGGAGTGGACAGAGGCGCTTCTTCAGGAAGAGATCCGATGATCTGACCCTGACTCCCCACGCCCCAGAATGGGTGCGTGAGATGATAACTTGATTGATTGGGAGAGCATTCAGTCTCAGCGTCTAGCTACTGTGACAGTCGTCTTTCAACAAATTCTAAACAGTTTGGTCTGCCGTTTTACGCGTCGGAACTGGACGAATTGTGATTGCGAAGTTACAGTGGATTTTCGTGAGTGTCTGAAGCGCCGAGATATACCTCGGTTCCTATCCTATAAATCAAACTACCCCAAATTCCAAAACTATCCTTGGGTCGTTAGATAAGGACTTGTAGGTAACTGATCTGAGTCTGAGTCTGGGCTTGAAGCGACCCTAAATTCCTTTTCCTTCACCATAGGGTTCCTGGATTGGCACTTAGGATATTCGCGGGCTAATCCTCTCCTCATTCCTTTCGAGTAGCGAGTTTTGAAATTCCCACACACACAGTCATTAAACATACAAGCACATTCAAATCAAACTCAACCATTTTCGAGTGGTGTCGATAATGGACATGGTATAACACTAGGATTTTAGACTAGGCTAGACAGGAGTTTAGTTGCGGCTAAACCTAGGTTGGCAGGGCATAGGGAGACTGTTTGATTGATGAGGTTCCGCGGATGGAAATAACAAATTCAGAACAAAATTAAACCGGTGTCAATACAGATAACCTAAAGTGGGCTAAGATTGTGAATGAAAGAGCCGTTCACACGCACACCAAGTTTATTGCGAAGGTTGCAAGCAATTATGTAACAATCTTTAACAAGCACAGGTATGCACAATAGATGAAGCGGGAAACAATATTATAAGCACGGCAAGCAGCTAATAAATAGGTTTGAGCGAAAGAGAACTACGAATCTGAGCGGGAGGCCGAGCGGCGGCATGCGCTCCGCGTCGTGTATGTGTTTCGACTGGCGAAGGTGAGTGGAGGTCGCTCGCTGCCGGCGAACGGGCTAAACCGGTATCTGACTGCGCCTGCTATCGTCGGGCGCAATCCCCTAGGTAAGTAAGTAGTTAGACAGATATCAATATATTATGTATATAATTATTAGAATAGATATAAGTAATAGTTAAGAGTGGCGGATGCCACATGACTCCCCCGCGGAGACCGTTACTACGGGCGATAGTAATTTGGAGGCCGAACTTGACGGCCTGATCTAGTAGTCTTTGTCAAAGGCTTTGATATCCTTTTTTCGGATTGGTCGTCTCCGGTGTCATTGGTGTCTGTCATGACATACGCTGGTTTTAAGCGGTCAATTGATATTGTCACCGTTTTTCCTTTGATGCGGATTTTAAATACCTTATCTTTTCTTTCCAGTACTTCATGTGGTCCTGTATAAGCGGGCTGTAAAGCCTTTCTTAATGCATCTTCTCTTACAAATACGTGAGAGGTAGTCGCCAAATCTTTGTAGACGAATGTATCTTGCTTACTGTGGCGTGAGGCCGGTGACGGTCGTAATTTTTCGGCAAACGACCGTAAGCGGCCGGTGTACTCCGTAATGTCTGTTGTCCCCTCTATGGAAGTTTGGAAGAATTCGCCGGGTAGGCGGAGGGGTTCTCCATATACGAGTTCCGCCGAAGAACTTTTCAGATCCTCCTTGTAAGCGCTTCTGATTCCCAATAAAACCAGCGGCAGACTTTCTGTCCAATCTCCAGTACTGTGGCACATGATTGCTGATTTTAATTGTCGATGTAATCTTTCTATCATGCCGTTACAAGCTGGGTGATAAGCAGTGGTTTTCTTGTGGTCGAATCCCGTGATCTTACTGAGGTGTCCAAATAAAGCGGAGTCGAATTGTCTCCCTCTGTCTGTTACGATGACTGCTGGGCAGCCAAATCTCGCAATCCAGCCTGATAATAAAGCTTTTGCCACTGTTTCTGCTGTTATATCTGGTATAGGTATCACTTCTGGCCATCTCGTAAATCTGTCGATAGCTGTTAGACAGTAGCGATGTCCTTGTGAGATGGGTAGGGGTCCGATAAGGTCGATGTGTATATTCATGAACCTCGCACGTGGTAACTCGTATGTGCCTAATGGTGCTGACACATGGCGAGTAATCTTGGCGCGTTGACAGGGCAAACAAGTTCTGGTCCATTCTCGGCAGTCTTTTCTCACTCCAGGCCACACGTAACGTTGTGCTACTAGTTTTGCGGTAGCGTTAGCGCCTGGGTGGCTGAGTGAATGTAGATTTTCAAATACTTGTCTTCGCAGAGCTTTTGTTATGAAAGGTCTTGGATTGTCTGAGCTGACGTCACAATATACCTCTATGTTTGTTCCTGGAAGTCTGAGCTTTTCTAGTCGTAGTGAGTTGTCATCATGACGTAGTGTTTTCAGTTCCGTGTCGGATTCCTGTGCTTTTGCTAGACGGCTGTAATCAATCGGTGACTCTAGTTCTTCAACCCGCGATAAAGTGTCGGCCACGATATTGTCTTTTCCAGAAATGTGCCTTATATCGGTAGTGAACTGAGCTATGTAGTCCATGTATCTATACTGTCTCGGCGTGCAGTTCTCTTTTCTTGTATGAAACGAGAAACAGATCGGTTTGTGATCTGTGTAGATAACAAAGTTAGTAGCTTCCACCATGTGTCGAAAGTATTTGATAGACTCGTAGATGGCGAGTAGTTCACGGTCGTATGGGGAGTACTTTTGTTGAGATGGGCTCAGTTTTCTGGAAAAGAAGGCTAATGGTTGCCACGATCTTCCTTTGTACTGTTGTAGTACTGCTCCGATGGCTGTATTGGAGGCGTCCGTCGTCAAGCTTATTTTCGCTCGGCAATCCGGGTGTGCTAGGAGAGTTGCTTCACACAGACTTTGTTTGCAGTCCTCGAATGATTTTAAGGTTTCTCCTGATAATGTAATGGGGTGGTTGCCTTTAACTGATCCACCTAGCAGTGAGTTGAGTGGGCCTTGTATGTGAGCGGCTGCGGGAATTAATCGTCTGTAAAAATTTATCATTCCCAGAAATCTTCTCAATTCTTTTACTGTTTTGGGGGTAGGGAAGTCTTTAATGGCTTGGACCTTACTGTCTAGAGGTTTTATCCCTCTTGTGGATATTGTATATCCAAGAAAGGTAACCTCTGATTCTCCAAAGATGCATTTGGCGGTATTTATCAGCATTCCATAATCTTTCATCCTCTTGAATATTTGACGTAAGTGGCTTTCGTGCGTCTTTGCGTCCGGTGAGAAGATGAGATAATCGTCCAAGTATGCGAAACAAAAATCTAGCCCTCTGGTCATTTCGTCGACGAATCTCTGGAATGTCTGACCCGCGTTTCGGAGGCCGAAAGTCATATAAGGAAATTCGTACAATCCAAATGGTGTTGTAATAGCCGTCTTTGTAATATCCTGTTCATTTACAGGTATTTGGTTGTACGCTTTTACTAAATCAATAGTGCTGAATATCGTACTTCCTGATATTGTCTGAGTGAAGTCGTGGATGTGACGGATCGGATATTTGTCTGGAATTGTGCGAGCATTCAACATTCGATAGTCCCCACATGGTCTCCACTGATTATCCTTTTTTGGTGCAAGGTGCAGAGGAGACGCCCACGGGCTGTTTGAAGGTCTCGCTGTTCCATTTTGTAACATGGCTTGGAATTCATCTTTGGCGATTTTTAGTTTTTCCGGAGCCAATCGTCTAGGAGAGCAAGATACTGGGGGGCCGGGGGTGGTGCGTATGTGATGTACTGTGTTATGATGCATAACACGTTGCGCCCCAGCTGGTCTCGTTATCTCTGGAAATTCATTGAGTATTTGGTGGTAACGTGTGCTTCCGGACATAATCTTCACTGAATGTATGTCATCCAAATCCAAGGGACGGGCTGGTGATGCTTTTGTTGAAATTGTGGTAGTGTTATCAATGAGGTGTTGATTTCTGCAGTCTACCATCAGGTTATAAAACGACAAGAAGTCTACGCCAATAATAGGTTTCGTGACGTCTGCTACCACAAAGCGCCACGTGAATTTGCGTCGTAGGTTGAAGTCGAGGGACAAGTTTATATAGCCATATGTTTCTATAATAGATCCGTTGGCTGCGGCCAATTGGTAATTTGATTTAGGGCGGCGCTCCTTGATTGATGACCGTGGAAAAACACAGATGTCGCTGCCTGTATCAACGAGAAACTGCGTTTTGGAATTGCGATCAGTTACAAATAAGCGACCAGGTGAGTTGAGGCAGTCGTCTGTCGCCATTATCGACTGCCCTGGTAGTTTTCCGGCTTATAGTCGCATGGCTTCTGACATCTCTTCGCTTTATTTCCAAACTTGTAATGGAACCAGCAAGTTGAAAACCTTTTCTGTGATCCTGAATTTTTCGTGGTTCGAGATGTAGATCGTCCCTGGTTGTGAGCTGCCAGTGCCTGCACTTGTTCTGTCAGTTCTGCAATTTGTTGCGCCATGGTGTCCAAAGTACTTCCTATAGTAGACGATGTTGATGCCACTTGTGGGTTGCCAGAAACTGAGTCATTGATTTTGTCAGCTATGTCTGCAAGCTGCTCGAGTGTGGCTTCAGGATGTGCTGCGATGTTGCTGGGGAGGCGGCTGGTCCATATTACGCGCAAAAAATCCTCCGGCGTATTGGTACCTGCTAGGCTTTTGAGCTGTCGTAGGAATTGTGACGGCTTTCTGTCACCCATTTCTTCGTGACTCAGTAATTGTTGTACTTTCTTGTCTTTAGATAATGTTAGTCTCTTAATCAATTCAGTTTTAAGCTTCTCGTACTTATTGGTTTCAGGGGGGGAAGTGATTATGTCCTCTACTTCGGTTGCGTACCGTGGTTCGAGATGGGCCATGACGTAATAATATTTGGTTTCATCTACCTTAATGTTGCAAATCGCGAATTGTCCTTCGATTTGCGCGAACCAAATGGCGGGTTTCTCCGGCCAGAACGGCGGCACCTTTATCCCGACGCGGCAGACATCCGGTGGGAGTGCAGCAGAGTTGACCGCTCCCGCGACCTGTTGTTGATCGTTGTTGCTCATCTTGTGTCCAGTTCGGGGTCACCAGTAAAGTGGGCTAAGATTGTGAATGAAAGAGCCGTTCACACGCACACCAAGTTTATTGCGAAGGTTGCAAGCAATTATGTAACAATCTTTAACAAGCACAGGTATGCACAATAGATGAAGCGGGAAACAATATTATAAGCACGGCAAGCAGCTAATAAATAGGTTTGAGCGAAAGAGAACTACGAATCTGAGCGGGAGGCCGAGCGGCGGCATGCGCTCCGCGTCGTGTATGTGTTTCGACTGGCGAAGGTGAGTGGAGGTCGCTCGCTGCCGGCGAACGGGCTAAACCGGTATCTGACTGCGCCTGCTATCGTCGGGCGCAATCCCCTAGGTAAGTAAGTAGTTAGACAGATATCAATATATTATGTATATAATTATTAGAATAGATATAAGTAATAGTTAAGAGTGGCGGATGCCACAAACCTATCCTGTTGATATTTTGACATTTGAGTGTTGTCGGGGACGCGCGAAGAGATCAAATTACAGTCTAAAGTTCATTGTTTAGGCCCGGGTAGATTGTTTTGCCTTGCCTTGGGTCAGTTTGGATTCAAGTTGCATCTTTAAATTAAATGTAAATTTCGCTGGAGGTCTAATGTGTAGGCTGAGTCAAATATTTATGATTTTGCTTGGCCGACGACGTGCTGAGGTCAGTGGAATTCATAGTTCGGTATTTACCGAACGTATTTATCTCCTAAAGTGCTAATGACAACGTTTCGATAACATCCAGCTCAAATTGCGCAGAGTTGAAGGTTTCAAAACGTTACGGACCTTTTGAGGTAACCGCTAGTTCAAACCCATTTCGGAAAATCAAATCGCAATTGTGTAAACCGGTCTTTTCGGATCGTTATTGCCGTGAACCAAATATATAATTGGAACCACCACTAGCCGCTACTAGCGAGCACATGAAATATCTTTGAGTACTCACGTCGTAAAACTACGACGGATATCTATACGATATCACAAACAAATATTATAAATTGTGGTCGACCACTAAAAGAAGTTCCAAGCGCCCATATATACAAAAAAGTAAATGGTACCATCACACAAAATACAACAACGATCGATCTGGCGCAATACACCGCTAACTGATGCGAAATACCGGCTTGCGGACATATATGCTTTCTCTGTCTAACTTGAAACACTAACTTCCTGAACCAATCTTCGTTCGACTATTGTACGCCTAACGAACTTCTCAACGAACGAGAAATTCGGACTTATCTTTCTTAACTTACAAATTTTACAGCTGAATCGGGACATCTCTTTTGGGGTAGGTAGAATAGACGATCATAGCTACTGATAGCGGTGGCTCGACCTTAGCCTTTTATGCCGTTACAAGCTTCACGCCTTTTTCCATACGGGTTGGCAGAGGCAAAGCCAGTCATTCAGTACTCCATTTTGTGTGACAGGGGGCTGGCCCATCGCCGCAGCTATGGCTTCCTCACGATGTTCCCTGCTTTACTAAAACCTATATATGCTTTTAAAATCATATCTTTGATAAACTATGAAAGCAAAGCAAAAGTAGGCACCTACCTACTTGTTATTTACTTACTCAGTAGAGTGAATGAGTCTCGTAGAGTTCTAGTATACAATACAAATACAATTATTGGCTCAACAACTTCCGGACAACAGAGGACACGAACTGTGCGGTCTCAGCACGTTCAGGGCTGATTCATACCCATAATGCGGCTTTACGCCTCCCGGGCTCACCCGCCTGCGCAATCGGCTAAGGGCGGGCGGGAAATACAGTAACGACTCTTTGACAAAAACTTTGACCGTCGATTTTAATTCGCTATGAAATGAGATCAAAGTAAGAAAACATACATTTTGTATTTCATTCATAGAGTAGGCTCCTTTGTTATTGCTAAAGAGTATATCATCACCCTAAGTGGACTCGAAGGATTTTCATAACCCACTGTTATTCAGCAAAATATATGGAGCCAGGTGTTATAGGAAGAAAAATCATTGATAAGGACAAGTTTAGCGCCTGTCATAGAAGTCCATAACTGGACTTTCACGATATTGTATTTGGAAAGGCTTATCTATCATAAAGTTCAAGAAATAAGTTGGTACCAAAGGTTTGTGACCAGATTTCATCTATATTCGGTATCGCAACATTATTTATCCCGACTCAGTGTAAAACTATATAGATACTACCATATCCTTTTTCCTCGCATGATTTTAATTGTAATTAGTTACAAATCATAAGGATATACCTGAAGATAATATAAATACTGAGGATAAGTAGCGAATACAGATACAGGGAATCCTAGTTTGGGGCTAGATCAATGTGTGTAAATAATGTCCAAGGTATTATTATTATTATTATTATATTGTCCATACATAACGCGTACTCACTCAACGCAAATGATACTTAAACCGTTACTGAATGGAGACAGCGACTCTCGCTTGACCCGACAAGGTCGAACTTATAACTTGCTTGGCAGCTTCCACTTCTCAAGTAAAGCTCGGGTTTGACCCAGTAAGTATAAAAAGTATTGTCACAACTGATTAATTATCACAATCTGTTAGAAACGAACAGAGAAACAAGCAATAATTATGTTCTCCAAAGTAAGTTACTTTAACAAGCGTGTAACATTTTGAAAACCATTATTAAACGAAAAATCTTAGAAACAGGGAGGCAACATAAGTCCCATCAATTAAAAATAATTTTGTCCTCATAGATCGTGTCTCTGTGCGTTCTTGTGGCGGCGTCCCAGGCCGTGCTGTTGGAGCAGCCGCACCACTACTCCTCTGCCGCCGCCGTCTCCTCACAGAGCATCGTGCGTCACGACCAGGCTCACGCCGCCCCCGTGTACCACGCCGCTCCCGCCCCGGTTGCCTACCACGCCGCCCCCGCTCACTACGCCGCCGCTCCCGTCAACTACGCCGCCCCCATCACCAAGCTGGTATCCGCTCACCACGAGGAGGAATATGATGTAAGTTTATCCCCTTAATAGCATCATCAGCGTAATACGTAAATTTCTCCACTCGACATGGGTAGTAGCGACACGACACGCGACATCGGTAGCTAGTTAGAGTTCTCTCGCTGAGTGAAATGTTTCTTGTTGCAGGCGCACCCCAAGTACGAGTACACATATTCGGTTGCCGACGGCCACACCGGCGACAACAAGTCCCAGCAAGAGTCCCGCGACGGCGACGTGGTGAAGGGCTCGTACTCGTTCCACGAGGCCGACGGCTCCATCAGGACCGTGGAGTACACCGCCGATGACCACAGCGGCTTCAACGCGGTGGTGCACAACACTGCCCCAACTCACGCGCCCGCACACGTGGTCAAGGCCGCCCCGGTCTACGCCGCCGCCCCCGCCCCTGCTTACTACCACCACTAGTCACGGCACTACCCGCCCAGTACCTGCCAGTTAACTGATCGAAGTTTATTTATTGAAATATACGTATAAGAAAAAAGGACGTACTTTTATTAATCTCTTATCTTACCTGCTTAGTAAAATATTGTTTCGAGCATAGATGTAGTAATGACACTCAAGAAAATACTTCCTCCTTGACATACTGCCTCTTCTGTTCTAAGAACTACACATACAACAAGTATGTATTTACCTATATAGGTATAAAGGGTAATCTATCAGTTTCATTGTATTGTATAGCCCCGTAGAAATCCACATAGATAAGGAGATTTTTAATAAATAATAAATATTGCCCATTAATGTCCCACCGAGGGGTACAGGCCTTTCCCGGATACAATTGAGAAATGCTCCACCACGCTGGCTCAGTGTGGGTTAATGGAGGGATGTCGGTATAGTGGCCAACCTGACTGTCAGAAGTTATCAAGCTGCCCTATTGAGGCCAATTTTTAAAATAGTATTTATTTCGATAAATATTTTTCCTGCCTTATGCATATGGTTGCAGTGGGTGCACGGGGAAAAAGAAATTCCCCGTGGACCCACTGGTGGGTGAAGCTGGGTCGCGGCCGCCTCTGACACAGCTTTACGACTACTATCACCGATTAACGATAGTAGCCGGGACCTACACACAGAAACATCGGGAACACATAGAAAGGGCACCCCTCCAGTGCCAGTTGATTTATAATATTTAATAAGCTCTTATTAGTTGTAAAAACCGGTCAAGTGCGAGTCTAAATCGCGCACGAAGGGTTCCGTACCACCGTTCAATGGAAGCGATGGTGTGGAGTGAATAGTTTGGATTTTACACAGCAAAATATTGTTTACAAAGTTATTGGTGCGATTACTTTCACACTCCATGTACGTAACCAGGTGCATCCATAAGTTTGTATGTGGTATTGTTGTATGGGAGCCCCCTTAAATATTTATTTTATCCTGTTTTTTAGTATTTGTTGTTATAGCGGCAACAGAAATACATAATCTGTCAAAATTTCAACTCTCTAGCTAGCTAGGTTCTTGAGATACAGCCTGGTGACAGACGGACGGACGAACGGACGGACGGACAGCGAAGTCTTAGTAATAGGGTCCCGTTTGGAACCCTTCGGGTACGGAACCCTAAAAATGATCTCGAGTACTTGTCAAGACGAATCATTACAGAGTACCCATGTGCACTTTCCGGCTCCATTATCAGACCCTGGATATCACCTAGGACCAAATTAATTGTCAAGATGAACCAAACGAACCCAAAGTTGATGGGGTTGCACCGTTTCATTACAAAGTTCCCATGGCCACTCCTGCTCCATCATCACATCAGCTCCATATCATGAAAATATTGCTTTGTCATCGAATTTATATTAACATTTTAGCTCAAATTAAAACCGAGAATTGGGTCAAATTTAACTTGCAATATTTGGTTACAGATAGAGCCCGGGACAGGTGGAACTAAATAAAAACTTTCAAAATGGCAAGCATGATATATGAACCAGTTAGGGTGGTGCCAATCCTTTGCAACTTCCAGACCTTGGCAAATTGGCAAACCCAGGATGGAAAGGATAAATTTAATAGATGTGACAGATAGACCTTTGTGCATAAATACAAGTAAATAAATTAAATAAGTTTTGGTAAATACATGTGTATAAAAATACATATTATACATATACAATATGTACTTTTAATAATCTTAAATATATAAGAGAAAGATAAAACCCATATAAACGATTGTTAAAGATGAAGATTAAGGTAAATGGCCTATTACCGTGGGTATAACAACTTTGGAATGTAAGAGATAAAAATAAACATTTCTACGCATCATGCCAGGCTAAAACTTTTCTTGAACAAGAATGGACAAAATCAAAAATATCAATAATTTTTATTTTGATAATATAAAAATATTATCAAAATCTTCTTTTTGTCTTTCTATTGTGAAGACCTTAAAGTATCATCAGCAAACAACGCTATGCCAGTAATTTTTTCCTCCATAAAAGGCATCATAAATCATTAATATATACCAGGAATAAGAAAGGGCTTAATATGGAACCTTCTGGAACACCGATTTTTGCACCCGATGCATCATATTTTACGCCGTTGACTTCTGCCTTTTGAATTATCTGCTTACTCTGCTTAAGTATGATCTTAGTAGAAACAACGCTTCATTTCTTACAACGTAATGTTTTTATTTCAATAGTAGTGTATCAACAAAATCAAATGCCTTCGAATAATTGCAAAAACCACAGATAACATCCTGTGCGGCCTCCCATGCAGAAATAATCCTACTAATATTACAAAAACGCGAAAGTTTGTGAGTATGTATGGATGTTTGTTACTATTTTACGCAAAAACTACTTAATAGTTCTAATGAAATTTTATATTAAATTAGCTCATACATTAGAAAAACACTTAGGCTATACTTTATAAAGATTATGTTTAAAATATACTGATAAGAGTCAAGTAAGTAGGAAAAAACCTGCCATAAATAAAATAAAATGTGATACCGTATTTCTAATGCACATTTGGTCGTAACAAATTGATCCTTCAAAATAAATAGTTTTATCGCTCATGGTATTTAAAGTAGATAAACTTTTTCTTCCACACTACAACATTCGGGCAAATATTTTAATAGTTACGACGCTAAGTGATTATGTTTTTGTGGGACGATGTGATTTTGTTTTAAAGCACAGAGTACATTCGTTACCATCCAACCTTCACACGAAGCCATTTAGGGCGTTCTGGACCCCTCGTTAACTTCGTTGTGGATAAAGCTAGAAGCCTGAAATTTGTTTCAAAGAGAGTTCAAAATATACTTAGGTATATCCCCAAATTACATTCAATTTGACCCATAGATTTAAAGCTACGGCAATTCAAAGTTCCTTAATTCTGTTTCTTACTCACTGACTGTCTCACTCGCCGATCATCAAAAATCTTACGTAATTATAGCAGACCTAAATGCTTGCAGAACTCGAAATTTTTAACCTGGATTCGTGAATTCATTAAGGCGCTCTAACGTTATTGCATTCCAGCGAGGTACAAATTTGGTTTGATCGGATAGTACATTAGCCTCGGGATGTTTCGTTGTTTGATCGTTATAACTACAAGCAAATCTACATTGAGATCGCCACAAATAATTAACGTTTTTTTCTGTTATTGCATAGTTTAGTGACTACTATTATTTTTGCTGATATACCCATAGCAGTGATAAAACATTATCGTAAAACGATTTAAGTCTTGAAAGCTCCTTCAAACAATATTTTTCAAACTCTTTCGCGGACTCTTTTGGACACCAGATTGTTTTATGGGGAAAATGAAATGGTAGAGAAGTCGTGTTCATTTGCGTTGCGACAAAGAATGCTACAGAAGTACTACAGAAGAAGCAAGCGAGGCAAAACTATCTTCTGTCTCGCTTGCTCATTGCTATTTTTTCTATGGGCGCAAAAACGCACATTAGAACGTTGACACTAAACAATCTGTGGTAGTACTCACATTGACACAAAGAGTAGGGCTACCTGATACTGCAATGGAAATGCGAATACGGTATTTGACCGCATGAAAATACATACACTTTTTAGGAACTGTCAAATTGGTAACTTTGTTCACGATTTCTATGAACTACTAGCATGTGACGTAATTGACAAGTGCTGTCTTTTTAACACATAATTGAGTTAATAAAATACAACTGCTGGAAAGTTACAATTCTGATATGGTCAATCGTTGTTGTTGAAATAGGTTCAGCTTGAGACACGTTTATAGATTTATATTCGACTACCTTGTCAAATCCTGTAATGTATAGAAGTGCCGTCCGAAACAGCCGATACAAGAACAAATTCTATAGCATTCACGTCACAAAGTTTTTTTTTCATTCAGTGCTTCTATAGCATTCCCTGACCGCGATAGTGTTAACCCGTGACGCGATACATATAGTATATTAAATCCAATATGTAGAATGACGCGGTCAACTGATGTAGACTGAAAAGGAAAATGCTTGGTTTGCTGAAAGAAATCTTTTATTAGAGATAAGCTCGCCTTTGCCTCGCCTCGCCGCATTTTTACATAATGTAACTTTTAATTTATCTTTGTGCAATAAAGAATTATGAATTATGCTCATGGTGTACTAAAATAATAAATACTTACTTACTTCTCAGATTTAGATCAAGCATTGTCGAGCAAACTAATTAATAAAGTTGTATCGTGTAACTATAATAAATATTAAACACAGTGAACAGGAGTTTATTTTTTTGTAGTGAGAGCCATATCATTTTGGAATGATGTCCTTTGGATGTGGTTTTAAAAACATTTAACTCTCCCTTCCCTCCTGCACCTTACGCTTCACCCCCCCCCCCCCCCCCCCTAACGGTAAAATGTGTCTCTGTCAACTGGTTTTCAGCTTTTTAGGGAAAACTATAATAATAGATACGATTAATGTTTCAAATGCAAAACATAAAGAAAATGGAGAACATTTTACACCCTAATTTTTAAATACTAGAAAAGATTGAAAGTGAATTTCCTTTCTCTTCCGTAAAAGGTACCATATCTAAGTAGGTATATGTATGATTTATCATAGTTTATATATATGCATGCTATATATTGTATTTTATGTATGTGAAGGTTTTTTTTATTGGTGTGGTTTTATATATTTTTAAGTAATTTTTGTATGTATGTATAGACTTTTATTGCGTACTAGGACTGCCCTGTATTATAAACTCTCCTGCATGTCTTACCTAGATCTGCTGAAAGAAATCTCTTTTTAGAGATAAGCTCGCCTTTGATAATAACATTTCTTGTAACTGCCTGTGACTTTATATTATCTGTGCAATAAAGAATATGAATATTAATATGAATTTAATACTAAAGTGGCAATGAAAATAAACACACACAAAAAAAAAAACTGTCAAATCAAATCAAATCAAATCAAATCAAAAATTATTTATTTCCATAGGATGTTGTTACATCACTTAGATCCGTCATTACATTTTTTTGGGTGAGTGAATGGCGGAATCTGTGGAGAAGAGCTCACCGAAGAAACTCCACAGTCGTCGCATCTTTTGCGTTTCCTTTTTTAAATAAAATATTGTCAAATTACAAAATGAATGCTAATTATATATCGAAACAGCCTGTTACTCAAACAATCTATTCCCATGGACATCTGTCCTCTAAGTAATCAGATATCCTATAGTAACCTTTTTTATACAATTTCTGTTTTATTATTATTTTAAACTTGTCTAACGGTAAGTTTTTAATATCAGTAGGGACCTTATTGTAATAGCGTATAGAATTGCCTTTAAAAGAATTACTAATTTTATGTAGTCGGCTTACATAAGCAACCAACTTGTCTTTATTTCTAGTATTAAAATTGTGTATATCACTGTACTTCTGAAAATTAGTTATATTTCTTTTTACATACACAAGATTGTCATAGATATATTGAGACACAAATGTCAGAATATTGATTTCTTTAAACTTTTCCCTCAGTGACACTCTAGGCCCTAATCTATAAATTGCACGAACAGCCCGTTTCTGCAGAATAAATATACTATTAGCATTCGCAGCGTGACCCCACAATAAAATACCATAGGTCATTAGACTATGAAAGTAACTAAAGTAGACTAGTCTAGCGGTGTCTACGTCGGTAAGAGCTCTAATTTTTTTAACTGCGAACGCTGCCGAACTCAGTCTGTTCGACAATTTATTTATTTGAGGATCCCATTGTAGTTTGGCGTCCAAAGTAATGCCCAAAAAGACAGTCGACTGCACAAGGTCCAATCTCTGTCCTTTTATAAATATGTCTGTAGTTACCGGGTTCACATTGGGTAACACGAATTTAATACATTTAGTTTTCTTTTCATTAAGTAATAAACTGTCTACTTATTACGGTTGATCGGATATAGTAAACATCAGTATTAGCGTAGGCGCACCGCAAAGTCCATTTCATCGTTCGTTTCGGCCAAAAATACAAAGACGCCACTATGCGGTAGGAGTAAGTGGCGCATATTTCAAGCTTCCGTAGCCGAAAGGTGCCCAAATGGGACCAAGTCTCCGCTGTCTGACCGTCCATTCGTCCGTCCATTCTTCCGCATATCTATCAAGATGGCGTCTTTGTATTTTTGGCCGAAACAAACGATGAAAAGGACTTTGCGGTGCGCTTACGCTAAAACTATTGATTTAATAAAATAGAGTTTAAGCGAAGAATTATAGGAAATTTTCTCTTGTTTTATTTTTGTTTTTAACACTGTTATCGTATTTCGTAGACGAGAACACATTGGCTGTTAGTGGGGGGTAAAGCGTCAGGTGTGGGTAGAGATATGCGATTTTACACTGCACCCAAAAGTATCATGTGACAAAAGTTAAGAATTTGTATCTTATTCCTACACAATGATTAAATAAAATTACTGCGTTAAGAGTAAAGACGTGATACTACAAAATATGATAACGTTCAATTGTATCTACAGCGCATAACTATATGATCCAAATACGGTCCAAAGTAAAAATTAATAGATTTCTCTTGAAGGAGCAATAGAAAGCAAAGTCACATGCAAATATCGTGGAGCCTCGAAGCAAGGCAGCAAATGTAAGCTCGATTTGGAAGTTTTGACCTGGGGCAAGGTCGGCTGTCAATAAATAAGTAGAAGAACCTGTTGGTATAAAACCAGTACCACAAAATTATAGGTTATCATTCACTGTTCAGTATCTACAGAGAAAACAACGCAATGTTCTCCAAAGTAAGTGGTAGTGAAGTGAGCGATTAGAGAAATACATATACATCTTTACAAACATCATTCGCACTATTACTTATTCGTACATTGTTTAATAAGAGTCATGAATTTTGTAGATCCTTGCATTGAGCGCCGTGCTGGCGGTGTCGGCTGCAGGTCTGCTGCCCGAGCCGCACCACTACTCCTCCGCCGCCGCCGTCTCCTCACAGAGCATCGTGCGTCACGACCAGGCTCATGCCACCCCCGTCGCCAAGCTCGCCCTCGCAGCCCCCGTGTACCACGCCGCCCCTGCCCCAGTTGCCTACCACGCCGCCCCCGCTCACTACGCAGCCGCCCCCATCCACTACGCCGCGCCCGTCGCCAAACTGGTATCCGCTCACCACGAGGAGGAATACGATGTAAGTTTATCCCCTTGGTCTCGTCATCATCATGGTCAGATCCAACTTTTACGAAACTCTTTGCTGGTGTGCTCTTAGAGTAGCTCATGTTGACCATCGTGCCTTTGATGTGAACGTTTGTTCCGCTTCCTGTTTTCCCTAATCTGATGTGTTATACACAGTCTTTCGTGTTAGAGTTCTCTTACTGAGTGGAATGTTTGCTGTTGCAGGCGTACCCCAAGTACGAGTACACATATTCGGTCGCCGACGGTCACACCGGCGACAACAAGTCCCAGCAAGAGTCCCGCGACGGCGACGTGGTGAAGGGCTCGTACTCATTTCATGAGGCCGATGGCTCTATCAGGACTGTGGATTACACCGCCGATGATCACAGCGGCTTCAACGCGGTGGTGCACAACACTGCCCCAACTCACGCGCACGCACACGTGCTCAAGGCCGCCCCGGTCTACGCCGCCGCCCCCGCTTACTACCACCACTAGTTCTGCCACTACTTGCCCACATGATCGACGATTATTTATTGAAATATAGAAATAAGAACATTTAAAAATTTATTTGTTTACCTTTATTGCTCCACGCTTAAATGAAGAGAGTTCAACTGGCTCTTGTCTTTCGCATTTTTTGAATACGAAAATAATGTTAACAGCGTTGACCATTGGGCCATCTTCCATTCCCTCCATCATATCCGAATTGACAAGAGATTTCAATGTAGATATTCTACAGGAGCTGCATAGGTCCGCAACTCTTCAGCTGCAAATGCAAAACTCTCCAACGCTGTTCCGATAGAACAGGGCGTCCGGCAAGGAGCTTCTCTTTCGTCTAAACTTATTACCACCACCATCACCAATGTCCTGGAGAACGCATTGAAGACCGAAGACTGGAGCGAAAGAGATCTCAATGTTAACGAGGTATGTCTGTCTTCCACCTGAGGTTTAATATTGTTATGATTGGAAATACTTAATGTTTTCGCCCTAACTGGGTATAAAGAAAGTAAACCAAAAAGTTACCTGAACAACTTTGTTTAAACTAAAGTTAAATAAGGTAAGCTGAGGTCACTCCTGGCAACTTTCTGGATAGTAAGGAACCGTATACCATACCCCATCCGACGCATGGTGTACAAAGCACTAGGCGATTCCATAATTACGTACGGCTTGTCCAGTTACGGCCGTACATATAATACCTACCTGAGTTCCACACAAAAGCTACAGACCAGGCTGCTGAAACGAATTGTATCACCGAAAATAAAAAACCAATTTGACAACGATGATATAAGCACTGTGGAGTACTTCCAATCACGCACAAAGTTCACTATTGCCTACTTAAAGAACAATTCTTCAATAAAAGTGATCGTCGAAAAATCAACCACCCTATAATAACCAGGCGAATGGCGCAGAGTAAACTGGTTACTGTACGCGCAAACAATACCTACGGTGAGCGAACGAGCTCCTACATGATTCCGCGCTTAATCAATAACCTACCTACACAAATCAGGAACTCGATCACGCAGACAAACATTAAATACAAACTAAAAACATACTTTCTCTCAAAATTGAATACCACTTGAGAACTGCACACTCCTTTTTGATCTTTTCAATTGAGTATAGCTTATTTTATTTTAGATATAGCAATAAATACTGTATAATGAGTTATCAGACCACACACAAACCTCAGTGGTTTAAGTGGTGTTCAAGTATGTAACTCTGTTATTTTTAATACCTATGTCATTATTTTTTTTTTTTTTTTTTTTTTTTAATTAAGTAAATAAATTTAGGGTAGTGTTGTTGTTTATTCGATGATGCTAGTATGGAGAAGACATAATTTAGAGATTGCTTAGCTGCGGGTGTGGTCGAGCAGAGTTGCCAGGGGCAAGGGGTTGCGCGCGCAGGTTGACACCTCGCCGGATGAACTGGCGCGGCCTATTGCTAGGCCCGTATAAAGAACCTCCTTTTGGAGGGAAATGGCCTAGCTTACAGTCTGATGTAACCAATGTTGACTCCGGAACGCCGAAAGATTCATGCAGGACAACAAGGCACAAGGGTTTCTTAGCGCACTCCGCTGGTATTCAATAAAAGAGGTGCTGTGTTTACAGCCACGTAGGTTAATATTTATACGTATTACGTAGGTTATGTAGGAACAACTACGAGGACTGTCGTTCGAAGGGAAGGAGATATGGTAGGTAAGTAATAAAATACGAAGCAGCGAGCTCGTCGGCTTATTAGAAAACAAAGTGGCCAAGTTGTAGTAAATAATTAAGTGACTGGATGTTTGTGTTGTAACTTTGTTTTTCATAGTATTTGTATTAATGACAAAGTTGCCATCTTTGCTGTTTAAAAAAAATGTTTTATATCTTAAAAAACTACTTACTTTGTTTTGTTGAAACAAATTTTCTTTAAAATTGTGTATTTTGCCAGAGGCAATTATAAGGAGAGCGACATCTTCGGGAGAAAAGTAAAAGGCTTGAGATGCGCGCAAATACCAGACTATACTAGACTACTTTATTATAGGGAATCCTAGCTTATATACTAGGTTGGTACATGTTATTAATGACGTGCATAAGACGTAGTGCGTGATGAATATAAATATACCTTATCTGTGACGGTCGTCAACTTATCTTAACATTACGTGAAAATATGACTAACATAGTCGACCGGCACAGATACTCCCCCCTTTAGGGAAAAAAATAAATTAATGTACTTATAACAATGGAAAAAATCTAAGTTAGATACCATAACAAACTTATCAACTGCAATAATAACTAGTAGTATTTTAATAAACATAAAACCAGATCTTAAGTGTGCATACTTTAACTTAATCTATTTTTATATATAAGGAAAGTCACTGTTAAATAAAACTAGATAGTAATAGCGCATACTTCATCTTAATCTAAAGGTAATTCTGACACGAATCTAGAAAAATAAAGGAACTACGGTTATGTGAATTCTACATAAGTTTAAAGAATTACTTAATATTTACCTACAGGCAAGTCTTGTGTCTGGCCGCACACTATATAAAATAAACTAAAAACTGGAAAACAGAAAAACACTAGGAAAATGGGGCTTCGCGGTTAGTAAACTAACCTAACCTATAACCTGGAAAAGATCCGCAGGAGAGTCTGATGCTGCAGCCGCCCATGTTTTTTAGGGATCGATGAGTCAATTTACATCGCACGTCGTTGAAGTTGTAATCACTGTTTGTTTATAATTGCGACCGTACCTACACAAGGATGATTGTGCTGAATCAGCGTCAGCATTAAATCTGTAACCTTGGCTGTAGCCCTTTCAGGCCGAGATTTTTTTTTCTTAAATTGGAATATTTTGGCATAGATTTTAGAAGTAGGGCCTAAATAACATCTGCGAAAAATAATTTAAAAAAAAACTACTACCCCTAAAACCAGTCACAACCCTTGCACGATCGTGACGTTTCGACTTTAACTTTACTAGTGCACGATAGTGCAATGTTCGGTATTTGGGTGTTGAAGTACTTGTAAATCATAAATAAAACACATATCTTAGCAAAATCAACTTTTATCTTTAAGGTTCATCTTACAACAACCATAACAAGTTAGTAGAATGTAATAAAACTACCAACGAAATGAGATCATTAAAAAAATAACATCGTAATAATAATCAGTCTCTCTTATTACTTTAATCAGACTTGTAAATTGGGCAAGATAAGTACTATTTAAACTTACTAATTATTTTTCTTATGATATGCCGCATAGCAGTTATTTTTTCTCGATAGGCACAGATACACGTCGCACTTTTCGCATCTAATCTTTGAGCACACCTACCACAGTTTTCCATTCTGCATACGCGGGGACTAGCAATCTCGTCAAAGATTGGAAGGTGCTCGTAGCCGTCGTACCTTTTAGCTTGAGAGGGTTGGTTAGCTCTCTTGAACCTACACCTCAGGTTTGACTCCTCCGAAGCAGATTCGGCGTCACTCTCGCTAATCCTTTTTTGGCGTATTGGTGTGTTCGTTAGGCCATCTGCAACTTGCATCCTGAATTCAAGCAAATCAAATATTTTATTGCTTGGAATTGCAGCTGCTGTGGATTCTATTTTATACAGACGCCAGGCATTGCACAGGGCCAGATCGAAAAAGTGCAGTATCACCTTCAATGTCCATTTTCTTGTCTTCATGAAAGTGCGGTAATATTCCATTGTCTGGTCAAGGATGTCAACACCCCCCATGTGCTTGTTGTAATTGGCAATGATTTTTGGAGCCGTAACATCCGTGAAAGCTGAGATATTTTTATTCCAGCGGCGCACAACAGTGGTGTTATCTCCCGATGTGCAGTTTGATGCAACCAGCACGGACTTGTTGTCCATCCACTTGACAACTACTACGTCGTTACTCACAAATTGCTGCGATTCACCCCGTTGCATGCGGCGATCAGCTTTGAAATCGACGTCTTTTCTCTCTGGTATCCGGTTCATCATCAGGGTTCCTGTACCATGCAGGCCAATGGAGTTTAGCTTTTCGAACAATGGTATGGAAGAGAAGTACCGGTCAAAGTAAATGCAGCTTCCCCTTGGAATGGACTTGGAAAGATGCTGAATTATCGATGCCCCGACCCCTAATGATCTGTCACCAATAGCCGTGTTGGCACCTTTGTAGACTTCAAAATCAACCATCAGACCATCATGGGTGGTTGCAACAAAGGCTTTTAGACCTTGCGGACGGGGCTTGGTCTTGATAACCTGTCGCAGTCCACGCGGACAAACACCACTGAATGGGATCATCTGCTCATCAATCGAATAATATCCCGGTTGTCTTTCGAGTCGATCACATGCTTTTTTGACTTGGTCCAGTATTGGCTGCACCTTCCAAAGTGTGTTAGTGTTCCCTGGTTGAGCAGTGTCGCTGTCAACCACGTGCAATGCAGAACGAAGAGCTTTGAACCTGTCTCTAGTCATTACGTTTGCTACAATGTCCAAACGCAATCCATCTCGCCAGTACATGTGCATCCTCGGGTATGGGATGCATCCCATGATGAAATGAATGCCTACCAGCTTCTTCATTTCGGCAGCATTTGTATTTAAAATACGGCCAGTTTTGCGCATGTAGTAGTTATTAGTACACGTCGCAATTTTTTCGAAAAACTCATCATCAAAGTAGTCTTTGAAATACAATGAGAGGTCCCTGATTGCTCCTGGGTGTACACGTTGCGGGTAGTCGTGATCTTTTTGGTTAAATGGTACCTGTCTCCAAAGTCTTCTTCTAGCCTGTGGGGTTATACGCCGACGATGACGTGATGTAATTCTGCATCTTGGTTGAGGTGGTGGTGAGACTGACGACGAAGATCCGTCGTCATTGACTGCTGCCAGGTTAGATGGCCTCTGGATAGGTAATTCTTCGTCTTCACACACGCCTTCTACCTCGGAGTCATTGCCATCACCGAGTAGTTCTAGAATTACATCACCAGAAAGCGGCTTTCCTACAAAAAACAAGAAAAATAGCACTTAATTCCATTACATGTAGTCAATACCTAAAACTGGGTAAAGTGGATTAGAACCGAATCATCACGATCGTGCATTTCATTTTCAAAGTAAATATTTTGCTTTGAAGTTGTAAGTTTAGTAATTTTAACCAATACAAACGAATGTGTCATAATCACAGCTAGTAATTAATAACAATTACTTAATGTATACAATGAAAAGTATATGAATAAACAATACTTACGTGAAGCGGTGTCGCAGACATAAAACGCCGCCATCTTTGTCGCCTGACTTTGGTCAACTCATGGTTTAACCGACCGTAAATTATTATTTAGAGTAAAGCGTGATCTATGCACGATCGATCGGTGCCGTCCTGGCTCCGAAAAGTTGATTCGCAAAAGCGCGGGATTTTTCAAAACAAAAGTCACGATCGTGTAGGACCGTCCTTAAAGGGGTAGGCAGTCAATGATCTCGTACGTCATATGTACGTGCGTGCTTTTCATTCACTCTTGAGTGAATATTAAGTTGACGATTGATGAAATTTGTGTGCCTAAAAACCTTGGGATTTGGCAACATAGGGCGCATTTTGTACACCAATCGTTCATATATATATATCTCTCTCTCTTTTCAGTGATTTGATTATTCTTCGTGCGATGTTCTTCCTGGATGATTTCAATATTCGTTGAATTAGGTATATCGATGATGTTTCAATACTCTTCTGGAGTGGATGTTTCAATACTCTTCGGGCTGGAACGGCTTCCTATGTCTTGAACTTGAAAAAAACTGCTTGCTGTGAATGAATTTGCCGACGCGTTCATTTCTGTTGGTGCGAGCTCCATTTTGATAAATCAGCAGTCGGCTGACTATCGGTTCATTATTCTTGCGGTATCTCGAGTTCGATGCGGGAAATCTTCAGTTGAATTCTTTTGGCTTCTGGTCCGTCATGGCTTGCTTGATGTCGTCTTGGTTTGGGTGGGGTCTTGATTATGGATTTTTGCAGCGTGGTTTGAAATAGGTATGCAGAAGTCGGGGCTCGGCGTTCTTGGACGAAGTGCTTCTTGCTTGCACTTCTAAGGTTTTTCTTCGTGGCTGGCTCCATGCTGCTATTACCGATCGTTGCTGATGTTCAGAAGTCGGGTCACCACTTTGCCAGAGGCAATTATAAGGAGAGCGACATCTTCGGGAGTAAAGTAAAAGGCTTGAGATGCGCGCAAATACCAGACTATACTTTATTATAGGGAATCCTAGTTTATATTCTAGGTTGGTACATGTTATTAATGACGTGCATAAGACGTAGTGCGTGATGAATATAAGTATACCTTATCTGTGACGGTCGTCAACTTATCTTAACATTACGTGAAAATATGACTAACATAGTCGACCGGCACATGTATTATAGTAGTTTATGTGACTGCTACATAATGGAGGGCATTAACACTCGAGAGTAGGTTTATGAAACGAGCCGAAGGCGAGTTTCATAATAATATCACTCGAGAGTTTTAATGCCTAATTATGTACAGTTACATACACTAGTTTATCTACACACATATCATAAGCTCTCTTTGATGTGTTCAGGAACCGCATGTTTGACCGGCATTGTTTAGCTTGTTCTGTAGCACCAACTTCGGGCGTTCGAAATTTGAATTTCAGTACCAACTTCACAGACAAACTGGGGGCGGCATACTGGCGGGCGTCGGCTTTCGAAATTTGAATGTCATAATGTGTAGAAATATTACACATTATGTTTACAATGTGTAATTTTTCAGATAAGAAATGAGTTTTTACCAAGTAGTTTAACATTATGCTGATCGTAACGTGTGGTTTTTGTACGCAGTAAAGAGGGTTTATGATACGTGTGTAGATAAAGATATTTTGTAGATTTTTTGTAGATTTTTCACTCTCTTACTTTAAAAGTTAGAGGGGAGGGGGACACACATTTTTCCACTTTGACGAACAATGGTTTCAGGAACCTCAATGTCATATTTAAAGACCTATCTATAGACACTCCACACATATAGGTTTGATGAAAAAAAAAATTTGCTTTCAGTTTCATTATTTTTCCAATTATTTAAATTTTTCAATTTTGGTATAAAAATCGTAAAGCGGTTCACAGAATACATCTACATACCAAGTTTCAACTGTGTAGTCTTAATAGTTTCTGCATAAAGTTGCTGTGACATACGTACGGACGGACGGACGGACGGACAGACAGACTTGACGAAAATATAAGGATTCCTTGTTTCTCTATGGAACCCCAAAAACGGCACTGGTGATGACTTTACGAAATCGATATCCCCGATCAATACCACTACACGATGTTGCCAACCGCCACATATCGGGGTAAAAACAATATGTCAATTCGGGTACAGATACATTACATTATATAGCGTCACGCCTTTTCCTATACGGGGTGGCAGAGGCACAATTGTGCCCACTTAGAGCCAGTTATTCAATACTCCATTTTGCGAGACAGGGGGCTAGCCCATCGCCGCAGCTATTGAGTAATGAAGGTTTCCTCACAATGTTTTCCATCACCGTTAGAACGTCCGTATAATGTACTTAAGATAAATTAATTACATCATTGGTACATGGCCAGAAATCGAACCCGCATCTCCTGTGTGAGTAAGCGTGAAACCCATTAGACCACGGATCTCACGGGTACAGATAATAGTTGATATTTCACTTAAAATCAGCAACTCGGGTCTTCATCTGTTATTAAATCTGCTGGAACCCTGAAACGACTGAAGAATATAAAAGAAGACTAAAGCTGGACTACATAAACAATTTTGGAAATAATTATTTAGAACAATACTAATACTGTGACCTGGGTTTACTTATAAACGAGGAGAACGAAATTTGCCTCTAGCAACACCGGGTGCATGTGCCACAGATTCAGTAGTTTGTCGGTAAAGATCCACTGGAAGTTGAAGTGGCCATAAATTATAAGATTAATTTAAGATACCAGCATAACAATATGACCATGTGTCACAACATCGCAGGGAGTTGAAGTGGCTGCCGATTCTTCTTCTCCGGTATTCACACATCCTCAATTTCCTCTACAACATTTTACGTAATCCACGCTACCCAACTTTCCTACGAGACAGTTTTCAATTTCTTTCTTCCAGCAGACCTCGGATAACTCACGCAGTTTCCATGCTCACAACTCCACAGCATAAAACCGCTTTCTATGAGAACAGGGTTAGACCTCGTCCATTCGGTTGTGGAACAGTCCTACTCTGAATATATTTAAAAGTCGCGTGAAGAAGCATTACCTCTCTCTTTAGAGTTATAGATAGTATGCATGTAAGTATTTATTAGTATAGTATATACAATAATAGCTGTATTATATTACAAGTATTTATTATATTATTATAGTTATTATATAATTTATTTTATTTATAATTTACATATTGTACACATATGTATACCCCTGCTCAACAAACAACCTTTCCCATGTTAACCTGGTTTGCTGGAAGTGATCTCTTATTAGAGATAAGCTCACCTTTGTATACTTTTTTATGAAACCCTTGTTTTTTTGTATGATTTTTGTGCAATAAAGAAATCATGAATTATGAACAAGTTGACGAGGAATAGAATTTCACGCCTGAAAATTATACGATCACAGATTATAAATTTTAGGTTTCATTATTAGATAGTTTTCATATGAGTTTTTCCTTGTTTAATATTTATATAATTAATGTTTTACTTTTGAACTCACATTTTATAGTGAATATTTTATTGAGATTCATACATAGGTATGTCATGCATTAATTCTTAATTTAATTAATTTCTATTTTATATTATTTATTTAGGAGCAAGTGAAGGCCTCCTCCAACCGTTCGTCTCTGTCTTCTGCACACTCCTGTCAGTCCCTACCTGCCACTTCGAGGATGTCGTCCGACCATCTCTTGTGCGACTTTGTAATCTTGATTACTATTTAGTTTTATCAGGGTTTTTAAGCAGGTAAGTTCCTAAATTGTTGTTCCCTGATGGAAAATTTTAATGTGTTATTTTATTTTATACTGTTATTTTGTAATTATTAAATATTAATACTATTTGATTTCTGGAATTAAGAATATTACAAACAAACACATATAGCGTCACGCCTTTTCCCATACGGGGCGGCAGAGGCACATTGTGCCCACCTTTAGCTAGTTATCCTCCAAGAAAAACGGAATGGCATTTACGTACCCTCACCTCCCATGGAATTTCTAGAAATACCATTTCCCGTTAAAGGTTTTGAATTTTATTACCATAGCATAAGGTTCAAAGTCGCGATGCCCCACGCGTAGGCGCGGTAATGGACATGTTAAACTAAATAAATAACCCTTATAGGATCACTTTGTTGTCCGTGTTTTATCCTTTTCCCCTGGAACGTGTAAGGGTATCAAGTTGAAGTTAATATCGATTAGTCAACTGTGTGTCTCTTGAAGTTGTGAAAAAAATCAAACTTATAGCTTATCGCAATCAAGAGATGCCGACAATATTATTATTATTACGCAAATATTTTCCATATTAAACATAAAACATAAACATAACTTATGAACTAAAACACATACCATACATATATTATAAAGTGTTCCTTTGTTAAATTTAGTCTTGTGGAGTATCTCGTCAATATATTTTAATGATATTTTCAATGCACTAGAAATTACAAAAAAGTAGGATCACTTACAAAAAGAAATGAGATCGCATCAAAAACATTTAGCAGCGGAGTTTATTCTATCGTAAACAAGTGTGGTATCTAATATAAATAACCAAGCCTGTAAATTTTGTCTCTACAGGATCATATTTCCAGCAACTTATGGCTCGCGTAAGGACTATCCTGTCCTGTTATTTTACATGTTATTGTCATTTTGATATGTATTTTTTCTTTTCCGGCCAGCTTAGAATTGCAAGAGTCAACAAAATTTCATAGTGACCGTATAAATATTAGACACCTTTATTTCTATATTATACAGAATGACTTGGTAATCGCACACGACAATACACACGCGCAGGTTTTACGATGACTATACTCAATAGGCTGATCATCATCAAGATGATGAGGTACCTCTCCCACTTCCGTGGATTACGAGTAGGTTGGTTCAGTTTCTTTTGACATGCTCTTACTTAATCCGATTCCTTTGAAATTTAAATAACAATCGCTAAAGATGACAGCTCGTGTGAAATAGTCGCGTTGCGTTTCGATTTCAGGCAAATACCTTTCAAAACTTGAAAAAATATATTGAATGATGCCGCCATATTCAGTAACATAAATACACGTCAAATCCAACGCAGCTAGCGTCAATTTCAGGAAAACACAGTTTTCGTTCGATTTAAGTTACTCACCTCTAGTCTGTGGGATCGACCGAAATTCGGAATGTCAATTTTCGCTTGTCTGTGAGCGCTCCGATTATCGAAATTATGGTCGAGTATTTTGATGTGAATTATTTCGCGCTTAACATAGATTTTGTTGACATATCTATCTCTTCTCGGCGTATTTCAAAATTAAAATGAAGATTATATATATATATATATAATCAATAAAAAAACTTCATCCGCTCCGTATTCAACGCCGATTACCGCATCAGTTCAGTGTAAGGCCCCGCTTGCGGCCGCACGCTCGCCTATTTATCTCACAATAATTACGTAAAATAATTGTATGAGGACGAATTTATGTGTAGATTTATCATGATTCAATATAAATGTATGTTTAATTGAGATGAATACCAACCATTTTTTATTATACTACGAAAAATACTACTTTTTATATTTTAGATTATTTATATTAGAATAAGATTACGATAGTTAGAATCTTATTATAATTTAGAGATAACCCCCCATCTGTGAGCGAAACCGATTCCAAACCCCTATCTGTAAGCGCTCCGTATATCCGAATCCGAAAATCGTTCAGATTTCTGTGTTATGTGACAAGTCACTTAATAAATTTTACTCATTTACCGCCATACTCAGAGTCATTTAATGAACGATTAATCAAATTCCAAATTTGAATTTACTTACAAAATCGTTCACTAAGTAATCCTTAATGAATCATCAAACGACTCTGCGTATGGCTGTTAGACACTTTCCTCTGACTAAGAATATAGGTGCAATAGGTAGCTCTCTAGCAGCCTTTACACGTCATGCAATTATAAAGTTAGATTAACTTATGGTTTATTTAAAATATAATCCTACCAACAGGTGCCATCAAAATCAATGCAAGACAGGATATATATCATACACATCCTGTTTTGCATATAAGATGGCATAACTATGGAACATAGAAACAAATATATCGAAGTTTCAGTTCCTTAGAAAAATATATTCCGAACATTCTCCGCGGTGCCACAGTGCCACTTATCAATTCGTGCGAAATTGTATATAGATAAATGTTACTAAGCTAACTGATAGAATAGTTCCACCCTAATAATAAAGGCGAAGTAAGTTAAAAGTGAATGTTTGGTAAAACAGAAAAGAAAATGAAATCAGGTGTTAATTTTTCTTAATCGTTTAAATCAATAAATAATCGTTGATCAGTCAGATACTGGGTGTGGGCGACAAAGACTAGTGGTGGTAGTAAGCGGGGGCGGGGGCGGCGGCGTAGACCGGGGCGGCCTTGAGCACGTGGGCGGGCGCGTGAGTTGGGGCAGTGTTGTGCACCACCGCGTTGAAGCCGCTGTGGTCATCGGCGGTGTACTCCACGGTCCTGATGGAGCCGTCGGCCTCGTGGAACGAGTAGGAGCCCTTCACCACGTCGCCGTCGCGGGACTCTTGCTGGGACTTGTTGTCGCCGGTGTGGCCGTCGGCGACCGAGTATGTGTACTCGTACTTGGGGTGGGCCTGCAACAAGAAACATTCCACTCAGCGAGAGAACTCCAACTCGATAGACTGTGTAAACACACTCCATATCAGACGAGAGGAGACAGGAAGTGCAACAAACCTACATGAGAGTTCACCAGCAGTCGTAGAAGTCGCTGATACCGAAACCGGATAAGACCATAACGATGACGAGATAAAGAGATAAACTTACATCATATTCCTCCTCGTGGTGAGCGGTAACCAGCTTGGCGACGGGGGCGGCGTAGTGGACGGGGGCGGCGTAGTGGATGGGGGTGGCGGCGTAGTGAGCAGGGGCGGCATGGTAGGCAACCGGAGCAGGGGCGGCGTGGTACACGGGGGCGGCGTGAGCCTGGTCGTGACGCACGATGTTCTGTGAGGAGACGGCGGCGGCGGAGGAGTAGTGGTGCGGCTGCTCCAGCAGCACGGCCTGGGACGCCGCCACCAGAACGCACAAAGACACGATCTGCCATGAGTAAAAAACTTGTTAAGTGACGGAACTATTGTTATTTCACTATAGTACAATAATTTTCTCAAATCGTTACAACCTCTGGTTTCACGTTTACTAAAAGAACTTACTTTGCAGAACATATTGTTTGTTCGTTGCTCTGTTGCTAGACAGATTGTGATGATTAATTAGCCGTGCAGTACTTTTTATACTAGCACGTTGCAAGCAGAGCTTTACCGAGTAGTGGTAGTTGCCAAGCAAGTTTTGAGTCTGACCTTGTTGGGTCAAGAGACGCTGTTATCCATTCAGAAATTATTTTCAGTTGTTACTGGCACTTACTGGTGCTTGCATGTAATGAAAGTTTATATTGTTTTTGTAGGAAAATTATATAACACTCTAGATATTCTTATAGATCCAAATCAAATTCGAACAGAATGTGTTTATACGCAGGTTAATAAGTTTAACGGATGTCGATGTCATGGTAAATAGTATTACTCTTTATCTGCCATAAATACAAAACTGAGGTACATAGGCCTTCCCTAGAATTTTGATGAAAGCCCGCTGGCACACCTATTTCTGGTTATGCTCTTGGATAATAACTCTTATTTATTGTGAAATCAGATATCTCTAACTTTTTCTTTCGGGTTAAGTTGAACATGTAGGAACAACAAAAATACTTGAAACATAAACATAAGTACAAATAAAATATTTTATGTTAGTCAGGATAAATGGCCAGAGGGGAAAGAGGAAATCCTAACATAACATAAATATAAACATTTACATACAGGCACATACAGTTCTTCTGGCCCCACACTAGGAAACTCTGTGTCATGGGAACCAGAAACAGAGACGTTACACACATATAAACATCCATGATCTGGAGTATTTTTTGTATCCCCACAGCCGCGGATCGAACCGGGCCTCACGCTAGACAGAGCCATAACCGTAGCATTCAAGTATTTTTTGTTGTCGGGTTTCCGTAGTTTATTGTTTTTTTTTACAACATCTAAGTTTTTTTTGTTATCTCATAGAAGTCCATGTTTATAGAAATTATAAGGAAAATACTTATAGAACGACACATGACTTGTCGAGGTTTCAAAGTAAATAACAAACGTACATACTTAATGATTATTATTCACATAGTTACAATTTGTTACCCTCTATATTTTATAAACCATATTCAAACCACTTTAAAACCCAATCCATATCGGCAAATGTAATTTTTCGTTTACTGATCAATACGAATTCAACCTATTAATTCATTCAATAATAAACTTTCGATAGTTCATTCAGTCACACCCATCCCTATGAAATGTCAAATTTTATGGATACGCCATTGTCATTTACTACTTATGCTACTGCATACCTGCAATTAATATAAATTTCAACTTGCTACGCTCACGTGTTCCTGAGAAAAAGTATTTAAGAGCGAAAAAATAAAAACGGACGTACAGACGGAGAGACAGATAGACGGACAATGAAGTGATCATAAAAAGGTACGGAACCCTAAAAATTCCAAAGAACACGTCCCTTATAAGTGAACCCTCTTTCATTTAACAGCCACAAAGTAGGATTAAGTAGACTTGCGGGCGCTCGTACGCTAAAACAATTGAAAAAATCGGTTAATGCAAGAACTATAGGAAATTTTCTCTTTGTATATTTTTGCGTTTGATACTTTTATCATATTTGTTTGATATTTTTGACACCTTAACAGTTAGGGAGGTGAAGCGTAATGTGCAGAATGAGGGGAGATAGAGCGTTTTTAACACCACACTCAAAGTTATCATGTGACACAAGTCTCGAATATTTATATTTTTTTTATCGATCCTCTATATTAAAATATGTACGTTTAAAATAGAATTTATGCTATAAAATTATTGCTAAACATATAAAAAAGAGCATTTAAAAATACTATTGAAAGTAATAACTTTAATAATAAGTTTGTCTGAAATCATAAAATGGATCGACTATCTGACCTATAAGATAAGTAAGATATATCTTACTCTGGTTGATCTAAAACTGAGACGTAAGTATTTATTATTTTTATATACCAAATAAGTTAGTATTTCCTTTTTCAGTCCACATCAGTGTCATTGTCATTCTCCGTCTATAAATCCGTCATATAGCGTCACGGATTGACTACATTATTATTGCTTTCAAGGCTTAAATCGTTTATCGATAATATTTCATCACTTTTATGTGTGTATAGAAGACGATAATGTCTTAGTAAGTACTAAGTTTATTGGTGAAAAGAATAATAAAGATAATAATAAACGACCAATTAACATTGCCTACTGAACATTCGTGAAATGGTTTTTAGGTTATTGTGTTTAAGTATTTCTGTTGGATTTTCGTATTTTTGTGATCGCCTTCTGATCATTTTTTAATACAGCCTGGTGTGTATTGGGATTGCTATTTTGACAATTTTTCCCGTGAAGGATTCCGCTGGATGAAAGGGGGCGTTTTACTGTTATGTAAGTATGTATTATCTGTGTGTCTGGTTGATCTTGGAATTTACAATTACGAAGAACAGTGGAAACCCCGCGGAAAAAAGGTTAAAATATACACATTCTTTCGTCCTAATTCAAGAATCGAATAATCACTTTTAAAAACCTGAATATTCTCGTAATATTTTGCATTTTAGTAGTTAATAAATAAAGTGAGCAGTTAAAGTGGAAAGATAAGAAGGAATTCGTAAATCTATTTCTTTCACCAGCAAGGTGTCAAACGTACCAAAATCGCGAGTAAACCTGTGTTTCATTGGCACAGAACCTTTATGAGTCCAATTAAAGAAGGCTTTTACTCGTTTATACTTGGTTACTTACAATTGTGAGATTTTAGTGTACGCAGAGGTTGATGGATGAAGAAAAATTTTGGTGGTGTGGAAAGAACTTGATTTTTTCAACTGGCGTATTTTGTTTGTGTTTAACGTAATCTCGTGGCATAACATGAAAATGATAGGATATAATTAATTAAAATAGTTTACCCCTGCTATTGATTTGACCTAACCCTTTAGCGAAGCTAGAATAGAAGATTGTTGACCAAGCAGAAAGTAATTTATTGTTTCATCGAGTTCTTGAGTCCAAGCGCTAGCGAGGTGCATAATTTGCTTTTCTTTCAACTACTGCAAGGAAAGAAGATGAAAAATAAACAGTGCTTGAAGTATTTCAAACTCAGTTAAAGCTTGCTTTGTACGCAAGAACCTTACAAAATTTCCCAAACTTAGCGATAGCTGTAATGTTAACCTAAGAAATAATCACAGACTACTTGCGCCCCGGTTTAGACTCGCGAAGGTTAGCAATTCTTTCAAGGGTCAATGCATTCTCTATTACAACAAGATACCTCTGGAGATCTTGAAATTGCCATTTCAGCAATTTAAAATCCATGTTAAAGCGACTTTGTCGAAAAAGGGATATTACAATGTTCAAGATTATTTAAATGATGGGTCTGTATGGGGTTAATCTAGTTCAACACAGACCTCGCTGTTAATAATTTTGTAATTATTTATTATTGCCTGCTTATTTAATAAAAAAAATACTTAATTGTATTAGTTAAGCACAACCTATTTTTAAAAGAGATCTAAAAATCAATCTGTGGGAGTTTCTACGCCCTTCTTCTCCCACAGTGGTCCAATGTTGAGAAGTGGCAAAAAATGACGATTGCTAAGTATATGTAAATATCTACAGTAATAAAGACATTTGGAATTTGGAATTTGGAATTTACTTTCCACCCTTTTTTCAATTTAATTCGTAATTTCGTAATTTCGTAATTTCGTAATTTCTTTATTGTACTAAACAAAACAGACATACAGATAACTTATGATAGAAAAAACATGTACAAAGGCGAGCTTATCTCTAAAAAGAGATTTCTTCCAGCAAACCATGTTGGATAGGAGACGGAGATGATAGGTAAGGGAAAGAATTGCGCGTACAATTAAGGCTATATTCTAATATAATACATATTACACATACATAAAACCCTATTGATAAGAAATATAGACTACATACACAGTTACATAAATACAGCATATCAATAAATATCTTACAAATATACTAATACTAATACATTATATAGCTAAATAGAAAGTGAAAGATAGTGCTTCTTTAGTCGGTTCTTAAAGATATTCAGTGATGGACTGTCCCTGATGGTGCAGGGAAGTTCATTCCACAGCCGTATGGCGCGGATTCTAAACCCGTGCTCGAAGGTTGCAGTGGAGCGTTGTGGGGCTTTAAGCATAGTAGCCATGTGAGTTCTCCGAGGCCTGCATGAAGAAAGAAATTCGAAGCGATCACGCAGGAAGTTAGGGTACCGAGGGTTCCACAAAATATTGTAGAGCAGGCATAGGATATGAGAGTCCCGTCGAAGACGAATCGGAAGCCAATTCAACTCCCTGCGATGTTGAGAAACGTGATCATATTTTCGCAGTCCGAAGATGAACCGAATCCCGAGGTTTTGAAGTCGTTCGAGTTTGTTCAGTTGCTCTTCATTTGCGCTTACCCAGCAAACATCAGCATAGTCAATGAGGGGAAGTAAAAGAGACTGGGCGAGAATAATTTTGGTCTGACGAGGAAGAAAGTTCTGAAGTCTCCTGAGAGAGTGAAAGGTAGCGTAAACTCGCCTGCTGACCTCGCTGATATGCGTTGACCAGTTTAACTGGTTATCGAAAACAACACCCAGGTTTTTCGCTGTGTCGCTATACATGATTACGGTACCGTTATAAGATACAGGAGGGACAGACTGTTGCTTCAACAAACATAGTGAGTGTCTGGTACCTATAATCATGGCCTGGGACTTGTTTGGGTTAACCAGTAGCCCAAATGACGAGGCCCATCCTCTAATACCCTCTAAGTCAGCGTTTAACGCCTCCACAGCGGAGTTTACATCATCGGGAGAGAAGTGGCGATAGATTTGTAAGTCATCCACGTAAAGATGATAAGAAGATGAGAGGGCATCGGAGATGGAGTTAATAAATATAGAAAATAGAAGAGGAGAGAGAATGCCACCTTGGGGGACACCGGAGGTGAGGTCACACCAATCCGTGCAAGTCGTCTCCGATTTGATACGCTGTTTACGGTCACGAAGGTATGAGTCGAACCAGCTGATAGAATGGGAAGAGAGATTAAGAGATTTGAGAAGTTCAACGAGAATGTCAAAGTCAACACAGTTAAAGGCACTGCTGAAGTCGAGCAGGGTAAGCAACGAAAGCTGCTTCTGATCCATGGCAACCTGAATATCATCCGTCACTTTAAGTAGAGCCGTAACTGTGCTGTGACCCGGTCTGAAGCCTGATTGAAAAGGATTAAGGTTAGAGGATAGATATTGGGAGAACTGGGTATGGACAATGGATTCGAGGACTTTTGATAGGATCGGCAAGATGGAAATCGGGCGATATTCTTTGAAGCAGGTGGGATTGGATGATTTAGGGAGAGGGATAACTAGTGCATGTTTCCAAGCAGTAGGGAAGGAGCAGTTTGAAAGGGAAAAATTTAAAATGTGCGTTATGGGCGGAAGCAGGTCATCTAGGATAGTGAAGATCATTTTTAGGCAGATGTTGTCATGTCCGACTGCTTTGGAGCTAATCGCCAACAATGCCCTTTTAACTGTGTCAACTCCGACATATCTCATGTTGAAGGGAGTGGTGTTGGAAAGTGACCTAGAACGCAGGCTCCGAAGAGTGGCTTGCTTGACGGTAGAGTCCATCACAACGGGCGGTGCGGAGAGAAATTGATTAAGAGCGTTGAGATCGACATTACCTGAATGCGTGTCCTGGGCCTGGGACTTGCCAATACCAAGTGTCCTGAGAAATTTCCACACCTGAGCAGGAGTGTACCTTTCGATACACTCAAAGATGTGGCGGCGTTTGGCGTCGCGACAGAGACGATTGCAACGATTTCGAAGCGATTTGTAGGTGAGAAAATTGTCATCTGTCGGATCCTTTTTGTACCTGCACTTAGCCCGATCTCTCTTGGTCATAAGTCGCTTGATATCATCGTTTAGCCAGGGAGCAGGCAGGTGCTTCACTCTAACTTTTTTAATGGGAGCATGTTTGTCATAAAGTCCCAGGACAATTGTATTGAAGCTGTGAATTTTGTCATCAACGCTCTCGCTCAAGATGACAGGGGAGCAATCGACCAGTGAAAAATCAGACTTGAGGGAATCCAGGTTGATGGCTTTGAAGCTGCGAGTTTCAATAAATTTGGTTCTGCACTTAGGGGACCTAATTTTATATGAGACGTAAATGAGGTCGTGAAAAGAAAAAGGTGAGTTAAGTTGACCATGAGTGGCCACCTTATCCAGGTTGGAAATGATTATGATGTCAAGAAGAGAGGGCGAGCAATGTGGCTGGGAATGGGTGGCCGCAAGCGGCAAAATGTGCAGATTGTATGAATCTACTATTGACCTAAGCTTGGCTGAACGAGAATCATTTTTGAGGAGACAAGTGTTGAAATCCCCAAGAATGAGAGTGTCATCGTAAAGTGGGGTCAAATCATTAAGAATAGATTCAAAGGTGTCGAAATAATCAACACGGAGAGAGGGGCTATAAACAACACCAAGAAGCACCTTATTGTGATAAAGAAGAATTTCGAGGAAGAGATATTCGGCAGACTCGGAGTACTGGCTAGGGGATGCGCTGATCACCTTGCACGGAATATCCGCACGCAGGTAAACAGCAACACCTCCATCCGCTTTCCCGACTCTGTCATTCCTGTAGAGCCTGAAGCCTGGAAGAGAGTACATAGATGAGGAGAGTGAAGGCTTCAGGAATGACTCGGATACAAGGATAGCGTCCACATGTTGGTCACTAAAAGCCTCGATAAGATCGGTGTAGCTCGTGTGAATGCTCTGAGCATTGATGTGCACAATGTTCAGATTCTTCCCAGACCCACCAAAGACAGTTCTGAGTTTGCCAGAAAGTGGTTCTTCCACACTGGAAATATCACTTTCTGCACTTACAAATTCATCGCTAGACGCACACGACAAGAAGCTATCGTTATTGAGATTCATAATATGTAGATAAAATAATATACTATAATATAATATAAATATATAACTAGGTATAGGAATATACCTAGCAGAAAATATATAATTATTAAGGAATCAAAAGAAAAAAAAAAGACTAATATAAACCAATGGGGTGACCTAAACCCTCACCAGGCATGGATTGTTGTAAGAAAGCAGAAAACCTACTATTACATTGTAAATAAACATCACACACACACACACACACACTTTACACAATAAGAAAGCAATAAACTATAGCGCTAACAATAGAATAAAATCCACAGCAAAAAGGTAAGCGCAAGAGGGACCGCGACTTCAAAAGCCGCACAATGGCACTTAAAAAAAAAAAACTATCATACTGTGTCAATATGCAAGGCTGTATGGTCTAGAAACCTTTGCCTGCCTGACAAGGCAAATGAACCAAAAAAAAATATGTGTCAATATATATGCTGTCAATAGTTGCAAATAAATCGAGTGGACTTGAAATTTAAAATAAAAATAGTTGCTACTACCTCGCAAAACCTTACTAGTAGAGAAAAGGATCACGACATGAGCACTGTCCCACCGGGGGATCGGAACGCTGAATCTGATTGGTTTAGAGACAGACGAAGAGAGTCTAACCTTGCTTCTTCTTGCCCTGCGACTGAGTGGCCTGTTTCCTGGTCACTACGCCGGAGGCAGATGCGGCGGCGCCCTCAGCAGGTTTATTCCCTTTGCCGGCTGGCGAGGGGGTCTCCTTGCTCGGGTACTTCGCCATGAGTGGCCGCAAATCTGCCCAGCACTCCAGCCTCTGCCGCGACTTGTCAGGCAGCAACACGTGTATCTTGCCGTCCGACGTCCAACTGCTGCTGATGCCGAAGTGCTTCCGCGCCGCCAAGAAAACGTCGTGCCGGGATTTTGTCAAAAACTCAGACACCAAAATGCCTGAGCCCTTGAGCTCCTTCTTGCGATCCCAGACTTCACAGCGTGCTGAGTGTGTGGCGAAGCGAACCAGCAGTGGGCGTGTCTTCGTGCTCTTGGCTCCCAGTCTGTGCACCACCCTGATGTCATCGAGGCACATGTCGGGCAATTTAAGGCGGTCTGCGAACACTGCCCTTAACACTTCGTCTGGCTGCTCCTTGTCGGTCTCCTTGATGCCGTGAACTAGCAGCACTTTACGCCGCGCCACCGGTGGTAGCGCAGACCAGCTCTAAGCTGGTCATCACTGGGGTTTCATCAAGAACAGCCAAGCCCCAGAGTTCCACTCCAGAGCGGCAGCAAACAGGCCCCGATGCAGTCGGGGAAAGTTCTGCTGCTCAACCGCAGGACGAGCACGCGCACTGGGAGGCCATGCTGCTTGGTGAAGGCGATGAGCCAGAACCAGCAGTGGTGCCCTCTGAGGGCGAGGAGCTGTCCATGCGGCTGGAGGAGGAACTCGTCTTGGAGGTGGAGGAGGGGTTGACCAAAAATGGCGTCCCTCTCCCGCGATCGTAAAATCCTCCAAGCCAACCTCCAACACAGCCAAACTGCAACGGCCCAGTTAAGACGCTGGTTGGGGGCAAACAGCACTGCCGTGGCTCTGATCCAGGAACGTGGATCAACCGCGGTAGCATTCGAGGGCTCGCCAATTTGAGAGGTAAGCTTTTCGGTACAACTGATCACGATAACCCTAGAACGTGCATCATAACTACTAACAACATCCCAGCACAGCCATTAACAGAGTTCTGTTCCAGGGACCTGTGTGCCATAAGGCTGCAACTGCCCGACACAGCTAGGTGCCGCGAGCTCGTGGTGGCCTCCGCCTACATGCCTGCGGAGGACAACCCGCCTCCACACGACCTGTGCCGGCTGGTGGACCACTGCGAGAAGTCGGGCCTCCAGCTCATCGTTGGGGCCGACTCGAACGCGCATCACCCACTGTGGGGCATGCCAGATATGAACAGCAGAGGTAAGACACTTGTTGAATACCTATTTACTACAAACCTCAATGTGCTTAACATAGGTTCTGAACCAACTTTTGTTACCAAGCGGAGCAGAACTATCGTTGATATTACCCTGGCAACGGCGGACATATCCGACGACGTTGGGGGCTGGCATGTGTCCAACGAGGCGTCATGCTCTGATCATCGATGGATACGCTTCGAGATCAACGCAGCGTTCTCCCCAAATGTCCCTAAGAGAAACCCACGCAAGACTGACAGAACCAGGTACAGAGCTATCCTAGGTGAAAGACTTGCTTGGGCTGAGACTCTACCAGATCCGGAGGGACCCGAACAAATCGAACAACAGGTAACAGATTTTACAAATACTTCAATAGACTGCTACCATTCAACTTGCCCGCTTAGCACACCAGCGCCTACCAACATCAAGGGGCAGCCTTGGTGGGGTCCTGATCTAGATAGGATGCGTGCTAAGATCAGAAGACTGCTAAACAGGGCGATGAACACCAGTGCTGATGAGGATTGGGACAACTATAAAGATGCCAAATCCAAGTACAAGAAACGACTACGGTTCAAAAGCAGCAACTCATGGAGGAAATTCTGCAGCGACATTGAAACCGTTGATCAAGCAAATCGGGTAAGGCAAATACTAGCTCAACAAGGCAACTCCAGGCTAGGGTCGCTTAAAAAACCCGATGGAACATATACCTCTTCCACCACAGAAACACACAGTCTCTTGTTGGAAACTCACTTTCCCGGAAGTAGAACTATTCAAGAGATTGTGTGGCCGGAAGAGGTTCACCATGAAGCTGTCGACCACTTAGACATAACTAATAATATTATCACTGCTGACAAGGTGAGATGGGCCATTAATAGCTTTAAACCTTTTAAATCAGCAGGACCAGATGGAATCTTCCCAGCACTTCTACAGTGGGGTGGGGAACCCGTCATCAATATAATGGTCCGAATCATGAAAGCATGTCATAGATTCGGATACGTTCCCAAAAGGTGGAGAGTAGTAAACGTAATTTTCATACCGAAGCCAGGAAGGAGCGACTACACTAACGCTAAATCTTTCAGGCCGATTAGTCTCACCTCGTTCTTGCTTAAAACTCTCGAACGTTTGTGCGAGAGACACCTGAGAGATGGAGCGTTAAAACATATACCCTTACACAAGAATCAGCATGCATATAGTTTGGGTAAGTCTACTGAATCGGCTCTCCATGCAGTTGTATCCACAATTGAAGAGGCGATTCAAAACAAATGCATCTGTCTTGGAACTTTTATTGATATAGAAGGTGCCTTTGACAAGACGCAGTATAGCAGTATAAGTGCATCTCTAACAAGGCATGGGGTGTCAACAGCTGTAAACAACTGGGTCACAAACATGCTTAACAAACGTATCGTGCGTCTAGCTGGAGAGTCCCTATCGGCGGAGGTAGTGCGGGGATGCCCGCAGGGAGGAGTGCTCTCCCCGCTTCTGTCGAATCTGGTCATTAACGACCTGATTACCAAGCTTAACGCTAATGGATACTACACCGTAGGATACGCCGACGATTTGGTAATCCTCATCACAGGTAAATTTGCGAGCACAGTATGCAACCTTAAACAAACAGCTCTTCGCATCGTGGAGCGCTGGTGTTTAGAATATGACCTGGCTGTTAACCCAACAAAAACGGTAATGGTCATGTTCACTAACAATAGGGCTCTTGGTAGGTATACCCTACCTAAGCTCTTTGGAACGGAGCTCCAGCTAGCAACTGAGGTGAAGTACCTGGGCATAACCTTGGACAGCAAGCTCAACTGGAGTAGCCACATCGACAACAAACTAAAGAAGGCGAGTATTGCTTTCTGGCAGTGTCGGAGAATGGTGGGGAAAAAGTGGGGACTTTCTCCCAACATCATTCTTTGGCTGTACGTAACGGTGATCCGTCCTCTTGTCTGCTACGGAGCTGTGGTGTGGTGGACCAGGACCAAACTAACCACAATGGTAAGCAAACTCCAAAGCTTCCAAAGGCTGGCCTGCATGGCTATCACAGGTAGTATGAGAACTACTCCAACAGCAGCAATGGAGGCCATGCTGTGTCTTCCGCCACTCCAGCTGTATATTAAGCAGGAGGCCGCGTCATCTGCGGTGAGACTCAACACCTTAGGACTTTGGAGGAAAAACAGGACCTCACACACCGCCATCCTAGGGGAAGTTTACAAAAAATTTCCCATCTCTATGGCTTGCAGTGACAGAATCCCTAAACAATTTGTTTTTGACAAAAAATACAATATACAGTTACATGAAGACCATCGGGTTGAGGGGCTCGACGTTAAAGAGCTCAGAATTTTTACCGATGGTTCAAAAACTGAAGCAGGCACTGGTTCAGGCACCTTCTCGGAGGACCTAAATATCAAGATAGCCATTCCACTGGGTGCCCATAATACTGTCTTTCAAGCTGAATGCATGGGCATCATCTCGGCCGCTAATGCCATAGCATCGAGAAAGGTAAGAGATTCCTCCATTCGAATCCTCTCGGATAGCATGGCCGTCCTACAAGCCCTAAATAGCAACACTATTAACTCAGGGCTAATCTACGAGTGTCACAAACGACTAATGGAGGTATGTCAACACAACCGCGTAATCCTTCAATGGATAAAAGGACACAGCGGATCAAGAGGTAACGATGCAGCGGATGAGTTGGCGCGTAAAGGATCTAGCTTGACAGCGTATGGTCCCGAACCTATCATCCCTCTTCCCTTCAAGATGGTACGCTCATTTCTGAGAGAGTCGACCAGGAATGATCATGCCACTCTTTGGACAAACCATGAGGAGTGCAGGCAGGCTAAGCTGGCCTTGCCGTCCCCTAGCGCTAGGCTGGCTAAGACCTTGCTTCGACTTAGTAGGCCGCGCATGCGACTGGTAACTGCAGCACTTACTGGCCATGGTTTCTTTAATAAACATCTATATGTCCTAGGTGTTACCGACAGCCCCCTTTGCAGAGCCTGCTTGGAGGCAGAAGAAACGGCTGCTCACGTCCTCATGGAGTGCACAGGAGTAGCGGACTACAGGGCTAAACACCTCGGTCAATCGAGGGACCTTCCAGGGATAGTCGGTAACGTAAAGGGCCTACTGGCGTTCCTGGAGGAGTTGGGTTGGCTCGAATGATGTCGCATTCCCACCCACACGCAAAATAGGCGCTTTCGTCGTCGAGTTGCGGAAACCAGCCCGTCTTACAATTGACAATTGACAATTACGCCGCGCCGCAGTCTCGTGCCGGTCGAGGCCGAGGGTCAAGTACTCAAGTTGATTCTTAAGTGCTCCCAGGCTCTTCCAGACCAGCAACTTGAAGTCACGGAACTCACTCGCCAGCTTTGTGATGTTCAGGGGTCCGGGGGCAGGTGTGGCCGCTTGCAGCTCCTGCTCGAACTTCCCGATGCGCTCACTGAGTGACTCCGAGATGGCCTCCATGTTCTCCTGCAGCTTGGCGTAGAGGTCCTTAGAGGTCATTGTGTTGTGCTTGGTGAATTTATTTAATTGTGAAAATCAGTGAGGTTATCTGTTTGATTTTGAGTTATGGAGGGTCCAGGTCAGTTCTTTTAGATTAAATTGTACATAAAATTGTATTAATTAATTAAATTTCAATAAAATTACAGAGAGCTAAATATTTGTATGCGCTTCTTCCAACTACCCTCGAAGAAAAAATTTTTTTTTATGATCACTATTTTTTTAAGCCTAGCATACACTGTTAATCCAAAATAACATGATATTTCAGTTTGTAAGGTCGATACCATGGAACAACCGATCAATTAAAATTCACGCCCGCGGATTGAATTACCATGAACAATCATCCCTATATGTAAAATTAATATTCAAACCTACCCATCATCAGGTTCCTGTTATAAGTAGCGGTCGCTATGTACTCGCTAACAGGTAAAAAGTGTTCATTCACACTCAATCACCCAATACAATACTAGCAGCTGAGGTAAAGTTAAAGAACTTAAGATCTGCCAAATTGAGAAGGATGGTCTGGTCGGACCAATCGAGCTGCATATAGATGATAGTGTATGTTGAATTTTAGTTATTTTATTTGTATGACTCTTTCATAATCGTCGCGAGTCGCGCGCGCTCGCTCATTGGAGTTGGTCGATATCCCGTGATTTATTGTTGTTAATTGTTAACCTCAGGGGCGATGGCCTCTTACGTGTTAAAATGCAAGACTTGCAACATTGTAATAAACGAGTTACTTGCGTTTGTGCAAAATAAAATGGATGTTATGGTCGACGAAAGTTTAGTGCAGATTTGTGCAACGGCTTTTTCCGATGACGAAATAGAGAATGCCAAAAGCCTTCTGTTTGAGTCGGTCTCAAAGCAGAAAACTACTCGAAGACGTGATGGGAAGACTCAACGCAACCTGGACGACATAATCTGCCTCTTTAGAGAAACGGATCCCGAAGAAATGCCGATCTTCGTGGCAAGGGACCTTGCAAAACTACCCCCGGTCACTTTTGACCATGTAGACGTCACTAGACTTCTAAAAGACATTGTCTTGATACAAAGGGAGCTTGGTGACATGCAGCAAAAATACGCAGTGGCGGCGGAGACAGAGTATGTTACTATTCACCAATTTGAACAACTGAAATCTGAACTCAACGAGATGAAACGACAGTGCGTTGTTACTAATGTCAATACGAAAAGAGGCGCATTCTGCTTGGAAGACAGTTACCAAAACAATAGTGGCCCTATGGGATTCCTTGCCGTGTCTGAAACTCATGAGAATCATGCATCATCAATATCCTCATCATCATCTCCGGAGGGTAGGCCAACGGAAACATTACCTTCGCGTATGACTGAGGCGCGCGGTCCGCTGTCTCTGTCTTTCGCGAGCGTGGTGACTGGAAAGGCTGCGGTGCCCGTGAAACCGGCCGACTCGGCGGCGGCGGTGGAGGGGAATGGTGCATGCGTAGAGGCCGGCAAAAGTACCGCGGTTTCGAACACTGTGGAACGAGTAGGCGCCGGTGGGGCCCTACGGCGCTCTCCGACATTAACCGTATCTGCTGTTAGAAATAATAATCTAGAATCTCAACCCGAGCAAGATGGCTGGATAACGGTGGAGAAACGAAAATCAAAATCTCGTTTTGTGGGGAAAAAGGGAAGAGCCCCTGTTGACCCTGAATGCAAATTTAAAGCCGCGGCCCCTAAAATACCCCTTTTCATCTACAATGTCTCTCTGGAAGCCTTAGAAATTGATGTCGCTGAGTACATAAAGGAGAAAACTCAGATTGTTGTGTCTCCTGTGCGAGTAGGTATGAAAGAGGAAAAGGAGTACAACTCTTATAAGATCTACATACCCAAGGACAAACTTCCAGTGTTCTACAACGACAACCTATGGCCAGACGGGATCTTTTTCCGTAGGTATTTTATATTTAGCCGGACGGCTAGTAAAGACGCTGACAAACTTTCGGCTTCAAAGAGAAACTGAGCCGCAGAACTTGTAAGCTCGCAAGCTTCAATTGTAAGTCCGTGATGAGAGTCTCGGGCCATGTCAGAGAGCTATGCTTATCGATGGACGTAATTGCGCTGCAGGAGACTTGGTTGCTGCCCCACGACATACCTTACCTGAGTGGCATCCATCCTGACTTCGCTGCGACTGGAGTGTCGGCCGTGGATACTTCGGCGGGAGTAGTGCGAGGAAGGCCTTACGGCGGCGTAGCTATTTTGTGGCGTAAAAGTGCGTTTGATAAAGTCACTATTATCAATTGTAAAAGTGTGAGATTGGTGGCTATAAAGTGTGAAGTGGCTAGTCGGTCTGCTATATTTTTCTCCGTCTACATGCCTACGGACTCGAAAGAGAACTTACCAGTCTTCACTGAATGCCTAGCAGAGGTGAGTGCTATCGTCGAGGACAGCACCGTGGATAATGTGTACGTACTCGGGGACTTTAACGCTCACCCAGGTGAGTTATTTTGTAATGAACTACTCCAATTCTGTGCGGAACAAAAGTGGATTTGTGCGGACATTGAATCACTAGGTATTGACTCAGGCACATATACGTATATAAGTGACGCTCATGGCTGTTGTCGTTGGCTTGATCATTGTATAACTAGTTGTGTAGCATATCAAACCGTCACAAGATTTGAGGTGAATTATGATGTGACATGGTCTGATCACCTTCCCCTGCTGATTGATTGTGACTTCAAAATACTTGTGCCCAAAATAAATATATATAATCAGTTTGCATCTAAAGTTATATGGGGTACTAGAGATGAGGCACAAATAAATATGTACAGGGAGTCATGTCATAGCCGGTTACGTGACATTGACTTTCCTTTCGAGCTCAGACACTGTAGTGAGAAAATATGTACCAATGTGGAACACAAGGTAGTTATAGACAATTTGTATAACAGTATTGTCAACATATTGAGTGAGGCTGCTACCTGTAGTTATCAAGGCAAAAGTTGTGATAAGAAAAGGTATGTTATAGGTTGGAATAAGTATGTGGCGGAGGCCCATAGGGAGGCTCGACTTAAATTTCAAACTTGGGTACTGTTTGGCAAACCCACAATTGGATTAATCTATGATAAAATGAAACAATCAAAGAAATTATTTAAAAACAAGTTAAAATGGTGTCAAGATAACAATGAACGCATCAAAATGGACATAATTGCTACAAGTCATGAGGCTAAGGATTTTAAAAAATTTTGGAAGCAAACAAACAAGCTCAGTCCTAGGTCGAGCCTGCCTGTGGTTGTGGACGGTTTGACCAATAACGGGGACATAGCAAATATGTTCAGAGAACATTTTGCTGTGGTGCCTGAATCAGCGTCAGCTGCAGCCTCGGTAGTGACCGGCGCACACCCCCGACGGTCGGTAGAGAGTGAATGCACTCGTTTTACCATTATAGAAGTAGAGAGGGCCATCCGTTCTATGAAGCGAGGAAAGTCGCCGGGACATGATGGTCTGAGCGTCGAGCACTTGAGGTATGCTGGTGCACATCTGCCCAGAGTTCTGAAGATGTTTATTAACGCCAGTATTGGACACTCCTACCTGCCTGAAATGCTCATAAAAACTATTGTTGTACCTGTTATCAAAAATAAAACAGGTGATGCTAGTGATAAAGGTAATTATAGACCTATATCACTAGCCACGATCATCGCGAAGGTATTAGACAGTTTGCTTGATAAGCAACTTGATAAATATCTTAACTTGCACGATGCCCAGTTTGGTTTCAGAACTGGGCTGTCCACTGAAAGTGCCATCATGTGCCTCAAGCAAACTGTCCGTTACTACACGGATAGAAAGACGCCTGTATATGCCTGCTTTTTGGACTTATCTAAGGCTTTTGACCTCATCAACTATACCATTCTGTGGGATAAGCTGGCGAAGGAGACTGACCTACCTGATGAGCTCATATGTATGTTTAAGTACTGGTATGGAAATCAAAGTAACGCGGTCAGATGGGCCGGTTCTTTGAGTGATGAATACGGGCTGAGCTGTGGAGTGAGGCAGGGGGGCCTGACGTCTCCCAAGCTGTTCAATCTGTACATGAACAAACTGATCGAGGGGCTGTGCGACACCAAGGTTGGATGTTCAGTCCATGGCATCATGGTCAACAACATAAGCTATGCTGACGACATGGTGGTGCTTAGCCCCTCAATCAGAGCCCTCAGGCGGTTACTAGGGATCTGTGAGTCGTACGCCGGGTCGCATGGCCTTAGGTACAATGCAAAAAAAAGTGAAATGCTCATTTTCAAGGCGGGCACCAAATCACCATCGTTTGTACCACCAGTCCGGCTGTGTGGAATACCCGTGTCCAGAGTTTCGGAATTTAAGTACCTAGGGCATGTGGTCACGGAGACACTCACAGATGATCTGGACATGGAGAGAGAGCGCAGGGCGTTGTCAGTCCGCTGTAACATGCTGGCCTGCAGGTTTGCAAGGTGCACTAAAGAAGTGAAACTTACACTGTTTAGAGCCTACTGTCAAACCTTCTACACCTGCAGTCTGTGGATTCGCTATACGCAGAGGGCCTACAGCTCCCTGCGTGTCCAATACAATAACGCGCTGAGGATTGTGTTGGGGCTGCCGCGATACTGTAGCGCGTCGACGATGTTTGCGGAAGCAAGAATAAACGATTTTTTCGCCATACTGCGTAACAGAGTAGCGTCCATGTGGAGTCGGACTCGCGGCAGCTCGAACTTGATCCTCAGAACGCTGGCTGATAGGGTCGACAGCCCTATGATGAAGCACTGGGTGGATGTGCACTTAAACAGGAATAAGAAGTAAGTGAATGTGTTGTGTGATGAATGTGTAATAGACATAATTATGACAGAATGACGAATGAGTGTGTGGACTTAACTTACATACTTAGATCTTGTTTTCTGTATTACCAATTAATTTATTTTTTGTTTTGTGTCATTATTTCAATTTATTTTTCATTTTACCGTGTTTAATTATGGATGTATATCTGAAATAAATAAAAAATATAATAAATATAATGTATTTATATTGCGGTGTGTAAATGTAAATGTTTATGTTCATTGTTGATACTATTGTTATCAATGAGGCTTACATGAGTTCAGCTCATCTTTCCCCCTGGGGGCGGGAGAATGTTAATCCAAAATAACATGATATTTTGGTTTGTAAGGTAGATACTATGGAACGACCGATTGTTTTGAATTGTCATTCAGATGCTATCTGTCTATAGAATGTTGGTTCATATCTCAACCAATCATTCATTCTAGCAAGTCTGGTTCAATGGACATTGCCGTGGGCGCTCGTGTCGAAATTTACCTAACTCTCAGTTTGCCAGCGTGTAGCGCGTAGTTTTCTATGTTACTGTATCCTAGAACAATCAATAAATCAGTGTTATTACCATATTATATTCAACGTTTCAATTCGTCGTCATCAACCTTCATCAACCCCTTTTTGGCAAAGGCGGACTCGGCTATCAGTGTCCCCCCCAGGTGATGGCCCATACTTTTCATCCAGATGCCGCATGGTCTGGTTGCTCAGGTCTGGCTTGCATTGGTCTTTCCTGCTGTCGTCCTCACGCCTGGAGTCACGGACAGAACCACGTGCATTGGGAATTTGGGTACTTGGCGAAACCCAAATGGCGAACTCCGGCATTGGGGTTTCGCCAGGCGATACCAACCCCTATAACATCATCATTTAGGTTTCCGAGGTGGGACCTACCTTTTCATCGAACATTACATCACTGCACATGCAAACTGTGTAACTCCGTACTGCCGTCAATTGTCCAACCGAACGCATTGTAAACCTAGGATTTCACTTTGAGTAACATGACAGCCACATCTTTGTGACGCGTTTTAAAAAAAAAAACTAAAACTAAACTAAAAGTAGTAAAGCATTTCCATATATTTTTCTGCTCTTATGCAACAAAGTGCCGAAGAAAAGGAAGAAAAATATTTTTGCTTTACTCATTAAAATCTTCGGGATCTAAGGAGTGATGCTATATGTGAGTGCCTATATGTACTTGTGACAATCTGCCTCTACTGTTCAAATACAATTTTCATCTCATACCAACTTTAGATAGATGTAACGTTGATAGTGAGAACCATTTTAGTTCTAAAAACATTACACCCACAGCTCATTAGTTCGAGGAATCCATACCATTCACCGTCAGTTTTACTTTCATATTTAATGTACAAAGAATGGACAAAGGGCAGTCAGCACTAATTTTAAGTCAACGATGATATTCCATAGATACTTTTGGAACATAGAATGATATCGTCAATCCGAGATTATATAGAAAACTATGATAAGGTATAGAACTATATAAACGTATATAAACGTAGGAGCTCATTTCACTTGCTATGTACTTCCTTCAAGAGTGAGCAAAGGTTGCTGTCAATATGCGTGGCATAATCTGCTCCGGAAGAAATCATAAACAAATAGGCTAAAGGCTAGGTTTAGAAACAGCCTTCACAGAACCTACAACTGTAACATGAGTAAATTACCCTAATTCTTTCATTCCTATCCTGTGCTTTTTGCAACTACTAAGTATTAAATCAATCTTTATTACGAAACACTAAAAACATGCAAAGTAGGTTTAAAGTTAAGGTTTGGAATAGCAGAAAAGAAAATGAAATCAGATGTAAATTTTCCTTATTCGTATATTTCAATAAATAATCGTTCATCTGTCAGAAACTGGGCGGGAGGGACTAGCGGTGGTAATAAGCGGGGGCGGCGGCGTAGACTGGGGCGGCCTTGAGCACGTGGGCGGGCCCGTGAGTAGGGGCAGTGTTGTGCACCACCGCGTTGAAGCCGCTATGGTCATCGGCGGTGTACTCCACGGTCCTGATGGAGCCGTCGGCCTCGTGGAACGAGTAGGAGCCCTTCACCACGTCGCCGTCGCGGGACTCTTGCTGGGACTTGTTGTCGCCGGTGTGGCCATCGGCAACCGAGTAGGTGTACTCGTACTTGGGGTGCGCCTGCAACATCAAACATACGCCTGAGCGGGTGAACTCTAACACGTTAGACAGTGTATAAACACATTCCATATCAGATCAGGGGAGACAAGAAGCGACACAAACCTAGAAAATAAAGCCACGTTGAGCTACTTGAGCTACATGTTAGCACACCAGCAAAGAGTTTCAGTCGTAGAAGTCGCTGAAACCGAAACAACAATAAACGGTGAAACTTGGCGGGCTAGGAATTACCGAACCCATGAATAACGACATTATAAAAAATCGGTAGAATCAAACCTGACGAAAATTTACACTTACTTGCCCATCAAACTCATGCTACAAAAACTATCAAAGAAGAAAAACTATCGCGGCAAAAGAAAGACGCAGAAAAAAGTAAAAATATCATAATATCTAAACTATCAAATAAAGTGAAAAGCTGTATCTTAAGAATCGTTGAAATGAATTCTTTACAATCGCTATCATCGAGACCACCGCTAATAACACTGATCTCACAGCTACCTAGTTTAGGGATGATTTAGCTATTAGATACGTTAGCAAACCTGCAAACATCCCTCAGGCCTGCGATTGATGGATATTTTCGACCTAAACCACTTACTAAAAAGAAAAGGAGGATTAATAAAAAAGGACATGATCAATATCTTGTTGTGGGGGAATGCGGCGGATATTATATATAATCCTATCTTATCTTAGCTATTCAAACTATTTTATTTTACAGAAAAGAGCTCTTCGAGCGATACATAATTTAAAACCCACAGACTCCTTAACAGAGCTTTTTAAAAACATTGACATACTAACTATAGCTAGTCAATTTATTATCGAAAATATAATGTATGTAAGCAAGATCCTTAGAACATTTTTCAAACATAGCGATAGCTGTAATGCAAACCTAAGAACTAATCACAGACTAGTTGCACCCCGGTTTAGACTCGCAAAGGTTAGCAAATCTTTCAAGGGTCAGTGCATTCTCTACTACAACAGATACCTCTGGATATCTTGAAATTGCCTTTTGAGAAATTTAAAAACCATCCTAAAGCGACTTTGTCGAAAAAGGGATATAATAATGTACGGGTATGTACTGTATTGTATGGCTTTAATCTGGCTCAACACTGACCTTGCTGTTAATAATGTTGTGATGATATAAATCATAGCAGGAATAATCCTGCTTATTAATTATAAGAATTAATATTGTAATATTTGTATTAGTAAAGCAAAAACAATTTTTAAGATTAGATCTAAAAATAAATCTGTGGAACTTTCTAAGCCCTACTTCTCCCACAATGTAGAGAAGGGGCAAAAAATGACGATTGCTAAGTATATGTAAATATCTACAGTAATAAAGACTATTGCTTGATTGATTGATTGCAAGGAAAGCTTTTGTTCGATGCACGCATAGTAATTGCTGACGCTTACTCTTACAGCAACCTCACCTGGCAAAAAACAGCACAGAGACATGAACGAGAGAGACACTCAAAATACGACCAAGCAGCTGTAGACCTAAGAGCCTCATTTACCCCACTACTAATTTCATGCGATGGAGCCCTAGGATCGGAATATAACAGTTAAAAAAAAAAGCATCAAAGCTTAACGAGAAATGGGGAAAAGCGTATTCTCACATAATGTACTGGCTGAATGTAAAAATACAAATCTCAGTTATAAGAGCAGTTTCCATAAGAGTAAGAGGCACGCAAATCATGTCAGGCCCCTTCAATGCGAAGATGGAGCAGGAATACTTTGGTGACAGCTTGATCTCGTGAAACAGAAATCCCTAATATTTTTTTTTATTTTTTACTTTTACAGACAGGGAATAATTATTAGTTTACTATACAAATAGCTGTAATTATGTTATATTCTATGCCTACTTATTGTATCTTCTGAGTGCTGTTTTGTGTATTATATGAATAAACTCATTTACAACAACCGGAAAATTATGATGTTGAGATTACGGGGATAAACTTACATCATATTCCTCCTCGTGGTGAGCGGATACCAGCTTCGCGACGGGAGCGGCGTAGTGGATGGGGGCAGCGGCGTAGTGAGTGGGAGCGGCGGCGTAGTGAGCGGGGGCGGCGTGGTAGGCAACGGGAGCAGGGGCGGCGTGGTAAACGGGGGCGGAGATGGCGAGCTTGGCTACGGGGGCGGCGTGAGCCTGGTCGTGATGCACGATGCTCTGTGAGGAGACGGCGGCGGCGGAGGAGTAGTGGTGCGGCTGCTCCAGCAGCAAGGCCTGGGACGCCGCCACCAGCACGCACAGAGACACGATCTGTGAGGACGAAGTGCTTTTTCATTGATGTGACTAACGCTACTAACTATTTCACACGATATGTAAAACGTATTATATTACTCCCTACAATTTCAACAATAAATAAAGGACTTACTTTGGAGAACATATTGCTTGTTTGTTTGTCTGTTACTATAAAGATAGTGATGCTCAATTAGCGGTGACAGTACTTTTTATACTAACTATTGCGAACTAGGGCTTTACCGAGTAGTGGTAGTAGCAAAGTAAGTTTCAAGTTAGACCTTGACGGGTCAAGAGTCGCTGTTGTCCATTCAGAAATCAGTTTCAGTTGTTACTAGCACTTACTGGTGCTTGCATAAAAGTTTATATTGGTATAAATAGGAAAATATATTTCTGACTAAAGGTAAATATTTGAATCCAAATCGAATTGGAACAGTGTGGGTAGCGCAAATAATTACGCATCGAAAAAGTATTTGAATTGAACTGTCTGTGACTGTTTCGTACGTAGTACAATTTCATAAGGTTCATTTGATGAACACTTTTTCTATCTGTCAAATATTCGTGGTCACAGCTCAGAATATGATTATGCAGTAAGTTTAATATGTGTATTGTGTGCATATCTGCACGTTGTGTCGTTTTAATGTTAAATAGTCTTCAACCTCTTTTAATCTGTCAAGAACACAAAACTGAGGCTCTGGAGGAGGTCTTTAATAGAATTTGAATCTTAATGGAAATAATAAATCCACCTTCAAATATAATAAACTCAGGCGCCCAAATTGATAAAAAAATAATCCACTGTAATATTAATTGGTTAGGTTAAGATAGACTTTTTATGTTCAATTAAATACTACCCAACAATAACCAAATTCAAATATTTTCATTTCTATAGATATTTACTTATAACGTAGTAAACGTCATGTTTTGCCTCTCTCTACATTGGACCACGTGGGAGTAGAAAGGCAATGAAACTCCAACAGATTGATTTTTAGATCTCATTTAAAAATTGGTTGCGTTCTCTCATACTCATACAATTATTACAATCTTAATTATTATAAATAATGCGCAGTAATAAATAATTCAAAATTATTAACAGCGAGTCCTGTTGAGTTCGATTGACCCCATACAGTCCCGTCATTTAAGTATATATAATATAATAGTAACTATATATAGGTTCGACAAGGCCAGTCACGAATTATTTGCTGGTAGAGTATTCCCTTTTTTATAATTTCAGAATAACGGCCGGACTCTAAAGCTTTTCAGACCACACAATGACAGAGCTTTGAATATAAACTTATTTGATTAGATTTTCCACTTGTTCCTATAAATCGTCTACTGCTAGCTAATTCCAGGTCCGGCAAGGTCAATTGTCGTATAGTCGTCGTCGTGATCGTAATGTCCTGGTCCAAAAGCTTTGCGAGCCCCACCCTTACTGGGCTTTAAATATGAACTTATTTGAGTTGATTAGCCATTTAGGCATATAAATAATACACTAGTAACTATATATAGCTCCCGCAAGGCCATTCACGTCTATTTATCTGGTAGACTAGTCTCTTCTGCATATTTCAGAATAACGGCGAAGTCATAAAGCTTTTCGGGCCATACCCTTACAGAGCTTTGAATATCAACTTATTTGAGCTGATTTGCCACTTAGGCATATAAATAATATACTAATAACTATATATTGGTCTGGCAAGGCCATTCAAGAATATTATTCTGTTAGACTAGTCCCTTTTGCATATTTCAGATTAACGGCCAGTTCATAATTTCATAATTTCTTTATTGCACACAAATGATATAAAAAAAGAGTTACATAAAAATAGTGTACAAAGGCGAGCTTATCTCTAATAAGAGATCTCTTCCAGCAAACCAGGTTAAAGTTGGAGATGTTGATTGCTGAGCAGGGGTAGACCTATGTGTACAACAATATGACGAAATAAACGAGTACTTACATAAATATTAATAAATAAAATAAAACATTTAATGACTATAATTATATACTAAATACTTATAATATAATACTAACTACTACTATTATATATAAATGTGCTAATAAATACTTACATACATACTACCTGTAATTCTAAAGAGAGAGGTAATGCTTCTTCACGCGACTTTTAAATATATTGAGAGTGGACTGTCCCTGATGGTGCCAGGGAGTGCATTCCACAACCGAATGGCCCGGAGTCTGAACCCGTGCTCATAGGACGCGGTGTTATGCTGTGGAGTTGTGAGCAAAGAAAATGCGTGAGTTCTCCGAGGCCTGCTGGAAGAAAGAAATTGAAAACTGTCTCGTAGGAAAGTTGGAAAACGTGGATTCCGTAAAATGTTGTAGAGTAAATTGAGAATGTGAGAATCCCGGCGAAGACATATCGGCAGCCACTTTAACTCCTTGCGATGTTGTGATATATGGTCGTACTTGCGCAGCCCGAAGATAAACCGAATCCCGAGATTTTGAAGTCGTTCGAGTTTGTTCAGTAGTTCTTCGTTAGCACTGACCCAGCATACATCAGCATAGTCGATGAGGGGTAGAAGGAGAGACTGAGCGAGTGTGATTTTGGTCTGTCGAGGCAACAAGTACTGAAGTTTCCTAAGAGAGTGAAAAGTCGCAAATACTCGGCGACTGACTTCATTAACATGCGAAGACCAGGACAGCTGGTTATCAAAGATAAGACCCAGGTTTTTATCTTTATCGCTATATATGATTATGGTACCATTTAAAGTGACAGGTGAAATGGGCTGTTGCTGTAACAAGTTAAGAGAATGTCTGGTACCTATGATCATAGCCTGGGACTTGCTCGGATTGACCAGTAGTCCGAAAGATGAAGCCCAGCTTCTCACCCCCTCCAAATCAGCGTTCAGTGCCGCAACAGTAGAGTTTACATCGTTATAAGAGAAGTGGCGATAAATCTGGAGATCATCAGCATAAAGATGATATGAGGAAGATAGGATGTCCGAGATGGAGTTTATGAAAATCAAGAATAGAATAGGAGAAAGAATACCACCTTTCCTCAAGCTTTTCGGGCCATACCCTTACAGAGCTTTGAAAAGCATTTCATTGAACTTATTTAGATTGATTTTCTACTCAGGTGTATTACTCATCTACTGCTAGCTATATCCAGGTCCGGCAAGGCCATTTTTGGTGGTACATCTGGGAGAATTATCCCTACTGCATATTCCAGAATACCGTGGTGGTCCAAAAAGATTTCGGGTTTATACTCTTTGAGGGCCTTGAATATCAAATTGAATTAGTGAGTGAGTTATTACTTGGGCTTATAAAAATTTTACTGCTAGGATGATTTCATCCTATTTCAGGTCCGGGAAATGCACTTACGGTATTTCATCTGGTAGAATAGTCCCAGCTGCATTTTCTAGATAACCGTCCAGGTCCAAAAGTTATACAGGCCTTACACATATTGGGCTTCAAAATCAATATAGTAGAGAAATATCTTCAATTAAAACAAACAATGTAGGTACCTTTTAATGCATATTTTTTAATTCTTTTATCATTCTCCAGGTCTACATGATGATATGGTTTCAGACTTAAGTACATTTTAGGTTTTTAAATGAATTTTGACCTCTGACTTTTGAATTTGGTCGAGTTATTAAAAACTGCTAACTTTTACTGCTAACTTCACACCGGTTCGGGCCTAACACTCACCTGAGTTATATGGTGGAGTTGAAAATAAAGTTTCTCTCATAAAGTCGGCCCCATACTAAAAGTTGTTCAGAATGATGTCCCTAACAAACACTCCACTATACAAAACAACTTCTTTCTACTTTAACCATGCTCCGCACTATGAGGTTATTCCGCCCGCCGCCTAATTTACGGGATATATGGCACTGTGTGCATATTGTATGGGAGCTACCATTTTTAGAGTTTTGCGGTAATAACCAAGTATTCCATGTTATAGATGATATTAAGAGATACTATGACGAGAAGATGAAAAAATCGTTAGTCCCGTCTCCTGTAATATTAACCTAAGAAATAATCACAGACTACTTGCGCCCCGGTTGTGATTCTCGAAGGTTAGCAATTCTTTCAAGGGTCAATGCATTCTCTACTACAACAAGATACCTCTGGAGATCTTGAAATTGACATTTGATCAGTTTAAAAACTATGTTAAAGCGACTTTGTCGAAAAAGGGATATTACAATGTTAAAGATTACTTAAATGACGGGACTGAATAGGTTTAATCTGGCTCAATACAAACCTTAAGGCGTTCCTGCGAAGGTTGGAGCAAGTACGTGCTTCTCGAGAGATCTCAAACATAGCATTGTTTCGCTCAGCATGTGAACTGTTCACAGACTGTTCCGTCATGGTTTGACGGAATTTTTTGATCAGGTCTTTGCTGGACGGAACTTAAAAAACTGTTGCTCCGCGACTACTTACCGGTTGATTACAATGAACGCCTTTTAGTTGAAACTAGGTCAAGGACGCAGGGGCTTGATGAATCTATAGTGAATTACGTCAGTGTCATGCTCAATTATTACTTACGCTTGGAAACTCCTACGTCAGACCCTATTGACTTCTGCGTGCGTTACTGCGTGGATGACCATACCCTGAGTTATTGCAGGGCAGCCCCTAGGCAATCTATCTATCTCCCCTATAATCTATCAATTAATCTCTCCACCTATCAATTAACTTCTGCATTGCCTACTTCCGGACCATTCCAAGAGGTGCTTTGTCCCTTAATAGGCGGCGCCAGTTCATCCGGCGAGGTGTCAACGTGCGAGCGTAGCAGCTCGTCCCTGGCAGCTCTGCTTGACCGCATCCACAGCTAAGCAATCTAAATTATTATTCTAAGAATAAGACCGAATTCATCGACCAAAAACAGCAACACTACCCTGTATTTATTTAGTACATTTAAATAGTTTTTAACTTTAGTTTAAATTAAGTGTACAGGTAACTTTGTAGTTTTCTTTCTTTTTACCCAGTTAGGATAAAAGCATTTCAGTGACGCCCGAAGTAATCAACAGCAATATTAACACCGTCACTCGGTGGGAGTGTTCGTCATAATCTACGTCTTGGACATATTCATCTTGAATTCGACCCTCAGGGACACTTTGTGCGAGCATAGTCTGGAGATCAGCAAAGTTCTCAGTCACCAGGACCAAAAAGTCAGAAAACCTCAGATACGACAGATATGCACCATTGATATTGAGATCTCCTTAGCTCAAGTCTACTCTCTTCAATGCGTCTTCCAGGACATTGTTGATAGTGGTGGTGATTAGCTTGAACGTAAGAATGTCACCTTGTCAGATGCCCCGTTCTGTTGGAATGGGGTTGGAGAGCATTCGCATCTGGAGAGTGGTGGAGTTATCGAGCTCCTGAAGGGTACCTAAATAAATATCGCTTGTCAATAAGGAAACGTTGGAATGAAATGGAAGACGGCCTTAGCCACAAGAAAAAGTGCTTGACGCTGTCTAAATCTTTTTCGTATTCGACAAAGGCAAGACGCAAGGGTCAGTTGAAATCTTTTGATTTAACCGCGGAGGAGCTAAGGTACGGTAATCAGGTAAGGACCCACATGAAGTCAAATATAAGCTCATGTTGGAAAAAGTCCAGCGTTAATTTGCAAGATTCCTATATAAGATGATGTATGCGCACTATCCACAATTATTTCCGTCTTTGTTCGTTGCAGTAATGGTGGGAATTGACACCCTAGAGTTGAGAAGGAAGCAAGCGTTACTAGTGAAGTACTATCTCCTTATACACTATAGAGTGGATAATCTCACAGCTCTGCGAAGCTGTACCTTATCAACCCCAAGCCGTTATACAATATTGCGCTCTCGGCCGCTGTTCGCAACGAGTGTGGCCCGTACAGAGCACGCTCGACACGCGCAAACCTTCCAGGCACTGACATTGCTGAATGCATGTGTCACTCAGTACCCAGAAACTGACATTTTTGGTGTGAGCCTTTGGAAATTTAACCAAATAGTTTAATAAGTATTTAAACATAACTCTGACTAAAAATAAGCAATTTAATGATAATTCGTAATTGTGAATTGTAATCTAAGTAATTAAAGTTTGAATAAAGATACCTAAATGATTTTTTTATTTTATTTGTTATAAGATAAATTGACTTGTATTATTTTGTTATTGCATTATATTACTATTCACATGTATTGGTGTATACTGTAAGTGTGTGATATGGATTAATAAAGAAATCTAAAATCTAAAGGTAAACAAATTAATTTATATTTATTCTTATTTGTATATTTCAATAAATAATCGTTGATCATGTACTGGACAGGTAGATGCAGGACTAGTGGTGGTAGTAAGCGGGGGCGGCAGCGTAGACCGGGGCGGCCTTGAGCACGTGTGCGGGCGCGTGAGTTGGGGCAGTGTTGTGCACCACCGCGTTGAAGCCGCTGTGGTCATCGGCGGTGTACTCCACGGTCCTGATGGAGCCGTCGGCCTCGTGGAACGAGTACGAGCCCTTCACCAAGTCGCCGTCGCGGGACTCTTGCTGGGACTTGTTGTCACCAGTGTGGCCGTCGGCAACCGAATATGTATACTCGTACTTGGGGTGCGCCTGCAACAAGAAACATTCCACTCAGCGAGATAACTCCAACTCGATAGACTGTGTAAACACACTCCATATCAGACGAGGGGAGACAGGAAGTGCAATAAACGGTTAAATTAAAGCCACGATGGGCTACATGTGCCACATGAGAGCACACCAGCAAAGGTTTTCAGTCGTAGAAGTAGCTGAAACCGAAATTGGACAAGACCATGATGATGATATGAATAAGGGGATAAACTTGCATCATATTCCTCCTCGGGGTGAGCAGATACCAGCTTGGCGACGGGGGCGGCGTAGTGGACGGGGGCGGTGGCGTAGTGAGCTGGAGCAGCGTGGTAGGCAACCGGGGCAGGGGCGGCGTGGTATATAGGGGCGGCTACAGCCAGCTTGGCGATAGGGGCGGCATGATACACGGGGGCAGCATGAGCCTGGTCGTGATGCACGATGCTTTGTGAGGAGACGGCGGCGGCGGAGGAGTAGTGGTGGGGCTCGGGCAGCAGACCTGCAGCCGACACCGCCAGCACGGCGCTCAGGGCAAGGATCTATAAAATATTGAGTCTCATTAGACAATGCTCTACTAGTGCGAATGACGTTTGCAAACTATAAATCATATCTGAGGACTGAGCCCTACTCGAAGGTTGGTTGGTGGAGTCGGTCGCGCCGATAACAAATCATCAGACTGCACATCACTAATCCTAATTTGTTATAACTACGTGTAGGCTGAATAATTCAATACCTGTGCCAGGTGACAAAAATATTGCGTGCTTGCTTGTTTAAGTCAGGACGATGTATTTGGATAAGACGCATTGAACGAAACTTTTTGGTTAGGCTTCTCCCTCCAACACACTTAATACAGAAACTTGATGCTAGGGCGGGAACCTCACAGCAATGATAATGACTTTTTCAATTGTCCTTAGAATTTCTGCCTTATTATTATTGATATAAAAAGTTAACCGTATCGCGACAATTTGCAATGAATATGTTTTTGTCATTGGAATTTCTGCCTTATTTTCATTGTCATAAAGTAAAATTACCGACCTCAATGTGCGGAAAAGATGAAAGCATGTAAACTCTTCAAAACGCGTTTGCCCGTTATATCGATTTTTGCCCCCAAAAACCCCTTTATTAATTAATTATAATGCTAATTTAAGCACTCAAAACATATATAGTTACAAATATTCCTCGATTATAGTATAAGAAGCTCGGCCATGGCCTACGGCCTACGGCCTCGCACCTACAGTGATAATATTGTAGAGAGTATTTCTCTATTCGTTCACTTCACTTCCACTTACTTTGGAGAACATTGTGTTGTTTTCTCTGTTGATACTGAACAGTGAATGATATACTAAAATTTTGTGGCACTGGTTTTATACTAACAGGTTCTTCTACTTATTCCATGACAGCCGACCTTGCCCCGGGTCAAAAGCTTCCAAAGCGAGCTTACATTTGCCGCCTTGCTTCGAGGCTCCGCTTTATTTGCATGTGACTTTGCTTTCGATTGTTCTTTCTAGAGACATCTCTTAAGATTCACTTTGGACTGTATTTGTATCATATTATTATGCGCTTTAGATACAATTGAACGTTATCATTTTTGTTAGTATCATGTCTTTACTCCATACAGTATGTTTGATCCAAGACTGAGATGTGAGTATTTATTCTTTTGTTTACTATAAAAACATTTCTTTTTACCCAACTGCAGCAAAGCGGAAAATAGTAGTGGTATGTGTTTGACTTGTATGTACATTTGTGTGTATGTATCTATGTTCTTGTGTCCTCTCGTATCTACTCAACAGCTCAACAGATTTTAAAAAATGTAACGTCATTAGATTCGTATGGATAGCACGAGTGTTACTGGGTACATCAAAAAAGAAAATGCCGGATTTTATGGGCTTTGATGTGCCGGAAAAAAAAATCTAGACCCTCTATTGGTAAATGCAGGCGGGACCAATAACATGGGTTGCACTTGCATAGAACTTTATTCATTTTAAATCAACCTCTCAGATCCTGGATGTAATATATATGTAGTATGTATTGCGTCAGGAGTTAACTAAATAAAAACATTGTTTGAATGAGCTTTCGAGGCCTACATCGTGTAATGATATTGTATTCTCACATTTATGTAACCTTACATTAAAAAAATAAAAGACGATACTGTGAAGAAGGTACTAACTTTATTGGTGAAAGTATAATAAAATTAATTCTAAAGCACTACAAATAACATTCACTGACTATTTACATGGTAATTAACATTGTCAACTGAACATTACATGTAATGATTTTAGGTTGTTGTACTGGAAGCATTTTAGTTATTGGTACATTTTCCTACTCGTTTTTAGATTTTTTTAATATCGCGTTTAAATTTCCTGTGAAGGTTTCCGCTGATTGCCTAAATAGAAATAACTCCTTTTGTTCTAGGTCAAGAAATGATTTAGGAAGCGGAATGGCCTACAGAGCTGAGACGAAAAAAAAATGGCCAAGTGCGGGTCGGACTTACGGACAATGGGTTCCGTAAAAAATGTAGAATATAAACTAAATAAAAATAATTAGAAAGGTACTCGTAGGTAAGGTAAAGGTAGGTTTGATGAAAAATAGTACATTTCGTATGTTTTAACTGTGTAGTCTTGAAAGTTTCGCAATAAAGTTGCTGTGACATACAGAGGAAACGTCAGACTTGACAAAACTATAATGGTTCCTTGTTTCCTTACGGAACCCTAAAAATGGCAAAAATAGTCATGTCTGTTATATGAGAGCCAATCTTAAATATTTATTTTATTTTAAGTTAATTATTTATTTTTAAAGTGAATAATATAAACCAATATTCTGTGAATATTTCAAGCGTGTACCTGTTGCCGTTAGCATTATGGAGCCAAAAAGAACAAAAAAAAACACGTTTGTTGTATGGGAGCCCCCTACAATAAACTTTTTTTTATAATAGCGAATTGTGAAAAATTGGGGAAAGGTCACCACAGATAAAATATTCCTGTGCTACTTTTACCAATGTGTAAAAATAATCGAATCAAATATTACAATAGTATTGGATCTCATTATTCATTATATCACAATAACAGTCATCGATAGTTTTGATTTCAGTAAAACATATAATTTATTGTGACATTTTTGTTTAAATATTACGAAAAATTCATAAATGTTCATATAACGTTGTTAAAGTTAAAATTTTAAACATGTTTATGTTTTTTATTTTATTTTTTATGGTTTTTTACCATAGATTATTTTATTAAGATTTGTGTTCAATTGGCACTTTGCGTAAATGCTACTTGGCAATGAATAAATTAAAAAAGTAGCTTAAACAGAACGGATGTAGCATTTTCGTCGCGGAGAAAAACTTACTTTTCCGAATGATAGGTGTGAAACATTATTTTCATTTGCAACCAAATGTTTCTTGGGGAAAGTTATTCATAATAACGGTACTATCATTCCCCAAAATATGGTCAGCTAATTAAATGTCACCCTGTATAACTAAATATTCTGTGAACATTTAAAGCGTCTACGTGTTGCCCTTATCAATATCGCGCAGAAACGAGCAAAAAATCACTTTTGTTGTATAAGAGCCCCTTACATATTTATTTTATTCTGTTTTTTAGTATTTGTTGTTATAGCGGCAACAGAAATACATCATCTGTAAAAAAAAATAACAGTCTAATTATCACGGTTCATGAAACACAGCCTCGTGACAGACGGACAAACAGACGGACGGACAGCGGAAGCTTAGTAATAGGGTCCCGTTTGGCACCCTTCGACTACGGAACCCTAAGAAAAATATATTTTTTATTGTTTTTCGAATAGATGGGCAAACTGTACACAAGTACACAAGGACGCCAAATGTCCTGATTAGGTCGTATGATGTCCTGATTATGGTCACTTGGACACAAAAAACAGAAGATTTTTTATATAGAAAATTGTATATTCTGGTGGACAGCGTCGGTGTCACATAGGTAGTATCTATTATATGTCTGTGGGTGACATCATTAGGCAGGTGCTAATTCCACCGACTTCAAATTGTAAAATAAAATTGACGATGTAACGTATTGTTACAGATATTGTTTATATTGGAAAATATTTTAAATAGCGATACATAATTATCGTGTACCGTTAAAAGTGAACCACCACTTATGGGTAAGTGTGAACAAACGTTTTTTTATTTTGTTTTCAATACAAACTTAGTTTTAATTGTCGTAAATTGTGTTAGAGTAACTGCTGTATCTGATCATGTACCACCATAACCAAGTCTTTATCGGGTAACTTGTAAAAAGTTTATAAAAAGCCCTTATCAACGATCCCCAACCCTACCTTTCTGTAGGCAATATTTTTTTTCATATTAGACTTGAATTATGTTGCGGTTATCAGGATAAGTATTTTTGCAGAAGATTTGAAGACTCTATCTTTATCTCAAGAACTAGTAGTCCCTGAGAAAAGTACCTGTAACAGACAGACGGACGGACGGACACGCGAATTATCTTATAAGGGTACGGAACGTTTTGAGCTACGGAACTCTTAAATCAACACTCGTACCCTAACCCACGACATAGTTGGAATTGAGTAGCTGCGGTAGCAATCTGTGTATTTAATAAATGATAATATAAGAGGACAAGTCATTATCAGTTCTATCGAAATACTATACATATACCCAAATCGCTTTAGGTGTGATGTTTACAGTTAATTTAAGAAGTCTCTCGATTCCCCATGGGTTCGACATCGCCCATCAACTCGCCCTGAATGAAGATGAGAAATAGTTAAGGAGCTCTCCTCCTGGTACGTCACCATAAGCATTATGACGAGAAAACGTCACTCAGCAAGCATAGTAAAGTAGCCATATCGCAACCTGTGGGATACCTCGTATTAAGTCTTCATCATCAGTTCGACTGAACAAAATTATACTTCCTGAGAGTAAATGCACGAGTTACTACTAATGATATGACAATGTGTCTATTCGGAAGGTAATTTCCTCCCGAACAAAAAAAGATTGTTTAGAATCTGTTCATTCGTCTTGTTCATATTGAGATCTCCTTCGCTCCAGTCTACTCTCTTCAATGCGTCTTCCAGGACATTGTTGATGGTGGTGGTAATGAGCTTGGACGTAAGAGTGGCTCCTTGTCAGACGCCCCGTTTTGTCGGAATGGGGTTGAAGAGTTTAGCATTCGCATCTGAATAGTCGTGGAGCTATGGAGCTCCTAAAGAATATCCAAACAGATATCTGTTTGGATATTCTTTAGGAGCTCCTAAATAAAGAAAATAAAATAAAGAAATATTTCTTATCAATACCGAAACGTTGGATGGCATGGAAGACGGTCTCAGCCTCACGAAATAGAGCTTGACGCTGTCTAAATCTTTTTTCCTTTCGACAAAGACAAAACGTAAGGGTAAATTGAAATCTCTTGGAGTAGTAGGTAAACGCATAAATTTGTATTTATTCTTATTTGTATATTTAAATAAATAATCGTTGATCATGTACTGACAGGTTCAGGTAGTGGCAGGACTAGTGGTGGTAGTAAGCGGGGGCGGCAGCGTAGACCGGGGCGGCCTTGAGCACGTGGGCGGGCCCGTGAGTAGGGGCAGTGTTGTGCACCACCGCGTTGAAGCCGCTGTGGTCATCGGCGGTGTACTCCACGGTCCTGATGGAGCCGTCGGCCTCGTGGAACGAGTACGAGCCCTTCACCACGTCGCCGTCGCGGGACTCTTGCTGGGACTTGTTGTCACCGGTGTGGCCGTCGACGACCGAATATGTGTACTCGTACTTGGGGTGCGCCTGCAACAAGAAACATTCCACTCAGCGAGAGAACTCTAACTCGATAGACTGTGTAAACACACTCCATATCAGACGAGGGGAGACAGGAAGTGCAACAAACGGTTAAATTAAAGCCACGATGGGCTACATGTGCCACATGAGAGCACACCAGCGAAGGTTTTCGGTTTCAGCTACTTCTACGGAAGTAGCTGAAACCGAATTTAGACAAGACCATGATGATGATATGAATAAGGGGATAAACTTGCATCATATTCCTCCTCGTGGTGAGCAGATACCAGCTTGGCGACGGGGGCTGCGTAGTGGACGGGGGCGGTGGCGTAGTGAGCTGGAGCAGCGTGGTAGGCAACCGGGGCAGGGGCGGCGTGGTATATAGGGGCGGCTACAGCCAGCTTGGCGATAGGGGCGGCATGATACACGGGGGCAGCATGAGCCTGGTCGTGATGCACGATGCTTTGTGAGGAGACGGCGGCGGCGGAGGAGTAGTGGTGGGGCTCAGGCAGCAGACCTGCAGCCGACACCGCCAGCACGGCGCTCAGGGCAAGGATCTATAAAATATTGAGTCTCATTAGACAATGCTCTACTAGTGCGAATGACGTTTGCAAACTATAAATCATATCTGAGGACTGAGCCCTACTCGAAGGTTGGTTGGTGGAGTCGGTCGCGCCGATAACAAATCATCAGACTGCACATCACTAATCCTAATCTGTTATAACTACGTGTAGGCTGAATAATTCAATACCTGTGCCAGGTGACAAAAATATTGCGTGCTTGCTTGTTCAAGTCAGGACGATGTATTTGGATACGACGCATTGAACGAAGCTTTTTGGTTAGGCTTCTCCCTCCAACACACTTAATACTGAAACTTGATGCTAGGGCGAGAACCTCACAGCAATGATAATGACTTGTTCAATTGTCCTTAGAATTTCTGCCTTATTATTATTGATATAAAAAGTTAACCGTATCCCGACAATTTGCAATGAATATGTTTTTGTCATTGGAATTTCTGCCTTATTTTCATTGTCATAAAGTAAAATTACCGACCTCAATGTGCGGAAAAGATGAAAGCATGTAAACTCTTCAAAACGCGATTGCCCGTTATATCGATTTTTGCCCCCAAAAACCCCTTTATTAATTAATTATAATGCTAATTTAAGCACTCAAAACATATATAGTTACAAATATTCCTCGTTTATAGTATAAGAGGCTCGGCCATGGCCTACGGCCTACGGCCTCGCACCTACAGTGATAATATTGTAGAGAGTATTTCTCTATTCGTTCACTTCACTTCCACTTACTTTGGAGAACATTGCGTTGTTTTCTCTGTTGATACTGAACAGTGAATGATATACTAAAATTTTGTGGCACTGGTTTTATACTAACAGGTTCTTCTACTTATTCCATGACAGCCGACCTTGCCCCGGGTCAAAAGCTTCCAAAGCGAGCTTACATTTGCCGCCTTGCTTCGAGGCTCCGCTTTATTTGCATGTGACTTTGCTTTCGATTGTTCTTTCTAGAGACATCTCTTAAGATTCACTTTGGACTGTATTTGTATCATATTATTATGCGCTTTAGATACAATTGAACGTTATCATTTTTGTTAGTATCATGTCTTTACTCCATACAGTATGTTTGATCCAAGACTGAGATGTGAGTATTTATTCTTTTGTTTACTATAAAAACATTTCTTTTTACCCAACTGCAGCAAAGCGGAAAATAGTAGTGATATGTGTTTGACTTGTATGTACATTTGTGTGTATGTATCTATGTTCTTGTGTCCTCTCGTATCTACTCAACAGCTCAACAGATTTAAAAAAATGTAATGTCATTAGATTCGTATGGATAGCACGAGTGTTACTGGGTACATCAAAAAAGAAAATGCCGGATTTTATGGGCTTTAATGTGCCGGAAAAAAAAATCTAGACCCTCAATTGGTAAATGCAGGCGGGACCAATAACATGGGTTGCACTTGCATAGAACTTTATTCATTTTAAATCAACCTCTCAGATCCTGGATGTAATATATATGTAGTATGTATTGCGTCAGGGGTTAACTAAATAAAAACATTGTTTGAATGAGCTTTCGAGGCTTACATCGTGTAATGATATTGTATTCTCACATTTATGTAACCTTACATTAAAAAATAAAAGACGATACTGTGAAGAAGGTACTAACTTTATTGGTGAAAGTATAATAAAATAAATTCTAAAGCACTACAAATAACATTCACTGACTATTTACATGGTAATTAACATTGTCAACTGAACATTACATGTAATGATTTTAGGTTGTTGTACTGGAAGCATTTTAGTTATTGGTACATTTTCCTACTCGTTTTCAGTTTTTTTTAATATCGCGTTTAAATTTCCTGTGAAGGTTTCCGCTGATTGCCTAAATAGAAATAACTCCTTTTGTTCTAGGTCAAGAAATGATTTTAGGAAGCGGAATGGCCTACAGAGCTGAGACGAAAAAAAATGGCCAAGTGCGGGTCGGACTTACGGACAATGGGTTCCGTAAAAAATGTAGAATATAAACCAAATAAAAATAATTAGAAAGGTACTCGTAGGTAAGGTAAAGGTAGGTTTGATGAAAAATAGTACATTTCGTATGTTTTAACTGTCTGTCTTGAAAGTTTCGCAATAAAGTTGCTGTGACATACAGAGGAAACGTCAGACTTGACAAAACTATAATGGTTCCTTGTTTCCTTACGGAACCCTAAAAATGGCAAAAATAGTCATGTCTGTTATATGAGAGCCAATCTTAAATATTTATTTTATTTTAAGTTCATTATTTATTTTTAAAGTTTTAGTTTATTTACATCTATATACAATATAAACCAATATTCTGTGAATATTTCAAGCGTGTACCTGTTGCCGTTAGCATTATGGAGCCAAAAAGAACAAAAAAAAACACGTTTGTTGTATGGGAGCCCCCTACAATAAACTTTTTTTTATAATAGCGAATTGTGAAAAATTGGGGAAAGGTCACCACAGATAAAATATTCCTGTGCTACTTTTACCAATGTGTAAAAATAATCGAATCAAATATTACAATGGTATTGGATCTCATTATTCATTATATCACAATAACAGTCATCGATAGTTTTGATTTCAGTAAAACATATAATTTATTGTGACATTTTTGTTTAAATATTACGAAAAATTAATAAATGTTCATATAACCTCTATACTGTCAAACCCAAAAATGCAAAATGGCCGCGTCTGTCACGGGGTCGCACGCGAACTCCGCCCGCTAACGTCCCGTTTCATTAAAATGACGATATCTCTATTTTTTCTATGGGAGCTCTCTAAGAAAGTTATATCGTTGGAATGGCTTTTAAATAAGCTACCGGATAAAAAAGAATAGTCCAGTTTTGCCTAGCAATATATTTTAATTTTAATTTTAAATCTAATTTTATTTTTTTTTATTTTTTTTTTCCAATTATTGTAGAAAAAAATGAAAAATGGAAAAAATATAGCATGTTTGTAGTTTATTTACATCTAAATACGTTATCGCACATAAATAAATAACAATAACATGCCTCCCCATACAATAATCCTGGAAAGCAATCACCACAACCACACCACCACTCAATAAGCGCTGGCACGTGACTGACGGCGCGATATTTCATTGCCTCAGTCAACCACTAATGCTTGCTTTAGAGTAGAAACAAAGGATGTTATGCCTTTCTCCTTCTTTCGGCAACGTTTAGTGGAAGTTTGAGCAAGATAGACAAACGCTTTGATTAAATAACGGTCCTTATTTACCGCCTTTTACGCATCGGTCAAAATGTGTCCGCGTGACAGACTGGGGTATTTTGCATCGGTCAAAATGTGTCCGCGTGACAGTCTAGCGGATAACGTTGTTAAAGTTAAAATTTTAAACATGTTTATGTTTTTTATTTTATTTTTTATGGTTTTTTACCATAGATTATTTTAACAAGATCTGTGTTCAATTGGCACATTGCGTAAATGCTACTTGGCAATGAATAAATTAAAAAAGTAGCTTAAACAGAACGGATGTAGCATTTTCGTCGCGGAGCAAAACTTACTTTTCCGAATGATAGGTGTGAAACATTAATTTCATTTGCAACCAAATGTTTCTTGGGGAAAGTTATTCATAATAACGGTACTATCATTCCCCAAAATATGGTCAGCTAATTAAATGTCACCCTGTATAACTAAATATTCTGTGAACATTTAAAGCGTCTACGTGTTGCCCTTATCAATATCGCGCAGAAACGAGCAAAAAATCACTTTTGTTGTATGAGAGCCCCTTACATATTGTAGTGTTATGCTACTTACATGTAATTTTCCTTGCTGCTGCTGCTTGATGCTTGCTGAGCTGTACAGCTTATTATTTGTCATCACCTTTATTTTCATAGGACCCTGTAACGTTTTAAACCATAAGAACACATTAACAAATCATTTTCGCTCTGCATTTTCTTGCTATCAGCACTTCTAAATCGATAGCGAAGGGGCTTACCTTTGGTGACCTTGTATTTGGCTTTCTCCGAAACTCTGCAATCTCGGGCTTCGTGCGCGCTGGTGCGCTACCCTTTTTCCTTTCGCTGTTATGTAATTTTGGCTATGTGAACTTGTTAAATTTTATATTACGAGCCTGAAAACAAACTTTGACATTTGTTGACGTCTTTGTTTATCTGGTTGTTTTGGCAATGTCCATTAAAACTCGTTAGCGGTCTGATAGGTTTGCTTCAATACTTTTACAAAAATACTTTTTCTCTCTTGGCCACTCACAAAAATTACGTTTAATTTAAATAATTTTTAGAACTCTCCAAAAAGGGTATAAAAGCGGAACATTTCTGAAATTCTGGAGTCTCACGTCAGCCTCTGAACTAGAAGTATCACTTAAAGGCCTTATCCCGGGGTCGCACTACTCCGGGATCCTGCGAGCCTTCAAACTCCCTCAAACCTTCAAACAACGGGATCCTGCGAGCCTTCAAACTCCCTCAAACCTTCAAACAATCCTTCAAACAACGGGATCCTGGGAGCCTTCAAACTCCCTCACACCTTCAAACAATCCTTCAAACAACGGGATTCTGCGAGCCGCGCCTACGCCGCGATCCTGCGAGCTGTCCCTACAAAGGGATCCTGGGAGCCGTAACTACAAATACGCCGCTACCGTTCCTACAACGACGATTTCAACATCTACAACAACAAATACACCTGCATCCTGGTCACCACCCCACCGGTCTCTTACTCTTCGTGTCCTCCGCTTCCTTTTTTATACTTAATTTGTCTTTTATAAAACTTGTTCTCATTTCATCCATCCTCATCTCATCATATCATTTTTTTATCTTCTTAATTGTAAATAACTAATAAACTGTTGCTACTAAATTTTATTCTGGTTGTTTTCTGTTAGGTTCTGGTTAGGTTCGTATCGTTACACGACATTTTGGCGCCCAACGTAAAAGTTCTTCTCCACTCTTCACCTTTTCTGCGTCTTGTCTCTTTCCCTTTGATTTGCTTTCTCTTTCACTCTTAAATCTTTATCTATTCATCCTTTTCACATTTTCCAAATTCTAAAACAAAACTTCATCTAGTTTTTCAACTCATCTGGATTATATTTAGGCCTACATTTAACTTACATTACTACACTTCACTTCACTTCACTTTTATAACACTTGACTCTACACTTAACTATAACAATGGAAAGGGTTATTAAGTACGAATTCCTTAACAAGGCCGAGCTCGAATACGAAGTAAAGATTAGATATGAGGAACCAGCTAATACTGTTTTGCTTCTTAAAAAACAGGTTTTGCGTTTAGTTGCGAATTCTCACCTCGAAGATATTCTGACTTCTCCAGTTCCGATTGAGGATGACTTGTCTCAAATTGGTTCTACTCTGACTTACCTGGATTGTAAAATTGAAAAATTTTTACAAGGTGAAACCAAATATTTACGATTAGTAGAAACTTTTATTAATCATGTTTTTTACAGATTGGAGCGAATAGATACGGACTTATATCCAGACTCTAAAGCTAGTTTCGATACTTTGAAGTTGAAATTTGACGATATTTCTAAACAGTTCGGATCCTTGGCTCCACCTTCAACTGCAAATCACTCTCCATCACTGGACCTTCCTGCTGAACCGACTGTCATGGAACCCCCTCTTGTTTCTCAAACTTCTGTCCAGACCCATACCCCGTATCCTCCACCACCACCTCAATCTTTCCCTCCAACTAACGTCTTCAAAGATCTGAAAAGACACACCATCAATGGTAAAAACTGTCCAAGATCCTTTCTTCAAAAACTTGAAGAATATAGCTTAGCTCGTGGCTTGTCCAGGGACTTATTGATTTCTCAGGCGTTCGAAATTTTCACCGACAATGCCCTTCATTGGTTCAGATTAAAATATAATCAGAATCCAAACTTAACTTGGAACGAACTTTCTCCTTTACTAATCAAAGACTTTGGTGGTTTTGATTATGATCATAAACTTCTAGAAGCGATTAGGAATCGTACTCAAGGTCGTGATGAACCTATCGTCATCTTTATATCCATCATGTCTGGAATGTTCGCTCGCCTTTCAAAAAGACTTTCTGAAACAGAACAATTGGAGATTATTTTGAGAAATATTCGCCCATGCTATTCAGTCTTCGTAGCTCTAAAAGACATTGACTCTATCGATTCTCTTCTGGCCACTTGCCAAAACTACGAAAAGTTCCTAGACAGAGATAAACAATTTAAAGAACCAAATTTGCAACAAAGTCCTCATGTTTCTGAATTCAACTACAAGCATTCTACTTCAAGTTCAGTTGACTCTCAAAACTCTTCTAATAACTCACGACCTTCTCCTCCCTTCATAAATAAATTCACTCCTACCTACAAATACCCTTCTAGACAAGTTAATAGTCTCTCTCAAACTGCAGCTCCCCAAGAAAGTTCTTTTTGCGTTCGTTGTCGTAAACTAGGCCATACTTTGAACAGTTGCACTCAACCACGATTCGTGATTTGTTTAAAATGTGGTCTTAAGGGTTTTAAAACTGCAGAGTGCCCTACTTGTTCTCCCAAACCTAATACTAGTTCAAAAAACTAACTGCTGACTTGAAGAGTAACTCAAATTTTGATAAGGACGAGTGGACTAATTGGATCAAAACAATTCAAAACTTCTTTGCTTGCTACAAAATCTCTCCTACACTCTACTCCAAAGAACAAGATCTTAATCGTCCATTCGTTAATGTCAAAATTTATAACTTAACTTTATCTGGTTTACTAGATTCTGGCAGCTCAGTAACTATTCTGGGTAATAATTCTCATTTGGAAATTCTTAAACTGGGCTGCAAACTTTTCAAGTCAGATATTATTACTGTCTCTACTGCTAATAATCAAAAAATTAATTCCTTGGGTTATTTTGACTTACCTGTCCATTTCAATAACGAAACTCACTTGATTAAAGCTTATGTTTTCCCTGAAATATTCCCTTCTCTAATACTAGGTATCGACTTTTGGAGAAAATTTAATCTTCTACCTAGTGTTTTAACTTCTCTTATTTTTACAGATCCTAAATGCTTTGCTATCGACACTAAAGATATTAAAGTTTTACCTTATGAGCATTTAACTCCTAATCAAAAGAACATCGCTAATGACATCATCCAACGCTTCAAGACAATCTCTTTTGAAGAAAAAGGTGTTCTGGGAAACACACACTTAATCACCCACAAGATTGACACTGATGATTCTCTTCCGATCAAACAAAGATGCTACAGACTGTCTCCTGAAAAAAAAAGGCTTTAATTAATGAAGTTGACAAGATGCTGGGATGGAACGTCATTGAACAATGCGAAAGTCCATGGTTATCTCCAGTCCTCATCACTCCAAAGAAGAATGGGGAATGGCGTTTCTGCGTAGATAGCAGGAAGCTTAACTCAGTTACACGTCGTGATGCTTATAGTCTGCCTCTAATAAGCGAAATTTTGGACAACCTGAGAAATGCCAAACACTTATCAAGCATCGACATTGCGAAAGCATTTTGGGAGATTCCCTTGAATACTGCTGATAGAGATAAGACAGCATTTTATGTTCCTGGAAGAGGTATGTTCAGATTCAAAGTAATGCCTTTTGGTCTCACTAACTCACCTGCAACTCAACAAAGATTAATGGATACGCTATTTACTCCTGAATTTGAGAACAAGGTATTTTGCTATCTGGATGACATCATTATTATTAGCGAGACTTTTGAAGAGCACATATCGCTTCTCATGAAAGTTCTGGAAAACTTTCATATGCTAATCTGACTTTGAAAAGAGTCAATTCTTCAGGAAAGAACTGAAATACCTTGGTTTTCTAGTGGACGAGTATGGTCTACGTGCTGATCCAGATAAAATAAAGGCTATTCTAGAATATCCTGTACCTACTTGCAGAAAAGAAGTTCGAAGATTCATAGGCACTTGCAGCTGGTTTAGAAGATTCATTCCAAACTTCAGCACTATTGCCTCCCCACTCAACCAACTAACCTGTTCCGGAAAGAACGCTCCTAAATTTTTATGGAATTCTAGGGCTGCAGCTGCTTTCCAGAAAGTTAATGAAGCTTTGGTAACTGCTCCTGTCCTTGCTTGCCCTAACTTCGAACTACCCTTCTCTGTACATTGTGATGCATCAAATTATGGCATAGGAGCAATGCTTACTCAACATCAAGATGACAAAGAAGTCGTGATTGCTTACATGAGTAAAGCACTAAATAAAAATCAACAAAACTACTCAACTACTGAAAGAGAAACATTAGCTGTAATAACTGCGCTAGAACATTGGAGATGTTACCTAGACAATGGTAAGGAATTTACAATATATACTGACCACGCTGCACTTAAATGGTTTCAGAACTTATCGAATCCATCTGGAAGACTTGCTCGCTGGACTCTACGCTTATCATGTTTTAATTTTGTCCTGAAACATAAAAAAGGAAAGGATAACGTTGTTCCTGACTTATTATCAAGACATAAGAATAAAGAACGTCCTGATATACGAGAAACTTCACCTCAAGGTGTACATCCTATTACGATTGAAGAACCACCTGATCGTGAACTTGAACACTACAACAAGATTTTTCTCGGATGCTCCAACAACCCAGACGCATATCCCAACTACACTATCAGGGATAACAAACTTTACCGCTGCATCCATTCTCCCGATCGTCTAAACGACGACTTTATTTGGAAAGAAGTTCCACTGCCACAAGATAGACATGCACTTATTGAAGTTAGCCATGGTTCCCCTTCAGAACTCCACCTTGGTATCTTCAAAACATTCAAGAAAATATCTTTAAAATACTATTGGCCCGGTATGTTTAAGGACATTGCCAATTTAATCTCGACATGTGAAACCTGCTTAACCTACAAACACCCTAATCATTCTCCCTATGGTCTTATGGGTAAACCTAAACTTTGCTCCAGACCTTTTCAAACTATATACTTGGATCTTATGGGTCCATTGCCTATGACCCGGAGAAGAAATCAGTATATTCTGGTAATTAACTGCAATTTTACTAAATATACTATGATTTTTCCCCTTAAACGGGCTACTTCAGCTAATATCATTAATGTCTTAGAAAATTCAGTGTTTCTAGTTCATGGCATTCCCCAAACTATAATAATGGACAACGCTGTTCAATTTCAGTCGCGAGAATTCCACTCATTCTTAAATTCTTATAATTTTCCTTGTATTTTTCACACAGCTTTATATTGTCCTCAGGTTAATCCTACAGAGAAATTTAATAGTACGATTATTACAGCTCTAGCATCCCTAGTAGGAGACGATCATAGATCCTGGGACAACCATCTTACTAAGATTCAGTTCGCAATGAACAGCGCTACAAACGTTGCTACTGGCTTTACCCCCAACTTTTTAGTCTTTGGTAGGGAAACAATACCTTGTGGTTCCTTCTATACTCCAACTCAGAATCTCGAAGAATTGATATTTATGCCTCGTGATATTTACGCGTCTAATGCTGGTCTCCTCTCATCTATCTTTCACAGAGTTCAAACTAAACTTCACATAGCTCACGCTAAAAATAGCGCTCGCTATGATCTTCGCCGGACTTTTAAAGAATTTAATGTGGGAAATACTGTTTGGCGTAAAAACCATGTTTTAAGCAATGCTGGCGCATACTTTAATGCTAAACTTGCCCCTAAATTCATTAAGTGTAAAATAATAACCAAACTTTCACCATTAGTATACATTTTAGAAGACCCTAATGGAGTTAGAGGCAAGTTATACAACATTGAAACAACGATTAATAACTCTGTTCAAATCATTTAATTTATGTCATATATTTCTAGAGCCGACTAGAATTACACTTACCAGCCAAACTTGCTTAGATAACGTTTTTTGTGACTGTGCATTCACAAGTAAAAATGTAATTAACTGCTTACCCTCCGATCACAGTGGTCAAACAGTTTCATTCCCAATTGCCAGTAAAAATAGGACTGATCCATCATTTTATAGGCCTATTACATCCCATAGACTAGAGACGTATATGAAAAAGTTAGATATAAATTTGCCAGTACCGGATTTTGATGAACAGAACCCAAACAAAATCTACTCAGACTTCTTCAGCATTATTCAGACAGAATTCAATAAAGTTTTTAAATTAAAGAAAGTCAGTGACTACAACTGTAAATCTTAATTTAATGACTGGGCAACGTTTGGAATTCGTAAAAGTAGAGTTATCTTATATGACCTTTATGAACAAAAAACCTATAACTTTGATCGAAAATTTCATGACTACGTTAAGAAATATTCCAAAACTTTCAAGTTGGTTTGTAGAACTGCAAAAACTTTACACATTAATAGAAAAATTCAAAATTCAAATAATAGAATGAAAACAGTTTGGCAAATAATTAACCGCGAAACTGGCAAAGTTATATCAAGGGACAATGATTTCTGCCTAAAGATAGGTGATGATGTTGTTAAATCCAGCGCTGATGTTGCTCGAGCTTTTGAAACATTCTTCACCAATGTACCCTTACTCACAACAGACCGTCTAAATTCATCTCCATATGAAGCAGAGACTTTATTAAAAAATAACACTAGCGCCAGTAATGTATATTTAAAATTTCATCATGTATATCCCCAGGACATTGTCAAAACGTTTAAATTACTTAACTTAAAAAATACGGAAGACCTGTGGGGTATATCAGTCAAAGTCATTGGTTCAGTACTTCTAGTTATAGCCCCACACTTAGCTTATATATTCAATAAATGTGTTGACGATGGGGCTTTCCCAGACCTCATGAAACACAGTAAACTGATACCTCTGTTCAAGTCGGGAGATAAGCGTGATCCTTCAAATTTCAGACCAATATCTGTTCTTCCAACACTAAGTAAAATATTTGAAAAGATTATACTCAATCAAATGCTCTCACACTTCAACCGTACAAAACAACTCCATGCCAAACAATACGGTTTCACTAGGGGTAAATCGACTACAGATGCAGGTATTACCCTTATATCTCATATTTATTCTGCATGGGAGGCCGCACACGATGCTATCGGAGTTTTTTGCGACCTGCGAAGGCGTTTGATTGTGTTGATCATAATACGCTATTAATTAAATTAAATCATTACGGAGTTAGAAATAAAGTGTTGGATCTACTAAGATCATACCTAAGCAATAGAATTCAAAAGACAGAAGTTAACGGCGTAAAATCTGATGGATCGGGTGTTAAAATGGGCGTTCCACAAGGTTCCATATTAGGCCCTTTCTTATTCCTGGTATATATTAATGATCTGCCTTTCATGGTGGAGAAATTAACTGACATAGTGTTGTTTGCTGATGATACTTCACTGGTCTTCAAAATTGAAAGACAAAAAGGAGAATTTGATGATGTTAATGGTGTATTGTCTTTAACCTTGAATTGGTTCACAGTTAATAATTTATTGTTAAACGCTGGTAAAACCAAGTGTATCAAATTCTCACTTCCAAATGTCAGGCAAGTTGAGACCAGTTTAGTGTTAGACAACAGCACGTTAGAATTAGTAAATGATACGAAGTTTCTTGGAATAACCATTGATAGCAAATTGCAGTGGGGACCCCACATAGATAAATCGGATGGTAAATTAAGTTCTGCGGCTTACGCTGTTAGGAACATCAGACAAAGCACGGATGTGGCTACATCTAGGCTAGTATATTTTAGTTACTTTCATAGTGTGATGTCCTATGGTATCTTGTTGTGGGGGAAAGCAGCGGATATTCAAACTATTTTTATTTTACAGAAAAGAGCTATTCGAGCAATTTATAATTTAAAACGAACAGACTCCTTAAGAGAGCTTTTTAAAGAAATTGACATACTAACAGTAGCTAGTCAATTTATTTTCGAAAATATAATGTATGTACGCAAGAACCTTACAACATTTTCCAAATTTAGCGATAGCTGTAATGTTTACCTAAGAAATAATCACAGACTATGTGCGCCCCGTTTAAGACTCGCGAAGGTTAGCAATTCTTTCAAGGGTCAGTGCATTCTCTACTACAATAAGATACCTCTGGAGATTTTGAAATTGCCATTTGAGCAATTTAAAAAGCATGTTAAAGCGACTTTGTCGAAAAAGGGATATTACAATGTTCAAGATTACTTAAATGACAGGACTGTATGGGGTTAATCTGGCTCAACACAGACATTGCTGTTAATAATTTTGTAATTATTTATTCCAGCTTATTAAATAAAAATAAATCATAATTGTATTAGTTAAGCACAACCTATTTTTAAAAGAGATCTAAAAATCAATCTGTGGGAGTTTCTACGCCCTTCTTCTCCCACAGTGGTCCAATGTAGAGAAGAGGCAAAAAATGACGTTTGCTAAGAATATCTAAATATCTACAGTAATAAAGTACTTTTGAGTTTGAGTTTGAGTTTGAGTGGCACATTAAAGACATTAAATCCTAAATTTTCTTAACTTCTATTAACTGTTAATTTGTATATATGTATAAATATCACCATCATTTTCACCTTATTATTTTATTTCTTCCTTTAATCCAGTGTTCTTCAACACATTTTACTTTAGGACCTCGAATTTTCGTTGGTTAGTCTTCACCTATTTTTTTAAATCTTTATTTCAGACACATCTCGTTGGCGATGTGGCTGATCTCTGGCTTCGAGCTCTACCGCTCTGGCCGTTCTTAATCTTGTCTTAAGTCGTAGCGACTAAAGCTACCTTAGGATTAATTTGTTTCTCTTTACCTCTACTTATTTTATTTTTTTTTCCACGCAGGAACGGATGACAACTCCTTAAGTAAGCCTGAATGTCCTTTTGAAAACACACCTTTAGAGTGGTAGTCATTGAATGTGAACTCCACCCTTACCGGAATGAAGATGATGAATGTAAGAGATGGTATATCTGATTTTGCCTGGTGATGTCTGTTTCTGCAAAGCTGTGTTTTTATGGTTTATTTTTGTACATATCAAAATTTTTGCTGAGTCAAAAAAAATTCCAGGGTCGGGGGGAAAATGTAGTGTTATGCTACTTACATGTCATTTTCCTTGCTGCTGCTGCTTGATGCTTGCTGAGCTATACAGCTTATTATTTGTCATCACCTTTATTTTCATAGGACCCTGTAACGTTTTAAACCATAAGAACACATTAACAAATCATTTTCGCTCTGCATTTTCATGCTATCAGCACTTCTAAATCGATAGCGAAGGGGCTTACCTTTGGTGACCTTGTATTTGGCTTTCTCCGAAACTCTGCAGTCTTGGGCTTCGTTCGCGCTGGTGCGCTACCCTTTTTCCTTTCGCTGTTATGTAATTTTGGCTATGTGAACTTGTTAAATTTTATATTACGAGCCTGAAAACAAACTTTGACATTTGTTGACGTCTTTGTTTATCTGGTTGTCATGGCAATGTCCATTCAAACTCGTTAGCGGTCTGATAGGTTTGCTTCAATACTTTTACAAAAATACTTTTTCTCTCTTGGCCACTCACAAAAATTACGTTTAATTTAAATAATTTTTAGAACTCTCCAAAAAGGGTATAAAAGCGGAACATTTCTGAAATTCTGGAGTCTCAGGTCAGCTTCTGAACTAGAAGTATCACTTAAAGGCCTTATCCCGGGGTCGCACTACCCCGGGATCCTGCGAGCCTTCAAACTCCCTCAAACCTTCAAACAATCCTTCAAACAACGGGATCCTGCGAGCCTTCAAACTCCCTCAAACCTTCAAACAATCCTTCAAACAACGGGATCCTGCGAGCCTTCAAACTCCCTCAAACCTTCAAACAATCCTTCAAATAACGGGATTCTGCGAGCCGCGCCTACGCCGCGATCCTGCGAGCCGTCCCTACAAAGGGATCCTGCGAGCCGTAACTACAAATACGCCGCTACCGTTCCTACAACGACGATTTCAACATCTACAACAACAAATACACCTGCATCCTGGTCACCACCCCACCGGTCTCTTACTCTTCGTGTCCTCCGCTTCCTTTTTTATACTTAATTTGTCTTTTATAAAACTTGTTCTCATTTCATCCATCCTCATCTTCGTATCATTTTTTTATTTTCTTCATTGTAAATAAATAATAAACTGTTACTACTAAATTTTAGTCTGGTTGTTTTCTGTTAGGTTCTGGTTAGGTTCGTATCGTTACACGACACTATTTATTTTATTCTGTTTTTTAGTATTTGTTGTTATAGCGGCAACAGAAATACATCATCTGTAAAAAAAATAACAGTCTAATTATCACGGTTCATGAAACACAGCCTCGTGACAGACGGACAAACAGACGGACGGACAGCGGAAGCTTACTAATAGGGTCCCGTTTGGCACCCTTCGACTACGGAACCCTAAGAAAAATATTTTTTTTATTGTTTTTCGAATAGATGGGCAAACTGTACACAAGTACATAAGGACGCCAAATATCCTGATAAAATTGACGATGTAACGTGTTGTTTATTGTTTATATTGGAACATATTTTAAATAGCGATACATAATTATCGTGTACCGTGAAAAGTGAACCACCACTTATGGGTAAGTGTGAACAAACGTTTTTTTATTTTGTTTTCAATACAAACTTAGTTTTAATTGTCGTAAATTGTGTTAGAGTAACTGCTGTATCTGATCATGTACCACCATAACCAAGGCTTTATCGGGTAACTTGTAAAAAGTTTATAAAAAGCCGTTATCAACGATCCCCAACCCTACCTTTCTGTAGGCAATATTTTTTTTCATATTAGACTTGAATTATGTTGCGGTTATCAGGATAAGTATTTTTGCAGAAGATTTGAAGACTCTATCTTTTTCTCAAGAACTAGTAGTCCCTGAGAAAAGTACCTGTAACAGACAGACGGACGGACGGATGGACGGACACGCGAGTTATCTTATAAGGTACGGAACGTTTTGAGCTACGGAACTCTAAAATCAACACTCGTACCCTAACCCACGACATAGTTGGAATTGAGTAGCTGCGGTAGCAATCTGTGTATTTAATAAATGATAATATAAAAGGACAAGTCATTATCAGTTCTATCGAAATACTATACAAATACCCAAATCGCTTTAGGTGTGATGTTTACAGTTAATTTAAGAGGTCTCTCGATTCCCCATGATCCCATCAACTCGCCCTGAATGAAGATGAGAAATAGTTAAGAAGCTCTCCTCCTGGTACGTCACCATAACATCCACTTCACCATAAGCATTATGACGAGAAAACGTCACTCAGCAAGCATAGTAAAGTAGCCATATCGCAACCTGTGGGATACCTCGTATTAAGTCTTCATCATCAGTTCGACTGAACAAAATTATACTTCCTGAGAGTAAATGCACGAGTTACTACTAATGATATGACAATGTGTCTATTCAGAAGGTAATTTCCTCCCGAACAAAAAAAGATTGTTTAGAATCTGTTCATTCGTCTTGGAAAAATCACTGATATGCACCATTGATATTGAGATCTCCTTCGCTCCAGTTTACTTTCTTCAATGCGTCTTCCAGGACATTGTTGATGGTGGTGGTAATGAGCTTGGACGTAAGAGTGGCTCCTTGTCAGACGCCCCGTTTTGTCGGAATGGGGTTGAAGAGTTTAGCATTCGCATCTGAATAGTCGTGGAGCTATGGAGCTCCTAAAGAATATCCAAACAGATATCTCTTATCAATACCGAAACGTTGGATGGCAGACAACAGATATCTCTTATCAATACCGAAGACGGTCTCAGCCTCACGAAATAGAGCTTGACGCTGTCTAAATCTTTTTTCCTTTCGACAAAGGCAAAACGTAAGGGCAAATTGAAATCTCTTGATTTAAGCGCGGAGTAGTAGGTAAACGCATAAATTTGTATTTATTCTTATTTGTATATTTAAATAAATAATCGTTGATCATGTACTGACAGGTACAGGTAGTGGCAGGACTAGTGGTGGTAGTACGCGGGGGCGGCAGCGTAGACCGGGGCGGCCTTGAGCACGTGGGCGGGCCCGTGAGTAGGGGCAGTGCTGTGCACCACCGCGTTGAAGCCGCTGTGGTCATCGGCGGTGTACTCCACGGTCCTGATGGAGCCGTCGGCCTCGTGGAACGAGTACGAGCCCTTCACCACGTCGCCGTCGCGGGACTCTTGCTGGGACTTGTTGTCACCGGTGTGGCCGTCGGCGACCGAATATGTGTACTCGTACTTGGGGTGCGCCTGCAACAAGAAACATTCCACTCAGCGAGAGATCTCTAACTCGATAGACTGTGTAAACACACTCCATATCAGACGAGGGGAGACAGGAAGTGTAACAAACGGTTAAATTAAAGCCACGATGCGCTACATGTGCCACATGAGAGCACACCAGCGAAGGTTTTCGGTTTCAGCTACTTCTACGGAAGTAGCTGAAACCAAATTTAGACAAGACCATGATGATGATATGAATAAGGGGATAAACTTGCATCATATTCCTCCTCGTGGTGAGCAGATACCAGCTTGGCGACGGGGGCTGCGTAGTGGACGGGGGCGGTGGCGTATTGAGCTGGAGCAGCGTGGTAGGCAACCGGGGCAGGGGCAGCGTGGTATATAGGGGCGGCTACAGCCAGCTTGGCGATAGGGGCGGCATGATACACGGGGGCAGCATGAGCCTGGTCGTGATGCACGATGCTTTGTGAGGAGACGGCGGCGGCGGAGGAGTAGTGGTGGGGCTCAGGCAGCAGACCTGCAGCCGACACCGCCAGCACGGCGCTCAGGGCAAGGATCTATAAAATATTGAGTCTCATTAGACAATGCTCTACTAGTGCGAATGACGTTTGCAAATTATAAATAATATCTGAGGACTGAGCCCTACTCGAAGGTTGGTTGGTGGAGTCGGTTGCGCCGATGACAAATCATCAGACTGCACATCACTAATCCTAATCTGTTATAACTACGTGTAGGCTGAATAATTCAATACCTGTGCCAGGTGACAAAAATATTGCGTGCTTGCTTGTTCAAGCAATGACGATGTATTTGGGTACGACGCATTGAACGAAGCTTTTTGGTTAGGCTTCTCCCTCCAACACACTTAATACTCAAACTTGATGCTAGGGCGGGAATCTCACGGCAATGATAATGACTTTTTCAATTGTCCTTGCAATTTCTGCCTTATTTTCATTGTCATAAAGTAAAGTACCGACCTCAATGTGCGGAAAAGATGAAAGCATGAAAACTCTTAAAAACGCGTTTGCCCGTTAGATCGATTTTTGCCCCCAAAAACCCCTTTCTTAATTAATTATAATGCTAATTTAAGCACTCAAAACATATACAGTTACAAATATTCCTCGTTTATAGTATAGGAGGCTCGGCCACGGGCTACGGCCTACTGCCTCGCACCTACAGTGGATAATATTGTAGAGAGTATTTCTCTAATCGTTCACTTCACTACCACTTACTTTGGAGAACATTGCGTTGTTTTCTCTGTTGATACTGAACAGTGAATGATATACTAACTTTTTGTGGCACTGGTTTTATACTAACAGGTTCTTCTACTTATTCCATGACAGCCGACCTTGCCCCGGGTCAAAAGCTTCCAATTTGAGCTTACATTTGCCGACTTGCTTCGAGGCTCCGCTACATTGGCAAGTGACTTTGCTTTCGATTGCACGTTTAAGAGACATCTCTTTAGATTTCATTTGGATCACATTATTATGCGCTTTAGATACAATTGAACGTTATGATATTTTTTTAAGTATCATGCCTTTCTCCACACAATATCTTACTCTGTTTGATCTAAAATTGAGATTTAAGTAAGTGTTTATTCTTTTGTTTACTATAAAAGCATTTGCTTTTTACCCAACTGCAGCAAAGCGGAAAATAGTAGTGTTATCTGTTTGTCTTGTATGTACATTTGTGTGTATGTATCTATGTTCTTGTGTCCTCTCGTATCTACTCAACAGCTCAACAGATTTTAATAAATGTAACGTCATTAGATTTGCCTGGATAGCACGAGTGTTACTGGGTATATCAAAAAAGAAAATTCCGGATTTTATGGACTTTAATGTGCCGGAAAAAAAAATAAGACCCTCAATTGGGTTATCAAAATAAAGGGCCTTGAAAGGCTAGTATCGAACTATTGTCTTATCTTGCAGAAGCTATGTGTTATACACCTTAGACCTAAACTACCTAAAAAGCAGGAAATCAATGACGGCATTAAAAAACTAAAAATCCCAAAGGCGGTACCCAAAAAGCGCAAAACAAGCAGATATTTAGTATTATCTGCTTGTTTTGCGCTTTTTAGTACCACCGTCGGGTTTTTTAGTTATTTTAATGACGTCATTTATTTCCGTAATTATTGGTATAAGATGAAGATATCACAGAGTTAAATCTAATTTAATTAAAAAGCAGGCGGGACATGGGTTGCGCCTGCATAGAACTTTATTCATTCTACATCAACCTCTCAGATCCTGGATGTATATGTAGTATGTATCGCGTCAGGGGTTAACTAAATTAAAACAGTGTTTAAATGACCTATCGAGGCTTACATCGTGTAACGCTAATGTATTCTCACATTTATATATCCTTATATATAAAAAAGACGATATGTGAAGAAGATACTAAATTTATTGGTGAAAGTATAATAAAATTAATTCTAAAGCACAATAAATTATCTCAAGTGACGATTTACATAGTAATTAACATTGTCAACTGCACATAATATGCATTTTAGTAATTGATGACGTTCTCAGCATTTTTTAATATCGCATTTAAATTTCCTGTGAAGGTTACCGCTGATGCAGCGTTATTTCTTGCAAAAACAGGAATAAATCCTTTTGTTCTAGGACAATAAATGATTTTAGGGGGCTGAATGGCCTACATAGCTTAGAGAAAAAAAAAACAAGTGCGAGTCGGACTCCCGCACGAAGGGTTCTATACCATTATTTATAAAAACCGGCCAAGTGCGTGTCGGATTCAGCACATTTAGGGTTCCATAATAAATGTAGAATATGAGCCAAAAAAATAATTAGGAAGGTACTCACTTCACATACATCTGATACACCTAGCTAAAATATCACTGACATTCTTCACCAGCAAACAATCACTTTTTTATAGTGTTTGTCTGAATGACAAAGATATATTTACCGTTTTAATAAATGTTTTATATCTTAAAAACTACAAATTTAATTTTTTTATAACCAATTTTAGTTGAAAATGATTATTGAATTACACAATATATATATATATATATATATATTATTTAGATTTTCTTACTTAAAAAGTTGGAGGTCGTCACACACACTTATTTTTAATTTTAGAAGGGTCTATCTATCTCTTTTACAATTTACTTTGAGGGAAAAATGGTATTAGGAACCTCAAAGTCATTTAAGACCTATCTATAAATGCCCTACACAAATAGGTTTGATGAAATATAGTAAATTTCGTATGAGTTCGCAAAGGCTTATATTTACGAACCCAGAAGTTTAAGGCACGAGCTAAAGGCACGAGTCGTAGCGAGGTTCGTGAAAAGCCTTTTAGAACGAGTTAAGAATATAAGTTTTCCGCCTGAGAACCGAAAACTATGCGGCGAAGGTGCTATTTTTAGCTCAGAAGTCGGAAAAAATATTTTCATTCGCGACCATATGTTTCTTGGGGAAAGTTGTTTATAATGATGGGTATTATCATTCCCGGAAATATGGTCAGCTACTTAAATGTCACCCTGTATAACTAAATATTCTGTGAATATTTCAAGCGTCCACCCGTTGCCCTTATCAATATCGAGCAAAAACGAGAAAAAAATACACTTTTGTTGTATGAGAGCCCCCTTCAATATGTATGAGAGCCCCCTTCAATATTTATTAAACTCTGTTTTTTAGTATTTGTTGTCATAGCGCAGATAAGAATACATCATCTGTGAAAATTCCTACAGTCTCATTGTCACGGTTCATGAGATACAGCCTGGTGACAGACGGACAGCGGAGTATTAATAATAGCGTCCCGTTTGGCAACCTTCGGGTACGGAACCCTAATAAAAATATACTTTTATTGTTATTCGAATATATGGGCAAACTTTACACAAATACACAAGGACGCCAAATGTCCTGATTAGGTCGTTTTATGGTCACTTGGACACAAAAAACAAAAGACTTTTTATATCGAAAATTGTGTGTTCTGGTGGACAGCGTCGTCGGTGTCACATAGGTAGTATCTATTATATGTCTGTGGGTGACATGATTATGCAGGTGCTAATTCCAACGAATTCAAATTGTAAAATAAAATTGACGATGCAACGTATTGTTAAAGATATTGTTTATATTGGAACATATTTTAAATAGCGGTACATAATCATCGTGAACCGTGTAAAGTGAACCACCACTCATGGGTAAATGTGAACAAACGTTTTTTTATTTCGTTTTCAATACAAACGTAGTTTTAATTGTCGTAAATTATGTTATAGTAACTGCTGTATCTGATCATGTACAGCCACAACCAAGTCTTTGTCGGGTAACTTGTAAAAAGTTTATAAAAAGCCCTTATCAACGATAAGACAACTCTACCTTTCTGTAGGAAATATTTTTTTCATATTAGACTTGAATTATGTTGCGGTTATCAGGAAAATTATTTTTGCAGAAGATTTGAAGACTCTATCTTTTTCTCTGAAAAGTGTCTGTAACAGACAGACGGATGGACAGATGGACGGACACGCGAGTTATCTTATAAGGTTACGGAACGTTTTGAGCTGAGCGGAACCCTAAAATCAACACTCGTACCCTAACTCACGACATTGCTGGAATTGAGTAGCTGCGGTAGCAATCTGTGTATTTAATAAATGATAATAAATACAAGAGGACAATTCATCATCAGTTCTATCGAAATACTATACAAATATCAAATCGCTGTAGGTGTGATGTTTATAGTTAATTAAAGAGGTCCCTCGATTCCCCATGATCCCATCATCTCGCCCGGACTGACGTTGAGAAATAGTTGAGAAGCTCTCCTCCTGGTACGTCACCATCACATCCACTTCACCATAAGCATTATGACGAGAAAACGTCACTCAGCAAGCATAGTAAAGAAGCCATATCGCAACCTGTGGGATACCTCGTATTAAGTCTTCATCATCAGTTCGACTGAACAAAATTATACTTCGTGAGAGTAAATGCACGAGTTACTACGAAAAATATGGCAATGGGTCTATTCGGAAGGTAATTTCCTCCCGAACAAAAAAAGATGGTTTAGAATCGGTTCATTCGTCTTGGAGAAATGACTGATATGCAGCATTGATATTGAGATCTCCTTCGCTCCAGTCTACTCTCTTCAATGCGTCTTCCAGGACATTGTTGATGGTGGTGGTAATGAGCTTGGACGTAAGAGTGGCTCCTTGTCAGACGCCCCGTTTTGTCGGAATGGGGTTGAAGAATTTAGCATTCGCATCTGAATAGTCGTGGAGCTATGGAGCTCCTAAAGAATATCCAAACAGATATCTCTTATCAATACCGAAACGTTGGATGGCATGGAAGACGGTCTCAGCCTCACGAAATAGAGCTTGACGCTGTCTAAATCTTTTTTCCTTTCGACAAAGGCAAAACGTAAGGGCAAATTGAAATCTCAGTAGGTAAACGCATAAATTTGTATTTATTCTTATTTGTATATTAAAATAAATAATCATTGATCATGTACTGACAGGTACAGGTAGTGGCAGGACTAGTGGTGGTAGTAAGCGGGGGCGGAAGCGTAGACCGGGGCGGCCTTGAGCACGTGGGCGGGCCCGTGAGTAGGGGCAGTGTTGTGCACCACCGCGTTGAAGCCGCTATGGTCATCGGCGGTGTACTCCACGGTCCTGATGGAGCCGTCGGCCTCGTGGAACGAGTACGAGCCCTTCACCACGTCGCCGTCGCGGGACTCTTGCTGGGACTTGTTGTCGCCGGTGTGGCCGTCGGCGACCGAATATGTGTACTCGTACTTGGGGTGCGCCTGCAACAAGAAACATTTGCCTCAGTGAGAGAACTCTAATACGTTAGAATGTGTCAACACTCTCCATATCAGATTAAGGGAGACCGGAAGCGCAACAAACTTTCAAAATTAAGCCACGACGGGCTACATGAGCCACATGAGAGCATAACAGCAAAGGGTTTCAGTCATAGAAGTAGCTGAAACCGAAACCGGACAAGACCATGATGATGATATGAATAAGGGGATAAACTTGCATCATATTCCTCCTCGTGGTGCGCGGATACCAGCTTGGCGACGGGCGCGGCGTAGTGGACGGGGGCGGTGGCGTAGTGAGAGGGAGCAGCGTGGTACACGGGGGCGGCGTGGTACACAGGGGCGGCTATAGTCAACTTGGCGACAGGGGCGGCATGGTACACGGGTGCAGCGTGAGCCTGGTCGTGACGCACGATGCTCTGTGAGGAGACGGCGGCGGCGGAGGAGTAGTGGTGGGGCTCAGGCAGCAGACCTGCAGCCGACACCGCCAGCACGGCGCTCAGGGCAAGGATCTTTAAAATATTGAGCCTCATTAGATTTTCTAATGATTGCTGGCAAATTATTAATAATATCTGGAGACCTAGCCCTGCTCGGAGGTTGGTCGCACCGATAACAAATCATCAGACTGAACATCATTCAACCTGAGCTGTTATACCGTTATACCTACGTAGAGGCTGAATAATTGAATACCTGTGCCATGTGACCAAAAATAGCGTGCTTGCTTGTTCAATTTGTATTTGAAAGACTCATTTTAATGAAGTTTATTGGTTAGGCTACTCCCTCCGACGCACTTGCTTACTATCACGTGATAACCGGGCGGGAATAACCGCATGGATAATCTCACGAGACTGAAGTTTTATTATCGTCCTTGGAATTTCTGCCGTATCTCGCGACAACTTGCATTGAATTTGTTTTTTTCAAATGAATTTCTGCCTTATTTTTATTGTCATAAAGTGAAATTACCAACCTCAATGTGCGGAAAAGATGAAAGCATAAAAACTCAAAATTGCGTTTTCCTTGTTATGAGACCTAGTTAAATCGATATTCGCCCCCCATAACCCCTATATGGCAAATTTCAGAACTCAAAACATAGACAACTAAAATATTCCTCGAGTATAGGAGGCTCGGCCATGGCCTACGGCCTACGGCCTCGCACCTACAGTGGATAATATTGTAGAGAGTATTTCTCTAATCTTTCACTTCACTACCACTTACTTTGGAGAACATTACGTTGTTTTCTCTGTTGATACTGAACAGTGAATGATAACCTAACATTTTGTGGCACTGGTTTTATACTACCAGGTTCTCCTTCTTATTCCATGACAGCCGACCTTGCCCCGGGTCAAAAGCTTCCAAGTCGAGATTACATTTGCCGCCTTGCTTCGAAGCTCTGCTATATTCAGTTGTGACTTTGCTTTCGATTGCACCTTCAAGAGACATCTCTTACGATTTACTTTGGACTATATTAGGATCATATTAGTATGCGGTTTAGATATAATTTAACGTTATCATATTTTTTAAGTATTACGTCTTTACTCCACACAATATCTTACTTTATGAATACTTAGTCTGTTTGATCTAAAACTGAGCTGTAAGTACTATTTATTATTTTGTTTACCATAAAAGCATTTGCTTTTTACCCAACTGCAGCAAAGCGGAAAATAGCAAGGTTATGTATTTGATCTGTATGTACATTTGTGTGTCTATGTTCTTGTGTCCTCTCGTATCTACTCAACCGATGTTAATAAATATTACTCCAGCAGATTTGTCCTGACAGTTGTGTTACTGGGTACATAAAAAATAAATTGCCGGATATTATGCGCTATAATGAAATGCGCTAAAAAACAAATTTTCAAGACCCTAAATTGGTTTATAAAAATAAAGGGCTTAGTAGTACGGAACTATTTACTTACCTTGCAGAATTTTTATTTTTTTTATTTACTATTTTTTTTGTAATTTTTGTACTAAAAAGCAGGAAATCAATGACGTCATTAGAACAACTAAAAATCCCAACGGCGGTACACTAAAAAGCGCAAAACAACCATATAAGACTGAACCTAATTATAGACGTAAGATAAAAATATTATTTCACAGGGTTAAATTTATTTTAATTGAAATGCAGGCGGGACCAATGACATGGGTTGCGCTTGCATTTAAATGTATTCAGTCTACATCAACCTCTCAGATCCTGGTTTAGTGTGTATCTCGACAGGAGTTAACTAACTTTAAACATTGTCTATAGGAGCTTTCGAGGCTTAAAGCGTGTAACGATAATGTATTCTCACATTTATGTATCCTTACATTAGCAAAAATAAAAGACGATATTGTGAAAAAGGTACTTTATTGGTAAAAAATAAAATTAATTCTAAAGCATAATAAATTACCTCAAGTGACTATTTACAAAGTAATTGACATTGTCAACTGAACATAACATTTTAGGTTGTTGTACTGGATACATTTTACTCATTGGTACATTTTCCATCGCGTTCTCAGCGTTTTTTCCGCTGCTGTGGTGTTATTTCGTGCCTAAACAGAAATATGTTCCTTTTGTTCTAGGTCAAAAAATGATTTAGGGGGCTGAATGGACTGCCGATCTTAGACAAAAAACAAACAAACATTGTTTTACACAAGTACGCAAAGACGCCAAATGTCCTGATTAGGTCGTTATATGGCCACTTGGACACTAAAAACAAAATGCTTTTTTATATTGAAAATTGTGTGTTCTAGTGGACAGCGTCGGTCTATTATATGTCTGTGGATGACATTATTATGCAAGTGCTCTTTTCCACCGACTTCAAATTGTAAAAAATATTGACCATCGCCAATGCCACGTGTTGTTACAGATATTGTTTATTTTAGAACATATTTTAAGTAGCGGTACATAATTATCGTGTACCGTGTAAAGTGAACCACCACTTTTGGGTAAGTGTGAACAAGCAATTTTGTATATTTCGTTTGCAATACAAGCGCAGTTTCAACTGTCGTGAATTGAGTTATAGTAACTGCCGTATCTGATCATGTACCGCCACAACCAAGCCATTGTCGGGTAACTAGTAAACCATGGCGAAACACGTGTCGAAGGAATCTTTCAAGGAAAGGAAGAACTATCCAGGGTCCGAATCCCGGACCACGAACTGGCCTCCACTCGTCGTCGGCCTTCTTCCGCCCCTTCTTGCTGACTTCTACGAGGAGCCAGGGCATGTCCCACTAGGCAGTCAACGCGTGCCCATTTGTACTGTGACGACCCTGAAAGTCACGTACTGTAAGAAACTGTCTCTTGAGTAGGGTACGACCCACACCCGGTCTTTGTAAAAATATATTTTTTGTAAATATTTTTGTTTTAAATATCTTATTGTAAATATTAGTTAGTTAAGTGTTGTCACAAGACATATCATTTCGATTTGTAAATGTCGATACCCACTTTTCTATTTTTGTTAGATTTAGGTTTAGGAATTCTCAGGCGCGACACTGGCTGAAGATGGGTCTTCTTCTGGTACGTAAGTGTGTAATGAGGTCTTTTAGCAACATCTTTTTGGAAGACTGGATAATCTTGGAACTCACTTTTACGAGGAGTATTGGAAGGCCTGCGGATAAACAAGTAAAATACACATTTACGTTACGTTATTTACCTGTACGGTTTTCCTAATCGTCGTATGGATCGAATAATAAATTATCCCTGAATTTCTCTTGATATGTGGCATTATTAAATATTCTAGCAGATCACCAATAAAGTGAGGCAGTTGGCGAAGATGGATACTCAGTGGGTAGTCAAACTGCCAAAATCGCGAGTAAAAGTCAAATCCAGAAGTGGTCAAATCCAGAAGTGGTCAAATCCGGAATTAGTAAAATCCAGAAGTGGTCAAAACCGGAATTGGTCAAAACCAGTAGTGGTCAAAACCAGAAGTGGTGACCACTTCTAATGGCAATGTGCCAATCCAAACCGTCAATATGGATTGACACATTGCCATTACGAGTCCAATTAAATAAAGCCTTATTTAAATGTACTCGTCAATGCTTGGTTACTTACAATTGTAAGTTTTTAGTGTACGAAACAGGATGATGAACGAAGAAAAGTTTTGGTGGTGAGGCAAGAATGGCATGTGACTTCATTTTTTTAAGATGCGTCGGTAGCGCCGGCTGTTTGTGAATAACATAATCTCGTGGCATGACCTGAAAATTATTAAGCATAATTAATTAAAATACCTTCCTTCCTACTATTGATTTGGTACCTAACCCTTTAGCGATACTAGAAATAATTTTTTCCTTTTCTCACAAGCCTATCCCAGTATATCAAAGATTCTATGATATTCTGGGATAATGAAAATGATCAAACTGATCTGCATTTGCTATACGAGTATTTATGTATAGTTATATAATTACTTGGTTTTCCCGTGCAGGTGCATGGTGTTGGCTGTACACAATGTTGTGACCTAGCTGAGGCTGTGGAGTCGACAACGGTTTGGAAGCAAATCTAGATCCAGGAATTAACGTAAATTGGAGAAATTCTGGTTTTATATTTTCCATATGCTTTGTAGGCTCTACGTGATGCTTATTAAGATGCTCTTTAGGGTTTTCTGCCATATTACTGTGCTGAAAAGGATATGCGATAATTTTTGTATATAGTCCCGGCTTTTCCTCCGCGGTGTGCGGATTTTGATGCGCAGGCGCGTACTGCACTAGCTGGGCCGGAGCGTTATAATTCTGCACAGGGGCTGGATACTGATGGACATAATTGTATGGTTTCCGATATTGCTGCGGGTGAGGCTTGGCAGTCGTGTACATATGGATTGCTTTGAACTCGTATGAAAGCGGCACGTCATCTCGTTTGTAACTTTGCGACGATATAGCATATTCTGGTTTTGATTGTAGTAAAGAAATATGTGGTTCGTGATGAGAAGGTGGCTCTCCGTTACAGAAGGTTATTACTGACACTATTGCGGCAATCTGAAATAACCAATATATATGTTAGGTGATACCATTTTGAACAATGCTATAATTTTTAAATCACTGAGATAGTGGCTTTCTCTTACATGGATGAACATGGTGATGGTGCTTAGAGATCGAAAATATTTGTGTTGTCGGATGCAAATTACTTCTCTTATATATGAATGCACATCTCGAAGAGAAACCACTGGTTACATAACAGTTTATTTGGCAAAGCGTTATAGTAATTATTTATTGCTTCCGGCACTGGAGTCCTGTAACGAAGTCGATGGGTTCGGACCTTTCACTAGTTGTTTTGTTTTCTTTTGTTAACCAGATGCGATTCTTTGATAGATCGAGAGCAGACTGACGCGGGGCAATGGATTGTTATCGATGTTATTGTTATACCCCGCGCCGATGATATCAATGTTTATAATTTCTTCACACGGACCTTTTGTTAATTTGAAAATGGGTCTCTTACATCATTTGGCTGTTGTATTTTAAATCGTCAGTAACACATCTAATAGATCAACAATGTACAAATTTGTTTGCTTTCGTTCATCGAATACGAACGAACATCGAACATTCAACATCTACAAACTCGTAGCACATGTCAATGCAACGTTGTCCGATTTCTTAACAGCAGCAATATACTCGACATGCAAATAATTACAGGTGATCTAGGTCCGACTTGAACTCAATCAATCATTAATCATGCTTACTTAATGCGACACGTTGTCATGTCTCCGGAGGTCGATGCCAGATGTGGTGCTGACTTACGTCGTTGGCGTACAGGTTTTTCGGCTCTCGGTCAAATATGCGACCGGTTGTCCCTGACCTTACTTAATGCAAATGGGCCGAAAACTCTTTGCCTTTCATCGGCAATCATGCACAATTATTATGTTGTATTAGTAAGTAGGTTGGTAAAGTACCTATAACAGAATATTTTAGCGTAATTATGCTGTTACAGATTCGCGCCAATGACCTTTTGATGGCTGAATGAGTATAATTTGGTTTAGACTAGAGAGAGGTTGATAGAATTGTGATGTGTATTCGTTTTATTTTTAGTTGGTAGCATTTGGCCCATGAACTTCTATATATTTTACTTACTCTATTATTTAAAGCAAAATTGTCAATATTGACCGAGCGCGCGAAGCGAGCGAAGTGTCTCCGCTCACGATTGGGCAAAAATTGGGATTGTATCCGGATGTTATCCTCTACAGGCCGCATTTCTCAACGGATTGTCGTAAATTTTTGTGGGTTGGTTCGATAATTATATAGTTTTTTTTGTCGAATCTGCTATTAGAAAATTTTCAAAATAGATGAGATGTGGGGATTGTAAGAAATGAGGTGTCGTTGGATTTCTAGAGACCGCGAGAGTTATAGGCTGTATAGTATCCGTGAAAAGTCAATAGGTTGGGTTTAAGACCGCAAAATGTAGTATACAAAAATATTAGTGCGGCTTCTTTTATATTCCATGTACGTGACTTGGAGCATTCATAAGTTTGTATCTGTTACTAAAAGAAAGTGTCCCTCGCGAGGTCTACATCTTACAAAGCCACTAGTTTATATGAGTGAACTTCAAAACATTTTGTTCTAATGCCTGATGATAATTTTGTTTATTCATTCGGTCCATTATCTCTCTGGCTGAAATATTTGTTATGCGCTATGAATAGAAGACAAAAATGTATAACTCTTACCAAGATGTAGACTAGTATTACTTTAAAAAAATGTTGATACGTGTCTGACTAAGAAATATGATATTGACTAAGTATTCAATATCACAATGCTTTACCTACCTGAAGTCGGTTTGGGTTTAAAAAATATTAATTTATTGCTCAAATTTAGCACAGTTTTAAAATATAACTTTTGTTGAGTCTTTCCCACATGTCTTATACAAAGTCACCTTAGATTAGATCTCTTGATGTAAAGTAACATATAACAAGACAATAAGTTCAAAAAATGAAACCCGACTACTACTTATAACAGTGCGCTCTAAAGAGCATGAAATCGATTACCACCGGGCGTGGATGCACTTCTAAAAGTGCATCGACCGCTGCGTTATTCGTTAGCGAATAAAACCCTTTATATATTTGTTAGCGAATATATATAAATATATATATATATATATTGAGAATGGGCTATATACAGTGGTGGTCATATAATTAAGAACGATTTGTAGTACCAGATATTTTTTTTCAAAACTATGCTATGTGTACTTTTAAGTTCCTTCTTAAAAGTAATTAGTTGTGTTATGAAATAGCTACATCGATAAAGTAAACGGGATTAGGAGTAAATATTTAAAACATCTACTATTTTTTTTACAAATTTAATTGATTATCGATAATTACAAATTCAAGTAGTAAAAATGCTGGACAAATAATTAAGAACGATTCTTAAGCTGCTCGAGAGTTGTTTCCGTAGATACTTAGATTTTACAAATCACATTAAATAAGACAGTGACAATGTTAAAAATTATAATTTAATACATTTTATTCTAAGTTAATACTTTGTAGCGTGACCATGGCTTTTAATAACTGCCTTACACCGTCGAGGCATTGATTCTATCAATTTTTGACATTTTTCAAGAGAAATAGAGCGCCATTCTTCTAAAAAAACGTTATATAACTCAGTTAGGTTACCACATCGTCGATTTGAAACCTTTTTCTTGACTTCGCACCAAAGATGCTCTATGGGATTTAAATCTGGGCTGTTCGGTGGCCATTCTAAGACAGAAACTGATTGAGATGTGAGGAATTCTTTAACGGTGCGTGCAGTGTGCTTCGGATCGTTGTCGTGTTGGAATGTCCAAATAATCGGAAGTACGTCTTCAGCATATGGTAACATAGTTTCTTCGAGTATATTTTTGTACTGGAATTGATCCATGTTTCCTTCTATCAGTCTAACAGGTCCAACACCATGACCAGAGAAGCATCCCCAAATTTTCACATTTCCACCACCATGCTTTAATGTCATTTTTGTGTACTTGGGGTCGAATGCTGTATTCGGAGGGTGTCGAACATATCGTTTCCCATCAGAACATACTCTGTTAATTTTTGTTTCGTCAGAGAAAAGAACATTTTTCCACTGTCTTGCTGTCCAGCTTTCATACCTCCTAGCAAATGCAAGCCGGGCTTGCCTATGACACTGTTTCAACATGGGCACCTTTCTTGCTATCCTTCCGTTCAACTTCGCTTCTACCAATCGCCTTCGGATAGTGCGCGCTGAGATCGCTGAAGGGTTATTTTCACCAAAGTATTCTTTTTTTAACTCATTAGACCCCTTAAAAGGGTATTGTTTTGCCAAACGCACGATATTTCGATCGTCTCGCTGAGATGACTTTCTCTGTTTAGGTACACGAGGAATATTTAAAGTTGTTTGATGTGTGTTAAAATGCTTCACAGCGTGGAATATCATCGTTTTTGAGCACTGCAAATGATTGGCAATCTTTTTATATGACCAATTCATATCGCGAAGTTTTATTATTACTTCCCTTGTAGATGCATCACAACTTTTATTTTTTCCCATTTTTTTTATTATGAAACGATCAACTTTTTGACTTTTACAGAACTAAATGGCGCCAAAATTACTCGAATAGTGGCCTAGTTACAGAGTGTTCTCTATTTAAATTTGAATAAAAAAATAAACTATCCAGCGTTCTTAATTATGTGGCCAGCCAGTAAGTTTGCAATAACATGTTAAGATATATTATATACAAAAAGTTTACTTATATAATAATATTGTTGAATTTATCATATTATAACTGTATGCTACGATTGTGTAAAACAGTTTTACGATACCGAGAGAGATACAAAACGATATGCAATAAGTGTTATTCTCGTAAGTTTGAAAAAAGCTTGTTTTCAAATAGTCGTTCTTAATTATATGACCACCACGTATATATATACATATAATGTGGTAATTAGGCCCATTAATTTGATGCCTAACACGGCCCTGTGTAAAATAATATATTTTTGCATACATATGCTCACGCCTATTTCCCGGAAGAGGGGTAGGCAGAGACCAAAGACCTCCACCTGCTAAGATCCTGGCATACATCTCTCGCTTCCTCAACATTCATAAGTCTCTTCATGCAAGCTCGCCGGTTACGGGTACTTCGTATTTGCCCCTTCACTAACAAATCGCCGATTTGGTCTTTATATGACCTTCTTGGGCGTCCCCGCCCGACGGCTTCTTTCACACCCGCTGCATAAATCTGTTTCGTCAATCTCCTTTCATTCATCCTTTCAACGTGACCAAACCATCTAAGCTGACTTTTATCTATCCTTGTCTCTATATCTTCTTTAAATCCACAGCGTTACCTTATAACTTCATTCTTCAATCTTTCTTTCAATGTTACTCCACATATACTCCTCAAATACCTTATTTCTACAGCGTTTATTCGGATTTCATGCTTCTTCTGCCATAAACAACATTCGCTCCCATACATCAATGTCGGACTCAACACCACATTATGAATCGCCAAACGTGCCTTTTGGGACACCGTTTGGCTACTCATCAAGGAGTGCAGCGCCCCATTGATTTTGTTGCCCGCACTCACTCTCCTTTCAATATCACCCTCACATTTCCCATCTCTTGTAAACATATTACTACCCAAGTATATAAACTCATTCACTTGATCCATTTGTTCATCATCAATCATAATCACGCATTCAGTTACTTCTTCATCCTTTTCTTAAACCATGACATTCACTTTACTGACATTCTTTTTCATTCTCTTCTTCTTAAGTGATTCGTTCATAAGAGTTACCATCTCCTGCAGCTCACCTACCGACTTGATCATCGGCGTATAAGAGGCACTTGATAAGTAACTCTCCCATTTGCATCTCACAATCACGCTCTTTCAAATTATTCAAACAACTATCTATGAACAGATTGAACAGCCATGGCGATGCTACACAGCCCTGTCTCACACCACGTTCGATGTTAAACCAGCCCGTGTAAGCCCCGTTTATCCTGACGCATGCACTGGAGTCCTCGTACAAGGACTTCAGTGAACGAATCATTTGGCTGTCCACTCCATACACGGACAGTGTTTCCCACAAATAATTCCTCATCAATTTATCATATGGCTTTTCTAAGTCTACGAAAGCGCAGTAAACTTTTTGCCTCAAAGTCAGATGTTTCTCTGTTACGCATCGTAGAGCAAAGATCAGCAGCCTTATGGCGTAAGTCGTCTGAGCTATGAACGTCATATAGACTTTTAAGTTTGACACCTTGCAAAAGCTTCATCTGGTATCACGCAACCATATGGAGGCCAAACCCAAGCTCATTGAATGAAGCCTAGAAGCCTTCGGTGATACCCAGCAATCGATGAAATTGTATGAGCATGAGATGAACCATAGACACACGCTATGAACTTCAGAGAGTTACGCCATAAGGCTGCAGGTTCGTACATCCCATTCCTCTTCTGAATCCCCCTTGCGCATCCCAGATATTTTCCTCCGTTTTATTCATCACTCGTTCAATCAATATTTTTGCATACAATATATTTTTAATCCATGAATTTTTGCCGTTTAGAGAGCGCCGTATTTTATTTAGTGTGACGTCACAAAGCCTATAAGTAATGGATGATCAGAGGGCACCCGAAGGGCGCCAAATATATGTATCTGTATCTGTACCCCAGGAACCGTAATAGGTAGAGAGTTTCACAGAATATTTATCACCATTGCCATCACAGCGAAAATAATTAACTACACAATTCTTATAAATTACAGGGGGTTCCCATACATTAGACGCGTTTTAGCACCACCCGCGATATAACAAATCATAAAATACATAACATGATCGTAGATTTCGCAGGTGGTGGTGGTTGTGGTGGCGTGATAGGTTTGATATCTATTTCGTAATCATGGAGTTCTGTATTCCAATCCACGTTTGGACATAATATTAATCGTTTTTGTTTTTGTTATATTATTTTAGTTTTTAAGTTCTTTTACGATGGTACTGAACCCTTCGTGTGCGAGTCCACACTTGACCGATGATATTTGATCTCTAGAGGGCGCCATATTAACATAACATAACATTTACATATATAACTAAACATTGCTTCTGGCCCCACACAAGAATACCTCGTGTCGTGGGACACAGAATCAGCGACGTCACACACGTATACAAATCCAAGAACTGGGTTTTTTTTTGCTATCCCCAACCGGGGATCGCACCCGGGACCTCTCGCATGGTAGGCAGAGCCGCAACCGCAGCGCTACAGAGTTCGTCGTCATATTAAATTAAGTGTGACGTTACATAGCCTAACCAGTGTACAATCAAGAGATACCTCATTTGTAAATTGTTACCTCATTGTATATTTGTAGTTTAGATGTGTGATACAAATGAACATACATACATAACGGTCAAAACAGAAACCTCCTTTTGTTTTCACTGTAGTCTGATAAAAATATAATAATATAACATTATTGGAATGTTGTATATCTAATAAATAGCTTACTGACACTCCCCCAATCCAGTTTCCAACAGTCAACGACCCCGCTGGTGTCAAGTGCAAAATAGCGTTTTCATACATTACGTCAGATGACGAGCTTTTGCGTCAGCCGCTCGGTCGATCACTGAGCATCTTTACCTTGGCATTGAATCAAGTGAATGAGTGACTCATCCTCAGACCAATGAACGCTGATGCCACGTGCTTTAACTGGATTTTGATTTTTTATTCCGTTTTCCGAAGCTCCGTGGACTATTTGGTTTTTACCCTTGCTTCTCCCGCAGGAGATGCAGATTCGAATCCGGTGCCGACAACACAGTATCGGACGTTCCGTGATTCGGCTGCAGGTCCCGGCTACTATCGCTGTCGGTAGTAGTAGTAGTCGTACAAACCACTGATGCGTGATGGAGTACGTACGGCTCAATCTTACTCGTATCCGCGTAAAGGCCTATGCCCCTCGGTGGGGACACTATTGGGCTACATTTATTTCATTCCTTTTTCAGAAGAGTTATTCCGATTCAATATTCAAACTGTATGCTTACTGTAGATATTTACAAAAATGGTAAGCACGCGTCGTTTTTGGCTCTTCTTTACATTAGTCTCCTTGCATACTTCTTAAATAATCAATGTTGATTTGTACTCAACACACTAATATTTCGTAATTTATTTATCGCACTACACTAAACAGACATATAGATAACTTTTAATAGACAACCACAGGATATTTATTCCAGGAGACCATGAATGTAAAGGGAAAGATCAGGGCGTATCAGAAAGGGTTATGCATTTTTTTGTGGTGTTTGAGGACATCATATTGAAAAAAATAATCAGACTAACATTTTTTCAATGTATGTCAAAATTAAAGTTGCTCTGATCGAATTGGTTTCATAAAGAAAGTGTTTGTGTGTAAATGAAACTATAATTAGTTGAGCTGGGGACACCTCCACGTACAATACGACTGTAAAATAATATTATTTTACACATAGGCATCATAATATACACATACTGCATACAATAAAATAGACTACATAAACAATTTCTTAAATAAAGCCATAACACATACTGTCATGCACCCACGTTAGGAGCTGAACACGCTCACCAGCCGTGGTATAAACATAAACATAAACATAAAAATGTATATACAGGCACATACATGATTCGCACCCCACACTAGGATACCCTGTGTCGTAGGAAACTAGGAACCAGAAACAGCGGCATCACACACATAAACATCCAAGACCTGCGATTGTATTCACAGCCGGAGATCGACTTACTCGTATTATAGTCTTAGTAAGTTATCTGTGGTAGTATGTACCGCGACATTTACCATAATTAAAGTCGAAATATTATATATATAATATAATATATTCTTAAGAAAATAAGTATACCTTATATTAGCACATAATAGGCTGAAATCAAATGTAAGTAAGTATTTTTTCCCATGGTCTCCTATTTTGGTCTTATTCGTGATACCATTCAGGTAAAGGTCATTATGTAAATATTAAGTATTTTACGCGCGACTGGCTAGCAATGTTTTTTTAAATCTTATTTATTTTATGATTAACTCGACTTAAAAATAATTAACAAAGTTACTGTGCATAACGTTGAATAAATCTAAAATTAGTTAGTTACGGGAGTATTTTGTAGTGTTCCCGTCTGAGATTCAAAGCGTTTATCATGAAACTTAATTCTTAACAAAACTCTTACGAAACAGTATTTTAAAAGTGCCCAACTAGGTACCTACACCAAAAATGGTTATTACCTATACTGATGGCAAATTGTGGAGAAAGTAGTCCAATCCTGAGCCCAAAACGTATGGTACGACCTGTTGACCTTGTCGCGGCCAAACTACGTTCAGTATAAAAGGTGCTCCTTACACTTGCAACACATCAGTTGCTCCACAGATAATCAGATCAACATGTTCAGCAAAGTACGTTTACTACTCTTATAAGTTATAAGTAGTATTATAGTGTCTGTAATATGAGTATGAGTCAAATAAAAAAATTAAATCAAATGGTCCAATATTTGACGACCCGAATGGGCGAGTCGGCGGTGTCCCCTGCCTACGTAGCCAAGGGTCTCGGGTTCGAGTCCCGGTGGGGGCAAATATTTGTTTGATGAGAACGGATGTTTGTACCCTAGTCATGGTTGTTTATCTATCTAAGTATACTATTTATCTATCTAAGTATGTGTATCGTTGTCTTGTACCCAAGATACAGGGCATCCTAGTTTGGGGCTAGATCAATTTGTGTAAATGGTGTCCAAGGTATTATTATTATTTAATTTTGTCAACATGACTAAGGAAAAATTTATGCTTTATTACAGATCCTTGCCTTGAGCGCCGTGCTGGCTGTGTCGGCTGCAGGTCTGCTGCCCGAGCCGCACCACTACTCCTCCGCCGCCGCCGTCTCCTCACAGAGCATCGTGCGTCACGACCAGGCTCATGCTGCCCCAGTGTACCATGCCGCCCCTGTCGCAAAACTGGCTGTATCCGCCCCTGTGTACCACGCCGCCCCCTCCCCCGTAGCTTACCACGCCGGACCCGCTCACTATGCCGCCCATGCCCCTGCCCATTACTCCTCTGCCGCTGCTGTGTCCTCCCAGAGCATCGTGCGTCACGACCAGGCTCACGCCGCCCCCGTCGCTAAGCTGGCCGTCGCCGCTCCCGTGTACCACGCCGCCCCTGCCCCAGTAGCCTACCACGCTGCCCCTGCTCACTACGCTGCCGCCCCCGTCCACTACGCCGCCGCCCCCGTCCACTACGCCGCTCCCGTGGCCAAGCTTGTCTCCGCCCACCACGAGGAGGAATACGTAAGTCTCTCCACCGCCTCGTGTCACTCTGTAGTATGGTAGGCAGTTGGAGTTGTGTGGCTGACTGGAGTGTGTTGTTTCTTGCAGGCGCACCCCAAGTACGAGTACTCGTACAGCGTGGCGGACTCGCACACCGGCGACAACAAGTCGCAGCACGAGACGCGCGACGGCGACGCGGTGCACGGCGAGTACTCGCTGCTGGAGGCTGACGGCTCCGTTCGCACTGTGCAGTACTCCGCTGACGACCACAGCGGCTTCAACGCGGTCGTGAGCCACTCGGCGCCCGCGCACGCGCACGCTGCGCCCCAGCAGTATCACCACTAGACCACTGCCTCTTCCTGATAAGCACCCCTGTAAATAGAAAACTAGTATTTATTGCAACGAAATTAATAAACAAAATGATTTGTTAAATACTCTATATGTACTGAGCTGTTGATGTTTAAACTTGTAATCGATGATGAGACAATCGAAAAAGAAAAGAAACGGTCACGTCCGCCGGAAAAGCTTGAATTTCACCGCCCCGCATATATTCCCTGGATAGTGTTAAAAAACATCAATGACTAGTTTTCTTGTTTTTTCTGACCAAATTATACACTCGACACTAGGAAAATTCACTCTAGAAGAAAGAATGACACCATTGTTAACGAATTGAATTCAAACTTGCAAAATGGCGGCTGTAAAATAGAAGGCGGTGCAACAAACCACTTTTATTTATCTGACCTTCATCCATTTTGTTTAATTTCCACGCCTGCTGAACGGCGTGGAATCCTGACGGGGATGTGCCTTTGCCACGTGAGAGAAAAGAAGTGATGAAATTTGTTTATTACCTTGTCACCGTAGACAGGAGATTGAAGGCTCGATTCGAGACAGGAATTCGGGAAAGGGGGCACAGTTGGGATAGGGGGATGGGATCGAACCCTTGCCGTCGCTGTCCGACGCCGTCGCCGGCGCGCTGTTGGCGGCACGTGGAGTCGCCGCCGATACGACTATGTTCTTCACAACACAAATCACTTGACCGCTGACGCGAATCTAATTACGATCAATAGCCCGACGCTATGAGGTAGATTTACACTTCGACCAGGCCCGATGCCTGTATGATAATCGGTACACCGAAATACCATTCAATGCCACGGGGCCCGAGCCGCCATGTTATTCTCCCGATGAGAAAAGACAGGAGCGAGAAAAATAACCTCCAATTTTACATCTCGTTCCGGTACGAGTGACATCTGCGGTCCGATTCCGCTAGTGATGTCTCGATTACTCGCGATCGATTCGCGCAACAAAAAACCGGTGCGTTTCCGACGCATAAATATTAAACACATTTCATATCTCTTGGCAAAAAACACAGGAGATTGATCATGCATGTTACATCTAAGACAGAGGGAGTTTTTAGACCCGACTACTATAACATAATAAAAAAAACGGTCAAGTGCGAGTCTTAAATCGCGCACGAAGGGTTCCGTACCACCGTTCAATGGAAGCGATGGTGTGGAGTGAATAGTTTGGATTTTACACAGCAAAATATTGTTTACAAAGTTCTTGGTGCGGTTACTTTCACACTCCATGTACGTAACCAGGTGCATCCGTAAGTTTGTATGTGGTATTGAAAGAATTGTTGTATGGGAGCCCCCTTAAATATTTCTTTTATCCTGTTTTTTAGTATTTCTTGTTATAGCGGCAACATAAATACATAATCTGTGAAAATTTCAACTCTCTAGCTAGCTAGGTTCTTGAGATACAGCCTGGTGACAGACGGACGGACGGACGGACGGACGGACAGCGGAGTCTTAGTAATAGGGTCCCGTTTGGAACCCTTCGGGTACGGAACCCTAAAAACCGGCCAAATGCGAGTCGGACTCGCGCACGAAGGGTTCCGTACCATTATCTATTAAAACGCCAAAAAAATACGTTTGTTGTAGGGGAGCCCCTTAAATATTTGTTTTATTATGTTTTTTAGTATGTTTTGTTATAGCGGCAACATCAATACATCATCTGTGAAAATTACAACTGTCTAATTATCACGGTTCATGAGATACAGCCTGGTGACAGACGGACGGACGGATGGACAGTGGAGGCTTACCAATAGGGTCACGTTTGGGACTCTTCGGGTACGGAGCCCTAAAAAGTATAATCTGCAGATTATATTATATATAAAAAGAAGATTTTCACCAGATAAACTACAAGGAAACCTTTAGATAGAGTCAGAGTCATTTTTTTATTAAATATAATTAAATAAATTATCTTATTCAACGTCAAAATTATACTTACTTATAACGACAAGTCATTTTTTTTGATATAAAAAAAAAGAAGAAAAACAGAAAAAAGAAAGACTACACCGTTTCGGAAGGTGGGCCTCGGGGTTAAGAAGAAACGGCAAGAAACTCCCCCATACCTTTTTTTTTTAAAGTGACTTTACAACAGGTACTGGTTTCGGTCTAAGGAAATTCACCGGCGAGTGATAGACTTGATCCATCGCCCCTCGTCAAATTTCTGTGCGCTGAGATGGTATGGACCATGCAGTTTTGTCATCTAAGTATTCCTTAATATTATAATAGGACTTTCTTATCAGCTCATTTTTAACATAGTTTCTTAACCTCTTTTCAGGAAGGATCAATGATTCCTGTGGTATTTTATTGTAGAAGCGAATACAGTACCCCATGAATGATGTGCCTACTTTACTTAGTCTAAATAATGGTAGTGCTAACCTATTTTTATTTCTAGTGTTAATTGTATGGCTATCACCTACAATTTTAAATAAAGCTATGTTTTTTCTTACATGCATGATATTCTAGTATATATATTGACAGGTAACCGTAAGTATATTAATTTCTTTGAATTTTTCTCTTAATGATTCTCTAGCATCTAATTGATATATCGCCCTGATCGCCCTTTTTTGTAAGAAAAATATCGTATTTATATCTGCTGCTCTCCCCCAGAGCAATATTCCATAAGACATAATACTGTGAAAATAACTAAAGTAAACCAATCTGGCAGTTTCAACATCTGTAAGATATCTGATTTGTCTGATCGCAAAAGCGGCTGAGCTAAGTCTTCGTGCGAGATTAATTATGTGAGGACCCCATTGAAGTTTCGAATCTATAGTGATTCCGAGAAAGATTGTGTCTTCAACGTGGTCCAATCTTTCAGATCCTATTCTAACACTGCTTTCAACCTGTCGTACATTAGGCAAACAAAATTTGATACATTTAGTCTTCTTTGAGTTTAATAACAGGTTGTTTACATTGAACCAACTTAACACATGAGAGAGTACTATTTGCGTCGTCTAAAATTTCTTCTTGTCTTTTCACCTTGAAAATAATAGATGTGTCATCAGCAAATAGAACAATCTGAGTCATTTTTTCCACCATATAAGGCAGGTCATTCATGTACACTAAGAAAAGGAACGGACCTAAGATAGAACCCTGGGGTACACCAATATTCATATGGGTTCCAGTGGACTTGCATCTGTTTATATCTACTTTTAGTAATCTTTCCATTAAATAAGATTCCATTAATTTTAACGCATTATCTTTGATACCATAGTGTTGAAGTTTGAGCGAAAGAGTTTGATGGTCCACATAGTCAAAGGCCTTGGAAAGATCACAGAAAATACCAACCGCATCCTGTGATCCTTCCCACGCACTATAAATGTGTTCTACTAGCGCTACTCCGGCGTCTGTTGTTGATCTGCCTTTAATGAATCCGAAATGTTTTTTGTGGAGTAGTCCAGATGCATTGAAGTGAGAGAGTAGTTGACTCAATATGACCTTTTCAAACACCTTGCTCAACACTGGCAATACAGATACAGGTCTGAAGTTGGCAGGGTCTTGTTTACTACCGGATTTGAAAAGAGATATTAATCTGCTCATTTTCATGAGGTCAGGAAAAACTCCGTTTGCTATACAACTATTGAATGTGATTGCCATGTATGGTGCAATCACATCGATTACTGATTTAACCACGTTAACCGACATGCCCCATAAATCTTCAGTCTTTTTCATGCTAAGAAGTTTAAATGTTTTAACTATAGTTATAGAGCCTATTGGCTTGAAGTTAAAGCCATCCTTGTTTTGGGGCACATTTTCAACCAAGTAATCTAAAGACTTTTCAGAAGAGGATGGTAGTGCTTCTGTTGTTATTATTGGTATGGTACTGAAGAACTTTTCAAATGCGTTAGCAACGTCCTCGTTTGATGAGAGTAATTGGTCGTTAACTTTTAAATTAAAACTAGATTCACTAGACCTAACCTTGCCTGTCTCTTTTTTAATAATGTTCCATGTAGTTTTAATTTTGTCGCCAGAAGCTTTGATTTTATTGTTAAGATGTAGGCACTTTGCTTTGTGGCAGTCTTCCCTAAAATTTTTAGAATAATTTTTGACAAAGACGTTAAACTCAGGACTGTGATCATAGGATTTTTGCTCATACAATTCATATAGTCTGGACCTGCTCTGTCTTAAATCCTCTGTTGCCCATTCAGAGAATTTTGATTTGTTGTCCGGTCTCACTTTTGTCAGATTGAAAACCTTTTCAAATTCCGCAGATACAGATATAGTATCTAGAAACTAGAGTTATTTCTAGTTTCATAGAGACTTCGTAGAACTCTACTTCATTTTCATCGCAAAAGGTTGTATTGCAACAACATCGCAACCAAGTGGTTGACTTGCAACCTTTAAAAATTATGCTAAGTCTAAACAAAGGAAGTATCAAGTATGTTGTAAAGTATAACGTGAGCGTACTTCCAGCGAAAAAGGTCGGGGTCTCAAAATTCTGAATACACACTTCATTAGTGCTCTGCGAGAAAAATTAGTGCCAGAAATGTGAAATTTGTGCTCCTACGGGATGTGGAGATAAATGCAAAAAACACATTCTGCCGGGAGAACGTTAACTTTCACCACGACAAGGTCGTGCCTCTTCTCGCACAATAGTGCCACTCGATAAAATGGCAAATATCGAGTGATCTATAATTTAGTTAGTAGCCAGCTTCCCGTCTTCGTCTGTCTATTTACACTTTTTGTCACATGATTACGGTTGTGATTTCCTTGCGAGTTTCAAAATATGCGACATGCTACTTATGATTGCTTTGACAAAGAAGTTTTTCACAGTTTCAAGGGATTGTAGACCAGTAGCTCGATTATGTATCATTTGAGAGATCCCGATTCGAAAGAAAAGTGGCAATAAAAAACAGCTCGCGTGCAACAATCGTGATGTGATGGATATGTCGCAGTTGGTTGACTAAATCAGACACTTAACTAACTAACTAAATCTAGACCATTAATTAAATACCGACGTTTAACTAAGTCACTAGCATTTTAATTTAAATAAAGCATCGTCGAAAATGTTTAACAATCTGTCTTACCGAAAGGCGGCGTGTTTGCTGATTTGCACAGCTTATATTAGGGCAAAACATTGCGGTAGCTCAGGTGAATCCTTCCTGTTAGGTTGAACATGTAAGAAAAACAAAAAATACTTAAAACATAAACTTAAGTACACATAAAAATTATTTATATTGTTTTATGTCTTGTTGCCTAGGAACGTTTAGACAACTCTTTAAATGTTTCGTTCACTCACTCCTCTGATGGAATTTTAGTGACTTGGTTAAACGTCGGTATTTAATTAACGGTCTAGAGAGTTAGTTAAGTGTCTGATTTAACCAACTAACTGCGACAGATACATTTTTCAAAAGCGATCGCAATCACTTGATTTCAGATATACTTACTAGGTTTTTTATATTAAGTTCAACTTGGTAACTCCACGTATTCCTGAGAAAAAGTTGACAGACGGACAAAAAGTGATCCTATGAAGATTCCTTTTTTTGTTTTAAGATTCTTCACCTTTACGGACGGTTTTTTTTTTTAAACACGGTACGTATACTCGGCGCCACGACTAAAGAGCTTTGTCCTTGAATGCGCAGTAGTCACTTTTCACAAGTGTTTGGCGCGGGGAAGTGAGGAGCGACGGGGGCGGTAGTCAGCGCCGGCACCTGATTCGTTGATCAGTCGCTTCCCGATGCCCGCACCGAAAGCACGTCTCGAAGCTTCTTGAGTACAGTCGCATACAATATTACCCAACGTTATCTTTCGCCCCGGTCGAAAATGCCGAAAAATAAAGTACTGACTAGGCAAGCTAGAAAAATGGTTTACGATGTGAACTGTTATATTAAAAATAGAGTCTGATGAAATACTGATGAAGAAGTCTGATGAAAAACTTAATTGTGGTTTAATTGTTACAAATTATTAGTCAGCGGGAAGAAAAGAGTGTGCAGGACTATTACTACAAGTATTTATATTCACTAGGCCCTAGTGACTAGGGGCATTCTATGCTAGGGGGTTATTTATATATAGGTTTCAACCTTGACGTTAACAAATGTTGTCAATAGAGAGTACCTATAGTTTATTTGACACAAAGTCCATTATTTACATCGGCTAATATCCCAATCAACAAAATATCAAACAGAGAAAAAATAGAAGTGAAGAAAGTCCTGAACACTCATTCCTTCACACTTACCCTAAAAACGCACTTCGGAATTATGCCGCGACTGTACACATGCGCAGTAATCCCCGCCAGTTTCTCCGAGAGCTCTTTATTCGTGGCGCCGAGTGTATGCGAGGCCACATGTATCTGACCGGATAATCTATTTGAGATACGGAACACTTAAGACTTTACTTAACACTTTTCCAATGATAGGTGTTGTGCGGCGTATTGTTATGGCCAAACAAAGTTAAATAGTGTACTATTATTAAAGTAAAGAAATGTAGCTCATTCATTTCCCCACCAGGGGGCACACGCTTTCACCCTAATTCGAGTAAGATTAAGTTATACCCACCACGCCACGCCCGGCAATGTTCATAGATAAGTGCGCGCTCGGACTCCATTCCGCGTTCACACAGCCACACGCACATACTCCTGAGATTTTGGATGCATTGCGGGTGCGCAGTACAGGGTCAGTCTTCGTTTGCCCGGCTCGTGATTGATACTTGCTCCGCACACATCGCTCACCGATGAGATGACGTCACGCGGCACTCGATGTACCAATAGATAGTTAGTAAAGTATTCTTCGGGTTTATCAACGGAGATTGCTTCAACATAGAATTGCTAGTTTTATGTCGTAGCAATTTATTGTTTCACTAACATTATTCCGCTGTGAGTTATTGGCATCAGGTATGTATTATTAAGTAGGTACCTACTTTATCTCGCACCAACAAAGCGCTGAAATGGACAATGCACGGACTGGCCCGGCGGCGGCGCTAAGCGACAACCCTAGCCGTTTGAGAAAGAGCAGGTAGTTATAATTCAAACGGGGGCCTTGTTTAAGTACTTATTTATGTATACTATGTCCACGCTGTCTCAGCACATGAGTAAAGAAACGGAACAGAGACAAAGATTCATACAACCACGCCGTTGTAGGTAACCTATTACAGGCATTTTAGCAGCAGCCCCTGTGTCGAATAGTACCTAAAATGGTTGTTTACTGTACTGTTTCTATGAAAAATACGAGGAAAATAAAAGATATTTCATGCTTCAATAATCCCAAGGAGACTACTAGGTAAATAAATGAATACCAGATTATACCTATCGCACAAACCGTGCTACATAACTAATTGGGTCAACCTATAAATATTTTTCTGTTTGGTTTCCGAATAGTCTGAATTTGCATATGCACGTATTATTGGCTATATTCCCATAAAAGGATAGCCAGAGCTGCAGGATCACATAACCAATCCTACCGCCACGTTCAGCAATTTATTTTAATCTCTTGAGCCATCCCTACTAAAATAGGCAAGAATTTTTACAGGCTCGTTCAAAGGTTTGTCTCTGTTCCTATTCCCTACCCATGTGGTCTCAGTGTGGTTTGATGGAGGGGTATCGGGCTATTTTTAAACTGCCCTATTAGCCTGACACAGCTTTACGACTACTATCGCCGTGTAGCGATAGAAGTCGCGACCAACAGCTTAAAATGTCATCCGAAACACGGAAGCGCCAGAAACGAACACCTTTCCAGCTACCGTTTCGACCGGATGTTGTTTACCCTACATGATAGTTTTTTCGATGTGCGAGTACCGCTCACCGCCACGGGTTCCACGTCATGTTCATCGAATTTCCTACGACAGTCCAATAACCATCTACAGTCTATTATATTAATATAGTGAAACTAACCTCCTTGTATTTTAGAACTGCCTTTAGAAAAAAACTCTTTTTTCGCGCAGCCTCCTTGATGACTTTTACTTTATCGGAATTCTCAATTCCAAAAAGTTCCACACTGAATGCCAAAAAAAGATTAAACGAAAGTTAGCCTCTTTTTACGTCTCGTTATCGGTCTTAGAGCATGTAAAAAATCTCCTCTCTTTACAAAATGCTTGGCGGGTCCACGTAGAAGTATTTTTTCATTTCAGGCGTCATGCCTGCTTACGTGTCATGGCGTGTCATATGTATATCTGACGAAGGCACATGTTCTACCCTTTAAAATTGTAGTACATCTTTCAGTTACACCATTATGTGAATCACTCTTACGATACTGCATCTCCAGTTGGGGAGGTACTCATAGGAGTACACTTTTGCAACTTGAGCGGGCTCAAAGAGCGGTCTTGAAGGTGTGTACATTTAAACCATATTGTTTCCCTACAACAGAATTGTACAGCTTCTGTGATGTCCTCTCGGTTAGACAGCTGTTTATACATAGCATTGTTCTGAAACAACACAAAAACAATTCCCCACATCAAAATAACTCACGTACTAAAAGAAGAAGAGATAAAGTATTTCACATAGTATTAGTACGAACCAAATTTATGCAGCGATTTTTTAAATTTCTGGGACCCTATATTTATAATAATCTGAGTAAGCACATTGACCTTTGGTCTAATAACACATTTGATAATAATAAAAACATACGTCTTTGGTTGCGCACACAAACATATGATGACTGCGAAAAACTTATGATCGTCTAACACAAGTCCAATTATATTCATATCAAAATAATAGTCACATTACATAACTCTCACAGGCACTACACACCTCATTACTTCCAATCACACACTCACCACACTCCCCATATTCTCTTACACTAACATAAATCACCAACACTACACACCAAACTATTACGTTTTTGCTGATCTTATATTTTTAAATGTCAGAAGTTATATTTTTATTTAAAATTTCACATTGTTTATACACTATGTAGTATTTAAATCTGAGGCATTTATTCTTGTGGGAAGTAGCAGCAACTTATCCTAAAACACAGGGTTTCGCCCTATTTTAGGGAGTAGCGATACATCCCTTGTTTACCCTGCTAAACAAGCTTGTAATGTACATTTATTTCTGTAAATAAACGATTATTATTATTATATATTATTATGTATCCTCTGATTCTGTAGCCTGATCACAGTGATCAGAGTTAATCTGGCTAAAGGCGATATTAAAAAGAAATCGACTTTAATGTTCTGTTCGATAGCCATCTGACGTTTTCAGATATTTCCAAGTCTCTGTCAAAGAAACATTCAAAATAATTGAAATTAAGAACATATACCAGTTCATAAAAAATAATTTTTTTAAAGGTCTTTTATCTACACACGTATCATAAACCCTCTTTACTGCGTCTAAAAACCGCACGTTAAGACCAGCATAATGTAAAACTATTTGGTAATAGTAGTTTATGTGACTGCTGCATAATGCCTAATTATGTACAGTTACATACACTAGTTTATCTACACACATATCATAAGCTCTCTTTGATGTGTTCAGGAACCGCATGTTTGACCGGCATTGTGGTTCTGCAATTGTTTAGCTTGTTCTTTAGTACCAACTTCACGCAGACGGGCGTCGGCGTTGGAAATTTGAATGTCAGTGCCAACTTCACAGACAAACTAGGGACGGCACGCGGGTGGGCGTCGGCGTTCGAAATTTGAATGTCATTATATGTAGAAAAACTACACATAATGACCATTATGTGTAGTTTTCCAGATACGAAACGAGTTTTTACCAAGTAGTTTAACATAATGCTGATCGTAACGTACGGTTTTTGAACGCACTAAAGAGGGTTTATGATACGTGTGTAGATAAAAACTCATTTCTTATCTGAAAATTTGTACATTATGACCACAATGTACTTTTTTTTTCAAATTATGACATTAAAATTTCGGGCGCCGACGCCCGCCTGCGTTCCGCCCCTAGTTTATCTGTGAAGTTGGTGCTACAGAACAAACTAAACAACTGCAGAGCAATGATCAATGCCACAATGCCGGTCAAACATGCGGTTCCTGAACACATCAAAGAGAGCTTCTGATATGTATGTAGATTAACTAGTGTATGTTACTGTACATAATTAGGCATTAAAACTCTCGAGTGATATTGTTATGAAACTCGCCATCGGCTCGTTTCAAAAACCCACTCTGGAGCCATTATGTAGCAGTCACATAAACTACTATTATGACCCACTTATGGTCCGATTTAAGTAAAACCATTTCACAGCGGGTCCTTACATAATAATTGGAAGCTACTCTACAAATTTCAGCCTTCTAGCTTTAGCCGTTTGGCCCCTGCAATGATAAATGAGTCAGTCAGTCAGCACTTGTTTCTTTATAGAAAGAGAAGATTTTCTTAGATAAATTACAAAACAAAGGTATTAATATTATAATAGAAATGGAACTTTGCTTATATTTGGGCTCGCAGCGCACCACACCGGTAACGAACCAGTGTATTAAATCAAACAGTGTATTTATTCCTATTTATAACCTATCCCGAAACATCGTTGCTAGACTTCTGATACACGGTTGGTTGAATCTGACAGAATTCTATAGCAATTGGATGTGTCATGATGACATGCAATTTATGTAAATAGTGAGAAATCCAATTTCGCATTGTGGACCAATGCACTGTTGGTTATTTTACATGCCCTTTTATTAGGTAAAAAATATCCAATGTTATATAAATGGCAATAAATATTTATTCACAAGTTAATATATCCCCAGTTTTACGATTTTATAGTTTATAGTCTGACCATTTAAAGTAAATAGTGAGTCATCAAACCAGCAATTACTGCTTCCTTACTGATAAATAAAGAAAATAATTAAATGTTAAATTTATCAATTAAATAAGTTATCGTTATATGAAAACGTTGCAGTCTTATTAGTATCAAACAAAAGCATTTGAATAGTACGAAGTTGTCTAATAAATGGTACTTTCATACATTCCTATATTTTTACAAATCTATTCGAACGTCGCCGTCCATGTTTGGTACTTTTTAACAGTTTATCAATTGAAAGATTCTTGAAGGTTGTACCTACCTTATAAAAACCGGCCAAGTGCGAGTCGGACTGGCACACGAAGGGTTCCGTACCATTATCTATAAAAACACCAAAAAATACATGTCTGTTGTATGGGAGCCCCCCTTAAATGTATTGTTTTATTTTAATTTAATTATTTATTTTTAAACTGAACTAAATACAAATAACTTAATATTCTGAATATTTCAAGCGTCTGCCTGTTGCCGATATTAATATCGAGCTAAAACAAGCAAAAACATCACGTTTGTTTTATGGGAGCCCCCTTAAATATTTATTTTAATCTGTTTTTTTTTTCAGAAATAGCTGTAAAAATTTAACTAACTATCAGGGTTCATGAGATACAGCCTGGTGACCGACGAAGGGACAGCGGAGTCTTATTAATCGGGTCCCGTTTTACCCTTTGGGTACGGAACCCTAAAAAAATAAAACATATAATATTTTTTCATTTTAGAAGTCGTCTATTTACAGGGTTCCATTATTATCAGGAAGAGGCTGCGGTCTAGTGGTGGTACTGCTGCGGCGCGGTATGTGTGTGCTTCCCCGGCGCCGAGTGGCTCACGACCGCGTTGAAGCCGCTGTGGTCGTCAGCGGAGTACTGCACAGTGCGCACGGAGCCGTCAGCCTCCAGCAGCGAGTACTCGCCGTGCACCGCGTCGCCGTCGCGCGTCTCGTGCTGCGACTTGTTGTCGCCGGTGTGCGAGTCCGCCACGCTGTACGAGTACTCGTACTTGGGGTGCGCCTGCAACAAACAACACACTCCAGTCAGCCACACAACTCCAACTGCCTACCATACTACAGAGTAACACGAGGCGGTGGAGAGACTTACGTATTCCTCCTCGTGGTGGGCGGAGACAAGCTTGGCGACGGGGGCGGCGTAGTGGACGGGGGCGGCGGCGTAGTGGACGGGGGCAGCAGCGTAGTGAGTAGGGGCGGCGTGGTAGGCTACTGGGGCAGGGGCGGCGTGGTACACGGGGGCGGCGACGGCGAGCTTAGCGACGGGGGCGGCATGAGCCTGGTCGTGACGCACGATGCTCTGGGAGGACACCGCAGCTGCAGAGGAGTAATGAGCGTGGACGGGGGCGGTGGCGTAGTGAGTAGGAGCGGCGTGATAGGCTAGGGGGGCGGAAGCGGCGTGGTATACAGGGGCGGATACAGCCAGCTTTGCGACAGGGGCGGCATGGTACACGGGTGCAGCGTGAGCCTGATCGTGACGGACGATGCTCTGTGAGGAGACGGCGGCGGCGGAGGAGTAGTGGTGGGGCTCGGGCAGCAGACCTGCAGCCGACACTGCCAGCACGGCGCTCAGGGCAAGGATCTGTAATAAAAAGATAGCATTCTATAAATTTTTCCTTAGTTATATCGACTAAATTAAATATTGAATCATTTGATTTAAACTTTTAAGTTGACCTCTAAGTGTTTTTAAACGTACTTTGCTGAACATGTTGATCTGATTATCTGTGGAGCAACTGATGTATTACAAGTGTAAATAGTACCTTTTATACTGAAAGTATTTTGGGCGCGGCAAGGTCAACAAGCCATACATACATTTTGGGCACAGGATCGGACTACTTTCTCCACAATTTGCCATCAGTATAGGTAATTACCATTTTTGGTGTAACTAGTTGGAGTAAGTGCTCTTAAAATACAGTTTCGTAAGAATTAAGTACGATTCAATCATTACTAGCCAGCCTCGCAAATAATTATATACACATACATAATGACCTGTGAATCCCCAGGATTAATGGAGCAAACCCCTGACAGATGGTAGCCCAGAAACGGCACACGAAATAGAGGCCGTCAAGGCAAAAGATGGGACGACGAGCTTAAAATCACAGCAGGTCCAAACTGGAGAAGATTTGCATGAGATAGGAACCAGTGGACAAAGTTAGGGATGGCCTTTCCAAAAGGCACACTGAACCCCGATACGTATTATAACCCCAACAGATAAAATAAAAAAATTACAAAAAAGGAGTAATCATGATTAAGAATCTATGTTCTCGCATAAGAGCAAAATAGCAGACGAGTTGAACATTGATCACTCCCTATTATACGCCGATAACAGGTACACCTATTTTCTGAAGAATATTCATACATATTATATATATAGGTATATATTATTATATACACGTCGAATCTGATTATGGTAAAATGGTTCCTTACCACCGTACAATGGTAGGGATGGTGTGGAGTGAACAGTTTGGATTTTACATAGCAAAATGTAATTGACAAAGTTATTATTGCGGCTACTTTAATACTCTACGTACGTTACCAGGTGCATTTATAAGTTTTTATGTGGTTTGCAGATAGATAAAAACCTTGACAATTCCGGGTAGGTTTGCTGCACTTTTTTGATGATAACTGCTAAAATTATTAAAACTAAAATTAAATTTATATTTTTTTGAATTTTTTATAACGAGTTCTTTTCAGCGATATGCGATTTCAGTGACCTGACTTATTATGATGTTTTATTTTTCGTTTTGTCATTTTACACCTTCCACTTTTTTCTAGGCAATATATTTTTCATACTAGACTTGAATTATGTTGCGGTTATCAGGATATGTATTTCTGCAGGAGATTTCAAGAATCTATCTCTTACAGTTCCTGATAAAAGTTCCTGTGACAGACAGACGGATGCACAGGCGACTGATCCTATATTAATTGTCAATCGTGAACTGTCTTCAGATTTTCACCCCACACATTACTAGGAAAACAATCAAACCTTGCCGTTGGCATATCTAAGGTCTGTCCCGTAATTAGCAGCAACAAAGTAAAAAGCAGTGATAGGTACTGTTGTAGAATGTAATAAAATCAAACTGTGGGAGTTTCGCCGACCTTCTTCTCCCACAGTGGTCCAATGTAGAGAAGTGGCAAAAATGACGATTACAGTAATAAAGACATTTGATTGACTGATTGATTGAATGTATTGTATAGGAAGTTACACTCGGTAGTAATTTTTAACCCCTTCCGCGTCCTACATGCAGCATTAGCACTCAGACAAGTAAGAAATCTTTTTCTGTCAGTTCGTGGACATTTGAAATGTAACGGATAAACTTAAACGGTGTTATGTAGGAAAACATCCTTCGGCATTTCCGAATTTAAATTGAAATGTTCCTTTTTCCTTAGTAAAATGTTACGGAATCGCGAAAAGTTGTTTTGTGAGATTCCGCATTCAATTCTAGTTTACAATGCATTATCGCCAATAAAATAATTCCTGAAATGGCACTCAAAACGTAACTATCTCGTATTGGGTGTCGGCAATATTTTACACCTTTCCTTCTTCTACGCACATATTTGTTTAGGTGTCTACAAAGATAAATACCTGTTTACGTAATGCCAGAGTAGCTATACTTAGAGATTTATAGATGTTTAATTAAAATATTTTTCAAACATTTATCAAACGAATCTATACTATTTGCGACATTAACTATCTGAGCAGCCCCCTGCAGTTTTTTAATATATTTTTTTTTAATGGGAATCCATAATTGAACGTATTTATTTAATGAAGTATATTTTAAATGACTGACAACAAAAAAATGGTAAGACTGTAGTTCTATGAATAACAAGCAAGGGTAGGAATAAGTCTTATATTTTTTTTAGGATAATAACGGAAACCATTAGACAAAATGATGTGTACAATATGAAACAAAAGTTTAAAATTAAGTTTATGAATTTGGTTTTCCGCTGCTCTTGATTTTTTTGAGATCACTGTTAGAATGTATGACAACTGCTGGCGAGTTGTCGTCTTCGCCAACCAGAATCGTTGCATGTTTGATCCAGTTATATTTATAGTTCTCTTTTATGGTAACTTCCTTGACTTGACGAAAATGAATCTTCTGTTTCAATGTGAGGTGTTTAGATATAGTCTGACAGCGTTTCCGTCAACGCTTACGTCTCCTGATGTGTTCTCCTCACCTACTCAAAGTAAATCATCAAAGAGACCCATCCAAAGTGGAACCCACCCCACCCCCCCTAACTTTTAAAGTAAGAGAGTGAAAAATCTAAAAAAAAATATGATGTTAACACTTTCAACAAAAATTGGTGTGAACAAAATAAAATTAGCAGTTTTTAAGATAAAAAAAAAACATTTATTAAAAACCGCAAATAAAACTATGTCATTCATAAAAACCACAGAGCATTGAATATTTTTGAGATATCTGTGATGAAACGCTATTAAAAACAAAGGTATTATTATGAGTTATTATGTAAAATTTTATAAAAGTTCCCCCTTAATTGGTGGAGGGGGAATCGAAGGGGGAAGGGGAGGACTTCCCGACTCTCCTGGTATAGTTTTCTAAGTGAGGCAATTTATATAAATATAAATTGTTTAGTTTTTTTTAAAATTCAGGCTATATTTAAATAAATGTTGTTTTATTTACTAACGTTATATATTATTATGTAGGAGGTGGGGGACTCCTTATCCCCCTGGTAGCTACGATAACCTACTCTAGCTAGTCGTTTTTGTTTGCTTACGCTTCGCTACGCTCCACTCCGGTTTAGCTTCTTCAACGTTCTAACCTAACCTATAACCTAATTGAAAATAAGCCACAATAATCTACCCTAACTAGTCATTATCGTTTATATATGCTTCGTTCCGCTCCGGTTTAGCTTTTTCAATGTTCTAACCTAACCTAAAACCCAAGTGAAAAGTAGCCACAATAACCTTCTCTAGCCAATTGTTTTTGTTTGCACACGCTTCGCTCCTCTCCGCTCCGGTTTAGCTTCTACAGCGTTCTAACCTAACCTATAACCCGATTGAAAAGTAGCCATGATAACCTACTCTAGCCAGTTATTTGTGTTTGTAAAATCGAGAGAAAAAGAAAAGAGAACATTCGCGAAACTACTAGAAAACGGAATAGCGTCATGAACGCAGCAATTTTTTTTGGTAATTTTTCGCCCACAAACGTACAATAATGACAATAATATTGACAATATATCATAATATTGACTATGTATGGTCTTATTGACATTTCGTTACGTCAATTTTTATATTTCGTTCACAGAAATTGTCCAAGTTTTGCGTTTCGATTATAGAAGTATTCCAATTTTCATCTTTGTTTTTTTTTTAAACTACGCATTTCTTCACTTAAAGAAAAGCACTTTGTTAGGAAAAGTGACTACCTTCTATTGATTACACACCTCATTATAATTAAATTAAGGGGGAACGATACTTAAACCAAGCCAATTATTATGCTGGTGAAGAATCATAGTGATTGGCTATGTATATCAGGTCTATGTGAATTGAGTACTTTCCTAATTTAACCTTTTTGCTTATATTCTACATTTATTGCGGAACCCTAAATGTGCGAAATCCGACACGCACTTGGCCGTTTTTATTTTGTTTTTTTCTAAAGCTAGATTAAAATTTGGGTAGAATAGAATTTTCCTCAGCAAACAAAACGACCTGCTCGTTTTAACCTTTGCCAAAATCTCGGACATAAAGGGAAGTATGCTAATTGTACGTAAGTCAGATGCAATTTGAGGATTGTAAATTTTTGGAATAGTTCGTACGACAGAGTTTTTCCAAGCGGTTGGAAAAGTGCTAGTGGTAATGGTTATGTTGAGTGTTTCAGTGACAATTTGAAGAATCGGTAGCGTCAGAATTATCATGCTCATAGTAATGTGATCAGAACCACAGGAGTCAGATCCCATTCCACAGATGATCTTTCCGATGTCATAAAGGCAGATTTTTGCGATGAAAATGTATAAAATTAAGATCCAATATTGTTACCAAAAATCATGCAAATAAACTTATTTGATTTGATTTGATTTGATTTGACATCCTAACAGAGTTGACTCCAGGAACATTTATAAATTGTGCATTACTTTCGTCGGATTTAGCAAAATTATCAGGGATATCTCTATGGATTTCTTAAAATTAGGTATTCAAGTATCTCTAAGGTTTTTCCATTATAGTTTAGGTTTATTTGTGTTCCTGTTTATGTGATCTTCAAAATAAGCTTTTTTCCCCGCGTATGAACTAGCACTAGCTGAACTTGTTAAAGATTTATACTCTTGGCGGTGAGTGGGTAATTTTGATTTTTTATAGGTCTCGTGAGCGGTATCCCGGCGGTGCGTTATGTAGCGTTCATTGCTTGTCAGCCAAGGCATACATTTTACCCTTACAGTAGTCATTTTGACGGGAGCATGTTTATTAAATAGCTCCAGGACAGATAGTTCAAAGGCTCTAATTCGTGTCGGTTAATTTACACGCCCCAAAAGTACTCTCGTTATCTTCCAAAAGTTAATACTTTCCCCAGTGTTTTACACTCTAACCACCTAAAAATATTAGTAAGTCATCAAAGTAGTCTTAACTTCTTCCTTAATTAATGAAATCGTCGAAAATTTTAATAACGTCCCCATTAATGTCCCCACTGAGGGGCACGGGCCTTGCCACGGATACGAGTAAATTTGAGCCATACTCCACGATGGAAGGGTGTTGGAATAGTGGCCATCCGACTGTCAGAAGTTTTCAAGCTGCCCTTTTAGGGCCTCTGAGCAGCTTTACGACTACTACCACCGAGTAGCGATAGAAGCTTAAAGTGTCATCCGAAACACGGAAGCGCCCGAAACAAATGCCACATGGAAACGGACACCAATCCAGTACCCGTCTCAGCCAGATGTTGCTATCCGCACGATCGGTCCGATGTGCGAATACCGCTAGGCCACGGACGCTAAGATTTTTTTATTTTTAAATACCCTATAACCCCTGTCCCACTGCCGGGCAAAGGCCTCCCCGGTTCGAGCCCACGCATCTCTGGTAGCCGCAAGATCAACCCACTCTGGTTGGAACTTGTCCAGATCGTCCCGCCATCTTGTGGGCTTGGGTGCTTACAGATGGACACCCATTAAGTGTCTTTCTTTGCCCAACTGTCTGGGTGCATTTGACGCACATGTCTGGCCCAATTCCATTTTAGTTTGGCGGTCTGCATGACCACATCGACTATGCCAGTTGTAGAGCGCAGTACGGTGTTTCTAACGCGATCAGTTCGTTTCAAACTTTTTTATTTAACAATAATTAATTTATCGTTATATGAAACCGTCGCAGTCTCATCACTATCAAACCAAAGGCTTTTAAAGTAAGTAGTTGACTAATTAGTTATACTTTGATGCATTCCTATTTTTTTACAAAACTTCTCAAACGTCTTCCATGATTGATACTTTTGACGACCGGTTTAGGCTAGCGGGTAGTGCCTGCCCAAGAAACTGACGGTCCTGGGTTTGAATCCCTGTAAGAGCAAATATTTGTGTGATGAGCACGAATATTTGTTTCTTTGTCTTGGATGTTTTCTATGTATTTACATAAGTATTGATCTCTATTAAATATATCGTCGTCTAGTACCAATAACACAAGCCTTGTTGTTGTACTATGGACCTAGTACGAGTTGTGTAAGATTGTCTAATATTTATTTATTATTTATTTTTAAGAGTTTATCAATTGATGGATTTCTGAAGCCTTATAAAAAGTATAAAGTAAAATAATTTTTCCATTTGTTTTTATTCACTTCGTTGCAATAAATACTAGTCATCTATTTACAGGGTTCCTATCAGGACGAGGCAGCGGTCTAGTGGTGGTATTGCTGGGGCGCGGCGTGCGCGTGCGCGGGCGCCGAGTGGCTCACGACCGCGTTGAAGCCGCTGTGGTCGTCAGCGGAGTACTGCACAGTGCGCACTGAGCCGTCAGCCTCCAGCAGCGAGTACTCGCCGTGCACCGCGTCGCCGTCGCGCGTCTCGTGCTGCGACTTGTTGTCGCCGGTGTGCGAGTCTGCCACGCTGTACGAGTACTCGTACTTGGGGTGCGCCTGCAAGAAACAACACACTCCAGTCAGCCACACAACTCCAACTGCCTACCATACTACAGAGTGACACGAGGCGGTGGAGAGACTTACGTATTCCTCCTCGTGGTGGGCGGAGACAAGCTTGGCGACGGGGGCGGCGTAGTGGACGGGGGCGGTGGCGTAGTGAGTAGGGGCGGCGTGGTAGGCTACTTGGGCGGGGGCGGCGTGGTACACGGGGGCGGCGACGGCAAGCTTAGCGATGGGGGCAGCATGGGCCTGGTCATGACGCACGATGCTCTGGGAGGACACAGCAGCGGCAGAGGAGTAGTGGGCGGGGGCAGGGGCGGCGTAGTGAGCAGGGGCGGCGTGGTAGGCTACGGGGGCAGGCGCGGCGTGGTACACGGGGGCGGAGATGGCGAGCTTGGCGACGGGGGCGGCGTGGGCCTGGTCATGACGCACGATGCTCTGTGAAGAGACGGCGGCGGCGGAGGAGTAGTGGTGCGGCTCAGGCAGCAGGCCTGCAGCCGATACCGCCAGCACGGCGCTCAAGGCAAGGATCTGCAATACAAACACCATGCAATTAGCACTATACTCGAAAACCACACCAAACTGTAAGACGACTTCGCAATTTTTAAGATCTTAAGATTTTTTAAGCTTATTAAAAAATTCTTACTTTGCTGAACATGTTGATTGTTTATCTGTGAAACAACTGATGTGTAACATATGGAATATGCTGCTTTTATACTGCTCGCATTTTGGGCGGCGCAAGGTCGACGGGTCACATACAGGTTAAATCCAATTAGTCAAATAAAGCTGCGCGACATTTAGAAAGTAAGTTGTAGGCTCTGTAAATTCTTAGTAAAAGGAGATAGTGGGGCGCAGTAAGCGAGTACAGGGCAAGGTATAAGTAAAAGTAAACATAAACTTAAACGTAAACATTGATTATATAATCAATATTTACTCATAACATGTCCTACTTTCCTTGTCTCTGTGTATACTCATCTTAGTTTTTTTTTACTCGACTCACGGTCGAACTTCAACAACGTTCTATTTTCAGGATGTTGATGGGGCTGCCGCGATTCTGCAGCGTGTCTGATATACCTCGCGCCACGTATTAAGAGCGCTGGGCGACGTTGGCGGGAATTACTGCGCATATGTACAGTTATTGAAAAGTAACTACTGCGCATTCAAGGCCACCGCTCATAACGTTTGGCGCGACGTTGGTATATGTTTGCCGAAGTCCCGATTAAAAGCTTAGCCGCATTTAGTTGCGTGGCATTCTTGATGCGCAGGAGTCGTGGCAGCTCCAACAGCATCCAGAGGCTGCAAGTGACAGGGTTGGTAGCCCGTTTTTGGGATCTTACTAACATAGTCTTAGAACTTTACTTTAATTATGGATTTTTATCCAGTTGATAATATGAAAATAAGGACAACATATGAAAAGATTACGTAAATCGCAACCAAAATTGGTTAAGGACATATTGGTTTTTAATGGGTGTTTCACCGTAATTGTATCGGGAACAAAGCAACGGCTGTCTTTTCATATCACGCACGAAAGTGCCTATTATACTCGTTGGAAAAAAACATCATTTTTTTCATCTAATTATTTTACAGATGATGCTGTTGTAATTGTATATCCATTTTGAACTCTACATACGTAAACAGTTTCAAAACGTACATGTGTATTCTAAATAAGTTTTACCGAAAGTTTCATCCTACCTCATAACTATTCAGCAGCGGATGTTGAAGCTATCTTTATATTACAGAAAAGAGTTATTAGAGCATATAAAATGCTCTAATAATTTAAAATATTCAAAATTTGCCTAAGAAATAATCACAGACCAGTGGCACCACCGGTTTAGACTCGCGAAAGTTAACAATTCTTTCGAGGGTCAGTGCATTCTCTTCTACAAAAAGATACCTCTAAAGATTTTGAAATTGCATTTTGAGCAATAAAAAAATCATGTAAAAACAACTTTAACTAAAAAAGGATATTGCAATGTTCAAGTTAACAATAATGTGAATGGGGTTAATCGTTGCACAAAATGATGTGATGTCCTTCCGTAAATTCAACACAGAACTCGCTGTTAACAATTTTGTGATTATTTACTCCTCCATATTATTTATGATAATTATTATTGTAATAGTCAAACACAGCCAATTTTTATAAGAGATCTAAAAATCAACCTGTGGTATTTAATTCGCCCTACTTCTCCCACAGTGGTCCAATTTAGAGAAGGGGCAAAAAATGACGATCACTAAGTACAATATGTAAATATCTACCTTATTTTAATTTTGATTTTCATCGACTAATTTATATTTTATACTTTCTTATCATCGCAGATTTTTTAATTCATTATGAATTACATCTCTAACAATGTCAGAAAATTATATGTGATAATGTGGGGCGCATGAGCGGTCACTGAATATCTCGGTCATGCGCATACTCCAATGTCACACTCAAATAGACCAAATAATTGACTCTCTTCTGTAATCAATCAAACTATACTTGTTTAAAATGATAAGGCGTTTTATTGTTAACTTGTTTGGGTAGGACCAAACAAGCCAAAAACTTACGTATTGTCCAGTCTGGTGTGCAGACGTTGTATATTAGGCCAGTACATACTCGTATAGCCTGAAATACTAGAAGACATTTTGTCTAAAACGCAGAACTGTATTTAATGTTGATGAGATAACTATACGTTATGACATATACTCATAAAGTTTGGTTGCTTTTGTTTATACAATTATCACGAATCCTCTAAAAATCTATACATAAATTGGTTAGGTATAAAATTAAATTAAATTTCAAATCAAACTTGCATATATTTTCGAAAGAAGTATCACAAAATCTCAATAAACTTTCCTTTGCAGCAACAAGAGGTAACAAGAGTAAAAAAATAAAAATTCAACAGCCATTATTGTACAAAATCAAAACGATAGAAAATATATCATTATCACTTTTCAATAATGATGTTTGACAGGTACGTAGTGGTGGGTGCTGTGCTTCACATCAGCGTGGAATCTGAAAAAGATATCATGCAAAAAATTATTAAAAGATTCCATTAAGTACATTATTTACCAAAATAATCAAATTCATCATTTATTTTGCTATTTTGAAATTTTTGTCAGATAATATTCTCTGGCAACATTATGAAAAAAAAGTAACATATGAATGTAACAGTTCAACGAATGATTTCCCCGCGACAAAAAAAAAACAAATATTTAGTTTGTGTATTACATAGTCTTTACATATACAAACAATAAACTATATATGGATATGGCATATCGCGGCTAAAATTATCAGTTAGTGACTAAACCGCGAAGACTATTCCCAGTAAACAGTATTAGAATCTTACTACATTGACACATATTACGCAAAACTATTTTACTGGTAATGGCACTTTTGTTTCAGGCAGTCATACGTATCTTGTCACCAGCTTTCTATTTTCTGGATTTTCTCAGCAACTAAGTTAACAATGGAATGAAATCCATTTTATATTAGGTTTATGCTAATGTGCTATATACTTGTACGTTCTTTTTTTGCCAGTAAAATGCCACAAAGTATTGGTGTTGGCATAGACAAAATATGCCTAGTTTTAGGCAGTTATTCAATACTACATTTTCGTGATAGCGGGCTAGCCCATCGCCATTGTAATTAAAGTTTCCTTACGATCCTCTATCACCGTTACTAAATCCGTTTAATGAACTTAAGATCAATTAATTATCTCATTGGTACCTGGTCAGCAAAGGCATTCGAACCTATACCTCCTGCGTGAGAAGTAAGAGTGAAACCCACTAGACCACGGAGCTCCTTTATGAAGATGTGTGTTTACTTACCCAGTATGCTTGTCGCCATGGTACTCCACATGCCTCACGGAGCCATCAGGCTGGTGCAGGGAGTAGTACCCCTTCACGACGTCGCCATCGCGGCTCTCGTGCTGTGACTTGTGGTCACCGGTGTGCGGGTCGCTGACCTTGTACCCGAATTCGTACTTGGGGTACGCCTGAATGAACGAAACAGAGAGTGAACCGTTTAATTGTTTTTACTAGGTTTTTTTTTTATGATACTACATAATTTCTGAGAAAGAAGAAAGAATCCATGAAAGGAGCTTGATAAAACAGATTCAAGCAGTATGTTTAAATTGAGCCGTTTCAACGGTGACCCCCAATACGTTCGTACAAAGAGCAAGGTACCTCGTGACGTATGCACTGAAGATGGGGAAAGCAGAAAGCGAGCTTGTATGAAGAGGCTTATGAATGTTGAAGAAGATTTTTTTTTTTTTTTTTTTTTCTATTTTGTGTTGACTGCTTCATCGCCATCTGAAGGATAGGGCCTTCAATAATCGATGCGGTTCTCTGGCTTGCACCGATCCCTGGTGTGCGGCTGGGCGAGGCCCATCGGCCTCCGTCCCCTTTTGTTGAGTGTTATTTGGGCTGTTCAATCAGCCCAGCTCTAGGATGTTTTTTCGTTTCAGCCGGCAGAATTTGGCAGCACCAGCAGTCACCAGCTGTGCCGCTAGTTCGTTTGGGTGGTTTCTGAGTCTCTGCTGATATCGCTTGTTCAGTTCCTCGATTTCCTCTGCTACTGAGGGAAATTTCAGATCATGGTAGATTTCTTTGTTGCTGATGTACCATGGTATTTTTAGGATCCTCCTTAGCATTTTCGTCTGAAATCTCTCCAGAATATTGATGTTTGTTTTGGATGCCGTACCCCACAGTTGGATCCCGTAGGTCCATATTGGCTTGAGTATTGTCTTGTACAGTGTCATCTTGCATTCTCTTGACAGTTGCGACTTGTATCCTAGTAGCCAGTACATGCTGCGAACTTTACAGTCCAGTTGTTTTCGCTTATTCCAGATGTGAGTTCTCCATGTCAGCCTTCTGTCCAGATGTATGCCCAGGTATCTGGCTTCTACTGCTTGTGGCAGTGGCTTTCCGTTCAAAAAGACGGGTGGGCATGTCTCTTTCCTGAGGGTAAATGTGACATGTACCGATTTGGTCTCATTCGTTTTGATTCTCCACAGTTTACACCAGTGTTCCATTGCGTTCAGTGCTTTCTGGAGATTCATAGATGCTTCTTCAGGATTTCTGTGGCTTGCCATGAATGCAGTGTCATCAGCGAATGTGCCCATGACGGTGTTTTCGGTCGGTGGCAGGTCTGATGTGTATATGATGTAGAGAACTGGGCCCAGTACGCTGCCTTGAGGTATCCCTGATTTGATTTCGTGGAGTTCGGAGACTTCATCTTTGTGTTTAACTTGGAAGCATCGGTTGCTTAGGTACGAGTCCAGGACTAAGTAGATATTGTATGGTATGATGCTTTTCAGTTTGTATTTGAGTCCCATGTGCCATACCTTATCAAAGGCTTGAGTGATATCGAGGAAGGCCGCCGAGCAATAAAGTTTCTTGTCCATTGATAATACAATTTCGTTTACAAGCCTGTGCACCTGTTCTATGGTTGAGTGTTTCTCACGGAATCCGAATTGATGGTGTGGTATGATGTCCATTAGGTGCGGTCTTAATCTTGCTAGTAGGATTTTTTCAAATACTTTTGAAGTTATTGGCAGGAGGCTTATGGGCCTGTATGACGACGCTTCATTGACTGGTTTTCCTTGTTTGGCTATCATTATGATTTGCGCAATCTTCCATTGTCCTGGGTATTTCCCTGTTCTGAGGATAGCGTTTATTATTGTTGTCAGCATTACGATACCTTTATTTGGCAAGTTTTTGAGTATTTTGGGGGTAATCATGTCATACCCAGGAGACTTTTTTGTTTGTAATGACACTATGACTCTTCGGACTTCTGCTGGTGATGCCGGTTTGACTGGTAGAGACATTTGGAATGGTGCGTCTAGCATTGTTCTTATATGTTCTGTGTGTGATTTGGCTTCTTCATCCACTGGTTGATATGGTGTGAATACTTTCGACAGGTGTTCTCCAAAGTGCACAGCTTTCTCCACGTCTTTTCTGGCCCAGGAGCCATCAACAGTTCTTAGAGGTGGAACACTTTGGGTGGGTTGGTTCATTGTTCTTGTGGCATTCCACAGTGAGTATTCTCCGTTGTTGGTTGGCTCTAGTCTTGATAGGTATTTTTGGACGGTGTTGTTTTTTTGTTCGCTGATCAGGTTTGTCAAATGTCTCGATGCTGTATTCAGTTTCCTCTTGTCTTCTGGGTCCCGGGTCTGGTGCCATGTTTTCCTAAGGCTACGCCTTTCCTGTATCTTCTTCCTTATGAATAGAGGGTGTTGATTGGTGAGACTTTTGACTGAGTGTGTGTCTGGTGGAGTACATTGGGTTATTGTTGATACTATGGTTCGGTTTAGGTTTTCAATACCGGCTTCAATGTCAGATTGTGACTTGAGTGGTATATTAAGCTGGATGTTGCTATCTAGCATCTCCTTGAATGAGTCCCAGTCTGTATTTCTATTTGTAAGATGTATCCTCGGTGGCTGAATAAGTATATCTGAGCTGATTGTAAGTAGGACCGGAGAGTGATCGGAGGACAGGTCTGCGAGTGCTTCATTATACAGGTGCTGCCGTGGTAGTCCCTTAGTTATGAAGAAGTCAAGTAGATCGGGTATTTTTTCTGGGTCTGTTGGCCAGTATGTTGGTTTACCCGTAGAGACACATTTTAGGTTGTTCTCTATCACTGATTGGAATAGTTGTCTGCCTCTGGTAAGTGTCAGCCTGGAGCCCCAGAATGTATGTTTTGCATTCCAGTCTCCACCTGTGACATATCTTGGACCAAGGCTCTTGAAGTATTTGTTGAATTGTTCTGCTTTGATAGTGTGTCTGGGCGGGCAATATATGGCGGATATGGTAAGAGGTCCTGATTTCGTTTCTATAACTATGCTTGTGGCTTGTAAGTAGTCTGTATCATGCTTCTCTATTTCGTAGTGTTTGTATTTGCTCTTGATTATGACAGCTGTGCCCCCATGGGTGTTCCCTGAAGGATGATTGGTAGTATATGTTGAATAGCCTGGGATCCGGATATAGCTTCTGTCTGTGAATCTTGTTTCAGCGATGAGTATAATATCTAAGTTTAATTCATTTATGAATAATTCTAATTCTTGCTTTCTTTCTAACAAGCCGTTGGCGTTCCATTCTGCGATTCGAAGGTATTGCATCATGAAGAGGATTTCATTATGATTGTGCTGATTAGATCGATCATGCGATCCATGAGTTTGTCAAGCATTCTCTCTATGGTTTTCTCAAATCTTGTAAAAATTTCTTCGAGCGGAGGTGTTGATGGGAGTGAGTTGTCCGTATCGGTGCGACTATAGAGTGGAACTTCGTTCTTGGCTGCTTCCGCATAGGAGTAAGTTAGTTTATTGTTCTGACTTGCGGAGGTTGGCGGGCATGGCTTGTCATTACTATTGCCTTGTGGTGTTTGGCTTGAAGTTGTTGGTTTGTTGCTTGCATTTTGGTATGTTCTGGTTTTTGGGTTGGTTTTGTTAAATATTTGTTCTTTGTATTGTTTGTACTTGGTGCAGCCCTTGTAGTTGGCTGGGTGGCTACCCTGGCAGTTGACGCAGACTGCTGCAGTGTCAGATTTTTTAGTGCAGGTGTTGGTTGGGTGGTCTTCCCCACATTTCACGCAGCGGAATATTCTGTTGCAGTTATTCTTAGAGTGTCCAAAACGCTGGCATCGTTTGCATTGGATGATTTCTTGTTTCTTGTAAGGTGCTTCAACAGTGACAATCAGGTTGCCGATGTGTTTTATCTTGTATGCGTCTTTGTTGTTTGCGTTTGGTTCTAGGTTAACGTAGTACAATGGGAGCGGTTGCTTTGTTTGTCTGTGCAGAGCATTAGTTACATTTCTAACCTGGTGGCCGAGGGCTTCAAGCTCTGTCTTGATGAAACTGACATCTTCAGATGCGTGTATTCCTCTGATCACCACCCTGAAGGCTCTTTCATGCTTCAGCTGGTATGTGTAATGGCTTACATTTTGTGTTACGAACTGGTTCCTTATCGTTTTGTAGGAATCAACGTCTGATGGAATGATTTTGACTATGTGTCCATTCCTTAGAGTGGCTATTTTGTACTTGCTTGTATCGGTGATGATTGTGCAGAGAAGTTCCTTTAGTTTCATTACGTCCTGCACTCCGGTGACGAATATTGGTTCAGGTTTTTGGATGGCTGGTTGGGACTTATGGTGTTTTTTGGGCAGGGTGCCACCCTCCCCGTTGGCTCCTGCCTCCTCATCCTCTAGTTGGTCGAAGCTGTTGAATGTTTCAACGTTTACATTGTATGTATTGTCCCTGTTGTTGGGGGAGCTATCCGGTTTGCGGCGTTTTGCCGTCGGTACCTGGTCTCGTTGCCACTCGCCATTGTTTTTGGAAGTAAATAACCCCTTGTGGAAGACGGTTTGCACAAGTTTTGTTTTATTGGCACTGGTTTGAGTTTGAACTTGATCGTTTTGGGTGGCGTTGGTAGAAATTGTGTCTATGTTTGACATTTTGGTAGTTTTGGTAGTTTTTTTTTTTTTTTTTTTTTTTTCGATCGATTATATTTGTTAGTTGCCCATCTCTAGAGCTTCATGACAAGTGGGGCGATTTTGAAACGCAGCTTTAAAAAAAAAAGTGACCGTTATTGTAGAAAGTGGGATTTTGATGCAGTTTTGTGGGAGTTCCACGGTGATTTGCACTTCGTTATCACTTTCACATGGTGTCTAGCGCGACGACATCACTTTGAAGATAGTTTGCGGCACAAATGTGTAGTTATTAGCGAGAAAACAAATTAATGTTCGGGAGCAACGAAAAGCACTTGTTGACCCTTTTGACAGCTGTCGAACTCTGTGAAGAAGAATAAAAATTCATTTGTCTGCAGGGAAAAAAGGCGTGAGCATGCAGAACTTGATGATGATGTCCTATCTTTCCTATCCGACAACTGCGACCACTACAACTTGCATTACTTATATGTAGCTTGTGAATCCGGACTTTTATATATCCTATTGCATAAGGCACACTACAGTAGGACTTACGTAGTAGTCATGTCCATCATGTCCGTGATGGCCATCGTGCCCGTGGCCATGGTGGACAACGTGCGCCGGGCCGTCGTGGCGGTAGATGTGCTGTGCGGAGAACGCGCCGTGGTGGCCGTGGCCATACTCGGCGGCCACAACAGCAAGGAGGGTGAGGCAGAGTACCTGGGATAGGGTGACCAATGTTACTCATTTATTATACAAGCAAATTGAGATATCATCTTTCATGACTGACGGTCTATGTTAGGAGGCGGACGAGGTCACGAGAGAGGGGAGGTGGAAACACATTCTGGTCTTGGATGTTGTGGTTTCTATGCAACAGCGTATCCTAGTGTGGGGCTAGAAATAATCTTTATGCCTGCATATGACTGTATATGTTTAAAAATGTTTCATCACTCACATCATGTTCATCACGTTAGAAACAAGATTGTTCAATTAGAAATCTCAATTTAAATATATACTTTGAGTTTCCCAGACTAGATAAATTCTACAGGATATGATATATATGGTTAAAGAGAGAAAAGATGATGTTTTAATTTTATTTTATGAGTAAAAGGAAGAAGACATTCCTTTTCTGTTTTACTGTCAGCCATTAATATATGAATATTTTCACAGAAAAAAATACCTTAGCGAACATTTTGTTTTTGCTAAACTTTTAGTATTGTGCTATTAACACTGAATGCAGTAAGTAACTGATACATTATCGCCAAAATTGTGGTCTTTTATATTCATAAGTGCGTCCAAGGCAACATTAGTTTCACGAAGCAAATTAAGACAAAAAAACTATCTATCGAACAAAACGGTCAAACATTTCGTAAAAACACTTCACCCCGACATTGATACAACAACGCACTGCACTGATTGTGTGACATTGTCACTGATTTCTAATACGTTATTATAAAATGATGCAAGCTCAATATCGTTATCATAAAGTCACGAGCCAGAGGAACAAAAAGCGACCTAGCTGATTAGAGGCGTTGCGAAAAGTTATCTCGAACGGGAAAATATAGGTATAAGCAAATACAGAACGAACTCGGTTTCCAGTTGCTAACTAACGTTCTAATACGATTGGTGTATGTGGTTGGAGGGAAAATTATATTTAAATTGACATTGAAAAAAGGGGGAATGTAGCAATTACTTGGATTCCATCAGCATGTTCTCCTGGTTAGTGCATATGTCACCGGAAGATAGTCAAAACCGTTAGTTGATAAACTAACGCGGTAGTTGATCAACTATCGGCAGATAGTAAACCAGACCGACAGGGTTTAGAATTTACGTTTCTTTTGTTCTTATATATAGACCTAACACGAAGACTATTCGGGGGCTTCGCTGCGCTCGCCCTCTCTAGTCTTCACCTAAGCTACCGCAGTGTTTGCCCTGGTATTTCGTTTGCAATTCAAGTTTAAACCATTCTACTATTTAACGGTTTTAACCGTCATTTGATCAACTACCGCGTCATATAGTAAGCAGTACGCTACAGTTTACAATCTGTAGTTGACCAACTTTCGAGAAAAATAAGCGTTAGTTTATTTACTAACGGTTTTGACTATCTTACGGTAACATATATATCAACAAAACATTCTCAAAACGCAAATTTTCAGGTTCTTGAATGCGAAACCTTCCGACGTAGGGTATGGTACGCACCACTTAACTGTGATTAACTGCTTATAATTTGATCTCAGCGGTCAAACAGTTTCATTCCCAGATGCAAGTGAGGCCATACCATGAGGATAGACAAGAAACGTAAACGAAAAACTTAAATATTTATTTGCCAGTACCGGACTTTTGATTGTGAATTCTTCAACACGATTAAATGCTTATTTTGTAAATTTGGGAATTCTTAAAAGTAGAGTAAGCTTTATGAACTTCAAGACTGTTTGAAAATATCTAAATTATTTTTATATTCAGAGCAACTTATAATTTAAAACGCACAGACTCCCTAAGATAACATTTTAAAGAAATTGTCATACCTACTAAATAACAATAACAAGTCAATTTATTTTTGAAAATATAATGCATGATCGCAAGAAACTTTCAATATTTTCTAAAATTAGCTATAGCTGTAATGTTAACCTAATATATAATCAGTCTAGTTGCACCCTGGTTTAGACAAGCAAAATTTTGCAATTTTTTTAAGGTTCAAAACATTTTCTATTCTCTTACAGTGGTCCAAAGTAGAGGCAAAACATGACGTTTCCTAAATATATCTTATTTTTTTTATTTATAATACCCTGGACACAATTTACACACATTGCCCCAAAGCCCCAAACTAGGATTCCCTGTATCTTGGGTACTAGACAACGATACACATACTTATATAGATAAATATTATACTTAGATAGATAAACAACCATGACTAGGGTACAAACATCCGTTTTCATAAAACAAATATTTGCCCCCACCGGGGCTCGAACCCGGGACCCTTGGCTTCGTAGGCAGGGTCATTGCCGACTCGGCTATTTGGGTCGTCGTAACAGAAAGGTTTAGTCAAATTTAAAGGATTTAGTAGGGACATCATCATGAGCAACTTTCACGATAGACCCGATTTGATCAAAATCAACATATCCTTTCCTGCTACACCCGTTAAAACCCATTAATAAAATAACATAAACATAAACATTTACATACAGGCACATACATTGCTTCTGACCCCACAATAGGATACCCTGTGTCGTATGAACCAGTAACAGCGACGTCACACACATAAACATCCAAATTGTAAAATAGGCAGGGCGGAAAGGTTACGGTAACTTCAAGGTAAAAATATACTTTTTAAACATAACTCAGGCAGGTAAGGGTGTTCAGTGGTATGTCAACAATTATAACACTGTACGAGGCTTTTGTTCATAGGAGGCTTGAATATAACGCAATCATCTGAGACCCACGAGAAGAAAAATACAAGCTCATGTTGGAAAAAATCCGGCGTAAATTTGCAAGATCGCTATATATAGAGATCTTGCAAATTTACGCTGGAGCTTGTATTTTGTATGATGTATGATGATGTCTTTATTCGTGGCAGCAACGGTGGGGGTTGATTCTTTAGAGTTGAGGAAGTTAGCGTTACTAGTGCACTACTATCTCCTTAAGCATAATAAAGTGGACAATCCAGACTTGCAATGCTGTACTTCTACTACTCAGCCGCTACACAATTTTGCGCCCCCGGCTGTTGTTCGCGACGGGTGTCGCCCGCACAGAGCACGCCCGCCACGCGCCCACCTTCTGGGCACTGACATTGATGGATGCATGTATCACTCAGTACCCTGACACTGACATTTTTGAAATGAGATTTGTACAAATAGTCAGTAATTAATTAAACATAATTTTGAATCGCTGAATTATAGTCTAATGATAATCAATGTTAATTTTATATTTATTGATAATAAAAAATAAAATCGCGATGGCGCGAGGACCGTGGTGGTGACAGTGGTCAAACAGTTTCATTCCCAATTGCTAGCAAGGATAAGACTGGTCCATCATTTTACAGGCCTATTACATCCCATCAACTAGAGACATATACGAAAAACTTCGATATAAATTTGCCATGACCGGATTTTAATGAACCAAACAAAATCTACTCAGACTTCTTCAACATTATTTAAACAGAATTCGATAAAGTTTTTAACTACAACGGTAAATCAAAATTTAATGACTGGGCAAAATTTGTAATTCGTAAAAGTAGACTTATCTTGTAAGACCTTTATGAACAAAAAACCTATAACTTTGATCGAAAATTTCATGACTATTTAAAAACAAAATCCAAAACTTTCAAGATGGTTTGAAAAACTGCAAAAAATTTACACAGTAATAGAAAAATTCGAAATTCAAATAATACAATGAAAACAGTGTAGCAAATAATAAATCGTGAAACTGACAAAGTTATACCAAGGGACAATGATTTCTGCCTAAACATAGGTGACGATGTTGTTAAATCCAACGCTGATGTTGTTCGAGCTTTCGAAACATTCTTCACCAATATAAACCTACTCACAACAGATCGTCTAAATTCATCTCCATATGAAGCAGATACTATATTAAAAAATAACACTAGCATCAGTAATGTATATTTAAAATTTCATCATGTATACCAATGTATATTTAAAATTTCATCATGTATACCCCAGGACAATGTCAAAACGTTTAGATAACTTAACTTAAAAAATACTTAAGACCTATGGGGTATATCAGTCAAAGTTATTGGTTCAGTAATTCTAGTTATAGTCCCACACTTATATATTCGATAAATGTGTTAATGATAGAGCTTTCCCAGACCTCATGAAACACAGTAAACTGATACCTGTGTTCAAGTCGGGGGATAAGGGTGATCCTTCAAATTTCAGACCAATGTCTGTTCTTCCAGCACTAGGTAAAATATTTGAAAAGGTTATACTCAATCAAATGCTCTCACACTTCAACCTTACAAAAAACTCCACGCCAAATAATACGATTTCACAAGGGGTAATTCAACTACGGATGCATGGGAGGCCGCACAGGATGCCATCGAATTTTTTTGCAATCTATCGAACGCATTTGATTGTGTTATATTATAATACGCTATTAATGTAATTAAATCGTTACGGAGTTAGAAATAAAGCATTGGATCTACTAAGGTCATACCTAAACAATATAATTCAAAAGGCAGAAGTCAACGGCGTTAAATATGATGGATCGGGTGTATAAATTGGCGTTCCACAAGGTTCCATATTAGAACCCTTCTTATTCCTAGTGTATATTAACGATCTGCCTTTCATAGTGGAGAAATTAACTGAAATAGTGTTGTTTTCTGATGATACTTTAATGGTCTTCAAAATTTAAAGACAAAAAGAAGATTTGTGTGATGTTAATGTTGTATTGTCTTTAACCTTGATTTGATTCACAGTTAATAATTTATTGTTAGATGCTGGTAAAACCAAGTGTAACAAATTCTCACTTCCAAATGTCAGGCAAATTGAGACCAGTTTAGTGTAGATGACGACACGTTAGAATTATTAAATGATACGAAGTTTCTTAAAATAACCATTTTAGCAAATTGCAGTATGTAGTATATAATAGTTACTTTCACAGTGTCATGTCCTGTGGTTTCTTGTTTTGGGGGAAAGCAGCGGATATTCAAACTATTTTTATTTTACAGAAAAGAGCTATTCGGACAATTTATAATTTAAAACGAACAGACGCCTTAAGAGAGCTTTTTAAAGAAATGGACATACTTTTTGTAGCTAGTCAATGTATTTTCGAAAATATAACAATAACCCCTGGAGATTTCAAAATTGCCATTTGAGCAATATAAAAAGCATGTAAAAGCGAGTTTGTCAAAAAAAGGACATTACCATGTTCAAGATTATTTAATTGACGGGACTATTTGGGGTTAATCTAGCTCAACACAGACCTTGCAAAATAATTTTGTAATTATTTATTCCTGCTTATTAATCATAATGATTAAATTTTTCATATTTGTATTAAGCACAACCAATTTTTAAAAGAGATCTAAAAATCAATCCGTGGGAGTTTCTATGCCCTTCTTTTCCCACTGTGGTGCAATGTAGAGACCGATATACGTAACCTGTAACCGATATACGTAAGTTACTTTACTTAGAGATTTATAGATATTTTATTATAAATGTTCAAACATTTTCTGACCAAAATTCCCCTAAAAATCCGCGGCTTCAACGCTGTGAGCTCAGGTCTTACTCTCATCAGTCGCCCAAGCGAGTTCTGAGCAGTTCGCATTGCTCCAGCGCGCGAAATCGCGAAATTTGTGAGTGGAAACCGAGCTCTGTATATTTGTTTTTATGTATTCTAAAATATATAAGCGACAGTTATATAGCTTTTTTCCAAAGTAATTTATTTTTCGTAATTAATAAATCGACGACAAATTTTGTAAAAAAAAAAACCCATTAATTTACAGATTGTAGGGTTAACTTTACTTTAAAAATTTGTCTAATAATCTTAGGCTTATTATTATTTATGACGTTGAAAAATAATTAGCCTGGAAAATAGTAGATACCTATCTGTACAGTACAGAGAGATATGATAGAGATTCAATAAAATCTCTAGGTTCTCAGGCAGGGTGTATTCATTTCTATAGTGCCATACAGGGTGCGCTCTGCTTTTGTAGTCTATTTAAATAGTTTTTTATTCTCCTTTCATGTGATTACATATGATTACAGCACCAATCCGCATGGTCCTGGGCCAACCGCATCATTGAGATCCTGTCCACTCGATGATGTCGTCGGTCCATCGGGCAGGTGGTCTGCCCACTGGCCTTGTCGCTCCCTTTAGTGACCACTCCGTGACTTCTTTGGTCCACCGTCGGTCATCCCGTCTATCCAAGTAGCCTGCCCATCTCCACCTCATCTTCGACTTTGTTCTTCCGCCGAAATTAAGAATACCTTACCTTGGACACTATTTACACACATTGATCTAGCCCCAAACTAGGATTCCCTGTATCTTGGGTACTAGACAACGATACACATACTTATTATTATTACTTATGGGCTGTATTTAAACCTCTTCTAATATTTGTATCGATCAACCAATCACCATGTACACGGTCCTATAATTTTTTTCCTTTGGAGCATGATGAATGTGGTAAACATGGGTGGAGGTCACTTAAACAAACAAAATAACTTTGGTAATTGAATGTATTTTTAAATACATTCTTCTTCACCACAGTCCAAATTGCAAATATTATAACAAAAACTACAGCAAGTAGGTCCAAATAGAGTTTGAAGTACCAGGGCAGCATCATAGCGGAGGAACGAAGGTGTTCAGAGTTCACTTTTTCCTTGTACCTGAAATTTAGTGTCGTCTTAATTTTCGTGCCATGGTTTACCTTTTTTCTATGTAATGTAATTTGGAACAAGTCATTTATGTTTCAGATGATACATACCTTCAATAGATAGACAAATAGTTTTGTTACTAAATATTTATCAATCAGTCCACATTCACCCACTGCTGGGTGTTATACATATAGGCCTTTTCCCTAATACGCCATATATCAGCAAAGGCGTTGATCCCATCCGTTAGATGTTATTTGATGACTTGATTATTATAACATCCTATTTTGAATTAAACCACGGTTCCTGTTGGGGTTTATTTTCTTTAGGCGACTTACATGTCTTGCTACTACACTGCTGCTACTTTTATCATTTTAACAATAAAAAAACAAGGGCACCAAACTAAGAAAACAATTTCAAGATCATTGTGTTTTTGACTAATCTCCATTATTCGCCATAAAATTTCATGGTATTTGGAGTATGGAGCGACAACTTTTTTTTGGGAGCAGGAAAAATCATTATGAACAACTTTTACTTTGAAACCGATTTGTTCCGATTATTTTATTTTTCACTTCTCCATGCAAATAAGTTCAGAATGATGTCCTCTCCGAGTCATTATTCTACGGATGTCCCCTACTCCCCAAAATGTCTCTTCATTCTCCAAAAATCCTGTATCTGGACACGCAGCAGCGTGTCAAAGCCAAGGTCAAAAGAAGAGAACTGGCGACGCAGCCGACATTTGTTATATTACACGAACCTTTTGGAGCCACTTTTGTCACCTACGTAAGTCAATATCATACATCATAATTAGTACATAAAAACATGCAATTTGGTTCATTTATTAAGAGCCTTCAGGCTTGCTAAATCCCCAAATTTAATGAATATACCTCAATCGGTTATTAAGATACAAATATCTAAATATCGGGGTTTTTCTCACTGACTGACTGAACTAACATCAAAATCTAGTGATGTCCCACCAAAAACATAAATATGAAAATGGGAGCCAAGTTCAATATGAACCATATCGTGGCTGTCGACATCGCCGACAAAAGATTTGAGATTTATATGAATGCCAATATCTGTACCTATGATAATCATGAAATTCTAACGTTACACAAAGTAGATAACTTAACACAAATTGAAGTAAAAGATTTTACTTGGCTAGTTTTTACATACTATATATAGTTTTTACATATATTTGGCTAATAATGTACTTGTTAGAATTATAATGTTTTTATGCTTCTTACGTCATTGTATATTGATATGGTCAACGTATTTTCCCTTCTAAAATTTGATTTGTCGGTAAAAACTAGCCAAGTTAAATCTTTAACTTCAATTTGTGTTTTAGAATTTCAGGATTATCATAGGTGCAGAACTAAGCAATAATTTAAATCTCAAATCTTTTGTTGGCGAACTCGACAGCCACGATATTGTTATTATTGAACTTGGCTTCCATTTTCATATTTATGTTTTAATATTGTATTTAGTAAGTCAATAAGGATACAAAAAAATATGTTCAATACAACCTAATGAAAGAGGGAAAAAGTGACACTTCGGCGAAAGGAGTTAGGTAAAGACACAGAATAAGTAGTAGTAGTACCTGCTAAGAGTTAAATTCATCTGAAGACACGCCCTGTCCGCGGCCGTGACATCTGACGTAAAATCGTTTCGACGGATTAAGATGCGTTTCGAAAATTTTATTTCCTGTCCTTATTTTGCAATTTGAATTCACTATTTTAGACAATTAAATGGAGACCAAATAATAAAACTATATCATATATAGGTTGGAAGGACGATAAATATTCTGAAAAAAATATCATTTCAGCCAAATTTAAACCGAATCGATATTCCCTATTTGTGTTGTTGTTCCAGCTGTTCTTTTTAGTTCTTTTTCTCATAGTTTGAAAACGAATTCAACAATTTTGATAAAACTTGCATTTTCCCTAGTTTTCTATCATCCTCTTGTAGCCCAACTCACATTAAAAAATATTTAAATCCTATATTACTAGAATCCCATTAATTTTCAGATCGGGTATCGTTAAGTTTACTGAAAATGGGCTGTACTTTAACCTCTCATAATATTTGTATCGATTAACCAATCACCCTGTACAAGTCCGTACTATTTCCTTTGGTGCATTATGAATGTGGTAGACATGGGTGGAAGTCACTTAAAAAAACAAGCAATTGATTGTATTTTGAAATACATTTCATTTCTTAATCGAGACTAGTTTTTCTTCTTCTTACTGACAATACCTTTCATCCCTCCGCAGCATATCTTCTTCACCACAGTCCAAATTGAAAATATTATGACAAAAACTACAGCAAGAAGGTCCAAGTAGAGTTTGAAGTACCAGGGCACCATCATAGCGGGAGAACGAAGGTGTGGTGCGCCTTTGGTCTTAGCAACGTGAGCTACCCAATGAGAGAGTTCCTCTGATGGGGAGACGGGACGATCGTGGTAGATCAGAGATAGCTCCTTCACTTTGTCTTTGTAACTGAAATTTAGTGTTGAGATATTCATTAGGACAACAATAGGAAGGAAAGAAAGGAGAGGATGGAGCTGTTCTGTTTGACATACTTGCGATACGTGGTAATAATATGAACATGCCCGGCATTCTGGAATCCCGGTTTTTTTTTATTACTGTTATAATAAAGTATATCATGGATTTTGTGGGTTAGCGAATTAAGGGGGCGCCATTAATTACTTGAGGCTTTTTTGACAATTTTTTTACCCAATTTTTTATTCCACTATAGTAGCCGGGGGAGGGGGCATTTCCATTATTTTACTATACAAAACAGCTTCACTTATTGCGACCACTCATGCCACAGTTACTATATTATCTTTATATTTGACAGCTGCTTTATATTGGACGCTTTTATTAAAGGTGGCCAATGGTCAATGTTACTACAGAAATTATCTGTCAAAGAAATCCCCATAGCCAAGCTAACATAAAAAAGTCGAAAATAAAAAAACAAACAAACATAGGTATTAACTAACTAAGCTACGGGGCTTTGAACGACTTGAGGCTGAGTCAGTATTAGTACTGGTTAAGCCAGTACTTTAGTCGCTAGGTTAATTATTTTTCAGATAACTCACTTAGAATTGGATGTAACTTCTTCAATAGCAACCTTCAGATCAACAGCCACTTCGTAACTCAGCTGCACCTTCCATGCGAACCCTTTATTAATGGCAACGTCGATATTAGTAAACTGGTCAGCGAACATCGGTATACCGATGATGGGTACTCCGTAATGGATCGTCTCAGTGGTGGAGAGAAGACCTCCGTGGGTGATGAAAAGGACGCAGTTCGGGTGATCTGGTAGCAAAGATAAGTTTTTCAAGTATCGCCGTAATTATATAACATAGGTGGTAGCATTTTGTATTTTTATAGCAGAGAAATGACAGTGAAATAATATTCAATAGTGACAATAATTGAGATTTTATTCACTAAAATTCAGTGTTTATTTCAATGCTTGCCAGAATTAAGAAGTAAAAAAGTACTTTAGCTGTCGTATTTGACATTCACTATTTTTTTTAATTACTTGACTTTTTTTCTTTGTTTCGAGATAGATTTCGTTCGCACCGGGCGTGGGTTTTTTGTATGGAATTCGATTTATATCCTTTCCGGCATGCGCGGCCTTATCTTTTGATTGCATTGACCTATAAGTTTGATTTTTCACAACTTTAAATAATAAATTAATTAAACTTGGTGCGTCGACGCGTTCCAGAGAAAAAACGTCTTGATAGAAAGGCATTGAAGGGTTCCTTTTTTCTTTTTCATGTACGGAACGCCAATCATAATCATCCTTATTACTTATCCCCTCTTTTGTGGGGTCCGCCATTTTAAATTTTACCTCTCTTTCCTGGGTGTGCACCGGTTCTTTCTTATTATTGAAATATTATTATGATATAAATAATCTAATTAAAATTTTCCATCGTGCCTAAAACACCAATTGGAACGCAGCAGCAGTAATATCTAAAAGTCCAAGTACCTACCCTAAAAAGTATGTTAAAAAGTAGCAGTTTTCGTACCATAATCGAAAAATAAATTATTGGTTGGGATTTACATTTCAGTCCAATCAAAGCTTTATTCAAATTAAATGATAATAAATCCACATACACACATTTTCATACAATTATTTTACGCAATATTTTTTGTGGCCTCGGTACCTGAGCTGGCGTCCTACGGGGCGTTAAATACGAAGCGGTGAAGTAGTTTTATTAAGATGTTTGTGGCATATATCATCTACATGATGATGTATGCCGCAAAACATACTTAAATATAGGTAGACATTTTTTCGGGAGGCTGAAGGCTCATGCACAGGGAAGAAGTGACATTTGATGACATTTCCGGCTCCCGGAAATATTAAAGACGTGAGGTTATATTCGTTTATTTCGGTAAAATAATTAATTTATAATTAACAGTAAACTAACGTTAAAAAAGATATGCATATGCAAACTCCCTGGAGTGGGATGAATGTAATGTAGCAAGCTTATGATATAACATACCTAAAATACTCGGCTGTGGAGCCCATTTCAAAATGTGTACATTTTTCGGCAAATTATCGAACACATCTTCGAACTTCCATAGAACAGTCTGTTTCAATCCTGCGAACATCTTCAAAAGGTCTGTTTTGATTGAATCCGGCATATCCTTGCTTTTAAGATGCGACCCCATGCTGAAGTAAATGACACCATGTTTCGAATTATCCATGATTTTTTTCAAATCCTGTAAGAACATCGTAAGTTTAAGTAATGCGACTAAACGGAAATGGAGGGACGAACTTGAAAAGTTATGAAGAGGGAACTCGACTCAGATATGGTAAGTTTTTGTCCAGCAGTGGGATACAACTAGAGGGCCGCCATAACAAAATTAATGACTACATAGTATACCAACATCTGGCAACGGCGGAGTATTAGCTTCGATATGATATCCACCTATCGGTTTGTAGTTCTGCGGCAATCTCGTGGCTGCTCCCAGTGATACATGAGAGTTACCCAGGACAAGCGATGCGTTATACTTCAACACACTCAGCGGTGTCAGCGTACGGCCTCTTCGTTCCACTGGTTTTGTGAAGTGTTTTACGTAGATCTCATTTTGTCTTCCTTCCAAATACCTGGAGTATGAAAGAATACATAGTCCAGTTTTTGTTTTTTGTTTTTGGTAGCTAGGTCTTGTTCTGTTAAGAAACAAAAAATACTTAATTTTCGTACCATGGTTCAAATAGATAAAGAAATAATTTTGTTACTAAATCATTATCAATCAATCCACATTCACACACTGCTGGGTATTATACACACAGCAGTGGGTGTATAACACATGTGGGTGGGTAGATTATCATAGATATAGAACTTGGCATTCATTTAGATCTCAAATCTTTTGTCGGCGAAGTCGACAGCCACGATATTGTTAATATTGAACTTGGCTCCCATTTTCACATTTATGTTTCTGGTGGGATAAGAAGATAGTTGAAATGAGGATTAAAAACAGAATGTCCTTTATTTGTCCTCAATAGCTAAGTTTGTAACTTTTTTGTGGGATTCCCTTCGCCGCCTGTAAAACTGTCAAAAGTCAATAGATTTCCCGTCAATCATTAACTCAATTGTCAGTCGAACGTAAACAAATATTGATATAATAGTTTATTTTTAATTACATAAAATGGCGAGATCTCAGATTATAGTAAAGACTAAGTAAAATTTCATGATTATAATCATGGCTAGTATAATAAATGAGTTCAAGATCCACTCAGTAGGGAGAAGAATAAAACCTTCAACATTTTGGTAGCATTCGTCGTGACTTTTCTATAGTTTAACAATTATATTAGGTCCTTACATATGAAATTGGCGTTTTGTATGGAGAAATTGAAGTTAACTCAATTTTCAGTACAAACATTTTTGTATTTTTTTTAGGAATGACAGATCCTAATTTTATAAACTTTGTGTGTATCTATAAGACAACATTAGGCTAACAGAAAATTTTATATTATTTTTGAAAAGTGTCAGCTGTAAAAAAATATTACGAATATTATCATGAAAATTTATGACATTTAGAAGGCACTGATTTTGAAGATAACATTTTAGTTATCAAACTGAAAATAAGAAGAAAATTTTATAGGTAGATGTAAAATATTGAAATTAATTTTAAAACAATAAAAAAACTGGTAATAGCTATTGAATTACTCGAATTATGAACTCCTGAATCTGTAAGAAAAAATCGCCAATTTAATAGGTAAGCACCCAATATTATTTACGACCTTTTCATACTTAAAAACTGTTAAACAATATAATTAGTCCATAATTTTATTGTGAAGAGTTATTTTTGACCATCTTTTGCTCAATTATCTGGAATGGTTTTGTTGTTATGAATGGTCAATAGTGACATTAATCAAAAACATTGATCAAGTTTCAAGATCAAGACATCACGAAGGGTGTTTTTAAACGTTATATTATAAAGTAATTAGACATTTTCAAATAAGAAACATTCAAATTAGTTTGTTGAAAATGCAATAAATTCATGAAATAATAAGTAGTAGGTATATTTATTTGGCATCCATAATTGGTAAGTAGTTTTATATGTATTGGCATGTGCGATTCATGTAAGGGTGTTATTTTAGGTTAGTATTTAAACGCAATTCAAAAATACTGATTTGCATAGCAAAAAAGGATCAACAAAACACTTTTATGTTTTATATTATATTTTATGTGTACTAAGTTTATGTTTTAAGTTTTTTTTTGTTCTTACATGTTCAACCTAACACGAAGGATAAAGTTGGCTTCCCTTCGATCACCCCCTTTAACCTTCACCTAAGCTACCGCAGCATTTTGCCCTGATATTTGCTGTGCAAATTAGTATTTTTGATGTGCAGTTTAATATTTCGCGTTTTTTTAGAGCTATACAAATTCATAATGAAATAAAACAACAAATCTCATTATCATAAATCTCATTATCATAAAATCATAATTTCATTATCATGCCATTATGCCATTAGTGCTTAAAAGTGATTTGGGGCATATGGGGCTCGAATGAAGCGTAATCGGGAAGTCCAATTTTCAAGATCCAACTTGAGCAAGAGTTGAAACCGCGTGACCATTATGCGCACCGTACATTGAATGGGCCGAAAACAATATTCAGCTTGACTTCCCGATCACATAGAGAACAACCGCGACAAAACTCAATTACAACAAAATCTACCAAAGAGACGTCTAAAATGTTTAAGCATATGTAATTTTATCTATTTACGAGTATTTAGTAGACAGAGATGTGTGTGTGCTCACATGCCCGCAATGTGCGAGGATCTTCACAGGGAAGATTTGCTATATGCAAGCCACATGCGAGAACACGAGCGAGTTCAAAGCTTATGAAGCGGTTACCGTGACCGAAATCACTTATTAGCCAGAGATAGAGAATAGGGCATTCGCTATCTCTGACATCTAGACATTTCTATTAAAATCCCTTTCAAATTGAGGTATGTCTGCGGTCAACTAAAGCGCTGTTGTTTGAAAGGGAATGGAACGGGATATGTCAAAAATACAGAATAGAGATACAGATCATATATCAAATGTGCTTGTTAAAACTATAATCACTGTTAAAATATAGAAAATAAAAAGTAGTCGACTTCAAATTATCTCAAAGGTAAGAACATTTTTACACATACACGAAATTAGCCAACCAAACCAATTCAAACACTTTTATTTAGTTCGGTGCCAAGCCTTGAGCAACTCTGTGTAATTGTAATATTTACCATAAATATATTGTTGTGCACCTACGTTTGAATTGGTTTGGGTGGTTAATATTGTGTGTATGTAAAAATATAATTTCTTACTATTCAGTTAATTTGAAGTCGACTTAATTTTTAGGGTTCCGTACCCAACGGGTAAGAACGGAACCCTATTACTAAGACTTCGCTGTCCGTCCGTCTGTCACCAGGCTGTATCTCAAGAACCTAGCTAGCTAGAGAGTTGAAATTTTCACAGATTATGTATTTCTGTTGCCGCTATAACAACAAATACTAAAAAACAGGATAAAAGAAATATTTAAGGGGGCTCCCATACAACAATTCTTTCAATACCACATACAAACTTATGGATGCACCTGGTTACGTACATGGAGTGTGAAAGTAACCGCACCAATAACGTTGTAAACAATATTTTGCTGTGTAAAATCCAAACTATTCACTCCACACCATCGCTTCCATTAAACCGTGGTACGGAACCCTTCGTGCGCGATTTAGACTCGCACTTGACCGGTTTTTTCATATTATTTTTACTTGTAATCTTTTGTTTTATAGAACTCTTGTCATGAGATATATCATGGTAAATATACTACGGAAAACTTGTATTTTTGCCTACCCTTTTATCATACTACTACTTCCTATAATGCCTTGGTTTGCTGGAAGACGTTCCTTTTTCAGAGATAAGCTCGCCTTTGTACATGCTTTTTCTTTTAATGTAACTGCTGAAATATTTGTGTGCAATAAAGAATAATGAATTATGAAAATAATAATAATACCTTGGACACTATTTACACACATTGATCTAGCCCCAAACTAGGATTCCCTGTATCTTGGGTACTTGACAACGATACACATACTTATATAGATAAATATTATACTTAGAAAGATAAACATCCATGACTAATACGAACTAATATGTAGTGCATATTACAAAAAACAACATTTCTCTTCCTATTAGGGGTGGGAGAGGCTTAGTTGACTTAGGTTTAGCCATTTATTCAACATATATGTAATTATACAGACCATACATACCAAGCTTTGCCGAGATAATTCATCGGGATACTGGCAAGCTCCTGCCATCTTTGCCAAAAGTTAAATGGCAACGTATTCTTTGAAAGCAGTCCAGAAGAAGTGTAGGAAGGATTCGGCACTTCGTCTATTAGTTGCAGGATTTCACCATGCGGCTCCAATGACGATGACCAGATATGAGGACAGTTAAAGACGTCGGCGAAACTGAAACAGAATAGGTATTAATTGGAATTAAGGCCGTAAATGTTAAATGGTTAGATAGATACTTTTTGTATCACAAATAAAATATACATTAATTAATTAATTTTAAATAAAATACAACGTTGATAATCTGCATAACGCATCGTACATAGATATAGTCATTGAAACTATAATAATAAAAATAATAATTATAATAATAAAAATCGTTTATTGATAAATAAGATTACAACTTTTTACAGTGTCTCTAGGCCCCACACTAGGATACCCCGTGTCGTGGGGACTAGTCTCTTTCCATGAATGTACTTTAAAGTTATCTTATAATTATACATTTAAAATAAAACTTTATATAAAAAATATCGATTCAGAATTCAGCCACGTATTAGGAATTCAGAAATTCTTTCATCACGACCTGTCAAAAGTAAAGCGTTGTCGTGTAACGATACGAACCTAACCAGAACCTAACAGAAAACAACCAGGATAAAATTTAGTAGTGACGGTTTATTAGAGTTATTTACAGTGATGAATATAGAAAAATGATTCGAAGATGAGGATGGATGAAATGAGGACAGTTTTTTATAAAATACAGTTTAGTTATTAAAAAAAAGCGGAGGACACGGAGAGTAGGAGACCGATGGAGTGATGACCAGGATGCAGGTGTAGTCGAGAACGGATAGATGACGAGAAGACTCAGCGCAGCGCTGAGCAGGGTTGAGGCTCGCAGGATCGCGTTGCAGTAACGGCTCGTAGGATCTCGTTTGTAGGAACGGCTCGCAGGATCGCGTTTGTAGGAACGGCTCGCAGGATCCCGTTTGTAGGAACGGCTCGCAGGATCGCGTTTGTAGGAACGGCTCGCAGGATCCCGTTTGTAGGAACGGCTCGCAGGATCCCGGGGTAGTGCGACCCCGGGATAAGGCCTTTAGGTGGTTCTTCTCGCTCAGAAGCTGACGTGAGACTGAAGAATTTCAGAAATTTTCCGCTCTTATACCCTTTTTGGAGAGTTCTAAAAATTATTTAAATTAAACGTTATTTTTGTGAGTGGCCAAGAGAGAAAAAGTGTTTTTGTAAAAGTATTGAAGCAAACATATCAGACCGCTAACGAGTTTGAATGGACATTGCCATGACAACCAGATAAACAACGACATCAACATATGTCAAACTTTAGTTTCAGGCTCGTAATACGGTAAACAACAAGAAAACCATGAAGTAAATGAAGTAACAATGAATATAAAAAGGTAGCGCACCAGCGCGCACGAAGCCCGAGATTGCAGAGTTTCGGAGAAAGCCAAATACAAGGTCACCAAAGGTAAACCCCTTCGCTATCGATTTAGAAGTGCTGATAGTGTGAAAATACAAAGCGAAAATGATTTGTTAATGTGTTCTTATGGTTTAAAACGTTACAGGGTCCTATGAAAATAAAGGTGATACCAAATAACAAGCTGTACAGCTCAGCAAGTATCCAGCTGAAAATCCGGAAAATAGCACGTAAGTAGCATAACACTACAATTTCCCCCCGACCCTGGAAAAATTTTTGACTCAGCAAAAATTTTGATATGTACAAAAATAAACCAGAAAAACACAGCTTTGCAGAAACAGACATCACTAGGCAAAATCAGATATACCATCTCTTACATTCATCATCTTCATTCAGGTAAGGGTGGAGTTCACATTCAATGACTACCACTCTAAAAGTGTGTTTTCAAAAGGACATTCAGGCTTACTTAAGGAGTTGTCATCCGCTCCTGCGTGGAAAAAAAAATTAGTAGAGGTAAAGAGAAACAAATTAATCCTAAGGTAGCTTTAGTCGCTTTGCCTTAAGATTAAGAACGGCCAGAGCGGTAGAGCTCGAAGCCAGAGATCAGCAACATCGCCAACGAGATGTGTCTGAAATGAAGAATATACATATATACAAATTAACAGTTAGAAGTTAAGAAAATGTATGCTACTTACATGCAAAAATTTTATATAAATATTCGTATCACCTTCAGGACAGAAGTTTGAGAAACAAGAGGAGGTTCCATGACAGTCGGATCAGCAGGAAGGTCAAGTGATGAAGAGTCATTTGCAGTTGAAGGTGGAGTCAAGGATTCGAATTGTTTAGAAAATTTTACCTCTTTCCATTGTTAAAAATATTAAAGTGATGAAGTGAAGTGAAGTGAAGTGAAGTGAAGTAATGTAACTTAAATGTAGGCCTAAATATAATCCAGATGAGTTGAAAAACTAGATGAAGTTTTGTTTTAGAATTTGGAAAATATTTAGGCTCAAATATTTATCGCAAAGTGTAGAGTCAAGTGTTATAGAAGTGAAGTGAAGTGAAGTGAAGTAATGTAAATTAAATGTAGGCCTAAATATAATCCAGATGAGTTGAAAAACTAGATGAAGTTTTGTTTTAGAATTTGGAAAATATTTAGGCTTTTTTTTTCCGCCCTTTCCATTGTTATAGTTAAGTGTAGAGTCAAGTGTTATAGAAGTGAAGTGAAGTGAAGTAATGTAAGTTTAATGTAGGCCTAAATATAATCCAGATGAGTTGAAAAACTAGATGAAGTTTTGTTTTAGAATTTGGACAATATTCCAATTTCCATTGTTAAAAATATTAAAGTGATGAAGTGAAGTGAAGTAATGTCAACTTCATCTAGTTTTTCAACTCATATGGATTATATTTAGGCCTACATTAAACTTACATTACTTCACTTCACTTCACTTCACTTCACTTCACTTCTATAACACTTGACTCTACACTTAACTATAACAATGGAAAGGGCGGAAAAAAAAGCCTAAATATTTTCCAAATTCTAAAACAAAACTTCATCTAGTTTTTCAACTCATCTGGATTATATTTAGGCCTACATTTAACTTACATTACTTCACTTCACTTCACTTCATTTCTATAACACTTGACTCTACACTTAACTATAACAATGGAAAGGGTTATTTTGACTTATTTTTCCAAATTATAAAACAAAACTTCATCTAGTTTTTCAACTCATCTGGATTATATTTAGGCCTACATTTAATTTACATTACTTCACTTCACTTCACTTCACTTCTATAACACTTGACTCTACACTTTGCGATAAATATTTGAGCCTAAATATTTTCCAAATTCTAAAACAAAATTTCATCTAGTGTTTCAACTCATCGGGATTATATTTAGGCCTACATTTAACTTACATTACTTCACTTCACTTCACTTTACTTCACTTCATCACTTTAATATTTTTAACAATGGAAAGAGGTAAAATTTTCTAAACAATTCGAATCCTTCACTCCACTTTCAACTGCAAATGACTCTACATCACTTGACCTTCCTGCTGATCCGACTCTCATGGAACCTCCTCTTGTTTCTCAAACTTCTGTCCTGAAGGTGATACGAATCTTTATATAAAATTTTTGCATGTAAGTAGCATAAATTTTCTTAACTTCTAACTGTTAATTTGTATATATGTATATTCTTCATTTCAGACACATCTCGTTGACGATGTTGCTGATCTCTGGCTTCGAGCTCTACCGCTCTGGCCGTTCTTAATCTTAAAGCAAAGCGACTAAAGCTACCTTAGGATTAATTTGTTTCTCTTTACCTCTACTGATTTTTTTCCACGCAGGAGCGGATGACAACTCCTTAAGTAAGCCTGAATGTCCTTTTGAAAACACACTTTTAGAGTGGTAGTCATTGAATGTGAACTCCACCCTTACCTGAATGAAGATGATGAATGTAAGAGATGGTATATCTGATTTTGCCTGGTGATGTCTGTTTCTGCAAAGCTGTGTTTTTCTGGTTTATTTTTGTACATATCAAAATTTTTGCTGAGTCAAAAAATTTTCCAGGGTCGGGGGAAAAATGTCGTGTAACGATATGAACCTAACCAGAACCTAACAGAAAACAACCAGGATAAAATTTAGTAGTGACGGTTTATTAGAGTTATTTACAGTGATGAATATAGAAAAATGATTCGAAGATGAGGATGGATGAAATGAGGACAGTTTTTTATAAAATACAGTTTAGGTATTAAAAAAAAAAGCGGAGTACACGGAGAGTAGGAGACCGATAGAGTGATGACCAGGATGCAGGTGTAGTCGAGAACGGGTAGATGACGAGAAGACTCAGCGCAGCGCTGAGCAGGGTTGAGGCTCGCAGGATCGCGTTGCAGTAACGGCTCGTAGGATCCCGTTTGTAGGAACGGCTCGCAGGATCGCGTTTGTAGGAACGGCTCGCAGGATCCCGTTTGTAGGAACGGCTGCACCTGAGGCTACACGTCAAAAACAGCTGTGCTGTATTTTAACGTCAACTAAAGTGTGCCAGTGCTAAATGTGGTCAGAATTGTAATTGTGATAAAATAATCGATCACGGACCGAAAGACAAAGGAAATTTCAAACTGCCAACGGAAAAACCCCGGGGGAGTATTGTTTTCATATTTGCTTATTCATATTTTAAAAGTATATGACTTGAACTTAACTATATACTTATACACTACATACTGCTCAACTCTCACTATTGTGAGAAACGTCCATCCTCACACCGCAGCGTCTTTGTTTTGTCTCTTAGCACTTGACAATCTGTGGAAGTACTTTTGACGATAAAACTAGCTGTTCACTCATAATTATTACACGATATACTCAAGTGCACTGGTACGTTAGACCTTGGCAATTAGTGCGAATATAATGTAAGCTTGTAGGTGATTCTAGAGACATATTAGGTACTCACTTCACAGCTGATCATCACAACACTTGCAAAACGACTAAAATTGTTAGATAATAAGTATAACTTTCATTATTTCAGGACATTTATACTGTTAACCTATATTGACTTGTAATAGTTTAATTGAAACTTGTTGACTTTGACGTAGAATAGCTATATAGGGAATTAGGAACTATCATATCAGTACTACAGCTACTAACTGCAAGTCTTTATTCCTTCTGTTTTATTTTAATTTTGTTCGGAGCACCCATTCTTTTTTATTTTATTTCCAGGCATGGCATCTAACATTACTACGCGGAGAATGCACGCACTACAGCAACAACTAACTGACGCAGAGAGGTTAAACCAAAGGGTATTGGAAGAGCGCAATGAAAATGACTTTGAGATAAAAAGCTTGAGAGCCAAGAACTCACAGCTTAGAGATAGTGTGTCTACTTTGCGAGAAACACACGAGGAGTCGCAAAATGAGATTCAAAGATTGGAAAAACTTGTGGAATCTTTTGACACCCTGCGCACTGACCTTGCTTCTGCTTGTGATCGCAGTAAATTCCTCCAATACCAACTCAATGAGGCAAACTTGAAGTTGACTGATATGTGCATAGAAAAAGACTACAATGAATCTCGCCACATTACCTCTATCCAACAAGAACTAGAAGTAGCCAACCTAAGCACTATTGTTCAAGCCATGCAGACAAGCAGCAGAAAAATTAAAAAATATTTTAAATTAAATAAATTCATGAAGAAAACTAGAGGTAATATAAAAGTACTAAAATTAGCCTTGAAACGGCAATCAAACAGAATATTAAGAATCTCCTTAATGCAAGAGCTCCGGGGAAAAAATGTAGGTTTACAGTCGGACCTTCAACATGCCCGAGTAGAAATCCAGCATCTACATGACCTGCTAGCAAATACACTACAATGTTATGCCAAAGAGCAAAGTGAGTTAGCAGAACTCAGAGCCGCGACGTCTGAGTTAGTACAGCTACAACGCCAGAATGCGGAATTGGTGGGCGTTCTAATTGAGAATGAGGAGAATGAGACCAGCAAGGAGGACGAGCTAACATCACTAACTTTGGTCTCGACCCCCCTCAACGAGAGTGTTGCAGCGTCCACCGCTGCCCCAACCAAAAAACAGCGTCGCCGTCGTCGACGAGGAGACACCTCGCAGCTCAACAGCGCGAGCACCGCGCCGCTCGCTGTCCCTGCTGAGGCGTGTGTCATGCCGCAAGCTGCTCCGACGGCCGCGCCGTTCGCCGTTGCGCACGTTGCGACGCTCGCTGCCGCGAATGCCGCGCCAACCGCCGCCACGTGCATCAAACCGCACTCCAACACGTGTGTCCCGCCACTTACCTCCACTCGTGTACCGCCAGCTACCAAAATATGTGCTCAGAGAAAAACTCTGTTGTTCTCCGACAAAGTAGGTGCAGGATTTGGGACCGGCTTAACCAAAAAGTAACGAACATTTGCTGTCCAAATAGTTCATTTGTAGATCTAGTGAAGATGATTAGTCGCGGTATCTATGATGAGTACAGCACTATTGTAATTATGGTAGGAAATCATTCAAACATTAGTCAGAATGATTTGAATAAAAGTGTTGAAACACTTCTAGACTTACATAGTAGGATGAAATGCAAATTTATACTATGCAATTTTCCATATGCCTGTAATTTGACAGAACTACAGAACAAATCTGTGCATAGAATGAATATTCATTTATTTAATTTAACATGTCATCACAGCGATGCTATTTTATATTTCGACATCAATAATTTTATTCATAACTTTACTCTGACACGGGATACATTGTACCTGTCTAATAAATATAGAAAATTAGTAGCTACATTGTTAGCTTATAATATATGCGACGCAGCTATAGTTGGTTTAACTAAGTTCAACTTGACATCAGCTTATTTTAAGAGTAATATGACATGCACCCCTATTGGGAATTCACCTGTTAATTATACTTTGCATGCAACATTGGAATCTGTTCCAAGTAATTTAAATTAGTTCATAAGACAATAGAGGAAATCTCTAGCATACAAGAGCCACTAAATATGTCAAAATGTAAGCCCCAGTTAAATATTGCCCATCAAAACATCCAGGGGCTACCTGGCAAAGAAATGTATTAGAATTATTTCTAAAAAATTCTGACATTGATATTATTTATGTTACTGAACACTAGTTGAAGGAAAATATGATGTCTTTTAACATAAATAATTACAAAATTGTCAGTTGTTACAATAGAAAGACTGCTGATAGAGGTGGTTCTTTAATCTTAGTGAAAAATAATATTAAGGTGAAACAACGGAAAGATATTCTTGCACTTACTGTTGAAAGACAAATAGAGGTATCCTGTGTTGAGTTAGATGGCCATATTATTGTTTGTGTCTACAGACCACCGAGGTATGAAAAAGGCCATGGCAATTTCGAAATATTTGAGAAAATTATGGAGGAAGCCCTCATTAAACTTTGTAATAACAGAAAAAAGTTAATTATTTGTGGCGATCTTAATGTAGATCTGCTTGTAGATACAACACTGAAGCGACGATTAATAACTCTGTTCAAATCATTTAATTTATGTCATGTATTTCTAGAGCCGACTAGAATTACACTTACCAGCCAAACTTGCTTAGATAACGTTTTTTGTGACTGTGCATTCACAAGTAAAAGTGTAATTAACTGCTTACCCTCCGATCACAGTGGTCAAACAGTTTCATTCCCAATCACTATTAAGGATAAGACTGGTCTATTACATCCCATAGACTAGAGACATATACGAAAAACTTAGATATAAATTTGCCAGTACCGGATTTTAATGAACAGAACCCAAACAAAATCTACTCAGACTTCTTCAACATTATTCAGACAGAATTCAATAAAGTTTTCAAATTAAAGAAAGTCAGTGACTACAACGGTAAATCTAAATTTAATGACTGGGCAACGTTTGGAATTCGTAAAAGTAGAGTTATCTTGTATGACCTTTATGATCAAAAAACCTAAAACTTTGATCGAAAATTTCATGACTATGTTAAAAAATATTCGAAAAACTTTCAAGTTGGTTTGTAGAACTGCAAAAACTTTACACATTAATAGAAAAATTCAAAATTCAAATAATAGAATGAAAACAGTTTGGCAAATAATAAACCGCGAAACTGGCAAAGTTATACCAAGGGACAGTGATTTCTGCCTAAAGATAGGTGATGATGTTGTTAAATCCAACGCTGATGTTGCTCGAGCTTTTGAAGCATTCTTCACCAATGTACCCGTACTCACAACGGACCGTCTAAATTCATCTCCATTTGAAGCAGAGAGTTTATTAAAAAATAACACTAGCGTCAGTAATGTATATTTAAAATTTTATCATGTATATCCCCAGGACATTGTCAAAACGTTTAAATTACTTAACTTAAAAAATACGGAAGACCTGTGGGGTATATCAGTCAAAGTCATTGGTTCAGTAATTCTAGTTATAGCCCCACACTTAGCTTATATATTCAATAAATGTGTTGACGATGGGGCTTTTCCAGACCTCATGAAACACAGTAAACTTATACCGCTGTTCAAATCGGGAGATACGGGCGATCCTTCAAATTTCAGACCAATATCTGTTCTTCCAACACTAAGTAAAATATTTGAAAAGATTATACTCAATCAAATGCTCTCACACTTCAACCGTACAAAACAACTCCACGCTAAACAATATGGTTTCACTAGGGGTAAATCGACTACGGATGCAGGTATAACCCTTGTATCTCATATTTATTCTGCATGGGAGGCCGCACAGGATGCTATCGGAGTTTTTTGCGACCTGTCGAAGGCGTTTGATTGTGTTGATCATAATACGCTATTAATTAAATTAAATCATTACGGAGTTAGAAATAAAGCGTTGGATCTACTAAGATCATACCTAAGCAATAGAATTCAAAAGGCAGAAGTTAACGGCGTAAAATCTGATGGATCGGGTGTTAAAATTGGCGTTCCACAAGGTTCCATATTAGGCCCTTTCTTATTCCTGGTATATATTAATGATCTGCCTTTCATGGTGGAGAAATTAACTGACATAGTGTTGTTTGCTGATGATACTTCAATGGTCTTCAAAATTGAAAGACAAAAAGGAGATTTTGATGATGTTAATGGTCTTTAACCTTGAATTGGTTCACAGTTAATAATTTATTATTAAACGCTTGTAAAACCAAGTGTATCAAATTCTCACTTCCAAATGTCAGGCAAGTTGAGACCAGTTTGGTGTGAGACAACAGCACGTTAGAATTGGTAAATGATACGAAGTTTCTTGGAATAACCATTGATACCAAATTGCAGTGGGGACCCCACATAGATAAATTGGCTGGTAAATTAAGTTCTGCGGCTTACGCTGTTAGGAACATCAGACAAAGCACGGATGTGGCTACATCTAGGCTAGTATATTTTAGTTACTTTCATAGTGTGATGTCCTATGGTATCTTGTTGTGGGGGAAAGCAGCGGATATTCAAACTATTTTTATTTTACAGAAAAGAGCTATTCGAGCAATTTATAATTTAAAACGAACAGACTCCTTAAGAGAGCTTTTTAAAGAAATTGACATACTAACAGTAGCTAGTCAATTTATTTTTGAAAATATAATGTATGTACGCAAGAACCTTAAAACACTTTCCAAACTTAGCGACAGCTGTAATGTTAACCTAAGAAATAATCACAGACTATGTGCGCCCCGTTTTAGACTCGCGAAGGTTAGCAATTCTTTCAAGGGTCAGTGCATTCTCTACTACAATAAGATACCTCTGGAGATTTTGAAATTGCCATTTGAGCAATTTAAAATCCATGTTAAAGCGACTTTGTCGAAAAAGGGATATTACAATGTTCAAGATTACTTAAATGACAGGACTGTATGGGGTTAATCTGGCTCAACACAGACCTTGCTGTTAATAATTTTGTAATTATTTATTCCTGCTTATTAATCATAACAATTAAATTTTTCATATTTGTATTAGTTAAGCACAACCTATTTTTAAAAGAGATCTAAAAATAAATCTGTGGGAGTTTCTACGCCCTTCTTCTCTCACAGTGGTCCAATGTAGAGAAGAAGCAAAAAATGACGTTTGCTAAGTATATGTAAATATCTACAGTAATAAAGTACTTTGACTATTGACTATTGACTATTGCTCGCAGGATCGCGTTTGTAGGAACGGCTCGCGGGATCCCGTTTATAGGAACGGCTCGCAGGATCCCGGGGTAGTGCGACCCCGGGATAAGGCCTTTAGATGGTTCTTCTCGCTCAGAAGCTGACGTGAGACTGAAGAATTTCAGAAATGTTCCGCTCTTATACCCTTTTTGGAGAGTTCTAAAAAATATTTAAATTAAACGTTATTTTTGTGAGTGGCCAAGAGAGAAAAAGTGTTTTTGTAAAAGTATTGAAGCAAAAATATCAGACCGCTAACGAGTTTGAATGGACATTGCCATGACAACCAGATAAACAACGACATCAACATATGTCAAACTTTAGTTTCAGGCTCGTAATACGGTAAACAACAAGAAAACCATGAAGTAAATGAAGTAACAATGAATATAAAAAGGTAGCGCACCAGCGCGCACGAAGCCCGAGATTGCAGAGTTTCGGAGAAAGCCAAATACAAGGTCACCAAAGGTAAACCCCTTCGCTATCGATTTAGAAGTGCTGATAGTGTGAAAATACAAAGCGAAAATGATTTGTTAATGTGTTCTTATGGTTTAAAACGTTACAGGGTCCTATGAAAATAAAGGTGATACCAAATAACAAGCTGTACAGCTCAGCAAGTATCCAGCTGAAAATCCGGAAAATAGCACGTAAGTAGCATAACACTACATTTTCCCCCGACCCTGGAAAAATTTTTGACTCAGCAAAAATTTTGATATGTACAAAAATAAACCAGAAAAACACAGCTTTGCAGAAACAGACATCACCAGGCAAAATCAGATATACCATCTCTTACATTCATCATCTTCATTCAGGTAAGGGTGGAGTTCACATTCAATGACTACCACTCTAAAAGTGTGTTTTCAAAAGGACATTCAGGCTTACTTAAGGAGTTGTCATCCGCTCCTGCGTGGAAAAAAAATAAGTAGAGGTAAAGAGAAACAAATTAATCCTAAGGTAGCTTTAGTCGCTTTGCCTTAAGATTAAGAACGGCCAGAGCGGTAGAGCTCGAAGCCAGAGATCAGCAACAACGCCAACGAGATGTGTCTGAAATGAAGAATATACATATTATATACAAATTAACAGTTAGAAGTTAAGAAAATGTATGCTACTTACATGCAAAAATTTTATATAAAGATTCGTATCACCTTCAGGACAGAAGTTTGAGAAACAAGAGGAGGTTCCATGACAGTCGGATCAGCAGGAAGGTCAAGTGATGGAGAGTAATTTGCAGTTGAAGGTGGAGTCAAGGATTCGAATTGTTTAGAAAATTTTACCTCTTTCCATTGTTAAAAATATTAAAGTGATGAAGTGAAGTGAAGTGAAGTGAAGTGAAGTAATGTAACTTAAATGTAGGCCTAAATATAATCCAGATGAGTTGAAAAACTAGATGAAGTTTTGTTTTAGAATTTGGAAAATATTTAGGCTCAAATATTTATCGCAAAGTGTAGAGTCAAGTGTTATAGAAGTGAAGTGAAGTGAAGTGAAGTAATGTAAATTAAATGTAGGCCTAAATATAATCCAGATGAGTTGAAAAACTAGATGAAGTTTTGTTTTAGAATTTGGAAAATATTTAGGCTTTTTTTTTCCGCCCTTTCCATTGTTATAGTTAAGTGTAGAGTCAAGTGTTATAGAAGTGAAGTGAAGTGAAGTGAAGTAATGTAAGTTTAATGTAGGCCTAAATATAATCCAGATGATTTGAAAAACTAGATGAAGTTTTGTTTTAGAATTTGGACAATATTCCAATTTCCATTGTTAAAAATATTAAAGTGATGAAGTGAAGTGAAGTAATGTTAATTTAATGTAGGCCTAAATATAATCCAGATGAGTTGAAAAACTAGATGAAGTTTTGTTTTATAATTTGGAAAATATTTAGGCTAATTTAAGCCGTTGTAGGAACGGCTCGCAGGATCGCGTTTGTAGGAACGGCTCGCGGGATCCCGTTTGTAGGAACGGCTCGCAGGATCCCGGGGTAGTGCGACCCCGGGATAAGGCCTTTAGGTGGTTCTTCTTGCTCAGAAGCTGACGTGAGACTGAAGAATTTCAGAAATGTTCCGCTCTTATACCCTTTTTGGAGAGTTCTAAAAATTATTTAAATTAAACGTAATTTTTGTGAGTGGCCAAGAGAGAAAAAGTATTTTTGTAAAAGTATTGAAGCAAACATATCAGACCGCTAACGAGTTTGAATGGACATTGCCATGACAACCAGATAAACAACAACATCAACATATGTCAAACTTTAGTTTCAGGCTCGTAATACGGTAAACAACAAGAAAACCATGAAGTAAATGAAGTAACAATGAATATAAAAAGGTAGCGCACCAGCGCGCACGAAGCCCGAGATTGCAGAGTTTCAGAGAAAGCCAAATACAAGGTCACCAAAGGTAAACCCCTTCGCTATCGATTTAGAAGTGCTGATAGTGTGAAAATACAAATCGAAAATGATTTGTTAATGTGTTCTTATGGTTTAAAACGTTACAGGGCCCTATGAAAATAAAGGTGATACCAAATAACAAGCTGTACAACTCAGCAAGTATCCAGCTGAAAATCCGGAAAATAGCACGTAAGTAGCATAACACTACAGCGTATCGACGAACTGTCTTAAAAGTTACCCTTTAGTTAGAATTTGTGAATAGGAATTCACGTGGCTAAATCGATTTTATTTATAAAAAAATATATAAATAAATAAAATATATTAAGGAGGTGGAGGAATGCCTAGAATTTATGCCCGTACCCGATAGAATGTAACTATATGCATCTTGCAAAACTTATGACTTAACTTATAAAAAAGACAGGACCATGTGGGGCATTTTATTGTATTTATCGGGCCATAAATAGAGAAGAGGCAGTTCATTTATATATCTTCACGGTACATTTTAGAGTTTACATCGTCACGTCATAATCTCTTAGAATCTGCCTCATATAAAACTCTATGAGCTGTAGACCTCACGAGTATGTCTTGGCATATCTTCAAACTTATATAAATGTCACATTAAAATAAAAAGCTTTTATTTAATTCTCAATCGAATGCAAATTAAGTAGGAAACAAAATAAGTGGGTCACCAAAAACCAAATATCATAGTTATATTCCGAAAGCTAATGAAATTCCCTTGTTATTTAATGTGACACAGTACCTTTTTTTTCATTATTCACCCCTCACACCCCTTGAAGTGTGTCGGATAAAAGTTATTCGGGAAAAAAAATTGCTTCTTATGACAACATAAAAGTCTTGTGACATTTTTGAATATTTTTTGAAATGGCTGAAATAGATTTTTTTTATCTCCGTCATTTTGTAAAAAGCAAAAAAACTGAATGGATAAAAAACAAATATCAAACCTGCTCACAAAATTTCACGAGAATCGGTTAAGAAATGCGACCTGTTGAGGGGAATAGCCGGAAATCCGGACAGACATACGAAAGCGGAAGACGGAGACGCTTGACCCGCACTTCGAACTCGCTTGGTCAATAAAGGATTGCACGGATTATATAGGTAATAGTTATCTAAGAATGATGGTAAATAAAAAACTAATTTACCCTGCATATGCTTCAATCAACAACCACTCCGTTATGACTACATCGAATTCTTGTTTTGGATCGTTCATGAGTTTCTGGACATTTTGGTTTCCCAGAACTGAGTCGAGTATTTGAGTAGAAAAATCGAACACGAAACTTGGATTTTCCATGTCAAGTGTCTTGTCCAGTAATGCTTTTATGTTTATAATATCAGCTGAAATAAAATTACAGATCTTATTAATAATTTTGAAGCTTAAGGGCCTGTTTCAAAATGTCCTGACAAACCCTATCTGTGTCTGGCAGTATAATCATACATTTTTTTCGTAAAATAACGATTTACATATTTGTCATAGGTTATATCCAGATATTGCTATATATGTCACCGTAAGATTGTCAAACCCGTTAGTTGAAAAACTAACGTTTTTTCTCTCGTTAGTTGGTCAACTATCAACAGATAGTAAACTGTAGCGCACTGCTTACTATATGACGCGTCAGTTGATAAACCAACGGTTAAAACCAGGGAAAACACTGCGGTAGCTTAATCGTAAATTCTAAACACTGTCGGTCTGGTTTACTATCTGTCGATAGTTGATCCACTAACGCGTTAGATTATCGACTAACGGTTTTTACTATCTTACGGTGACACATATAACAGTAAACACCCCTTTTTCTGTCGGAACCCTTTTTCTGTGAGAACGCTTACTGTTCCGACAGAAAAAACGGTAATGGTAAACGGTCAGCATTGAATATGTTAACACGCCAGCTACTCAAATAAATCTACATATCTTAGTTAGAGAACCAGAAATATCTACGCGGCAAAAATCATAAACTGATGTTAGTTATCATCAGAGGTCGGAGTAGGTAGATTGATTTAAGGTCGTTGACGTCAAACGTAGAGGATAATATGGATATGCCTCCAAAATACCGGAACTTCATATTTATTGTGATATTTGTTCCGAAATTTTGAAATTAGCACGAATTTGAGTTTAAGGTGAAAAACGTATTATTAATATCAATCTAAGCTGCCTAATGGTGAAAGAAATCAGTATTTTAATTTATACAAAAATACTTTGGAATAGTTACACCGTATTTTGTACCTTATTTTAAATTTGCTCCATTGACGTCTACAGATATTGAACGATCATTTTCCATGTATAAATGGATATTAGACGTCAAAAGGAATACTTTAAAATTAGAAAATATTGAAAAAATTATGATTATTTATTTTTATTTTATTAAATTTGAAAGCCAAAATATGGAAATTGTATCCGATGAGGATTAAAAATAATTTATTTATGTTTTTGTTTAATTAAAAATAATTGTTCATTGAATTCAATCAATCATTCATATAATAAACGATTTTGTTAGCCTATCTGTATGTTTCTTATTTTATTTTATTCCATAATTCCAATACCGGAACTTTTTCCGGTACTTCCAGCACATTATGGATACAATGGCATGTCCATATTATAATATCTTGACGCAATTAAATAAAATCAATCTACCTACTCCGACCTCTCGTTATCATCCTCTGCTTCAAAATTATCTAAATGCAATTATATCTGATAACTGCTTGTTTAGAAAATTTTGACGCCACAGTAGTCCGAAATAGCCTTTTGTAAATCTCAAGTTACGCAAAATAGGAGTATTAAACCAGTTGTTTCTTTATAATAGCTTGTTGATCATGAGTGCAAGTTGCTCTGTTGAACATTTTAATTCCAATTCCCCCAAAATGAAGCTGTGAGTGAACTTCTTCGTTCCGCCGAGGAGGTGCCCAGCCTTAACATCATTTTGAGACGTTCGTTGTTTAGGTCTTTCTGGTTGTTTATGATGTTTGGATCAATTTAAGTTGCCTGCGTGCTTAACCGGCCCATTACCGCGCCTACATGCGAGGCATCACGATTCGAACCATATGCCATGGTAACAAAATTCAAAACCTATAACGGGAAATGGCATTTCGAGAAATGCCATCTGAGTAGGTGAGTTCTAAAGTATATCTTATGCTCTCTGTACAACATCATACTAATATCAAAAAGCTCAAAAGGATGTTGATAACATTCTATTCTTATCACGATAGTATATTACAGAGTGTTACTTTAAATGGGGTCCTTGCTGCACCTTGTTTGTTACATCCTGTATTAAATTGTGAGAATCTCACGTACACCTCCCAAATGTGTCACTGACCTACATGTTTGCCGGTGAATTCTTTTTGAGAATGGCGTTATATAAGTGACCTTTTTTAAAATATTTATTTAAAAAATCTAGTAAGGAATGAAATTAATCTCACCTGCTCCTCCCATCAATGTGTCACTGACATCCACGTAATGCAGCTTCGTATGTGGATTATTTTTCGGGAATGGCGTTATGAATGTGACCTGTCAACATTTATTTAAAAAATCTGGCATGAAATGGAATGCAATGGATGAATTATTTATAACTTAAAAATTAGTGTTGAGTAAGTGGTTGTTGCAAAACTGCACCTCTGCTACACCCTATGGTACAAGTATCTTACGCGACATGCCACAATATAAACTATAAGAAATGTGTTTGCTTATATGTACAATGATCCTGTATTCAAATTAACATAACATAACATAACATTTACATACAGACACATAGATTGCTTTAGGCCCCATAGTAGGATACCCTGTGTCGATGTATCAGGAGACAGCGACCTTTCAAACATGTAAACTTCCAAGAACTGTGGTTTTTTTTCTTCCTCCCCACTCGGAATCCAACCCTGGTCCTCTAGATTGGGTAGCTCAGCCTCGACCGCAACACCACATACATCGTCATTGTTTGTGAAAAAAAAAAAACAACAAACATTTACATACAGGCACATACATTGCTTCTGGCCCCACACGAGGATACCCTGTGTCGTGGGAACCAGAAACAGCGACATCACACACATTTGAACATCCAAGACCTGGTTTTTTTTTCCATCCCCAGCTGGGGATCATACCTTGAACCCTTCGGATGATAGGCAGAGCTACAACCTCAGAGGTCGTCAAAAGTCGTTTTAATCTTAGTATTTTTTTATTTTGTTTATTTACCTCATGGCCACCTTTTAAGAGGCTCCTAGCGTAGCCATCCCCAAGTATCCCGTGGCTTCTCCCAGGCAAAGGGAACACCAGAAGCACTTTATATCCGGCTGTCAAATGTAAACTACAAACTGTCGAAATTAGTAAAATTTTCCACATTTTTAAGAATATTTGGTGTATCACTTTTTTAGACTTAGAACACGAATACTTATGAAAAAGTTAGTAATACTGTGCATTCAACATTTGAAACCAGCGTTTTAGCACGTGACTACGGAGTGACTAACATATCAAGGAAATAAACATCTACTTAGCTAATTTATACTGCCCAAAATGTCTTGCGTCCTTGATGATTATAGATAGAATAGCAAATGAATAGATTATTTATTCATTCACACGATTATATAGTGATAAAAACACCCATACGCAATCAAGTCCTCATAAACAACGATACGATAAATTGTGTACAAGTCATTGTGCTAGTTAACGAAACGTTGATAACAATGGCTTGTTATTGTTAATTAGATTTGTAAGTAAAATAAAGTTCTTCACACTTAGTCGTAATACGCTAAACGTTGGAATACCAGCACCTTTCTACCCGACTACAGCAAAGCCAAATGGGGGTTATGCACTTGACGGGTATATCACCGTAAGATTGTCAAAACCGTTAGTTTATAAACCAAAGCGTTAGTTTGTAAACTATCGACAAATTGTAAACCAGACCGACAGGGTTTAGAATTTACGTTTATTTTGTTCATACATGTCAACCTAAAACGAAGACTAAGCTACTGCAAGTGTTTGCCCTGATATTACCTTTGCAATTCAAGTTTAAACCAGCTCACAATTTAACGATTTATTATAAAATAACGCGTCATATCGTAAGTAGTACGGTACAGTTTACAATTCATCTATAGTTTGTAAACTAACGAGTGAAAAAACGTTAGATTATAAACTAACGGTTTTGAAAATCCCACGGTGACATTGTATATCAGAATTCAATAAGGAGTTTTCGTTAAAGGGGTCTTGATCTTCCACTGGTCATAGGCTATTGGTATGGGAGGCCAAAAAGGGATTTCGTGTGTAACTCGAGCATGTCAGATAAGGTAGGTACCACAATCGTGTATAGTGATAAAGCTAAAAACCTGGGTCTTATCTTCGTCAACCAGCTATTCTGGTCATCGCATGTCAATGAGGTTAGTCTATCTATAGTCATATAGATTTATTTATTTATTTTATTTATGTATTTCATCTTAGTGTACAGCTTTACAGATAACAATCCAAGGCGTTATACACAGCACTTATAAAATCTAAAAAAAATACAATTTGCACAATGTCTATAAAATAAAATTAGAATAATGTCTATAACATAAAATCAGATTAATATCAGATAGAATTTCGATACAATCAAAAATACAGTTTGCATATCACCCAACATAATGTCAATAAAATAAAATTAGATTAACGTCAATAAAATTAAATTAGATCAATGTCAGCTAAAATTTCGATACAATGAGTTTAAATTACATCATCACACAATCCTTTCACACATTCTTCTCGCAGAACCTGCCACAATCTCGCACATGATGCCTCCATGAATCACCAAACAGATCAGTCAGTGGTGCTGCAGCCAACAGAGCGTTGAGGCTGTCCCGAGCCCCCACCAGCGGAGACTGCTGGCGCGCCACCGTGTGGTGCGTGCCGCCCGCTAACAGCTGGTGCCTGCGCGCGCGGAGATATTTGTCGGGCACGAATACCGTATGGTACCGACAAGCGCGTCACTGTCGCCTCGCAACAATCGACAAACAGTCAGAACCTGCTCGGTATTACGTCTGACCTCTAGTGAGTTGTATCCGAGCATACCCAACATAAAAGCGGATGGATAAAGGTAAGGGTAGTAGCCAAATTTCCTCTTATATAGGTATCTTTCGTGCGGATTCCAAACAACTGGACTAGATTCAAGTTTGGTTCTCACTAAGGCCGTGTTAAGGAGCTGGACCACACCCAGGTTCTGGAATCCCTTACTATTCCGAATTACAAACCCCAATCTTTTAAAGCATTCCTTGGCCAAAGTGCTCATGTGCTCGTGGAATGTAAGTTTAGGATCGAACGTAACATTGAGGTCCTTAATTGAATACACTCGAGTCATAGACTCAGTACCGAGCGTATACGTTACACTGATAGGCTGAGAAGAGCGCGTGAAAGACATTAAATAATACTTAGTAGTATTGAATAGGAGTTTGTTGTTCACACTCCACCTATAGACCGCATCAAGATCTTCTTGCAACAAACCACAATCATCCTCTGAACTTACGGGAAGTATCAGATTCAGATCGTCCGCACACAGAAGGCAATTGGCGTGTTTGAGGTCTAATTCCAGGTCATTTATCATAATGATAAATAACAACGGACCAAGAATAGACCCTTGACTAACGCCCGACCGTGTATGGTACGGACGGGATTCAAAACAGCCGTGTCGCACATATTGCTGGCGGCCCTTCAGGAAGTCAGCGAAGAAAACCAACAGCCTTGGGGCAAATTCAATGGCACATAACTTCTTCATAAGGACGTCGTTATCGACACTGTCAAATGCTTTACGGAAATCCATATAGGCGACGTCCACCTGACATTCCTGATCCATGTACTCCGACACAATCTCAACTAAAGTCAGTAAGATGGTGTTTACCGAGCGGCGGCTCCTGAATTCGTGTTGCGAGTCGCTCAGATAAGGCGCAATCTGCGAACTGATTTTGTCTTTTATGATCGACTTGAACAATTTTGCCAAAGAGCTCAGGATGGCTATGGGTCGATATTGATCAACGGAGGCAGTTTCACTTGTCTTGGGTATAGGACTGACTCGAGAAAGCTTCCAGCTGGTCGGGTAGATAGACTGTAGTAGACGATTATTTGCTACTTTTCACTCTCTCAGGAGGCTACAGTACTTTTTGCCTCGACAGACCAAAATTACTCTCGCTCAGTATCTCCTTCTAGGTACCCCTCATCGAATATGCTGATGTCTGCTAGGTATGTGCTAACGTAGAATTACTGAACAAACTCGAGCGACTTCAAATTCTCGGGATTCAATATATCTTTGAGCAGCCCGAATGCGACCATGTATCACAGCATCGCCAAGAGCTGAAGTGGCTGCCGATACGTTTGGTCAGGATTCTCACATCCTCAACCTCCTCTACATCATTCCACCACGGAATCCACGCTATCTAACCTTCTTACGAGGCCGTTTTATATTTTTTTCTTCCAGCAGGCCTCGGAGAACTCACACAGTTTTAATGCTCACAACCCTACGACATAACACGCGTCCTACGACATAACACGGGTTTAGAGCCCGGGCTTAGAGCTGGGCCCCATCAGGGACAGTCCTTCTCTCAATATATTTAAAAGTCGCGTGAAGAAGCATTTTCTCTTTAGAAATATAGGTAGTATTTATGTATTTATTAGTATATATATAATAAAGTATTTATGTTAAGCATGTACGTATATATTATATAATATGTATGTAAGCACTCCTATCTTCAGTTAATATTGTTTTATATTAGTTATTTAGATATGTATTAGGTAAATTGAATTGAAATTGAATTATTATAAAAATCAAACAGAAATGTATTTAGATAGGCACCTATATTAAATTAATTTAAACTTAACTTAAATAATTAAATAATATTTGTAATGTAATTAATTAATTGTAATAATTATATCACTCAACTTGTTATATACTAATGAACTAATGATTTGAACTGTATTTTAATGCAAGCTGTGTTTGCCTATAAGTGGAGAAGCATCTAAAAAGTAAAAAAATGTAATAATTAAGTAAATATGTACTGTCCGTTGGCGGACCTGAACCAATAAAATAAAATAAAATAAAAAATTAATTATATTGCTGTACATATGGTCCAACTCTGCTCAGCAATCGACCTATCTCATCCTAATTTGGTTTCCTGGAAGAGATCCCTTATTAGAGATAAGCTCGCCTTTGTAGATATTTTAATTAAATCTTGTTGTCTGATTATTATTTGTGTGCAATAAAGAAATTATGAATTATGAAGACCAATATCCTTGGTATAACATGTAAAACGAGTAAGTAAACATATAGTTTATGCCTTAATGCAGAGGCACGGTACTGATAAAATTGGATAATATTGAGAGATGTCGAGTAACATTATAGTTTTATCATGTTTTAGTGAAAGTTGTACAATAAAATGTGCCATAACTTTATCCCCATTTCACAAAATCCTCTGCGTCCATCTTCTCCCATGCATGCCGAAAAGTCGATTGTTGTAAGGAAATTAGGACTTACCATACCAAGCCATAGATAAACCACTATGTTTATTGACTTCTTGCTAGTCGTGACTATCTAGCCCCCTTTCGACCAAAAACTGTGAAAATGTAACATTTTTCCTTTATACTAAACATCATTTGATACTAACTGCATTAGGTTTGATGTGGAATTGAGTTACAGAATGTGGGGGCAGGATAGAGAGGTGTGTTGGAACAGCCGGAACAAGAAGATAGTATTCTGTGCAACTTACATAGACTTACATAGACGAGGCGTAACACTTTCATGTACGTTTACCATTAACACTGACTACATTACTGATAGACATAAATAGTATTATACAGGTTGTAAGAGAAAGGCTCAGTACAGATGCAGCTGGGGTGGTAATAAGGGACATCATTCTCATTTGCAAGAAACAAATGTGCTGAGAATCCATCCCTTCCCCATACCGTGTTGTCCTTTGGGACAAAATGTTTGGAGCAAGTTAATGAGAATGTTAAAACTTTCTTCTACTACAGACTAAGATACCCTTTGTCGTGGAAATCAGAAACAGTGATGTCACAAACATTTAAATATCAAAGAAACGGGTTTTTATTCTTTCCTACCCGGGCCGGGATTGGAACCCGGAAACTTTCGGTTGTCAGGTGGAACACGCCGTCATAGCTATAGGAATTCACCTTATATTTATCTTGCTTTCGCTTAGTTCTGGGTCCTCTAACCTAACTACTTGTGGAGTATAGAGCTGCAGTGACTTCCACTTCTGTCCGTCAATATCGGCCTCGTTGATTTGGAGCCAGAAAATTACTTTCTTTCTCGGCCTATTTGTTACAACCTGTATATAACCATTCGTAAAAAAACATTTGTTACCGGAATTGCAATGATCATTAATCTAGTTAGATAATATATCGAGGTAGATAAATATAACAAAGCATTCGAATGTGTAATTGAAATCAGTGAGTAGCTGACGTTTGATGAGCAGTGAATTAATGATAGATTAGTAAATAATTTACTGTTTTTATATAGAATTCTATTGTTACATAATTTTGCTTTTGAATTTAAGTCGGTCATATTGAAATTCACTAATGTACTGAAATACGTTGCATAATTTATATGTCATCATGTCACTTGATGTTTGATTATACCATATAAGATAAGACTAAGTAATAATAATAATACCTTGGAGAATATTTTCACACATTGATCTAGCCCCAAACTAGGATTCTCTGTATCTTGGGTACTAGACAACGATACATATACTTATATAGATAAATATTATACTTAGACAGATATACAACCAAGACTTGGGTACAAACACCCGTTCTTATATATTTTCCCCTACCGGGATTCGAACCCGGGACCCTTGACTTCGTAGACAGGGCCACTGCCGACTCGGCCAAGTGAAAAAAAAATTCTGTAGAGATTTCTCAGAAATCAAATCTACTTATATGGGTATCGAGCTTTTATGATGCGCTGCTACCAATCTGTTAACAATATTTGACGTATTTGTATTCGAAATTGAGGACAAAAAGCAGATGATCGTCTACTTACACCAAAATTCACATTCAAATATTTTTATTTCGAATAACTCATCAATCCATAGTTTTTACAAAACAGATATACATTAAAACAAATAATAATTACGCGTATATCGCTACTTTACACACTATACTTGTGCTACGTGTGATGAATGGATGGATAAGGCAGACTATCCAACCCCCGTGCACCTAGGAGAGGATGTAGTTAGCGCTGCCGAGCACAGGGTACTTACACCATGGATGCTATTACTGCAGACAAATCAGATATCTTACAGATGTTGAAACTGCCTGATTGGTTTACTTTAGTTATTTTCACAGTATTACTATGTCTTATGTAATACTGCTCTGGGGGAGAGCAGCACATATAAATACGATATTTGTTTTACAAAAAAGGGCGATCAGGGCGATATATCAATCAGATGCTAGAGAATCATTAAGAGAAAAATTCAAAGAAATTAATATACTTACGGTTACCTGTCAATATATATACGAGAATATCATGCATGTAAGAAAAAATATAGCTTTATTTAAAACTGTAGGTGATTGCCATACAATTTACACTAGAAATAGAAATAGCTTAGCATTACGATTATTTAGACTAAGTAAAGTAGGCACATCATTCAGGGGGTACTCTATTCGCTTCTACAATAAAATACCACAAAAATCATTGATCCTTCCTGAAAAGTGGTTCAAAAACTATGTTAAAAATGAGCTGATAAGAAAGTCCTATTATAGCATTAAGGAATACTTAGATGACAAAACTGCATGGTCCATACCATCTCAGCGCACAGAAATTCGATGAGGGGCGATGGATCAAGTCTATCACTCGCCGGCAAATTTCCTTAGACCAAAACCAGTAGTGCCTGTTGTGAAGTCACTTTTTTTAAAAGAAGGTATGGGGGAGTTTCTTGCCCTTCACCTTGCACCTTCCGAAAGGAAGGTGCAAGGTGAAGGGCAAGGTGAAGGAAACGGTGTAGTCTCTTTTTTATACAAAAAATTTACTTGTAGTTATAAGTAAGTACAATTTTGACGTTGAATAAGATAATTTATATATTTATATTCAATAAAAAATGAATCTGAAAAACATCTGCTCTTAGTACGGCGTTAAAGTCTGATCTACGCTCCTCAGAAAACATCCCCAATGCACTGCAAAAACGGGGCAGCCCCAACAACATAGTGCAACCATTGTTTTGCTTATTTTCGTAACAGTAAAATAATAAAGATAAATTGACGGTTATTTTGTTAAATGCCAACATAATGCCTACATATTCGTATTGATACAAATGCTGCCAACAACTTATTGAAACTTAACTCGCTGGTGATACGTTGACCCCTTATATCTAGAGACAAATCATTCAACAGATTTCACGCTTTACTGAGCGTATCTTATAATCGCAACTTTGTGCAACACTGGGCATTCCCAGCCAGCTATTGTCGGTCCGGTCATTTGGTTTACAATTGAATTCAATTATTACATTGCACGATAATAATTGCACGTGTTAATTCGCAGTGCAGTGCTCTAGTTCGGGACGACAACCTTCACATCATTGGTTACGTAAATTACGTCACACAATGCCTTGCCTTAGCCGGGCTTATGAACATGCCGGCTCAAATGTTACATTCCCAGCTCGCGTAACATCTCAGCTATATATTGAGCTAATCATTATGTTAATTTGTCAGTTCAACGGCGAAAGTCATCAGAAGTACATCAAAATGCTGGCTAAAGTACGCTCCAAACAATCACGTTAAAAATAATTCTTACAATTCGACACAGTAAACACTAATGTCTGATTTTTTACAGATCATTATCCTAGCTATGGCTATCACAACAACCCTTGGTGAAGACCACGGATATTCAGTTGAATCAACTGTCAACCACGAGCAGCAACAACCTGAATACAGCCACCAATCCGCACACATCCAACAGGAACCGGAAGCAGAGAATCAGAGCGAAGGTCACGAGTACCAACATCAGGACAACGGAGCTACGCCGGCGTACCAAAACGTGGAAGCATATCAGGCTAGCCAAGCTGAGGCTGACAACCTTCAGCAGTTGCAGTACCAACAGGAGGAACAGGTTCATGCTGCTCCGGAACATGCGTCAGTGACACAGCACTACGAGGCAGCACCAGTTCAGCACTACGAGGAAGCACCTGTACAGCAGTACAAGGCAGCACCTGTACAACAGTACGAATCAGCACCTGTACAGCAGTACAAGGCAACACCTGTACAGCAGTACGAATCAGCACCTGTACAGCAGTACAAGGCAGCACCTGCCCAGCACTACAAGGCAGCACCTGTACAGCAGTACGAGTCAGCACCTGTACAGCACTACAAGGCAGCACCTGTACAACAGTACGAATCAGCACCTGTACAGCGGTACAAGGCAACACCTGTACAGCAGTACGAATCAGCACCTGTACAGCAGTACAAGGCAGCACCTGCCCAGCACTACAAGGCAGCACCTGTACAGCAGTACGAGTCAGCACCTGTACAGCACTACAAGGCAGCACCTGTACAACAGTACGAGTCAGCACCTGTACAGCACTACAAGGCAGCACCTGTACAGCAGTATGAGTCAGCACCTGTACAGCAATACCACCAAGCGCCGGCTTCTCATCACGAAGATCACCATTCCGACGACAACGTTGTGGATTATTATGTAAGTCCGTTTTATTAAGCTATGAGGATGCTTTAAGTGCCACGGTTCGTTATAAAAGTTTTTAATCTAATTGGCTTTAAAGTTTGATTTTATGATTGTTGATATGCATTTTTAACTGATCCGCATCAAATTTTAGTTAATTTAAAAAGGTTCACCTAAGCTATCTCAGTTTACCTCCACTGCCAATTTTATTTTGTTTTGTCTAAGTTTGAATTTTGCAAATGAGTGCAACTGTGTGTGTGTTAGCTTCACTGTGTAACTCCGTGGCTGAAATTGGGTACTCTGAGCAATTTTCATCAAAACAGATGACGTGGCTGTTTATCTGACAAATAACTATCTATATACATAACATGTTACGCCATAAAGTTCAAAAGCCAACGTCATTATACTATGTTATCTCTGCATAGCGTAATTTGTGATGAGGAAGTTTGTATAACATTTAGACTAATTTCTAGGCCACGTGGCTATTAAAGTTGTTCTGTATCTGTATAAGATTGACAAATAATTGTTCTACTCACTATAGCAGACAAACTCAAAGATTTTCAAAATATCATTATAATTTTTCCCCACAACGAGGTTCCGGGTTCGAATCAGAGCCAGGTCTTAGGTGTTTTATGTTTCCGACTGACGTTTCTGTTTGACACATCATCTACTCTTAGTTCCCGCAATATAGCATATCCTATTGTGTTACCACAAACAATATACGTGTTTGTATAAAAATGCGGCTATGGGTCAGCGCCCTGTCACGCAAAACGGTAACAACGGTCTGCCACCCCGTCTGGGACAACGCTCTACGCTGAGTTGTTGCTATTGTACAACAACTATTTTCGTATTTCAGGCTTATCCGAAGTACACATACGAGTACAAAGTCCAGGACCCTCACACCGGAGACAACAAGTACCAGCACGAGAGCCGCGATGGAGACTCCGTGAAGGGCGTCTACTCGCTGCAAGAGGCCGATGGTTCAGTACGGACTGTGGAGTACACCTCGGATAAAGATAAAGGGTGAGAAGATTATGACAATCAGTTAAACAGCAGAAATACAGGGTTAGGCGCAACTATGCATCTGCCATCTGTTATAAGAAAAGGCGTTGCGATTTGATTGTTGTGTTTTGTTTTTAGAGAGTTATCTCATTAGTTCTGTGATAAAATATTGGCATAAACATATTGACCCTAGTGGCGTAATTCATTAGTTTCCGTAAAGAGAATTTTCATAATTAGCATATCGCGCTTATTTTTCAATTATAGTTGTTGGTGTAATAGTTTGATCACAAAATGTAGTTTCACTTGGTTTGTTAATTAGCCTGTTACAAAATGATAACAATTCTCAAGACAAGTGAAAGTATGTTGCTGAGCTGAATACGATCTTGCAAAGATTGTTTTAATTGAACTAAATCACAAGACCAGACAAAAGCTACTTAATAATTATGCGTTCCAAATTAGAGTGTTTTGCAATCTTATGACTATTTTAAGCATTCCATCTCGAGATGTTTCATCTTCATATTTCCCAGACATTCAATATATTATTTCTATTTTCAGATTCAACGCGGTCGTGAAGCACTCAGGCCCCGGACACAGTGTTCACATTTCGAGTCATCACAACAACTAAGAGGAGTACCGACAAAAGACTGAATGTGATATTATGTTTAAGTAGACAATTGTGAACGAGGAGATGTCCAGACGACTGAAATACATGTGAATTGTGTAACGAGCCCAGTATTAAACGAATAAAAAATGTATCGATCCATTTTGGATAGGAAATCACATCTTAAACTTTATATATTGACATATTATAAATCTGCGAGTCTTCCATGCGGAAGTTTAATGAAATATCAGTGCGAATATGCAAAAACATTAATCGTTCATCAAAGTTATATTTATAAATGGCTCTGTTTGAACGATTACAAAAAAAAAACGAAAATTTACTACCAATAAATTCGAAATGACTGCCAGATTAGTTAATGATCACCAAAGTGAGTTTGGATAAATGATCACCAAACTTCTTTTTATGTTTTGTGTACTTAAGTTTGTGTTTCAAGTATTTTTGTTGTTCTTACATGTTCAACCTAACACGATGGATAAAGGGGGTGTTAGCGACGCGTTCCATTTTTAATTTGATAGCCATAATTACTTACCTATAGTATGTAGATTATAAATATTACGAACGCTCCTTAGAACTTTCCAGGTGAGATGACTATGTCTTGCCCGCGGCTTTGCCTGTCCGCACTCAATGTTTATAGAACCAAATATACTTTTGTATCTTTGTAGTGAAACATAAATAAAACACATAAGCTGTTAGTTTAAAGTAATTCTTTATATGACCTAATCTGTTGTAATTTTATTACGTACAATGTTTGTCTAATCCTAAGTGTGAAATGTTAAAACATTCAGACAAATCATTTAGTTTTATGTATAGAGAATGTGATGTGACTTAGTTTGCACATTTCGCCGCGCTGGCGCGCGGCGCTGTCGTCAGTCGTTTTGTTTTCAACTCATAGGCAACACCGCGTCTGTTTTGTAATTTTGATATTTCTTTGTGTGTTGCACAATATACGTTTATTCAGAAGTATTTCGGTCTTTTTACTCATCGAGCATCGCGCCGTCTACAAAGTGGTCCTTCGAGCCGGATCGCAGAACATCTAAATGTACCGCACCCCCGCGATGGTGAACACGCGTCGTCAAAATGCCGCCTTTGGTGTAAGTGAAAAACAAGATGCTGATAATCAAGACGACGCCGCAAACCAATCTGCTCAAAACCTTCCAGAAGAAAACCTTCCAGAGTCACCGGATCAGAAAACGCCCGAAAATGTGGGTAGTTCGAAAAAGTTGGAGCGCCCCTCGTTACCTTCGGCGCCTGGCTCCAAGGCGAGTGCTATGTCGACGTCATCATCCGTGAATGCTCGCAGAAGGAAGCTGGAACTTATTGCAGAAGAACAGAAGGCCAAGATACGAATGGAATTGATAGACAAACGGCTCCAGTGTGAAATCGCCGCTTTGGACGACGAAGAAAATTACAGTCCACGCAATAGCGAAGTAAATTCCAGAATACATATTGAAAAGTGGCTTGAGCGTAGCCAACACGAATCGCACGATCCTGTTCCCCAGACGGTACAATCGAACGGGGCGTGCCCGCCGCCGCCGTCGGCGCCTGCAAGCCACGACGGCACCGTGATGCTGGCTAATGCGCTCAAGGACCTCTCCGCTACCGTAACAGCCAACTGTGGAAACGCCAACATGCTCAGCCGAATGAGCACTCCCCGGGACCTACCAAATTTTTCCGGGGACCCTATAGAATGGTTGCAGTTTAAAACGGCGTACGAGGATTCCACACAATTATGTAACTACAGTGACAGAGAGAATGTTTGGAGGTTAAGGAAATGCCTTCAAGGCGCGGCCAAAGAAGCCGTGTCAGCGTTACTGATAACAGTCTCCACACCCGACAGTATTATGTCTACGTTACAGTTGCGCTTCGGCAATCCAGACGTAATCGTGGGAAAAATCATGAGTGATATACGCAAGCTACAGCCAATGTCGCCTGAGTACCATAAGGACATCGTCACTTTTTCGGTCAAAATCAAGAATTTCGTCGCGGCTGTCCGTGCCGTCGGCCGAGAGGAGTACCTGAAAGGTGTTAACGTGGCTACGACCGTGTTATCCAAACTCCCAGCCGTACTCATTTCTAAATGGGCGGACTATAGTTACGCATTGATCGCAGAAGGCAGAAAGCCACGCCTGGAGATATTGGCAGATTTCCTGAACGAAGAGGCAATCAAGATATCTACGACGGCTAACATAAGTGCTATTAGTGGTATTAGTGCGCGGAGTGAAAATAAGCCTCAAAAGTTCGTAGATAATAATAATAGTGCGTCTCGTGCGTTCCCACTGCTAGTGCAGTCCGATCAAAGCGAGTACAAGTGTATGTACTGCCGTGCCGGAAAACATAAGCTCACGGAGTGTCGAAAGTTTAAAAAGGCTTTGCGTAAGGACAGGTGGAGCCATGTTAAGCGTAGTGGTATATGCTACAAGTGCTTAGCTGCTCGCCATGATCGTGAAACGTGCCCCGCGCCAACCTGCGACAAGAACGGCTGCGGAGCCGCCCACCACCGTCTGCTACACTACGTGCCTAGTGCGAGAGACGCCAGCGCGGCGCCACAGTCGGAGCCTACACCGGCCCAGCCGGAACCTGAGTCCGAGCCCGCCAGGCCCGCCACTGATACCCAAACGGTGGCGCACGTCAACGCGAACAGCTACAAGGTCCTGCTGAAGGTCGTGCCGGTGAAGATTCACGGCCCCAGAGGTGTGATCCATACGAGCGCGCTGCTGGACGACGGCTCCACGATATCCTTGGTGAGCGAGGAGCTGGCGGCGCGCGCCGGCCTGCGTGGCCGCCCCGACACCGTGCGCGTGCGCGGCGCCTGGTCGGACAGCGAGCTGGAGCTCAAGTCGAGTGTGGTAAAAATGAACATTTCAGGTATGGACAATAAAATGCATTCTCTGACTATACGCACTTGTAAGAATTTGAACTTGCCTGTACAAAATATATCACTAGTCGATTGTTTACAATTTGATAACTTGAAGTTTTTGAAAAACCAAAATTCATTGTTTTTTGATACCGATTTGAAACCTGAATTACTGATTGGTCAAGATAATTACCATTTGTTAGCCCCGATAGTGTGTAAGATAGGTAAACAAATGGAACCGTCGTTAACATTGACCGCTCTGGGCTGGTGTGTGCACGGTGTGGTCTCCGCGCCTAGCAGCGCACGCACACAATCAGCCAGCTTGCTGTTTATCACGGAACAACATTTTGAAGTGCAGCGCGAGCTACAGGAACTGCATGATGAGGTTAAACGTTCTTTTGCTATAGACGCACTAGGTGTATCTTCCAAACCGAGGTTGAACGCTGATGATGAACGAGCTCGAAAGCAGCTCGACGAATCTGCAGTTTTGGTTAATGGCCGTTGGTATGTAAGTCTCCCGTGGAAAGACCCTAACTGTAAGATGAATGACAGCTACGACACGGCCCTCAAACGGTTCAAATCTGTTGAGAAGAAGATGGAGTCGAACCAAGATTTCGCCGGTAGGTATGTCGAACGGGTGCAGCATTTGTTTGATAATGACTACGCTAGTCAGCTGACAGGTAACGACATCTATCCGCAGCGCACCTGGTACCTACCTCACTTCGGGGTCGACAACCCCAATAAAAAAAAGTTACGCCTGGTCTTTGACGCCGCAGCCAAAACAAAAGGTTTGTCATTGAATGATTACCTACTAACAGGCCCGGATCTTTAGTATCTTTATTCGGGATAATGCTACGTTTTAGGCAGTACAGGGTGGCGCTGACAGGGGACATAAAAGATATGTTTTTACGAGTCAAAATTAACCACGAAGATCAAAATTGTTTAAGATTTCTGTGGCGGGAAAAGTCTAGTGATCCAATAAAAACATATAATATGACGTCACTGATCTTCGGGGCTAACTGCTCCCCATTCGTAGCCCAATATATTAAAAATAAAAATGCTGCGCGTTATGAACTATCTATGCCTTCGGCGGTCGATGCCATTCAAAATCAGCATTATATGGATGACTATATAGATAGTTTTAAGGAAGAAACCACCGCGATCGAGTCTGTCAAATGTGTAACAAAAATACACCAATCTGGGGGTTTCGAAATTCGCAACTGGACTAGCAATATTCCAGCTGTTCTCGACAGCGTGCCCGCGTCGACCCTAGGTACTGCTGCTATAAAGTTCAAAGTCGATAAGCAGTCTCAAGGGGAACGCACACTTGGTCTTATATGGTACCCGGCTGAAGATGCGCTAGGCTTCGACGTGTCGATGAAACGCATTCCTTTCGACATTATCGATGGTAAGAAAAAGCCTAGTAAAAGAATATTACTTCGCGTCATAATGTCTGTTTTTGATATTTTTGGCTTGTTAGCTCCATTTATCATTCAAGGTAAAATTATGCTTCAGGACACTTGGAAGTCGAATGTCAACTGGGATGACCCTATCACCGATGAAATCCACAACAAATGGGTTCAATGGCTCGGGATACTGCAACTGATTGCTAAGGTAAGAATACCTAGGTGCTATTTATCTAGCGCACAGCGCTCGACGGGTGGGAGCGAGACGGATATACATCCTCAACCCCGTCCGCCGACGGTACGTACTCCCGCGCCCGCGGTAGCATCAGCTGATAGCGATTATAATGACCTACAGCTACATGTATTTTCCGATGCAAGCTTGCAAGCAATGTGTGCTGTGGCCTACTGGCGCTGGATAAACAAAGAAGGACAAACTGTGGTTGCATTTGTTGCCAGTAAAACTCGAGTCGCCCCGGTGAAACCTATGACCGTAGTTCGTTTGGAATTACAAGCGAGTGTCTTAGCCGCTAAATTAGCGGACACTATTGTCAAAGAGCATAAACTTAATGTCACGCGTAAATATTTTTGGTGCGATTCGATAGTCGTTTTGCACTGGATCAATAATGATTCGCGCAATTACAATGTTTTTGTCGCGAACAGGTTGGGGGAGATTGATGATTTGACGCAGAGCAAGGAGTGGAGATATATACCTACCAAATTAAATATTGCTGATTTAGCAACACGTGATACATTTGATCACTCGCTTTTCATTGGCGATTGGTTAAACGGCCCTACATTTTTATTACACGATGAGTCATCGTGGCCCCAGCATACAATTGCTTACAAAAATTGCAGTACTACTACAAGTAGTGATTTAGAGTGTGTAGCCGTAGTCCAAAATGCATCATATACTACGCCACCATCTGTACCAGAGCCGGAGCGTTTTTCCTCGTGGCTACGTTTGAAGAGGGCCACGGCGAACGTTCTACTTTTTATAGGTAAGTGTAGGAAACAAAACTTTGAAATGTCCTGTGAACTGCTGCAACAGGCGGAACGTTTGCTAATTAAATACTCACAGGCTCAATCCTTTGGCGAAGAGCTGGCAGCTGTGAAAGAAAAAAAATGTATTAGTCGCTCTAGTAAGTTACTACGCCTATCACCTTACCTTGACGAGTACGGGATCCTCCGGTGCGGCGGCCGCATAGACGCTGCTTCTGGTGTACCATCTGAAACAAAGAGACCAGTAATCCTGGAAGGCGGCAACCAGGTTGCTAAGTTAATTGTAAGACACTACCACATAAAGTTGGCTCACGGTAGTCAAGAAGCTGTCGTGAACGAGGTGAAGCAACTTTATTGGTTGATTAGGTTAAGGCCTACTGTTAAAAACATCGTGACACAATGCATGTTGTGTCGAATGAGAAATTGCAAACCTCAGGTGCCCCGCATGGGTGACTTACCTCCCGGTCGAATGGCGCACAATTTTCGTCCATTTACTCACTGCGGCCTAGATCTTTTCGGGCCTATGGAGATCGCCGTCGGTCGTCGTCGGGAAAAAAGGTATGGGGTCCTATTTACCTGTCTAACAGTTCGAGCCGTGCATCTCGAACTTGTACCGAATCTTACCTCTGACTCCTTGATCCTGGCTCTGCGGCGGATGGCTTCACGGCGTGGTTGGCCTCGTTGTCTCTACTCCGACAATGGGACGAACATGCGTGGGGCTGATACGGAACTGAAAAAAGCTCTGGTGGAGCTCGACCGTGACGCTTTGAAGCTAGAAGGTATGAACGTTGGTCTAAAATGGGTTTTTATTCCCCCAGCAAGCCCGCACTTCGGAGGCACTTGGGAACGTTTAGTTCGTAGCGTAAAAACGTCCCTAAAGGTAATTTTAAACGAGCGCGCTCCTAGAGAAGAAGTTTTAAGCACGCTGATGACCGAGGTAGAAAATATGGTCAATGGTCGACCACTGACACACGTTTCAGTGGAGCCTGGTAGCATGGAAAGTCTTACGCCAAATCATTTCCTTTTGGGCAGCTCGTCTAATCTTCCTACCATTGGTTCATTCACTCAGGAAGACCTGGACTTGCGCAAGCAGTGGCGTAAGGCTCAGTGTTTAGCCGACATGTTCTGGCGTAGATGGAGAAAGGAGGTACTACCGGAGCTTAACCCAAGAAGAAAGTGGCAGCAAGAATTAAATCGTCAACTGCAGGTAGGTGATTTAGTCTACATTGTGGATCCCGATTCGCCCCGCAATGTTTGGCAGAAAGGTCTGGTGGAAAAAGTACTTCCCGGGAAAGATGGTCGAATCAGGGTCGTGGAAGTTAAGACTAAGTCAGGCTACCTACGACGCCCTGTGGCGCGCGTCGCATGGATTCCAGTTGATGCTGAGTGCTGAGTCAGCACTAGGGTGGGATATGTTAGCGACGCGTTCCATTTTTAATTTGATAGCCATAATTACTTACCTATAGTATGTAGATTATAAATATTACGAACGCTCCTTAGAACTTTCCAGGTGAGATGACTATGTCTTGCCCGCGGCTTTGCCTGTCCGCACTCAATGTTTATAGAACCAAATATACTTTTGTATCTTTGTAGTGAAACATAAATAAAACACATAAGCTGTTAGTTTAAAGTAATTCTTTATATGACCTAATCTGTTGTAATTTTATTACGTACAATGTTTGTCTAATCCTAAGTGTGAAATGTTAAAACATTCAGACAAATCATTTAGTTTTATGTATAGAGAATGTGATGTGACTTAGTTTGCACATTTCGCCGCGCTGGCGCGCGGCGCTGTCGTCAGTCGTTTTGTTTTCAACTCATAGGCAACACCGCGTCTGTTTTGTAATTTTGATATTTCTTTGTGTGTTGCACAATATACGTTTATTCAGAAGTATTTCGGTCTTTTTACTCATCGAGCATCGCGCCGTCTACAGGGGGTAAAGGGAGCTTCACCTAAGCTACCGCAGTATTTTGCCCTAATATTTTCAGCAACTTTTGGTGATCATTTTGTGAAAGAAAAAAATATTTTGGTGATCATTATATTTGCTTCCCTTATAAATTATGGCTTGAATGAAATGTCAAAATTTATGAAAATTCTATATTATTTTACAAGCTTCCAGTCACAAAACCGAAGTCCTTGCACAGCACCCCGGCTGCGTCGTGTCTAACGTTTCATAAACTGTATCCGATACAACTTTTAGAACACTAATGAAAAAAGACTGAAAATATTAAAGTAGAACAAGACTTACATACTAATCGAAAGTTATAATACAAAAGTTCTACAATTCTAATGAAAGCATCTCGATAGAAAGTCAAAGACCTTAGCATTTGGGCCTACAGTCCCGTTTGTAAATACTGCTTATGAAACGATGAGTGAGCGTCAAACAGCCACATTGTAGCATTCATTCGTTGTCGCGTCCGTCCGTTCTTATGGCTATGTGAGTAATAAATAGGTGTCGTCGATGTGTGAGTGAGGGTTGGGGGTCAGCCTATCGCCTATCCGAGTAGTCCGTGGCCAAGTCCAAGTCCTGGGTGCCCGACGACTGCCTTGACCAAGGGGGCGGCGGCAGGGTGCGCTGCGTGGCCGGTCCTGCTTACCACTGCGTTGAACCTAGAAAAGTATCGATATATATTTGCATCCGCATATTTCGTCTTATCTACAGATTGTTTAAAAATATTGTAAATGCGATTGAATTAGGTCGTGAGAAGAGTATCGACAGTGCCGAGCATTGAGTATCTTCTATATCTCATATTTGGCAGGTGTGATTATATTTTAACAATTAAACCGATTACCTATTTAATAAAAATAATAAAAAAAAACATTACGGCGGTGATTTGTAACCAGTTGCGTACCAAAACCGTACTTGTCTGAAACCAGTAGCAATATAATACTTTTATGTAACCAGTTACGATGGAAGACTTTCATGTGCTTTCACGAAATTAGGGTTATCGCTTAAAATGCATATTGAGTATTTTAACGATACTATATAACAAAAATATAGAGATCCTGTTTTTATGGATGACACAAAAACAATAACTGTTTTTGGCAAACAACTAGGAGAGCAAGAAGTTGTAAGAATTATCAATTCTAAACTATGCAACAAGAGAGAACGAAATTACGCAGCTTGGGCCGAAGGGTCGAAATAAAAGATCAGAATTTCAATCCGTCAATATTGAAATTATTATCTTTCGGCACCCCTTCTCACAATAAAATAATTTCGCATTAGTTTCAATTTATATATATGTCATCAAATAGTCTCATTAGTTTTGAATACAAAAACCTGAGGTAAAACCGAAGTTTCGATAATAAAGCTGGTGGTGGTGGTGGTTGTGTACTCTCGAAACATAAACATTTACATATAGGCACTTACATTGCTTCTGGCCCCACACTAGGATACCCTGTGTCATGGGAATCAGAAACAGCGACGTCACACACATATAAACATTCAAGTACTGGAGTTTTTTTTCTTTATCCCCAGGCTCGAATCGAACCCGGGACCTTTTGCCTGGTAGACAGAGCCACAACCACAGCGCCACAGCGGTTTCGAAAAAGGACAAATTGTGCCCCTTCGTAACTGGTGACGTAAAATAACTGGTTCCTTACTAGGACAGTATTATTTCACAACTGATACGAATCACCGGTTACGTTTATGACACCTGTGGTAAGTCTAAAATACATTATATATATATTTATACATTAGAGGTTTCCTTAGTAGATTTGTTGAGTAATTCTAAGGGGCTAAAACTACTTTTACACAAAACGAAATGTGCCACATACCCATTATGGTCATCAGCGGAGTAGTTGACAGTCCTGACAGTGCCATCGGGCTCGACCAGCGAGTACTGCCCTTTGACCACATCTCCGTCCCGTGCTTCCCACTGGCTCTTCTGATCGCCGGTGTGACCGTCCGCGACACCGTAGTTGAACTGGTAGCGGGGATGGGCCTTCAAACCAATCAGGTACATATTGTATAAAAGCGCCTGTGGTCCAGAGGTACTCACGCAAGGGAAAAGATCATGCAGGCTAAGAAACATCTGGCCGAGACGGTAATTGGATGGGTATCACGTTTATAAGTGACATTTGTTTCGGACGCTTCCGTGTTTCGGACTGATGACAGGTTAAGACAATGGGTATTATCACATACCCATTTTCGAAGCATTATTCCTCCTCAAGGAAACGCTTTCCACATCCAGAAAATATATATTATTTGAAGTCATTCTATCCTTCAATTGTAATGTTTGAAAACTATATGAAAATATGACTATATGGATGTTTTTCAGTGTTGGGATCTAAAAGGAATATTGATATAGTTCTTGCGACAAAAAATTGGTATTTAAAATACCATAAAACGTGGTGTATGAGATTAAAGAAATAATCAGTGGTATTGGAAAAAAACTCATAATTTTTGCAGTAATCTGCCGCAGTGACGGTATCAGACATGTTGCCGTGTGAGCTGTAATTAACTTTATTTTAATATGGCTGTGTCCTAAGATGATGTATGCCAGGATCGTTGCAGGTAGAGATATTTAGTGTCTGCCTACCCCTCTTCCGGGAAATAGGCGTGAGCATATGTTTGTATATATGTACTGTCCAAAATTTCACCACGAATCGAGATACCAATTTTAACGATATACGTGCCTTAAGTAAGTTATAGGTTGCCTGCTACTTGTATCACTACTTGGTATCAGTAGTCATAAAATCTGTATCAGAGGCTGTATTAGTGTATCTTGAAAGCTTCTGATAGCCGAGTTGGCCACCAGCCTTACAAATATCTAACAACCTGCCCTGAGCCAGCGTGGTGGATCAAGATTACTCTAATTGGGGTATAAAATAGAACTGTGCCCATCCTACGGGACTTAATTGTTTTTTTATTTATTTATTTTCTTAAAAAATATATATAATATAAGATAGAAATATTAGTCGGCCAAACCACGACATGAGGTTTGTCGGTATGTAAACGTGAAGACAAAACATAAACATGAGCATTTATACTGTTGATAATAATGACGATAATAAAATTATGCCTTTACCTTGTATTCAGCTGATCGGACCAATGTACTGAGTATCATTTTTTTATTAATTGCGACCAATTTTTGTTGTGGAAAGTTGTTCATAATATTTACTATTATTTTGCCTCATGAGTTTTAATTAATTTGCCATCCTTAGAGGACAATAATACCTGTCTTACCTGTCATGGAACGATTTTCACAGGGAAATATAATATTTTGAATTGAATTTTTGACCATGAAATATTTCGTTTCCTGGTCTCCGCACTTTTATTACTCGTAGTAAATTAAATTATACTTAAGGTATTGTGGCACACTATTTATTTCATACGTCACGACTTACAATGCATAGTAAGTAGTTCTCATTTTTGGTTTGGACATGTTTTATAATTCAATATTATATATTTAGAAGGATATTTATGTACACTATATCCAGGAGACGAACAAGTCGAAAATTAACGGAGGGCATCATCGCCATTAGAATTCTATACCCAACAGAGGGTGAATGATTAATGAGTTTCACTGCTGGTAGTGCGTGTGGACTGGATGGTGAAATATGCCATCCGTCATGCAGCCAGTATATCAAACCAAACCCTGTGGCGTGTACGACCGGACTTAAGAATTGGACTGTATAATAACGAGCAATAATATTTGACGGATACTGCTTAGATCATCTTATACAAATTGTATAGGCCTTATGATGATGAGTCCTTATGATGATGATGATAATGACAGTCAATGGTTCTCACATAAACCTCAGCAGGGGCAATGGCGTGTGCTGCGAGCGGCGCCGCAATCGGCGCTCTGAGGACAGGCGCGTGCGCAACCAGGCCGCCGTGCGCGAGCCCTGCAACCGCGAGGCAGTTAGTAAACCTAACACATTGTTTTATATAGTTCTTGGTTTGAATGGGTCCCACAGCTGTAAAAAATGTCACCGTTTCTCAAATTCCTAGAAAGTTATATCTAGCTAGAAATTATCAAGGTCGTACATCCTCCCCTTTTGGACCTTCTAAGTGTAAGAGAATTTAAAATATCGTTCTTAGCTCACTTATTACAGCTAAGATTGTCACTTTTCTCCGATGTGGAACGACATTGGGCCAGTTGAATAATTGGAAAAAATGTTCCAACGTCTTACCATGCGGCATTTTATATAATTGAAGATTTAGATGAATAGAAAATTAGAACATGAATAACAGATCCTGCCAATATGAACATGCATGCACATTAATATTACTCACAGACAAACTTATAAAGTTAGATTGGTAAGTTATCTACCAAATCAGCAGGATCACAAATTGATCCTACAACTATGCGCAGTCACATGCAAAAGGGGTTAAAATTTGCCATTACAAAAGGTCTAACCTAGTCCCCCTAGTCCCAATCCTCCGTACCCTAGACCATGGGCACCGATACCTGCATAGCCCGGGGCGATCAGGCCTGGTGCTCCAATGCCTGGGCCGAGGAGACCTGCCCCCAGTAGGCCTGGTGCAGCGACTCCATGACCCAAGCCTAGGCCTGGGCCGTAGATGCCGGCATGGGCCAAGCTCACCAAGGCACAGGCTACAATCACCTATGTGGGAAACGGAATAGGTCAGGTTATCTTATTGAACAACATTGGCTTTTGTATTTGAGAGACCAAAGGCAAACAATATTCAAGCTTAAACTAGAATTCCAAAAAGAATTTAGTTCTGATGACTCTTGTAACATGCGGAGATTTGATAGTCAATTAAATTTTAACCTCTTTTTGCAGATTAATTTAATTTTAATTTGACATATATTAATGTCTACTTGTACAGCCTTTATTTAAAACTTATATTACGTAGGAATACTGAATCTCCCAAAACCGACAAAAGAGTCAAACGTTGCTTGACGAGATTCATGTAGCTATGGTAAATGAGTTTATTTACATATTGCTTCTGTTATCAATTGCACTATCACTCACACCTAATATCACAATATAATCAGTAAACCACACTGTACCTTAGCAAACATTTTCTTAACAATAATTGTTAACCCTAGAACTGTATTGCACTGCTGTGCGGATACTGTGTTCTGTGGCGAATTACCAAATAACTAGGGCTTATATAGTAAGCCTATGTCCTATAGGTATAAGCACAGGCTAGGTTCGTGTCCCTAGTCGATTTAGCTACAGGAAAATCTAGCCAATTTGGTATAGTAAGGTGGGCGCTGCCCGGGCGAACTAGATCGTTGGAATAAGCATGATACGCCCCGGCGCAAATTGCAAACTTAAGGTGCGCTATATTCATTAAGTTTTTGTAAAGAGAACAATTTAAATAACCACCAAAATATTTCTTTCCTACCCAACATGAGTCCCCAAAAGTTGCAGAAAATATCAGCGCAAAATACTGCGGTAGCTCAGGTGAAGGGTAAAGGGGGAAGCGAAGCGAAGCCCCCTTTATCCTTCGTGTTAGGTTGAACATTTAAGAACAATAAAAATTCTTAATACATAAACTTAAGTACAAAACATAAAAAAGTTTGGTGATCATATATCAATACATTGAATTAATTGGCAGTAAAATAGTGTTTTTGGTGATGGTTTAAACACAAGCCTTTTGTAAAGAACTCCTGTACATTATATATAACGTTTTTTTAGTAAGTGCCATTTAATACATACCTACATACATACACATACTAACGACTTTAGTCTCCTCTCCACTCGCTGCGATGCTGGCATACATCTCTCGCTTCCTCATGTAAGATGCAGTTGTGAGTATGAGCAGTCTGAAATGTACACGAAAAGTTCACTATGGGAGCGTAATGGCTTTGTATATGTCACCGTAAGATTGTCAAAACCGTTGTTGTTGTTGTATTTGTTAGTTGATAAACTAACGTTGTTTTTTCTCGCTAGTTAGTCAACTATCGACAAATAGTAAACTGTAGCGTACCGCTTACTATATAACGCGTTATTTGATTAACTAACGGTTTAAACCGTTAAATAGTAAACTGGTTCGGACTTGAATTGCAAACGAAATACCAGGGCAAACACTGCGGTAGCTTAGGCGAGAGCAGCGAAGCCCCCGAAAAGTCTTCGTGTTAGGTTGACATGTACGAACAAAATAAATTTAAATTCTAAACCCTGTTGGTCTGGTTTACTATCTGTCGATAGTTGATCAACAAACGCGTTAGTTTATCAACTAACGGTTTTACCTATCTTACGGTGATATATACAAAGGAAATACGCGTATTCGGGTAAGAATTTATCTATTCATATCTATCTTATCTCTCCCTACTGCAATGTCCTACTCCACAATACCCCTACTCCGCCTTCTCTGCGTGGCTTCGATGATGCTGGGGACATCGCAGTCCCTATACTGTACTTTCTGAAGCTTTCTTTATTCCCCAGGATCTTCCTACCGGCTCCGAGATCCATCTTCTATCTCCCGAATCTACGCCGACGTTCCTATCTACCGGCTCTGCACATCACAATTTTCAAGACTACCACCCGACCTTCCTACATCCTGCCTGGTTCCTGCCTTTAACCTGCGCATACTTCCTACTGACCTATTGAACATCCGAAGACCAGGGGAGTGCTCGTGTAGTGAAAATATGACAAATCAATACCAATGAGTTCTGTAAACCCTATCTATACCAAACCATCAGTTTACACTCAACATTCATAAATCTCTTCATACAAGCTCACCCACTCACTAATAAATCGCCAATTTGGTATTTGTGTGACTTTTCTTTGTATGACCTTCAGATGACTTCATTCACATCTTCTTTATGGATCTGTTTCGTCAATTCATTCTTTCAACGTGACCAAACCATCTAAGCTGACCTTTCTCTATTCTGTGTCACTATATGTTTTTTTCAAGCCACAGCGTTCCCTTATACGTTAATTATTACTCCACACATACTCCCCAAAGACCTCATTTTCACTGGTTTTATTCTGCTTTCATTCTTCTTCTGCCATACCCAACATTCATTCCCATAAATCAATGGTTTACTCCACACTCCATCATTAATAGTGCCCTTTGTGACACAGTTTGACCCCTCCTCACAAAGTGCAGCACTCTGTTTTCAAATATCTCCCTCAAATTTCCGGTCTCTTGTAAACATGCTACCCAAGTATATTAAATCATTCACTTGTTCCACTTGTTCAGCATCAATTATGCATTCAGATACTTCTTCATCTTATTCTAAAATCATAACCTTGGTTTTACATACATTCACTTTCATTACCTTCTTCTTAAACTATTTTTTTACGAGAGTAACATCTCCTGCAGCTAATCCACCGACGACGCAAGAATAATTTGATCATCGGAGTGTAAGAGGGACTTGACAAGTAACTCTCCCATTTTCAACCCACGATCAGGCACTTTAAAATTATTTTAACAACTATTTATGAATAGATTGACCAGCTATGGCAATGCTACAGAGCCTGGTCTCACACCCCGTTCGATGTCAAATCAGCCTGTGTAAGCATCCTGTGTAAGTTTATCCTGACGTATTCACTGCAGTATTCACTGGATACACAGACAAGGACTTCAGTTTACGAAACATATGGCTATACACTCCCATGCACGGATAGTGTTTCCCACATATAATTCCTCACTACTTTATCATATGCCTTATGTAAGTCTACGAAAGCGCAGAAAACTTTCTGAATTATAGACCAAAGATCTAGTCCTTATAAACCATTCCTGTTCGTAATCCCCTTTCACATCCCAGATTTTGTCCTCTGTTTATTCATCACCATTTAAATTAATATTTTGCTAACAAATTACTGACAATGCTGAGAAGACCCGCACTGCCGCTAATGCCGCGGTAGCTTCTGCAGTCCTACTATGAGCCCTTCCCCTTATATAGCGTGATGATATCACCCTAGCACCAGTCTCCAGGCACCCGACCGATAGCTCAGCACAAATAAAAGAGTCGGTACATGTAAATAGCAACAACGCCTTCTCCACTCCTCAGCAAACTTATCGATTCTCCACCTTACATACATACATACAGCACATACTATTTCCTTCATGCTTCTATCCTCACTATTATACTCATTGATCATCTATTTGTCTATTTATATGTCGTAGCTATATAGTAGAATTTGATTATTTCATGAAATAGCCAACCATGGATTGACTATATCATGAAATGGTTTCATGACATAATCAGAAAGGGTTGAATTTCACGAAAACATGTATTTTTAAAAGCACTTGTATTCAGTACTACGTAGGTTTTTGTGTTGTACATGTCGACCTAACGCGTAGACTATTGGGGGGCTACGCTGCGCTCGCCCCTTTTAGTCTCCAGTTAAGCTACCGCAGTGTTTTGCCCTAAAATATTTCGTCGTTCAATGAAAGTTCTGATTCAACCATGGTTGGCTATTTCACGATATAGTCAATTCTACGATATGGTAACGGTATATATAAATATCTATATTTTTATAATTACTACACTTCAGACCAATTTCTACTTCGTTGAACCATCTAATGTGAGGGTGACCAAATCAAAATGAAGATAGTCAACTTTAAAAAAATGAATAAATATTTAGTCTGAACCTGAAAGCGTTGAGTATAAAATCCCCTAGTCACACTCTAGAAATATTCTCTATCACATAATTAGGGTAAAAAGCGAAATTATCACATTCGTATCCCATATCCATATTATAATTTCCCAGTTCAAGTTGTGACCAATACATATTAAGAATTGTAGAGATATTTATAGACCTGTATGTACAAGTATACCCTATGTAGAATAAATTAGACCAGTGTACCGGGTTAAACTGAATTTATTGTTGGCTTTACGATTTGCTTGCGACAATGAACGTGGTTTACTACTAACTGGTGTTTGATCTAGTCCAGTACCATGGATATGGATAATTAGGTGAAATACCAAGGCTGTTATTTTACCCAGTTATATTCATGGCAAATATAGTTAGTTTTCATGTCATGTAACAGTATGAATAATGGTTTCGAAACTTAGCGAAGACATTTACAAACCATGGTCTATTCCTCTCTAAAGAAGTACCCAAACGAAGAGACAGTCGAAATATTGCACCATAGTGAACAGGAAAGAAAATTATATTAAACACAAAGCGTCACGCCTTTTCGCCACGCCAATTGTGCCCACTTTCAGCCAGTTATAAAGTGCTCCATTTTGGATTATTATATTCAAACTAGTGGATATAGACCATAAATATTATGATGGCTGAGATCATACCTTTCATATATGAGGTATCAAAAGGCTTTCCACATCCTATCCTAACCCCCGAAGGCGTAAACCTTGATAGTGAGATAATTTGAATAACAATGGTGGCTGCAACTGCTCGTGGGTTAGTCAATTTGGTACTTTGGAATTATGGTACCGCCCTGCACACGAGGTAAAGGGAATAATAGATAAGAAAAGGTAATGCTTTTGTTTGGTTAAACCAGAGCAAAATGCAGGAAAAGGGTAAGTGACGTGCTCGTGATATAAATTGAAAGGGATATAGCATTTTAACGTCGCTGGAAACCATGTTGAGGAATCCTTCATTGCGGCAATGGGATAACCTTCTGTCATATAAATAGCTGTGCCATTGCCACTGTATGGGAAAAGATCAGAGGTGAAAGTGTGTGTGGGAAAATGGGAGATGGTGCGAACTTTTAAAGTAACCATTATTGTTCATGCTAAAATTGTATTATGATTCAACGACTGTCTTGCCCTCTAACCTAAAATAGATCTGAAATCCAGTTAGACAGGTTAAAATTAGATCCACGCAAACCAAACCGCAATGAATTTATAAGGTTGTGTCTACAACTCTACAGGTAACTCTTTGAAAAAGTTGATATACTTATAATTATAGCAAATCTACTTTTGAATAATTGTAGTTCCGTGGTCTAATGGGTTTCACGCGTTGTTCTCACACAGGAGATGCAGGTTCGATTCATGACCATGTACCAATGAGATAATTCATTTATCTTAAGTAAATTATACGGACGTTCTAACGGTGATGGGAAACATCGTGAGGAAACCTTCATTACTCCATAGCTGCAGCGCTGAGGCGGCTAGCCCCCTGTCACCTAAAAAAATGGAATATTGAATAATTGGCTCAAAGTGGGCACAATTGTGCCTCTGCCACCCCGTATGGTAAAAGGCGTGACGCTATGTAATGTGTATATGGATCACGATGTTTTATGTCACTGTTAGAGCGTCCGTATAATGTGCGCAAGATAACCAAGATTCGAGATTCCAAAACAAAACTGGTAAAGTTTTTGAAATTATATTTCTGCAATTTAACCACAACCTTACCGTACTACTGCGGGGGATGACGACGTCTGCACCCAGTCTCGGATGTCAGCTGACTACAGTGACTCATCAGACTAGTGTCATTCACCTCTGCTCACCCACCGTAGCTACCAACAGCCAGTAAGCAAGATCCATGCCGGTTTCCGGGTTGAGAGAAGTGGAAGACCGTGGCAGAATGGTTTTGTGACAATTCTCAATGCATAGGTTTCTGATTATGAATGAAGGCTGCTGTTGGATGGATGGATGGAATGTTAACTAATATTATTCTAATATAACCTCATGCAATCTTATTTCCTTGTTAAGCTGATAACTTTCGAACTACTGAACCGATTTTAATAAAAACTTTTCTATGTATCAGTGACGTCTACTAACAACTAGTGGTTCCGTGACAACATAAGACTTCACTTGTTTAAAATTGCAAGTAGGTCTTGTAGGTCTGCTAGAAGTACATTAGAATTTTGATGATCGATGATGATGAGTCAGTCAGTGACTAAATGATGAAACTTTGAACGGCTGTCGATCCAATCAATTGATTCAAATTGACTTAATTTTAGGAATTTGCCCTTTAAATTGTGGCTTATTAGTCCCAGAAAATTCAGGTGTCTAGCTTTATCTACAACATAGTTATAGGGATTCGAAAATATCCCAAAATGCTTCCTCCTCCACTCCCCTTTTTTTTTTTTTTCGTAATATCTTGTGTAGAATAAAATCCTTAGTGTGTTTCTCAAATTTTATTGAAATTCATCGATAAATAACGCTACAGCAAACTTGCCCCGTTTTCTTCCCTATTTTCCCCTTTGAACTTGTGTGATAAATGTGACTTGTAGGCGAGAACAGACAGACGAACAAAAGCATTTTTGGATAATCTTGAAACTGGAAGCTTCGTCCGCTTCGCTCGCTCGGACAATTACAAAAAACCACATTTAAATCCGTTGGACCGCTAGGATGCCACATACTCTTATATTTTATTTTATTTTATTTGGTTTACTAACAGTTTGTGTACAAGATAAACAGTTAGGTAGGTATAGTATAGGCTAAGTTAAAACTATGCTAGGCACACAAGCTACATAAAAGTAAACACAACCTTAGTTGAGAAATTAGGTACTAAATACTTAAATAAACTATGTTATAGGTGCTAGTAAGAAAACTGTAACAGACTCTTCAAACTTATAGCAGCCCTCTTCTATTGTTGGGGGTACATAACGATAAGAATTGCCAAAACTTCAACTGGTACGTACGATTATTCCTACCAACTGCTCGCTTTATCTCATAGATATATGACATTATCTAAGAATAGGTATCATTTATCATGAAGGGCCCAGTATGCCTTGCATAATGAGGCATTTATTCAAATGAGAGCTTAATACGGTTTTGCTTCGATACAAAATTGCAATGCAATCATTTTGATGTATGACACTCGATGACGAATTATTCAGTCATTAAAGTTGCGTTAGTACTTAGAGTGGGCTAGAATGTAGGCTTATTTACGCATATTTTAATATTCTAATCAAATTTTGTTTATGTCTGATAAAGAATATAACATTGAATACACTTCTCGATTGGACACGGTACTACGCAAAAGAAAATAGCTTTAAAGGGTTGTTGGGATTGAATAGTTCGTCTTTTAATTTAATAGAAAATAACCTCCCGACTCTCTATCTCTGACAGGTATTGCAACTCGGAGTTTGATTGAAATTTTGAAATTACAACGGTCACAAACTAGTGATCTAATTTATTCAAATCCATCAAAAAGCAGTAAAAATTGCATTCAATGTACTCTGAAGGCGTCTACCATCCTTCAATTTGATTGCGATCCGGGGATCACGGCATAGACAATCGAGCTACGAGAAGGCGGGGAAATAAGACGCAATTTTTTCTTAGTTCAGCAATTTTAAATTGAACTTGCTCTTATATTGCTAATTGTGGCTGAAAATGAGTGCCTCAGCCATGTCGCATCGTGAATATATCTAGAAGTTTATAACAACTGTGTCTGGACCTCATTATAATGAGTATCTCAGTATATGGCGCTAGATGTAATAAATTAAACCGTAGCTCGATCCTGCATTCCTTTATTTATCCCAATTCCCTTTCAAATTGGCGTTTCACCAATAGCAATTGCATTATATGACAGCTCCTGACTCCAATAATCGCGCTCTGTAGCCATTTTGTATTTCTAATATAAATCGCAACACATGTCAAATGAAAAAAATCGACCAACCAGCACACGAGTCGCAATCAGCACACGAGTACATAAAAAATCAAAGTCGCAATAAAAGACAGCTCGTGTCAAATAACCGTGTTCTGATTGGTCTATTTTTCCAATGCGATTGATATCACATTAGCATAATAAGGTTACTGGTTGGTCAAACTTTAGTTGAACATCCTTCAAAATATCATTTGAAAAGAGTTCTGGATAGGTGTCAGATATAGAGAATAGAGCATGTAAATGTATGTAAAGATATAATATGTTTCTAATTCGTTTGCATGTTAACTTTCCGTGGATAATTTCTTGACTTTGCATATTTCAGTTAAATTGTATGTCGTGTTCTTTTATTCACATTCCGTTTTATACAATTACATGGACTTACTTTTTCTGGGAAGTAAACGAATTAGCATACGTTGTAAGTGTCACTGAATCGGCGCGATTGCGTTTGCGTGATTGTAAAAATTGATTGCTAATTAAGACTGTCTTTTATGATTGTCTAATACATGCATAAATATAAGCAAGCTTACTTGTACACATCCTTACATTTTTTACACTCGCAACATATAAATATTTTGCAAGTAAAGGGAGGGTTAAGATTTGTAATGCTTTTAAAAGTCAAATTCAAGTTAATGAGTTCAAACAAAAGTAATTTCGAACTCTTTTCTAGGTACCTACTTTAGTAATTGACGTCGTGATCGGGTGAAAGAAGAAGGACATCTTGGCTTTGTAACACTCTAAAACCAATGTAGCCAGCGACGAGATGCGTCTCGCCTATAAAATGACAGAGAGGTACATTGGAAGCCGACTGCCAACCTCCAGTAATAAAAATAAGCACTAGAAAAAAATGTCATGAAGGCCTAGGCTATAACCGCTCTACATATTACTATTAATTTGAATAGTGAATTCATCAGAAATAAATGACATAGTATTTAACCTATAACCCCCAATAATTATTCATACTAAAACGTATTGCTCAAGATTCATACATACATACATAAATACAAACCGCGCGCGGTATTTGGGGCGCGAGCGTATATCGTATGCTCTCGATGTTGATTGATAGGAGCCGGTATTATCAGCGCGGGCGCAGGGGCGTTAGGATCTGCCTCCACTTATTTCAAAGACTATGTAAGATTTATATATGTACCTGTAGTTCTGTAGTTAAACACGAACGGAAGACATCATCCGTAGTTGGTGGGCAGTGGATGCGGGAGGCTCAGGATCGGAGTAAGTTACGTGTTAAACATCACGTGTTAAAGATCATGGTGATGATGTAAAAAAAATAAAGTAGTAATAAAAAAAAACATAAACAAACATTGATATAGCCCTTCCGATATGTTTTCCAAAATGGTGCTGCATTTCCAAGTGAATGCTGGGGAGCCAATATTGGCCGCCCCACACCTTGGGGAATTTAGAACTCCTGTGAACCTGATAAAGAAAGATACTTTTTGTTGAAAAATATCGAATCCATATAGGGACAAGAGAAAATTGGGTAATAAAAATAGATCAACCGGCGATCACTTGCTTCACAGATGGTTCAAGAAAAGAGAGCACAAAACTAGCAGGAGCTGGTCAATGTATCTTGAATAGTAAGGGACAAGACAAATCAATTGCCTTGGGGCTCAATACGCCAGCGTGTTCCAAGCGGAAATATTCGCTATAATGGAATGTGCTGCTGTTCTAAAGTAAACATCGGATACTGAAAATATGAGGGTAGTAATATATTCAGATAGTCAAGCTATCTTAACACTTCCAGTGCCAAGTACCCGTCAGGCTGGTTTTATCAAATATTGTTCGCCCGCCGACGACGAATATACAGGGTGGCATTTTGTGACATCACCTGGAGGGCAAGTACTATAAATAATGGAGGTAGCAAATTTCCCTCAAAGGAAACATTCCTTTATTTTTGAAAAGAAACAAAACTGCATTCAAAATTTTTGAAAAATACGCTAGCCACAACCAGGAATCGAACCGGCTAAAATTCGAAAAAACATCAATGGCGTCAATGGCTTCAATCGACAGGGTCAATCATAAGGATCACATCTTTCTAACAAACATAGTAAATTAAATGAAAGCAAAACATGAAAACTTAAAACTTGTTTTATTATTAACCTAAAAACATGTAAAAGCTAACTAATTAGTTCTTCGAAATGGGCTCCCATTCGTTGAATACATAAATTTATTCTTCTAAGGAACTCTTTTTCAGTAGCCTTTAATAGCGTGTTGTGTTCAATATTAAAAATTGGGGTACGTATTTGAATGTCTAAAATTAAAAAAAAACTAAAGTCGAAAAACCTACGTTCAAAAGCCCTAAAATCTAAATAACTAATGTTTTTAAATACCTAATCAACTATCACCTATGTACGTTATACCTAAGCGTAAAATACCGATTGGACTAAATATCTAATGTTTAAAATGTCTTCAGTTATTACACCAAAGATTGATAGGTGTATCAATCTTTGGTGTAATAACATTTGAAATACCAAATGGTCAAAATACTTAAAATGACGCATCGCTTACGAGGTATTTGTTTGAAGTAGATCAGGTTTCGCGAGCGTAAAAGAGGGTAGTCTGTGGGGTAGATTGATAATAAGTGGTTTGTTGTCTATGTTTAAATATTTTATGTCAGTTGTTAGGCACCCACGTTGTAGTAGGATAGATATTGATAGAAACGAGAATAATTACGGAAAATTACTGAACACAGTATTAGTGTATTTAAAGCTCAAAAAGGTGGCTACAAAGTCGACGTGAATGGTTTTCGACTAACGACTGAAATAGACATCTAGGCAGTAAGTAGGTTAGGTTAGGTTAGAACATGTAAAAACAGCAGAACAGCAGACAGTGCCAGAACCGACTTTAGGGCGTTTCCAACTACTTAGGTAGGTATTTAAATTTCTAGCATTATAAAGCTTTCGGTATTTTTAATATAAGTAAAGCAACCATTAGGTATTTAGATTTAAGGGATTTTGAACGTAGGTTATTTTACTTTCGTTTTTTTAATTTTAGACTTTCGAATACGTACCCGAAAATTTTAACTGTAAACCTTAGCCCTCAAGTCGTTCACAGTTGCATAGGATTTTAGGTAAACTCAATTTTTTACATATCCCCATAAAAAAAACCAGAGAGTTGAGGTCTGGTGATCTTTCAGGCCATCGGATTGTGCCGTTTGTACCGATCCAGGTCTTGAAATTGTTATTAAGATAGGCTGCGGTGATTCTGCTGTTATGAGCTGGAGCACCATCTTGCTGTAATATTACACGGTTTCGCTCATCCTCGGGTAAAACATTCAACTCATTTCGTAAGAGGGCCAGTATTTCAAGGTATTTGACCGAGTTTAGATGCCCTTCATAAATGTGGATTAACACAACCATATTTCTCATTATACCGTAATATACCGCAAACGTTGAAAGAAAATCTTACTTGACTGTTAGTTTCATGAACAGAGTCCAAAAGAGTTTGCATTACAAACACGCGTAATGATGATATTGTGAACAACACAAGGTACCTATCTGATGGATCCTTGAGTAAAAGTGACTTATCCTGTCTTTCATGGTTTTCCTTTCATTTAATTTACTATGTTTGTTACAGAGATGTGATCCTTAAGATTGACCCTGTCGATTGACGCCATAAAAGTACAGAATGATGTTTTAACGAAGTTTAGCCGGTTAGATTCCTGGTTGTGGCAAGCGTATTTTTCAAAATCTTTGAATGCAGTTTTGTTTCTTTTCAAAAACAAAGGAATGTTTCCTTTTAGGGAAATTTGCTATCTCCATTATTTAGAGTACTTGCCCTATAGGTGGTGTCACGAAATTCCACCCTGCATACATATACATTATATACACTATATACTTAGCGAATGATGACTTTTACCCACGCCGCCGACTCGACTTGTGGGTCCTACCACATTCGGCTAGCTAGGGTTGTCACTCACTACTTTCTTATAATACAATAAATAATTAATTCATAAATTGACGCGTTGTTTGTGTAGTATTTTTTTTAAATCTTATGTCAAGTTTTTAGTTATATTTTCTGTGCCTTGACACTAGATGACGTTTACATTCATATACGTTGGCACCTGAATGGAAATGTGAATGTGAACACAGTGAGTGAGTGTGCCCTGCTTTCTTGCCCCATTTTGCTGTGCAACTTGACGGACGGACGTTGGGAATTTTTGGCATAACCCTGGATGGCGTCAGAACTCGCGAGGCGAGTCGGCAGCGCTCGCTATTCTATCTGTAAATGAATGGGGCGGAGGCTCGGCACTGGAATACGGTTTGCACACCTTTTGAGTTTTGCACCCGACTGGCGAGTCTTAAATGAAGTAATTCCACCAACTTTTACAGTTTCTGGATAATGTTTCGATTTATTGATGGTGGCCAAACAGTGGGAATTGGGTGACATAGTCAAGAGGGCTGATCATCCGCACGTGTTCAGCGGGCATTCCATTTCATCATCTATCTATCTACCCGTGGTACTAACCGCTGGTAATTCTGGTAGTATCAATGTTGTCAGCGGCACAACTTGTATAGTATTTTAAGTAAATGTTTTGTATAAATAAAACCATACATATTCTTTGAAATTTAGTGTTTATATGTATATTATCATCCTGCAAATTTATTAGCCCAAAAGCGATTATTACAACTTGATCCAAGTAGCCCAAACAAAACTGCGAATAATTCTTGAAATATTTTGCGTTCACTTGACGACAACATTCTTCTCGCAGACATTTTAGAATTGGTAAGAATAACAAATCCGGGTTATCACTGATGTATGAACATGACGGGATGAAACACTATTTGCTTCCTATTATGAAAAACAATTAGATTTTTTAAATCATATCACAATAATAATCAATCATTTCATTTCAGTTAGGTTAGGTAGGACTGACCTGAGTGACGTGATGTTTGTTTGACAGTTGACTTGACTTCACTCATATATTTGCACTCTGTGGTTGACTTGACTGCTACTTTATTATACAATATATTCTACACAATGAAATTTATCCCATTACATCTTTAATGACGTCACGTTTAATTTTATCTCTATCTATATTTACAAAATAAATTACTAAATAAATCAATTGGTATCATAAGATGCCTGGGGGTATTGAGGGGTTAATAAAATAGCGATGACTGGAGTATTCAACGCACCTGTTTTTTTTTTGTTTTAAATATGAGAGGCCTATCTTCCACAAATCGAACTAAGCCCATAGTAAGCTCAACAAGGCTTGTTTGTGTTATGGGTACTAGAAGACGATGTATTTAATAGAGATGCACAAGAAAACATCCAAGACTAAGAAACAAATATTTGATCACACAAATATTTGCCCTTAACGGGATTCGAACCCAGGACCGACTTCACCGGTCGTCAAGTAACTGCGCTTCTGGCACCTCGTATGGAAAATGGCGTGACGCTATTTTATTTGATATAGCAATGGCAGCTTTGAGCTGGTAGAGGCGTGTAACCTTAAGTTGTGATGCAAGGACAGGTGTAGCGGCACTGGCAGCTAACGAGGGGAAGTCGCTTGAGACATACACCTTCCAGGTTGCATTTCTAATGCGATTGTTGCTAGCCACGTAAATGTTGGCCGGGGTATTAGTGGACGACCTCTGTGGCGTTGCGGTTGAGGCTCGGCCTACCATGCGAGAGGTCCCGGGTTCAATCCCCAGCTGGGGATAAAGAACAAAATACCAGGTCTTATATGTGTGTGATGTCACTGTATCTGTTTCCCACGACACAGGGTATCCTAGTGTGGCGCTAGAAGCCACGTATGTTTAATTTTTATTGTTAATGTATGTAGTACATATGATTGGAGAATAAACATAAGTAACAGAAAGTTCTAGTCTTGTTAAGGGATTGTTAGGGACATCATTCTCTCAGCAACTTTAGCTATGAAATTCGTATTATTACTAATCAAAAAATTTCCTGCTACAATTTAAGGTGATATGTGAAAGCGAATACGAAACTAAATGAATGTGACAACGTTAATTACTACCACACAAGAAATAATGGGAGCGCAAACATTGCGCTCGACTCAAAGCACACCAATCAATCCACATAAAAATTGTTTAAAAAATAAACTACGTTATTTGGTCAAAAGTATTTTCAAGGATACATAATATCTACATTTTGAATGCAATTCCGCAATTAAATTATTTAGTATTTCAGAATAACAGGAAAAAAAATAATAATTTCGATGTATTACCGTAATTAAATTCTATCAAGAAAATTTCATCCAATCGCGTTTTCCTTCATTGAGAATGTGAAAAAAATACGCAATTAACATTTACTCAAAAAATTTAATCAGTAGATATATTTATAGTGGATTAAATGTATTCGACAAAACCCCAAGCAGAATAAGGCGTTCTATATCTATGCTATGTGAACTTGTATACCTACTCACCCCTATCATTGCATTTTTTATTCTCTATTGCTACTTATTTATGGCAAAAAATATATTGTTTACTAATAAGTTTTGACTCCCAAATATGTTAAATGTTCAGCAAATTTAATATCCCCATACAGTTTCACAGAACTGTACGTTGCTGTAAGGTAACTTGTCGGAATACTAAAGATAGGTTTGTTATATCACAACTTCATATTACATAATAATAAGAATAAAATAAGCTGTAAAATTTTGGTGAAAAATTATAGTAAATTTGGGTTTTTTTTTGGTTGTAACTTTTATTAAATTTGGAAAAAAAAGCACTCATTTATCAGTCATTCATATTCAGAAGTCCACAACAAGTATTCATTGCCGGATGGATATCACGGACATTTTAAATTATCCCTCAACATACCTGCATGAATACCCATAGGTATACATTTGACATTATGCGGCTAAATTCAATAGGTACATACCAAAATTGTACTTACTTATTTCAATGGTGTTTTCCAGTACAAGCCACATACAACGATTTTCCATGGCAGCTTATTTGTTGAAACTCTCACGGCATATCCAGATCACAGATTAGACAATAGTTACCCGGACCAGATTATCGGACTTGTAGTTATATTGTAATAACTGTGCAATCACAGTGGGTTGACCTCATCAAACTCAAGTGGCTGTAATTCGCACAGCATTTAATTTAATCAACGAGATAATTTATGTTAGTGTGCCTTTTCAAAAGCTAGCCAGTTGGTTAGTAGTTAACTAAAACATAGGTTCTTACCGATAAAATAGGTAAGTACTTACTTCAATGTATTAATTATTTTATATAAGTATTGAAGTAAGCCAATCATTCGACAACCTCTGTGGCATAGTGGACGAGCTTATGTCTCGCAATCTATAGTCTTGGGAGGAAGAAAATAAGAACTCCGAGTCATGGATAAATGTACCCACGGGCCCTTACCAGGATACGGGTAAGTTTGTGCCATACTCCACCACGCTGGCTCAGAACGGGTTGGAAGAGGGGTGTCGTAGCTAGTAGTAGTTGGCTAGTAGCCAACCCGACTGACAGAAGTTATCAAGCTGTCCTATTAGGGCCTCTGACACAGCCTTACAACTACTACCACTGAGTAGCGATTATAGCCGGGACCTACAGCTTAACTTGCCATCCGAAACATAGAAGCACGCGAGAAAAATGCCAGATAGAAACAGACACCCATCCATTACCAGTGTCTGTAGACGACTCTATACAAGGTGGGCCAATTTCGGTAGTCACATTATTATTTTTGATAAAAATATTTTCTAAGAGATAACCTTATATTGTCTGGACTCAACCTCTGTGGCGTAGCGGTTGTGGCTCTGCCTACCATGCGAGAGGCCCCGGGTTCGATCCCCGACTAAGGGTAAAGAAAAAAAAACTCAGGTCTTGGATGTTTACATGTGTGTGACATCGCTGTTTCTGGTTCACACGACACGGGGTATCCTAGTGTGGGGCCAGAAGCAATGTATGTTCGTGTATGTAAAAAAAACGTAAATGTTTGACTAAATTCCAATATAACTAATCAAATTTGGATCACCGAAGTTAGGCCAACTGTGTAAATTTATGTTTTGTTTATCCAGTTCTTTATGGCAACAAATATAATGATCATCAAAATATTTTTTTTCTACCCAAAATGGATAAATGAACACCAAAAGATGCAAAAAATATCAGGGCAAAATACTGCGGTAGCTTAGGTGAAGGGTATAGGGGGTGAGAAAAGCGAAGCCCCCTTTATCCTTCGTATTAGGTTGTACACAAAACATAGACAAAATTTATCCAGACACAATTTGGTGGACATTTATCCATTCTGGCAGTCATTTCGAATTTATTGGTAGTAAAATAGGTGCGTTTTTGGTAATCGTTTAAACATAAGCCGTTCTTTATTCAGTTCTGAAGATCGTGGCCACGATGGGTGTAGGACTGCAAGCGCTCGTCAACTTCTCCTTTGCCCTGCGAGGTTTATAACCTTATGCAACATAATATGTATCTTTATTTCGCATACAGATTAACGACCATCAAGCGGATATGTACAATACGAGTACAAGTTATATGGTTAAAAATACCTGATACAAATGTCTAGAGGGGCTCTATTCTTCACCCCTACATACCCAGTAGCATGAACTGTGCCACTGCCACCACATCTTGTAAAGTCAAGACCTTTGCGACAAAGCCTCTGTGTCACGGTCGCGCCCACCGGAGAATGTACCGTACATACGCAAGCGCAGGATGAATGAATAAACCATAACTGTAAATCGAGGGATATTAAAGTCTACTTCATATATTAGCATGCAGCCAAACTGGCGGAATTTCATATTTTATGTAGTTTTATGTGGTTAAGTGGGTAAATATCAAAATGTGGCTGAAGGGCTGACAAACCTTTCTTGGGATAGTTCATACCATCATCAAATTTAAAAATTGTATTTAAAACTTTATTTACCTTTTAAAACATTATAAAACCTATATTGTTAAAATTACAGTGAAATCTTAGTTGCTTGAAAAGTAAAGATGAGTCGTTCCGGACCGTAATAGTTTCTGGAGATTTGACCGATCTCGGAACGACATCATTCCGGTCCGACCTGTCTTAATTGACATACTCCATAGTCTGGCGGAGTCGGAACAACGAAGAAGATCAAGGAACGAGAGAAATAGTGTCTCCACGTCCAGTCCGGTCCGTCCGTCCAGTCCGGTCCAGCGGAGTCAGACGTCGTCGGTGTGACGAGGATCGAGGAACGAGCCAAGCACCTCATCCTACCGACTCCGCCCGTGGCCTCTCCGTCTCTATCTCACTTTCCGTCCCGATAAAGCCCGATATATCGTGGTCAACACGAAAGATTAATGAATAAATTCCACGCCTTAACCGACAGGGCGTGGAATCTTGGTAGGGTTGGTTTTCACCAGGAGTACTGACCTTTGACGCCGTGGACCGGAATTCGAAAGCTCAATTCGAGGCAGGAACACGGGATGAGGAGCACAAGGGTGGGGGGAGAGGAGTCGAATCTTACTCTCGTCGTAGCCCGATGCTGTCGCCGTCGTGTTGCTTGCCGACACGAAGGGTCGCTGTCCGAATGCGACGAATTGATCCCAGAATCACTTCGTCCCTTCACAACAGGAAGCACTCACTCCGATGACGTGAATCTACTTATTTTCCGACGATTGGACGATTTTTCCGTGATGATTATTACAAATTAACACTCCGACCAGTCCCGACACCAGTGTTAGACAATTATTACTAATAAAAATACAGCCAAGGCCCGAATGCCATGTGCAAAAAAGTAACCTCTAACTCGTCATCACGTTTCTATACAAGTGACAGCTGCTAGTTCCGTTCCGATCACTCGCGGTCCGAGTCGCGCAACGAAAAAAGGTGCGTTCCGAAGCATAAATATTAAACAGTCACCCGCCCGGACAGGCCCGAACCTGTCCCTAATCAATAGGAAGGCGGGAAAGTGTTACGACCGCTCTCTTGAGGACCGAGTCCTTGACTTCTGCTGATCGAGGCGTGCCATCCCGACCCGTGTACAATTTGACGATCCGTCCTCGTCTCCATCTCAATGATGGCAGGTTCGCATCCTTAATCAGCACCAAATCACCGACTTGAGGGGGGCTCGTCCGGTCAGTCCACTTAAGGCGCTGCTGCAAGATGTGCAAGTACTCAAGGGACCACCGTTTCCAAAAATCTTGAGCCATCTGCTGCAACATCTGCCACCTAGTTAACCAACTTAACTTAACATCACCGAATGGGTATTCTGGCAGGGCGTTAAGGGGCTGACCTATCAGGAAGTGACCCGGCGTCAACGCTTCCAAATCATTTGGATCCGAACTGAGCGGGCACAACGGATGCGAGTTTAGTGTCATTTCAATTTTACAGAACAGCGTCGCAAGCTCTTCAAAGCGTAGAGAGGTCTCACCGATGATCCTCGTCAGGTGCGACTTAGCCGATTTAACCGCAGCCTCAAAAATTCCTCCCCAATGAGGACATCCCGGCGGACTGAAAACCCATTCAATCCTTCGTCGAGAGCAAGCCGTACCGATGGCGTCCTGGTTACCGTTCAGGAATTGAGTGACCTCCTGCACATATCGCCTGGCTCCGACAAAATTTGTGCCGTTGTCCGAACGGATTAATATCGGGAGGCCCCTTCGTGAGACGAACCGATCTAGACATGCGATAAATGCCTCTGTAGTGAGGTCACTGACCACCTCCAAGTGGACTGCCTTCGTGGCCAAGCACACGAAGACGCACAGGTATGCCTTCACTAATCTGGCGTTCCGTAGCTGTGAAGACTTGACCATGAATGGTCCCGCGAAATCCGTTCCGACACCCGCAAAGGGCCGGATTTCGTTAACCCTATCCGAGGGCAAATCGCCCATCTGGGGCTGCATCGTAGCCGCCTTGGCCCGATAACAAGGCCGGCACCGAAATACGACGCTACGCACTAAGCGTCTTCCCGATAGAATCCAGAACTCGCGCTGGAGAAACGCCATCAAGGCGTGGCATCCGATATGCCCATTCCGAATGTGTCGATCCTGTATCAACAGTTCAACCAACTTCCATTTCCTAGGGAGTAACAACGGGTGGCGAGCCGCATAAGGCAGGTTGGCATTCCGCAGCCGACCTCCTACCCTCAGCAATCCTTAAGGGTCAATAAACGGGTTGAGCCGAGCCACAGCTCCCTTCAGTTGGACGCGTCCGCGTCTCAGAATGTCCAATTCGGACTTAAAGTGCACCGTCTGCACGTTCCGTACCAATGCGAACAACGCATGGTTCCGTTCCCGTGGTGTCAGGACCTGTGTCCGCACCCGTTGCGCCTCAGAATTGCGACAATTCCGCGCAAATCGGAAGATCCAGGCGGTCACATTGACCAGCTTGTCGAGCGAGCTGTACCGTTCCAGCAAGCTGAACTCCTCTTCCGGCTCTGGTTGCGTCGTACAGACACCGACTGTCAAGGCGCCGTTCGCCAAGGTAACGCGTGGACTCATTGGCCAATCCGATTCGGCTTGAGTCAACCATTTTGGACCCCACCACAAGGGATGTCCAACTAACTCCGGAGCGTGACACCCACGAGACGCACAGTTCATTTGCCCTGGAACATGTCTCCAGATTAAGGGAACCTCCGAATTCAAAATCTGCGAAACCCGATTCGCCACAAAAATCTCCAGCTTGTGAACTGAAGCCTTCAGCCAGCATACCACGATCTGGCTGTCCGTCCAAGCGTAGACCGTATCTTCTAACGCTATTGACCCACGAAGAACCGTCATCGTGTGGTTGAGCAGACGAGTCAGGAGAGCCGCTCCCGAAAGCTCTAACTTGGGAATGGTCAGGCGAGTGCGCAACGGCGCAACCTTGCTCTTGGCCATGACCAACCGCACATCAACCTCCCCCGAGGAGTCGACCGTACGCAGATATACCGCAGCCCCGTAGCCCTTCTCCGAGGCATCGCAAAACCCATGCAGGGTGGCGGTGTATCGTTTGGTGGGGACCAACCTCCGTGGCAGTGAAATCCGATTGATGCCAGGGAGGGTCGAAAAGAACGAGTCCCACTCTGAGCTCAATGACCCGCCGATCGGGTCATCCCATTTCAGCTCAGCAGACCACAATTGCTGCATAAAACACTTGAGCTGAAATGTTACCGGGGTGATCCACCCAAAAGATCAAATGTCCTAGCCACCGTTGAAAGGACGTTCCGTTTCGTCCAGACCTTCGGGGAGTCCAACTCGACCCGATACGAAAACATGTCTGACACCGGCTGGTACTGGACGCCTAATACCGACAACATATTTGGATTTTCCAAGTTTTCAAAAATGTGGGGATCCTGCTGGTAGTCATCCGGAAGACCAGACAGTAACTCTGGAGAGTTCGACATCCATTTCCGGAGCTCGTAACCTCCACCCCGTAGGAGCTCAACTAGCTCGTCCCGACGAGCGAGCGCCTCCTCTACGGAATCTGCACCGGTACAGATATCGTCCACGTAGAGATCCTGCTCCAGGATTGCTGCTCCTCTAGGGAAATTTAACCGTTCTCGATCCGCTAACTCCCGCAGAGTGCGAATCGCCAAATAAGGACTAGACCGTAGCCCGTACGTGTTGGTGTTCAGCTCGTACACCTTGATGGGCTGATCTGGGCTCTCTCGCCACAGTATCAGCTGATACCGTCTATCGTCAGGGTGAATGACCGTCTGTCTAAACATCATCCGGATGTCAGCTACAAACACAACATTGTGTCGACGGAACCGTGTGATAACATCCGCGATGTCATGGTTCAACTTCGGCCCTGAATGCAAACACTGGTTTAGGTTCATGCCGTTAGATGTTGATGCCGATCCATCGAACACTACCCGTATTTTGCCCTCCGGGGTCCTCAAGACCGCGTGATGGGGCAGGAAGCAGTGGTCTTCACGCTTCCAGTCGATACCCGAAACCGACATGTGGCCGAGCGACTCGTATTCCCGCATGAAGTCGACGTACTTCTGCCGGAAAATCCCGTCACGCTTCATGCGTCGTTCCATCGATAGAAGCCGCGTCTCGGCTGCATGGTGTGAACTGCCCAGCGGTGGGCGATCACTCCGGAATGGAAGACGTGTGAGAAATCGACCTGACCGAAGGCGACCAGTGTTGTTCCGATAAAACTGTTCACAACGGACGCGAGTTCAGTGTCATGTCAATCACTTCGTCCCTTCACAACACGAAGCACTCACTCCGATGACGTGAATCTACTTATTTCCCGACGATTGGACGATTGTTCCGTGATGATTATTACAAATTAACACTCCGACCAGGCCCGACACCTGTGTTAGACAATTATTACTAATAAAAATACAGCCAAGGCCCGAATGTCATGTGCAAAAAAGTAACCTCTAACTCGTCATCACGTTTCTATACAAGTGACAGCTGCTAGTCCCGTTCCGATCACTCGCGGTCCGAGTCGCGCAACGAAAAAAGGTGCGTTCCGAAGCATAAATATTAAACAATTAAAATGTAGCTTATGGTCAACAAGTTTTAATTAAGTCAAAAAATAAAAACGGTAGATATTAGAGAATACAACATTATATAAAATACAATAGGTTAGGTCAGTGACATTTATTTGCGATACGGATGTTTGTTTGTCCTGCTCAAACAAATAATATTTAGATATTATTAGTAGATATCTACTAAATATTTAGCCGCCTGGTACCTAGTAAAAGTAAAAACAGTGTACGATTCACTTTTAGCAAACTGTCCAAATCCTTTTGAGCTTGCTCGACTGCTGGCAATATCCGAGCCGGAGTCGGGGCTTTGGCTACACGCTTTGCCGTCGTGGAACATTGGATCCCATTCGGACCCGGCTTCCCTGCGCGTAGCGATATGCCTCAGGCTTGGTCTCGAGTTTTGTAAACCACACCCATGCTGCCGCTGCAGTAACCCAGTAGACAACCTTGCGCGCCACGGACTTCAGTCGAGTGCCGGCCGATATTACAGGCACACGACCTTTTTTGCAGAGCCCTTGGGGCGGCAAACATACCATCTACCCTGGAGCCGGCTGGCTTGTCTGAAGCGGACGGGAAAAGACCTGACGGTTGCATGCTTGTGCCCTGTTTGGGGCGACCTCTGGCGTGGGACGTGACCTATGTGGACACGTTGGCCACGTCCCACGTCCGGCGTTCGGCCCGTGAGCCGCGGTCTGCCGCAGATGACAACCAAGTAGTCAAGTGCCACAAATGTGATTTTTTGAAAAGCAATTACATATTTGCGGCACTTGCAGTAGAAACGTTCGGGCCATGGTCGTCAGACACTAAAGGGATAGTGAAAGATCTATCTAAAAAAAATGTCAGTGTGTCTGGCAACCTAAGGGCAACTTCCTACTTCTCCCAAAGGCTGAGAATGGCAATTCATCAGGAAAATGCGGCCGGCTTGCTGAGGTCAATGCCTCGGGCTAGCTTAAGTTTCTAAGAATCGATTTAATGTAACTATTTGTTTGTAAACTCTTATTTGACTATATAAAGTTAGGAAATAAATAATCCCAAATGTCTAATGATTATTTTTATTTATAGTTATAAACCTGTCATTTTTATTAATCGACGTTAATCGAACATTACCCATCGAGTCAGCTTTGGTTAAACCTAGTTTTAAAATATCAAATTAATTATACATATGTATTATTCATTTGATCTTTTACTTTCATTCGCCTGGACTATTTCATGTTTCCTAGTAACACTGACCAACCAACTGCAATTTTTCGGGATTAATTTTCCAAACATAACATATCATAGCGTCAGGCCTTTTCCCATACGCCGTGGCAGAAGCACAATTGAACCCAAATCTAGCCAGTTATTCAATACTCTATGTTGCGTGATAGAGGGCAAGCCCATCGCAGCAGCTATGGAGATTAAAGGTTTCCTTGCGATGTTTTACATCATTCATTCAAGAACGTCGTATAATGTTAATCTTATTTTACCGAAAAAGCAATATTATTCAAAGTTCATTCGCCCTTAACTTCTATGCGTAATTGAGTACGGCTAGCTTTTTATTGAAATTTAAGCCTTATATCCACGTCCTAAGGTTAAAAGTAATAAAAATAAAAGTCGGGGATGCCTGCCTGGGAGAGGTAATCCCTTTTCATGGGAATGCTAGCAGCATGACACTATAATGTATATACCTAGTCGGTCCATAAGTTCTGTCACAAATATTTTGCCGCATAGTAAATAATACCAAGTTTTATTTTATTTAATACTATATATGGTTTGATAGCTCATTAAATACTGATAAATTAGAACGATTATTGGATTTAAATGCTTAAAGCCATATTACACAAATGCTAGTTTCTTCAGAGATTTTGCACTTTTTTACCCAATCAAAAATACTGACGTGATTCACTTTATCTTTTTTCGATGACTCTTAAAACCTTTCAAACTTACGTGAGATTTTAGTCAGAACCCTCCCTGAACCCGTTACCTTCATTTTAAAGTATAAGATAACTAAGTCTGGGTAAAACTAATTTTCATATTCACATTTTACGTAGTGTACTTGTTGCCCACAAGATCATTTTTATACGTTTTTCTGAAAACGTAAAAAGTACGTAAAGTTCTCTTTGGGAGCAGTTGGAACTGAAAGCTAACAGAAAATCAAATGCTAGTTGTTAAGCATGGTCTAAAATCGAGGTTTCAGAATAAATAAAAAAACCTTGTTGGTTATCTGGAACACTGTTTTTTTATTATATTTGTTGTAAGTGGTATTTTTGTCAGTTGCGGCGTGTTTTGGGTTCGCGATTGTCTCAAGTTGTAAGATTTTTTGTCATATTGCGATAATCGTACAAAATGTCTTGTATTGCAATTTGATTCGTATAAAATAAGCATTTTAATCATGTATAATACGAATAAGAAAAAGTTTATTGCTGAGTTTTATCTATCAAAAACCTTGTGACAGAACTTAAGGACCGACTAGGTATAAAGGGTACCCTTCTCTATATTTCGCTTAGAATAGGTAATTTAAGCGAAACAAGGACAATGAGATTGGCGCATACCTCTGTCACATATATAAAAGCTCATTCACGCACACTGCCACACTGACAAAATATAGCTTTCATTTTTAAATTCTTGGCAATAAGTTACATTTTGATCTTTCATATTTTTTTCGCTTGAGATGATATTTTGAATCATTGCTTTTCAACAAACGTGTTGTAGTGTAGATATAGATAGTGAACGCTTAATTGGACTTTCTAGCTGCTTCACCGTTTTTCAAATATTTGACTCAAATGTCTTGACCATTTTCATCTTTGATGTTTGATGCACTGGAGAGTATATTATTAATAATTGCTTTTTCCATGTTCGCCAAACAAAATACATATTAACCAAAACAGTAATTTAACTAAATCAATAATTATGTTTATATGATGTTAAAAGTATGTAAAAGTTGAAATTATGCTCATTTTGGTTGAAAGTCCCAAGCCTGTCAGTCAACTATTATGGTAAATCAATTGATTAGTAGTAGCGAGAACGAGATCGTTAGACGTTGTGTTTCCCGGAGTCGAAGTATCCTCCGCGGAGTATACCAACGGAACCATGTCCGCACCAAAGAAGATACGTTCCAGGTTCGATCACTTCCAGGAGAGGATTAGTGCATCTTTATTGAAAAGTTTCCTCATATTGTTGAATATCGACAATCATAATGTATGTACTAGTTTGTGTGATACGGGTATGTGTGTACGTACTATATTTTGTTCTTACTGTTCCAAGCCAAGCCAATACACCTGGCCACTACATCAAAATGTTTTAAATTCCGAATCCATAAAACAAAAATAAAACCGTTTATGGCTCGCTCGTCCTTGCTTAAGAACCGCGCCCACTGCTCCAGTTTCACACTCTGAACATTTTGTCGCTAACTACTTTCACTATCGTTTCGTGATCTGTTTTTGCGCAATATGAATTTACATTGCGACAGTTTTTGTGGTGATTACATTGTCAGTGCGTATGCAATGATTTACATTTACTTATCTTTTGATTAATTGCGTGAGAGGGGTCTTGAGTGATCATTTTACGACTATGTTACTCATAATTTCTGTCACTGCAATAATGAATTATATTGATCGTTTCATTGAAAAAATATGTGCATCAAGGAACCATGATGTAGTTGACGGTCATTCGGCCGTATTCGGCCACGGCGACGCTAATATGTCCCTGGTTGGTTTCTGGGGCAACGATCATATGCCAAAGCCCTAAATCTATGCTCATTTGACCATAGATTTATCATCACTCAAGAAACTCCTTCGTCGTTTCGACACACACATCCTACCTCTTTGCATTTGACTGTAGCCAATTTTAACAGTAACACAATACCATATAATACTATATGTGCTGATAGTGACAAATTATTTTACAATCCTTTTCGGAGGTTGCCGTGTTACTCTTGACCTAATTCTTTGAAAGAGTTATCTGATCGTCTAATATCTGTGAACTCCGAACCTCGCTTGAGACCTTCATCGATGTAAGATTGTAATCAGATATGGTGTATGATATGTATAGAATACATATGTACATGTTGAGGTTCAATCTATTGAATGAAGGAAGTTTCATAATGATAATAAGTCGCGAGTGAATTAATGAGACCAATATTCAAAACAATATCTTCAAACTTTTCTCACTTTATTTGATATAACAACAACAGCTTTATTTCTTAGTTATATCTAAATTTGTAAATTTTAATTATCTTACCTAAAGTTACTTAAATGTCAAATATATCTAGCAGGTTTATTACTGGCTTCTTTTTCTGGACATATTTCTTCACTATAACTTCCTTGTTTTTATCTTTGTTTCTGTGACAATTCTCGTCATGAATATGACCTTCATAGTCATCATCCGATTCAGAATCCAAAGAATCGTAAGCTGGGTCTACAAACTTTTGATGATGCTTCAGTTTCTTCTTTGGCACCAAGACGTACTCGTCATCAAAATTTGCAGCCATGTACTGGAACAGTTCAGGTTTTTTTATCTTTTTGTAACTACTGGGTTTTCTTGTCTTGAGATCTATATCAGGGAAACCATTGCCGTACATTTCCGATGCTGACATGTACTCGTGTAGATCTGGGTAGGAACTGGACAGGCCAGACTTGTATTTATCCTGAAGCTTGTATCGGCTATAGGGGGAGAGGGTTTTGCTCATATCAATATGTGAATGTTCTGGAATATTGTCATTCATGAACTCGCTGTGAGCATCTTTCATGGGGACGGAATCGGAATATTTACTTGGCTTCGACAAATCAATTTCTACAATTTTGGAATACTTGTTGTTATTTTTATGATAGTCCCTTTTTTTGTTGTCCTTTATGTATTTGTTTCCGTAATAGGTTGAACTTGATGCTTTTTCTTTTTCTTGTTCTACTTCTGACATCTTTTTCAAGAAATTGCTAAAACTCATTACAGGTGGATAATCGTGCGTTTCTTCGTTTGAATATTTTGACCTGTGTCTTTTGTTTTCATTGTCTTGTGAAGATGAGAACGCTGTAAAATCGTACTCTGGTTTTTCGTAATCCCTCATCGACTTGTTTTCCAGGCTTGGCTGTGTTGAAGATACCTGAGGTTCATTTTTCACTACTGCTTTGAAGCCTGATCTTGCATCTGCAGAGTAATCGACTCTCCTCATGGATCCATCTGGTTCTAACACACTGTAGTGACCTGAGGAAAGCAAAGTTCAGTTATCAATAGGTATATCTCGTTTTATAATATGATAGTTTCACCCCATTTCCCCCTTTTGGGGGTTGAATCCAGTGAAGTTTCGAATAAAATCGTCTAACGAATCTTGTTTCCCCTTATAAGGGGTGAAATATCAAAAAAAAAATCCTTGGTAATTTTTTACCTATGCAAGTTATCTACGCGCAGAATTTCAAGTTTAAGTCTGCGTCTTGTAAAACTTGATGCCCACTCTTTTGGCAAGTGTAAAGATAATTTTTCCGAAATAATATTTTCCTTGTTTTTTCCCACTATTTCATTTATAATGTTTCTTTTTGCCAGACCTATATTTTCCTATGTATTTATTTTCTCAATCCGTATTTTTCATATCATAATATATGTTTAGCCATTATAATAATTTTGCAGCTGTTTATTTCCTCAATCCTCATACACTTTATTATTGATTTAACTAACATACATACATGTCACGTATTTTCCCATACGGGTGGCAGAAGCACAGATGCGCCCCCTTTATCCAATTATCACTACTCCATTTGCGTGACAGAGGGCTAGCCCATCGCCGCAGCTAAGGAGATATGTATGAGACAAACTCGAACACAGAAAAACTTCAACATCGTGGAGTCAAAACGCAGCCAGATTTTTTAAAAAATCGCACGCTATTGTATAATGTAAGTCCGTTATTAGTACGTACTGCGGCGATAATCTAACCCCTGTCACGCAGAATGGATATAAGTTAAATCAAGACTCGGCCATTCGGGTCGTCGATTATTAAGTTATTAAGGGAATATTGCTGACTCTCACTGTAGTCCTACATTGCGGTACAAACCTGTCACCGTGTCACCATCTTTGGACTCCCACACTGACTTGACATCACCTGTCTTCGCGTCTGTGACGCCATATCCGAAAGAGTAGCGTGGACCTGTCTGAAATTAAACAAAGAATCGCAATAATGTTTATCAAAGGATCTCAATTTACTTTTCAGTCAACTAAATACGGACAGAATCGTATGAATTATTTGCTCACACATTAATTATGACATTAATATAGAACAGATATTATCATATTTTTGTTATGTTGACGCGGAAAACTAGACTTTACACCTTTTTGTTTACAAGGGATGCTTAATTAATAGAATGTTAACTGATTGTTCGCATGGCAACATACTATAACTCAATATGTTGTTGTGTGATTGGTCATTAAGCGTATGAATGATTAAAAATGTAGTCGTTAGAGCGTGAAAGTGATTGTTTCTTGTAAATTTATGAGGCAGTCTATCAAGTGTCAATCATAGTCTCTTCCGTATACACATTATAGTAGTGGTGCTCTTGCACATTGCTACAGTAAATACGCTGAATGTAAGTTATTCGCGTTCTTGCGAGAACGTACAAGTTAACGTACGCTTGAATAGATTACGTATTATAACTATTAACTGTCTACTCATGATCTTATTTTTATAATTTTTTTGTCGATTGGTTGCTTTAAGTAATACAAAATATACTCGATAATGCAACTCGCTGAGGAAACAATTTTGAGGAAACAATGATTCCCATAACGCAAAATTATTTGTTAATGAAAATAATTCACTTATTACTGTCGGCCCGACATGGACCAGATGGAATAATTTTATTAAATTAACTATACATAAATTGAAGGAGACAGTCTAAGGTCTAGTACCTATAACTAGTACCAATAAAATTCAATGACTTAAATCCGCCAAACGCTTCGTCATAACTAAACATAACAAATAAAATACATATCTATAAAAATAAACCGCCCCAAGAAACGCCCGCACCAAACGTGCCCATTACACTGGCAGCATTACCGCGCTGCACAGCTTAATTGGCCACAGATATTAATTGGAGGTAACTTGGGAGGTAAAAGTCCAGTAGTGAACAAGAAGAAAAAGAAGGTAACTTTTTAATTCTTCTAGCAAGTTCTGTTATTTCTCGAAGGATCTCTCTCTCTTAAATAAAGGTCATGATGCGTTTGAACAAGATATTATTTCTACAGTTTAGTTGACCATGATAAACCAAGTTCAAGATGAGCAATGCGACGAAGCGCGCCGGCGCAGCTTCAACCACTATAAAAATTTATGTCAGTTGACTTTTCACTTTCAGACCAATACTGGAAGATAATTAACCGCATTGTTTTCTTCAAAGTGGAATTTTTTGGTATCTGTTACAAGATCTTAAAAATACAACTTAAAAATACAACAGAGACAGAGGTTTTGACCACCGCTCCGGGGCATTTCTCATGCAGAGGATTTCCTTGGCTGTGCAGCGGGGTAACGCTGCCAGTGTCTTGGGAACCTTTGGCAGGGAGATGTCCTGGGGCGGATTGTTTAGTTAGTTTTTGGCATATAGATATATTATTTTATTGTTGATAGAATATTATTATTAATTTGTAATAGTGCATGATACTTGTATTTTTTTTGAATAAACTTTATTATATAAAATACAACTATATTTTGACTTGACTTAAAAAAAGAAACATACCAGAAGAATACCTAAATATTATCGCAGTTACATCCTTGCTTAGCTGATGGTTATCTATTGTTTCAAGTTTTTGTAATACTCGTCAGTATATTAGTAGGTGGTACTTTAGTTTTAAAAAGCAAGCGATTACTTAAAACTTGCTTCACTGCTTAAAAACCTGAGTCCCTAGGTATAACAACATTAACCAAACTTCCATCACGGAAATCTCATCATGGCTCTACAACTAATCCGAATAAGTACCAGTATAAAGCCTGGATATATTAAAAGATATTACTAAAATAATAACTAGTACATATACTTTATATCGTTCAAGCTTCAAGTTTCGCAAGGGTGGAAGTGGAGCTCTTGCAGTCTTTAAGTCCACAATAGTATGTAGATAAGTAAGCGATAGGAACGCCCCGACTCCGCGCGGACCTTCCGTGCAGTTAGCAAGATGTATGTATTAGTTGCATAATAGCGTTTTATAATAATAGTAGTTTATGTGACTGCTGCATAATGGAGGGCATCAAAACTCGAGAGTGGGTTTATGAAACGAGCCGAAGGCGAGTTTCATAATAATATCACTCGAGAGTTTTAATGCCTAATTATGTACAGTTACATACACTAGTTTATCTACACACATATCATAAGCTCTCTTTGATGTGTTCAGGAACCGCATGTTTGACCGGCATTGTGGTTCTGCAATTGTTTAGGTTGTTCTTTAGTACCAACTTCACGCAGACGGGCGTCGGCGTTCGAAATTTGAATGTCAGTACCAACTTCACAGACAAACTAGGGACGGCACGCGGGTGGGCGTCGGCGTTCGAAATTTGAATGTCATTATATGTAGAAAAACTACACATAATGACCATTATGTGTAGTTTTCCAGATACGAAACGAGTTTTTACCAAGTAGTTTAACATAATGCTGATCGTAACGTGCGGTTTTTGAACGCAGTAAAGAGGGTTTATGATACGTGTGTAGATAAAAATATATAATTAGCTGTGGCGGCGGGCTAGCCTCCTTTAACGCAAAATGGCGTCTTTCATTTTATTGAAGCCCATGAATGTTCCCACTGAAGGGCACGGGCCTCCACCCGGTGAGGAGTGAGATTGAGCCATACTCCACCATGCTGGCTCAGTGCGGGTTGGTGGAGGGGTGTCTAGTGGCCAACCCGACAATCAGAAACAAAATGATGTATTGAATTCCTACAATTGATAAAATGTAGACGCAACTATGCTTGCGCCACGAAGAATGGGAAATGGTATAACTATGTATCGGACTTCGCACTTTTAGGGTTCCGTAACAAATGTAGAGTATAAATCATAATTCTTAGTTGCACATAAATATTTTACCAGTTACATCAAAGGAAATGCATTTACAAAGGCGAGCTTATCTCTTAAAAGGCATTTCTTTCAGCAAACAAAGGCCTTAAAGGAAATATATAAATATCATATATCTCTTATCATATATCTTATCATATATAAAGTTCTATCTCTTGCAGTTTTCGATTTCGCCACCTGTATAGGTAAATAGACCGTGTCTGCCATTAATGTAATATTTTTCAGAATTGACATTATAAAAAAAACTCCGTGGTCTAGTGGGTTTTACGCTTACTTCTCACGGCCGAGATGCAGGTTCGAATCTCGGTGCTGACCATGTACCAATGAGATAGGTAATTTATCTTAAGTGCATTATACGGACGTTCTTACGGCGATGGAAACCATGGTATGAAAACCTTCACTATTCTAAGTGGGCGCATATATAGATATAGAGAGCGCACCGCAACTAAAATAGAATAAGCCTAAAAATGAGGGAATCTGATTTATCAATATATTGGTATTTGTTAGGAAAATATATCAATCGGATATTAAAAATTTCTTCGGTACAAGATTTTGTAAAAAAACGCTGACTTTGGTAAACCTATATTTAGTAAACAAAAAAATAAGTATATACTCAACAAATTCTAAACAACGATTCCCCTCTCGATGGGGTAGGTCAAATTGTTTTTCCGAGCTGTCACCTGTGTGACAGACGACAGACGGACTGACACGTGAGCGACAGCAATAGCACTCCATTTGGACCCTTCAGGTACGGACCCCTAAAGACCAACACCATTAGATAGATCAGTACTCTCTGATTGCCATGTTTATGATGCAGTATCTAGATGTGATAGAAAGTTTTATTTATTTCAATTAGCTTAAAAGTAGCGAGCTAGCGCATGTAATTTCATGGTTGGGTTGACTGTAACTGATGATGATAGCACCTATCTTGTAGATTTATACTCGTATGCGTAATCTTAACTAGCATTCGCTCACATAGTTACTAATCATTTGCTTTCAGTACTGGTCATTTTGTAAAATACAAAAGAGTTGATTCGAACAGTCAGTTTGTTGAAGTCAACAAACTGTCTTTACCATATAAGACATTTCATATTATTGTCGTCCTTTAATCAATTAATCAATCAAATTCTTTATTTGCTATAAATATGTGTACATTGATCTTAAAGGTTTGCGTAAGTGCTTATTCACCATTTGGGAGTTGGTGTGCAAATATTATTTATACATTGTCAATTCTAAAGTCAAAATTAAATTGAAGTATTAAAATATTTAAATAAATCGATTAGCTTTAAATATATCATTTACTCCAACGCATAATTTGTCCATTAAATAATTAAATAATTTAGTTTTATAGTAGTTTATGTGACTGCTACATAATGGAGGGCATTAATACTCGAGAGTGGGATTATGAAACGAGCCGAAGGCGAGTTTCATAATAATATCACTCGAGAGTTTTAATGCCTAATTATGTACAGTTAAATATACTAGTTTATCTACATATATATCATAAGCTCTCTTTGATGTGTTCAGGAACCGCATGTTTGACCGCCATTGTGGCTCTGCAGTTGTTTAGCTTGTTCTGTAGCACCCAATTCGGACGTTCGAAATTTGAATGTCAGTACCAACTTCACAGACAAACTAGGGGCGGCATGCAGGCGGGCGTCGGCTTTCGAAATTTGAATGTCATAATGTGTAGAAAAATTACACATTATGGTCATAATGTGTAATTTTTCAGAAAGAAATGAGTTTTTACGAAGTAGTTTAACATTATGCTGATCGTAACGTGCGGTTTTTGTACGCAGTAAAGAGGGTTTATCATACGTGTGTAGATAAAACATATTAAATGTAAGGTATTTAATGTCATCAGGGATTATATTATAAAATTTTATTGCCATGCAATATGCACTATTAGAATAAATTTGCAACTTTTGTGGTGGAACTTATCTTCGTGTCTGCCGCTTGCATTAAATATTTCACAATTATTTTTAAAGAGACCAGGGTATTTTGTTACAAAAATGCATATTTCATAAATATAGTGGCACAGTAGAGAAAGAATTTGTGTTATTTTTTTTTAATAAAGGTTAATTAGCACCACATAGTGGTCGGACATATTTTTTCTGGGTTTGAACGGCCTGTCAAAGTCAATGGAGTTACCCCACATAATTAATCCATACCGCAGTACCGATGAGACGTACCCGTGAGAGTAGCATACCTCATTGCTACTTCTCTAACGCGTCGTAATACATATATACAAATCTGTCCAGTCTCAGACACACCTTGACTATGTGGGCTCTCCAATTACAGTGATTATCAATAACTATTCCTAGAAATAAAGTAGAATCGACTGCTCAAATATTTAGCTCCTTTATAGTTGATAGAGAGCTTCGGTTTGGAATAATTGTAGCAAGTCTCAAATTGGATTATTTTAGTTTTATCTGTATTCACCTTCAAGTTGTAATTCTCTTACCATGTTACAATGTCGTTAAGGGCTCACTTACTTCAGACTCTCATACACCTCAGTTTTTACACTTAATAAGAAGTGTCGTATCGCATCTTCGAATAGTACGCACAATTTTTGTTACGTAATTTAGATCATTAATATATAGCAAGAACAATAGGGGACCTAATACGCTACCTTGTGGTACACCTTAATTATTGACCAGATAGTTTGATTGAAATGTCTGTTTAATTCCATCAATAATCCTGCTGTTTGCTTTCACTACGCACAAATATATTACCACTTCTTAGATACGAGATATGTGTGCGAGACGTTTTCTTACAAAATAACAAGTTTCCTCGTTAACTAATATCGATAGTATACCAACGCTATGCATTAAAATCTTAAATCATCCCATATTATTGAATTCCTAGAGCAACGAACGCGAAATCTTTCCGTTTATTGTAAGCAGTAATTATAATTATCGCATTCACACTTTATAGTGGGTATAAGCGGTCGCGTGCTCCGTCCGATTCTCTGTACGTGTCGTTGTTAAGACTATTCATACGGTGATTATATGCCGGTTATTACGGACGAACATTGCACGCGATGCGAAATGCTAATAATGACCAAGGAAAGGATGTTTAAGATTTACTGAAAATTTTAAAGTTCGAGTATTAGCAAGACATAAGTATGCGGATCTCACTAATTACTGAATGACATTAAGGCAGTCCCCTTATTCAAACCACACTTACTCCAAACTAGAACTAAATCACCATATTTAATTAAGTCAAATTGACAGATAGCCTATGGAAAAAGGAAACGCTATCACTTTTTCACAATTTTCTGTCAATTGGAGTTATTGAAGTTATTGAATAAGCGCAAACTAGCGAGTGACTTATAATGCTTACAATTGTGCGAGTTTATACAGTTTATTTTTATGACTAAGATAAGAATCAATGCCTAGTTTTAAAAATACTTTTAGTAAGCTCACACTGCTACTTGCGCCAGCAGTTTGTTATTATTTAAGTACAAATAAGAACACATGATAAATTCAGGAAAAAATGTGTTTAGTGTTAGTTTTTGAAATATCACAAGATTGTTTATCAAAAGGGCATTACTTATAATTTTATTGACGCCAATAGCTGTAGATATTTAATTAAGTTTAATTAATGACAAAAGACTACATTTAAAAGAGTTTGTAGACATTGAGTAGTCGAGAAAAATGCAATGGAGTCGAAGGAGATTCTAGAACCTTATTTCCAGAATAACTTACCTCTTGTTTATTGTGTAGGTTATCGTATGAGGATTCTTGGGGCATCCTTGCTTCTTTACAATGTGACACCAAGAGATGGGCCAAGAGCACCTGTACATAAAAAGATTATCTTTGTAATGTATAACTAAGATTGCTGACGCAAATAGATTTTCTCTGTCAATGAACTTCTCAAGATGCATCATATATTTTTTGGAAAGTTAACTACCTCAAAACAGCTTTATTATGTAAAATTTTATGCATTCAGTAATATTTTTCTGTTTCATGTAAGCTTCACTTTCACGTGAATTCCTAATAATTACTTGCCGGTTTTAATAATACCCAGCTGGGGGTAAATGTAGACCGATTGTTGATGATTTTGATGAATGATTGACCGTTAGATTATGTAAAATATTGGGACTGTGCTGAAAACCAGTTCTAGCGCGAAACCGGTCTTACTTACTCGTTTTGCATTATGAAGATAATATAATTTTACTACCAATAAATTCGAAACTACCGCCAGAATTAGTAAACGACCACCAAATTGTGTTCGGATAAAAGATCACCAAACTTCTTTTATGTGTTGTGTGCTTAAGTTTATGTTTTAATTATTTTATGTTGTTTAACCTAACACGAAGGATAAAGACGCTTCGCTCACCCCTTTACCCTTCACCTAAGCTGCCGCAGTATTTTGCCCTGATATTTTCTTCAACTTTTGGTGATCTTTTACCCATTTTGGGTAGGAAAAACTTATTTTGGTGTTCATTATATTTGTTGCCATGATATAATTACGTTAAATGAAACACAAAAGTTAATCGTATGAACTGTATACATAGTCATATCACAAAAAGTTAACTAACTTACCAAAATGGTTAATGATCGAGCCATCATCCCTTAAACTCCTCAGAAAAGGACGACCACGAGACGCACCATCAAAATAACCAATAACTTGAAGACGACAATTCAAAAACTATGAAAGGCACAAATTCCAGGTCAGACTTGTACGAGGCAACTGCTCATGGCCAAGGTTGGGGCTACGCGAAGACACCCGTCACCACCACCAACCTATTTATAAATGCACACATTCACACCACCGGCTGTGATGTACGGATGGTGCACTCACTCATGTGCAATTATAGTTCATTGTATGAAAGTAATCAGTTAACTTTCAGGGTTCGAAATTGTGCATCAGTGTTACTTTCGCTTGACTATTTCAATACTAAGATCACACGTTATCTTCCGTTGAGACTGAATTATCTTCAACTTGGATCTTGAACTGGTGTTGGGAAAGTTGAGACATTTAGGTCCGGTGATAAACTAAGTATTTAACCCCTAAAGCCCTGGTGACGTTTTCTCTTTATAGGTTTTGAATTTTATTAAAATTGCATTAGGTTTAAAGTCGCGATTCCTCATAACCGGTCCAGGTCTTCTGATGTTAAAATGTCACAATACTCTCAAATATAATATAATAGGTAATTATTATACGATTTATTTAAAATAAAAATGACAGTTTTAAATTTTCAAATAAATGGAATAAGTAATGAATTAAAAAATTTAAACCGAAAGAAATGCAATGCAGTGAAATTTATACTCGTACAGTAACAGATACGAGCAGTTAATCATAAGCAGCATGGCATGCAAATGACAGATACGAGCAGTTAATCATAAGCAGCATGGCATGCAAATGAAGTATGAAATAGAGGAAGTGATTTAAAAAAAACAGGTATGTAAAGATTTCCTCAAAATTAGCTAAATCTAATTATAAAATTTCTATAATAATGGAGAATATACAGTAAAATGGTACGTACATATCACAATACTTCTTCACTCCTTTTCCCTTATCGGGAGGCGATTTATACGTTTAGCGTAATTTATCCGAAACCATTAGCGTAATTCAAAACTCTATGATCTGAAACCATGTCATATCAAAACTACCAAAAACATTCATATACAGGCACATACATTGTTTCTGACCCCGCACTAGGACACCGTGTGTAGTGGGAACACGAAACAGCGACATAAGCCACATATAAATATCCAAAACCTGGGTTTTTTTTCTTTATCTCCGGCCGGGGATCGAACCTGGGACCTCTCGCATGGTAGGCAGAACCACAACCACACCGCCACAGCGGTCGTCAATAAGTATCCTAACCCATTGTCGCAGGGAAATGATATATCACATAGCGTAATCCCTAAATTTTGCCATTACCTGCAATGTATAACTATAAAAAAGAATAAAGAGGAAGTCAATATTAATATACAGCAACCAGCCCATCTCAGGAATTATCTTTAACAATTAGACCTATACACACCACTTAAACAATGTTGGAGTAATTTAAAACTGTGCGCGATAGCTGAAAAAAATGTCTATAGATATCCATCAAACAAAGGAAAACGCGGATGGCAATGGAATGAACAATGAGCGACTTTGTTTCGTAAATTGTTATACTTACTTATGTAGAAAAGGTGAATTGAAGAAAGTTATCTATTAGGGTTCCGCAACACAACTAAAGACCGCAAAATATGACTATTGGCAAACATAAACTGCGACTGCGTGTGAGTCTTTTATTACGATGAGATAAAGGTAGACCCTTGGCGGCAAAGAGTTTAAGAAGATGATACTACTATCAAATGTAAAAGGAGGTCATTATAACTTGTGACTATCAAACTTAATGGTGACAATCTGAATGATTGACATGCCTCTGACCTTTATATTTGACCACAGATTAACGAAACTCTTTGCTTAAGTAGTCCTATCAAAACTATATTGGTTTCAGTCATTCAAAGTAAAACGGTCGTATGAGTAAAGAGTGTCGGTATATTTACTTCTGTTCATGGTAATTCCCTCCCTCTATTAACTTACTTACTCTGAGGATCTGATCAATCATACCACACCTTCCCATCTAGCGAGATTGGGAATATCAAACAATGATTTATGCAAAGAATGCTATATTCCGCAAGCAGACGTTGATATACTTGCTAGTGGACGAAGTGAAATTCTACCAAGTTATTCCTCCCGCCGCCTAAGTGATTTGTTAAAAAACGTACAATGTTTTAATCCGTTGTTCAAATACATAAAAAACTGTTTTGGAAAGATATATCTTTACAAAAAAAGTGAAATTTTGTGAAAAACATAAGATATAGACAACCAAAAGACTTGGCTTAAAGGTCTCACTACCAAGCCATAAACCCTTTAAAAAATAATTAAATATTATTGAAATTTTGGAAAATGACTGCATGATAGGGGTACCTAACGCTGCCGTGCCCTGGGAACCTTTGGCAGGGAGATGTCCTGAGGCTGCTTGTTCATTCAGTTAAATTAGTTTTTCTTCTCATTCTTCTTCAGCATTTTCCTGTCCTCCCAAATTAACCGGCAATTCGTGCGATCTGCGACTATTCTCGCCCATGTCGGGCCAGCTAAGCCCTGTTGTCATCGGACCCTGGTGTCGCATCGCTTCCGACAGATCTCTTTCCTGTAAGCTGCCTTCAAAACACAATTTTAGAATAGTTGCTGCGACAGATGTGTCTTGCCATTTTAGTCGGGCAATACGTTTCCCGACATAGGAGACTTTAGTGCGTTGGCGCATGAGTTCGTTCCGTATCTTGTCGCGACGGGATACTCAGAACTTTAACCTTCTCTTTGCTATTTGTATGACTTTGAATTTGTTCATCATCCCGACTGTAGTTTAGTTTTTATGAAGAGAATATATGTTTTCGTTTTTGAAATTTCAAGAGAGAAAAAAATAAAAAAATACGGTAAAGTGCTAGTCGAACTCGCGCACGAAGGGTTCCGTACCACGTACGTATGGTAGGGATGGTGTGGAGTGAATAGTTTGGATTTTACATAGCAAAATCTTGTTTACAAAGTTATTGGTGCGGTTACTTTCACACTCCATGTACGCAACCAGATGCATTCATAAGTTTGTATTTGGTATTGAAAGAATTGTTGTATGGGAGCTCCCCTTAAATATTTATTTTATTCTGTTTTTTACTATTTCATGAGATATAGCCTGGTGACAGGCGGACGGACGGACGGACAGCGGAGGCTTATTAATAGGGTCCCGTTTGGCACCCTTCGGGTACGGAGGTAATTCATCATCATCATTAATAAATTCAGATTAATAGAGACTTCAATAAATGGCGTAAGAGGACATCTTAACAGTGGGAGTAGGAGTCTGGATGTAATAGACAGATAAACAAAACAAATACGGGACCCTCCACTAAATTGGTGTTTCATTAGTCAGTGTTGTCTGCTAACTGTTTCCCGATTTTAATCCATCTTTAGTCAATGTAAGTATTAGACCGACGCTTACGTTATATATAAGTAGGCTTAATGAAGCGGAACTAAATAATGCATAGAGAAGGCGCAATGTACCCATTCATAATACACCGTATAATAACTATAAATTCACCAACTAGCTCGTAAATAAGGAATATACGCTAAAGATGAAATAAAAATAAATAGTTCAGCTTGTCGACTGAAGAACTTCAACATTTTTATTTACTTCCATTTTCTATCATAAACATTCAACTAAAGTTTGACTGGGTGACTTTTATACCCATTTAATCATTATGATGTAATTCAATCTAGATGTATATGTCACCGTTAGATTTTCACAACCGTTAGTTGATAAAATAATGTATTTTCTCTCGTTAGTTGGTCATCTATCGACAGATAGCAAACTGTAGTGTACTGCGTACTATATGACGCGTCAGTTGATAAAGTAACGGTTAAAACCGTTAAATATTAAACTGGTTTAAACTTGAATTGTAAACGAAATACCAGGGCAAACACTGCGGTAGCGGTAGCGCATCGAAGCCCCCGAATAGTATTCGTGTTAGGTTGAGATGTAAGAACAAAATAAACATAAATTCTAAACCCTGTCTGTCTGGTTTACTAACTGTCGATATTTGATCAACTAACACGTTATTTTACCAACGGTTTTGACTATCTTACGGTGACATTACAATGTTATATAAATTTGATATCTTATAAGAGAGTGACGTCACGTCATCTAGCGGTCATCGCGGGAACTTCTTGCAGCATGTGGCTCCATCTAGTAGTGATTACTGTAACCACCATGGTATCCTCCGTGGTGGCCGTAGACTTGCGGGTGGTGGGCGTGGCCTATGCGCTTGACCACTGCGTTGAAGCCGTGGTGCTTGTCGGCGGTGTACTCCACTATGCGAGTCGTGCCATCAGGCTCCGCTAGTGAGTAGGCGCCTGAGGAGTGAAAGTGTTGTTGTAGTTCACCCTGCCACGCACAGATGGCGTGGTGGCCACTACCCTAGATAACTATCTAGCTAGAGTGACTGCGTTTTGGCTCTCATATTATTTGAAAAAGCACTTTGCCTACTCTATTTGGGGCAAATTTTTCGATAACAGATAGTTTTATTGAATTGAACAGGATCTATTAACAGGTTCAACATACCTTTCACGACGTCTCCATCCCGGGTCTCCCACTGTGACTTATGGTCACCTGTATGGGGGTCCTTCACTGAGTAGTCGAATGCGTACTTTGGATGTGTCTGAAAAGATATCGGAAATATTCAATGAAAACGTAATAAGAACCAGAACTTTTCTGAGTTACCCCGTTGAAGTCTTTTCATACAAAAGACATCAACGCTAGTTTCACGCCCCAATGAATGACGTTACTGTGTTGTGTTGTCATTGTATACTATTTATAATTCGTAATATCAATTTATTTATTCTAAAAAATAAAAATATTTCAATTCAAAATTTATTGAATAACCTGATTATTTTATAAATTCAGTGCTACTTATTGTACAGAACTCTTTTTATATCACCAACATGCCGTTGTTTGTAACCCATTCATTATACACCAACATCCTGTGCCGGATGTATATTCGACTTATACTTAAGACACAATCACAAATCGATATTTGCAAATATATAATTGACTCCCATTATCATTACAGTGTCCACATAAGTAGGTACAGTCGACAGCACATTGAACTATACCTGATCATTACATATGTGACGTTTCACAAGTAACTTGCATCACTATGAATGAGTTAAAAAAAAAACGTGCAAGTAATTTGAGAGCTCCGTGGTCTACTAGGGTTCACGCTTGCTTCTCACACAGGAGGTGTAGTTTCGAATTCCTGTGTTGACCGTGTAGCAATGAGATAAGTAAGTTATCTTAAGTGCATAATACGGTTGTTCCAACGGTGAGGGAAAACATCGTGAGGAAACCTTCATTACTCCATAGCTGCGGCGATGGGCTAGCCTCTAGTCATGATAAAAAATATTGCCTTAAAATGGGCGCAATTGTGCCGCTGCCACTGGAAAAGCGTGATGCTATGTTATGTTAAGTAATTTGTCTTAAGTATATTATACGGACGTTCTAACAGTGATTGAAAATATCGTGGGGAAACCTTCACGACCTCTGTGGCGCTGCGGTAGTGGCTGTGTCTACCACGTGAGAGGTTCCGCTGGGGATAAAAAAAAACAGGTCCTGTTGTTTCTCTCTTTCTATATGTGCAGTTCGTTTTGATATTGCTTGCATTTTTTGAGATTCAATATCTTTTCGTGATAACTGTGACTTTTTTATAACTTATTGTAAGTAAGCACTATAACTTCAGCTTTTATAAAGTTTGTTGACCTCTGTGACCGAAATTATGGACTATTGTATGTCCTGATTTTGTTCAGCAGCCCCTTGAGGACATTTACTCTTAGGCTTGGATGTTTATATATGGGTAATGCCGCTGTTTCTGGTTCCCACGACTCATGGTATCCTAGCGTGGGGCTAGAAACAATGTGCCTATATATAAATATTTCTTTGTTTGTTCATAATGTCCTTAGTATAAGGTACCATGAGGCAGCCTTCTCTTACGCAAAATGGTTTATCTCAATTACTGGCTCACTGTGGGCCCAACTTGTCTCTGTAACACTGTGTTGTGCTAAGGTGGAGGTGCGGTCGACTGTACTTGTCACAGCTTATTACTTAGATCTGGTGTAACGGTTTGACTTCACGGCTACTGACCACGTGTTCTGTTGCAACTTTATATGTGCAGTTACGCGAAATTGATTGCAGTATGCTAATTGGTTGTCATAACAAATATTGTAAAAGGGTTTATTATTTGACAATCTATGAAATAATGATTGCACCGAACAACCGATAGTATAAAGACTATAATAAAAATACACAGGCCTGCAATACTAAGTATCACGCTTTTAAAATTGCAATAACTTTTCAAGTACAAAAGATATACTTACAAAATAAAAAGGACTCGAAAAAGAGTTTAATTATTTACTATCGTTTTAAGGAAAATTGATAAAATTAGCTATAAATAGTAGTTTATGTGACTGCCACATAATGGAGGGCATTAAAACTCGAGAGTGGGGCGAGTTTCATAATAATATCACTCGAGAGTTTTAATTCCTAATTATGTACAGTTACATACACTAGTTTATCTACACATATATCATAAGCTCTCTTTGATGTGTTCAGGAACCGCTTGTTCGACCGGCATTGTGGCATTGATCATTGCTCTGCACTTGTTTAGCTTGTTCAGTAGTACCAACTTCACAGACAAACAAGGGGCGGCACGCAGGCGGGCGTTGGCGTTCGAAATTTGAATGTCATAATTTGATAAATTTTGGTACATTATGGTCATATAGTATCAATATTCAGATAAGAAATGAGTTTTTACCAAGAAGTTTATCATTGTGCTTGTCGTAACGTGTGGTTTTTGGACGCAGTAAAGACGGTTTATGATATGTGTGTAGATAAAGACTATAATAATACTACACTGGCCTGCAATACTAAGTATCAAACTTTTAAAATTGCAATAACTTTTTAAGTACACAAGATATACTTTCCTTACCGCCAGCAGCGCATCAAGTCTGAAGAGGTCACTACAGAATGGTGCAAGCTCTCTACAGGTGTTCCGCAGGGTGGCATCCTTTCCCCTCTTCTCTTCTCAGTTTTCATCCATTCCATCTCGGATGTATTGTCTTCCTCGTATCATCTTTATGCAGATGACCTTCAAATTTATTGGCATTTTCCCCTGTGTGATCTGACTTCGACTGTTGAGGCTTTGAATGCTGACCTCGACAACATCAGGAAATGGTCTCTTTCGTATGGGCTATTAGTCAACCCGGACAAGTCTCAGGTGATGATACTAGGTACACGGCACTTACTTGATTTGTTGCAGAATAATTCCGTTGATCCCGTTCTATTTGACGGTACCATTGTCAAGTATAGCGAGAAAGCCAAAAATCTTGGCGTTGTTTTTGACAATCTATTATCCTGGTCGCCCCATGTTTGTGAGGTCAGCAGACGAGTCTTTGCATCCTTTCATTCTCTTCGGCGTTTGCAGTTCTTCCTGCCTAGGCAGACTAAAATCATGCTAGCTCAGACCCTTCTTCTGCCTTTAATAGACTACGCCGATGTTTGCTGGGCCAGTGCGAACGAAGATCTACTGAACAAACTCGAGCGACTCCAAAATCTCGGGATTCGGTTTATTTTCGGACTTCGTAAGTACGACCACGTGTCCCAATATCGTAGGGAATTGGGCTGGCTCCCGATCCGACTTCGTCGTGATATGCACATTCTCTCCTTCCTCTTCAATATTTTGAGAAATCCGTGCTACCCTGCATATCTTCGTGAACGTTTTGAGTATCTTTTCTCAGGGGATAGACTTCGGAGATCTCACACGGTGTCACTTTTGTCAATTCCTCAGCACAACACTGTTGCTTACGAGCACTCGTTTAGGTTAAGGGCAATACGTTTGTGGAATGCACTTCCTTGCGCTATAAGGGATTGCAAATCCTTGGTCACTTTCAAGAAAAAATTGAAACTGCATCTCCTCTCTTCCGAATAGTGGGTATCTCATAGTATTTATGTATATCTATTTATTTATTGTATTCTATTTATTTATTGTATTCTATTTATTTATTTTATAGTAATTACGTAGGGTGTATTGTGATTTATTTGATAGTATATTTATTTTATTTATTTCTTTTAACTCTTAATTGTACACTAGGACTACCTCTCTATATTTAATTTTTCTCTTTTCTTCACAGGTTTTCTGGTACTGTTTCTGGTATAATACTGTGTTTTCTGTGCAATAAAGGATTATTATTATTATTACTTTCAAAATTAAAAGGAATCGAAAAAGAGTTTTTTTTTTCTATAGTTTCAAAGAAAGTTAATAAAACTATAGCTTGTCAAATTCGTACGTAGCACTCCCATGGGCGGGGAAGGAGAGCGCGGGCGGTCGGTTCAGTTTAGAAAAAAAAAATAGAAATTTAAAAGTGTAGTACATACTTAGTTCTGCAGGCCAGTGTATTTGACATAACTCATTAATCACTGATAAAGCTTTAAACCATTACAAGCAGAGGTACAGATTGAAGTAACGTTGTCACACCGACGTTGAGTAGTGGTCTGGCTAGGGAGACTTATGTTATTTATTTATATCACCGTAAGATTGTCAAAACCGTTAGTTTATAATCTAACATTTTTCTCTCGTTAGTTTACAAACTTTAGATAAATTGTAGACTGTACTGTTGTTCTTACTATATGACACGATAGTTTATGATAAAACCGTTAAATTGTGAACTGGTTCAAACTTGAATTGCAAAGGAAATACCAGGGCAAACACTGCGGTAGCTTAGGTGAAAACTAGAGGGGGTGGGCGCAGCGAAGTCCTCGAATAGTCTTAATGTTAGGTTGACATGTAAGAACAAAAGAAACGTAAATTCTAAACCCTGTTGGCCTGGTTTACAAACAAACGCGTTAGTTTATGAACTAACGATTTTGACAATCTTACGATGAGATATACAAATATAGACATGAAACAGATGAGTGCAACGATTATTTATGGAAGCGTTTGAGAAGTAAACGCTTCTCGTCAGTCCGATCCATCTTATATCTATACTTGGCACGGTTTCTCTTAGCCACCAGACCTTTGATGGTGTCAAAAACTATGAGTTTACGAATAAAAAACTCCTTATACACCCTGGTCACAATACCTAAGCACCTCGATTCAACATTATGGCTTCCTTCTGCCGTCACAAAACTGGATAAACCTATGTTGGGACCAGTCCTGTCTCTAGGAGTAGGGATCCTGGTGTGGTCTTCAATAAAAGGCCGGACTATATACCTTATGTAGGTTATAATGTTGTGGAACTTGAGGTGTTGTTATTATCATTATTTCTTAATTAATGGCGGTTGTTTTTCTAGATTTCACTGTATTTGGACATTTTCTCTTTCGAGAACCTAGAAATTTTAGTGTTGATATGTTGTTCCTCAGCACTACCTGGGAGGTCGTGAAGGGCTGTGAGTTCCAAGTATCTCCTTCGGACATGGGCAACTGCCTCCCATGAGGTGTTATAAAAAGTCTCGATATCAGAGTGGCAGCTGAAGTTGACAGCTGTCAATGGCGTTTGGTTTCACCACCTATATCCAACGATAACCTGCGCATCTTTGGCCAGAGGCTCTTAATAAACAGAAACAGCAATAGTGTATTGATGGCTCCCAAGGGCACAAAATGCCGTATTTGGCGGCGCCAATATTGTTTGGAGACGACTAGAAGACTAGACGACAACAAATCGCCAAATCGATACACTATTGCTATTCTGGTTCCGTACGAGACTCGGATGGACAGACAGACTTAGTTGTACGATATTACTGAGAAACTCACATAATAATCAGCATGGTGGCCGCCATCCCCGGAGTACCCACTGTAGCCACTGTACGCGGGGCCTTCGTACCCGTGGCCACCGTAGCCGTGCCCGATGTAACCGGCACTGGCGGCTGCGCACGCGATGATGAAGATTACTACCTGGTGGTTAGAAATGGCTAGTATTTAATCGCACATCAAAAATACTGATTTGCACAGCAAAAATGGATCAGCAAAAACACTCTTTTTATGTTTTAAGTATTTAATGAGTACTTAAGTTTATTTTTTAAGTATTTTTTGTTGTTCTTACACGTTGAACCTGACACGAAATTTCACCTAGGCTACCGCAGTATTTTGCCTTTATATTTGCTGTACAAATCAGTATTTTTGATGTGCAGTTTAATATTTCCTAATCTTAAAGCAGACAAATGCAGTCGAAGCTCCACAACAACAGATATTGAATGGCCAGGGTGGAACAGCAGATCCTCTTGGTGAAGAATGAAGAAGTATGGAGAGCTGACAGCCAACTTCCTATGTTTGAATGGAAAGGCATGATAAGTTGATCCATGGAACATTTGGTCTGAAGAAAAATAATTGGAAGTTTACACAGATCTGTGGATCTTAGTCCCATTCGATCAGACCTACATATTACATAATGTAATGTACATTAATACTGAAGACATTTTTTTCCTTTGCGATTATATTATAGATTGGTAAGTTTTTCATATTTATGGGTGCTATCAATCTGTCTGTTAAAAAGTTCGTATAAATATTAATAATAATAATACCTTGGACACTATTCACACATTGATTCAGCCCCAAACTAGGATTCCCTGTATCTTGTGTACTAGACAAATCGTTGTCTAGTACACAAGATACAGATATAGATAAATATTATACTAAGATAGATAAACAACCATGACTAGGGTACAAACATCCGTTCTCATCAAACAAATATTTGCCCCCACCGGGACTCGAACCCGGGACCCTTAAGTTTGTAGGCAGGATCACTGCCGACTCGGCCATTCGGCTCGTCAATACTAAAGATCACTTTAGAATTGGATTCCATATTGTCCAAAATTGTAAACGGATGTTCTTTCATTTGAATTTGAATTTGAATAGTTAACCAGATACGTCTAAACAGAAGGTCAAAACAAAACTGTTTTACAATTCTACAACACTATTCACACTCAAAACATAAACAATGAATCTCGAACGAACCAACTATCATTGTAATATCACTCAATCACATGTGATAGGCAAGACCGTTTACAGACAAGATAATAATGTATTTTAGACAGTCCGTTACAAAAGTGTGCTAACAAGAAAAATTGGAACAAACAAGTTGCTAGTTAGTAGTTTATTTGTAAACTTTCAGCAAGGAATATCTACAATTTTTCCTACACGGAGTTGCAGAAACATAAGCTTTACCCCTGGGGCTAGCCTATTGCCTCTCTGACAATGAACATTGCCTCGCATAAGTTCGCCTTTCACATCTGTTTCCTGCTTATATAATGTATCACACGACAAGAGATTTAAGATTTGAAGAGCTGTAGTCACCTGATACACATGTAAAACGGAAAGTGTTTAACATTATGTATACATAATAATGTAAAACACTTTCCATTTCAACCATCCTGCGTAAAATAAATTCTTCCCTCGGTCTCCACTTTCTATACTTCCGGTCACATATACGAACTAGTACATCCGTTGAGTTATTTAGTACAATCGGTATTATTCAGTTCCCACCATATGTTACGATTGTGTCAACTCTACTGACTTGATTTGTGGAAATGAATCAAATAAGGCGGAAAACGTATAAACATGGGAAATCGTTTGTTTTCCTTTCGAAGACGTAAATGTAATGTTAGTATAGTTAAGTAAAATCTCTTTGTTTTACCGCCTTCATGCCAACGTTTAAACAGAAATTGGAAAATTGGCTAAATCTCGTCACATAGATTTAGCTAAGTTTTCCAATTTCTGTTTAAATGTATGATGCCAGAAATATACCTTTAAGTGTTTTCTACATTACTGGCGGCTGTTGTAAAATGTATGCTAAAAGTGGGGACAATTTGCGCATTAGCCACTCAGTATGGGAAGAAACGTGACGCTGTGTTTGGCTTGTTAGTTTTTAATTATGTTTATTCGGATAGGCACGTCACTGAACAAGACCTACGATAGTTAATTGTGGACTTTAAAATGACCATTAGTGCAAATTGTAACAGGTTTGCCATAATATTAATAATATGTTGAATCTGGGGGCACGGCAGTGCCCGCACCAAGACGAGCAAAGCAAAGCGCAACTACCTTTTCTCGAAGCGCTTCGTCGTTTTTTTTAACCCTTAAAACTTGGGTTTGGATTATACCAGATACACAAGATTCTCGCGATGAGATGTCAATAGTAAACTCATTAAACTAGCATAGCTCCTATACTTTAGATTTTATTGATATCTTAAAATACCCGATTTGGTCACTGACTCACTGATGATCATCAAAATTCATAGATATTTCCTTCAGGTAGATTTTCAGAACTTTTTGATAGTGCCAGCCATATGGTCTCGTCTTGGCAACATTTTACATGAAAAATATTTTTGGTGGTTGACTTTTAATTAGTTGACCAAAATTTGGAGAACTATACAACTTGTCCGTTGGAACAAATGGTCGCAATTAAAATAATCGGAAAAGCTGACACCAACTAAGTTAGACCCACACACCTTTATTGTGGCAGGTGTTTGGGGTTACATTGGTCTATCGCTGCATTTTTCTTTATGAAACCTTCTTACCTATCTTCAAATTTTTTTGCATAGTTTGCTAGGTAATTTACCTTACTTACTTACTTACTTACTTACATAAGTAATTGCTATTAAGGATTGTATTCATACCTGTATGTTATGTAAAAGAACACCGATTTTCCTGACATGGGAACGTAACATTGATAAAAGCTCGAAGCAATTTATCATTATGATGAAGTGTCTGTCTAAAGCTACTATATAGCCTATTTCGTTATTAACATATCCTGAGATGCAAGTAACTAAAGCGGTCCTATTAAGCATGTAAGTATCGAATTATATTAACAATATATCTCCTTGTGTACCTGTTAAGTGAAAATTCGCTGGTTTTAATATATAGGCCCTCCACCAACCCTAACTGAGCCAGCGTGGTGGAGTATGGCTTAATCTTACTCGTATCCGGGTAAAGGGCCCGTGTGCCCCTCGGTGGGGACATTAATGGCCTATATTTTTTTTATTTTAAAATATTAGGTACAGGAACTAATTTAATAGTGAGATACATATAAACATTTATAAACAGGCTACATGCCGTCATCACTCGTATATTGCGTATATGACGACCGAATGGCCGAGTCGGGAGTGATCCTGCCTACGAAGCCAAGTCCCGGGTTCGAGTCCCGGAGGGAGCAAATATTTGTTTGATGAGAACGGATGTTTGCACCCTAGTCATGGTTGTTTATCTATCTAAGTATAATGTTTATCTATACAAGTATGTGTATCGTTGTCTAGTACCCAGGATACAGGGAATCCTAGTTTGGGGCTAGATCAATGTGTGTAAATAGTGTCCAAAATATTATTATTATTATTATTATTGTTGCTACTATGCTTTTGCCAGCCAATATAGGTAAAATCGTGATGCTATGTTGTAGGTTATATTAATCTCGTGTTGCAATTATTCTTATTAGTTATTTGTGGTTGTAACATTTTATTCGAACATACTTTTTTATTTGGCTGACCGCTTGACCCCAACAAGTATGTATTGACTATTATTTTTCGTTACAAATTTTCTCTTCAGTTAGAGCATTTGCCTTATTTGCTATTTTTGGCATATAGACGTCAAAATGAAGAATATTATCCGCACCCGCTGCACTCTTCAGAATCAGTAGGTCAATATTCAAGCTGAATCGTCCTAAACTCAACCTATCAATCTACTTACTTGGAAGGCACGCATTTTGACTTTACACGGATATCACTTTCGTCCTCTTCAGACGTCGCCGACAGGAGCTGAACTGACACTGTTCTGAAACCGACCGCGTTCCGTATTTATAACAACGGGTATAACCCTTCTGCGCGTGCGTCTATTGACGGACCCTACGTTGCTTTATCTTGCTATACGTGCAGTTCGTGTTGATATTGCTTGCATTTTTTTGGATTCAATATATTTTCGTAGTAACTGTGACTTTTAATAAGCATGAGCACTATGACTTCAGCTTTTGTAAAGTTTGATGACCTCTGTAACCCAAATGATGGGCTATCGTTTATCCTGATTTTATTCAGCTGCCCCTTTTGGACATTTTACTATAAGTCTTGGATGCTTATATATTTGTGACTTCGCTGTTTCTGGTTCCCACAAAACAATGTATCCTAGTGTGGGGCCAGAAGCAATTTATTTTTAAATACCAATCGTAAACATATTGTCAGCTGGGATTCATGCTCGATACCTCTATTGCTTGTCATGTAGAGTCTTTCTACGCCAGGCATCGAACTCGCAATCAAATTTGCCTTGCGAATGTGTATTTTAATATTCATATTCAAATTTTTTGATCCACAGAAAATAATAAGGTACAGACAATTACAATAAATGTTATAAGCCAAGGCGAACTTATCTCTATCTTATCTCTGAAACAGGACACTTATCTAGGTTCCAATCATGCTTCAGTACTTTAAAACAGAAGTAACAATTTATTTGTTACGATTAACATACATATTGCATTGGCGCAGAATATTATGGTTTATTGTTACTGAGAAACAGGCACAAGTCTGAGCTCTAGTTTAGAGCTTTTAGCGAACATGTGCAAAATTACTAGCAGATTCTTGAACTACGTAAGATATATGATACTATACCGTGCTCCCACAGCGGTCCTATGTAGAGAAGAGGCAAACAATGACGTTTGCTAAGAATTTGTAAATATCTACTTAGTAATAAACAAATTGTACTTTGACTTTATTCCTAACACACAAAATCTCGTTCTTACGAGTATGTCACAGAAACTGTGATATGGAGTCTATTGTAGTTCATCAAAATGTGAAACATTGAAACAATAATAAACCTTTCAAATTCTACGCTATAATAAAAATTAATTGCACCTTTGTGAACTGTATATCTGAAAAATATCTGGTCATTTCCACTTATTTTATTACAATTTATAGCTACAAAAGGGTTTATTTAGAGAAACTGTATAAAATAAATACTTAAGTAACTCCCATATTCATGTACATTCTTCATAAATGAATAATTGTAAAGTTTACATAACTTTTTCATATGACGCGTGACGCTTAGCGAGGTACCCTCAACTAATCACTAATAAATCTACCGTCTACTTTGCCAGGTTATACTATCATGATTCCGTTATCCTCGATATAGTTTTACTATCTAGCTGAGAGGCCCACAGCTTCTGTAACCTGTAATTTGGGAGAAGCTATCACCACTGAGATGACAGTTGATGGGATCGTCATCGAAATATCTGCAAGAGTTGTGCAAAAACATCGAGGTTTGTACCAATAACACGTTCTCTACAAGTCCCTACAGCCAAGAGAAGATAATAATGTATTTAAAAGACTGTAAACAAGCAAATGTATTAAATTAATTGATAGGCGTTAAAACTGACTATAGATTAGTTTATCATAGATTAGCTTAGATTTGTTTTTAGCCTGCGGAATCGGATATTGTTACCTTTATTTACAATATTTTAATTATTTTTTTGTGGAATCTAGTTTTGATACTCATACAGTTCAGCCATTGAGCCGTTTAGTCATCATCGGCAGCTTGTTTCCTCCCACTGCTGGATATAAGCCTCCTCGCTTAAGTGCCCACTCATCTAGTCCCATACCACGCGAATCCAGGTTTTCCCACGCGAATCCAGATATTCCCACGCGAATCCAGATATTTCCACGCGAATTCAGATATTCCTACGCGAATCCAGGTATTCCCACGCGAATCCAGATATTCCCACGCGAATTCAGGTATTCCCACTCGAATCCAGGTATTCTCAGGCGAATCCAGATAATCTCACGCAAATCCAGGTATTCCCACGCGAATCCAGGCATTTCCCCGCCATTGTAGTAAACATCGACGACCACTGTGGCTCCACTTTTCGATGCTCTGTCTCCCAAGAAAGAGGACCCGGATTTGAATCATGAAAATATAATATTCCCACGTCATCATCGTCATGCTCAGCCCACATCAACCCACTGCTGGGCATAGGCTTCCTCTCTATAGCGCCAATCCTTGCGGTCCCGTGCCAACCCCATCCATTGAAATCCTGTCGACTTTAGTATATCATCGGATAATCTGGGGCCAGAATCAATGTATATGCATTGTGTATATAAATATTTAAAAAAATCATTTTCACAATTATTTGAAATCATCTTAATGATAACACTGACATCCTATGGCCTATCCAGAGAGAGTATGGCGCGTCAAAATAAAATTTAACCCCTCAGTTACCACCGGCGTCACTTTTTCGTTATAGGTTTTAATTTTTTTTACCATGGCACAGGGTTTAAAATCGCGATCCGTCCCAACTTCCCTCGGTTTTTGAGTAGTTAAGAGATATCTTACACCCATGTTTGATAACTTTACCAAATCTAAGCTTTCGATATAGAGCCGCGCGGTTAGGACATCATAAAATATGCCAAGGCCTGTGAGATTTACTCGATCGCGTCAGACTAAGATATATAAGAGGAACTTTTTTTTGTCAGTTTGTGACCCACCCAATTCCTCGCGTTGCCTAGAAAAAGCTTAGAATTGGTGCAATTACTAAACAGGGTATAAGGTATCCCCATATTTTATTCTGACGCGCTCGAGTATCTCACGAAATCCTCTCTTGGCCTCCCCTACTATTACAACTTATCTACATTTGTACACTTCAAAACGTCAAAATAGGATTAGACGTAAATAGTGGGAAATAAGTTATTATTTTTATTGTATAGGCATTTAAGAAACAATGTCCGACTTTAAAAAATATATCATGCATGAACATTTGCGGATGCTATCAATCCTAATTTATTCATATCACGGCATATCTAAATAATACTCATTTATTCATATACTACTGGATGCATTTAATTAAATACCAAACTAAATATGTAATTGTTTTAAACACCGACTAGACTAGAGGTTAATCTAATTTAGTTGTTAGACACGCACAGAAAATCGGTTAATGTATGAAAGATTTTACCTCTGACCCAGGAACCTACAATCTACTTAGGATTTAATTACCCTACAAGGGTAACTGCAAAACTGCAGGGAATGGACCAATCTACAGGAATAATTAACGATAATAACGAATGTGAAATCTTTGATAAAAATCACTAATGTACCGACTGCTTGGAAGAAATAGTCCGCGACGCAGATGTCGCAACACTACGTACGCTATGGCGTTCTAAGTAATTTTGTACGAAAACAGGGCCAACCAAAAATCTAAATGCCACTAGGTACTAACATAAAAAGTTAGTTAAACTTCTCTATAATGGAGCAGAAAGTGCGACATTTTTTTACCTTCAGTTAAAAAAAGACGCACTCATAGCACCATGAAACAACACAAAATTATTTAATACCAAACTACCTCAAAACTTCGAAAGGACATCATAGTCTGTAAAACTTTTCTTAGAGAAACAAAATTTACGCAGCGATTTTTAAAATTTTTGGGTCCTTATCTTTATAACAAAATAAATAAAAAGTAGAAATATACTCGAGAAATGTCTTTGATTGCAAGAAAATTATCTTCAAATGTTTGAGATCAAATACATATGATGACACTGAACAATTTATAGAAGTATTATCTTATTAAATACTTTATATTCATAGTATACTCTACACTCACCGTCACTACACACTTCAGCATACATACATACGTAACACTCTTCAACTATACTTACTTTATTACTTACACTGTGCCATTAACTATATTTGTAATGATTATTTTAATATTAAGTTGTACTATTTAACCTGTTTACATATTTTATGAACATACAAAGAGTGAAGAACTATTTTAACTTATTTTTTAACACAGGGGAAACACTACCTTAGGGAGTTAGAGTTACTCTAACACTGATATCACGTATTATGATGTATAACAAGTAACAGTGAACTATAATCACTTAGCTTGAACAAATAAACTATTTCATTTCATTTCACTCATCTCTGCCTGCTAAGGTTATGAACGCATTCTGGACAGACCGTCTTTTTCAGTGTAGGTATTACCGCATAGGTAGGTAGGTACCTTCAGTGTGATGGCTCGTCCCTTGAAGATATCTCACTAGAACAAAGCGGATCTCGAATATAAGGTGCGGATCCGTTTGGCAAATCCTGCCGATTCCCTCATAAACCTCAAAAAGCAGATTGAACTTGTGATAAGAGAAAATCCTGCCTCCAAAATTTTCGTGTCGATTCGTTCCAGCCGATAATAGCAGTGACTATGATAAACCTCAACCTTTTTAGAAAGTTGGGAGGAAAATTTATTTTCCTAGCTGACAGATTTCTCCTTCTAAGTAGGACAAGGTAGCTTCTGCCTGTTCCATATCTTTATTAGGAGGAAGGACTGAAATTACGATTTCAGAGGAAAAATCTGTCAACTATGAACTAATGGTTGATATTATGCAGTCCTGTGGTGTCCCGTAGCTAGGTGCAGAGCACCTTCATGATCCTCCACTAAACACCAGTTTCTCGTTGCACCCTCACTGCTACTAGCTAAGTACTACTAAAGTTGAACTCAAGGGTTTAAAACAGACAAAGGGTGCTATTAATTGATGGTACTCATCTTGATTGGGAGAATTACCATACAAATCTACTTATTTCTTGAATGTTGTGATTGTCTGCACGCTTTGCTGCTTGACGGCTGCGATACTTCAAATTTGATGAATCATCACAATCATGATCACAAAGGATAATTAATTGTGAAAGAATAACAAAAACGTATTTTGCTATCGCGCCCTCATTTATAAACCAAACTGACTTAAAACAGACCACAAAACGATGTGTATTGTGACACCAACACCAAAGTGTAGTAAGGTGGTTTATGAAAAACCACACAAAACGTGCCTATTGGCCTGGCAGAGTAAAGGAATCACGTACACCTTATTTGTCAAGGTTCGTTATTGATGTTTATATGCCTTTTTTGACGAGATGTCCCAATAACGCACTTAAAAAAATGTTAGATTTTTTTTCTTATTTGTTTCCATTTCCGAGTCGGCAGTGACCCTGCCTACGAAGCCATGGGTCCCGGGTTCGAGTCCCGGTGGGAGCAATATTTGTTTGATGAGAACGGATGTTTGTACCCTAGTCATGGTTGTTTATCTATCTAACTATAATATTTATCTATATAAGTATGTGTATCGTTGTCTAGTACCCAGGATACAGGGAATCCTAGTTTGGGGCTAGATCAATGTGTGAAAATACTGTCCAAGGTATTATTCTTATTCTAAATTCTTCTTATTTAGAGTAAACGTTTGTCGGACAAACACAGATGCAAAACCTCTGCTAACCGATATAGGAAAAGGTCGATTGCTGTGTCTTATTAAAGTATTCTTGAAACTCTTTCTGTTAGTAACCTTCATGGTACTGACACTATTTAATCACAATAAGAAATATTTCAAACGTTCTAAATAACCTGTAGTTTTTTTCCTTTATTTTTTTTATTGATACTATTGATGGATATTGCAGTATGAATGGAGTAACAAAAGTATCTTTTATGACACACTTTTTGAGACCTGCGAGTTCATATTAGTACTAGTAGTAATTCCAAAGCAAAAGTGAAGCAAAAAATAAGCCCTTCATATGAATTTGTTTCAATTTTTGGATCTTTTAAGCTGAAATAGAAATGAATTGATTTGATTGAATAAGTAAATGCACTGAAAACGAGAAACTTTATTTTTTATAAATATAAGTCTAATGCACTTGCCCTTAATTGTTGAAGACCTCTGTGGCGCTGCGGTTGTGGCTATGCCTACCATGCGGGAGGTCCCAGGTTCGATCCCCAGCTGGGGGTACAGAAAAAATCCCCAGGTCTTAAATGTGTTTATGTGTGTTTAACGTCGCTGTTTCTGTGTGGGGCCAGAAGAAATGTATGTGCCGGTATGTAAATGTTTATGTTTAGTGTGTGGGTAGCCCAGGCGTATTGTTGAGGTTGTCGTAGGACTTCAGATAATCCGGAGATTAAAAATCTCTTGAGAAATGTGATGCATAGTCTAGTATGTAGTAAAGTATGCCTTTACGTAAATGCTTAGGGAAATTGAACAAGAACTCCGTCATGGTTGCATGGACTATGTGAATTTTAGCACCATCAAAAAGAAACTGGGGCGTTGAATAACATAGATAATTTCACACGACAATGAACTAGATACCTTGAAATACTGATAGCGAATCACTCCTAAGCTGATTTGAATACATAAATGTTAGTGCTATTGTTGATATAAGAATATAGCGTCATAAGTATGACTCTATAATATGAAGCCAATTAAATATGTTGATTTTCAAGTGTGAGAATAACCAGTAATACAGACAATACTTATTACACTTGAATTTGTAATCATATCAAGTAGTCATGAAAATAATATTTCCAATCCTAACTGGTAACACCTTACTTATGAAACACGAAGCTTGTCTCAGAAACCTCTATATAAATCATTATATATGGTAATGTGTTTTATTTTAATATATATTCCTTAAATAGGTTCAAAGAAAACCGCCCTCTATATATACGCTTAGAACTAACAAGGACTGACTACAGCTTGATTGATACAACAAAACCTCTCACTGTTGTGCCTCTACAACAGTACTGAGGACTATCGACCATGATCGTACTGGGATAAAATTAGAGATGGCGCTGCAGGTATATTGATTCTATTGAATCTTACCAATTTCATAACAACTTGTAATGACTAACTACGCTCGGTGTCTCGTTCACTCGCGTCGGCTTAGAACTGGCACTTTAAAAATCATTGTGTATGTCTGTTTTATGCCCTCCAGCCTCCCTCTGAGGGTGAAGCGCGGGATCTACAAGTCCCAAGAGATCCCGCCTCACCTACGCGGCGCCGGCATGGTATGCCCTGTGCTCGGAGACCAACAAACGAAGACTCCGACTTCAAGAGAACCTCTCTTTGTGTACCATCGTCAGCGCCCCCGTTACGTGAGAAACGCGACGATCCAGAGGGACCAAAGATGAGAACCAGTGGACCAGTTTGTCCAAATGCTAGCGAAGGGCAAGTTCGCGCGGGATTCGTCAAACCACCCGCACATCCGCAAGCTGACGATAACGCCGTACCACGCGGTCCCGTCCGACCGCCGCCTCCTGCCAGACGAAGTGGTTGCCTAGCAGGCGATTACCCAATGGAATACCTCCTGTGAGAAGAAGACAACCGCCCTTGAGGGCCCTCCGATGACCTGCCCACAGGAATGGACAGAGGCAATTCTTCAGGAAGAGATCCACTGATCTGACCCTGACTCCCCACGCCCCAGAAGGGGTGCGTGAGAAGACCCCTGATGATGAGTTTCAGGCCTAGACTCTGCGTCACCACTCATGTCCTGCGACGTAAAGTGGAACTAAATACGCTATTGAAAAAATTTGTTATTCGTAGCTAAACTTTCGCCTACGTATAACATAGAAAAAGTGACCACAAAACTATAGCAATACGTAACCAAATCGAGTTTGGTTATTTTTTTAACGAAACTGTTTTGTAATTAATGTTAACACTATTTTGTCTAAGTCATACCAAGGTGCTTACTAAGCCAATTGTTTGTGTTCAGCCATTTCTTACAAAACAGTTTGGACTGATATTAATAAAAATAATTAGTGGTTTTAGCTGTTGTCGTTTGTTTACTTATAACCTTATTTAGTTAATTTAGATAGCTTGTTTTGTTAATTTTTACACTGTTAGTAACAAAACTTTGATTGTTTTAGCTGTAGTTGTTTGTTTATATGGTATTTAGTGCTTCAGTAGTGTGTAGCCTTATTTATTTTAGCTATCTGAGCGTTTTAGTATGGCAATAAGCGGTAATTTCCCTTTTGTTAATATTGCAAGAATCACCAATTAGATTGATTTGGAAATAATGTTAATCTAATTGGTGATTCTTCAAATATTAACAAATGACCGGCATTTGTGTTGCTAAAACGCTCAGACTAGCTAAAATAAGTTAGGCAACACACTAGAGAAGTACAGTTACTGATCATCACCATATAAACGAAAAACTACAGCTAAAACAAACAAAAATTTCTTGTTCTACCTATATACAATTTAAAAGTAGGCAGGCAGATAAATAAACACAATTACAAATGTCATTATTTTATTGTTAGACTTAAGTAATTTTACAATGTAAGAACATTGTTAGTCATTATTAACACTATATCATAAATCAAAATCTCAAAACAACGGGAATCTTTTTCCCATTGACCCAGTATCCTCCAGTGACTGTAGGACATATTCGTAAGTTTTCGTAATAATTACTAGTAGATACCCTGTGAGGCCTGTGATCTATTTGGCTCAGTCGACTGATCTTCATATGTCTGAAACTGAAAAACCATGTGATTAGATCGTATCAATCTATTCCGGTTAGGTAACGACGTAGTGGTAAGGAAATAGAGGTACCGATTCAATTACTGTTGATTGTTAAATATACTTCTATTTCTATAGCCATACTTTCCTCCCCTTTGTTCTGACAAAATATCGCTAGTTAGGTTAGACACAGAAGCCAGCTAGCTTTATTAGTAGGTTTGGGTGCCTAGGTACTAGGTATATTACTTTTGGCACCTTGCTGGCGCGGCCGGCACCTTATGCCTTTTTACCCCCAGATTGCCCTAGCTTTAGTTTACCACAAGATAATGTGTTAGGGCCATTTTCCGAAAACAATAGTTAGTCGTCACACTCTCAAAAAAATATTGCCATTGCAACAAAAAACTTTGATGCTGGACAGCCGTCAAAGGTGCATAGTTATGAGGGCAACGTTTTTATTGTTACTAAGTAAATTTACCAATTTTGATGTAATAGCAATAAAACATTGTTGAAATTACAATGCAAAAATTGTTCGTGTCACTATATGATTTCTTGTCCTTTTGTTCCCATGACAAATGCCTTTAGCTATCATATCAAAGGTATATTGTCCCGATGACAAGGGATTTTGCTAAAAAGACAAAGGTTTACTGTCCGTGGATCTAACTTTTTTTTGTTGAATTAGCTATCTTCCTTTGTGCTTTTATCAATTCACCGTTGCTTCTCCGACAAAGTTACTTTTCTCGTATATATTTTGCTGCTCTAGCAAAGTAACATGGCTGAACTTATCCCTGCACTTTGTTAATGGCTTCTGACTATTATTCCAGGAGTATGCGTACCCTGAGCTATGTTTAATGTACACCATACATCTGTATGGTACATACACAGAGCACTCCGGTCAAGGTACGTATACCTGTAACAATATATAGACAGAAGCTTTGAGGAATATAGATTTTTCTGTGTACCATTTACAAAGTGAAGGGATTGAAATCTACAATATAGTACATTGCTTGGGTAGCACAAGATACGATAAGAGGATAGAGGTATTTGAGAATCCTAAAAGAAAATAAGAAAATATTTATATCAAAAGTATGTAATAATCTCTACTTTACTTTTTTATTTCTATGGCATTAGTAAACAGTTCATATCAAATTACAAGTTAATATTAAGGGATTTAAGCCACTCGGTGATCAGGTCCTCGGGAGGTCCCCCGGTATATCGCGTTTCTGGGAATTCAGAGATAATATGTTGGATGTCTTGTACTTCAATTCCGCAGGTACAAGTAGGGGAGTCTATCCAGCCGCAGCGATGTTTATATTGGGCACAGCGTCCATGCGTAGTCCCGTGCGTAGTCTGTTGAAGTTACACCAGTCGCGCCTTGGCAGCCGGGACCCCTTTAGTTTGGAGCCTGGAACAAGATCTGAGCCTAATTTGCCGGCCATTGTTGAGTTCCATTGTTGCGACCATTGTTGCATGAGGTTGGAGTCTTCTTGCAGCAGATTTATCGCGATTTTGTTTGGTGGGTTTCTGGATTCAAGACGGTGAACGACAACGACAACGGGTCAACGACATGAACCTCATAATTGTATTAGGGCACTGTTACTTACCAAGCAAAGACTGCAGCAGATGCCGCAGTTTATTTTCAGTTAAAAAAGTCTCCAATGCCATATTTCATATCACTCTTGAGCACAAACACTACTTCTCTGCACGACATCCACGTTGAAACTGGCAGTATAGGAGAAACAGTTTGCGCTTGCGAGAACAATTATAAGACGTCACTTTGTAATTTTATCTAAGAATACTTTGTCAAAACATCTACTTCGTATTTTGTTAGTATATAACGTTGCCGTATCAACATCATTTAGCCTTAGTAACAACTGTTATTTTGATAGATTAAACTTTGCTACAATATCACTTCATAACGTTGATAAGTTGACAACATGCCTTTGTTATCCCGTTTAAACATTTTTAACATAGTTACCGTATCTACGTGTCTTTAGCTAAAATAACAAAAATAATTTCAACAATAAAAAAGTTGCCACAGCAACTATGGGCCTTTAGCTGCAGCGACGATGCACTTACGTGCGGTAACAATAAAATTCTAACAAAGCTTTTATTGTCGCTTTGTTAGCCGATTTTTCTCTGAGTGCATGATTTATTTAAACATAGGTAATTACTATTAGCCGTCATGAATTATTATATTTATTATTAATAACTTTGTCGTAATGATTAATATTATCTTTAATAGTGTTTCTTTTTAATAAACCGTCTTTTCCACTTCCTGTTACACGATGATGTAAAAGACGGTAAGGCGTTTCCGGCTGTGCTAAATAAATTCCATATTTATATTTTTGCTTCAATAAAATGTTATGAAATAACTCTGGAGACTTTAAAATATATTTAACTTCATTTGTTTTCATTTAGTTCAGTGTGTTATACTTCCGGCATGATTGCCAATACATTTTATATTAATATTTAGCCTGTGTATAATTTTAATAAAATTAGTTACTATATTTTAAAACTTGTTGGTAATATTACAATACTTTATGATTTAATTAAGTATTAAAGTAAAGTTTTGAAGATTCGACCGCCCTTTTGCACTTCCGGTAAACGATACGCGCAAAAGGACGGTCGCCTATAAAAATGGCGACATTGATTCACCGACTAAAAAAACGTGCAACTTGTGCGATCCGATTGTATTACTATTCGAAGATGTTAGAAATCTTGTGCTGAAAATTGTGTAAAATGAATAAATACTGTTGGAAACTATAAAGGAGTTTGAACTTGGCGAAAGTCGATAGTTCAGAAGACGGGATAACGAAAGGGATACATAAAATTTCCCTTCACGCCTACAAAAATGTAAGTACACGTCCATTAATCATCATTTTATTTTTTCTTGTGGCATGCAGTAAATACTTAGATAATATTAAACGATTCACTGTTTCCTATGCATAAACCGTTGCAATAGCAGACGGGGCTATAGAAACACTGTAGTAAGCTTGTTACTTCAAACGATGCCATTTGTTTTAGAGATTGTTGGAGTGTCCTTCTTTGTTACTAGATGTTGAGAAACTTGATCCCAAATTGAACTGTAAATACGATTCGACTGTCTATCATAGCCGTAGAAGCCGTTTAAAATATATATAAAAAAAAAGATAAGGTTATAATACCCACATTTTTTTTTGAGAATTTGGACCGTTCAACTCTTATTTATTGTAGATATTCCATAAGTGCTGTGGGTTCAAGGGGGTCAAAAATTTGCTTATTTTTTGGCTAGGACTTGCCGTTTTTGAGATATGAACATTTTAAATTATTTATATATTTTTTTATATTGGACAAAACATGGTTTTCCTGCAATAGCATTCTATTACCAGATATTAAATGGGTGCATCTGAAACATTATTTTAGATATAATTTTAAGTATCCAATTATTATTTTTTTATTTATTTTGTTGACCAGCCTTATTGAAAGACCCTTAATTAGTGCTGTTCTAAGCTGTACCTTCTCTAAGTTCCAGGGTAATGGATAAGGACGATGCCCGAGGTCAAGGGCCAGGAATGGACGATGCCCGAGGTCAAGGGCCAGGAATAGATAATGCCCGAGGTGAAGGGCTAGGGCCGGATTCTGCCCGAGGTGAAGGGCTAAGACCGGATTCTGCCCGAGGTCAAGGGCTAGAACTAGACAATGCCCGAGGTCAAGGGCTAGGACCAGACACTGCTCGAGGTCAAGGGCTAGGATCGGACACTGCCCGAGGTCAAGGGCCAGGAATTGATAGTAGGATGGGTCAAGGATTTCAAGGAAGAAGGAGGAAACGGGGAAGAAGGACACCTTCTACAGAGGAATTTGACAGCGAAAGGGACTATGACGAAAGACGACGTCGCGGCAGGAGAAGGCGGCGTTGTCGTGAGCAACGAGATAGGCGACGACGGAGGCGTTCCAGCACCTCATCGGGTGAGTCGGTTAAAGCTCATTCAACATCCAAGCGCTCTAAACCTTCAGAAAATGACACAAACGTAATTTTAGATAAGGTCCTCTCTATTATAAAAGATGTTAAAAGCTCAGAAAAACCAAAATTAAATTTCAACAATAACGTCATGCCTGACTTCGATCCCATGTCCAAGGAGCAAACCATTTTAACATGGATAAATAAGGTTGAGGAGTGTGCCGAGATATATAATTGGGATGAACGGGAGACAATTCATTATTCACTGCCTAAATTGGTTGGTCTTGCTTCTACATGGTATCGCGGTCTAAACTCTATAACACACACCTGGTCCGAATGGAAAAAACTGCTCATAGAAAATTTTCCATGTCGGGAGGATTACGCAGAACTTCTCACAGAGATGTTGTCTAAAAGGGTTCGTTATGGAGATTCTCTGGAACACTATTATTAAGCTAAAATTAATCTCTTAAACCGATGTAGAGTAAGCGGTAGGCAGGCTGTTGATTGTTTGTTGCATGGTGTAGATGATCGTACCGTAAAAGTAGGGGCACAAGCGGCTCAATTTAAAGAACCAGAACAAGTTCTTAAATATTTCAGATCAATTAAAGTAAATAACACTAAAGAATCTACCGATAATTCAAAAAGTACTAAATTAGACAAAGATAATTATTCTCCTAACATAAAGCAAAATAATTTGAGATTCGTGGGCAACAACACAAACATACGATGCTTTAATTGTAATCAAGTAGGACACCCTAGCTTTAAATGCGAAAAACCACTAAATAAGTGCACGAATTGTGATAGGATCGGACATCAGGCATCAAATTGTTATAGAAACAAGGTAGATAACGCTTCCGATAGTAACAGTAATAACACAAATAAACACCGTCCAACAGATAAAAACGAGAAACAAATATCTAAACTTAGTGTTGTAGATAAATCAGAGACAGATAACCCTGGATCTAACGTTGTAAATAAAAGAAATAATTTACATAATTCTGAACCCAGAATTTTAGACAAATCTAGTGAAAAATACATAATGACCATTCAAATCAATAATATCCCCTTTCAATGTCATGTGGATTTGGGTAGTCAATGTTCCCTAATGAGAGAAAGTGAGGTGAAATTATTGAACATGAAGCTAGACAATGATTCAGAATTACCAATGTTGAGAGGTATTGGAGCAAATCTTGTTAGGCCTTTGGGTCTCATCGTCGCCAGTGTTAAAGTTCAGAATATCGAAGAAATTGTTGATATTTACGTAGTTGAGGACTATGTGTTGAGTTATCCAGTTTTATTAGGTCACTCCTTTACAGAAAAACCTCAAATTGTTATAACAAAGACTCCAGATCAAATTATATTCCAAAAGATTCCTCAAAGTCCAAAGATTCATCTCGTTACTCAAAATGAGAACACGATTCCCGTTAACGGGTTACGTGCTGTTTCTGTTAAATGGGATTCGCTAACTCAGGGCAAAATTTATGTAAATGGAACGATTAGAGGACCCGAAGGGCAGAAATATTATCTATTACCTGGGGAATATATAATAGCACAGAATAAAAGTTCATTACTTATATGCAATGTTTCTGATGTAGATATTGTTATTCAAAAGGATTTCTTACTAACAAGGGCTACCCAAATACAAATGACATCAGCAAAACCGAAGTAGGCGATACCATAAACTGTGGCCCAAATTTAACAATCGATCAACGGTTACAGCTTCAATCTACGTTGGCCGATTACGAGGATTGTTTTTCTAGTGGGCTTAAGGATTTGGGTTACACTGTGGCTAATGAAATGACTATAGAACTCGAGGATTCCGAACCGGTAGTGTACAGACCATACCGAATGCCTCACTCCGAACGATGCCTAGTTCGAGATATGATACAAGACATGGTCGATAGTGGTATTGTTAGGGAGTCCTCGTCTCGTTACGCAAGTCCAATTGTTCTTGTTAATAAGAAAAGTGGCGAAAAAAGATTGTGCGTGGACTACCGCGCATTAAATCGTAAAACTAAAAAGGATCACTATCCTACACCACGAATCGAGGATCAATTGGACTTTCTAGCAGGCAACAATATGTTTATATGCTTAGATTTGGCTTCAGGGTATTACCAAATAGCTATTGCCGAAGATTCTCGTTACAAAACAGCATTCGTGACCCCGGATGGTCAATATGAGTTCGTTCGCGTCCCGTTTGGCCTTGTCAATGCTCCTTCTGTATTCCAGAGGACAATTAACAAAATCTTGTCAGAGCCCAAAATTAAATATGCCATTATTTACATGGATGATATTCTAATTCCATGTAAAACATTCAGCGAAGGCTTAATTCGACTTAAAGAAGTACTAGATCTACTTAGAAAGGGCGGACGTACATTGAAAATGAGTAAATGTAACTTTTTTTTTGACGAGGTTGACTTTTTAGGCTTTGAGGTGAGCGCAAAGGGCATCAGACCAGGCTCTAGAAAATGCGAAGCGGTATCGAATTTTCCAAAACCTACAAACCAACACGAATTACGGCAATTTCTAGGTCTCTCAGGCTTTTTCAGGAGATTTATAAAAAGCTATGCCGTATTGGCTGCTCCCCTAACAGATTTATTAAAAAAAGATATGGGGTGGGTCTGGAGGGAGGCTCAGGATAGGGCATTTTTGCGTATTAAAGAATTACTTTCTGGGCGAACTTTACTTGCTTTATACGAACCCGAACTCGAGACTCATCTTCATACCGATGCCAGTAAAATTGGGCTTGCAGGTATTCTTCTCCAGCGCAACCGTGATGGTATTTTACAACCCGTTTCATATTTTAGTGAAATACCATTCGTTTGAACTCGAAACCCTCGCGGTCGTTGCTTCTTTGCATCGATTTCGCGTCTATCTGGTCGGAATACCGTTCACCATAAAAACCGATTGTAATGCTTTAAGATCCACTCTTACCAAAAGGGATTTAGTATCGCGGATTGCTCGGTGGTGGGTCCAGCTACAGGAGTACGACTGCTCAATCGAGTATAGACCGGGGGCAAACATGACACACGTTGATGCTCTCAGCCGGAACCCGATTGATGCAGAACCTAGCGAACCTCATTTTTTGGATATATTAGCGGTGGAGCCAGAGTTCAATTGGATCACAACGGTTCAATCTGCGGATGATAAAATTTTGACAATAAAGAATATTCTGTGTGATCCCACGTCCGAGCAAGTTGCTGATATTCACAAGCATTTCAAAATTGGAAATGGTCGTGTTTATCGGATAGTAGGAGAAGAACTGAAATGGGTTGTTCCTCGTGGAGCTCGTTGGCAGATCCTTCAGAAAAACCATGATGACGTAGGTCATTATGGTTTTGAGAAAACACTTGATCGTATCAGAAAACATTTTTGGTTTAAACGGATGAGACGGTTCGTAAAGAAATACGTGTCGGCTTGTTTGGAATGCGCTCATCACAAAGCACCAGGTAGGCGTGAAGGTAAGCTGCATCCAATAGAAAAATGTAGTGTACCTTTTCATACCATACACGCTGATCACCTGGGGCCTTTCATCAAGAGCAAATCCGGAAATTGTTATCTGCTAATCATAATTGATAGCTTCACAAAATTTGTTAATATAGCTCCCGTCAAAAATACAAAGTCACTAACCACAATTAAAGTTTTAAAGAACCACATTAGCTATTTCAGAGTTCCGACCCGCTTTATTTCTGACAGAGGGTCTAGTTTTACCAGCAAAACATTCAAAGAAATTATTTTTGATTACGGGATAAAGCATATATTATTCTCAATGCGGTCGCAACTCCGAGAGCTAATGGACAGGTAGGGCGATTCAATAGGACGATTACTGAAGCGTTGGCGACGTCAAACCACGGGAAAGACGAGAAAACATGGGATGAACGTATTCAGGACATACAAATAGGGTTAAATACCACAGTTCACAAAACCACCCAGAAATCTCCATCTGAACTCCTATTCGGATTTAATGTTAACCACAGGACACAGGGCATATTAAGTACCGTGATAAATGACACTATTAATATTATAGCAAGGGATGAGATAGAATCAGTTAGAGAGGAAGCTACCAAACGTATAGAAATACAGCAGCTTAAGGATGCGGAACGTTATAATAGACACAGGAAATCGGCTAAAACGTACAAAATAGGTGATCTCGTTCGAATCGAAAGACAAGTCCCACATGATGGTCAATCCCAGAAACTTGTTGTCAAATATCAAGGCCCGTACCGTATTATTAAAATACTTGAACATGATAGGTTCGTGGTAGAAGACACGCCTCTATCACGAAAAAACAACCGCCGTTATGAAGGAATAGTATCTATAGACAAAATCCAACCTTGGATGAGCTTTGATCGAAACTTTGAGAGCGATTCGGACGATGAAGGTACTAACGATTCAAACAATCATACTACTACTGGTGTAAATAATGAATTAAATGTGGATAATGGCGCTAAGATAAGTGAAACGATACTATCGGATGTAGTGAATAAAGTTTAGAATCATTGTTGCATGTAAATATTGGTTGTCTTTCCTTCGATTTATTGACAAATTGGATAAAAATTAGATCACGGTTTATTTAAACTAACACGATTATTAGAATTGGTATTTCATTTTACTACAGTTATTTGACTGTAATTTCGTGTCATTTAGCACAAGTTAATATATGTACACATTTTTGTATTTATGATTTATAGTGTGATTGATCTCCTATTGAGATGTTGTGAATACATAGATTATAATAGCGAACCTCAGTAATAATTCATTGATACTGCAACAAATGTTTAATTAGTTATTGTAAATAATATATTATACACTATCCGCGAAGGGTCTCGCGTTGAACAGGAAGGCCGAGCTGTTAGGGCCATTTTCCGAAAACAATAGTTAGTCGTCATGATTTATTTAAACATAGGTAATTACTATTAGCCGTCATGAATTATTATATTTATTATTAATAACTTTGTCGTAATGACTAATATTATCTTTAATAGTGTTTCTTTTTAATAAACCGTCTTTTCCACTTCCTGTTACACGATGATGTAAAAGACGGTAAGGCGTTTCCGGCTGTGCTAAATGAATTCCATATTTATATTTTTGCTTCAATATATTATAAAATGTTATGAAATATAACTCTGGAGAACTTAAAATATATTTAACTTCATTTGTTTTCATTTAGTTCAGTGTGTTATACTTCCGGCATGATTGCTAATACATTTTATATTAATATTTAGCCTGTGTATAATTTTAATAAAATTAGTTACTATATTTTAAAACTTGTTGGTAATATTACAATACTTTATGATTTAATTAAGTATTAAAGTAAAGTTTTGAAGATTCGACCGCCCTTTTGCACTTCCGGTAAACGATACGCGCAAAAGGAAGGTTGCCTATAAAAATGGCGACATTGATTCATCATTTCAGCCTGTTAACGTCCACTGCTGAACATAGGCCTCTCCAATCGCACTCCAGCGTGACCGGACCGTGACAGGACCACCTGCATCCAACGAGATCCAGCGATCCTCACCAGGTCGTCGGTCCATCTCGTAGGTGGCCGACCCACACTGCGCTTGCCAGTATGTGGTCTCCATTCAAGGACCTTTTTGCCCCATCGGCCATCCGATCTTCGCGCTATGTGGCCTGCCCATTGCCACTTCAGCTTGCTTATCCTACGGGCTATGTCAGCAACTTTGGTTCTTCTACGGATCTCCTCATTTCTGACTCGATCTCGTAGAGAAATACCAAGCATAGCCCTTTCCATAGCTAATCATAGACATTGATTCACCGACTAAAAAAACGTGCAACTTGTGCGATCCGATTGTATTACTATTCGAAGATGTTAGAAATCTTGTGCTGAAAATTGTGTAAAATGAATAAATACTGTTGGAAACTATAAAGGAGTCTGAACTTGGCGAAAGTCGATAAATGAAAGGAAATGATTAGGTAAATACCTACCTTTGAATTGTGTAAAATACACTTCCAGGCCCCTCTGCCGCAGATAATAATCTTCGAAAGCATCTGGGCTCTGCACGGCCATGGTTCTCTCACTGAGTTTTACGTAGGTAGCTGACTAAATTAAAGAATCTTCTCCGGTTTATGGTGATGGGAGAGATGACAAGCACAGAACAATTTTACTTTGGGTTTTGATGGAAAACGGAGACAATATGTCTTTACACGACTGTCCCGAGAGGCGCACGCGTAAGCGGCAAAATGAATAGAAAATAAAAGTGTTTGACATGGCGAGTAGCGTCGTCGCGTCGATCGTAGCAAAATGCAGTTTTTGAAATTCTTCGCCCTTGCACAGATTAATAAAGAGTTGCTCTTATCACTTTGCCGCACGGTCGGTTTATGTTTGGCAAGACGCGCGAGGACTGTTGGTAGTTCTTCATCTCGTAAACAAAAGTGTTTGGTTTTAAACAATCAAAATACGGCTATCATAAGATAACGCTATGTTTAGTTCAATATATCAGTTTGTTGTTAATTACATAAGTTTTGTTGAATTGCAATTTTGTGTGTAAAATATAACAAACTTAATTGGGATAATAGTAGGAAGATGTTTGTTTAGTGTTTAACAATAATAATTGTTTGATAGTTCAGCTAGCCTTTAGTAACGAATAGTCTAAGAATTAGAATAAACTAAGTAAACATGTATTGTTGCACGTTACCAATCCGATTTGTTTGCTTCATTAAGGTTATACATGACTAAATCTTTAGCTTTTAAACAACCGAACTGAAAATAACCAAACCAGTTATGTGCTTCGTAAATAAACCACTTTAATTATTTCAAATTAAGTTTGTTGACGACTAACTGAAGTATGGCTAAAAAGGCGATTACTGAAAAAGTTTTGTTATTTTTTTTTCAGTGATCTCACTGGCAAGTCTCACTGGCATTGCCGCCACGGCTATCAAACTTGAGTTGTGGCGGGGACTTCTTTAAGATGTTCTTCTAATAAGATGCGTTCTAATATTATGTTAAAGTTGCTCTGTACCTACTTTTAAATTCAGCTTTTACTTGGTGGGCAAATTTAGCCAGTAATTCAATACACTATTACACAATGTGTGTGGGGACAGAAGCAATTTATTTACAATTTAAGTTTATGTTTTTATGTTTAAAATGCAAAGTCTGATACAATAGGTGTTTTGACCCATCGAAGACACAGAAACCAAGGCTTATTTGTATTCATCTCTATAGCTAGATAATTACGAATAATCGATAAATTTTTCATGCTTCTGCAAAGGTTAAATTCCGTTTGCAAATTGCATCTTATTTAAGGTTATAGTCTTGTTTTATTTCTCTCTAAGGATGGATTTAATAATAGGACCTTAAATTGCTATTAGGATTTGAGTAGTTGTTATTGTAAATGGTTTCATTAAGTACAGCACGTTTTTCTTAACAATAGAGACGCTTTTCTGAGGTAATTGGCAGCTTACTATAGCATCTTAATGTTCGAGTTAATCTGAAACACTATAGCTGCAGCAGCGGCAGATATTAGCTCCAGCCAGATATAAGGATATCTTGTTTGATGAAAGGGGGCTGGCCTATAGCCGCTTCTATGAATATACGAATTTCAACAGCGTTAAAATAATTAAAATCATATATTAACAAAAAAAAACAAACATTTGTACCTTACTGTCAGAAGGTCTTTAGATAAATAGTATTTATTAAATACTGTTAGCACTTAATTTATCATGCTACTTAATGGCAGTAGAGTATTGCTAATGCTTTTGTAATAAATTCATGAGGTGGGAGTTCTAGTTATTTCACATTTAATTTGATAGAGTAGATTTACTACAGGCATTTTGGTTAGAATAAAGAAGCACCATGAAATTTGCGTTATAATTAACAACTGCTTCGGGCGTATTTACTAACGTGAACCCAACTACGGCTTCCAACATACGAGTAATACCGTATGATGATTATATTGTGATATCTATAAATGAATATTTGTTTCTTAGTCGTGGATGTTTTCTATGTATTTACATAAGTATTTATCTCTATTTAATTTTTGGTCGCCTAGTACCCATAACACAATCCTTGTTGAGCTTAGTAAGGACCTAGTTCGTTTGTGTAAGCTTGTCCTCTAATATTTATTATTATTATTTTTATTATATAATCTTATTGTAGATTGAAATCGAAAAGTAACATAAACAAAAAGTCACGCCTTTTAGACAGTTATTCAAAACTAAATTTAGCGTGACAAGGGCTAGCCCATTGCCATTGTTGCATACAAAATATTTAATACGAGTTAATCCATTTTAATGTAAATGATCACCGCAAGATAAACTGGTTGTGCAGAATGCTCGCGGAAAAGAATGTTGAATATTAATTGGACCGCAATGTGTGGTAGGTACAATCATGTATCTACTTGCCTCAATAGCTTTACACCTACTCTTATTTTTGTGTTGATATGTTGCATGCAATGAGCTCCGTGGTCTAATGGGTTTCACGCTTGCTTCTCACACAGGAGATGCAGGTTCGAAACCTGACCATGGGCCAATGAGATAATTAATTTATCTTAAGTACACGGACGTTCAGTGTTTCGGATGACACTTTAGGCTGTAGGCCCGGCTACTATCACTACGTAGTAGTGGTCGTAAAACCCCTCCATCAACCCGCACTGAGCCAGCGTGGTGAAGTATGGCTTAATCTTACTCGTACCCGGGTAAAGGCCCCTCAGTGGGGACATAATGGCTTCATTTATGTATGTTGCATAGAGTTCATTTAAATGGTATACTGAATCAGAACCCTTACCTCATCATGTAGTTCTGCCAACTAGGTTTTTTTTTATTATTATTTTACTGTAGATATTTACTTATACTTAGCAAACGTAATTTTTTGCCCCTTCTCTATATTGGGCCACTGTGGGACTTCACCTAATTTTTTTAAATATAATGATTTTGATGATATTAATTATTGATTGTCTTTAACCTTGAATTAGTTCACAGTTAATCATTTATTGTAAAATGCTGATAAAACCAAGTGTATCAAATTCTCACTTCCAAATGTCAGACAAGTTGAGACCAGTTTAATATTAGACAGTAACACATCAAAATATCGATTCCTTATGCTCTCAGTGCACATTTTATCTGGAATTTCCATTGCCTGAAGTTTTTTCCGTCCGTTCCATTTTGGGGTTATACGGCGTGATTTATTTGAAAATGCAAAAGTTGACTTCTTCTTTACTGTTTTCTTAATTTTTCAGTTTTCGGAGCTTCCTGGGGCTCTGTCTATAAAAGTTAGGCTTCTTAGTGAATAAAATTGAGATAATCTACTTAATTTGTTTTATTTTAAGTAATACACAGCAAGAACAGAAAATCATAGAGAGAGAGAGAGCTGCCATCTACCCCGTGGCTATTTTGCCAAGATTAAAATTTTCACATAACAAGTTAACACTTCTTCAACATTATTCAAACAAAATTCAAAAAAATAAATGAAGATAATCAGTGACTACGACGGTAAATCTAAATTTAATGACTGGGCAACATTTGGAATTCATAAAATTGGATTTATCTTGTATGACCTTTATGAAAAAAAACCTATAACTTTGATAGAAAATTTAATGACTATGTTAAAAAATATTCCTAAACTTTCAAATTGGTTTGTTGAAGTGCAAAAACTTAACACATTAATAGAAAAATGCAAAATTCAAATAAAAGATTGAAAACAGTTTGGCAAATAATAAACCGTGAAACGGGAAAAGTTATACCAATGATTTCTGCCTAAAGATAGGTGATGATGTTCTTAAATCCAACGCTGAGGTTGCTGGAGCTTTCAAAACATTCTTCACCAATATACCCTTACTCACGACAGAGCATCTAAATTCATCTCCATATGAAGCAGAGACTGTTAAAAAACAACACTAGTGTCAGTGATGTATAATATACATTTCATCATGTATATGCCCAGGACATTGTCAGGTGTGTTCAGACCACTGTGGTTCAGACAGTCGAAAGCTCGAGAAAAATCTAGCAACACCAGAATTTTGCCAAAAATTGTCCACGACATCAACAAGGGCTGTTGGTGTCCGCTGATTATAATTCCAGTAGTATACCATTACTATCCAGATATCTTGACAGCTGATCACACACGGCCCTCTCTCTAATCTTGGAAAGACGGAAGGATAATGATGGGACTGAGATCGAAAATATGAACAGGATTAGGAATTTTAGGGAGTGGGATAACCTTCGCAGTTTTTCAGTCAGTCGGGAAAGTGTTAGTCAGTATGCTGCGATTAACCATGTCAGTCAAGATCGATAGTGTCCGCGGCATAGTTAACAGCAACATGTCGATGTTAGTATAGACGAGTCCAGTGGCATTGGCCTTATTGTTCGACAAGATCTTCGATAAAGCTAAAGGCGTCAATGTATTAAGAGTGAAGTTAGAAGCTCTATGGTGTCGGTTAAACTGATAGTAAGTAAGATGTGAGATGGTTACGTCGGGTCTTCTTGGAGCATTAAGAAAGTGGTCATTAATCATGTCATGTTATGCCTTCTAAGCATGCCTTGTTATGATTTTATATTTGAACTTATATATGTCAACGTAAGATTGTCAAAACCGTAAGTTTATAATCGTAACACTTTTTTCTCGTTAGTTTATAAAATATCGATAAATTGTAAACTGAACCGTACTGATTACGATATGACGCGTAAGTTTATGATAAAACCGTAAGTTGTAAACTGGTTTAAACTTGAATTTCAAACGAAATACCAGAGCAAACAATACGGTAGCTTAGGTGAAGACTAGAGGGAGCGAGCGCAGCGAAGCCCCCGAAAGAAACGTAAATTCTAAACCCTGTCGGTCTGGTTTACAATTTGTCGATAGTTTACAAACTAACGCATTAGTTTATAAACTAACGGTTTTGACAATCTTACGGCGACATATGCATTGTAAACTTATGAATTTCGTCTGTATTTAATTCGAACATGATGAATAACGTACATTTTGAATTTTGATAGTTATACTTTTCAAACATTATTTATTCCGATTTTATCTCTTCTAAACTTATATATTTTGAATGTATATTTCAATTTGCACCACAATTCATATTGGTTAAATTAACAGCTTTTACCACATGCCGACAGCTGAACCTTATCAAACTGGAAGTAATTGTTGCTAAAAATTTATAAATCAACACAGAAAACCGTCGGGTTTGTAAAAAAATATAAAAAATAGGTACCTACCCACTTGGAGGTCCATGTTTCATGCACGAAAACAAGACAAAAAATCACCAAAGTCAACGGCCGACATCATGGTAAGGAAGCTGCCGCACCCACGATGTCCCTGAATTTAACCGAGGTATGTTTTACATAAATATTGCGCACCTATTATGGAATCTGCCCAGAAGTGATGCAATCATGATAAAATGTTGCTCCAGCTTTCCACTTCTGCTCGCTTGTGGTAAGGATTTACGTAGTTGATTTTTGGATTGACGTAGAAATAGTACAAACAATAAATTCCTTGGACCGCAACGAGGCCAACACTGCGGATGGAAACTGCACATAGAAAAAATTGTGCTGTAAGATAAACAGCTTTGTTTACCCTCTAAGGAGATTAACGCAGATTGCGACCACAGGGGCAGCTGTTACTACATATTTCGGATATGTGCATTCTATCCTTAGTCCAAAACTAAAAACTAAAACTATGATACCGTATATCATCTTTTTCGGAAATTCTACTGATAGGAACAAAATATTTAGGCATCACAAAAATTTATCATAGAAAAGACGGAATTCTGCAAACCCTACTTCAAAAAATTAGACATTCTAACTTTTCCATCGATATTTATCCTAGAGTGCTTAATGTTCCTTAAGAGAAACATCATACACGTTTTATAGAATGAAACACAATTCACAAAAGAAATCTACTTAATAAAAACCATATAGTACTTCTTTCTCCTAAATGCGTGCTATATAGAAATAGCGTTTTCTATGTCGCCATAAAATTATTTAAGCAAATGCTATAAAAACTTTGGATTTACATATATTTTTTTAAGACGGGTACTAAAATCTTAAAACATAAAATGTACTATGATATCAATGAATACTTAATGACAAAGAACTGATTACTCAACAAATCCGCGTCGAAGTAAATGGGCTGGATTGAGTTTTCTTGCAGTTTCTTTCTCGTTTTAGCCCACGGTTTGTGAAGTAAGTGAAGCGGTGTAGCAGCAAATAAAACTACACTAAAATTTATACTGATACTGACTTAAGTTATAAATACGTCCACTACTCTAAATATGTTTAGATTATATTTTTATTTAAGATGTTATACAATAAGATTAATATTTGTACACCCAGTACTACTGGGTACCATCATTTGAAACACTGTTAATAATATAAAATTTAGTTTCGAACAATGATCAACAAATAAACATTTTTGCCATGTCTTGTCTATTTCAGTCCCTAAAAAGGTACGTACAGCTTAAAACTATATTTTACCTACATTATAATAATAAATAATAATAATAATAATAATAATAATACCCTGGACACAATTTACACACATTGATCTAGCCCCAAACTAGGATTCCCTGTATCTTGGTTGCTAGACAACGATACACATACTTATATAGATAAATATTATACTTAGATAGATAAACAACCAAGACTAGAGTACAAACATCCGTTCTCATCAAACAAATATTTGCTCCCACCGGGACTCGAACCCGGGACCCTTGGCTTTGTAGGCAGGGTCACTGCCGACTCTGCCATTCGGGTCGTCGGGGGCTCAATTAGTGAACGGCCATCACCTGCATATTTGTGGTCACTATTGCGACTTGATTGAGGCAGATGTCAGTAGTCTCAGAGATAGCCTGGACTTTTACACCATTAAAATGCAAACCCATAGCCCATTCCTTAGTTTCTCCCTAATTTGCAATAGTCCTGTGTACATGGCGGGAATGTTCTTTGAGTACATTTTTGATGTGGGTGTTCTCGAGAACAGACCCATCAGGCACACCACAGCTGGAGTTTGTTCAGAACAAGTTATCTGAAAGGGTCTTCTAAGTGTGTAGACCAAGCCTACAAAAAAGACCGGGACTGTTGTCCCGTGACCTCTAAAGATTCAGAATCAATTATGATATTAAAGTTTTTATATCAGGTAAAATAATTCATATCGATAAATTCCTTAAACTAGATTTATATATGTTTTTACGGTAAAAACTTCGCTTGTAAGGCAATTTTCTACATGGGATTTTCTTATAAGCCAAGCTCTATTTATTCAGAATTTTCGCACAAGCAAGCCCATATAGACCCATTGGGCAAGCTAAACTCACGATTTCTGTAACTCCAGTGCTGAGATTCGCAACTGCCATGTGCTATTCCGTGAAGTGCTAAGGGCCTGAAAACTTAACAAAATAGACTTAAGCTTGAATCCTAAACATTTGTAAAAAGCTCTGAAACTCAATTCTCTATCTCTTGAAGTATCCCTATTCATTTCAAATTCTAATTAAAATCACTTTTAACGACAGCTCGTGTAAAATATTCGCGTTCTGATTGGTCAACGTCAATATAACTCTATTTGCCCAAACAAGTAAATGGAGCATTGTCTCTGTTACACAAGACAAGGACGATAAATCGCTAGTGAGTGTCAACAAAACTGGTTAAAAGTAAAGGCGCATTCATGATGTGCCTACGTTTTGTACTCTCAACTAATTGTTTTTTCTATTTTATTTTATTTTATTATCAGGGAAAACTAACAGCTACAACCAATTATAAAAGCATGAATTAAAGTATGGAAGGCCAATTACAAGTTTTCATAAATATTATATATGGATAGATTGACATACACAGTCGACAGACGGACGAGCACACAAGTGAGTAGATCATCATTGGCAGCTTTTTTCCGCCCACTGCTGGGTATAAGCCTCCTCCAATTTGTGCCAACCTCTCCGGTCCTATGCCAGACGAATCCAGGTATTCCCCGCGATGTTAGTAATATCGTCGTCGAGTGAGTAGATACTTGTAGGTAATTATCACATAATAAATAAATTATAATAAAGTCACCCTGTACTAACTTTCTCACATGATGCTTTTGGGGTTGTTATTTAAATAATAGTTTGTAGATATTCCGTGGTTACATACCTCTTTTACTCTGCTAAACAAGCTTGTAATGTACATATATTTCTGAAAATAAACGATGATTATTATTATTATTCGTATGCAGGCGTTTAGGAGACGTGTTAAGAAGTTCTACGATAAAGTATACACGGTCTAACAGAAAGGGAAACAAGCCGAAAGGTGTTTCTTAGGGACATCATTCTGAACAACTTTTACTATGGAACCGAAGTGATCAGAGCAACTTTATTTTTCTTATCTCAGTACATTTCGGGCCTAGAGCTCACCTAAGTTATATGGTGGAGTTGAAAATAAACTTGCTCTCATCAAGTCGGTCCCATACTTTAAGTTGTTCAGAATGATGTCCCTAACAACCACTCCACCATAAAAAACAACTCCTGTCTACTTTAACCATTCCCCGCATGAGCTTATTCGGCCCGCCACCTAATGTACCGGATATATGACATTGTGTGCATATTGCATGGGAGCTACCATCTTCAGAGTTTTGCGGTAATAACCGAGTAGGTGTGCCATTTTATAGATGATATTTAGAGATACTATGACAAGAAGATTGAAAAAAATCGTTAGTCCCATTTTTCAATTAACTCAATAAATGTGTTTGATTTGTAAGACAGGTACCAGTTATCCAAAAACAAAAAAAAAGTCCTAGATATTTACCAAATAACCCCAACTACAAAATTTCATCGAATTCGGTTCAGTGGCTTAGAAAGGCTCTAGAGCTGACTACGGAAAACAGCCATCCATACATATGTACATAGATACTCACGCACACACACACATATATACATTTGTTTTTTTTTTCACTTTTTCGGACTAAGTTAACAATATAGAACCTATCCCCATCAAAATCTCAACCTCGATTTTTTGACGATTACATTCCTTACTTTCATTTTTATTGATAAAGTATTTTTTAAAAAAAAAAAAAAGTAGATGGAATGGAACTTGTTCAGTAAGTATTTTGCCTGTCATACACACAGGTGGATTATATAAAATATTAGGTTTTGGAAGTGAGGCAGCGGGCGTGCGCAACCCTACCGGTCTGATTGTCCGAGTAGCAGCGGACAGTCAACCGTTCCGTTTTCTACGTTAAGGAGGTATGCTATGTCTGCTATAATTCTTCTGTCTTGCAGTGAGAGATACTGTTTTTTTTATCATCCAGAACTGAAGTCTGACATTTTTTTAGCGCAGTATTGTACAAAGGTACAACGAAGAAACCGTTTTTGAATGCTTTCAATGCGTATAATGTAAATACTATACTGGTGTTCCAGACTTGAGACGCGTATTCTAAGTGGCTCCATACGTATGCACAATAAAGAATTTTAAATGTTTTAATCGAATGAAACTCAGAAGATAATCTCAGCACAAATCCTTGCAGCTCTTGACGCCTTGATGACAAAGTTGTTGACATGTCTTCAAACAACAATTTTAAATCAAAGGTGAATCCAAGTCTTCAATGGTAGATACTCTCGATAATGTAGATAATTGGGTGTGGTTTCCGCGTAAAAGAACAGACGTAACACTTAGACACATTCAAATCTAATACATTTCTAATGCAGTAGTTTTCAAATATATCGAAATCCATTTGAAAAAGTGCGGTGTCTTCTGAATTACGAATAGGGCAAAGAATTTTGATACCGTCAGCATAGAGTAAAAAAAATGGAGGCAGGATGAAATGTCAAATACAAAAATTATAAAAAGGAGGGGACCGAGCAAGGATTCCTGAGAAATTCCTAAGGGACATTGCTACAGATGTAAAGCCATTCAGAAACAGTTTGACAACTATTAGGAACATACGATGAAAACCATCTAAATAAGTTTCCTCGAATGCCGACTCGTTGAAGTTTGTGTAATAAACGGTCTAATCTATCAAAACGTGGGACCTGCGAGGGTTCCGACATGTTTTCAGACAAATATTCACTACATAATAAAATATTAGATATGATGGACCTACCCTTAAGAAACTCATGTTGTTGTTCGCTTAGAGTGTGCTTAGTGATGAGTGAAGCTGCCTATAAATATTTTTGTCTAATATTTTGGCAAATGTACATAATTTAGAAATAGGTCTATAATTTTCAATATTGTCTTTTGGCCCCTTCTTATGCACGGGAGTTATATATACAACAAGTCCAACAATGGGTCATTTGAAAAAATAATCAATCACAAAGTCCAGGAAAAAGTTATCGATTGTACAAGATAGTAAAGCACGTCTGAACGGTACGAGTAGCACGAACAAACAAAAAAATATTTCACTGTGAACACGCTCTTAGCGTCGTGGCTCTACCAATCAGATGCCAGTGCATTTCTTTCTCATTAACTTGTTTCGGCAAATACGGTATAGTAATTTCTATCGCAATCCCTTTCAAATGCATGATTTTAACGATGTTTAAAACGAATAATCATAACGCTATTATTTAACACGAGATGTCATTTAAAATGACTGTAATTTGAATTTGCAAGGAACCGGGATATGTCAAAAGATATTTATCGATCTTCAGCTTTCAAAACATAAATTTGAAAGCTATCTGGATTGATTTCATAGATACAGAACAAATAGCGACTGGTCCGGTTGCCGTAGGTTCTAGTTTCAAACTCGGTTCTCAATTAGTTTAGTTGTGACGCCCCTGGTATCTATTTATTTATTTATTCATAGGGTGCGTTCGGGAACCGAATGAAAGCTCATTCGGAGAAAGAAAAAAATGGATATAATGACAGAAAGAGAAATTAAAATGCGGTTACCGAAAGGCAGCGCGAGAATTCATGTTTCCGAACGGGATAAGTTGTCAATGTCAAACCTTCTTAAGAAGAAGGAGAAGAAGAACGAGGCGTTGGAAGATCTCTCATCTGAAATCAGTAGTATAAGTTCATTCACAGGCTCACTTTATTTTACAAAAAGATAAACATAATTGTTAACACATACTTATTAAAAAAATCATTAACTGAGTTTACTCCACTTCCAGTCACAACGCTTGTACTAGAAAACAAAACCAAACAAAATATCAAACAAACAGCACGAAACGATTCAATAAGCCCGCCAAGGACACTTTGACATCTGTCAGGTAATTTTTAACGACGCTCAACCGGGGAGAGAAATGGTACTTGTCAGTGCGAAAATTACATTTTCACACCTTTCATTCGGAAAAGTAAGTTTTGCTCCACGACGAGAGGGAGCAAAATGCTACTTTTCTGTTCTAGCTACTTTTTTAATTTATTCATTGCCATGCAGCTTTTACGCAATGTGCCAATTAAACACAGATTAAAATAATAGAATGTAATTATGAAATTACATTACAATCGACAACGATGACGTAGTCGATTAAAAACTTTAACAACGTTATATCAAAATTTATGAATTTTTCGTAATATTTAAAAAAAAAAGTTACAATAAATTATATGTTTTACTGAAATCAAAACTATCGATGACTGTCATTGTGATATAATGAATATTGATATCCGAAACCATTGTAATATTTGATTCGATTATTTTTACACAATAGTAAAAGTACACAAGAATATTTTATCTGTGGTGACCTTTCCCTAATCCTTAACAATCCATCATTATATAAAAAAAATGTTTACGTTGTTCGATTACTGTAAAAGTGGTAAAAGTATAATTCAAAGTATAGTTTTTTTTTAGAGCAATTTAAATTTTCCTCATAGTCGGTGTGAAAAGTTGAATGTGTCACTGGGGAGCAAAATTATTTTCGTCATGGGCGTTAACGCTTGAATCCTTCGTTACGCTCAGGATTCTAACTTAGGTATCGTAGCAGTAGTAGTAGTTATCGTAGAATCCTTCCCTTTACTCTGGATTCAATGTACCGCCCTCGCCGTAAATACATAATTTTGCTCCCTTGTGACACAAATAACTATATGTGAGCCGTTCGAAAACGCTGTCCGGCAAGCTGTCGGGTAACAGTTCGTTTACCCTCGGTTGCACTCGCATTGTTTCCGAATGCTCTGGACTAATTTCCGCATCACTCGGAGTAATTTTTAACCGATCTCGAACGTATCGTAGGTTTGTAAAACAGATGACAATCACTGAATATACATAAAATAGGAAATTCACCATTCAGTACTAGACTGTCATCCAAAGTAAACACCCACTTGAAAATAATCACATAAACAGATTAAAAACTAAACACAATTTTAAAACAACCTGTTATCATAATTAACAAAACCAAAATTCTAGTTCAAAATATATATATCTATAAACTTAGCTCAACAAGACTAGAGAAGAGATCAACATGACTGCAATACTTTAAAAGATTCCCTTTTAAAGGAATATAATTTCTCATTATAAATATATATAATATAATGTTTGTACCCTAGTCATGGTTGTTTATCTATCTAAGTATAATATTTGTCTATATAAGTATGTGTATCGTTGTCTAGTACCCAAGATACAGGGAATCCTAGTTTGGGGCTAGGTCAATGTGTGTAAATAGTGTCCAAAGTATTATTATTATTATTATTATTATTATTATTATTATTAAAGTCATGGTTCGACACTTTACTAAAGAGGCGACACATGCGTACTAGTGGATTGTAAAAAGAGGTATTATTTTTAAATACCCCTAAGACAAAGGTGACAGGACGCCGAGAATTAATACGAAAGAGTGGGGACTCAATCGTAGAATAAACAATTGTATGCAGAAATACTAGATGTTGTCTTCTAACTTATAAGGATATGACGTTGAGCAAATTTAAAAGTGTTTCATAATTTGGTAAATTACGTCCATAATCGGTACTAATATGTTGCTGTGTCACTATAGTATAGGTATAAATTTCAACAGAGACATAGTCGTTGATATTCATACAATAAAGATTATTTAACATTCTTCTTCGCACAGTAAGTGATGGCTGATGATACATAACTGACTACCTTAATGCTATTTTTGGAACCAGATATTTTGGACATAAGGTGAAACTTTGTTGCAACTGGGAGCCATCTGCATTTCATTAATAACTCTGTCGTCTCTGTTTTAAAACATCTTAAAGAAAGTCACGAAGTGCAAGTTAATAAATTTCGGTTTGGGGCCGTCGGATGTTTACATAAGTAAAACAATAAGTATTTTTTCATACCCACTTTCACAGTAGCATCATTATTTCATCGAAACATTTATGAATAGCACCGTTTTCAGTCAGAATGTCCTCTTTATTTTATCGGTCGATATGTATTTCCACTGTAAACGTATTTTTACGCATTTAAATTATTTATGTTCCAGCTATAACTAGAATATTGGTAACCTTACTTGAAAACCTCACCGAACTCAGAACTGATGTTATGATGATCATAAAATTTCAGCCTTATCTTCTTTGCAGTTTTACGGTCATTGATAGGTCAGTCTGTCAGGACAAAAGATCTTAAGGTTATATATAAATATATGGAATAAATGACCGCATTCATCTTAGACTACACCTAAGACTCCATTTAACTTGTTAAGATGAATGCGGTCATTTATTCCATATATTTATATATACCCTTAAGATCTTTTGTCCTGACAGACTGACCTATCAATGACTGTAAAACTACAAAGATGATAAGGCTGAAATTTTATGATTATGTGAGTCTGCTAAGAAAAGACCTTAGAAATACCCTCATGGTGGAAAATAGTGCTTAAAGTTATAAGAAAAACAGTCGTTTTTATGTAGCGGTCTACGTGGGTAAAATAACAGGCTCCACAGCTAGTTACAAGTAAAGTTTTCGCAATGCTAACTGCAGCCACAAATCCAATTTGTTGGATCTAACACGACTTACTAAATAATAACTTAAATAAATAACTACATTTACAAAATGAATTACATTTACGAAGGAAAGGGAATCTTGAGTCGTGAGATGAGTTACGTTCCAAACCTAACTTCTCTGAAGAGGCGGAAACAAGAGAATATAAATCGTAAATGTAAAATTACTAGTTATATTCAATTGTTTCCAATGGATTCCATAGTAAATTATTTACCAATCCTATTTCATGTTGCTGGATGATAACTATCATTCAAATATGGAATAAGACAGACACATATTGTGACATTTATAAGTATAATGGTCATGTCTTAATTACCGAGTTATTTCATTAACGCTAAGTTCTGCCTAAGAAGCCAAGGGTCCCGGGTTCGAGTCCCGGTGGGGGCAAAAATTTGTTTGATGAGAACGGATGTTTGTACCCTAGTCATGGTTGTTTATCTATCTAAGTATAATATTTATCTTTATGAGTATGTGTATAGTTGTCTAGTACCCAAAATACATGGAATCCTAGTTTGGGGCTAGATCAATGTGTGTAAATGGTGTCCAAGGTATTATTATTATTATAAACAATTTTAGACTGAGCACAGATTGTCCCATTCTGCATAAATATTAACTCAATCTGTTTATATGTAATTTATCTTGGTTAAAATGTCCATAAAATGCACATTTTAAACAGCGATTGCGTTGATCCGATATTCTTTAAAACAATTAAACCAACATTGTGCAGTATCTCAGACTTAATATAAATCGAAATGTAATTCTGATGATTAATCTAGCTATTTTATGCACCACTTTTATTTGATGCAATAGTATTCTTAATGGACGTCGACTTTATAATGATTTTCCAAACGAATGACAGATCCAGATGATTTAAACGAAATAACAAACTTAGCTAAACATACATTACTTGAAAGTAACTAGAGACCTTGTCACTTGAAGACAATAATACATTTAATTATTTCATTAACTCTTGAGATGGATGGATTGACAGCGTGACTTTGATTGAAATATTTATTCATCAGTTTAACGAGTGTATATGATGCTACAAATTAAAAATACCGGCCAAATATGAGTCGGACGCGCTCACCAGGGTTCCGCTGGTTTTTAATGATGAAACTAACAAAAACGGTTTTTGGATTGTTGTTTCTTGCCAAATTTCATGATTCTAGGTCAGCGGGAAGTACCCCATAGGTTTTGATCCCCTTGCGAGTATCAATAAAATTCAGCAAAAGGCCGCATATTTTGATTGTTTTGACCTAGAATTGTGATTTTTTTTCACAAAATTATGGGACTATAGTTCTCCAGTAATTGATATTTATTTCAATTTGGTAAGATGACGAAGAAGATGAGAATCAGACATGATAGATAGATAGACAGACAGACAGATACACACAGACAGACAGGCAGACAAACAGACAAACAGACAAACAGACAGACAGACAGTTAGACAGACAGACAGACAGCCAAACAGACAGACAAACATATAGTCAGAGAGACAGCCAAACAGACAGATAGACAGATAGTCAGACAGAGAGAAAGATCGACAGGTAGGCAGACAGACAGAAATACAGAAAGACAGACAGATAGACCGACAACGAAGTGATTCTATAGGGTTTTATCCTTTTATACTTTTAAGTTATGGAACCCTAAAAACAGTTCGGAATTAAGATATGTACATAGTATGGTGGGATCCCAGTAGGTCACTGAGGTATAAAGACGTGGGGCCATGCAGCCCTTGACCATATTGCTTGGCAGATGTTGTTTAAGACGGCATCTTTTAGTTGAGACGTTTTGAGGTCGCTGTGGAAATTAACTGTCTTCACATTGCAACTGGTTGGAAGACGTTGATCAGAAGGCTTAAAGTTAAATTATAATCTGCAAATGTAACCTTACGTAAATTCTTAAAAAAATAAGATTTATCAGTAAAACCAGACCTGCGCTTTCTGAAGCATAGAACATTTCCAGCGTCACCCAAGAAACTCCTTCGTCGTTGATCTCTTTGTTCTCAATTAACTTAATTTACTCTTCATACACCTCTGTGCCAAATTTTAAGTTTCCAGGACATCTTGATCATTTTCAGCGACGAAAACCGAGAAGTTTCGAGCGGTGAAGGTAAAGTAATCGTAACAGTTTTTATCAAAACTATTGAGATAGTATAAAGTTTATACAATAAACTGTGAATTTAAAAAATAAATAAATTCTAGACGCCTTGAATTAGGACGATACATTAATTATCTCATGGTCAAGATTATAACCTGCATCTCCTGTGTGGGAAACCAGCTTGAAACACATTAGACCACGGACCTCAATGAGGAGATTACTCGAGGCATGTTTTTTGTGTCCGTGTACCCTCATGATGTTGAGGTTGGTCGTAGTCATCGAGCAGGACGCGGAACTTTTGCACTTCATGCGAAACTACTACTACGCTCTCACGTTTCTGGCACTGCAAAACACGCAGTTGAATAGTGCTGAAAACTACCAAGAACATTTAATTGGACAAATGGTTGCTGCTTATTACCTTGACGGGCCTAGAGTTGGATGCGTAGGTTAGCTCTTTACCGGTATGATCTTTATCTTGTGAAGCCAACACCAACAGACAAACTCTACCAGCTAGCCGGAAAAGCCCCTCCCGAAGTGAGAAGATCTGTCTCTAGCTTTGTTGAAAGTTATAGTTAAAGTTAAAGTTCTGATGAACTTGATTAACTATGATTAGTTAAAGTTAATCAGACTGATAATTATAATAATGCCACAAAATAAAAATTATAACTTAATATCTGTGGTAGTAATCTTGTATTTCATATCAAACAAAGGTACCTTCTTAAAGTTGGTAATAAGACTAATAAGTATAGTTCGACAACTGAAGATACCTCTCTCCATAGTAAGTTATATGACCAAGGTATGTTAGTTAAGTCGTCGCAGTGTACTAAGTGCGTGATCTACCGAGTCATCTCCCAACCTCCGGTCGTGCCAACCATCTCTGTTACCTCACACTTGATGTAACGCCTCGGTGTTAAGACACGAAATGCAAATACCCCCTTCGAGCTTATTTGTTACGCTATAAGAGCCCGTGATTTATTGACAGCCTCCTCTTGGCAGCTCGTTTAACAGTTTAGCAACATGGTTGACAGGCCCTGAACCCTAAAGACAGTTTAACAGGGTAAATATAGACCTGTGAAATATCTCAATTACATACTACATGATTAGACTATAGTAATTACTTCTACTATAGGTAGATAACCTGTTATGTACATCACTATGTTAGATTTACCTTCCAAATACTGTGATAGGTCAGACAATAGGAATGTACAGCAAATTTCATCAATATTGTTGCAATGAACATATTCAGAAAACTTATAAGACACAATTATACACAGAAGAGCTTATCTCAAACTAGTGATTTCCACCATCAAATTGGGCAGGAGAAGTAAATCAAGCGGGGGAAAGAAGAATTATGCATACAAACAGAAACATACTAAGTATATAATATATATATATATATATATATATATATATATATATATATATATATATATATATATATATATCTTTATATACATATTAAAACTGTACTGCATATAGGAATATAAAAAAATGAGTATTTACTTATACAACCATATAATAGACTGCCTAAACAAGTACTTAACCACATATATGTAAATATGTACCAGTCTAAATGAAAGATAGTGCTTCTATTTAAAATCTGTGTCTCTGTTCTCTCTACCCGGCGCTTGGCATTAGTGCTTGCTATTTTAAATTAACTCAAAGCCTTTTAAAGTAATTAGTTTTGGTCCTTCAAGCCACCTTTATCAAGACAACTTTACAACCAATTTGGAAAAAACGTGTAGTTCATTGTTAATTGGTACTGCTTCTTACATTGACAAATTCTTGCTGATCCTGAATAAGGCAGCCTACATGTGCAAGGTATCTGCCACATCTTAATCTGTCGTACTCAAGTAACTCACGAAATTCTCTCTTGATTATAAGATTGACCTGTTCATCTCGTGACCTTTAATATTGGATGGGTAGGTCAAACAATATTTTAATTACCGCTGCAATTTTATGTAAAGACCTGTTATTACAACGATGCTGCGTAATAACCGTATTTTAGGAGTACTATAGGTTACACGCATGCCGTGTTTCTTGTTAATAACCTTAGGCTCTATAGTAGAAAAACGTCCACTCGCGTGATCGTTCGTTCGTTTAACCTGCCAAGCCCGAGACCTGGTTATGAGGCATCGAAATTTTGAACCTTATGCTATTTAAATTTATTTGACGACGTATGTGGCGCTCCGGTTGTGCCTCGAGAAGTCCTGGGTTCGCTCCTCGGCTGGGGATGAAAAAAGATATCCCCAGGTCTTGGATATTTACATGTGTGTGACGTCGCTGTTTCTGGTTCCCCTGACACAGAGTATCCTAGTGTGGGGCCAGAAGCAATGAAAGTGCCTCTATGTAAATGTTCATGTTTATGTTTAATAAAATTCTGGTTCTGAGGCATCACGATTTGTAACCTTATGCCGTTTTAATAAAATTCAAAACCTATAACGGCACACTGGCACCACAGTGGCGTCACCAGGTATTAAGAGGTGTTAAGAAATATTTTTGTTATATCGAATAAACTAGTGGATGTGATCTTAAGACCGCGTGAGCGACACAGGAAATTAGGAGATTTTATTTTTTACGTTATGTCCCCTTGAAGTTTGTCGGATATACAAGTGGAATTATTATGACTTCCCAAAGCCCCTTGAAGTTTATTGGATTAACAAATGAAATCATCAAATAACCCCACTGCGTTTTGAATATATTGATACAAATTTATGAATGCAACTGGATGCGTACATGGTGTATGAAAGTAGCCGCACCAATAACTTATATATCAATGTTCGCCTTTTAAAGTTACAAAAAACCGGTCAACTGTGAGTCGAACTCGCGCACGATGGGTTCATTACCACCGTACAATGGTAGGGAAGGTGTGGAGTGAATAGTTTGGATTTTACATAGCAAAATGTAGTTCACAAAGTTATTGGTGCGGCTACTTTTATTCTCCCATGCAGAATAAATATGAGATATAAGGGTAATACCTGCATCCGTAGTCGATTTACCCCTAGTGAAACCGTATTGCTTGGCGTGGAGTTGTTTTGTAGGGTTGAAATGTGAGGGCATTTGATTGATTTGATTGATCTTTTCAAATATTTTACTAAGTGTTGGAAGAACAGATATTGGTCTGAAATTTGAAGGATCACCCTTATCTCCCAACTTGAACAGAGGTATCAGTTTACTGTATTTCATGAGGTCTGTGAAAGCCCCATCGTCAACACATTTATTGAAAATATAAGCTTAGTGTGGGGCTATAACTAGAATTACTGAACCAATGACTTTGACTGATGTACCATACAGGTCTTCCGTATTTTTTAAGTTAAGTAATCTAAACGTTTTGACAATGTCCTGGGGATATACTTGATGAAATTTCAAATATACCTTACTGACGCTAGTGTTATTTTTAATAAAGTCTCTGCTTCATATGGAGATGAATTAAGACGATGTGTTGTGAGTAAGGGTACATTGGTGAAGAATGTTTAAAAGCTCAAGCAACATCAGCGCTGGATTTAACAACATCATCACCTTTAGGCAGAAATCATTGTCCCTTGGTATAACTTTGCCAGTTTCACGGTTTATTATTTGCCAAACTGTTTTCATTCTAATATTTGAATTTTGAATTTTTCTATTAATGTGTAAAGTTTTTGCAGTTCTACAAACCAACTTGAAAGTTTTGGAATATTTTTTAACATAGTCATGAAATTTTCGATCAAAGTTATAGATTTTTTGTTCATAAAGGTCATACAAGATAACTCTACTTTTACGAATTCCAAACGTTGCCCAGTCATTAAATTTAGATTTACCGTTGTAGTCACTGACTTTCTTTAATTTAAAAACTTTATTGAATTCTGTCTGAATAATGCTGAAGAAGTCTGAGTAGATTTTGTTTGGGTTCTGTTCATTAAAATCCGGAACTGGAAAATTTATGTCTAAGTTTTTCGTATATGTCTCTAGTCTATGGGATGTAATAGGCCTATAAAATGATGGACCATTTGGGAATGAAACTGTTTGACCACTGTGATCGGAAGGTAAGCAGTTAATTACACTTTTACTTGTGAATGCACAGTCACAAAAAAAGTTATCTAAGCAAGTTTAGCTGGTAAGTATAAATCTAGTCGGCTCTAAAATACATGACATAAATTAAACGATTTGAATAAAGTTATTAATCGTTTCATTATTGTTCCTACATCCGGAAAAATCCGGAAAAACATCCGGACAGCTGGACAGACATACGAAAGCATTTTTGCCCAAGCTGAAACAAGAGGCTTCGCCGGAATCGCGTGGAGTTGTTTCATGATATAGTCCATTTAGGTCTAGTTTACGATAAAAGATCAATTGATCACATAGAATATAATTGCTGAAAAATTGGTCGGGCAAATAGATGGATAACGGAAAGATCTGGAGGTGGAATCTGGGACCCATCAGAAAAAATAGGATTTAAAACATTACATCAAATATTTAAAGACAAACATCCTCACCAAGTAACCCCACAGCTATCCGATTTTATAGACCAACCTGACCTCCCGATTGTGACGAATGTCGATATCACCTCAAACCACATAGAAAAAGTTGCTAGACAACTGTCTGGCGGAGCTAGACCAAGCGGCACCGACTCAGAGCAATGGAAATCACTTCTACTTCGCTTTGGGACCACAGCTCAGAACTGGAGAATCAATCGCAGCACTAACTAGAAAACTCAGCAGTGAAATTGTCGATTGGGACTGCATAAGAGCTCTATTAGCAAGAAGAGGTATAGCACTGGATAAATGTCCAGGTGTCCGCTCTATTGGCATAGCTGAAATACTACAACGCATCATTGCAAAAGCCATGGCGACCGCAATAGGGCTAGATGTTCAACTAGCATATGGCTCTGATCAGCTATATGCAGGTATGAAATCGAGTATTCAAGGAGGGATTCATGCCATGACCAAATTTTTTAATGAAGGTGAAGATGATGAAGGCCTCCTACTAATAGATGCCGCGAATTCCTTCAACGCGCTGAGTCGCCCAATCGCTCTCTGGAATGATCTACTGGCCGCGCTGTGCAATATTTATTTTCAACATATAAAGAGGTTACGCAGTCGTTTGCCTATCAGGCTCAAAGGATTTCATCTTAAGCAAGGAAGGAACAACACAGGGTGATCTATTAGCAATGTTAATGTATGCAGTCGGAATTCTACCCCTAATCCAAAGCTGCAAAGACCCTGGAAAATATGTACAAAACTGGTATGCTGATGATTCCGCCTGTTTTGGAAAAATAAAAAAAATAAAAGAATGGCTAGAAAAACTGATAAAACTAGGTCCAAAATACGGTTATTTCCCAGAACCTTCAAAAAGCTATATCATAGTCAAAAATAAATCAACCGAAGAAGCTCACCGACTTTTTGGGAACCTTGATGTGAAGACTGTACTTTCACATCGGTTTTTGGGTGGCGTCATCGGAGACGAGAATGGAAGAAAAGAATACTTCAAAGAAAAGGTTAACGAATGGATTGAATGTATAAGACTACTATCAAAAGCTAGTAAAAAACACCCACAACTTGTACATACAGCCTTTACAAAATCACTCCATTACGAATGGAGATACTTACAAACAGTCATGGATAACACTTGTGAGGAATTTCACACTTTAAAACAAACCATCATGACAATACTAACACCATCAATCTTAGACGGAGAAATAACGTCACTAGAACATGAGCTATTCAGCTTACCGGTGAAACTTGGCAGGCTAGGCATTAACAACCTAATGAATAACAACGACTGTTATAAAACATCGATAGAATCAAATAGTATAAAAACGCATGCCATCAAATCTGACGAAAATCTAGACTTACTAGCCCATCAAACTCATGCTACAAATACTATCAATGAAGAAAAACTATCGCGGCAAAAGAGAGACGCTGAAAAAAGTAATGTCATAATATGTAAACTACCAAATAAAATGAAAAGATGTCTGCAAAGAGTCGTTGAAACGAACTCTTCACAATGGCTAACTATCATCCCCACCACCGCAAATAATACTGATCTCACAGCTACCCAGTTTAGGGATGCTTTAGCTATTCGATGCGCCTCAGGCCTGCGACGGATGCGGAGATAGTAATTTCGACCTAAACCACGCATTAAACTGCAAGAAAGGAAGATTAATAAAAAAGGACATGATCAACACAGAGATGATTGTAAAAATTGGGCGAACTAGCCTGGGGAACTAGCACAATACAACCCATAATGCAAGATGCAAATATAAATCAATAATCACTTATAGGTGATCTGTTACTAAACAGTGTTTAGGAACCTGCAAGGAAAGCGTTCTTCGAGGTATATGTATATATGTATAAGCATAGTAAATGCTGACGCTTCCTCTTACAGCAACCTCACCTGGCAAAAAACAGCACAGAGACATAGCCGAGAGAAACACACAAAATACGACCGAGCAGCTGAAGACCTAAGAGCCTCATTCACCCCACTAGTTATTTCATGCGATGGAGCCCTAGGAACTGAATATAACAGTTTTTAATAAAAACCGCATCAAAGCTTAGAAATGGGGAAAAGCGTATTCTCAAATAGTGTACTGGCTGAAAGTGAAAATACAAATCTCAGTTGTAAGAGCAGTTTCCATGAGAGTAAGAGGCACGAGAAAACATGTCAGAGCCTTTCAATGCGAAGATGGAGCAGGAATACTTTGGTGATAGCTTGATCTCCTAAAACAGAAATACCTACATAGGTTTTATTTATATTTACTTATACATACTTTACAAATTATAGGTGTGTTATATTCTAATTGCTGAAAATGTACTTAAAACTAAACTTATATACATACATACATATATGCTCTTGCCTTTTCCCTCCACTAAAAAACGAAACTTTCCCGAAAAACAGCATTTACTGTGATGCGTATTTTACACCTCTCGCTTCCACTCTGCTCGGATTTGTTTTAATGTAAAAATTATAAAAGACCTGCTTAACGAATCTGGTCAAAAATGGCCAAGGACACAGAAATGGAGAAGAGTCATATCGGCCCCAGAATCCACAAAGAGAGCCCATCAATAAGTGGATAAACGAATCTGATAATATAATTTTACCATCACTTCAGTAATATTGAAAGTGATTCTCTGAATAAGCGCTGGTTTTGCCCCACTGTGCGGCTTGTATAAGTGCGTGAGTACGCCGGATGTTGCATGCGTAACGTTTACCTAGAATCGACGCCGGCCAGGGCGGTTGAGAGCACCCCTAATACGGTATTTGACGGCTAGTTAAAAATTGATACTTTTTAGGAACTGTCAAAACGGTATTTTTTGTTCACGAGTTCTATGAAATGGGTCCCGTACTGCGAAGCACGCTGTTGCGAAAAAATTTAAGACTTGTTCAAAGTTTCGAATGGTCGTTTTTGCGAAGGTACGTAGCCGCGAAGAACGTTTATGCAAAACTTTTCGACTACTAGTATGTGACATCATAGTCAAATGCTGTCTTTTTAACACAACATTGAGTTACAAAAGGGAAATATTAAACTGCACATCAAAAATACTAATTTTCACAGTAAATATCAGGGCAAAATGCTGCGGTAGCTTAGATGAAGCGTAAAGGGGGTGATCGAAGCGATGCCCCATTTATCCTTCGTGTTGGATTGAACATGTAAGAACAACCAAAAATATTTACAACATAAACTTTAAGTACACTTAAAATATTTAAAACAAAAAAAGTGTTTTTGTTGATCCTTTTTTGCTATGCAAATCAGTATTTTTGATGCGCGATTAAGTACTAGCCGTTATAAAATACAATTACTGGAAATATACAATTCTGATATTGTCGAAACGTTTTTGTTGAAATAGGATCAGCTTGAGACACGTTTCTAGACTTATTGAACTGCTTTGTCAAATACCGTTTTGAGAGAATAATTGGGAACATGGTTTTTGCATGCATGGTTTATCAAAATGACTACATCTCAACTCAACCTAATATCGTGCGACTATTCTATAGAAAAAAGCATATCGAGATATCAGACAAACTTTCACGTTTTTTTCCATACGGGGTGGCAGTGATACAGTTGTGCCCGAATTTACAGGGGGCTAGCCCATCGCCACAGCTATGAAGATATTTGGAGGATTATGGGGTTAAGTTAAAGTACTTATCTCATTGTTTATGCTTGATCGATGTCGGATGCGAACCCGCATCACCTGCGTTAAAAGCGAGCGTATAACCACTAGGCAACGAAGCTTGGTTCGGTTTCATCAATCTATCAGTGATGTCAAAGGAAATTCAAATCGACACATTTTATTTATTTTAAATACTCGTGCTAATCGCGCAGTTCAATTCTACGAAAAGTAAAATTCATTGTCATGTTGAAAAAAGTCCATTAGCGACGGTTGTTGGAACAGTTTAATTAGTGTTATTACTAAGAACTGCGTAACTTAATTATAATGACAATGCAGGCTGGCCTTTTCTGTCAAAGTGATTTCTTTTCCTCTTTCTGTGAGTGGTACAAAATTACAGCTGTCATTTTAACCATGCTGCTGTGAAGTTATATTTAACAGAATAGTACATTTCCCATGACTTCGCAAATGCTTATATTTACGAACCGAGAAGTTTTACGGCACGAGCCGAAGGCGAGGGTCGTAGCGAGGTTCGTAAAAAGCCTTTTCGAACGAGTTAGGAATATTCTTCCGCCTGAGAACCCAAAATCAAGCGGCGTAGGTGCTATTTTTGGCTCAGAAGTTGGAAAATATTGGTAATTGGCAGCCATCTAAAGTGACAGTTTGTTATCGTCATAATAAGTATAACTCGTAGTATGCTCTTTTACAAAGTTCATTGCCTCGCTGACCTTTCCAGCAAACGTATAGTGTCAGCTAGCGTTACCGACGTGTAATCAACAAGTTTCACGTATAAATAAATTGTGAGCTCCATATCGGAGTAGTGTAAAAGGTCAAAAAACATTCATTCATCGCGATTTGAGAAAGGCTTGCATAGTTTAATTGGCCACGATCGGTCAGCAGGTCAAAACATCAGGTCATGTTGGTATGTATTTCACCGTAAAATTGTCAAAACGTAAGTTGATAAACTAACGACAGATATTAAACCAGACCGACAGGGCTTAGAATTTACGTTTCTTTTGTTCTTACATGTTAACCTAACGCGAAGACTATTCGGGGGCTACTCTGCGCTCACCCCCTCTAGTCTTCACCTAAGCCACCGCAGTGTTTGCCCTGGTATTTCATTTGTAATTGCAGTTTACTGTTTAACGGTTTTAACCATTAGTTTATCAACTAAGCGTCATATAGCAAGCAGTACGCTACAGTTTACTACCTGTCGATGGTTGACCAACATACGTGAAAAAAGAAAAACATTAGTTTATCAACTAACGGTCTTGACTATCTTACTGTGACATATATGACTCGGTCACTTGATTTGTAGGATCGGCGTTTTTCTCAGATTGATGAGAGAGATAAATCCCACAGACTGATTGAGTAGTTTGTATTTTTTACATATTTAATATTGTTCACCTATTTATCATTTTGATAATGTCATCGCTATTCTTAGTATGATATTGGGGATTGGATAAAGAATCATTCATCATTCTTCTGAGCATATTTTCATAGGTTTTTCTATCCTTGTTGGCGTCAGTACCATTACCTAAAGGAATATTTTACGTACTCCACAGTAAACCGTTTACCAGAAAAGTACATTATTAATAGCATTACGGCCACAGAGGTTGCTCAATTCGATTCAATAAATGCGTTCTGCATCATTCCAACCAGAATATCCATAAACCGCCAATTTTAAACACCAAACTCGAAACTCATATTCATAAAGCCGTGGATGTACATCCAAATTGTCTCATTAACAATTTCGATGCGGTAACAACGTTGTATCACATTACCCTTGAACTGGATGCAAGTATGCCCACTCTCAGTGACCATATACCGCTTGTCGTCCACAAAGACCCGCCTCGACGATGCCATTTGCGTTGGAACATGCATCAAATGGGGCGCGCTTTGCAGGATATGCACTGGACATGTCTATGCCTGGCTATTACTATATTCAAGATTACATAAATGACAAGAGTGCATGGTGTTAATCTAACTTAACACAGAACTCGCTTATCCTCTTGAATACCACCGGAGTTAGCTAACGCCACTTTTCCGTTATAGGTTTTAAATTTTATTACCATGGCATCGCGACCCATTCCAACTACCCTCGGTTTTTGAGAGGTTAATAATTTTGTTAATATTTATTCCTGCATGTTATTTCTAATATTAATATGTAAGCATCTCCTATTTCTTTAAAAATATAGGTAGTATTTATGTATTTATAATTTATTTCGACGACCCGAAACGCCGAGTCGGCAGTGACATTTCCTACGAAGCCAAGGGTCCCGGGTTCTGGTCCCGGTGGGGGCAAATATATGTTTGATGAGAACGGATGTTTGTACCCTAGTCATGGTTGTTTATCTATCTAAGTATAATATTTATCTATATAAGTATGTGTATCGTTGTCTAGTACCCAAGATAAAGGGAATCCTAGTTTGGGGCTAGATCAATGTGTATAAATAGTGTCCAAGGTATTATTATTTTTATTATTATATTTATATAGATTTATTTAATATTTACTTATATTTAGGATGTATATTTTATGTATATAGTTTATTGAGTTGTAATTTAACCTGTCTCATCCTGACATGGTATTCTGGAAAAAACTCTTTATATAGATAAGCTCGCCTCTTATTGTATATCTTGTTAATTTAATTATTAGTCTGCAATAAATAAATTATGTAATATTTGTACTAATTAAACAAAACTTTTTCTCCCACATTGGACCAATGTAGAGAAAACATATGTTTTCTTAACATTTGTAAATATTTACAAAAAATAAAAAAATAAAAATTGAAGGCCACGGTGACCATCAGTCCTTACCTTAGCCAGCGATCGTCACCTCAATATCCATCGTCCAGGCCGGGTGTTTCCATGTTTATCGTTTTTCTGCGATCCTGACAATAAAAATTAAACTAAAAGAAATAGAACATTCCGGGAGTTATACAGTAAATTATGTGTAATTTAATAAGGTATTATTTGTTTGTACTCACAATACTATTAGTACAAATAGCTGTAATTTACTTTAAATATAAGAAAGAAAGTTATCATATAAGGGTCTGTCTCAGTGGAGCACGTAGGAACACATAAATCACAGTGTAAATATAATATATTGCATAAATTACATGTGTACATAACTACTGTGCTTTACTGAGACAGGTCAATAAAATATGTGTCAATTGGTTCACTTTAACTTTAGAACGAGCGACAGAGATCACGCATAAACTTTTCCGTGATCGGTCCGTAAACTGAGTTAAAAAAAACAATTTCATCACTTTAAACTCGGAAACTTAAAGTTTCCGAGTTTAAAGTGAGGATGACCAGGGTCACAGCGGACTGACCCACGTGTAGACCAGCCACAAGCATCTCGGCCAGCCAAGAACCTTGAGCTTATTTCTATTGTATACCTGTTTATGGCTACAATAACGAGATTGTCGTGATGATGACCAGATTAAATATATTAACGCCTATGCGTATGCCTTCAGTGTCTTGTTTTACCTAATGCTAAAGATGACGAAGTTGCATTCTCGCTTTATTGTAGCGCATAGTATTAACGCAAGATGCTGATAAATCTTTATTTGAAGGTTTACAAAATGGCAGACAATACAAACTTTGAGCAAAGGAGAGCTCTTTAGCTTTTGGTCGTTAGCAGCTCCATCTTTTCCTATACTAGCTGTCACGCTATTGTGAATGCGCCCTTACATTGTCCTTATAATGTTCAGATAAATTAATCATCTCATGGGCACATGGTCAACACAGTAACCTAACCTGCATCACTCGCGTGACGAATCAACTTCTACCTTTTGAAGTATTTTAGATCTTCTTAGTAATTAAAATAATACTATCTTACATTGACGTTCAATCAATCAATCAATCAAATGTCTTTATTACTGTAGATATTTACATATACTTAGCAATCGAAAATTTTTGCTGCTTCTCTACATTGGACCTCTGTGGGAGAAGAAGGGCGTAGAAACTCCCACAGATTTATTTTTACTAACACCCGACTACCAAAAGAGGGGTTTTATAAGTTTGAAGTGTCTGTCTGTCTGTGTGTGTGTCTGTGTGTATGGCTGTCTGTGGCACTCTAGAGCTCAAACAGGTAGACGGATTTTAATGCGGTTTTTCGTTAATGATAGTATACTTCCCTGCAATGGTTCGTAGCTATGATTTATCAAATTCGGTCCAGTAGTTCGAAACTTATTAGCTTAACAAGGACACAAGTTAATTTTAGAGTTTTTAACCCCAGACGATGAAAAATATGACTGTTGTTGTAGGTTTGAGGCGTCTATCTGTCCGTCTGTGAATGTGTGTGTATGTGTGTGTGTATGTGTGTGTGTGTGTGTGTGTGAGAGAGAGGGTGTGTGTATGAGGTTATGTATCTTTGTGTGTGTCTATCTGTAGCACCAAGTCAGAATGAATTTATTACGGAGATACAGATTGACTTCCACATTTTAATCTTTGTAATTCTGCTAAAGCCGATTTGTCATGGGGACTATTGAATGGTTTTCTCTAATTTAGTTCACAAATTGCAACACCTTGTATTTTTTTTTTTCACAACTTAGAGCTACATATGCTGGACATTTTGCAAATAATTTACTGCCCATATATACGACAGCCTTTTCTACCGTAGTTCCTTGCAATTTAACGAGTCCAGAGTATTTTTTTTAATTATTTATAGGTATTAGATCTCTTTTAAGTGCCTCTTGAGTCGTTGGTCGTTATAGTACCTCTTGGGATTAAATGAGACCACATTCCTTGCTTTTATAAAATATTATAAATTATTGAAATTTTGATTTATTTAGCTAGTTGAGTTCAATCTCAATTGTAACCAATAGTAGAACAGTTTCGCTTTCCAAAATTCAAAAATCAAAAAGAGTTTATTTCCATAAGAAACACATAGGTTACATTGTGAGAATGTCAAATCTTAAACTAACATATATATAAGGTATAGGGAAATATAGAACTCCATTTGAATTCCGTCACCTCAATGTTTTAAATGCTGGAGGCAACGAGGCGACTAGAAACCTCCAGCTTTATTCCACTGACCCACTCGCACTTTCGACGACTTTCATCAAAAAATTCTGTGATGTCAGCTGAAACATCGCGTCAATCGCGTATGTTGCGGTAGGTCAGAACCGAACTCGTCGAAAGTGGAACACTTGCCCTTTCGGCGAAAAGTGAGTTGACGAAAGTGAATCTGGCATGACGTTGACTGACAAATTGAGTGAATGATGGAAGCCTGTGACGTTGCATTGCCATTTCTTGGAGTGGGCTAACGCGAAAATGTTACCTTGCCTTCAAATGACAGTATGAAAATACCGTTTTCAGGGTTCCTTACCCGAAGGGTGCCAAACGGGACCATATTACTAAGCCTCCGCTGTCCGTCCGTCTGTCTGTCCGTGATAGTGAGTATCCCGGTCCATAGACACGGAGACGGTGTTCATATGCATGCACACTTGCATTATCGCGATGCTGTACAGCTCCCGGAGGGTATCGACGTATCGCATATCAGTGACGCAGCGATGGAGTGAGTAGAACGCGGCCCCGGCCCACATCCAGGACGCACTTTAAAAATAAAGTTAATATTCAAGGAGAGCTCCCATACAGCAAACGTATTTTTTTTGCCGTTTTTATGGATAATGGTGCGGAATCCTTCGTGCGCGATTCCTACTCGCACTTGGCCGTTTTTTGTATTGTTGTCGTTAGAATCATTATAGTTTGGTCATATGAGTGATATATTGTCGGAGAAGGATGGGACACGGATGGTTGAGTGGGTTCAGGCTGTGTGAAGTTAGTTATAAAAAGTTTGGCGATAACGCACTTGGCCGTTTTTTTTGTATCGTTGACGTTGGAATAATAATTCATTAACGTATGATTAAAGTGGACCGTCGAAAAAAGTTTTTTGGTATTTCATTTTCCTTCGGCCCATCCTAAAGCCTGTTAAAAAAATATTCAAGACGCAAAATAATTTAGGCTAATTACATCACAGAAGGTGACAAGTCATTATACATAGGCACATTGTCAATCACGAATTATGACTCGTACATCGTGAGTGACAACGTATGTATATCTACCTCCTACACCGCTTAATGCTTGTGTTTAATCTCTATAATACACAGATGCTTACGCATAGGTATATATAAGTGACAACGAAGAAGGTTGGTCTATGCATATAAGTGTAGCCATGCCCGAGGCATTATTCTTATTTAGGCTTTGAGGCATGATCTGCCACTCCTCCTTCCTGAGCAATTTATCAGTCGCCCTCGACTCAGTCAGGAAGTAGACGCATCTGCAAAATGGATTACATCGAAAAACTGTATCAAACGAGGAGCATAAGCCGTGTGCGATCATTTTGATCATTAATGATTCGTGAGCCACAAGTTATTAGATAAACAATGATGCTATAAAGATTATAAATAAATAACTATCCTTTGACTACTTCGTAATTACAATTACTGACGAGGTTGTTTCAATAAAATTACTTACAGACTGTGAACAAAGACAATGATTTGAATAAATAAAATGCGGTTTTGTTACATGGTTATGGTTCCCATACCTTATTCGGCGGGTTCACTATGTGAGTTCGAAAGTCATTTGATCGATTTTGAAGAACATTGATCGATTTCGCAGTTGAACGATGTCTTATCTATTTCTTAATTGAGGGATGTAACGTTGCATCGGAACGGCCATGGTGTTCGGTGAAATGAAAATCCTTATTTTGTAGTCCAAAGAAATCTACTTGACATTACAGAAGAAGTAGGCAAACTAGCGTAAATATGCAATCCAACCAACTATTGCCCTCATGACTACCTATATGCCGCAAGATTTTAACACTAACTCCGGGCTTCAGGGCATAATTCTGGAGACGATTTATGCTGGCAATACAAAGGAATATCTCGTATTTATCGGTATTAATAAAACTATAGAGCTGTTTTTGTTACCTGAGCCTAGCATCTTGAATATGTAAGAAGAAAATTAGTCGCCATTATCTTACACTCTAAGATAATGCTACAAACGATTCATAAAAAACTAATGTTTCTTTCTCTTTGCAAAATAGAAACTTTCTCCGTTTGTTTTATGATATTCTCGTGATAGAGAGACGTTGGACTTCGATGAGTTAATGATTTCAAAGTAGTTACCACATGAATCTTTGTACAATTGTAAGATACGAAGATAGATCAGTAACTTACCATTTTAGAAGACCGAAGAAGTTGAGAACCTGCTTAATATCCTGACGTCAGAGATCCTAATCAAACACAGTTCGTCATGTGATACAAGGCTACGATTAAATATGTTATTATTACTTACACTTACGTTCAATTTATACAAATGAAGTTAGTAATGATGCAACCCATGAAAAGTTCCTTTCGCACTTGTTGACGACGACGGCAGGGGAAAATCGCATTTGCGATCCAGAGAACGCCAAATAAATATTATTTCCACAAGCGTTGGCAACATGGCAAATGGCGCATGGCGCCCCCTCGTTTTACGTTACAACATTCAGTTGTCCTGCATGCAGTATTCATATTTATGCATTCAAGTTTTAAATACATACAGTTACAATATTTTATTGCTTTCTTGACCTCATTGACTACGTGTCTTGATTAGCTAGTAAATAATTGCCATGTGTGCTTGTATATTGCCTGGTACTAGATTTTTGTGATCATGAAACTTTTTGGGTGAGTTATGGCCAAGCCCATCTCTTCCGCTCTGAGGCTCTGATTAGGTTTGGTGGACTCGTAATTATGTCCTCCAATCCTAATTAATGATCCATCACGGAACTGACGAAGCAGGAGACAGGCATTTGCTACAGACCTTTTGCTAGTAATTTAAAATAAATGGGTAGTTTTCAATCAAGGTTTGAACAAATTAGTCTTGGACGATTGTTTTTGAGTCGCTATTTCCGGTTTCCCTGACTCATTCTTGTGTAGGGCCAGAAGCAATGTATGTGCCTGTATATCAATATTAATGTGTCATATTACTGGGGCTTGCAGAATACCTAGCTGACGGGTTGAAATTCAACTACGCAGATATCGTACGATCTTTATCGACGCAGACCTACATAGCGGACGATGCTTTTTCAATTATGGTAGATTTATTACCTTAATAATGTACACCAATTACGCTCTACCCAACTCGTTTAACTCAATAAGTCCTATCAGGGTTCTTAAATTAGTTAATTTGTTCATTTCGAGATGCAATTCTCGGAAAACCTCTAATTCCAAAACTATTGGAGGAATCAATCACTGTGAACTAACTGTGAACTATTTCGTCATAATGCTCTTAATACACATAGAAGAACTCCATCATGTCTCGATGCGATTGCCGAGTGAATAAGCTGTGTAAGGGTTTAACTATGTTCTCAAACGATTATTCCAGGTTAAGAAACAAGAATCATGCGCTGAGTGCTGCTCTGTAATTACGAGGCAGTTCAAAATTATGAAAATTCTTGAGGAATCATGTTCTCCGTACAGCAATTTCTTTGCTTAGACTTCCGCAATGTTGTGTAGCAAAGTTGACTGAATTTAAATGAGTTGTGTACAGATTGTGTTCTCTTGAATTTCACTTCGTTAGTTGAATGTATGTAGATTCTCTTAGGGTCATTTCATTTGCAGGATACCAAAAACATTTGAATACTTCCCCTGGTGTTATAAAATATGTCGAATTTTGTACCTCCTGCTCAAATTGGATGGTCTCATCAACACAAATATCTGTGGTGGTTGGTGAGTGTAATATTGCAAATCAGGCTTTTATAAATGATTTTGTATCAATTAATGGGCAGAAGCTACTCAACACACGTACTCTTTATGATTGTAGATCCCATGAAGCTGTTGGGAAATATGTCTGCCAAGGCTGGTTAACTGAAGTACTAAAGAAATAACTCACTGGTAAGATATCAATGAAAAGACTTGGGTAAGGATATCAGGAAATCTTGATATTCTAACCCATATAATACAGGGGGTTGGTTATTCCATTTGAGGGTTTTATAGGTGTTTCAGAGATTCAATAGTTTATTATCATATCAGTTAAGCAAAGGAGTGTAAAAGTGCTAACCTTCTTTGTAAAAATCCTGGTAGGTATTTTTATATTAGTTTATTTCACATATTTACAAGCGTTATAATTACAGCAACAAGATTATATTACTATTTATTTTATACACAATTTAACACTCTGTACCTTTAAATAGCTACTTGAAAAAGTAAATTACTGTTATCACATTACAATATTCTGGAACCAATGGGCCGAATGAATAATAGTTATTTGTGTCACAAGGGAGCAAAATGATGGATTTACGGCGAGGGTGGTCATTGAATCCAGAGCGAAGGGAAGGATTCTACGATAGAATCCTGAGCGTAGCGAGGGATTCTAATTTAGAATCCTAAGCGTAACGAAGGATTCAAGCGTTAACGCCCATGACGAAAATAATTTTGGTCCTGAGTGACACATACAACTTTTCACACCGACTATGAGGAAAATTTAAATTGAACAAAAAAAGAAATATATACTTTTACCACTTTTACAGTAATCGAACAACGTAAACTTTTTTTTATATAATGACGGATTGTGAAGGATTAGGGAAAGGTCACCACAGATAAAATATTCCTGTGTACTTTTACTATTGTGTAAAAATAATCGAATTGAATATTACAATGGTTTCGGATATCAATATTCATTATGTCACAATAACAGTCATCGATAGTTTTGATTTCAGTAAAACGTATAATTTATTATGACATTTTTTTTAAATATTACGAAAAAATCATAAATTTTGATATAACTTTGTTAAAGTTAAAACTGAACCATGTTCATTTTTAATCGACTACGTCATCGTTGTCGATTGTATTGTAATGTAATTTCATAATTACATTCTATTATTTTAATCTGTGTTCAATTGGCACATTGCGTAAATGCTGCATGCCAATGAATAAATTAAAAAAGTAGCTTGAACAGAAAAGTAGCATTCTGCTCCCTCTCTTCGTGGAGAAAAACTTACTTTTCCGAATGAAAGGTGTGAAAAGATAATTGTCACCTGCCCTGTCATTTTAAGGAAATGCTTAATTTTTGACGTTTGCTCCTATCATTATAGTGAAGTGAGTGGAGCCATTCTTAGAAGTCGCATTTGACATTGTCAATAATAGGGCTAGAGCTATCAGTCTCCTTGTCCTTGTTTTGCTTAGAGAGGGAAGGGAGACGGCTATGCTTCCGTCTCCCTCTCTTGAGAGACTTCTGTCCCTCGCTGCTTTTGAGAGACGCCATGCGATTTCGTAGAATGGCTCCACTTTAATGATAATTTTCCTTCAAATATTATATGTACAAAGATATACTTTTCTTTATTCTTGTTTTATATTCTCTAGTGGTTGCCGTTTGTGATAATTTGTACTTCGTAAAAGAAACGCACACTATACATAACAAGCAGCCGATAAATGTGTCCTATTGTAATATTTTCAAAGTAAAATACCTAAGTAGTTGAAAATAATTTCATCAAACGGAAACAATATAAACAAAATATGTCTTCAGTTTACTTCATTTTAATTAAAAGTAGCTCACAACAGTTCTCATATATTATAAACAAAATCTACATATAATATGGGCTAATTTTCTTTGCATAGACGCCGATTTTTTGTTACAATGGTATTATGAGTAATGATGGTGAAAACAGGAGCATTACTTACTTAAGGCATCACGGAAATTGTTGTTCTTAATTTGGCAAGAAATGGTTATGCAACTGAATCTGAATTATACAAAATCTACTAACAAAGAAATGAGGAGTACCGCAAGATAAAAGGCGAGTTAGCAGGTGTAATTCCGTAGTTGACCGCAACTGCAAACGGCGTGTTGCGTGTGTGTGTGAGCGAGACAGCGAGCGTAGTTACCTAGCGAGTGAGCGAGACCTTATGCCTCGCTGCCTTGTTCAAACACTTACTTAAAACACTATCTGTAGAATGTCATAATTTTGTGGATATTAAATAGGTAGAATTTATTTTAGGTGTATTGAACTCAAAATTAGTGCTGACTCGCTTTCTGGTTTCCATGTCTAAGAGATTCGAATAACTGCTATGCTGCTGCGAAATATCATTTTTTACAGATGAACCGTATTGAACAATTCACACAATTTTCTTCTGGCAAGGATAGGACAAATTGGTAGATATCATGTGTTATTATGTAAGAATGCTGTACATTTCTTCTTAATTTAATACAGGAATGCTTAAGAAATATTCGTCATCTGGCACATTTCGATTACAGAACTAATTTATCTAATGACATCACAGCATATAAATAAAATCGTTTTATTGGGTTGAATTCAAACAACAGGGCATAATGTTTGTACCCTGGGATATATTTTTGGGTAATTTTAAGTACCAGCCTATAAAGTTAAACGGTACTTAAGAAAATACTCATAAAAATTTGAATTTTTTGTCAGGGGTAAAATAGTTACAAATGGACTGAATATAACCCAATAAAAACAATAAAGTTTCATGTTACATTCATTACTGCGATGAATGTAAAACACCTTAAAATTATCTATAACTAATAAATAGATATAATAGTTTACTGGTATCGATGTGGTACATACGCAGGCCACTGATAAACGTATTGTTGTACTGTTCCCTGCAAAAAACGAGAAGCATTATTACAATTAAGTAATATGTAGTAGTAAGTAGTATAAAGTTCATGTGTTAAAATGAGGATTAACTAGTCCAAAATTCTTTATAGTTGTAGATAATTTATTATCAAAAACTTTAATACCTATGTAGCTAAAGAAAACGATATGGTGTAAGAAAGGGCAATAAAAGTTATCACAAACACCTGAAACCTACCTACATCAACATAATACAATGCCCAACTAAGCTACATATTTAAACAAAATAGGAAGAGAATAATTCTTTTCCGGGTTCTCATTTTTGCTAGCCTGGGCCATATTTGGAATACGTAGCGTGACCTAAACATGAATACACTCTTAGTAAGGAAATATATTAACAAGACAAGTATTCTAAGCCTCTAACCTTCCAGGTACGCTTGTCTCCGCAGCCACCTACGCTAGCAACATGCTTGCCATTGTAAAATTGCCATAATAAGGACATGTTATATCAGTTAATTTTGAGTCCAACCCACAACCCCGTATTCTGGATTACGCATAGTGATTTATCGCGACAGTGTAGTTGCTTGCAACAATTGCATCCAATTTAGTTACAACAACAAATGATTAACTCTTTGGTGTCAACCCGTTTTAGACTTACAGTGCAGTAAAAGATCACGACAGGCATTAGAAATTCTAACTGATATGATCTCAGCTGGGTAACCCAGTCGGCATGACAAATTGCTTATTTATTGACTCGCCTAGACCATACCAAGACGGCCTTGTCTGATTTTGTATCCGCTGCATTCCGTATCTTCATTCATACATTATGCACACAGTTGCAATAATAACTGAAATATCAGGCCAGAAATGTATACTGAAAATGTATGTTAAATCTTCTTTGAAGAATGTATGGCCTTATCTCATTTGCACTTTTTTAAATCAATGTCATTTGGTTTTGAAGTAATAAATGAATCAAGCAACTACTTTTTATTCTTTATTTGCATGTGACTTGGGGCTTACCTCCGCAGACTGCCTCACATTTCGTCTTGCACTCTCTTTCTCCGACTTCCACTGCCGCTCACTATCATCCTCTCGGTCATGAATCTGGTTCGTCTCAATCTCATTCATCTTAGCATCCTCTTGTCTTCTCTTATCTGTCTTCTGGTGCACTTGGCTCACGTAGAGAGGCACGAAGTACCTTATACCCAAACCAGGTAGCCTTTGCGAGCTGAGTTGTGATACAACTTGGGTCGGGGATAGGTAGTCCTGGTTGGGTTGGACAGGGATTGGTTGGGGTTGTCTTGGGAGGTAGGAGTTGACGAATTGCTTGGCGCTGTTGGTAGGCTGCTGGTTGTAGATGACCTCGGTGTACCGCGGCTGAGGTATGAAGAGCTGTGGTCTCCTGCAGACAACGGGGTTTTAAGTGATGATCATGTCAGTTGGAAATATGATATTAATAGGTTCCTACCTAACCAATACTACTAATTGAACTCTTGATATAGAGCGCATGCTGGTATTGTTTTTTTTTTATTACGATTTATGGACATTTTTTTATTAATCATATAAAGAAGAGCTTCCCGCTCCACAGGCATCATTACCTGAATAAAGGAGCCCAAATTTATAAAGGATTTGTTATTGTGTTTAAAATATTGGAAATCCACTACAGCTTTTGGTTGCTTTATCCTGCAATAAATGTAACAAAAACGCTCCATCCCATAACGATTTGATTTGATCCTAAATTATATTCCTTCATCTCCCACTCACCAGTTAGCATTAGGGTCTGGCGCGTCCCCAGTCCGGAGCTCCCAGACCGGCGCGGGGTTCCGGTAGGGCTTCTGCGGCGGCGGCACCGGAGGCGGCGGCGCCAGCGCCGGGATCGGCCCGTCGTTAGTTCCAAATTTTACCATGATGGCGTGTGCACTGGATGCGTACACTATCAGGCATGTCAGCAACTGTTGGGAGAACTTGTTTAAATATACATCGTATGGGACTGACATAATTTCACAGATATACAGATGGTCCCCTTCCAAAAATAACAAACATTCTCATTGGTAAAAATCTTTAAACGTTATATGGTCTTTTTGCGGTTTCTTCGGCTTTATTTGCCATAGTGTAAATGAAAACTTTGGTAAAATAGCGCAAACAACTTGGATCTATCCAAAGTACGCATATTATGTTTTAGTTTCAATTTAAAAAGTTTGCACTACGGTGATTTAGCGTTTAACCAAAAATCTCTTAACTCCATTAACTCCATTTGTACCGGTAAAGGAAACGTCTTTGCACATAAACCTACGTAACAAACCTTATACCATTTATGCGTTGGTATGCAAATGTGAGGTAAACGGAGAAATAAAATGTAATTCTTTCAAAACATATCTACTACGTATCTCTTAATATATTCAGAAACGACAAAACAATGCGGTCTTGAAATTGATTACGAAAACACCGCGCAGTTCCCAAGTGAAGTGTTCACTTTTAAAAGCATCCGTTAAAACAAAACTATTTCAATTAACTACAATTCAATCATCACCATCTCGACTTTACCATAACCTTGATATGATTGGGTAAGTTAGCTTTATTTCTTATGTGAACATCTTTCTCAAAGTGCTGGAAGGAACGAAACTGAACTATAAACGCCTTTTGAAATCGCGCTTTTTTAAACAGAAACCTGGCTATTCTTTATCTTGTGTTAGCAAACAAACTAGTACAGTCGACAACACGTGTCTTTTGTGTCGGTATTTATTCAAATGCTACTTATGAATTCTTCGAAGTAAGCTGGCTGTATGTAGGCTGGTCTAGAAAACCCTTCAGGGAACTCATTTCAGGATACATTTTCCAAAGTATGTACCTCATGCTAATTTTTTTTCAGGTGCGGCCGATTCTAATTTGAAACATACCCGTATGTTTCAAAAAATTAATAGCTGTTGTGTTTTAATATACCCGCTTTTATCTCAATTAACGGGTAAAATCAGCTACTTACAGTTTACCGGTAAATTATTGCGAAGTTTGCCTGAGTGAACTAATCGGAACTTCCTGAAATCCGGTAAATGCATACTGATGTATTGATGCATGATATGCCTTCGAGTGTACTGTTTGGAGATGTAATTGTACGTAAGGCCTTCGCAAGTGAGGCAGATAAGACGTATCGCGTCGTAATCTTGGCGTTTTTATTAACTCGCCTAAATGGTTGTATGCGGTCACTTTGTTTTATTTGCTGTTGCCGTCATTAATGCAATCGTGACTGCGAAGGAAATGTAGATTGTTTGTGAATCTAAATTTACCGATCATACTGGTACGAACAGTGGTTCCTTCGAAAATATTTTTCCATGAGTTTAGAATTAAATGTATTGTATTGTATTGACAACACCAATGTGTATAAAAATGGTGTGGGAATTTCATTCCCAATATACAATGTCATGACTGCATGTGAGTTCAATAATCATCAATCAAATCAATCAAAATTAAAACAGATGGATACTAATAAAGTTCAAGACGTAATAATTTGCATATTCTTTCTCTCTTAACCTAATAAAACAGATTCCGTGTCTTTTGAATATCTACAAAAATTCTTCACTAAATTTATATACTACTTATTTGTACTTAATTTTTTAACTCTTTTTAAAGAAGATGCTCTTCCTTTTGGGATAGCTTTGTTTTGTCCGCTTTGGACACATTAGTCCCATGGTTTGTCCGATTGATCGGACTACGAGAATTTTATTTTTCTGTTATGGATTCGAACCATAAAAACTATAATTTTCTTGGAACAGGTGGTCCCACCAATCGAAATACCTTTCAGAGAATTATTTTTCTAGCAGGATGACAATTAATTTTTCGAAGGTATGTCAAGAATTTTTAAACCACCTTTGAAATAATATTTAAATAACACTACTTTCACTTTTCTTCTTACGAAGTGAAACAGCCAAAGTTCATGGCAGGCAAAGCTTTTGGCAATCAAATCATACAATAAGAAACGAGTATGTTCACAATGTATACTAGTGGAAACTTTAATTGGCTTTTTGTCTACCAATTTAACTCCCTGGTACGTCACGTGTGCTGTTAGTTTTAATAAATAAATAGCCTACATGCTTAGCTTAAGAGTCACGTATATACATACCTGCAACCTCGCCGATATCCTCATGATTCTAAAGCGGGCTTTCTTAGGCTACCTTATCATTCGTACTGCTTATCTGTAACAAAACATAATCACAATAAAACAACAGGTTTTGCGAAACTCACACATGGCTTATGTTTTTGCAAACCTAGATGCCCACAATTTCACAAACAAATGTTGAGTCGCCTCATATTTTTAAGTTGTTTCCCGGTTAGTTAGTCCCTAGGTTCATCAGCTCTGAAATAATCCTACAGATTGATTGACCAAATTATACAATATACCCTGTATTATTTATTACATTGGATTCAAAAAAACATCCGGTATAGATTCCTCACGAAACAGAAAGGCTGCGCAAGACCTCTGTGTTTAATCAGAACATGAACAAGGCTCATCTTCACCTGGTATACTAGAATGGCATATTAGCACGATTCTTCATGATTCGAAGGTTGCTAATTGTAATAGGTAAGTCTTGAGTCGAGTGGAAGTTTTTGATTCAATGCCTCGACTCTAAAAGGTATTTGACACACTATGAACACATTTCAAAATGTCCGGAAAAAACCCTATCTGACATGTAAAATTTTGTACTAAAATCAGGATTTATCTGTTACTCAGAAATTTACATTCCCACACTACATAAATCCAAAAAATATGTATATGTAACATAAATAATTGAATTGTGTTTTACGATACTCCAGCAATATTAAATTGCTGCAGTTAATGTTTCTCAATTACAATAAACGATAAATGACAGACGTTATGTGGTTGTATCATTTAATTAACTTCAGACAATAAGAGTTCAGTTAACAATGACCCCATACAAACTTCATTCTAGATGTGTTTTAGTATTAGCTGTTAAGTGTTTTTGAGTAAAAGTTCCTGTTATTTAGTGCCCTAATACCTACACTAGCGATTCAGAGTTCTACCTAATAAATCAATTAAATTGAATTAAAAATAGTATATTTCGAACCACACATTATTATTTTTTCAATCTTAATATGTGCGTGGCTTGGACATTTAAAAAATTTAATGGAACATTTTTTATTATTCAAGTTTAAACGAACGACGAAAGAAAAGAACCGATTAACACCTAATTCATTAACATCAATATTTCGGTTGATTCAACGGAATTAAGAACTAGAATTGATCGGATATATTTATATATATGATATAATGCTGTATGTCCTTAACACAATCTACATTTTTTGTCACACAGTCGAGTAGAAAACAGTGATTTACTGATGCAACAATACTGAGTCCTGAGTGTTGTTTGAAAACCGATAGTGACATCTCTAGATCGACGAGTTTCCGCACACCTAATGAGTTCTACCTAGTATACCCCTTTTCTAGATCATTATGCGAAAGAACATGAGTGATCAGTTGCTTCTGAATTATGTCAAACTCTATCTAGAACTATATCTATAGTTCTCCAACTATAACATTCATTACAACTTTTCAGTTAGGTACGTTTAATATAGGTTTGTATATTAGTAATATCAAGTAATATAAACTGGAGCCCAGATAATGGAAACTCTCATAATGTTCGGAATGTAGGGAAAATATTTACACGGGCTGAGCTAAAGGATTACTTAAAAGCTTCATTTTCACGTCATCAAATGATAACAATAAGTAAACGATTTTTTATTGTTTCAACAAAGAAAGTTAAAGCATGAGGTTGAAGGGACATTATGGACTAGTTATGAATAAAAAAGGCTTATCTACTTATGTAATTAAAGAACCTACATATTATTTCACAAAAGTAAACGTTTAGACAAATACCGGGATGCATTAATGTAACTTAGCCTTGGCTTGATGGTCCAAATACCTTACTTTCGTTGCTTACAAATTAGATTTTTACGTGATCTTTTAACCCCATGCAATATTTAATTCTACTCACTTACTAAATATTGAGCGCAAGCGAACAAAACTTCGTGAACAAACTTGCATAAGTCAACATCAAAAATCGCTTAGTTAGTTTTGGAAGTTGTGTCCTCATATGTCAGTAACATACTGATAGTGTAGGTATCATAAAAATACCTTATAAAGAGACATAACAAAAGAATCACAAAATATGCATTACAAAAGTGATAACAAACGAATTACGTGAATAAAAAAACTAATTATTTGAATTATAAAACATTCTGCGATAATAATGCTTAAAACAATGTTATATGGAAAGCCGTTCGAAACATTAATTATAAATGTAACAATTATTATTTTACATTTACAAATCAGCCTTTAGTAAATCTCAAGTTACACAAAATAGGAGTACTTAGTTGTTTCTTTTTACTAGGTTGTTGATCATGGGTGCGAATAAATAATCAAATGAGTTTACACGAGTTAGCGAAGCTGACGCATTCGCTTACCCGTGTAAAGGGTATTTTGCTGTTTTTGCTCAAACGAAAAGTTTTTCGAAGTTATCGCAAATTCGCACCGGATTTGAATTTAGTATTTCTTCTCCTCTTTGGAAATATTCTGTTCTTCTTAACATTTTAGAAGATTTAACAAAAAACACGTTAACCAATATTCTTAACTGTAATTTTGGCGACCGAAGCTGAACCCAAGCCGCCCTTCCCATGAGACACGGTGGTCTGAGGATCCGCAAAATCTCAGACGTGGCGCTACCGGCCTTCTTGGCCTCGGCTTACAGCACGCGTGACCTCTATATCTTAACACCTTAATGCATGGCCTGCCCGAAGTGGATCGTGATTTTCAACCTTATTACTTGGTAATAAAGTTCAAAACCTATGAAACCATATATGGGTTAGTATGCAGTAAAGGTGAGGTACCCATCACTTGGTGATGTAGTGGTCACGTGTCTGGCCGAGGCTACGAATGCCTGGACGCAAGTCTGTTAGCAAAATTATCCCATTTACTATAACTCCGAAAGGTTGTGGGACGAGCCGCTCTGCACTAAATCACGGGACGACCTGCTGGACTCGGCCCATAGCCCAGCAAGTGCGCTCGCCTCCTCGCAACCAGGGAGAAAGAATCTGGACACTGGCTGCACGCGATCCCGTAGAGGCGCATCGGTTACCTTGCTCGATCGAGCAACATTGACACTCGCCGTCTGCCTGCGACTTGGCGTCAGAACCAACGAGCCACATCGCTGCCGCTGCAATGTCAGGGTGGACCAACTTGGACACCACGGCCTCTCCTGTCAGCGCAGCGCCGGCCGTTGGTCCCGTCGTGCCAGCCTCAATGACGCCATCCGTCGGGCCCTTGCCAGCTGTGGCGTGCCTGCCGTTCTGGAACCGAGCGGCTTGGCGCACGATGATGGCAATAGGCCAGACGGAATGACACTCATTCCCTGGCAGAACGGAAGGTCGCTGGTTTGTGACGCGACTTGCGTTGACACGCTGGCTCCGTGTTACATAACGGTGACCTCTGCCACGACCGGCGCTACGGTGGCAGTGGCAGAGGGTCTCAAACGTCGCAAGTACCCCACACTTGTCGAAGACCATGTTTTCGTGCCATTTGGCTTTGAGACCTTCGGGCCGTGGGGCCCTGACGCTCGACGAGCACTTAAACATATATCTAAGCGGCTAGACGAGTCAGGGGACCAGAGAGCTGGCACATACCTCGCTCAACGCATCAGCAATGCGATACAGCGTGGTAACGGTGCAAGCGTTCTGGGCATCCTCCCGCCCGGCAGCGATCTGGGCGAATTTTTTCATTTTGTTTAGTTAGTTGTACCTTGTAGTTTATTTACGTTAATTTGTTACTGTTATTAATTAAATTGTCAAACTGTATTTCTTATTTATCAAATTTCCTTTCCTGTCCATCATGGTTTGCTGCAAAAAATCTATTTTTAGAGATAAGCTCGCCTTTGTTCATGGTTTTTTTACATTAAAATTTATCTGCAGATGTCTGTTTTTTGTATTACAATAAAAATACAAATTACGAAATCGTTATAAAAAATAAGTTATGTTGCTCTGTTAGTCCTCTATTCTTTGGTTAAGAAAAAGCTTTTTTAACATTTGGATTCCTATATACATAGTCAGGTCATAAGTTCTGTCACATGTGCAATATGAAATAATTTAGACATGTTTATTATTTATGTAAACATTTATATAGCAAAATGAACTTAATAAAACATAGATTCTTATGGTAATAAAGTTTATTCAAAATGACCCCCGCGATTTTGAATACAGGCCTTTATTCTGCGCGGCCAGTCGTCTATCGCAGCACGAACGAGGTCCATGTCAATATCGGCGGCTGCCTTAATCAAGGATGAGTGACTCCAAATCAGGATGAGGCTTTGAGCAGGCCTTTTCCTCCAAGTGTTGCCATATCTTGTAATCTAACGGACTCAAATCTGGACTGGAGGAGGGCCAGTCTTCGTGCCGGATGAAGTCGATTTCACGCGCCGCCAGCCAGTCTTGTGTGCTTTTCGCTCTATGAGCTGGCACAGAATCTTGTTGGAATACCCAGTGCCTGTTATTAAACATGGTATGAGAAACAGGTTCCACAAGGTTCTTGAGGACTGTATTTTGATACACAACTGCATTCGTTTTTACGCCTTTCTCACAAAAATGTACCTCAGTTAAGCCCCAATAAGAGACTCCCAACCAAACCATGAGCGAGGATGGAAAATGACCTCGTTGGACACGCGGAATACGGTTGCTCGCTTCTTCACTGCTGTGTGCGTACACCTTATCATTTTGTTTGTTGTAGCTCTCTTCCACGGTGAAAATTTTTTCATCCGAAAAAAGAATTTCCCGATGCTTTTTTCCCGCGTACCGCTTCAACAAAGCGCGGCATCTCTTCAGTCTCAGGTCCATTAAACGAGCGTCCAAACGATGTCCTGTTTTTCTTCGATATGCCCTAAGCCCTAAGTCTTCATTTAACACCCTTTTCACCGTGGTCCTGCTTAACCCCATCTGAAGGGCCAACAGTTTCTGCTTACGTATGGGATTTCTTTGAATTCGCGCCTTCACAGCTTTTATCACTGTTGGAGTCCTAACAGAGCGAGGGCGACCACTTCTTGACCTGTCATCTACACTAGAGTCTTCATTGTATCGTTTTATGGTACGATAAACGAATCTTTTGGTTATATTCAAATTTTTCAGTAAGTCGAAAATCTGAATTGGCGCATTACCGCAACGATGCAACGCAATAACTGCGACACGGTGTTCTTTAAGTGTCCACTCCATATTTAAAAATGAGGAAAATTCTAAAAAGTACACATTTTCATTTTCATGAAAAATTCTAAATTCGAATTCAATAAACTTTTTTGTGGCCAGCGTTCTAAATTCAAAAGTTTTTATTGTGTGACAGAACTTATGACCTGACTGTGTATATGGCGCTCTGTTACTTTTATAATAGAATAGTGACTCTACAGAGTAATAAATCAGGAACGCGTCTAAAGGCGTCGTCAAGCCGCTTCCTTATAAGTTAGTGACAAGTTGAGAAATGCTTTTTTGCTGCCAACTGGGCGCTTAATTTGCAACCGCATGTCTGAGATGTCTTACCCATACGCTGGAAGAGTTTGCTGATAGTGTTGTTTCCAGAACAAGCCACGTGCCACTTTTAATTACTCCGGTAAACGATTAAGAAAATTATGGAATTTAAGGGAGTTGGTGCCACTATTTGCAACTTGATATACATTCAGCGGAGAGTTTCTAAAATGCATTCCAATACGACTGTAAATTGGCATAAAAAGTATAAATTTAATAGCAATAGCAAGAGTTATTCAAAATAGCGTCGAAGTATCAAGATATAGACGGTAATTTTAATGGTTATATTGGCCGCAATAATATTATTAAGTACTTACTTCCTCGTCAATTCATTATAAATACAATGTTATTCAAGATATTCGAGATAAATAAAATGTATTATGGCTTACACTGGACATAATCAAGATACCTTCGACTAGACAAGGCTTTTCGAGGCAAGTATTCCTAGCTGGTGATCTCCTTGATTCGATATAAAGACCAATATAATTTAAATAACGACATCAACGACACCCGGTATAGATAATGTCGGCACGTGCTCCTACTACTATAGGAAAGCCTGACGACATTCTGAATTACGCCTTGGGCCTCAAGATAAGAGGTTCTATTACTGCAAGAACCGATGGATAAACTACTAGTGGCATAATCGGCAACTCTCCTTGACAATGTGTCAAACGACAAAGAGGTAGCATTTGTCAGGACTGGTAATGTTAATGTGTCCCACCCACTTGCTTACAGTAAATTACTCAAGTTATACAGCAATAGTATAGCAGATTATTTATGCATACAGATGATGTGTACGCAAGTATATTTATTACGCTATCAAAGTTGAGAATTCATAAACATTAATGGCAAATTTTAATTGACTGGTAACTCTTGAATCGCGAGATTCGTTGAAGACACTTACATCTTCTACATGCATTAATAGCATAAATGTATTTTCGTAGAGCTTCTATTTATCATTTAAACTTTGCTTTTTCAACTCTATCTCCTAGATAAAACAGCGATACCAATCAAGCTAAGTTTCGTCGATATTAACGATGGAGTTAACATTTAAAACAAAACAACTTTTTAGCCAGCAGATAAATAGGGAAGATTGTGCACTTATATAAGGACGCCATTACCACTTTCATAGACCAGGGCAGGTCACCAAACTAGTCTAGTACTGTGTGTGGTCGACGTAACCCAACGTAATCAATGCACCATGCTACATGCAGTAGTAAGGGGTAGAAGACAACATAGCAGTTATGGGTATGTAGATTTTATATCAGAGGTAACCTATTATATAAGCCCCTCTATCAGTGACTGGTTTGCATCTGATGCGCAAGAAAATAATCAATAGCAGCGGTGATAGACTGTCACGCAAAAACAAGTGTAAAATAAGTTTGATATTTGTATTTGGGGTGTCAGATATACGTAACAGTTAAAGTTACACTCCTGGTTAGAAATATTTTAAGGAGGAGATAAACCAACTCGTAAATCCTGGTCAATTAAAAAACCTTATAAAGTGGCACATACTCTACTCGTATGTGCACATACTCTACTCGTATAAGTCAACTGAATGCTCAATACATAAATGATTTGACATGGCACAAGCTGCATGTATCTTTGATTAACGCCTTTTCTCTGTTTGGTGTACTTTAACTAAACTTCTGTCATTCATTCATTATGCTGCATTGCATTACATTTCGTTCCTAGAGTTTCTTAACCGATATTACAAGTAACAAGCCCCAACACCTTTGACCTCGTCTCGCATAATTATCTCAAAACGTGACATTTTGAAATTGTATTTTACGGATAATCACATAAACTTTTTATATTTTACTATACTTGGTAGCACTGTGCCTGCCATCTTTTAAAGCAAACGGCGTTAAGTATAGCTGTTGAATTATTAAGTTCGGATAACATTCACAGTATTAATAACATTACGTATTATTGATAGTCGAGGAACATTCAAAAGAATTAAATCATAATTATTTGTGCTATAGATGTGTCCACTGGGTGACCGCAATCCATTGTTAGGCAGGTTTGCAATAAAAATTGCCATTGAGTCGATAAAAAAACAAACAAGGAAGTCGTTTATAACAAGCTTCATACATTGTTATTAGACATCTTCTCTAAAGAGGCCTAGTCACAGGAAACTAGGTAGTTAACTACCAACTTACAATTGTTGCAATAAAAATCTTGCAAGTCCGAAATAAGGTTTATTTTGCTTTAGCTGACGGTAAGGTTAGGTTTGTAAGTTCTAACTATGGTGTTTAGAGGTAACCAAGCGTTTAATGAATGCGTCGTTGGACGGATGAGATTCAATGCCAAACCTCCAACATCGTAAATACACATGGTTAGAGTAATTAAAACAAGCTTGTATGTGTGTGAAAATACGCATGTAGTGAACTATTTACCTCAGAGGTAATCGTGCTATGATGTAGCGGAAATTTTAATAAGATTTTCAATAAGTACTTCCATAAACTGTTCTTTGATGACCTCTGTGGCTTTGCGGCTAACCTAACTCGCGAGAGGTCCCGGGTTCAAGCCCCGGCTGGGGATAAAAGAAGAAAAAAACAGGTCTTGGATGTTTATATGTGTGTGATGTGGCTGTTTCTGGTTCCCTTGACATAGGGTATCCTAGTGTGGGGTCAGAAGAAATGTATTGGCCTGTATATAAATGTTTATGTTTATGTTCAAAGTATAAATCCTCAATCAATCACTGTTTATACATTTTCTACCATTCTCTCAGAGCGGGGTAAAATTTTACGATTTTCACCCAAATTTATTTTCCATAAAGCTAAATTTACGTGATAGTTTTCCTTGTTATTGCATCGCTGGCAAATATCTCTTTGTTAAATAAACTCTTCTATGGTTATAATGTACAAGGTGACATTTAATTAGCTGACCATATTTTGGGGAATGATAGTATCCATTATTATGAACAACAGTACATTGACCCGATCAGCTGATTACAAGTTACTAAGGGAGACCCAAAAATTTATTTCGTTTACGACCATATGTTTCTTGGGGAAAGTTGTTCATAATAATGGATACTATCATTCCCCAAAATATGGTCGGCTAATTAAATGTCACCTTGTATATGATAAATATTTCTGAAAGTAATATGTCTATAAGAAATATTTCTAAAGTTATACTTAATTAAAACTTTTTTTTCAGAAAATGCAAAGAATAATGACCACCGATAATTAGGCAAAATATCTAATTTAAAGTGTGTATGTAGCTCACCTCTCAGTTTCTGTATTATCGTTAAAGTAGCCTACATCTTCGAAGATGATAGCACAAGAAGGAAAAGAAGTATAACTACTCAGGCGCAGTCGCGGCATAGTTAGAGTTCACGGCCACTCGGCTTGCGTAACCGAACATTATGCTTGTGTGACGAGCTCGTTCCATCGGTTAAGTAACTACGTTGCAAAGTTTTGTGTAACTTAACTTAAATTCTCATTTTAATAGGGTTATTTTGTAGGGTGTAACTTACTTTACACCCTTCTTAAAGAGGTCAGGTAATCTTTCATTTTGTAACCGATTTGAGAGCTATTTATCACTTCTCCGTACATTTTGAATCGATCAGACGACAGGTTCGTCTAGTACCACTAGAAGCCCTGAGCTTAGTACCCAGGAGTACTATTGGTCCATGTGCTAAGTACGACTACGCGACTTGAATGTAATTTCATACTTTTAACTGACTCTAAACTCAACTTAGTAGTTATATGTTCATATCCTGTTCATATCATAGTTATATGTTCCAAATATATATATTTTTTCAGACATTACATCCATTTTGTTAGTAATCAATACAATCTTACATGACTAAAAATATGTTAGCAGGCTCTATTTCTATTTATAATTGTATTTGACCAGTGTCTGGTAGACGGGGTGTCAATTTGGCTCGCGACCACAAACAGTACGGTGCTCCGGCTGGCGCGTAGTCTCGCGAGCGTAGAAGCAGTCGACGCGCGCCTCCGCGAACATCTCCGACGCACTACATACGTGCTGAATATAGTAGCACGGCAGCCGCAGCAGCCCTCTGAATGAGTTATTAAATTGTACACAGGGCATGTAATGAGTTCTTTGTAAATTTAGTCCACAGGCAGCATAATGTGAGTTTGACTTGAACTGTACATCGCGTATACCTGTGGGATATCATATTCTCTCTGAACGCCAGTGCCCTTCGTTCCCTCTCGATACTATCGCCCTATATCCTGTGTTCTGGATAAGCTCAAAAGAAATGTCAGTCAAACATTGCCAAATCTGAATTTAAACGGCAATTACCTGAATTTCAACTATAACTATCCATCGTCTCCACTAGCCTCTCGTTGCATAATGCACTGCAATAGAGGTCAAAACACATCAAAGTTGCGAATGGCAATACAATGTTTATTATTTAACAGAATATCTAGAACCTGACGTGCCTTTTCAATGCCTGCTTGTGATTTACGAGTAGCCATCAATTGGCTAAGCTATACATTGTGAAATATATCTATTGTCCGTGTAAAACGTTTTGTAACATATCTTTTAATACAAAATTGCTCATGTAACCTGGACACGGACTTCATAAAATCATTTTTGGTCTAGCTGGCAGGAACTTTGTTTGAGGCACTGATATAAATACATAGTAATGAGCTGTAAAAATATTGTATTTTGAATTATAGAAGGAGTACTGCATACCACCAGTAAAACAGTAGATTTAGCAGCACTCAAGAAACTCCTTAGTCGTTGACGATAGATGAATATTGTATGCAAAAGATAAAGACACAAGATAAAAATACAAGAAGAGTGTAAGAGTGTAAGCTGGCACAAATTCTGATTTGAGGCGAGTTTTTTTTTGACATGACTTATTTATTATTTGCCACCAATGACCAATGAATCCTGATTGCTTATTTGTGAAATTTATTATCGACTAAATAAAAGTGTTTTTAAACGAAAAGACAGTATATTACAGTGTGAAATAGTGCTTGATGATGCAGTAAATAAGCATAGTAAATATAATCATAGTATAACAATCCAGGATATTTCACTTTTTACAAGTAAATTTTACTTTTCAAAACCTTTGCCGATCATAAATAATGAGCAAATCTTGCTTTTGACGTAGGAAGTTACAAAGCAAAAGAAATTCCCATTTTGTCGTGAAATAACCAAATATTTACAACTCGTAAAAATTATTAGCTCGGTGATAGACGAACTTGCCTCTCATTTAGCTAAAATCTTCAATAAATTTGTAGATGAGAGTACTTTCCCTGATCTCATAAAACACAGCAGGCTAGTACCTTTATTTAAAAGCGGCGATAGGGGTGACCCCACAAATGTCAGACCAGTCTCAGTTCTACCCGTATTAAGTAAAATATTTGAGAAGATTATATTGGGTCAGTTGGTGGCGCACTTCAATGCGCATCAAATTCTCCATAGCCAGCAAATTGTATTTACAAAAGGGCGGTCGACAACAGATGCTGGAGTAATGTTAGTTAAACATATTTTTAATGCGTGAGAAGATCGTATGGACGCTATAGATGTTTTTTGTGAACTTTCCAAGGCATTTGACTGTGAAGACCATAAAACATTGCTCTTGAAGCTAAAACATTACGGCATAAAAGGCAATAGCTCTAAGCTGATGAGATCGTATTTAGAAGGGAGGGTTCAAAAAGCTGACATTAATAGGACAAAATCGTCGGGTTCTCAGGTGAAGATGGGAGTCCCATAGGGATCTATTCTGGGGCCGTTCCTTTTCCTCATGTATTTAAATGATTTGCCATTCATGGTACAAAACATGTCAGATATAGTATTATTTGCAGATGACACGTCACTAGTTTTTAAAGTTAGGAGGCAAGAAAATGACTTACAGGAAACAAATAATGCTCTCTCGCGACTACTAGACTGGTTTACTGCCAATAACTTGCTTCTGAATTCAAAAAGGACAAAGTGCATAAAATTCACTTTACCTAATGTAAGGCAAGTTGATAGTAATATTGTATTGGGGAAACACAAACTAAAACTAGTAGATGGAACTGTATTTCTCGGCATCACTATTGATGCCAAACTACAGTGGGGTCCCCATATTGTAAAATTAGCACATAGACTTCGCTCCGCAGCATATGCGGTTAAAAGAATCAGGGAATTGACTGACGTTGCAACTGCTAGGCTTGTATATTTTAGTTATTTGCATAGCATTATGTCCTACGGCATATTACTATGGGGATGGGCTGCTGACATGGAGACCATCTTCATTTTGCAGAAGAGAGCGATCCGGTTTATTTACAAACTAGGATAGAGAGTCTCTGAGAGATATCTTCAAAGAAACCAACATCCTAACAGTTGCAAGTCAATATACCTATGAAAACATAATGTATTTGAGGAAAAATAGTAGCTTTAAAACCATTGATAGCCGCCACAGTGTGCAAACTAGAAATAAACATAAACTTTCTTTTCCAATGTTCAGGCTCACAAAAGTTAATAGTTCTTTTATGGGACACTGTATGCGTTTCTACAATAAAATTCCGCAAGAAATACAAAACCTAACTGCAGCTCGATTCAAAAAATGTATAAAGCACACTTTGTGCACAAAGGCCTACTACAAAATTAATGATTTTTTACAAGACACCGACATCTGGAAGTCTACCAGTTCATTGCACCCTATATATTATGTAATAATTAGGCTCTTTCTTATTGTTATATAATGCTTGCTTGATTATGTTATGACGTTCATTAAGTCTCAATTTTTGTGCTATTATGAATAAAAATCTTTGAACTTGAACTTGAACTCTTAGGTCAAATTTAAAAATGATAACATTCCTTTTAATCATCATTTACTTTCTTATTTTCAGGTTTCCATCTTTAACCTGCCTGTTGAAGTTCGAGTGGAAGTGGCATTTAGAACTCGGAGGATGGATATTCCAACTGACCAAAATTCTGGGATGCAATTCTTGCATGGATTTATTGAAGTTGAGCTTCTGAGGGGTCATTTATAGAATTTATAAAGCATTGACACGTTTTGGTTAACGACATGTTGTTCGAGACTGTTAAAAGACGTTTTTAGACAAAGTTTTTAAACAACGTTTTTAATATGTTAAAATTAAAATTGTAAATAAGCATTTTATGCAGTCAGAGAAAAAAATAATATTATGATAAATACAAATAAACTAACTCAGCACCTCATTAAATATATACTAATTAATTGACAAAAAAATAATCGAAAAAAGACACTAGCGGAATTTTGTGGTTCCTTTATATTTTTTTTATTTCTTCATCCGTCTGGACAGGCATTTTTATTTTATTTTTTATTTATCCAAACCAAAAGTTATTATTAATTGTTCATAAATTAACTATACGAAACCATATGCGGTTTATATGCGGTTTACTAATTCATACGAAAAGGTTTAAAAACCCTCACATATGTAGTTACACATTAATCGTCGTCGTTACAATTAACCTATTACTTCACACAAAAAGTTTAAGATCCCTCACATAGTTATGCAAAAGCATTACACAGTTTTGTAATGATTTTGCAGAATATATTTTCTTTTCTTTTCGCACTCCAGGCTCTTCACAATATCTGTGGGCAGTTCGTTTATCATCATAGGAAGCATGTATTCCCAGTTACGTTGACCATAGTTGTTATATCTAGGTAATTTATATATAGGAAGATATGATAGGTCACGTAAGCATTTTGATCTGGTTCCAACAGATAGCGAAGGCAGATTGTGAAACTCCTCACATATAAAAGCAAGTTTTACCTTATTAAATATACTAAGGGTATCACGGTATTTAAATAGTTCAGTTTCGATTTTTCTGAATTGTTTTCTTATCTTACTTGGTACAGTGAGCTTAAGCAACCTAACCTGTAACCTATGAAGAACCTCCAAATATGTTTTATACCTACGGCCAAGTGTTAGCAGATTCTGTAAGCAATTACAGAATCTGCTAAATACATATAAATCATTCTGATGATTTTGTACGGTAACTTACGTTTTAGCATGGATAGTTTTAACGTGATTATTCTAAGTTTCCCACAGATGTATTCTTACGAGGTTTCCAGTTAAGGCTGCTAGCTATAATCAGGCCTAGATACATGTATGTGTTACAAGTTCAAGGTGTTTACAATTACTGTTATTATTTATAGCTTGGTGAAGGCATGCATGTGCGTGGGCATTCTATGCTAGGGGGTTATTTATATATAGGTTTCAACCTTGACGTTAACAAATGTTGTCAATAGAGAGTACCTATAGTTTATTTGACACAAAGTCCATTATTTACATCGGCTAATATCCCAATCAACAAAATATCAAACAGAGAAAAAATAGAAGTGAAGAAAGTCCTGAACACTCATTCCTTCACACTAACCCTAAAAACGCACTTCGGAATTATGCCGCGACTGTACACATGCGCAGTAATCCCCGCCAGTTTCTCCGAGAGCTCTTTATTCGTGGCGCCGAGTGTAAATAGAATTTGACAACTTTGACAGACAGACAGCCTCTACACCAGCGCCATCTGCAATGAAATTTTCGGATTAGGTGCCATTGACATGGCATTTGCTAACCATAACTGTCACACATCACAACAAAGGGGTTGTTTTTAGTCCGTACTCTACACGAGCTGATGCCCGCTCAATGTTTAGGGACCCGGACCTAGCAGGGAAGTCTGACTCCTGGGCATGGGTAGCTCCATTTTTTTCTCCTCCAACAAAAAAAACACAACTAAACCAAATTACTATTAAAGCTCAAACCAACCTTGGTGTAAACTTTGGTAGAACAAGTCCTGAATATAAATTCAACGATTTTTAAAAGATGTAAAGTTCTGTTCAAAGTTAAGTTATAGTTATAACAAGCATCGAAAAACTAGAAAACATGCCTCCTCTTCGATACAAACACTCGCTGTCCCTGCAAAACAAGAAACCCAAGTTAAATCCTTCCCTCTCAGCCTCTACAGTAAAGCGAATAATTACGTCGAGTCGAGTATCTCCCTAAACCAATTACGAATAAATTGACCCGCTCACGTATCTGGCAACAAGCAGCTCATCTCCACATGCTGTACGCGTCCATCCTTCATTTTGCCGCAACGGCTTTACGTAAGAGATTGACTTATTTCGCAAGCGGCGCGCCATTTTCGTCCAACACACGCTTTGTTTGAAGACCGAAAGTCTCCGAAAGCCTATTGATGCAAGATTGCAGGTACCCGCACATTAGGGGGCACCGCACTAACTATACAGTCACCGAATTTGGATTCTCTCTACTAAAAATCTATGCACACGTACATACCCTCCCCCCCTAACTGTTCCGCGCCTATTACAAAGTGAAATTATATGCAATGCGTGCAATGCAGTCGCGGGTTGTCTGTATGTGCTTCCACCTTTTGTCCCAGCAGACGATAAGGGCGTCCGTTGCGCAAATATACGAAGTAACTGCTTGGTATACTTATGGCATTTGAGTATTATTAGTACCACTCAATTTCCTAATGGCCTATGACAGTCGTTGAAAGTATGTATATATGATTTCTACTCTACTCTTGCGTTTCACCGCTTGCGTGCCAAATCCAAGCCTAGGCCATAGATTAGTGAGCTATTGAGATGAAGTATTTGAATTCGGTGCTGATGGCATCTTTAGACCTACGTAGCTTGAGTTACTGCAGAGAAGGTACTGCAGGGACTGAAGAATCAAATAAAAGCCACCCAATGTTAAGCCATTAATCATCATATCATTAGAATCGTGCCAAACTTTTTTTTATATATCAAACAGTGTAACTATCCAATCCAACGTATATTTTAAATGTGAAAGTAGCGATGTTTAGATGTTTGGATGTTTATGTGTTTGTGCCTCAATCACGCTAAAACGGCTGAACGGATTTGAATAAAATTTAGCACAGAGATAGTTTATGATCTAGATTAATATAAATAATACTTTTTATCCGACTGCACCAGAAGGAGGGTAATGTTATCTCGGTAGTTGATACTTCCTAGGAACACGGAGCAGATCTAGTTGCCGGCATCAGCTAGTATTTAATAAATATAAATGTATTTTAGGACTGTTTTGTCCACGTTATTAATTGCAAATTAGAATAAATTTCCCCTTGGCCAGGTGACTTTTGTTAATGGCCTCAAATAATTTTACTGAATAATTCCAACATGCATACTTGCTTTGTCTTGGAACCAGCATTCCTATTGTGAATGAATATTCAATAATTGACATAAATATCTTTGGCCATTATCTACACATGAGCAATTACATGCATTGCTTATTCTGAGAAACATTATTGCCAATGCTGTATTTTCCTACAAATTAATGACTATACTACATACCTACTATAACTTCGGTTCTGGAATTTCGGTGCAGTCACGACCATCCTGGGGGTAAATATTTCAACAACTTCAAACACGACACCCAAAACATTTTCTAGGAAATACTAATGTCTCACTTGCAGAAATAGAAATACTTAAAGTTATGCAAGCTAGTGTAATGGAATAATAGCGGTTACAACCAGTTTTAAACATTTTAAGTGAACACAATGGTCCATAATTGAGTCAGAAACAGTAATTGCATAGAGCATGGGATGAGAATACTAAAAATAAAATTCGTTTCACAAACCTTTGACTTTTACTGTCTGTACGATTTATAGCAATAAAAAGACCTGTGCAATAATATAAGTAACTAAGAACGAAACAAAGACTCAACTCTATCTGGTGAAGTGGATTAAAACATCTCATTTAACTTGTTTACTAACTTGACGTTCGAAATCTGGACTGCACCTAGTATTTCATGCGACATAGAGCTCGTCTCCCAAGCGATACCTCTTAACTTCGCTTTTTCTGTGTTAGCAAATGGAAAGAAATGACCGATCTGCCACCGAAGTAGCTCTAGCATAGGTATCTTGGTGGTTGGTGGCAATATTGCACGGATTGCTGACAAATGGAGCAATTTCAATATTCCTAAAATCGGTTATTACTCGCAATTTTCACGGTAGGCGTGGGAAATTGACAATGGTTGGCGTTGAGTTTGTTATTGTTGGCTGCTTGCTGACAAATTAAATGGTATGCGACAACGTCAGAACAGATAGGTAATTTAAATATAACAAGTTCGTTGCAAAGTGTAATATTTGTAAAATATTTAACGTTATTGAAGTTAGCAAGAACAAAGTTGTTTACATGGGCACGGCAGGATTACCGAGTCAATTCGTATTTTTTCAAGATTTATGAATTATGTAACAATTTTTATGAGACACTAAAATGGATTAATGTATGGATTAATAGTCTTCTAACTACAGTGGCGCTTCGACTTGTTGATGGTCACGCGGAAGCTAACCTGTCATTAAACTATTTAAACGCAGTAATAAATCAGCCCCACGGTTTATCAAACTATTCGTGAGTTATCTTATATGACTTTGACACGTCTAATTTTAACAGGTAACATTAAATCTAGAGCTTAGCAGACAACTCGTATCGTCAACTTATAGACAGTTTAACTACTAAGTATTTAATTGTTTACTCAGAAACACAAAGTACATCAGCAATCAAAACTGAATCTTTGAGCTCACAATCACGACCTTAGATTGGTAAACGCACTCAATGAAAACTGTAACACTTATTTGATTTGAATATCGAATTTTGAAACTTGCCTGAAGGTCGGACCCTACTTAACATTTTATCAATATCCGATGACATTTCATAATCAAGTGATACTTAGATATAAAAATTAAAACAACAAAAATACTCTCGTCGATGTGTTACGTTACGAAATCTATTGTATTGGACGGTGTTCCATTCCAAATTGGGTATATACGCATGCCGACTTAGAATGAGTTTGAGCAATTTCATTGAGTAAACACAAGTGCACGTGACATAATATGTACCTATGTATAGATATCATACATACATTAGTAGTTTATGTGACTGCTACATAATGGAGGGCATTAATACTCGAGAGTGGGTATTCATAATAATATAAATCGAGAGTTTTAATGCCTAATTATGTACAGTTACATACACTAGTTTATCTACACACATATCATCAGCTCTCTTTGATTTGTTCAGGAACCGCATGTTTGACCGGCATTGTGGCTCTTCAGTTGTTTAGCTTGTTCTGTAGTACCAACTTCACAGACAAACTAGGGCGGCACGCAGGCGGGCGTCGGCGTTCGAAATTTGAATGTCATAATATGTAGAAAAGTTACACATTATGATCATAATGTGTAATTTTCAGATGAGAAATGAGTTTTTACCAAGTAGTTTAAAGAGGGTTTATGGTACGTGTGTAGATAAATAATATAATATAACATAACACTACACTATATTACCATTTACAAACAGGCACATACATTGCTTCTGGTCCCACACTGGGATAGGTGAGTACCCTGTATCGCTGGAACCAGAAACAGAGACGTGACTAACATGTAATCCAAAACCTGGAGTATTTTTTGTCCGTATCCAGCCAGGATTCAAATCCGGGAACTCTCGCTTACGAAGCAGAGCCACGACAGTCACACCACAAAGGTCGTGTGATAAATATGAATATAATATTCTCACTGTAACTTACAACTTGAGAAATGCAAAAGATAGCTTAAAACAAACAAAAAAACATTTTTGTTGGCTAGAAATAAAATGTAATAGTACTTCGTTATCACCTAGGTTTCAGCCACAAGCACCATTTCGATTGAAATGTTTTTATCGTCTCAAATAAGCCCATGTTGCAATGTGAATGTTGTTAAAGTTCTGAGCTGCGAAAAAGTGCGAGCAAACAATATCATATCATAACATAGCGTCACGCCTTTTCCCATACGTGGTGGTAGAGGCACAATTGTACCCACTTTGAGCCAGTTATTCAATACTCCATTTTGCGTGACAGGGGCCTAGCCCGTCGCCACAGCTGTGGAGTAATGAAGGTTTCCTCACGATGTTTTCCATCGCCGTTAGAATGCTCGTATAATGTACTTAACATAAATTATTTATCTTATTGGTACATGGTCAGGAATCAAACCTGCACCTCCTGTGTGAGAAGCAAGCGTGGAACCCATTTGACCACGGAGCAGCGTGAAACCCATTAGACCAGCTAGTAATATCATGAAAAAGCAAGTAATATCATGAATATTAAATCTCAATCAAATAGGATTTTATTAAGTAAAGATTAGTTACTTAGGTACAAGAATAAATAATGAGTAACCACAGCGTGGCGTAGCATATTTGAAAGGGTAGAGTCATAATTATGATGTGGTATTATGATGACTGAGTATGGCTCAACGTTACTCGTATCCGGGTAAAGGCCCGTGCCCCTCGGTGCGGAAATTAATGGGCTACATTAGTTTATTATCATAATATATAATTTAACATTTTTTTTAATTTCCCACAACGAAATCTGATAATTGACACAATGGCGAGCTCATGACATGGCGCACAATCATTATAATATTTTATGTGGCATAATCTCATATGAAGGTTAAACAATTCGATACCTGGAACAATAACTAAATTATTACTTCACACCTAATTGTAAAGGGTCATATTACCTTTGTGTTAGAATAAGTACTTTATTTGATGGTCGGTTATGTCCACAATGGCAATGCTTCATTGGCAATCTCTCCATCATGGCATACAGCTTGCAAGGCGCACCATCGTTGTAAGTATAATGCCGTCTATGGCATTCTGCATTTAAGGTAACTAGACCAAAAGAGTAAATTATCATGCATGACGGATAGAGGATAAAATAAGGTCAACAATGGGTGTATTGCCATAAAAAACAAAAAAAACATCCGAGGTTATTTGGCATAATTCAACAATATTTTTTTGCACGAATTGTAAATAGTTACTTAACCGCTATGTTGTATAATGAGGCCAGACGTCTCAATATTATATAAATAGTGTAGTTTTTTCCCAAAATGGTGATGGTGTTTCTATACAATAAACACTAAATACAAACAACCTATTCGGCCCAGGCTAATAATATGAGATAATAAGTTGAAATCTTGTTTAAATACCTAATGTTGTCTTAAAAGTCACGATAAGTCACGTGTCGGCGTCTTAAGTTATCCAAGGTCATAAGTATCAAAGTCAACCATCGATTTTTCGCAAATATCTCCCTTCCTATGGTTTCAATGTTGATGGTATCTTCATAACAATTGTAGGGCATAAAATTCTTAATATCGTCTCAAAAAAATAAATCACGTATCCACGTCTCACGTTAGTCAAGATCAAAGGTAACAAAAACGGTTTTTAGCAAATATCTCGCTTCCTATGGTGTCCATTATGATGGCATCTTTATAATAATTGTAGGGCATTTTAAATATTGTCTTAAAAGTCACAATAAATCCTTTGTCCACGTCTCATCACGGCAACAAAAACTGGTTTTGGCAAAATCTCGATCCCCATCGTTCCGAAACTAATTGCATATTCCCTACAATTCATATCATTGAAGGGAATACAATAATTCTAAATATCGCCTCAACAGTCACAAAAAATCACGTGTCCGCGTCTGACTTTATTGAATTTATAGCTCGAATGAACTAAAAATGGTTTTTGGTAAATATCTCGCTTCCTACTCTTTCAATGATAATTGCGTTTGAACAAAAATTATAGGTCATTAAATTCTCTACAAATTAGCCCTGAATATATTATCTGTACATCAAAGCGTTGTCGACGTAGAGCGCGAAGAGCGCGCTGCGCTCAGCGATATATGACATAATGCCAGGTTTATCGTGTTTCCCGTGAAAAAGTACATAGGATAACTTTTATTTATCATTTAAAAATCAATAATTGTATAATAATCTAACATTATTCATTCATTAATGCATTTTGTTGAATTTTATTTTAGTTTCTCAAATATACTTGTTTAAAAATTGTTAGACACGACGAGATATTAGATTCGTACGCTCAAACCCAGAAGTTGCTGTTGCTGCGGATTCCACGTGCCTCAGATGAAGAGTTCTCGCTCAGTTTCCACTGCAAGGGAAGAGGTAGACAGTGCGTGGTATGACTTAAGACACGTGAGAGCAGGCACGTGATTAATTGTGACTTTTTCGACAACATTAAGGATGCCCAAATAAAGGGTTAACGCAAGTTTTCAGCTTATTATCTCATATTCCGAGGTTGACCCTCTTGACAACCTTAATTTTCTTGTATTAATTTGCCCCGCGTCTATCCCTTGATATCGACTTTAATTACATTCTTCACATAACGTGCATTTTTTCGGGATTAGCAAAGCACGACACAAACATCCATCCAGGATAGGATGACTTGTAGGCAAACAGAATTCAACAAACACACGTAAGGGACTTATGATTGAATTCACACAGGCAGGACTAAGGTCGAAACACGTACGAGCCATATTAGACAGCTTAGGCAACTATTGTGTTATATATATGTATGTAGAGTAGGGTAATGACAACTTTCCTGTAATGATATGGAAATAATTCCAGATTTTTTAATATACATTTCCAGGATATCAAGCGAGACAAAAGAATCCATTCACTGTAGTGACTTTTTCATTAGCAACCGCAATAAAAAATACCAAGCAAGCAAGTATTGATTTTTAATTGCCATCAACACTTCAAGTCTAAAGTTGATATGAAATTATTTAAGCGGCATTCCAACAAAATAAGTAATTATGAGGAATGCTGCCTTCAAACCATCATAATTACAAATTTTACTTGTTATTAAGTAATATCCAATTATTTTACCACCACAAAAGTTGACCGTTACGCATGCGCGGTTATGAATCGTAAATTGAATGCAGTCGTCACGACTTCACTCAAGGGTAAAATTATCGTACCTAATGAGTCCTTCTTTTCGAACACTCCAACAGATTCACCGTAAACATGTATTTAATTGCAGCCGGTACTCCCACGATTATACCTAGTGGCCGTAACAATTACCACGATATTAATTAATCCCAAGTTTTTCCTGATAATATTTTTAGTCGGCGATGTAACAAATAAACAAACATTTGCGAACAGGCACGTTATCACCATCTCTTGCTCCACATTTAATGCCTTTTGTTACATAGCTACTGTTTAGAAATATACCTATAGTTATCTTAGTTAACTGTATGCTTTGCCTCATTCATTTGCGATTGTGTAGGTACGAAATAATAAAATAACGAAGTCAAAAATATGAAGTATGAAAATATTTCGTTCTTAAAAAATATTCTGATTGAGCCTCTAACATAAATACCATTATGGTATGAACCCATTTTTATGTCACAGTGTATTTGCTATGCTATAATTTACCTTCAATTATAATAGTCATCTACATTATACGCTCGTCACGGAAAATTTAACTTTATTATCATTTTATTGATGCGGAGAAAGTGATATTACGCAAAATTGCTACTAACTTAGTACAAATTACTCACAAAATAGTCGTGCACTTAAAAAAATAACTTTGTTAACAAAAAACATCGTTATTCCACTTATGCGGAGAATAAATTACCTGAAAAGTTTAATGTATGTAAAATAATGGCACTTTCAATTGATGCTATCTAAGGTTTCTACCTGCACTTTTTCCTATTAAGACATGATTTATGCAAGTGCGATTGTCATACAATATTCTTCAATAACCATTGTGTGTAGCGGGTTGCTCCCCTCCCTCAAATATGGTGAGGGGGTTGATGGCTGCAGCACAAATCCTACTCGTGAATACTGCTTGGGGGGATTGCTCCAGTCTAGTTCCTCAAAAGTTATTCATTATCGCTTTTGTTTGTTCTTACTAATTTCTTTTGTAAAATTGTTATTTTGTGACTTCTTATTGGCACTCATAGATACGATGTTATAATATTGTCATTAGATTTGATTATTTTTATATTGTACATTGTGGCATAAAAAAAGATTAAAATTGAAAAGAAAAATACATTCCGTAGAGTATCTTCTCTGACGGGCGCATTTCCGAAGCACTGGTAGAGTTAATGGAGTTTCCTTTTCCTATGCGAGATTCAGCCATGAAAGCGAAATTTCCTTTTTCAAACTCAAACCATAATTTTTTCCCCATATATATGTCACCGTAAGATAGTCAAAACCGTTAGTTGATAAACCAACGTTTTTTTTTTCTCGTTAGTTGATCAAATATCGACAGTTAGTAAATTGTAGCGTACTGCTTACTATATGACGCGTTAGTTGATAAACTAACGGTTAAAACCGTAAAATAGTCATCTGGTTTAAACTTGAATTGCAAACGAATACCAGGGCAAACACTGCGGTAGCTTAGGTTAAGACTAGAGGGGGCGGGCGCAGCGAAGCCCCCGAATAGTATTCGTGTTAGGTTGACATGTAAGAACAAAATAAACGTAAATTCTAAACCCTGTCGGTCGGTTACTATCTGTCGATAGTTGATCAACTAACGCGTTAGTTTATCAACTAACGGTTTTGACTATCTTACGGTGACATATATATGAATTAAGTGTGACTTATAATAGTACATTATGATACAAGTGTGGTATGTTGGTCATCACACTCGCTTAATGGAGACGAGAAGTGTAATGACCAATGCTCACGTGTTTCATACGACGTTTTTCAATACACTTGCGAGGAAAAGTAAATAAAACTAACGAAATGCAATACTTTGAATATACTTAACAAACAGAAACCCATTTAAAAGATGGCGGCCGCTATTTAATTTTTTCGCACGCTCAGCGCTGCATGCGCGCGCAAGTCTGAGATAAGGGCACCGGCAAAGTAGCTAATCAGCCACATATTTATAAATTTTGAAATTGGGTATTTATAGGTAAAAATACACCGTCAAAATATAAATACCAACAAGCTAACAAGCAGTTTCATGATTTTTTTTAATTATTTATCACATTTTGAATTGAATTTTATATTAACGCAAATAACTACTTAGCTGTTTTCGAAACATTAATACTTCTTGCTAATATTTAAAAAGATATGTAATGAAAAGGCACTAGTGCGATAATGAAATGTAAAAGGCACGGCATGGGTAATATTCTGCATTATCAGTGTAAATACTCTGTAATAAGACCTACTTTACGAGCAGGTGTGTTGAAAAAGTGCATTATTTTATTTTACTTATAATAAATGTTTTGAGTTTCATATTCAGGTCCAAAAAATAGTTTTTAACTGAAAGTTTTAAAGAGCGAAATCTGTTATTAATTATGTACATCATCATAATCATCTATCTTAGGTTTCCCAGGGGATCGCAGGTGCGACCAAAGGTCGGTCTATAAATTAAAGGCCAGGCAAAGCGTCTAACGTAATCATAAGGTAAAATTCCAAAAAAATAATAGAGTAAGTGGTTTAGAATCATGCCCCAAAATACCCCCTGAAATATGATTACACCTTTCTTTTACATCTTGTTTATCTCTAAATGTAAAGGAGGATGAGCGTTCTGGTACCCATGTCCAACAACGATAAGTGATACATCATTGAAAAGGTCTCATCAAATGAAACCTTTTTGCTTTAACGCTATTTACTCACAAAAATATATTATGCTATAATAATATTATGACAGTTTTATTTATTTTTTCGACTATATTATATGGTTACAAAACGCATCACCATGGTATAATTATTATTATCTAATTAGTTAATAACTGCAAACGATCCAGTAGTTTTGTTTTTAACTCAAAATATCTGGAATTGAGACATCCATGTAAACAAAATTGCATACTACCTTCCTGTGGTATGGTTGGTCTTATGGTCGTTGAGCGAGAGATTTATTCGGGCCTTAATTTTGTATCAGATATTCATTTAAGGGGTGATTTTTCCATCCCCAGTTAAACAGACAGAAAGCTCTATTTGCCAATTCATGTACCTGTGAAATATCAAATTCCTTAGATAAACAAACAGATAAAAGTTATCTGATGATTGAAAATTCGGCTTTAAGTCGTATTTTATGTGTGGCATTGATGTGTCAGAAGACAGATTATGTCGGTAAGATTTTATCATTTTAAGATGATGAGACAACTGTTTTGAATTAATGTCTTAGCAATTACTGCTACCCACAAATATTTCCTTCTAACAACATCAGTGTCATTTTTATTGGAAGGAGGTACGAGGTTTCATACTTATTTGCCAATCCTCCTTTGACAAAGTCAAGTTTTGGTGACAAAGTTTTCGATACATACAAGACGCAATTCTTATGTAAAAGATTCGTAATAATACCTAAGATAAGTCATTGAAAAAGCAAGGAATTCTTTTTCTCCTTCAATAAACCGGAAATAGTAAAAAGATTCAATCACTTCCGTAGATACATTTTACAGTGCACTCAATTGTATAAATACTACTAAGTACACTGAACATACAGTTAGGTACCTAGGTATACAACTAAGCAGTAAGCAAATGTAGTTTCGATATGTATTGAATCCACTTCAGGCATCTAAGCAATCCCTTCATGAAAAGTTCCAAATCTGAAAACTACAAAATATTGTATTTCCTTACTAGCTTCCAAGCCCTCGTATCATAAAAAAAATATACAAATCACAACGCACCCCTTATCCAATCAAGTCTCCAGCGGTTTCGGGTTCCAGATTCAAAAAATTTTACGATAAAAACAATCACTTCACAATACGCGGCACGAACTGGCAGGCAGATGTGTTTTGCACGCTGCGCACGAGCATCAACTGCTCGACTGCTCGTCTCTGCGATGAGGCTAGCGCGACCGTATCAACTCGCCCGTGATAAAGATACTGGGTAGATGCTGGCCGGTTACAAAACCTTGTTTGGCTGTTTGGCTTTTTGTCAAGCACACCCTTGATGGCCTTGGAACAAAAGAAAATATGGTTTTTGGAATATCGAACAGCTCTGATTCTTGACTTGTTATTTGAACGCATTGAAATCCTGAAATCGATTATACTTGTAACGACGAATAATATCTATATATTTTGGATCTTATTACAAGAAAATAACTTCCTGTTGAACACTTGTTTAAAGACAAATTTGTATTGGATTTGACATTTGTTTTGAGGTTAAACTATGTGTAACATTTTATGTAATAGCACGGTTTTTTGTTTAAGAGCTTCAACAGAAAAATCATTGAAAGTAGAGTCAAAAATATTTTTCACTTAAAAAAGTTTAAATCTCTTATTTTGATATAGGTTACATGAATTAACTCAAAATCTTTGTTGTCTAAATCATATTGCGTAAAACCAAGTCTATGCAAATGTAAGATGCTAGCCTTCTGCTCTAAGTTCTCTACCTACCTCTTATTATAATTCACGTGCATTTGCATGCGAGAAAATTGTATGTAAGAAGTAGTTGCCACGATAAAGAGAAGGGAACTCTTTTAGTAAAACGACTCGTAAGTTCATCAATCTCAAGAGATCGCTGTTTACGGAAGCATTTTTACACTACGATAAAAATTGTTGCTTTTTAGGGTTCCGTACCGGCAGGGTGCCAAACGGGACCCTATTACTAAGCCTCCGCTGTCCGTCTGTCTGTCCGTCCGTCCGTCCGTCCGTCCATCACCGGGTTCTATCAGATCAACCGAAATAGGTAGAGAGCTGAAATTTTCACAGAATTTGCATTTCCGTTGCCACAACAGCAACAAATAATGAAACATACCTATTTTCAAGAATTAAAAGAAGTACCCATAGAAGAAATTATTGGTATGGCCATTTTCTTAGCCATTTTGTTTTATATGTTTATGGGTGAAAAATTGACTCTCCCGATTTTATCGGAAAAGATTTTTAATTGCAGGTATTGAGGTCATTATATGATTAATAATTGCTCATTTTAATTATAATAAATCTTATTAAGTTTTTTTCATATTTGATTGTATTTCTGTAAATAAGTTACTCAATTTCTATCCACTTCCGGTTTAAATGAGCAAAGAGTTTCGCTAACCTGAAGACATAGTTTAATACTTACATACTACATACACAAAACTATTATTCAATGTTTTGATGTACGGCCTTGAATGTAGTCCTACCTAGTATTTAATATTTTATAATTAAAAATTAAATAGGTATATGTACTCGTACAAAAGACTGTCGTTTTACGTTTTTCCGTGTACAATGGTATGGAACCCTTCATGTGCGGGTCCGACTCCTACTCGCACTTGACCGTTTTTATTTATCTTACAGTTAATAGCAATATTAAAAATAAAGTAATTTCACATTTAGTTTGTTTAAAAAAATACTTACTAAAAATACTAATAACGAAAAATAAAAATGGAATTTACATATACAAAGGCGAGCAAACCTAGGATGGGCAGAATCTAATATCGATTACAGAATCTAAAAGTACATAATTGTTTGATCATTATGATAATGATAACGCTCATTATACGAAAGATAGCCTTGATTGTGACGTATTACCTAAGTAATAACGCTTCAGGATATAATAATAAAAACAATCCTGCAGACAATATTTTTTGTCAGAAATAAATATCAACAAATCCATTACTGACATATCCAGCTGACCACAAGATCAAAAATCAACAACTAAGCGCTGACGAATGACGTTGCTGTTTTTGTCCCGAAAACACCACTACCACGTATCATTGGTATCATCGACAACCTTGCCATCTCTATGTAGCTAACCACTAACCGTGACATTAAATAAGTACCTATAATTAAGTTACGTTATACAAATACCTCATAGATATTATATTATACAGCAACTTCCCAGTTATGTTAACAAAGTTCCGATCAGTAAACGAGCTACGAAGATACAAAAGGTGTTCCAAAAATATGTATCTATTTATTTTAAGGGTTTATTGGTTATCATTCTGAAATCCAATAAGTTGGGTTGAATAGGAAGGTATAGTATGGATAGCTGACTAGTCAATTAGCTATACAGCTATCCTCCAAACTAGGAGAATGGTTTCCTTTTGGTTCTTTAACAGTTATTGAAACCGTACCAGCACACCAAAATCAGAAATCTAAGATATTTGGGATTTTATATGATACCCTTACATTATCAGTCTAAATGTTCTATGCGCATCCTATTTCGGTAACTATGTTTGTGTAAAATTGTAGAATCATGTATGATAAATTTTACTGAAAAAAAAACTTTCAGTACAAACTAAGTATGAGGTAAATTATCTTTTATGTTGTACACATGTCTACCCCTGCTCCATAACCATCACAAACATCAGATCTCATTGTTACATGGTTTGCTGGAAGAGATCTCTTATCTTATTATAGATAAGCTCGCCCTTTTACGCTATTTATATGTTATAATGTTTTCTATATGTCGTTTGTGTGCGATAAATAAATTATGAACTATGAACTCCTCATTGAAATGGACGATGGACAAACTAAGTATTCTGTTACATCCTGTGTTAGTACGGTCATGTATGGTATAATAAATACAATACAATATTCTTGAACAGTGTATAATGTGAATGTTCAATTGCCGTAAAAGTGTTAGGAAGTCGTTTAAAATTGATTTATACTGACAGGATGGGCGTTTATTGTGTAACTGTAAGTGAAAATTTTCAAATAAACTTCTTTTCTATGCGATTTATCGATGGACGTGAACGTTGATGTTACACACATTCGTATTTATTATGAGTATTGTTGTATACAAGCCTTCGAACCTTACTCGAAGCCTAGGCCAGACATTTTTTTCGAATCATGTAAATATTCGACACATTACACATTATGTACCTACATATTATTATGTACTACCCGTTCATTTTGAGTTTGCCGTCTCTGACCGTTACAAACTACGAATATGTCGTTTCCTCTCTTTCCTCTCCCCCGCATAGCATACGCTTTGCTTTAAGTATACGCTGCGCCACACGTCATGAGAGGTGGCCTTGAATGCGCAATAGTCACTTTTCAATACCTGTACATATGCGCAGTAATTCCCGCCTACGTCGCCCAGCGCTCTTAATCCGTGGCGCGAGGAATACCGATAGCATCGCTCACTTTACCTCGCGCCACGAATTATATTACTACTGCGCATTCAAGGCCACCGCTCATAACGTGTGGCGCGACGTATACCTTCGTACGAACGTTTCGCTCGCGATTATTGTAATACCTAATTGTAATATTGGCCTTGGCTAATAATAGTCCAAGTTCAAGTTCATTTTTTTAAATCATAATAGCACAAAAATTTAAACTTAATGAACGTCATAACATAATCAAGCAAGCAATCATAAAACATTAAGTAGGTACCTAATTATTACATAATATATTAGGTGGATGTCGGTGTCTTGTAAAAAAACATTGATTTTGTTGTAACCCTTTATGCACAAAGTGGGCTTTATTCGTTTTTTTAATCGAGCTTCAGTTATGTTTTTATGTATATGTGTGTATATGTTTTTCTTGTGGAATTTTATTGTAGAAACGTATAAAGTGTCCCATAAAAGAACTATTAACTTTTGTGAGTCGGAACATTGGAAAAGAAAGTTTATGTTTATTTCTAATTTGCACATTGTGGCGGCTATCCATGGTTTTAGCTACTGATATTTTTCCTCACATACATTATGTTTTCATAGATATATTGACTCGCAACTGTTAGGGTGTTGGTTTCTTTGAAGAAATCTCTCAGAAACTCTCTATTAACTAGCATATAAATAAATCGTAAGCTACTGTGTAAACCTTGTTGAAATGATTCAATTTTTTTTTATTGTGATTGGCCTACACAAGACCTCCTCCTCCTGTGATTTTGAATCTACTTCTAAGTTGACAATTTGCCCACTGCGATCGGACTTTAAACAATTTATTGTAGACTTCTTCAAAATTTTGCAACCGCAGAAGACGTTATCAAGGCAGGTTGCAGTAGTTTCATTTATTCTTGAGGGCTCTGTGAAGACGTTGACTATATTAAATGATTTAAAAATTATTATTAATATAGTACGCAACGGGGACTCCACCAGCAAGACCAGCAAGATATTGTTACTACTAGAAGCTACTCTCAAGACATCCTCCATTACAGATTCAAATATACCATTATCACTGGTAGGGGGTCTATATACGCTTACTAAATTGTATCTACCAAGTTCAACACACGATAGTTCTATTACTTTCTCAACAGAAAGTCTGCAAATACCCTTGCACTCTTTAAATTTTAGGCCATTTTTAACCATTACTAAGGATCCACCGTGTATTGGCAGACTTTCTATTGAAGCAGCTAGCTACTCGATAGTTGTGTGAAACGAAATTCATTTGAGACTCAAGTATGTAGCCAGTGTTCTACTAGGCATAGTATGTCTACTCTGGATGTCTCCAAGAATAGTTCTAGCTCTAGTAATTTGCCAGAAAAGCCACCTTGTAAGTTCTGATTTACTAAAACCAATTTCTTTATAGGGGACCATTCTGTTGTCTGCCATGACAGTTTAAATGAGTAGTCAAAGCTAATTTACTTACATTCATCTCGGCTGTTTTTAAAACCTCAGCGTACAAAGGATTAGTAGAATTATTTCTACGTTCATCATTTTCTACTGGCACCCTAGTTACTTTATCGATTATAACAGTATCATAAATATTGAATGCCAATAATTTGGAAATCTGTCGCTTAGCTGACGCAGGTACATACATTGTATCCCTAGTCAGTATAACATTTCGAATAAACTTATTCGTATCAAAATATAATACTCGGTCCCGAATACCAAAGGTCAAGCTTATGTATAACTTGACCATTATACATAAGCCGGTTGAGTCTAGAAATCCGGTCATTTTGTGGCTCTGATAGAGCTTTGGAATAGGGATAATAATTTTAATAGATACATAAGTATAATATCTGTTATTTGTTTAATTTTTAGTCTTTGTTTGATGTTGTTGTTATGTTGTACAAGTCGATCAAATTGTAGAATTGAATTAACCAACTTATTGCTACAGTCTTCACAAAATTAAAGGCCCGGTGACCGCGTTCGTATCACTGACGTATTAAAGTTGAATTTAGTTTGGGCCACCGCGCCTTTTATTTTGTGAAAACTGTAAAGGCTGTATGTAGATATATAGCAATAGATAAACACTATTTACATGCGTCGTGAAAAATATGATGAATTTGGATCAAGAAATTAAATTAACCTGCTCCACCACCAATTACATTTTTTTTGACAATAGCTGTCTGCCCCTGTGACGTCATTTTGCAGTATTCAGCGACGGCAAACTCGAAATGAAGTGGCAGTACGAGTATACGTTGAATACGCCTGCTAACTTTTCTAGAATAGCTCATTAATAGAAAAAAGTAAGTGTTAGATAAAGGACAGATATAATTCGTATTATTTTATTCATGAATTGATTTTAACTGTGTGTTAATATAGTCCTAGGTGCTGGGTATTTTAATGTTACTTTTAATGTCTGAAAATTATACCTCATTAAGTTTTCTCGGTAGTGTGGAATGTACGTTCTAAACGCGTTTTTACAAAAACGCCGACAAAATAGTTTTACAAACTTCGAACACTCACACTTGTCAGGTAAAGTCCAAGTCAGGATTGATGACCAGAGGAGAAAGAGGAAATTATGTCCGCACCCCCGCAAAGACCCTCCATTACCTTTGTTTAGTGCTTCTGCAAGTCCGCATAGATCCTGTTTAAGGAGTTAGATCTTGCTCACATTAAATCTTGTAGTTGTATATTTAAAATGTTATCGGCTGCCTCTTCGTCCAATAATCCAATCATCCATTCTTAAGCACGAGAACTAGCTAGAAAAGTACTTGAAAATCCTGACATTAAAATTAAAAAATATTTCTAAAAACATGTTAAGAAACTGAAAAGAATAGGTACCTACCCAGTATCAAATGTTTTATATAAATAGTATAGGTAATGTAAGTATGTATATTGTATAGGCAAATTGGTTTTTGATTGTGATAAATCAAAATATTAATTAAAATTAAAATCTTCACTTTGTCGTGTACCTTTTTTTAACGAACGATATCGACTTACTCACTAGAATGGCCATTAATCTTGAATTTGACAGCACCTACCTACTTTTTTATTGACTTTAACAAATATCAAAATTTTGGCCAAAGGGCTGGGCAGACATAGATAAGATAGTAATCTAACCAGGTCAGTCATAATATGTACGACACTTAACACACCATTAGGTATTGCTATCAACTACCAAGCCATGACTTAAAACTGCTGCCTTTAAACCCAGATGTCGTGAGAGTACAAAAATATATCTAAGTACATTTTTTCGCCTAATATAGCTACTGAACTATGCATCATTCAACGACCATTAAATCGAATAACTATGATAGTTTTCAACAGATCCCTCCCGAAATGGACTTTCCAGATCTTGTATAATGGACTGATCCGAGACTAGTCGACTTATCAACTCACACCAGGTTTGAGTGTTGAGCCAATGGATTAAAAACATCGTTTGGTTTGGTTTGATATACAAAACCACTTATTACCTCCCAAGAGGTCTCCTCTAGTCGGATGAACGCGGTCTTTTTGGATTTAATTGGATTTGGATTGAATAAACGACGGAGCTGATTTAGCTCAATAACAACAAAAACAATAACTGAACCTTCAATAAAACCAGTAGCTCTTCTTATCAACCATGAACCTACATTATAGGTCATCTCTACTTCTTAGCAGCACGATTTATTATTCAAGGTTGGTAACCATAAACAACTAAGCTCACGTACCTAGATAAAGTAAACTCGTCCAGTTCATGCCTTGAGGCCTGCTTTGTACGCTTCCTATATTTGGTGGGTTGATGATAATGATGACTAGCGATTAACGTTCGAAACCACTTTTGGTTTATATACCAGTTTGTACAGTACGTCTCACTATACGCTGTGTAAAACTAACATTAAGCCAAAAGCATGGACATATTTTAACACTACAGTTAAGGAGGTGTCTCAACACAAAACAAGTCCTGCGCGAAGGAAATGTGTCTCAATTAAAGAGTATGGAAATTCTGAAACAGAAATCGTGTCAAATTCGATAACAAAAGTGTATGTTTGCAATCAGTCGCGCTTGGACAGTGACTTACTACTTATATTGCTCTGTGACAGTGACAGCCGATTGACATATCGGCAGCAAAAACAAAAATGGTGACCTGCGACGTAAAAAGGTGTAAATCATACCCAAATCGCAAAACACAAAAACAGGGAGTGTCGTATCATAAGTAAATATTATATTTTCAATTACTATTGGCTTTAAATTGATTATCTATAAAATATTGTTCTCGAAAAAATCCTCAAACGAAAATCAACCATTCGACTGACGTAACTTTGTAGCGACGCGCGACGCACAGTGAAACTGCCCGCTTCCTTTATTTGAAAAAAACCGGTCAAGTGCGAGTCTAAATCGCGCACGAAGGGTTCCGTACCACCGTTCAATGGAAGCGATGGTGTGGAGTGAATAGTTTGGATTTTACACAGCAAAATATTGTTTACAAAGTTATTGGTGCGGTTACTTTCACACTCCATGTACGTAACCAGATGCATCCATAAGTTTGTATGTGGTATTGAAAGAATTGTTGTATGGGAGCCCCCTTAAATATTTCTTTTATCCTGTTTTTTAGTATTTCTTGTTATAGCGGCAACAGAAATACATAATCTGTAAAAATTTCAACTCTCTAGCTAGCTAGGTTCTTGAGATACAGCCTGGTGACAGACGGACGGACAGCGAAGTCTTAGTAATAGGGTTCCGTTCTTACCCGTTGGGTACGGAACCCTAAAAACGATCCGATTTGGTTATTTTTCTATTCGTAATGTCAAGATTACTATTCGTAATGTCATTAGATTACTATTCGTAATGTCATTTGGTTACCCCCCCCCCCCCCCCCCCCTAACTAATTCATAACTTTTTCTATGATTAGGTAGGTAGGTAGGTATCAAAATCAAGATCTTAAATTCCAAGTCACGCTACTGATGTGTATCTGTGAGCTTACATCCTCTTTCATAATTTAACGGCAAAGACAAAAATTAATATGCCTATTAATTATGTTTCAACTTTTTATTAATTAAACATGAGCTAATTGCGTGAGACCTCGCCCCTTGAGTAAAATTTTAGCTAGATATATTTTATTTCTACTCCTAATCACCCGATTAAAAGTCACCGGGTATTTGAGAGTTATCCGTAGATCAACTTTCCTAATATTGTGCCTATACACCACAAATCGGAACGTGACCGACCGTGACGCCGTTACAATTTTTCGTACTGTCTTGGTTCCGACGAATTCCGACAGGGGCGCTATTTTTCTTAGCCTCAAAATGGCAAGAAATTTAGTACGGGAAGGCCTATCCTTAGTATTTATATCGATGGTTTTACCAGTGTTTTATATGCGAGCAATCTTGTCTCGACACGCATTCTTTATTCGCTGTGCTATTATATTTGTTTACTTATAATCGGTTTAGGTGCTACAATATCGATTATTGTTCGCCCAAAGCAAAAGATTCTTGGCATATTAGTTGCTTTCGCAGTAATTTATTTCAAAAACTACCACTCATTTGGATAGTTAGACAAGTTGAAGCAGCTATATGTATGATTACCATTCGTCTATAAAACGAACACATCGAACAAAATCATAATGTGTAAGATACTTTTTAAGTTTCGAATAACCTTAAAATCTTTCAGCTACATATTTAATAAAGGCGTTAGTCAGCTTGCTAAATACTGTAATATCCTGGTCATTTGTAATACAATAAAGTAAGAAAATAAAGAGTTCTGAAAATCAATCAAATCAATTTATTATATTATTTCGTCGAAACTAATACTAAAACTCGAATAATGAAAAAAACGTCATATAAAATCGGAATTTAATATGACGTTTTATTCATTATTTGCTATCCGCTATTCGTCGGAATACCTTGCAATTGTACGAGCCAGTGCTCACAATACATATTGCTTGCTTAGTATGCACACTACGTCTGACGTCAATGCGTGAGCACTGGCTATATTACAGCAATGTTCGGCTTAATACCAAATAATGCAAAAAGTGGCCGATAAGGCCGAATAGCGAATAGATAGCGAATAACCTCTGCATCTCTATTTTTGGATGGGATTTCATCCATCACCTTTGCCCTTAAATTCTATGAATGTAATACGTTTCTTTGCTATTAAGATTATTGACTAAATTATTGCTAAGAACCTTTCAACATTTTCAAAAATTACCAATTATTGTAATGTTAACCTATGAAATAATCACAGACTAATTGTAACGGTTCAGGCTCGCGAAAGTTGCACTTTTATGAGTCATTAAGCACAAAGAATATCCCATTTTTTGTTTTTCAGCTTACATCTCAATTCTCTATAACTTACACGTTATAATTATTACTAATCGGTGTCTAGGATTATGAGCTCACTACTAATAATTTTTAAGCTTTTATCTTGTTATTTACTATCGCTATAAGCATATTTGTAAATATCTAAAGGAAGAATGTTTCGATTTGATTTGGCTAATTTACTTAACTTGCTTCCTCACAAGATGTCAGAAAATTTAATCCGTTTTAAAGTATTAAAGATGTTAAATATTTATTTATTTTTATCTTTGGTATTTAACTTTTACAATTATTAATTTGTACAGTTTTGAAAAACATAGTTTATAAATGTTGTTTTATAATGTTTACAGAAGTCACAATCAAACTGCACTTAAGTAACTAAAGTAACTCTGTCATGTTTCATATGATATCACATCGCTGATGAAACAATTGCTTTATTAGCATAAAAGATCGGAAGACAGCAAAACAATGCTCAATAGTATTGAATATTAAATGAAGGTTATTTTTATTCCTTTCTGCGTGCCCTTTTACATGTAATAAAGAATTCACATCTCAAGTGCAACAGTATTTCTTAACATGTAAATTATCATCGATTCGCCGGTATGGTCGCGATCTTCTGCAGTTAATCTGGGACCCTCTTCCGCTAACACAGTGACGGCTCAGTACCAAGCCGCGACGATGACGGTCAACAATTATTGCTAGGCATTGAAGTGCTTTAATTGCTGATTATTGAAATTAATGATGGCTTAAGTTTAACCGTTTATCAAATTGACTAAAAAGTTACATCCAAAAACATACATTCTATCCCAAATTTACTAAATGCTACTACACCTTATTTTATACTAAACAACATGGAGTCGTTTCGCTCCACTCCGTTTCTCCTCGGCTCCAGGTTGTATTTTAAAAATTCAGTATACGAACAGAAAGTGATCTATAGCAAGCAAACAATGCGGTTCTGTGAAACTACATGTGAGCACGTGATGAACTTTTAGAAAATGGATACCTACCTAAAGTTGACCGTCGTCGTCCCGTCATTGTCTACCGGAATAGGGACTCATATTGTATTTCATTGAAGTAGCTGGACGACCGTCACTGTACACAGACTTGATATCATGTTCATGACTGCAGTCTTGATGGTAATGCGAGTAGGGTACGGTAGCACATGGCATTGCTTTCTTGTAAATGATAGTGCCTACCACGACCCTACTAAAACCCCTAATTATAGGTACGCCACGAATTAAGAGCGCTGGGCGACGTTGGCGGGAATTACTGCGCATATGTACTGTACAGGTATGGAAAAATGACTACTGCGCATTCAAGGCCACCGCTCATAACTCGTTTTTTTTCTTGTTTTCTTATTTACCAGCTAATTATCCATCGACGGATTTAAAAGTAAATCACAAATATATTTGATGAAATCTGTGTTACTTATATAGGTACCTACTTGTTTTATATAAATATTAATGAAAAAAAATGTAGCAGTATAAGAAGCAGTACGTTAAACGCAGTCCAAACCATTCTTAGTTCTACCTACACTTACTGGAATCTCAGAACCTATCTATAGCACGAAAACTGTAACAAAGTAAGCAAAGCCTTTGGCGCCCTCCCACGATGTCAATCAACGCCTCCACTCAAAGCCGTCTTCAATATCACAGGCCCTAACACAGTGTATTAAAGACTACTATCGAGCAACGACTTAGGTAACTAGACTGCAGGCGACAAGTCGCTGACAGGATAGCAAATGAATGATGTTGTAATGTAAGGTCTAGTCCAAATGCTAGAGAGGTCACACGGACCGTCAAAATATGACTGGACATGTAGCAATGCGATTTAATTACATTGTCTGTCGCTTCATTGCAGTTTTGACTGGGAAATACAGGGCTATTTTTGGGCCCCTAGCCGAATTTCTTCACGTCATAGTATGGCAGAAGTGCAATCAATTTGGGAAATAAAATACGATGTACATTTTTTTACATTTTGTCGCCAATCGGTCCCAAATTAAAATGGGAAATATTAAACTGCACATAAAAAATACTTATTTGCACAGCAAATATCTCTTATACTTGATGCAGTAGCTTAGGTGAAGGGTAAAGGGTGTGAGCAAAGCGAAGCCCCCTTTATCCTGCGTGTTAGGTTGAACATGTAAGAACAACATAAAATATTTAAAACATAAAAACTGTTTTTTCTGATCCTTTTTTGCTGTGCAAAGCAGTATTTTTGATGTGCGATTAAATACTAGCCAGTAAAAATTATGCTCACTTCTCGTTTGTTCACCGCTCATTATCATATATATATATTCTCGGTCGCTCGCGGCTCGCGGCGCGTCGAGCGCAAGAGAACCGAACGCGCCTAGAAATTTTAAAGTGGCATAAAAAACGTATATTTTGAAAAAGAGAAAAATATCATCCTTTTTATCATGTTTTTTTTTCTTTCCATAAATCATATTCACTTTTTGGCTAGCGTTCCAAAAATAACCCAATTAACCCTGTCAATTGCGCTCTCTGGGCACATAGTCCAAGTGCATTGCCCGATTGATCGGACCACGAGAATTTTATTTTCCGGTTTTTTCGATTATGGAACTATCATTTTCCACGTGCTCCCAACAGTTGGACGATCAGAATTTTAATTTTTTGTTGTACGATTAAGGAATTGGACTATTATTTTCTTAAACCACGTGGTCTACCGATCGAACCAAAAACCACTTTATTATTTTAACAACGAGCCATCCGTATTTCGTTATTTAAAAGATTTTCAAGTCCATGAAACTGGGAAAACCATTTTAAGATAATTGTGTTCTTAAATAATTGGCGTTGCTCCCATCAAAAATATTTCAGGATTACCGTAATTTCTCTTATAAACAGAATATCCTTCATTTGTCCTCTACAGCATACATTGCTCTAATTTCCTTCGCCTATTAGTTGGTTGTATTGTATTACTGTTAAATGTCAATAGTTTTCCTAGTTAGTCTATATCTCAGTTTTCAGTCAGATTCTAAACAAATATTTACATAATAGTTTTTAGTGTTCCATACCCAAAGGATGCCAAACGGGACCGTATTACTAAGCCTCTGCTATGCGTCGATCTGCCTGTCTGTCAGTCACCGTGGTCTATTTGATGAACCGTTATAGGTAGAATGTTGAAATTTTCGCAGAATGTGTATTTCTACTGCCGCTACAGCAACAAATAATGAACGACAAGAGATTTTATAAATTTAAGGGAGACCTGTTTAAACACCTCCATCATTCAAATATGTTCGACGGTTTTGCGGCTTATCACATGGTTGTGGTGGCGTAATTGGTTTGATAACGGTCCGGTAATCTTTAAGTTCTGGGTTTGAATCCAATTTTGGACAAAATATTGTTTTATATTTTTAGTGCTTGTTTTCTTGTACGATGACCTGCTCTTAACCGATTTTTTCAGTTTTATAGTTTCATTGGTGAGATCTATGATTATAATAAAGCTTTAATTAAATCCTAAGATTATATCAAGGTTATCATGCTTAGTGTAATAAATGGGTCAAAGGTCCACTCAGGGAAAATAATCAGGGTCCTAAAACCTTTGAAATTTCAGCTGAATTATCGTTTTAAAACTGATATTATTTGGCACCTATATACGTAAAAACTAGAAAACAATCTATTAGCCCATCAATTTAAAGTGAATAGTTATTTTTAACCATATTTTGCTCAATTTTCTGAGATGTTTTTGTGAGTGACATCGATTATTTCGTTCAGAAACAACCAACCCCAAGTAACCGTTTAAAAATGTTGATCAAGTGACATCACGAGGGGTTTTACTTTAAACCTTATTTACAAATAAATTAGACATCTATTCTTCGAAATAACCAAATTTAAATCATAAAACAGGCTAAAAATATATGAAAAGGTACTGCACTAAGTATATGTATTTAGCATCGTCCGTTATAGTTATTAGTAAAGTCCATGTCAGGATTAAGGGGCCAGAGGGTAAGAGGAAATGGCGTGGGGGGTGACGTCCCTCACACCAAGGAAGCATCGACGCTCTTTATCGACTTTTTATTTTGCTAGCGTTGACTTGTAATTGCGAATTTAAAATAGCATCGGCTGGTTCTCAGTCTATATGTCACCGTAGGATAGTCAAAATCGTTAGTTGATAAACTAATGCGTTAGTGGCTCAACTATCGACAGATATTAAACCAGACCGACAGCATTTGGAATTTAGGTTTCATTTGTTCTTATATGTCAACCTAACACGAAGACTATTCGGGGGCTTCGCTGCGCTCGCCCCCTCTAGTTTTCACCTAAGCTACCGCAGTGCTTGCGGCAGCTTAGGTGCAAACGAAATACCAGGGTATTTCGTTTGCAATTCAAGTTGAAACCAGTTTACTATTTAACCGTTTTAACCGTTAGTTTATCAACTAATGCGTCATATAGTAAGCAGTACGCTACATTTTACTATCTGTCGATAGTTGACCAAGTAACGAGAAAAAAAATGGTTGTTTATCAACTAACGGTTTGACTATCTTAGGGTGACATATATAAAAGGGTAAAATCCAATAATTCATACAGAAATTTAATGGAAAATTGTCGAAATTTATTTATGATGGATGATGCATACCTACTATCATATGGTCAACCGACTAAATGTCACCCTGTACATAAAGCCAACTGGTTAACTTATTGCATTTTCAGACTGTGTTGTGGTTCGTATTTCGTAATTCCTTTATCACACAAAACAAGCTTTACAAGAAAGCTTATTAATATTATACTTAAAGGTGCTCCTTCTTTTATCTAAATAATCGAATCTCTAAATATATTTTCATGATAAACCATTTTTTATTGATTTCGTGAGACTATCTATATTATCTTATTTTTTTAGAGATAACCCAAGTAGCACAAAAGTTCTGTGTAACAGCATTTTTACAGTCACCTTGGACACATTAGCTGCTAAAAATTGCTGTATATCAGCATTATATGCGCATATAATGCTGATATAATTCTAATTTGGGCACAAATTACGTGACACATTGCTGTACAACTGAATTATAATAGCATTATATTATCATTAATAAAGGCAACAGCTACTCAGTGCTGAACATTGTCTGGCAAACAAGGCACGTGGTACTCATTATAGTTAATATTCAGCCATTCTCATACTCATTCGCAAAATTGGAATAAATGTGGATATCATAAATGCTGTATCAAAGCTAAAAGTAAATTATCAGTGAAATTGTGGTGTGCAGAAACGCATTTTAAATTTTTACTCCGTACAAGAGTGTTGAAGTGCAATAAGTAATATTGTGCGTGTAAATGAAGATGTTTTTGATGCCATTTGTGGATAAATAATAAAGTTCATGTTAAGTAAAACTTTGAATTATTTCAATTATGTGTTAAATTGTATCGGGAATGTAACTTTATTGTGAAATACCATACATATTTCGGTCGAAATTTTCACGCGCTCTCATAATATCCACAAATAAGTGAAAAAAGTTCAAAATAAAATAGGCTATTTGCAAGTATTTTTTTTAAATATTACTTTTTATTGTGAGCGCTGTTTACATATTCATTTATTTTTGATATAGTTCAGTTCAAACCGATATTTTCTAATATAAACTAAATGGATAAAGGCTAAATGTTTACAACAATACGCGTTACGTACTTAAAAATGGCGGATAAACCAGTGGTCAATGTTACCTTAAATTTAAAGCTAAATGCTATATAAGTCTCCACGCATGGCTTATAGTGGTAAATTGTAACTCAACCAGCAGTCTTAATGTCGACTTCAATTCTATTCAATTCAGCCCTCAATTCAGTCCTGGGCTAAATTGACGGGCACTATGTACAGAATTATAGCAGTGCGCTGCTGTGTTACTGCATAAAAGGTCACACTTGGTACAATATTGTCCTATATTAATGCTGATATACGAGTATACTCTATCAGTGAGTAATGATGTAAAAGTCCACGTTTAAGCAGCATCTCTATGCTGCTTAATTATATCTTTATATCTTTGTTAATATACTTCACATCGTCTCTGTTTGCTTTATAGAGGTTCGTATGTCCTCTCTTAAAATGCAAGTGTTGTAAAGGTACACCTGTGAACCATTATTCAGAAAACTGCACTATTAGTGTGCACAAAATGCGCTTTTGCAGGTGATAGGGTACAACGCTACTAAACGCTGAATAACAGTGAATCTGTGGCGTCTGTGTAGCGCTTAATAGAATCGCAGTACCGAATATTGCATTATATTAGGTATCATGTCCTATGCAGCTATTGCAGTCCGAGTGAACACTAATAAGTCGTTAAAAGTGTTTAAACATCCGATGTGGACCTTGTGTGGAATTATATAATGCAGCTTTGTGCTACTAGGGAAGCTCGCCTTTGTACGCTATTTTTATGAAAGTCTTGTTGTCTTTATATTATTTGTGTGCACTAAAGAAATTATGAATTATGTATAATAAACGGTCAAGTGCGTCTCGGACGCCGTACCACCGCACGATGGCATTGAAGTATCTTTCATGGGATTAGGTATTTTTAATTTTCGTGTGTGTTAAGATAGAATAAAATTATTGGTGCGGCTACTTTAATACTCCACGTATGGAACCAGGCATTTTTATGTTTGTATGTGGTATGGAAAGAAATTGTTCCCATCCCCCCTACTTGACCCATACATTTATCTATTTTCAGGTTCATAACACATTAATATCTTCGAAACAAGCACTTTTATTTGTCATGTCCCACGATACCGCTTGTTTTTTTTTTTTTCTGATTTGCCCCCCAATTATGTCCTCTCTATCTATATATTTATTATTATTTTTTCCTGTAATATTTAGATAAAAACCTATATTGAGTATTTATTTCAAAATTTTAAGATCACTATAGTTCCGGAGATAAGGTGGTGGGAAGGGACTTATTTGCCTATTTTCTAAAATAAAAACTGAGCATTTCAGGTTAATAAAAAACCGGCCAAGTGCAACTCCGACTCGTGCACGAAGGCTTCCGTACCATTGTCTATAAAAACGGCAACAAAATCACGATTGTTGACTGGCCCTTAAATATTATTTTATTTTTAAATTTGATGATATAACTCAATATTCTGTGAATATTTTAAGCGTTTACCTGTTGCCGTTATCGATATCGAGCAAAAACGAGCAAAAAAACCTTATGCAGGTTCAAAATGGCGGCCCGTCCCAACTACCCTCGGTTTTTGAAAAGATAAATATTTGTTTTATTTTAATTTAATTATTTATTTTTAAAGTGAATATATAACAAAATATTCTGTGAATATTTCAGGTGTCTACCTGTTGCCGTTGCAATATCGAGCAAAATAATTACGTTTGTTCTATGGGAGCCCCCTTAAATATTTATTTTACTCTGTTTTTTAGTATTTTTTGTTATAGCGGCAACAGACATATATATTCTGTGAAAATTTCAACTGACTAACTACCACGGTTCCTGAGATACAGCCTGGTGACAGACGGACAGATAGACGGATGGACAGCGGAGTCTTAGTAATAGGGTTTTACCCTTTGGGTACGGAACCCTAAAAAAGAGATCCTCGTGACAAACCCTTTTATTGCAATGTAATGTATTACACTGTTATATGAAATTATTATTATTATGTGACATGTCAAATAAAAGATCTATTTTTTATATACTTTGATTTTTTGCATGATTTGTCCCCCAATTCTGCACCCCCTTTTTAAGCCATAATGGTTTGGTCACCTTGGTGAGTACATGATTGTTTTAAATATATTTATATATACATATTGTATTGTCTCTTTCTTGTACCAATTTATTTTTATTTATTTAACTGTCAGCAACACAAAATGAGATTTGTACCTACAATATATCCAAAAATCGATCAAAGTGATTTGATAGTGATAGTGATACCAGTTTGTGACAAAATAAAAGTAGTGTTTTGACAAAAGAATCGAGAACATTAGTTCATTTCCGTTCATTGAATGATTGATTGCTTTATAATTGATATTATTTCTAAATCCACTTGGGAAGGTGCATTACACGAAAGGATTTAAAAAAGACTAATGTCAGTCAGTGATTGATTTTACATAGAAGTTTAGGTTAAGTTATTTAAAAGATCGCAAGCCCTAAACTGGGTGGTACCTTTTCTGAGTTACTGAGGGGTTTTCCGACAGCTCGCCAGATGGCGCCGTTGGATTCCCTTTGGTGTGGTCTGAATTGTGTAAAGTAAAGTCCATTTTGGACCGCGGTCCTTTTATTTCAGCGGTGAACCAACGCAATAAGTTTAGTGTTTGCATAATTAACTTAAAAAAATCCTTCACACTACGCCCCGAGGTTAAAAGATAACATAGTATATTTCCCACTATTACTACTAATGTGTTCTTACAATAATAGCTTAATTGACTATATATCATAACACATAGTGTAGTAAAACCGTAAAAAGATTTCACAAAAACCGAGGAAACACTAAATCAAAGCCACATCGCCGCCTATTCTCTCACGCCCTCTAGCGAGCTGTTCGGAAACTCAGCTATTTCCAATCAACTGTCTTAAAACTCCTCCTTGCGGTGAAGTGGCAAGTAAGGTAATTCATAGAGATGCAATGAAAATTTTCTATATTTCTGAATTCGGCCGAATGTTGCAGAATATTTGGCCAAATACCAAATTGTGGATAGTGAAAAAAATACTTATAAATAAAATCGGACAAGTATCAACGAAACACGTCTGAAATAAATTACCGTGAAGGTGACAAAAAGTGATAAGGAACAATAAATTATAAGCCATTGAAATGGTGACATTTTTATTGATACAGACTTTTAGTGCCACAGTCTGACAGAAAAAAATAGAAATAATGTGTGTTTTGAAAAGATTAGCTCGCCAATAAAAACACGTTTTTTCAATGAATCTGTCATCCGCAACATGTGCAACTGTCTCCTAATTATGGATTTTTCATTAATTTTCCTGTTATATTTTAGTAAAGCTTAAATTTAGGAAAACTATATACTAATATTTACAAAATTTTAGAATCAATAGTAGTGGGGGAGGGGTGGCCTTTTCTTGCCTATTTTCTTATTTTTTTTTTTAACTTTCTTGTCAGTTTAATCGAAAAAAATTGAGATATTGGCAACAAGCCCTTTCGCTAGACATGTCACATAACAGTTTGGAATTTTTTTTTATTTTATTTCTGATTTTCCCCTCAATTGTGTCCCCCTATTGAAACCATACATTTCGAATTACTTTTCCTCTAACATTTAAGGAAAACATATAACGTAATTGTTTTTATTTTTTTGTATCAGTAGTTTGGGCCGTAAGGGGGTGGGGGGGGGTTAATAAGCATAAGCATACCAAATTTATAACTTTATCGGTCTAGAATTCGGTCATTTAATATTTAACTTTTACACCTGACAGATGACTGATCATGATCATACAATGGCTCCGTTTTTCCTGTTTAAGTTACGGAACCCTAAAAATAATTAAATTGCGTTTGCTTGCCAGTGCTGCATGCAGAATGCATGCTGACACTCATGGTCAACAAACTAGTATAAAAACCAACTGCATTAATACTCATTACTTTAACTAATTTAAGATTTACAAAAGGTTGATTTGCCTAATGCACCGCCTTAAATTTTGTCCGCATATGGCAGGCATTTAATAATTTATTAATCAAATTGAAATGCTGCAACTTTAAGAATCCATAAAACATGAATCAGATGATCTAGGTATTTAAATTTAATAGCTAGCAATTTATTACTGTCGATAGTTGCATCGCGATAATTGCAAACGCATTCAGCCTAAAATGCCAAGAAACAGGGTGTTATCCTTGTGAAATGCAGACTAAATCTAGAAAATATTTAAGAGCTGACGTATTTCATCAAGTTTCAAATAATTCCATTAGTAGTAACATGAATGCAAATTGTGTGTGATGTACGTGTATTCTTCTCACTAGAAATAAACCCGAGCTAAACATAAATACTCAGTAACTTAGGTAGGTAGTTTTAACATCTAGAAGGAATCTTAAGACTCTCCCAAATGATGAGAAATTATCTCTAGGAAAGCAATATTTTGTTCACTTACTTCTGTGTCTTTAATCGTCTTGTTCATAATTCATACATGACCACAACTATTATACTGATTTATTATTTTTGTCGTTATTGTCGTAGTGTTATTATATAGTATGCTGTTTTCAATTATCGAAGCAGGTATCGTTTTAAAAGTTCAAGTTGACAACATTTCCGTATATCAGAACCATAACTCAGCTATTTCACACGACATACCAATGAATATCTGATCATCAATTCAATGGATGTGTCGCAACCGCACCCCAAACACAGAAAAGCCACGGCCAAATACCATCGAGATTGCTTTCAATAAATAATTTATCAAAGACAGAGGCATTATTTTTTAATCTCGTCGAGTGTGGCATCAGATGACGAGAATGTTGAGCCTACAGCCGTTTAGACGACCGATTCGGGGGCTCATTGTATGGTAATTTGACAGTTTGTAATGACATGCTGATATTGCTACGAGTCACTTGTGACAGACTACTGCATGTAGGTACTGAATGTTTAGTCTGGTGGGTGGCATAAATAGATAAAAACTTTCCATTTACAGAAATTACCCTATGAAATTAGAAACGGGAAGCTTGTTGAAGCAAGATAGACACAAATGTGGATTACTCAGACAGGTCGATTTTTAACCAAACATTGTAGTATTCGTTTAATAACATTCAACTCGGAAACGTCTCATGCTTCTAATACTTCCACCGGTATGGTGAGATAATGTCAAGTCATCTTGCCATTACTGAGCGATGGAGACGACACTCTACCGCCGATTACTATCTGTTGCAATGCATTTGTTACCGCCGGGTACAGTAGGTAATTTGTAGTTTGAATTCCGTAAAGCAAAAACTTCAAAAAAAGATACAGGTAATTTGTATTGTCAGTGAGATCAGATGCCGCAATAGGTACCTACTTAGGTTGCATCATTAAAGAACCACAGGCTGCAGTTCATATGCATCGCGGTATAGCCATCTTAATAGTGCTATGTCTGTAAAAGGATTTATTTTGGTCAAGGAACCAACAGTTTTTAATCTGGTTAAAAATCGAAACGCGTGCGTCTGAGCCTGGCTACCCATCTGCATGAGTTGCATGCAATCATTATTGTGTCACACTTGTTTGGGTTATATACATAGGTTTCCACATTCCGAAATCTGAAAGGCTACTGTAGCCTTATGATGTTATTTTAACTTCCAGAAAATGTATTCGCTTTTAAAAAAAAAGACCTATTACTATAACATAATTTGCCACGAGCTGTCTTTATTGAGACTGCTCGTTTACGCGAGTTTCTGATTGGTCAATTTTTAAAAGCGATTGGAATTCCTAGATGTCAGTATTACATGAATAGTCTAAAGGATGACTTTCAAATTTCTGAAAATAATACTTAATTCCTCATCGTTCCTCTCCGATTGGCACCTACTCGGAAGCTTTCAAATTACAAATGTATCATTTTCTGGCTTGGAGTTTTATGAGAACTGACTGTTGAGCTCTGTGGTCTAATGGGTTCACACAGAAGATGCAGGTTCGATTCCCGACCATGTTCCAATGAGATAATTAATTTATCTTAAGTTCATTATCGGACGTTCAGTGTTTCGGATGACACGTTAAGCTGTGGGTCCCGGCTTCTATCGCTACATGGTAGTGGTCGTAAAAACCTCCACAAACCCGCACTGAGCCAGCTTATGGCAAACCAGCATGGCTTAATCTTACTCGTATTCGGGTAAAGGCCGGTGCCCCTCGATGGGGAATTGATGGGCTGTATGAAATACTGAGTTTTGTGCCTTTATTACCCGTAGTCACAGATAACGTGGTCCACCTAACAAGTTCACCTGGGTGTACTAAGGGGACTTGTTCTGACCGTTGGTACACCTCTGAGGTGTACCAAGGGCACCGCTACCTGTTATGTACCTGCAACTCGATATTTTTGCAATCAGTCAATAAAGTTGCGAAAATCATGAACGCCGATAACAACAGTAGTAACAGCTCAACGCTGCCATTATTCAATCTCGCAAATATCTACGCTTCAAATATTTATGGCAAGATATTAAGATGATTATAGTTATCGGTTGCTAAGCTTCGGTCTGAATTGCTACTTGAATTTCTGTCATCACCACGCTAACGGGTAAGTGAGAGATTTGCGAAAGCAAACGACCACGTCGAGGTTTCAACATTTTGCTCCAACTTTTTGGTTTATTTACAGGTGTATGATGCAAAACAAAACATACTTGCGTTATAGTCATCCAATCCAAATTTAATTATTCCGCATGTCCATTTCCTACCAATCCAATTTCGTTTTTAACCTCATTAATTTGTACGGCAGCAATATTCTACGCCAAATAAGTAAAACAAACCTTGTCGATAAAATAAGTTACATAAAAGCAGTGAGCAAACATTGTTCCCAGAATGACGCTAGAGCCAGACTATTATTATTATTATGGCTGTTAGGTATGGTAACTTATTTTCATAGACAAGGTACATTTTATTTCCACGTAAAATTACTAGAACATAATTATCTGTGGTTCGTTTCTAATTCTAGCACATATTACTGCAGGCCACATAACTAAGATGAAAGCTTTATGATCTGACAGAGTGAGTTAACATAGCATTTACGTAAAGGCCACCCCGCCGATTATTTATATGTGGAAATCATTTAACCCGCAGTTAAGGAAACACCTTTACAATGATTGTCAGTTTGGAGCAAATGGAGGTTAATATCAGAGTGTTAAGTGATGTAAATTTGTACTCCCTACGGGAGCTAATGTTATCGTATTATGCTGATAACACATCTATTTGAGATTATATTCATTGTGAGCTGACATTTCTGTGCACTTTGAAAACATGAGAAAGTGAGGTGTTGAGTACTGTTTATGGAAGGTAGCTTAGATCGAGCTAATGATATAATACTGAGGCGACTTTGGAAGTCAGGCAGTTCCAGTGACGCAAAACCACATCCGCACTTACCTATCTAAAGGGAAAATTAAGTGTTAAACCGCTGGTTTCAAGTATCCTGTAAAACCAGTAATGTATGCCTCTTTATTATTCTTCTAATAATGTACCACTTTCGACGAGGTCTCTAAGCCAAATGTCTAAAAGCACGATTTTGTTAAAAAGCCTAATTAAAGAAACCACATATTTTTCTTTTTTTCCTGAAATGTTTAAGCAAAGACATCTGGGGGGGGGGGTATTTTATTGCCTATTTTCTTAAATATTTTTTTCAATAAGCATTTCAGGTTTAAATATGAAAAAAAATAAGATCCTCGCAACAAGAACTTTCATTAGATAACACGATTTTGGTTAATTTCAGATTTGGCACCAATTGAGCCACTATTTTTAATTATATATTTAGCATTATTTGTTCTGTAGTTTATTCTATAGTGAAGACCTATATTACCTACGCATTTTTTCAAACTTTTAGAATCGGGAGTTTTGGAAATTAGGAAAGGGGATGGTTTTTTTTAATCTTTTTTCTTTAATATTATTTTGATTAAATATTTGAAAGTATTGAAAAAAAAACTCGCAACAAGCCCTTGCATTGAATATTTCACGTAATACAATTAAAACTTTAATTTAAATTTTCTTAGTTAGCGTCTCTGAGTGTACCAAATTTCAACATAATCGGTTTAGATCGGTTTTATATTACTTTTACAAACCTAGGACAGACACGCGAGTGATCCTATGGTTCCTTTTTTCCTTTTTATGGTTCGGAACCCTAAAAACTAATTGGGTTTCCCCCAATCAAGTAAAGAAACGTGTAAGATCCTTCTTTGATTCAACATCAAAATGTATCTGCAGTGTTTGTGAAATGAGCAATAATTTGATAATTCATTTCGTAATATAGAAGCCCTGTAGTTACGGCGTGTACTAGTTTCACCACAGAACAATAACTGGAATGGGATTCTGTTAACTTCGAGGCAGCGAAATACAGTACCAATTTTCTGCTATTTGGGTAGAGTCATCATGTATTTCGAAGACCGAATCATGTATTTTTATTATATGCCCTCATTAACGACTACTCGTTATACCTACCTACGTTCGAGACAGGACTATCCAAATGTCACTAGAGTACTGAAGATTCTATTGTGTGTAAATATCGTTTGCTTTAATTTTTACGTCAACATTTTTCTGTTGGAAGCCGGTTGGCCAAGCAGAAGGGTTATACATGTCACCGTAAGATTGTCAAAACCGTTAGTTGATAAACTGACGTTTTTTTCTCGTTAGTTGGTCCACTATCGACAGATAGTAAACTGTGGCGTGCTGCTTACTATATGATGCATTAATTGATAAACTAACGGTTAAAACCGTGATATAGTAAACTGGTATAAACTAGAATTGCAAAAAAAATATCAGGGCAGACACTGCGGTAGCTTAAGTGAAGACTAGAAGGAGGGAGTGCAGCGAAGCCCCCGAATAGTATTCGTGTTAGGTTGACATGTAAGATAAATTAAATTCTAAACCCTGTCGGTCTGGTTTACTATCTGTCGATAGTTGATCAACTAACACGTAAGTTTATCAACTAACTGTTTTGACTATCTTACGGTGACATAAATATTGTTTGCCTTAATTTTTATGTCAATTTTTTCTGCTGGAAGCTGGTTGGCCAAGCAGAAGGGTATATACCCACCTACAAAAGTCATTTGATTTTGACATGTTACTATTTACGTGCGTATTTCTTAGCTGCATCCAGGATTGCTAAACAAGATTTAACGATACGATACATGAGGCCCTAATCAAATCTGGCCATCTTATTAGTCGCTAGATTTACCCAATCCAATAATTTCACCAACACCTGTAATATACATGTCTATATATACGCCGGGCATGTAAATTAATAGACCAGGATATAAGAACTATCGCTGCTAATAAATTACGCTATTAATGCCTTGCCTCGACAGATCTGTGCAATAGCTTAATCGAGATTTGCTTTACATAAGTTATGCTCTAATATCGTTTGTGGTACGTATAGTTAAATGTTAACGTGTGCCACATGCTAATGGGTCGCAGGTCTCCTTGCGCTGGACAGGGTCCTGGGTCCTAATTCCGCTAGCAAAATTACAGCGTAATGACTACGACGCGAAGACGACGGCGGTCCATTTGTTTCTTAGTCTTAGATGTTATCGATGTATTTACATCACTATTTTATTTCTATTAAATATATCGTTGTCTAGTACTCACCACACAAGTCTTATTGAGCTTACCATGGGCCTACTTTTATTTTTGTAAGATTGTCCTCATATATTTATTTATATTTATTTATTTAATTATTAATTATTTTCACACAATCCATGATACAAATTAAGATGATTTTAAATTATACGTATTAGCTATTCATCGAAGTTAAAGGGATTACAAAACGCCAGATATCCTAAAGTTGAGGTTCTGTTTGTGACATGACGTCACAATGACAATGACGTGTCAGTGGTGGCATTGGTTTCTGTAATCTATTTCCCTTTGATAACTAGCTAATTTTCGGGTATGTGACTTTATTACCATTAATTGCATAAAAAAAGATCCTCCAAATGCCATTTTTTTTTACTAAAGTGGACCATCGTCTCGTTGTTGTCGCTTCATTGTCATTTAGCAGTCATTTTGCTAGCGGCCTTCGGTCCCAGCACATATTAATTATAGTGGCGCACTAGCTTTGATCGCAAAACAGTGTATAGATTACTGGTTATATAATAACTCAATTAAACGTAAGATTAGGGTACTATATTATGGTGGTAATCAGGAAGAAATTAATGACTTCAAAAACTAGGCGTCATTCAGCCTAAAGGCACTGGCTATGTGTTTTTTGTATAGATTAGATTTGAAATTTTACTAATATTCGTAGGTGTTGCTATCCAGTCCTATTATAGTCATACATGAGTCGCGTATGTGATTATTCATGTAGTAATGATTTGAAGGTCAGAGTTTTTTGAATGTTCCCAAAATGTCAGAACAACGAGTAGATACTTTAATATCTTCTAAACTAGCAAAAACTAACTAGTCTTCTCAATGACAAACATGTACAGTGACATTGTTATGTCATTAGATTAAAACATTCATTAAATACACAATGATGACCAGATAATCAGCATTTAAAAATCTACTGTAAGTAGACGATGTTTTATTGCAAAAAGCCTATATCATCAGCAGTTCTTTGGTACGAAAGCTTCCAGTAGAAGCTAATGGCTCATTACAAAACATTACAAAACTCTAATGAGTTGTGCAGTCGGCTACCTAAGTTATATTCGTGTCCGGATAATCCTTTAAAAAGTCATAATCGAAATTTCTTTATTACTATAAATATTTACAGTTACTTAGTAAACGTAATCTTTTGCCTCTTCCTTCCTCCGTACATTGGACCACAGTGGGATATTCAGGGCGGAGAAACCCTTACAGATTGACTGTCAAATCTCTTTTAAAAACAGGTTGTGTTTAACTAACACCAATATTAAAATTTTAAATATTACTAATAATATTATAAATAATTACAAAATTATTAACAGCGAGTTCTGTGTTGAGTTAGATTAACATCATGCACTATTGTCATGTTTGTTATCTTGAATATTGAAATATCACTTTTTAGACGAAGTAATTATCACGTGGTTTTTACACGGCTCAAATGGCAATTTCAAGATCTCCAGAGGTATCTTATTATTGGAATTGCTAACTTTCGCGAGTCTTAACTGGGACACTGTATACGTTTCTACAATAAAAGAAATACAAAACTTAACTGAAGCTCGATTCGTTCATTCGAAAAAATGTATAAAGCACACTTTGTGCACAAAGGCCTACTACAAAATTAATGATTTTTTACAAGACGCCGACATCTGGAATTAAACCAGTTCATTGCACCCTATATAATATATAATAATTAAGCACCTACTTAATGTTTTATTATGCTTGCTTGATTATGTTATGACATTCAATAAGTCTCAATTTTTGTGCTATTATGGATAAAAATCTTTAAACTTGAACTTGAACTTAAACCGGGGCGCAACTAGTCTGTGATTATTTCTTGGGTTAAAATTACATCTACCGCTAATTCTGGAGAATGTAATGGCAAGGCTCTTGCGTACACATATTACATGTCCGAAACGAAATTTACTAGCTATAGTTAGCATATCATCTTCTAAAAAAGTATATTAGAGAGTCTTTGTGTTTTAAATTATAAATTGCTCTTCTGTGATATAAAAATAGTGATATCCGCTGCTGCATTAATGTACATATAGGTTCATTATCTTCGCCATGCGCCCGAGCCGCGTGTGAAGTCTAGAGACATCATCACGACCAAGACTCGCCGAGGATAGAGCCACAGATTAATAATAAGCTCACTATATCAACTACAGATTAACAGCTTAAGATAACTTAAACATGACATGATGACAAAGATACTATATATAAATTTAAACTTGATCCCTTGACGCGTTCCTGAGAAAAAGGTTCTGGAAATGTACACAATGAACAGTTTTCGGATTTTACTCTTTACTTGTGCTATAAATCTTGCTTTGAGCCAAATTTTATGGTTCTACGTCTGGAAGTCGGTTTTTATTCCCTTGCCAATTTCAAGAAATTTAAGCAACATTGTGAAATAAATGGCGGTAGCTCTTGATTGCGTTAACCTATGAGTATGATTTTTTCACAACTTCAAGAGACCACAGACCTGAATAATAGTATTATTATCAACTTGTTTCGACGGATAGAACGAAGTGATGCTATTAGGGTTCATTTTTAGGGTTCCGTACCCAAAGGGTAAAACTGGACTCTATTACTACGACTCCGCTGTCCGTCCGTCCGTCCGTCCGTCCGTCTGTCACCAGTGTGAACCGTGATAGTTAGAGAGTTGAAATTTTCACAGATGTTGTATTGCTGTTACCGCTATAACAACAAACACTAAAAAACACAATAATAGTAGATTATGTGACTGATACATAATGCCTAATTATGTACAGTTACATACACTAGTTTATCTACACACATATCATAAGCTCTCTTTGATGTGTTCAGGAACCGCATGTTTGACCGGCATTGTGGCATTGAGTTGTTTAGCTTGTTCTGTAGTACCAACTTCACAGGCAAAGCAAGGGCGGCACGCAGGCGGGCGTCGGCGTTCGAAATTTGAATTTCATAATTTGTAGAAAATTTACACATTATGGTCATAATGTTCAATATTCAGATAAGAAAGTTTTTACAAAGTAGTTTAACATTATGCTGACACGTGCGGTTTTTGGACGCAGTAAAGAGAGTTTATGATACGTGTGTTGTGCACTCAGAGAAAAATCGGCTAACAAAGTGACAATAAAAGCTTTGTTAGAATTTTATCGTTACCGGACGTAAGTGCATCGTTGCTGCAGCTATAGGTCCATAGTTGCTGTGGCAACTTTTTTATTGTTGAAATTATTTTTGTTATTTTAGCTAAAGACACGTAGATACGGTAACTATGTTAAAAATGTTTAATCGGGATAACAACGGCACGTTGTCAACTTATCAACGTTATGAAGTGATATTGTAGCAAAGTTAAATCTATCAAAATAGGCGTTGTTACTATGGCTAAATGGTGTTGTTGACACGGCAACGTTATGAAGTGATGTTACAGCAAAGTTTAATCTATCAAAATAACAGTTGTTACTACGGCTAAATGATGGTGTTGATACGTATACTAACAAAATACGAAGTAGATGTTTTAACAAATTATTCTTAAATAAAATTACAAAGTGACGTCTTATACTTGTTCTCGCAAGCGCAAACTGTTTCTCCTATTCTGCCAGTTTCAACGTGGATGTCGTGCAGAGAAGTAGTGTTTGTGCTCAAGAGTATATGAAATATGGCATTGGAGACTTTTTTAACAGAAAATAAACTGCGGCATCTACTGCAGTCTATGCTTGTTAAGTAACAGTGCCCTAATACAATTATGAGTTTCATGTCTTTGACCCGTTGTCGTTGTCGTTCACCGTCTTGAATCCAGAAACCCACCAAACAAAATCGCGTTAAATCTGCTGCAAGAAGACTCCAACCTCATGCAACAATGGTCGCAAAAATGGAACTCAAAAATGGCCGGCAAATTGGGCTCAGATCTTGTTCCAGGCTCTAAAATAAAGGGGTCCCAGCTGCCGAGGCGCGACTGGTGTAACTTCAACAGACTACGCATGGGACTACGCATGGAGGCTGTGCCCAATATAAACATCGCTGTGGCTGGATAGACTCCCCTGCTTGTACCTGCGGAATTGAAGTACAAGACATCCAACATATTATCTCTGAATGCCCAGAAACGCGATATACCGGGGGACCTCCCGAGGACCTGCCTGATCAAGCTTACTGACGAAGCCACCGAGTGGCTTAAATCCCTTAATATTAACTTGTAATTTGGTATGAACTGTTTACTAATGCCATAGGAATAAATAAGTAAAGTAGAGATTATTACATACTTTTGATATAAATATTTTCTCATTTTCCTTTAGGATTCTCAAATACCTCTATCCTCTTAATGTATCTTGTGCTACCCAAGCAATGTACTACATTGTAGATTTCAATCCCTTCACTTTGTAAATGGTACACTGAAAAAAAACTATATTCCTCGAAGCTTCTGCCTATATATTGTTACGGGTATACGTAACTTGACCGGAGTGCTCTGTGTATGCACCATAAAGATGTATGGTGTACATTAAACATAGTTCTGTTTAGGTACATGGAGTGTGAAAATAGCCGCACCAATAAATTTGTACACAACATTTTGCTATGTAAAATCCAAACTATTCACTCCACACCATCCCTACCATTGTACGGTGGTACGGAACCCTTCGTGCGCGAGTTAGACTACCCTGGAACCCTAAAAACAATACATGTGCCTTGCATGGGCGGTTGCTTCTTGCCCCGTTCTAGGATACCCAGTTTCTTGGAAACTCGAAACAACATCGTCACAAACAAACATCCGAAACCCGGAGATTGTTTTACCCCTCGCCAGCCGGGATTCGGACCCTGTGTGAGGAAGAACCTCAGCAGTTACGCCAAATCGTCGGTCGTCATTGAAGATACCATTATACTGCTTTTCGTTCAAGCGGAAAATTGCGTTTGTATGAGTGACACGAATGGATGTTGTGTGTGAGAGAGAGCGCCGCGGCTTGAAGCACGGAGCTCCCTCTCAAACGTATCGCTGACATGTGTCACTAACACAAACGCATTTTTCCGACACAACGAAGAGTAATAACTCTACAGAATGTACCTGCTCTGTGGTCGAAAGTGACGGTAGTTCGGAGTCGATCTCGATTCGTCTGCCGATCACGATCCAGGGCCGCCCTATACACGAACTGCGATGATCCAATTCTGAACCTGTAAAATGCTGCTTTGAAGAACGATCAAAGGTTAATAACTGATGATAACATACATACACTTTTTACAAGGTTTTCAGGATATTTTTTTCGTGTATTTTATTCCAAAGTTCTCATTACATAAGGGGGGCGCCAAAAAGACATTAGAGCTACCCTATCTAATGTGGTATCGTTGTTTATAACTAGTTGAGTAAATAAATAATGTATTTTTTGTTTTTAAAAATATTGGATTGAAAGCATTGGAAATATTGGATTGGGTTTATTACAAAGGAATGAGAAGCCAACAAATTCAGTTTTTTATTTCCCACTGACTTATGTCCTTAAAATTTGGTGCAAATATTTATTGTTACGTATATTTTACAAATAACTATCAATATATTGATAAATCAGATTTTTTCTTGGAATTTCCCTCATATTTATGCTTATATTCTACGCTAAATGTGCGAAGACACACATTTGGCCGGTTTTTTTTTTCTTTTATTAATTATCTCTAAACCTCCATTTCTGCGGCGATAGGCATGCTCCTGGTCACGCGAGGTTGAGTATCGTATTACTATACGTGCGCACAGCTGTGCCTTTACCTCCCTCAGCGGGAAATGGTGTAACGCTTTGTGTGTTTATTTATTAAGTTTATTTATAACTTTAACACCTAATATAAAAGTGTTTGTAGATAGGTTTATACAATGTACATAGATATAGAATAACGTGACGGCCTCTGCGGCGCTGCAGTAATGGCTCTGCCTTCCATGCGAGAGGTCCCGGGTTCGATCCCCGGCCGGGGATTATAAAACAGGAAAAAAATACCAAGTATGGATGTTTATATGTGGGTGATGTCGCTGTTTCACATGGTATCCTTGTGAAGCAATGTTTGTCCCTGTAAGTAAAAGTTTATTTGTTGTTGTTGTTTAAACTTTAGCTAAATAAAAATTCGATGCTTTTAACTCATATGCTGCATTTCAAATAAAACTATTTATGAGGTGCTCACTAGTCAGTTTACAATCTAGAGCAGCATTCGTGCATTTGTAAGAAGCTGTATAATTTAATGCATCGTTCTCTGTTCCAGCTATGATCGTGATGCATTTATTATTAATGCGAGTTTTCTCGTGTTATTTATATACAATTTAGTACATACTTCTGCATGAACCAATATTACGTATCCGTAGCTGTTGTGCATGTTGTATGTAACCTTTAATACAATTAGCGTATTTATGGTTTCGAATTTCTTTGGTGTTAAAAATTTTGGTCAGAATTGTCATTATCTTGCTACTAACCGCCTTCATCTTCTTCATGCTAATCATCTTACACAAAATCATTGTTGTGCTCCTCAATATCCTCAGAGTCCCAATCCTCCTCAGCTTCTTCAGACTCTTCATGCTGCATTTATCCTCTAATACCATGTCTTCTCACTGTATGACCGGTGAATGTCAATTCCAGCATTGAATTTAACATTTTTTTTTTCAATGCTCAATATATTTATTGCATTCCATAAAATTGATGTTACATTGGATGTTATAAGGATACATGTGTTATGTATGGACCTTGTAAAAAAGGAGGAGAATATAGGGATAGAAAAGAGGGAACCAAAGTTTGTTAATTTATAATTAAGTATAATAATTACTAAAAGTGGAAAGTAAATATCGGTCATGAAAGTTAACCTAGAAATGAATTTATTTTTTGTTTACATCTGTCATTTAAGTACTCATTTAGTGTATAATAGCATTTATTGTACAACATTTGTTTTAATTTATTCATTATATATTATCTTTTGGTTCATTTAATAGATATTTTTAATGGAGTTTTTGAATTTTGAACTTTATGCCATGGTAACAAAATTCAAAACCCAGTTACCCAGGGTTCCCAAAGTCAATCAATGGGATACTATACCATTTATCTAAACTAATCAAATCTGTAGTTGCAATTCAAGCTGTAATCCTCATACCTGAAATCTTCATGAAAATTTTGAGACTGCTAAAAAGTTGTCCAGAAATAGTTCTAAATTATAATGAAAATCTTGGTAGTAAAATTTTACACACTTCCCGTTTTTCGATTACGCTGAAATTTTGCATGCTTTTTGTATGCAATATTTTTATGACATGGAGATGGTCTGATGATGGAGCCGGAAGGTGGCCATGGGAACTCTGTAATAAAACGACGCAAAGCCATCGAGTTTGGACTGCTGCTATTTATCTTGACAAGTTCCCTCGTCCTAGATTAGTTTCTTACTTGCGTTCCGTATTTATTAGTTCTACTTTACAATTAATAAACGCTTGTTGAAAAAAAACGTTCATTGCTTTTATTACCTATGACAATAGGGTTCAGAGATAAAAGTAAAGTTCCCAAAAACTCTATGTTAATACACAGAGTAAAATATGCTTAGCTACTGTTCTAGTTCTCTTGGTTCAATTTCTTAGCCTTGTATCTCTACAAACTACACTAACAGAAAGTGGTTCTTCAAGCTGGTGACTATTCGTCGTCACCCGACAGAAGCCTGAGGAAGCAATCTTTAAAAGTCAAGGGCAAAGCTTACAGTGGTGGACCAATGTTAACTTGTGTTATTTAAATACCAGGCGATCATGCGGTGACGAGCATCAGGCCCCTTTCGAAATTAAGATTTCTTTGTTTGTCTTTTGAACATAAATGAGATATTGTTGGAACGAAATTGCGTAATTTTCGACATATTTTCAGCTCAGAGATTATTTATGAGACAAACAGTTGCTATGTCGCAGTTAATTGGTTAAATCAAACACTTAACTAACTCTCTAGACCGTTAATTAAATACCGACGTTTAACCAAGTCACTAAAATTCCGTCAGACAAGTGAGTGAACGAAACGTTTAACTAGTTGTCTAAATGTTCCTAGGCAACAAGACATATACAATATAAATATTTTAATGTGTAATTTTTGTTGATCTTACATTTTCAACCTAACACGAATGATAAAGGGAGCTTCGCTTCGCTCAGCCCCTTTACCCTTCACCTAAGCTACCGCAATGTTTTGCCCTGCTATAAGCTGTGCAAATCAGCTGTTGTCGTGACGTCTTGCTTTCCAACACGCCGGCTTTCGGTAAGACAGATTGTTAAAAGTTTTCGACGATGCTATAATTAAATCAAAATGACTTGGTTAAACGTTTATATTTAATTAACGGTCTAGAGAGTTAGTCAAGTGTCTGATTTAACCAACCAACTGTGACAACTATATTAATTTGCATTAGGTACCGAAATCTTTCAAATAAAATAAGATCTTCTTATCCTAGAAATTCTAAGCGCATTAATGTAAATACCTACCCACAACGTTTAAAAAATAAAAACGTTTCTCTACTATATAAACTACTGACTTTACCTATAAATAAAAATGCAAAAATAGCAAATGACATATTAAGTTCAGCCAAAAAGTCAAACACGAAGACTTTGAAGCTCCATCTTTAACAAACCTGTTCGTAAGATAACTAATGTTCGGCGTCAAATAAGCAAGGATAACCGACTAACTAGAGCTACTGGACATGATTCTGACTATCCTCAGTGAGCCAAAGCAATCAATCGTGGTCTAAAAACAGCAGAAAGGAATACAGGGTGGCCGATTTACTTTTCATCAACATCGGAGTCGTGGTTCTTAACAACAAAAACTTATATTTCTTACAGTTCCAATTTCCTACTGATCCTTCGAAACGGGTGCATATATTTAGCAACACTCAAAAACACTCCATTGACGTGGAACATCTTTGTGATCATTTTGATGGAATAAAAAAATCCCCAGTCTTGGATGTTAACAAGTTTGTGAAGTCTGTTTCTGGTTCCCTCGACACAGGGTATCCTAGTGTGGGCCAGAAGCAACGTATGTGCCTTTATATAAATGTTATAAAAATATCGACGTTTCACGCAATAAGAGGTTACAAATACAAAATGTGCTGAATGAGATTAAATTCTACACAGTCTATGAACAAAAACATTGAGTAGTTATTATTTTATGAATATATGTACAATTTATAAGTGCTCGTAACCACCTAAGTACTGTGTGCGAAGATTGTAGAGCAATGCTGGACGTTGCAATATTGACAATCCTATAGAATAGACCGTATCTTCCACGCTCGCATGAGCACTCGTGAATTTAGATATTATCTACAATTTACATGTATGCAATCTACCTAGACACCAGAGACAATACAGAAATTAAGTAAACCATGATGTAATGATGAATGACATTCTATAGTTACCTACATTCGCATTCCACTAACTGGCATTACCGTCCGGCGTTGAAAAGTTAGAATAAGCCGTAATAAAACTTAATAACAAAGCTGTAATTAAGCCAAATAATGCCTCTTTGGAAGAACAGAACAATGATTCATGTCTTCAAAACAGCTGCCGAGCATTCGCGACGTTCACTTCAGATTTTACGGGCATTTCCTATTTGACCGGACATTTCAATCATTTTTCAAATGAAGTTAGTTAGTTACTTTACCGTAAATTACTGGTACTACATTCTACGTACTTATAATATAAACTGTCTTTTTTGTATTACTCTAAATGTAACAAATATGATTCCATAGGCCCTGCCTAGTTTGGGATCTACTATTTATCATCTAGACCTTGTGTATGATATATAATCAGTACTTCTTTAAGTTTTATCACATACTTACTTCATAGGCAAATAAACGGTTTTTTCTTATACTTTACATGAAACATAATAATTGTGGATGGCCACAACTGAGGCTCAATATATGGAAAACACCACATAACGATGGCTGAAGTCATGTTTTGTTCAAAAGCTCGTATTTTTTTTTTACTTTTAAGGATGAGAAAGTTTGTAACGGCTTATGTTTAAAACTGTTTATGTAGCAAATTGAGTAAAAAACTACATCCAAAAAAATAAATTTTCATCCCAAGTTACCTTAATGTACACCAATATTTTTCATCCTATTTTGAAACTAAACTACATGGGGTCCCCTTGCTCCTCTCCACTTCGCTTCGGCTCCAGGTTGTATAATAGAGTTGTGACCTAAAAAGTTGTAAACCCAGCTTCAGTATTCGAACAGAAAGTGACCTATAGGAACCAATACGGTTCCATGAAACTAAATGAGGGCACGAAATTTAATGAATATTTTTGGGAGTCAAAGCTTATACTAGGTTACAATATATTTTTGCCGTTTAGAAATACTTACCTGCGCAGAGAAAACCCATGTAAAACGAAATATTTGTTTCGCAGAAGGTTTGAGTGCTACAGTGTACACTAATCAAGAACAACGAAGAATTCAATTTAGAACTTAAAAATAACTTCAAAGACAACATAAGATATAGAAACCCTTTACGACAATATCAAGAATTCAATAGAGAAAGCGAGTAAAAATATAAAACAACCTAGAATAAATAACAATAAATTGTCAGCTTCTACAAAATGAAAGAGAATCCCAACCAAAATGCTCCTCAGAATTCCTATTTATTGGAGCGCAGAGTGAAAGGTAATAGACGCAAAGTTCTCCGAGATTTAAATACAAACCTGATAAAAATAGTCATCTCCGAACAGCCAAACAAGGTATTGAGAACAACAAAACTGGATCACAAGCTTAATGGATGAATAAGGCACAAAACAGGGAAGCAGGCACGAAATCATGGCCATTTCTACAAAATTATATAAAGCCTCTATTCTAATACATCAAAAACATGCACAACCGCAGATTGCCCCCGTCCTTCTCCAGATACCATATCCCCAATAAGTGGCCTTGAAGTACATCGTGCTTTATCGAGAATGAAGTACGGCAAAGTTCAGGAGAAGATGGTATAACGACGGAGGCACTAAAGGAGGGAAAACAAGTTCTTCTACGACATTTAACGAACCTTTGCAACTCTATTCTTTACACTGGCAAACCTCCAAAACGATATTGTCACTCTAATATTATCTTGCTTCACAAAAAGGTGACAAATCAATTAATTCGATATCACACATTTATAAAAAGTTATAAAAACTATAGAGTCTCGTATAACGAGCAGGCGGTCTTCCGACCTAGATTTTCTACCACGGACCAAACCCTGAAACAAATTGTCGATAAACATCAAGAATATATTAAACCGCTTTACCTTGCTTTTGAAGACAATTCGAAAGCATTCGATAGTTTTGCAAACTCCTCAATTTTTACTTATTTGCTTAATCAAAATATAGATCCTGCCTGCCTGCCTAAGTCAAAATATTAAGATCAGTTTATAACAATAGTACAGCAGATATTAAACTCCGGGACTCAAACTCTCAATTTCCGGGACCCACATTTGCCATAGAAAAGGACGAGAAACAAGGCAACTTCTTGTCTCCAAAACTGTTCACCAGCACCCTAGAAGAATTCTTCAAAATCGTGACAGCTTCATGGCAAGATAAAGGCATTATTGTCGCTTCAACAGCTACGGAACTTCAAACTATGCTACAGGAACTAAGCACGGCGAGTCTTGGGGTTGGACTGGAGGTGAATCGGTCAAAAACTCAACTACTGACCAACGGCGCAAAGCGTAAGGTAGTCATTGATGGGCAGGAGATACAATACGTTGACGAGTGCACCTACTTGGGCCAGACAGTCTCCTTCGACAACAGGCAGGACACGGAAATCGAACGTCGTGTTTCGAACGTCTGAAAGAGCTTCGGGTCCATGAAGGAGCTAATGAAGGGCAACCTACCGTTGACCCTGAAGCGCAAACTCGTCGAAATGTGCATTCTGCTCATCTTAACCTACGGTGCACAAAAGTGGTACTTGACCGAACATAAAAAGTCCAAGCTCAGGATTTGTCAACGTGCGATAGAGCGCAGCATCTTGCGTTTGAATCGAACTGATCGCGTTAGAATCACCATACTGCGCTCTACAATTGGCATAGTTGATGTGGGCATGCAGACCGCCAAACCAAAATGGAATTGGGCCGGCGATGTGTGTCGAGTGAACCCAGACAGATGGGCAAAGATAGCCACTGAACGAGTGCCTACAGATGGACACGGGCGTAGAGGATGGCCCAAAAGAAGATGGCGGGACCATCTGGACAAGTTCCGACCAGAGTGGGTTGATCTTGCGGCTACCAAAGATGTGTGTTCTCGAACTGGAGAGGCCTTTGCCCAGCAGTGGGACACTGTTAAAGGCTAACTAAAAAAAGTTTGAGTGCTAGCAATTGTTGTCTTACCTCTTGCTAGACATAAGCTTGCCTTTGTACATGGTATTATAAGTTATATTTATTTGTGGTTTGTATAGCACAATATAGTGTATACGGGTTAGCATTGCAATAGCGGTCATGAACCCGACTGCTACTGGAACCGAATCATACATGGTGACCATGACAACGGTCAGTAACCATGGTACCGATCGGCGACCGCTACCAGGAAAATCAAACGACAGTAATTTCGAACGTTGCACGTTATAAGTAAGTGTCGCCAACCCAACTACGAGCATACAGTGATGGAGAGGAATCGATGCCCGCCATTGGCATGCTAACCCGACAAGGCTTTAGAAAGACAGTTTAGGAACAAACCGCCAGATAAGCACAACAAAACGTAATTGTGGGATCGGGCTTACTTGATCGATCGGTATCATCGTAATTGCACCGCATCGGTAAACTTGGATTGTTCGACAATTATCTCCGATATCATCAGAAGGAATTCGAGCCGGGGTAGGAAGTGAGCGAGGAAGTTCCATCGCGCTGCAGGTAAACTACGTTTGTATGTTACATTCGGCTATATTCGTCTACAATTAACGATACCAGCAAATGACGTTAACTATAAATAATTGGCTTGTGTTTAAACGATTACCAAAAAATTCAAAAATTTGCTACCAATAAATTGGAAATGACTGCCAAAATGGATGGAAGTCCACCAAATTGTGTTTGGATAAATGATCACCAAACTTCTTTTTATGTTTTGTGTACTTAAGTTTATGTTTTAAGTATTTTTTGTTGTTCTTAAATGTTCAACCTAACACGAAGGATAAAGGGGGCTTCGCTTCGCTCACCCCCTTTACCCTTCACCTAAGCTACCGCAGTATTTTGCCCTGATATTTTCTGCAACTTTTGGTGATCATTTAGCCATTTTGGGTAGGAAAAAAATATTTTTGAGGTGATTATATTTGTTGCCTAAATCATTTTAGTACTATAGAACTTACTACAGTATACAACTAAATAGGGGAAGTCAATAATAAAATAAATAAAAATCATATAAACTTGTAATTTCTTAGGATGCACGAAACTTATGTATTTGCGTGACGCTACGAATTTTACCTACAGTTTTCGCAATATACAATATAATTATAACTTGTATACAGTTCAGAACAGAATATGAAATTACATGAAGGTATCATTTAATTTTTAAACGTGGTGTTACTGTATTCCTTTAATCGAACGAAAGGTTTTGGAACAAGAGACCCTTACTAGCAGCAATCGAGTTGTGATTTGTGATAGAGCCTTATTCGGTCGCGGACGTGATTGTCCGTAGATCTCACAAACATTACTGAACGCCACGTCACATCACATCACATCACGTTTATCAGTACAGGACCCTCGAATATTTTGAATAAATATTGGGCAACTGAAATCATGAAAAAGCGTTAGCGTAGCGTAAAGAACTAAAGACATTTATTTTATTTAAATGTCTATCTTGCACTCGGCTCAGATTCTGGACGACCCGCACAAGGATAAAACTTCCAAAACTTTATCAAACTCTATTTCTGAAGAATTACCGCCGTAAGTCTAAAAGGCAATCTAGATACCTAATCTCACCTTAACAAACTGACAAATAATAATACATGTACGAGTACCAAACAAATAGAAATAAAGTTCTTGAACTTTAAAAGCAATAAATATGTGTCGAAAATAGCTAGTTGAATAAAAAGACGTCTTTGTGACATGCCTAGTGTATAGGTATAAAAGTAATTAGTATTTAACGAGTCAAATCTAAATCTAGATTGAATACTTCAATGTCTCATTACCCGGTGTTATAATGTCCTAATACTTGTAACTGAGTCAGTGACTAATACAAAATGTCGTTGAGCGTACAGCCACTTTAAAGGTCCTCAAATTCACATTCGATTTTTTTGCCCATCGACTATTCAATATGGACCTTATCTCTGTCATAATGAAGTTCATTTCTGATCTGAGTAATCCACATTGAATGTCACTTGTCAATAGCCGATTAGCAAGAGGTACTTTTAAGTAGCTGAATCACAGTGTTTTGTAATTTTATTGGTTATGACTAAATCAATCAAGTCATGCCAGGCTCTTATTCCTAGAAAAAACATACAGGAAGAAGTATAATTACTATTAAGTATTCTGTGGTACGGCTAAGCTCATATGATATTAATAGGGCCTTTTCTGAGAGCTAATAAAAAAAATGAAACGCAATGGCGTTAATTCGCCATGGCCTTCATTTATGGGACTGTGATAATAACCAAAAAGTATAAAACCACGCTAAGTTGCTCCCTAGCTCCCTACAGAGAAATAATAAGCAGTCAAGTTCGAGTTGGACTCGTGCACAAAAGGTTCCGTACCATCGCACAATGGTATTCAAGTTTCTTGCACCTGGATAAGGTTTCTTTAATTTTCCTGTGTGTTTGGATAGCAATGTTCTTTACAAATTTATTGGTGCGGTATGTAACATACACCATGGTACCACACTCGGCGTCGCTTGTGGGTCACCGCTGGCACGGACTGAAAACCAGCGCTAAGGCGTTTTCACCTTAGCATTATGCTGAGTCAGCTGCCATTTTGCAGCTGCTGAGCCAATCGCGATAACAGATTTGGTATGCGGTTGAACTTGCTGACTGTATCCGCCTTCGTTAGCTGTGAATAAACGTTTCTTTCTTCTTTCTTTCTAACATGGTGCATTTATAAGTTTGTTTGTGGTATAGAAAGTAATTTGTGCAATAATTACTTGCGATGTACTTGACAAATAATTTAAGACTACCTTCCTTGACTAGTGTAGATTTACTTATTGATTGTCTTAGCGCTTTAAATGCTGCATGATTATCTGAATAAATCTCATTTTCCGTTTCAGGTGTTGCCTGTAGGGTAGCAGCGCATTCTATTATAGTAAAGATGTCCGCTTGGAACTTTCTGGCGTATAACCCCAAGGTAATAGATTTGTCTTGTCCGTTACTATTCAAGATATAATAAACAGCTCCTGCTAGTTCTGTACTTTCTTCTCTTGAACCATCCGTGATCGTCGGCTGCTCTTGTTCTATTTCCCTTTTTACTCTTGTTCCTATGTTAATTCAATATTTCTTATCGAATCGTATTTCTTTCTTTGTCCGTTCATTATTTGTTAAAAATATTTAAAATATATAAGTAAAAACCTATATATATTACGTTTTTTTATTGTATTATCAGTGGTTTCGGGCGTTATGGGGTTTTTCCTATTTTATTATTATATTTTTTTAGCATTTTAAAGTTTTAAAAGTACATAGGTAAGTAAATTTGAAATTCTCGCATCAGGAAATTTCATTTCATGTCACATAATAACGTTTGACACAATTCCAAAATGTTCCCCTTAACTCAATCGGTTCAGAATTCGGTCATTTATTAGTTTTACACATCTAGGATCATCAGGTACACGAGTGATCCTATAAAGGTACCATTTCTCCTTTTTAAGGTACGGGACCAAACAATTAAGTCTTCATCATTGCCTTGAACTTCATCCTCCGTCGAGTATGATGTCGACAACAGATTATACATAGTCGATGAAGAATGAAGATGATGAAGATGATCATTCCGTTTCTCCAGTGATTACGTGAATGTTCTGTTCTCCTGTTCTCCTCTGTTTTGACCCAGACCCTGACACTTTTTTTTCGGACTTTTGTAGCTTCTTCCTTCGACTGATCTTTACGTGCACCTTAGACATTTTCTATTCTAATTAAAGCCTCAGTTTGCTTGAAGATATCGCAGCATATTCTTTTACGCTTTCTTACTGTCAATAAAGGCCTACATTGTTCAACTGCTTGAATCCATAGTCTTTGACGATCATCACTAGAAAAAAAGGGACGACCGTACCACTTTTGTATAGAATTTTACGACTCAAGAATGGTGCTGTAGATCTTGTACGGGATTTCGGTTAGGTCTCGTAATTTGCAAAAAGATGAACAGGCTACACGCAAAGTTAGTCAAGGAAAGAATTCGCAAGGGTCCGAAAGAATATCAAGGACCGTAGTAACCAAAGAGTTTGAGGTCAACGGTCGTAATAATCACAAAACAAAGGATAACGCGAAGAAAAAGTTGTCGATATAATCTAAAACAACTAAATTGTGTTTTGTTTGTTATGGGCAAGTGACAGTTCTTGTTCTTCGGTTTTATCACAGGCCGGCAGCTTTGCCCAACTCCAACACCATCAAAATTGCATATTCTTTTAATTGTCGTCAACGACTTCTAATGACAAATTTGGAACAACTTTAATTTATTTTTATTTACTGTCAGAAAGTTGGTCATTTCAATCATTTATCTTAGTCACGTTACAATGGTTTTTTAGTATGCTAGCTTTACGTAGACCTATTAACTAACAAGATAATTACAAGGAATAACCTGATACATCTGCTTACCTACCATATCTACATATCAGCTTTAAATTTCCAAAATATTATACCTCAGATGAAAGAATATATTTATTTTCTATTTATCTACCTGAATAATTTGTGTAACGAAACAATAGCATTCCGAACCAATAATATCTGATGCTGACCCCTGACCTGCCAAATATTTATAGATTACTGATAAGTATAGAATAGACTTTAAAGAGGTATTGTTGTACGTAGCGTTCCATCTTTTTGAAATGGTGAAAGATAACAAATAACAGGTTAGTTGAACTCACGCGCAGCCACCAAGTCTTGTATGTAGGATTATGTTAAAAACTAGCTGGTGCCTGCAACTTCGCCTGCGTGAACTTGAGAAATAAACATACGGGAGTTGGGGGAGCCGAGCCCTAGGAATAAAAGAGATACACAACTACAGCAAAACAAATAGCGCGATAACCCATTGTCCAGAAACTCCGCTCTCCAACACCCCCTTTCTTCCGTCCTGCCAATTAGATGCATGACGCCAGAAAGGGTTAACAGCTCAAATTTCGTTGTTGGGAGGCTCTGCCTCCCAACTCCTCGTCCTTTCCTCCATACCAATTACTTTCACGACAAGACGCCAGAAAGGGCTCCAATTTGCTGATTACTTTCATGACTCCAGATGGGTGTTTTTAACAGCTCCGATTTGTCTGTATGTCCATCAGCAATTGTTGTTTCTGGCGGACTGGCTACCGCGTCACTGCAGTGCGTCGGGGATGTTCGCTAATTCCAGGGTTCCAGATTTCTCCACTCCGGTATGGATCATACCGGAGCGGAGAAATTGGATTGCAGTATTCTGAGAAGCCCAAAGGTCCGATGATGGTAAACTAGGGATAAGCGTTAACAACATTTATAAGTTCAAAATACTGCATCACTGGGCCACCGTGATTCGAGAGAGAAACGAGAAATAAGATTTGTAATTGGTTATTAATTTATTATATCACTTATTAGATATTAATTATATATATGGAATGAAATAAATAATTTTGTTATTGTTATATTATTTTTCCCAGGGATAACATTCGGAGATCCCAAACGATGTCTCTAATGATAATATCAAACTCATTCACAGACACACTTATCCAAACTCAATTTTTAAATAAAAAACTAAAAATCAAAAATCTTCACAGGCGATAAAAATACACATTTCTGCTTTTATTGAAATTAAATCTATACTTTGTTCCTAATTCTATTGTATCCTGTGACAACTGTACGAAAATCGGTTCATTTCTTTTTGAAGTTGTCCTCAGACAGACAAAAAAAATCTAAAAACGCTGATTTATGTTCTATTGCTGTTCTTTAGTCACCCATTTTTTTATTACTCATGTTCAATGTACACAGACACATGTTTTATTATATGTATTGCTATTCAATATTGAAATTGATAAGGATTTTACACAAAGTTATACGTTCTATCGTAAAAATTTATATGTAAACGAGCAAATAACTACGTACACTACTAAGAGAAGAAAGAGAACCTAAACTGCACTGCGTGATAACATAATAACATAACATAACATAATGCCTTTTAATTTCGGCCAGGTATCTGGCCCAATCACTGGGACTTTTCAAAGTACTCACTTTAATCCCCAGAGTTTTTGGGCCAGTCAAGAGGCAGAAATCAACAGGAAATAAAAGTCGGCGTTTTTTAATACCACCAATGCAAGACCCTGATGGTGTAGACGGTGGAGTGGGCGGTTTTATTGATATAAGGAAACAAATATTTCTGCAGATTTATAATGAAATTTAATGCAATGCACATGAAATAAATTCTTTGTAGTAAATTAAAAACTTAAAGATTTATTTTGCACTTTTGTGACAAAATCATAAGAGATTATTTAAGAAAGTAATCATTTAAGTTTTTACTTTTTTGCACTTTGAGGGCTTTTGCGAGCTCTGTTGGATATATCTTCATCAAATGGGCTTCCAGAATGAACCCGATTTTTTCCTTTTATACATCTTTGACAATAGAGGAAATCTCTAGCATACAAGAGCCACTAAATATCTCAAAATGTAAGCCCCAGTTAAATATTGCCCATCAAAACATCCAGGGGCTACCTGGAAAAGAACTTGTATTAGAATTATTTCTAAAAAATTCTGACATTGATATTATTTGTGTTACAGAACACTGGTTGAAGGAAAATATGATGTTTTTTAACATAAATAATTACAAAATTGTCAGTTGTTACAATATAAAGACTGCTGATAGAGGTGGTTCTTTAATCTTAGTAAAAAATAATATTAAGGTGAACAACGCAAAGATATTCTTGCACTTACTGTTGAAAGACAAATAGAGGTATCCTGTGTTGAGTTGGATAGCCATATTATTGTTTGTGTCTACAGGCCACCGAGGGATGAAAAAGGCCATGGCAATTTCGAAATATTTGAGAAAATTATGGAGGAAGCCCTCTCTAAACTATGTAATAACAGAAAAAAAAAAATATTTGTGGCGATCTTAATGTAGATTTGCTTGTAGGAACAACAATGAAACAACGATTAATAACTTTATTCAAATCGTTTAACTTATATCATGTATTTTTAGAGCCAACTAGATTTACACTTACCAGCCAAACTTGCTTAGATAACGTTTTTTGTGACTGTGCATTCACAAGTAAAAGTGTAATTAACTGCTTACCTTCCGATCACAGTGGTCAAACAGTTTCATTCCCAATTGCTATTAAGAATAAGACTGGTCCATCATTTTATAGGCCTATTACATCCCATAGACTAGAGACATATACGAAAAACTTAGATATAAATTTGCCAGTACCGGATTTTAATGAACAGAACCCAAACAAAATCTACTCAGACTTCTTCAACATTATTCAGACAGAATTCAATAAAGTTTTTAAATTAAAGAAAGTCAGTGACTACAACGGTAAATCGAAATTTAATGACTGGGCAACGTTTGGAATTCTTAAAAGTAGAGTTATCTTGTATGACCTTTATGATCAAAAAACCTATAACTTTGATCGAAAATTTCATGACAATATTATAAAATATTCCAAAACTTTCAAGTTGGTTTGTAGGACTGCAAAAACTTTACACATTAATAGAAAAATTCAAAATTCAAATAATAGAATGAAAACAGTTTGGCAAATAATAAACAGTGAAACTGGCAAAGTTATACCAAGGGACAATGATTTCTGCCTAAAGATAGGTGATGATGTTGTTAAATCCAGCGATGATATTGCTCGAGCTTTTGAAACATTCTTCACCAATGTACCCCTACTCACAACAGATCGTCTAAATTCATCTCCATATGAAGCAGAGACTTTATTAAAAAATAACACGAGCGTCAGTAAGGTATATTTAAAATTTCATCATGTATATCCCCAGGACATTGTCAAAACGTTTAAATTACTTAACTTAAAAAATACGGAAGACCTGTGGGGTATATCAGTCAAAGTCATTGGTTCAGTAATTCTAGTTATAGCCCCACATTTAGCTTATATATTCAATAAATGTGTTGACGATGGGGCTTTCCCAGACCTCATGAAACACAGTAAACTGATACCTCTGTTCAAATCGGGAGATAAGGGTAATCCTTCAAATTTCAGACCAATATCTGTTCTTCCAACACTAAGTAAAATATTTGAAAAGATTATACTCAATCAAATGCTCTCACACTTCAACCGTACCAAACAACTCCACGCCAAACAATACGGTTTCACTAGGGGTAATTCAACTACGGATGCAGGTATTACCCTTATATCTCATATTTATTCTGCATGGGAGGCCGCACAGGATGCTATCGGAGTTTTTTGCGACCTGTCGAAGGCGTTTGATTGTGTTGATCATAATACGCTATTAATTAAATTAAATCATTACGGAGTTAGAAATAAAGCGTTAGATCTACCAAGATCATACCTAAGCAATAGAATTCAAAAGGCAGAAGTTAACGGCGTTAAAGCTGATGGATCGCATAATACGCTATTAATTTAATTAAATCATTACGGAGTTAGAAATAAAGCGTTAGATCTACTAAGATCATACCTAAGCAATAGAATTCAAAAGGCAGAAGTTAACGTCGTTAAAGCTGATGGATCGGGTGTAAAAATTGGCGTTCCACAAGGTTCCATATTAGGTACTTTCTTAGGTTCCTGGTATATATTAACGATCTGCCTTTCATGGTGGAGAAATTAACTGACATAGTGTTATTTGCTGATGATACTTCAATGGTCTTCAAAATTGAAAGACAAAAAGCAGATTTTGATGATGTTAATGGTGTCTTTAACCTTGAATTGGTTCACAGTTAATAATTTATTGTTAAACGCTGGTAAAACCAAGTGTATCAAATTCTCACTTCCAAATGTCAGGCAAGTTGAGACCAGTTTAGTGTTAGACAACAGCACGTTAGAATTAGTAAATGATACGAAGTTTCTTCGAATAACCATTGATAGCAAATTGCAGTGGGGACCCCACATAGATAAATTGGCTGGTAAATTAAGTTCTGCAGCTTACGCTGTTAGGAACATCAGACAAAGCACGGATGTGGCTACATCTAGGCTAGTATATTTTAGTTAATTTCATAGTGTGATGTCCTATGGTATCTTGTTGTGGGGGAATGCAGCGGATATTCAAACTATTTTTATTTTACAGAAAAGAGCTATTCGAGCAATTTATAATTTAAAACGAACAGACTCCTTAAGAGAGCTTTTTAAAGAAATTGACATACTAACAGTAGCTAGTCAATTTATTTTCGAAAATATAATGTATGTACGCAAGAACCTTACAACGTTTTCCAAAATTAGCGATAGCTGTAATGTTAACCTAAGAAATATTCACAGACTGTGTGCGCGCCGATTTAGACTCGCGAAGGTTAGCAATTCTTTCAAGGGTCAGTGTATTCTCTACTATAATAAGATACCTCTGGAGATTTTGAAATTGCCATTTGAGCAATTTAAAAAGCATGTTAAAGACTTTGTCAAAAAAGGGATATTACAATGTTCAAGATTACTAAAATGACAGGACTGTATGGGGTTAATCTAGCTCAACACAGGCCTTGCTGTTAATAATTTTGTAATTATTTATTCCTGCTTATTAATCATAATAATTAAATTTTTCATATTTGTAATAACTATTATGCTTAACTAAGCACAACCTATTTTTAAAAGAGATCTAAAAATCAATCTGTGGGAGTTTCTACGCCCTTATTCTCCCACAGTGGTCCAATGTAGAGAAGAGGCAAAATTGACGTTTGCTAAGTATATGTAAATATCTACAGTAATAAAGTACTTTTACTTTTGACTTTTGACTTTTTTGAACTCCTCTTGCGATAGAGGTCGGCAGGACTCATCTTTTACACTCTGTGACCAATTTATTTGATGCATAAAATTTATCAGATAATGTGGGCTCCAGTCTTTTAACATGGATAAAACAATTCTTGTGTGGTGTTGTTCAAATTATTACAGTATTTTTCAATTTCATATTTATTTATTTTCTTTATTTGTCAAATTTCGTAAGTACAACATTACAGAAATAATTCTAATGCGTTGTACACATAACGAACAATATACCACTGATAACATATATAATAGGAAATTAAATTTCAAATCATTCATTTCACTTTGAAGTGAACTGATTGATCAGTATGTCAACTTTATTTTAAATTCAAATTACAATAATTCATATTACAAATAAGACAACACAATTTAAACACAGTCAATTAATTCTTAATGTCAGCTATAAAATTTAACTTCAATTTAATTATTTCAAGTTACAAATTAAACTCAGTCACACATTCATCCCACAAAACCTTACACATTCTCGCACAATATGTCTCCATGCATCACCAAACATATCAGTCAGAGGTGCCGCACTAACAAAGCGTTTAGACTGTCCCGCGCCCTTACCAGCGGAGACTGCTGGCGCGCCACCGTGCGGTGCGAGCTGCCCACTAATAGCTACCGGTGATTGCGCGCGCGGAGATATTTGTCGGGCACGAATAGCGCGCATACCGAACCGACAAGCGCGACGCAGTCACTGTCGCCTCGCTACAATCGACACTCAGTCAGAAGCTGTTCGGTGTTACGTCTGACCTCTAGTGAGTTGTATCCGAGAATACCCAATATTAAAGTGAATGGGTAAAGGATATATACTGGATAAGGATAGTATCCAAATTTCCTCTTATACATGTATTGTAGGAAAGCTTTTGTGTACCTTCTCGAGCAAAAGTATGTAAGAGCTTTCGTGCGGATTCCAAACAACCGAGCTAGATTCAAGTTTGGTTCTCACTAGGGCCATGTATAGAAGCTGGACCACATCCAGTTTAATATCATCGACAAGGAAATCTTTAGAGATTTTTTTAGATAGGTTTGGCTCATTCATTCTTTCAGGGACAGGACTGCTACTTGGAGTTTAAACAATCGGCTGAAAAAAGTTTTCTAGGACCTGTTCAAAAGCTCTGGGTTTTAGAGTATGATGATGATGATGATGATTGCTATGTTTTCCCTACTAAGATTAAGTAAAAACTGAGCCTTTTTGGGATCTGTTGTTAAGATTGACATCTTAGACTGTCTACAGTCTTTGGTGTTCCTCCACTCTAGGTTTGCATCTGGCGTAGATATCATATTGAAGATGAGTTTTTAGAGTAAGTATAACTGCACTACAACTCCCTGTTAGCGACTAACCCACGTTGGCGTAATCATAGGGGTTTTTTATAGTGGGAGTTCTTATTATTATTATAATATTAGAGGACAATCTTACACAGATCTATCTAGTCTCACAGTAAGCTTAATAAGTCTTGAGTTATGGGTGCTAGACGACGATATATTTAATACAGACAAATAGTTATGTAAATACATAAGAAACATCCAAGACTAAGAACCAAGCTCATCACCCAAATATTTGCCCTTACCGGGATTCGAACCCAGGACCGTCAGCTACGTAGGAAGGGTCACTACCCACTAGGCTAAACCGGTCATAAAACGATTGACCTTATCTAATAAACTGATGGTTTAGGCCACAATCTTGGCCGAAACATTCTGGGAAGCTTTTGTTCAAATGATTTCCATAAACGCACCTATTTTACTTCCAATAAATTCGAAATAAATGCTAGAATGGATAAATGATCACCAAATCGTGTTTCATGAAATACTGAAATTAAGCTATTTTTCTTCTTATGTTTTATGTACTTAATTTTTTGTTGTTCTTACATGTTCAACCTAACACGAAGGGTAAAGGGTTCTACCCTTCACCTAAGCTACCAAAGTATTTTGCCCTGATATTTTCTGCAACTTTTGGTGATCCATTTTGGTATGAAAAAATAATTGTACTACCACTACAAACTACGCCATAGCGCCTGTACTATGAGAACGAGAAATGTTCGTTGCAGCGAAACGCCCAACTATATAACCGACATCATAAATAGTAGGCGTTGTAGTTTAAAACCTCACTCCCAGTTCGCGAAACAGCAGTACGGATTTTAAAATCATTCAAATTCACTATGTTAGGATAATAAACCGCATTTCCTTTCACTTAATGAATAAGCAACATACAAAGCGTTGCAGTTAACCCTTGACCCGGCTAGCGAATTAAATAGGGATGCTTCTACGACTGATGCTCCTGACAAATTTATTTTAGCAAACCTTTGTATGGGTCGATGCAACGAGTACGAGTGTAGCAGGCAGGAGTCATCATTATTTTGGTTCATCATTATTCAGGTTGCCTTATTTAAATCTTTTTGAATTTTGGCTTAAATTCCCTTCGTTATGTACTTAACATAATCATACCATCTCTATCTATATCGTGTCTCCAATTAGCATTTGTTATGAGTCGATAAAGGTAAATAAGGGTTATAATTCTGTTTGCTGATAACTGTTGCTCTTGTTTTTAAATCTTGTGTTCTCTACTTCAGATGTTACACAAGAGACACTCAATAATAGGCAAGAGGCCCATGTTTGACAGAAAAGAATTATGTTTAGTCACCATTCTTCGGCTTCGGCAACATGCTTTCGGGCTGTGGAAATAAAACCTGACTAAATTTGTAAACTCATTTAATAAAGGGTTATGTTTAAACGATTACCAAAAACGCACCTATTTTACTACCAATAAAGAATTTGTAAACGATCACCAAATTGTGTTTGGATAAATGATCACCAAACTTCTTTTTATGTTCTTAAGTTTATGTTTTAAGTATTTTTTGTTGTTCTTAAATGTTTAACCTAACACGAAGGATAAAAGGGGCTTCGCTTCGCTCACCACCTTTACCCTTCACCTAAGCTACCGCAGTATTTTGCCCTGATATTTTCTGCAACTTTTGGTGATCATTTACCCATTTTGGGTAGCATTTACATAGGTTAGCCAAAATAGTTTGGGTAGGAAAAAAATATTTTGGTGGTCATTTAAATTGTTCTCTTTAATAAATAAGTATCTACTATTCTACTCTCGACATTTTAAGACTTACTGGCATTCATCAGTTTCAGTACATACTATACATTTTCTGAATAAGTCACAAAAGCATCATAAACATGAAAAATAAATGCTTGGGAGGGATTTATTTTATACAAAATAGCTTAGCTTATCTTATACATAATAAATATTTCTGTTGACTAACAGTCAGATTTATTCAACGAATATATAGGTATAAAGCTATTATCTCAAATGATATGAAAAACCAACCTCTACTATACTTTTAACATCAATCGAATAACTCATAGAGCTCGAGCTGATACTTTAACTTAAATCGGTCCAAAACGGTTGAAAAATTACAACATTCTCCAGTACCTGCAGCCATATTATGTACTGTCGAATAAATGCGACCGAGCCGTCAGTACTAACAAATAATATACCATCAATAACACTATCATCTAATACTGCAAGTATTGCCCGGGTGGCTGGTAAGGTCCTTCCTCGTCTATTCCATCGTAGCCTTCAAAGCCGTCGTACCCGTAGAGTTGAGGCGGCAACTCCTTCCCGAATACTGTGAAAGGAAAATGTATACATTTCATTAATATGAATAGATATAACCACGACCTCTGTGGCGTGCGGTTCAAAGCTCTGCCGCCCAAGCGAAACCTCAAGGAAAATATTTGATATCCCCAGCTCTGTGATACTTATACCTGTGTAACGTCGCTGTTTCTGGTTCCTACGGCACAGACACATGGTATCCTAGTGTGGGACTAGAAGCAATGTATGTGCCTGTATATTCTTCTTCTAATATCCAAGTCTGTACAATGAAAAATTGCGTGTGTCATTTGTTGCGCCTAATTATACCTCCAAAACGGCGGCAATGAGCCAATCCCGCAAAAAAGAAGTTAAGGTGATACAAAAAAAATATGGGGTTTTTTTCGAATCCATTTACTCCACTATCAAGTCATCTACAGATTTGATTTTTGAGTTAACGTTTATTAAGTATTTGATTAAGATTCTCACAGAAGTCCAATGTACATAGTGGTCCAATGTACAGAAGTGGCAAAAAATGACGATTGCTAAGTAAATGTAAATATCTACAGTAATGAAGACATTTGGAATTTGGAAATTTGGAAGAAAAACGCGAATTGGTGAAATTTTCTCGATAGAATTTAATTGCGAAAATACCTCCAAATTGTTTTTTCCTGTAATTCTGAAATCCTAACTTATTTCATTGCGAAATTACATTCAAAATGTGGATATTATGTATCAATAGTAAACTCTCCTTGAAAATATTTTTGACAAAATAGCGTAGATTATTTTTAGACAATTTTAATGCTGTTTGGCGCTACGTTATGTCATTTTTCCCCGATTTTGTCCCTCTCACACTGCGGGTCTTTCCGCCTGGAGTAACGGGGACCTTTGCACGGATGAGGTATCCCGTTAAGGAATTAACCAACGTGCATGCAAATGTAGCCATATATGACGCTAGTCTCTTAATCGGACCTGAGGTCTAGTCTATTTATTATTCTCCACTCTGACACTGAGTTAAAGCTATATAGTTATAGTTCGCGCCAAGTCTCTACAGCTCTCATTGACTTGTCACCTCTTTCAGTCTCACACCTTAGCATATGCGAGAAAGAAAGGTAACAGCTCGCTCAGAGCTGAAGACAATTAACGGAGCCTGTACTGTGACTAACTGTAGAGTTGCTACTGAATCATCTGTGGCGCTGTACAGTACAAGGTAAACAGAATCAGCGAGGACAGAACAATAGCACGGATTAGATAATAGTTACTTCACAGTATGCAACAATGTCAAGGGAGACGAATCATAATTTGGCGCTAATTGGGTGTAACATGTTAATGTCTCTCTTTATTTAATTTAAGTGATATCAAACTTTTTAGACATTACAATTAATGAAGAGAAGACTATACTTCGAATGGTGGTTGTAGCTAGTTTGTGCCTCAACCATTCCATATTATACATACATTAGATAAAACTTAGGCGATACCCTGTGTCGTGGGAACCAGAAACATCGACGTCACACACACATATAAACATTAAAGACCTGCGGATTTTTCTGTATCCCCGGGGATAGAACCCGGGACCTCTCGCATGGTAAGCAGAGCCACAACCTTTAACGAAAGATCTATTATTTCTGTTTTTACATTTATTCACTGGGATTAAAGCGAATCGATCGGCGTCCGACATCCAGGGAGAGACCCAGTAATTATACCACAGGATGCTGCATTTAATACCTCTTTTATAATCTATTATCCCTTAATGCATGTTTTTTCCTATTTAGATAGAAAAATATGTCAGAAATACCGGAAAAATATAAAAAAATATATTGAAATTTATTTTCGTAAAAAAAAAAGAAAGCTGAAGAAAGCACTGAAAATCTTCAAACCTCCTAAAAGTCATTTTTTTTAATATATGAAATATTTAAAAAAGCATTCAAAGATTTTTTCACTTATTTTAAATTAATATTTTTAAAAACGAATGTGACTTTTCTTTTCTTTAAATTGCTAGTTTGTCTTTTTTCTCTAGACTCACATTTTGACCTATAGGAACATTTTATTGATTTCTGAAGCTATCGCTGATATTTTTTTTTATTTTCTGAATATTGATATACAAGAGTATATAAAATAAATTTGAGGTATAAATAAATAATTAATGGTTTTTTTTTACAATTTTTAATAATTTAATAAAGTATGTCGGCTATTTCTTCATTTTGATTTCATAATAGTATAACATACTTTAATTTCACTTGATGTTTAATTAACCCCCAATATGTATTAAATTTGTTTTCTTCATAAAGATTAAGTTGAAAATGCATTTAATTTAATAAACAATAGGTAAAAATATTGTATTCCAATTTTAACTTTTCATATTTTGAATTAACTTTTTGTCTGGATTATATGTAGCTTTAAAAGCAAATTGTATTTGACTAATTGTATTCAAACTCTATTAGTAATATTTTAATGTATCATAACTAAAGAATATGTACAACAATAGATTATAATAAACTTGGGAAGAGTGCTTTACATGCTTTTATAGCTTAGTTAAGTTATCAAGAACCGCCAAAACTGTACTATTTAATGTTGAGCATTAATAAGAATAACTTGTGTGATTTTGTATAATGTTAATTGAATACATTATTATTATTATTCTTATTATTGTATTGTTGTTTTGGGCACAAAATGCATTTAATGGTAAATAATATTTTCAAAGAAAAATCTGTTGTTGTTCTCTTGAAATTTAATGTCGTGGTATTTGCAATATTGAAATAGTGCTGCACCAAGCGATGCCGATGTTAAGACTCTATCTATAGATACTTTCATTGCATCTCTGACAACGCCACTGACACATTTTCACATGGTCTATCTGTATTAGTATAATTTTATAGTATCTGTGATTATACAGAAAACGGCGTAACTGTAAAAATACAGTTACGCCGTTTACTTCTTTTCTTTTCTTTTCTTTTATTTCAGACAAAAGTCTTAGCTAGTTAATAAGTAGAGATGTCGAGATGTCGCTCTTTCTCATTATTATGTTAACGTTAATTATTTTTATTTATTGGGTTTGCGATTGGTTGCTAGCGTCTACGAAACAAAGGAGGTAGCCTGAGCAGCCTTTGGACAGCCTCTTCGTTACCGGAGAGGAATTTTTACTATTATTTATTTCGTTTAAGTTTATAAAAAGCAAAACCCTTACAGAACGGCGCAGCGGAGGCGTAGACTGGCCTATTATATTGCCTCGGGAACTCGACTGGCACGGGAATGGGTTTCGCCACATACTTCACCACGGTCTTCACTTGTGGGGCCACCCTAACTGAGGGTACGTGGATTGTGGGGCCAGTCTTTGAGACCACGGCGTTGAACCCGTGGACCGGATCAGCTGTGTAGTCGACTGTCCGGATCGAACCGTCTGGTTCTACCAAGGAGTATTGACCTGGAAATGAAAAGTGGTAATTTTAAAGATCAGTCAATTATATTAATACCCCAATTAAGCCAAGCATGAATAATTCCATGATGATACTGATGCTTGCATGAAGTTTTTAGTAGATAAGTGTCTAGGTGAGATAAACAATATTTTAAGAATAAATAAGAGGACCATCTTTCCAGAACCCAGGGAAACTGGTAATAAATGGTTGGGGCACGAATTGATAGTCATAGACTGAGAAAAGATGGAGATAATGGCCATAGACCCTACGTAGAGACGAATGGACATAAGCAAATCATTGATTGTTACCATCAGTATTGCCCAATACCATGAATCATCTAGAGCAGACATGCTTTTGTTTTCAGGACCCCTGACCGTAGTTAACAGTTATGAGAGGTGGTAATTGTTCGTTAACCTCATTGTTAAATTTCCTTGGAACTAGAACTAGAATTTACACTCATTTTATTTTGACGACCTCGGTGGTAAGAGGATTGAGTGTTTTTACTTTTCATGCTGCGGGTTCGGGTACAAAACCAATTCGCAATTATAATATCAAAATATTGCTATGATCACGCATATTTTTGTATTATAACATCGAATATTCCAATGCATGATATCAGGTACGTTGTCAATGTACAATAAAATTTGACAAAAAATTCCTTTCAAACTTTTATAAAGGTAAAACAATCGCGCGTCTAAAAGAAACTACACGATAAATCACATACAATTTGATTACTATGTGGGAAACCTAAGATTATCTGAGTGCAAGATCTTCAGGAAACCAACCATGGGACCTAATGTGTAAACTAGATGTTGTATTGTTATGTGTTGTACATTATTTCCCTTTGACAGCATTTGTACACAATTTGTAGAGTGTTGTAGACTACAACAGCTACTACAGAGTTGCGCCCGACTCAGGGTTGGTAATTTACATGACACTGAAGAATAAAATTTTATAAAAACAAGCATTATTTTTCCATCGAAGAATACCTAAAAATCATAAAATTGTGGCCTTTTTTTGCTACAGTGCTCGCAATATTGGGCACTCCAAGACCTGGAGTCCAAATTCGAGGTATACTAGTAGCCATTATGAAGACCTTCAGGTCCTATCATCAGATTGAGCTCGAGCTCGAATCAACTACTCACCGAGGTGATCGGAAACCGGGACGTGGGTCAACTTTAACTTGCAAGATTTGTTTACATAGTTACTTCCTTAGTAATAGGTGAACCTAATAAAAGCGTGTTAAATAACCTCAGCCTGTACACAGAATGTAACAGAAATGCAAATTGTACTGTAATGTTTGAGAAATATATGTTCGTAGAATATATGTACATACCTTTGACGACATCACCGTCTCTTGATTCATGTTGTGACTTTATATCACCAGTCGTGTGGTCTGCTACTCCGTAATTAAAAGCGTACTTTGGTCGATCTTCCTGTTACAAAACAATGATTGTGAGGTTTCAAGTTAAATACGTTTTTCCATGCGCCAACGAGATAAGTACTTAAGACGGACGGTGATGGAAAACATCGAGAGAAAACCTTCATGTCTCCATAGCTGCGGCGACGGACTGGCTAGCCCCCTATCACTCAAAATGGAGTATTTATTTACGGCTTATGTTTAACTGTTTATTAAATTGACTAAAATTAAAAGAAAACATATTCATCCCAAATTGACTAAATGTTGACCAAAATTTTACACACTTCGCTCCGCTTCGCTTCAGCTCCAGGTTGTATTGTTAAGTTGCGACCTAACAAACTTAACTTTAGTATTAAGACAGATAAGTTATCTATAGCAACCAATATGATTCTGTGAAACTACATGGGGCCGCTCAATTTGGTGAACAGTAGCATATTTGGGAGTCAAAACTTATATTGGTTAACAATATATTGTTGCCTTTAATAACTGGCTAAGCATGGTTTCATACAACTGTGCCTCTGCCACCCCGTATGGGAAAAAATAAGTTTCCCTTCAGATTTAGATAACACTCTTATTTCTCTGTCCCGCACTAGTATACTTAGTCATAACTCCTAGGAACTAGAAACTGTACGTCACTGGGTTGGGAATCGAACAATAATAATAATAATAATTTTATTAATCTCAAAGACATTTTTGGTAACATTAAAAACACAGGATAGTTCTTAACATAATTATGTAGCTTATTTTATGTTTGTGTAGCTGTTCCCCACGCTAGGTGTAAACCTGTGCTGTGGGGAAACAGTATCACTCCGTTTAACAGCACTTTATTTATTAGTTAGTAGTAAGACCTCTATATCGAATCTAATTCGGTACTTATGTGGTATTAGCCAATATTGATGAGTTTAAGATAGAACTGCTTATCGTTGGGCTCCCTCTATCATAAACATATAGTAAGGTCCGAAAAACTTTATATTTAATCCCGGATAAAAAACTCTGTCAAAAATATTTAACAGAACGGTATAGTCAACTAGTATTATATAGATAAGATAATAATTACTTTGTTCTCATTAAATAGGATCCGAAGTTGGTTATGATGTTGTAGCTCACTCCTAACTCCTACACCCTTCTGTTACATCCTCTAAGTAATATTTAAAACAAAGAGTTTAAGGAGGAGTCTTAACTATTAAGGCTAATTATATAGGTATGCTTACATAATATTTCGCCCCCGCTCCCTCAGGGATATACACTGGGTACACACCATGCTTAGGCTGCGCCTCTGTCACAACAAACAGGAAAGCGACCAAAAAACACGCACACCGATTCATAATATCACCAACACTGAATTTCCACGGGAAACACAAAGAAAACGCTAGGTTCGACCAATGTCTGGTCCCTGAGTAGCACAATGGTGGGTCCACGGTGCATTTATATGTGGCCTTATTTGCCAGCGAGCGCCAGCCTTGGCGGCCAGTGTTTCCGAAAATGAATTTTTCGCGGCGCAGATGTCGGCGGGCTAATTGAGAAAAGTTTCGCACGGTCCGCACAATGGCTCGCTGAAGTAGATTAGATTTCAACACGCTGTACAGTTTATGGAAGTCGCCAAATGGGATCCACCTGCACTTGTTCAAGCTCTCATTAGTGGTCTTGGACGTAGCCTTATTCAGCTATGTAATTTGAGTACTGCTGCTTCTTTTTCTTATCGTCTGCCTACACAAACGCGGTGATAGTGGGGTTCCAGCTTCGAGGACGGAGTTAATATCCATCCTTTCATAGATATAATCAGATATCTTCACTGGTGGATGTATTTAAACACGTTCAGTTGATATGTGTAATAAATTTGAACCTTTATGTAATTGTTCATTATCAGCATGCTAATTAAAAGTACATAATGCTTTTCCTACAACTTAAACTCTGAAAATCGGAGTAACAACTTTCGCTGATCTAGGTCACGAGTGGTATCGGTATCACTGGTCAAGGATAGAATATATTTCATAAGGTCCAAACTCCAGTCCACAGATCTTCCTACTTGAACTATATGATGCAAGTTTTAGTCTTATGTATTCATAACACTAAAATCATATTCTCTCACCACCTATCGCCATGGCTGTCGTACATAACATACCTAATATATATTCTTTGCGAGAAATATGCCAATCATCCTGCAATCACTTGTAGCTTTTTATACCGGAAAGCTCTGCTTACAAATTAAGTGATAATACATGCAGTTATTTCGTTCCCCCATCACCGTTATCCCGCCATCCGACATTCACAATGGTTTATCCAAATCAAAATACTTTCATCATTTTGAATAGTTGTCTAATAAATACCAGAACAGAAAATTACCAGAACATTCCTCCCTACAATATTTTGTATCAAGCAATGAACAGGCAAAAAATATTTCATGGCGTTCGTATGTTATATATTACGTCAGTGATCCGTATTATTTGCGTGTGAACTAACAATTTGTAAAACATAAGTGTCGTGTGACACCCGACATGTCACTTTATGCAACTCATGTCTCATCTAAAACTTGGTTAAGTGTGGGAGGTATTACATTACATTATACCTATTAGTTTTGTGTAATGATGATTTTAAGTTTCTTTGGTAACACAACATTTTAGTTTAACTTAACATCCTACGGAGCTCAGACTTGGTTTCTGACTGACATTGAAAAGTCTTGACTTGAGGATTACCAGCGAAATATGGAGCGCAGTATTCTGGGGACCCGGTTGTTTGACCGAGTCCGGAATACAAGTTTGCTGCTCCAAAACTTTAATTTAAGTGGGACTTTGCCGGCCACGACGCTCGTACGCAACCACACCGATGGGCCAAATTAACATCTCTCTGCAATCCCAAATGCAAAACGAGGACATGATCGCCCCAGGAAGCGCTAGAGTGACGAGCTGAGGGACCACCGCAATAACTGTTCCCAGGAGGGGAAGAGAGATATTGTCTAATCATAATAATAAATCTTACCATACTACTACTTAACTAATACTTAACATACAATTTTCCTTTTCATTAAGGTAGTCTTTCTGATTTTCCAGTCCTCGCTCCCAATTCATTCGACTGACAATCATTATGAGAAGTCTATGTTTTAGGGAAATTGCAGTGTCATTTTCAGTAACCCTTTGATACACACTTTAAGTTAAACTTAACTTTTCAAACCTTAATTGCCTAAGTAGATAAACGGCAACCAAAATCATGCGCATCTAACGAGTGTCATCCTTGCTTAGGTTCCTCCGTGAGAGAGGTTATCACTTCCTGTTTCCATACGTACGTAGACAATAGATCTTCAACACAAATAGTAAAGCGACGAAATGGCGGAACGGAACGCATCCGAGAAATAATTGGCATGAAGGTAAATGGCCTGATGAGGATGTCAAGTTGTTCCAAGTAAGAAAGAATGGATAAATATCCAAAACTGACAATGCGCATAGAAATCTTCACCAGTTGTCATATTCCCGAAAACAGCCGTACGGCACGGTGTGGTACGGCGAGTCTCGACCGCAGTCGATCCGGGCGCCCAAACTAGCGTTCTTGGATCGCGACGCTGATACGATACGGAGGTACGTTACGGACAAAAGAACATGTCTGGCTGGACCCACCTTTAGTATCGTCTCCCGAACGCTCGGAAATACGACCCTTGCCGGACAGTGGCGAAGATTTCTATGCCCATATGCGGTAATTAATACCAATTCGTCAATAGTTTGAGCAAAGTTAATAATGCGTTGCTTAGTGCTTCTAGTTTTAATTAATATGTAAGTTCTACCGGTGAGAACCTATTAGTGGTTTTTATGTGTATTACGTGTTTTCCTAAGATAATAAAATAAAATTAAAATTAAAATAAAATATAATAATTTACACATGACATTGACTGCTATTTTTTTCGAACAAGGTATGTGATTCGGGAGTTTTCGGGGATATGACAACTGGCGAATATTTCTATGCGCATTGTAAGTTTTGGATTTAATTGCTTTCGATTGTGTGGTCAGTTTCTGTGGTATTGCTGTGGTGGCAATGGCAGGCTAATGACAACATTCGGATTTAGGAGACGAGCGAAGCTAGCCTATCACTTCACTAGGTAACAATCCAGCACATAATTTGGCACAATTTATAAAAAAAACTATTACTAATAATTGTCTAAATAAACTCAAAAACTACATGACCTAATTTGAGTGTGTGTTTTAATTGTATATTCCATAACAATGATGTAATAACTCGACTAAATTGTAATTGTCCTAACACCATAGTTTTGGACAAGGTTGCTTAAGTATGGCCTCCCTTGCTACACAGTTACACCGATTAGTGTTATCTTGGTGAAATCTGGATATGTTATTGTTTCTATGTATACTCGACAAATGCTGCATCTACGAAAACTTTGAACTACTTGCTTAAAAAGTTGTTTAAATTAGTGTTATTTTGGTTTGGGTAAGTACACCTAATACTCAATTTATGTTTCTGAGGAAACCTTATTTACAGAACTATTTAAACATCGGTAACCAAGTCTTTACTTAGGGTGCAAAATCGACATTTCATCGACAGATCTAGCCAAAAACTTATTATTATATGTTAATTACGTTTTGGTAATAAAACATCAGTACCCCATTATTATAGACTTCTATATTATCTGCTTTTTCAATGTAAACTGAGCCAATCTTAAATTTATGTTAGTTGAAATGCCTCATCGCGGTATTTCATCGAAAGGTTAACGTATGAAACTAGTTCACCGAATGGCTTGAGACTATATTAAATAGTGAAGGTACCTTACCTTACCTACGGAGCTCAGATTTGGTCTTTGACTAACATCCAAAAGTCCAGACTTGAAGTTTGCCAGCGAAATAAGCAGCGCAGTATTCTGGGGGTCCGGTTCTTGGACCGAGTCCGGAATACCGAGTTGCGCTCCAAAACTAAAATAAAAGACATAGCGGAGAAAGCGGACGAATTGGAGTGGGACTGGGCCGGCCACGTCGCTCCTATATGCAACCACACCGATCGATGGGCCAAATTAACATCTCCTAAATGCAATACAAGAACGTGGTCGCCCCAGAAGCGCTGGAGTGACGAGCTGAGGGACCTCGACAAGAACTGGTGGGAAAGAGCCCAGGAGCGTGAAAAGTGGCAGGGGGGAAAATAAGCCATTCCCCAGCAGTAGGAAGACCTTGATTAATATAATAATATATAAATCCCATCAAAAATATGCGTTCCTATACAAAAATAACAAGCCAGTCTCGCAGCGCAGATTACTCAGCCAGCCGTAAAAAGTTGTGAGATGTAATGTAAAACCAAGACGGCAACTTCATTCAGTACCACAGTAAGCTGCCTGTATCAATATTAGACATCTTTATATCTTAATTTATAGAATGACTTGGCAATCGCCTACAACAATAGATCTGCATACAGCTAGATTTATTATTCCAAAGTTATTTATTTCTATAGTAATTATATTAACAAATATGCTCCGTATATGCAATATTTTGGAATATGCCGCTTCTTTACGTTGGACCTGGACTTTAGGAGGAGAGAGGAAATATTAATGTACATGTACCATCATCAGCAGTTGTGGAAGACCATTGTAAGGGTTCTTTTCCCATACAGCCCAACACTTAGAAGTCATAACACAATAGTTATTTGTGTCACAAGGGAGCAAAATGATGTATTTACGGCGAGGGCGGTACATTGAATCCAGAGTGAAGGGAAGGATTCTACTATAGAATCCTGGGCGTAGCGAGGGATTCTAAGTTAGAATCCTGAGCGTAACGAAGGATTCAAGCGTTAACGCCAATGACGAAAATAATTTTGCTCCTGTGTGACACATACAACTTTTCACATCGACAATGAGGAAAATTTAAATTAAATGCTCTAAAAAAATTCAATAACTGTATTTTGAATTATACTTTCACCACTTTTACAGTAATCGAACAACGTAAACTCACGCAAAGGTCACCACAGATAAAATCCGCGGCAGTCTCACACGTACTGTCTTGAACTAGAATGAAATATCTTATTTATATCCTCTGTACTTATTTTCATGGATCTTTTGCTTAATAAACGTTCTTAATGATTATATTATAATAAAAGTATATTTTACTACAGATAAAATATTCCTGTGTACTTTTACTAATGTGTAAAAATAATCGAATCCAATATTACAATGGTTTCGGATATCAATATTCATTATATCACAATAACAGTCATCGATAGTTTTGATTTCAGTAAAACAAATAATTTATTGTGACATTTTTTTTTAAACATTACGAAAAGTTCATAAATTTTCATATAACATTGTTAAAGTTAAAACTTGAAACATGTTCGTTTTAAATCGACTACGCCATCGTAGTCGATTGTAATGTAATTTCATAATTACATTCTATTATTTTAATCTGTGTTAAATTGGCATATTGCGTAAATGCTACATGCCAATGAATAAATTAAAAAAGTAGCTTGAACAGAAAAGTAGCATTTTGCTCCCTCTCGTCGCGGAGCAAAACTTACTTTACCGAATGAAAGGTGTGAAAATGGTTTTTGAATGGTTTTTGAAATGCGACGAAAAGTTTAACAAAAGCAAGGCTTTACCGCCATATGCTAGCAGCCAGGGAAATAAGTTTTAAAGTGTGCTTCCACTTCTGCTACTGATAGTACATGTTTATACACTAGCGGTTTCACTTTTTGTAAACACAAACATAAGCCGACTTTTGTGCTCTTCCTGTACAACGAAGCCAAATTAAAATAGAATACTTTTTTGGAGAATTATTGAACAATAAATAACCATCATCATAACTACTTATTAAGCTACGATTGGCTAATGACCAGGCATAAGGTGATTGTTTATTATTTAGAAAGAAAATAATTTTGATATTAAGTATTATGCAATGCGATTGCCAAGTCATTATATTAATAAATAAATAAATATGTTAGATTATTATGTCCAATTAAATATGTCTTATATTGATACGGTCATCTTAAAATATTATAAGATAACAAATAAGGTAAAACTGTATGATAAAGATGAACAGCTATTTCTATGTACACGTAATAGGTACTGAATGAAGTTGCTGGCTTGGTTTTACATGAGATCTCACAACTTTTTACGGCTGGCTGAGTTATCTGCGCTGCGTGACTAGCTTGTTTTTTTTGTTAGTAATCATCCATTTTTCTTTTCGGGTACTATTTCTTGTGCGTTAGCTACTGATGTTCTCAACATGCGACGACTCAAGGTATTCAAATATAGTAAACGACAAAGCACGGACAAGCGAAACAAGCATAAACCAAACTCCGGGTGTAGGTACAACCCGAAGAGGAACAATTTACTTGTACGTTCAGTATTTCAATATTGTTTACAGACGGAACACAAATGGTATTTTACTTTGTTATATTTATGACCAAAAATTTGGTATAGAAATAGGAGAGACGAGGGAGTATATAAAAGAGCGTATTTTAATGGAATTATTCAATAAAAATATCCGAAGAGAATAAAATCAAGTCAATACCAAGACAGTAAAAAAAACAACCAAGACAAGACAAGACACCTAGGGACGACCTAGGTAAGAACCACAAAAAATAAACTCCTATTCAAATTTTGTTTTTTAAGGACGTTTTGAAGCTAAACTATGCGTTTGTGTAACATTTTTTGCAGTAACACGGCTAAAGTTCAATTATAATTTAGATTAGAATATGAAATGCCACTGCTTTTTTTTATTAGAGGGGGAAAAAATGGAATTTCCCATGCCCAGGAGTCAGACCTCCCTGCTATGTCCGGGTCCCTAAACATTGAGCGGGCATAAGCTCGTTTAGTTTTCGGACTAAAAACAACCCCTTTGTTGAATTTGACAGTTATCGATAATCGATATAACTGTGAGCCATGGTGACATACCACTGCCACTGTCATGTCAGCCATTTGTATCAAAGCGGAAAGCTGTACCGCGATACACCCAACTCCATCTATGAAACTATCCAGAACATTAATTGCATTAGTGCATTGATAAATATAAAAATGAGAGCTGTAATTCCGAAATGATTTCATTTTTCCTGGTATTGCAGTCTAAACACTACTCTTGATTAAAATTTCAAGATTATAGGTCTGCTAGTAGTACATTAGAATTTCGATAATCGATGAGTCAGTCAGTGAGTCAGTGAAAAAAATGAAGGAACTTTGAACGGCTGTCGTTTCCAATATTTTGGTTCAAATTGACAGAATTTTAGGAATCTGCTTATTTAAATTGTACCCTATTGCCACAGAAAAATTTAGGTGTCTAGCTTTATCTACAACATAGTTATAGGGAGGTCGATACATCCCGAAGTGCTTCCTGTAAAGGATAGTATGGCTGTGCTTCTTTGCTCGACTTGGCGGGGGCACTGCCGTGCCCCCAGATAGGTAATAGTGAAGGTAGGTCTTACCCTAATATATTAAATTGCACTTGATGTTAAACATTCTCATGTTTATGACGTGCAATATAAATAAAATCGGTCAAGCGCGAGTCGGACTCACACACGAAAGGTTCCGTAACCATCGCACAAGAAAAAACACAAAATAAATTGTTTCTTGTATGGAGCACCCCTTTTTTTAATGGATGTAGTTCATTATTAGTAACGGAATTACTCAACTCCCTACCTACTACATTTAATCAGATAGAGCCCGCTGACGGACAGTACGGACGTATAGACGGACAGACGGACAGCGGAGGCCAGGAAATAGTCTCGTTGGGCACTCTTTGGTTACGGAACCCTAAAAACCCCCGTATTACTATTCGAACTTTGTGTTTTGTTTATCGTTCTTACTCACCGGTCTCTATGTCCTTCTAGCCTTCTAACGTCGTCCTCAATGTCTACGACATAAACCAAGACATAGGAATACTTACCCACACGGTTAGTACTTACTGCTTATTACACTAGCAGCACATACGTATTATATATAAATATAAGAGCCGTATACGATTTTACTCACTCACGCGTAAGCATTCAAATATAATATTTTATTAGAAGAAAATTACTGCCTCTTATATCCACTCCGTCACCCTCAACAATAGTAATATTTACATATAAATTATCCATTCTTTAGTATTACTTACTTACTTGTACCTATCTATAGGAAGTAGAGCAGATCAAAGGCCGCATGCCCATGGCATACCAGTAGCTTTTGGCCTATGTGTATTTACATACACATTTTCACATGTATGGGATCTTGATTAAAACTTAAGATAAGGACACAAAAAGAATAGGTTACATCATGGTCAATTACTTATTCAGTACAATGTGATAACTAAACAACAATATCTACACTTTTAATAAAACACTAATTTTTACCCGACTGCCGCGAAGCGCAGAAGAGGAGGTTTATATGTTTGACTTATGTGTATATATGTATTTATATAACTATTTTTGTTCCTATAACCGCTCGTAAATATTTACCGGCTCAACCGATTTTGATAAACATCATTGGATTCCTCTTGATATGTTACTGGGTGCATACAATTCTTAAAAATCAAAATGGCAGTACGTATGCGCTTTAATTTGCATGCTTAAAAAGAGCCTTGAGTGGGCAAAATAAAAGGCATTAAAAGGCGAGTGCTTATTAATTAATAATAATAATTATTAATATTATAAATGATTATTATTTTTTAATAACTTGTACTTGTTTTTACACATTGTAGAACAAGGAATGTTCACTTCTCTCTAAAATCCCTATATTAGGGAGTAGAGGATGAGTAGAGCTTCCCACTAGTAACAACGGCTTAAATATAAACAAATTTAGGAGACAAATGTACTATCGAACCATCTGAATCATGACCCACCATAAGCTTATTTTGCTAAACCCCTTAAATGCAAGTAGGTCGAAATTCGCTTGAAGGTTTATTTCCTTGGTAACGAACTTGTTATCATTTGATTAGACACTGACATTTTGATAGATCTTACAAGTTTGAAAGTTTCAAACGAATTATCAGGCAAAAGGGTCATGATTCAGTTGGTTCGATTGTACATAGGTAGATCAAAAACATGTTTAAGTTTGTAAAAAGTGAATTAAATAAATGTGTAGGTATTTAACTTAGAACAGATGAAAAATATAGATTAGTTGTGTGGATGTTTGGTGTATGTGTATAGGAGAGAAGATGGGAAGTGTAATGTGTGTCTGTTTACTATCTAGATAAAGGAATTTAAGCGTATTTTTCAAAGACAAAGTCAAAGTCAAAATTTCTTTATAACTGTAGATAATTACATATACTTAGTAAACGACATTTTTTGCCTCTTCTCTACATTGGACCACTGTGGGTGACACAGGGCGAAGATTGATTATTATATCTCTTTTAAAAATTGGTTGTGTTTAACTAGTACAAATATTACAACTTTTATTATTATAAATTATATGCAGGAATAAATAATTTAAAAAATATTTATAGCGAGTTCTGTGTTGAGTAAGATTAACCCCATACTTTTTTGCCCAAGTAATCTTGAACATTGTAATATTCCCCTTTAGACAAAGTTGTTGTTTCATGGTTTTTAAATTACTCAAATGGCCTTTTCAAAGACTCCAGAGGTATCTTGTTGAAGTAGAGAATGCATTGACCCTTGAAACAATTGCTAACTTTCGCAATTCTAAGCCGGGGCGCAACTAGTTTGTGATTATTTCTAAGGTTAACATTACAGTTATCGCTAATTTTGGGAAAATGTTGTAAGGTTCTTGCGTTCATACATCATATTTATATATAACAGTTGGTTGGATGATGAAGTAGGATGCCCGCTATACACAGGCGGGTGATCGGTCCTTTATTGTGACATTTTCACCCAATTCACGGTGCTTGAGCACCGGTAACTGTTGATTCAGCCGACATCCCACCCTAAATCTTCTTATTCTTTTAGTGAATTCTAGTATGTCACTGAGTTTGAAGTTTGCGAAGTATTTAGTGTTTATAATAATAAAATAATAATATCTTGTACACTATTTACACATTGATCTATCCCCAAACTAGGATTCTCTGTATCTTGGGTACTAGACAACGATACATGACTACATGAAACAACCATGACTAGGGTTCAAACTTCCGTTCTCATCAAACAAATATTTGCCCCCACCGGGACTGGAACCCGGGACCTTTGGCTTCGTAGGTAGGGTCACTACCGACTCGGCCATTCGGGTCGTCAAAGTTTGGATCAAGCTTTATCAATTATAAGTGTCTATTTAGTATACAGTAACCTGGTACCTACACCTACCAGAGTATCTACTAAGATTAAATAAAACTTAGCCTTCTTTTGTTCCATCCATCCATTGAGATGAACATCTTCGATTGTCTGCAGACTTTAATGTTCTTCCACTCTAGCTTCGCATTACGCATGGCTATTAAATTGAAGATTTTTTTGGTGACAGTTGCTTGATGGAGGCAGTCTGGGTGCCCAATAAATAGCTTATCTGCACCGAATCTGGCCACCTCGTCTATTTTTTCATTTCCTTGAATCCCTTCGTTACTAGACCTAGACTAGGACTTGGATACCCATGCAATAATTACTTCCGAAGCACTTCCCAAAGAGTTTAGGGTTGCCTTACATTATTTGACTAGTGCAGATTTATTGGCTAGTTGTCTTAGCGCCTTTAAGGCTGCTTGACTATCTGAATATTACTACAGTCTTATTTTCAGTTCTTTCTTTTTTTCTTCCTTTAGAGCAGCAGCACATTCCATTATAGCAAAAAAATCCGCTTGGAACACGCTGGCGCTTAGGCCCAAGGCAAATGATTTGTCAAGATATATTAACCAACTCCTGCTAGTTTTGTGCTATCTCTTCTTGAATCATCCGTGAAGCAAGTGATCGCCGATTGTTCTATTTCTATTTCCTAATTTTCTCTTGTTCCTATGTGGATTCGATATTAAAAAATCGTATTTCTTTCATTCTCGTCAGGTCATTATTTGATATAATCATGTCAAATTTTCCACTTGTCATTCCTTCCTATGGGAGCATGTTCTTTGTCCCTGTCGGAGTTGCCTTTCCAGTCCTTGTTCATTTTCATTCCATACTATTGTTTGGTGGCTGTCTTTTTTACTTCTATATGCAGTGAGTTTAGATTGAATATTCTTAGTAAGGATGCCGTTGGTATCGACCCCATGGCTGCTGTAATCGTAAGACATGCTAATTTGTTTACCTTGCAAGCTCCTTTTTCGTTGTTGCTAGATCTGTTCTTTACCACCATACAATTGTTCCATATAGAATTCTCGTTTTTTTTTAAATAAATTAACTTACCTTAAATTTGATCCCTTCACCACATTTGGCTCCATTTCGATGTTCTTACATTTGTTCACGAGAGGACTATTTTTGTTTTATCTGGGTGGAGATCAAATCGTTGTCCTGACACCAATGTAAAACTTCACCTATTGCGCTTCATAAAGGATCTTATCGTACTTAAAATGTTCCCAATGATAAGACGCCGTCATCTGAAAACACCTGTAAATATATTGTGTTTGTTTAAGCGGGTTATTAGCAAGTCTATAAGTAGACACTTTATAGGTTGTTATGGATATCCGCTCTGCAGGAAAACTCTATTTGCTCCGATTCTGTCAAAAATTCTGTTCAAATTTGCAGATATCACTCTGTTTTCAAGTATCGTTACCATCCACTTTGCCATTAAGTTATGTATACCATCCCGATTGAAGGACTCTTATATTGCTTGGAAATTTGCTATGTCAAATGCTCCCTCCACATCAAAGAAGCATCATAGGACAAAATTTTGCTTTCTAATGCTCTCTTATCTTTTAACGAAAAATTGTGCAGAGCTGTTTCTGTCGATTTCCTGCCATATAAGCATGCTGATTGCGATGCCGCGGGGATGAAGCACTTTCATTTAGTGTTTTCCTTAAATGTCTATCCAATAGTTTATCTAATGATTTTAATAACAAGGAATAAAGACTTAAGCACCGGAACGATTTTGCGTCCTGATAAGTCTTCTTTCTCGGTTTTGGTATCAAAGCTGATTTTACCTTCCCCCAAGTCAGAGGAATATAATTTAATGCTATGCTGCTCCTATAGTATTCTACAAGTACTGGCATAATGGAATCAGGACCCGAAGATTTGAATGGTGCAAATGAATTAATTGGCCATCCTACATATTATTATACCAGGTAGATCCTCTCATGCATTATGGTGATCAGACGTGTCATTGTCTTTGTATTCCTTATAACCTGGGAAGTGTGTCTCCAGCATAACTTTCAACACTGTTTGTGGTTCAGATTCAAGTTTTCCGTCTATTTTTAACTACCTAGTTAACATGTTTTGTCACTTGCCAGCAACAGCAGCAGTTTTACCAGCAAAATTTCTTCGGAGTATGTGTTTATCTCCTTGTAGTACAGGCGCCAGCATTTCCTGATTTCTCTGTATGTTATTTCACTATATATATACTAACTTTTCTTTACTTGTCCCAGCTAGCGTCATCCTTGCTCAAAGGGCCTGCCTCATAGCTCACCGAGTTATTTTCGTAATAAAAATGATAAAATAGGAATAAAACAGAGTCCTTGAGAGATTCACAACAATAAGTTTTTATTTGTCTATGTTAAAAGATAAAAATAAAATAACTACAAAGATAAGAAACTATGAAATAAATGAAAAATTATTTTGCTATAAGGTCGGAAGACTTGCCTGTCCAGATAGACTAAGTTAAAAAAAAATAAAGGAAATACGGAATGCCGCTAGTTTCTTGTATAGTGTTTCGAACGAATTTGCTTACTTTTTATCAATTAGGATATATATATATATATATAAATTTTTCCTCTTACTAATTAATATTTTTTTACAACATATTTTTAACACAATCTGCTCTGTCACAACTATTCATAACGTCGCTTCAATACTTTACTTCAGTAAAACCATACAATAATTGCTTCCCAGAATTTGGCTCGATCGTGAAATATCCAATCCATCCTCCGTGTTCAAGCTGGCACTTAAGCGACGTTATGAATAGTTGTGACAGAGCCACAACTAGTATCCCTATATAGTCTGTGGCCACAAATATTCATAACGTCGCTTCAATACTTTACTTCAGTAAAACCATACAATAATTGCTTCCCAGAATTTCGCTCGATCGTGAAATATCCAATCCATCCTCCGTGTTCAAGCTGGCACTTAAGCGACGTTATGAATAGTTGTGACAGAGCCACAACTAGTATCCCTATATAGTCTGTGGCCACAACTATTCATAACGTCGCTTCAATACTTTACTTCAGTAAAACCATACAATAATTGCTTCCAAGAATTTGGCTCGATCGTGAAATATCCAATCCATCCTCCGTGTTCAAGCTGGCACTCAAGCGACATTATGAATAGTTGTGACAGAGCCACAACTAGTATCCCTATATAGTCTGTGGCCACAACTATTCATAACATCGCTTCACCCGAATGGCCGAGTCGGCAGTGACCCTGCCTACGAAACCAAGGGTCCCGGGTTCGAGTCCCGGTGGGGGCAAATATTTGTTTGATGAGAACGGATGTTTGTACCCTAGTCATGGTTGTTTATCCATCTAAGTATAATATTTATCTATATAAGTACGTGTATCGTTGTCTAGCACCCAAGATACAGGGAATCCTAGTTTGGGGCTAGATCAATGTGTGTAAATAGTGTCCAAGGTATTATTATTATTATTATTTATTATTTATACTTTACTTCAGTAAAACCATACAAGAATTGCTTCCCAGAATTCAGCTCGATCGTGAAATATCCAATCCATCCCCCGTGTTCAAGCTGGCACTTCCACTCCAACTTCAGCAGGCAGGTTTAACTGAAGTTATCAACCTGAAAATAAAAATATCCATGATGAATTTATAGTATGTTATTATTTTTCATTTTGCGACCCAAGAATTATCCATGATGATGATGATGAGGTGGGACGCTCACTGAAGCACAGGCGGGTGGTCGGCCCTCTAGTGTGACTATTCCCAAGAATTGTCCATAATATTGTATCGACACTGTTGGTTCTATCGAGTATCGATAAACTACATTGTAACTGCTTTGTCAAGCTCTCTAAGTAGGTGTAAACATATTAGTGGGCGATGTACAAAGCCAATTTTGATAGAAACCGAAAATTTATGTGTGCTTTAGGTTTGAACAATCATTTTGAGTAGTAGTTCTTCAAAGTACTCCTATGGGAGGGGGGCAGCAATGACATCAACAATATTATGCTCACAAACTTTCGCGCCGTGCGTTCCGCCCGTCCGTCCGTGCATTTAGTCCAACCCATGAGTCGTTTGGCTCAGAATTGATGTAGCCTCGGAATTGATGTAGCCTGGGACCTGTACTCAGATTCTAGTACAAAAGGAACCAGCACCCTTTCGACTACCCTTAGTCGAAAGGGTCCTGGAGCACGCCAAAAAGATATTCCTAAAATAGGTACACAAATATTTTTCTAAAATTTTGTAAAAGGCTATTCGTCAATTGTGTTACTTACTATTTTAATATATTGCATGAATCTTACCAACAAACTGGGAAGAGTATTTAAAAAACTCCAAAAATAAAAGGAGCTCCTCAGCTTTCTGGCACATAACCTTGCCACTTTGTAATGGTACACGAGAGTCAGTACATTTGATACTTCATTTTGCGTGACAGAGGGCTAGCCCATCGCCGCGTTGTATTGTTACACACATTGAGCTGAGCGCGTGGTTGGTTCCAGGAACAGAGTTCAGGTCAGGTTTTTTTGTCGCATTCCTGCGAAATGTGTAGGGATCAGAGCCGATTTGGCTGCGCGCTGAATAAATTATGAATAACTAAATAATGGAAGGTTATTATGGAACGATACGGAGAAAGCTATTATGTTGACTGCAAATATACAATTGCGTTTGTTTCGTACGACATGGCGAGTTTGACATCACGGGTATGAATATCATTCTAGTGATCTTTGTCTAAGACGCTAGCGGTCGGGAAGGCTTAATTAATCGCAACAAGCTTTTATGTTCAGCGATCAACAGATTGTGTGTATCGGCAATACCGAATGACTTGAGTGATAACCTACGGTTGATCATAGTGAATATGCGTACACAAAGTTTGTAGAACGGCGGATCTGCATGGCATGTTTGGTTGAAATTAGACCCTGTGTAGTTAGAGATAAGAAGCTTTCGCTTGGGCAGCGCGTGTTCGCAAAGGACGCCATTTTTTTTCAGACATGTGGAGTCTATAAATACGAGAGCGTGGGGAGGGGAAGTATTCAGTCTCAGCGTCAAGCTACTGTGACAGTCGTCTTTCAGCAATTCTAAACAGTTTTGGTCTGCCGTTTTACGCGTCTGAACTGGACGAATTGTGATTGCGTGTTTCAGTGGATTTTCGTGAGTGTCTGAAGCGCCGAGATATACCTCGGTTCCTATCTTTTAAATCAACCTACCCTAAATTCCAAAACTATCCTTGGGTCGTTAGATAAGAACTTGTAGGTAATTGATCTGAGTCTGAGTCTGGGCTTGGAGCGACCCTAAATTCCTTTTTCCTTCACCATAGGGTTCCTGGATTGGCTCTTAGGATATTCGCGGGCTAATCCTCTCCTTATTCCTTTCGAGTAGCGAGTTTTGAAATTCCCACACACACAGTCATTAACCACACAAGCACATTCAAATCAAACTCAACCATTTTCGAGTGGTGTCGATAATGGACGTGGTATAACACTAGGATTTTAGACTAGGCTAGACAGGAGTTTAGTTGCGGCTAAACCTAGGTTGGCAGGGCATAGGGAGACTGTTTGATCGATGAGGTTCCGCGGATGGAAATAACAAATTCAGAACAAAGTTAAACCGGTGTCAACACAGATAACCTATCCTGTTGATATTTTGACATTTGAGTGTTGTCGGGGACGCGCGAAGAGATCAAATTACAGTCTAAAGTTCATTGTTTAGGACCGGGTAGATTGTTTTGCTTTGCCTTGGGTCGGTTGGATTCAAGTTGCATCTTTAAATTAAATGTAAATTTCGCTGGAGGTCTAATGTGTAGGCTGAGTCAAATATATATGATTGGGCTCGGTCGAGGACGTGCTGAGGTCAGTGGAATTCATAGATCGGTATTTACCGAAGTATGCACTTCGCTATGGTGAGGGTTTGATCTCCAAAAGCGCTAATGACAACGTTTCGATAACATCCAGCTCAAATTGCGCAGAGTTGAAGGTTTCAAAACGTTACGGACCTTTTGAGGTAACCGCTAGTTCAAACCCATTTCGGAAAATCAAATCGCAATTGTGTAAACCCGGTCATTTCGGATCGTTATTACCGTGAACTAAATATATAATTGGAACCACCACAAGCCGCTACTAGCGAGCACATGAAATATCATTGAGTACTCACGTCGTAAAACTACGACGGATATCTATACGATATCCCAAACAAATATTATAAATTGTGGTCGACCACTAAAAGAAGTTCCAAGCGCCCATATATACAAAAAATAAATGGTACCATCACACAAAATACAACAATGATCGATCTGGCGCAATACACCGCTAACTGATGCGAAATACCGGCTTGCGGGCATATATGCTTTCTCTGTCTAACTTGAAACTGTAACTTCCTGAATCAATCTTCCGTTCGACTATTGTACGCCTAACGAACTTCTCAACGAACGAGAAATTCAGACTTATCATTCTTAACTTATAAATTTTACAGCTGAATCGGGACATCTCTTTTTGGGGTAGGTAGAATAGACGATCATAGTTACTGATAGCGGTGGCTCGACCTTAGCCTTTAATGCCGTTACAACTTCTCCTACCAACTTCCAAGCTGAGACAAACGTTAATGAAAAAATAATGTCATCGCCAGGACCTGCTTCCCTATGGCATGGAATTCACATCTCTCAAAAGGAAGAAGCTGATGGGAGAATTTTCCTTGTCTTCCGACTATATGTTTCTCTAGGGAAAGTTGGTCATATTGATAAATTCTATCATTCCCCAAAATATGGTCAGCTAATTAAATGTCACCCTGTATGTAAGATTTCTTCACAAGCAAACATGTATTTCTTGTGTTTTCTAATGTCTTATACAGTCAAATGCAAGTTTAGCTCATTTTTTATGCTCTGTAAAGTTTTGAAGGGTTTCATACAAAATCGGAGCGTAAATGGAGCTAGAACATTCAGACATTTTTTGACATTTACCTGTAAAAAGTGAGATTTCCTGGATTATGTTATTCGTTGACACTGTGCGTATTCACCGCACCACCAAGTTCTAATTACACTATAATTTACTGTCCTTTCTTTTGTAATGGACTTAGGGTTCCGTACCCGAAGGTTGCCAAACACGACCCTCTTACTAAACCTCCGCTGTCCGTCCGTCAGTGGGCTGTACTGTATCTCATGAACCATCATAGAGTTGAAATTTTCACAGAATTTGTATTTATATTGCCGCTACAGCACAAATAATGAACTATGCGAGATTGTATAAATTAAAGGGGGTCCCCATACAAGAGCCCTGTTTTAACACCACCCGCGTCATAACAAACCATAACATTATCGTAGATTTCGCGGCGTGTCACATGGATATCAAGAAATGCAAACTGTATTGTGTCACAAGTCTAATGAAAGGTCTTGTTGCGAGGATTTCATTATTTTCTTCATCAACCTGAAATGTTTAGTTAAAAAATATGAAAAAAGACCAATCCCCATATATCCGAAGCTACTATAAAATTGTAAGCGTAATATAGGTCTACACTTAAATATTACAGAGAAAATAATGAGAAATATAGGTCTATACCTAAATATTACAGTTAAAATAATGAGAAGTGTATGGTGTAAATAGGGAGAGGCTCCATTTCTTTCTATACCATATACAAACGAAATGAATGCTCCTGGTTACTTATATAAAGTAAGAAAGTAGCCGCACAAATAACTTTGTTAACTGAATTTTGTTATCTTAGCACACAGGAAACAGGAAACAGATACCTAATACCCATGCAAGAAATATAATTGTGCGTTACTAAGGAACCCTTCGTAAACGGGTCCGACTCGTATGACCGTTTATTTAATTCAATCTGTCTATCTATCCAGCGCGTTTTGCACCCACTGTTGAGTAAAGGCCTCCTACTACTTTTTAGGGTTCCGTACCCGAAGGGTTCCAAACGGGACCCTATTACTAAGACTCCACTGTCCGTCCGTCCATCCGTCCGTCCGTCCGTCCGTCTGTCACCAGGCTGTATCTCAAGAACCTAGCTAGCTAGAGAGTTGAAATTTTCACAGATTATGTATTTATGTTGCCGATATAACAACAAATAGTAAAAAACAAAATAAAAGAAATATTTAACGGGGATCCCATACAACAATTCTTTTAATACCACATACAAACTTATGGATGCACCTGGTTACGTACATGGAGTGTGAAAGTATGTAGTGTTATGTTACTTACATGTCATTTTCCAGGATTTTCAGCTGGATACTTGCTGAGCTGTACAGCTTATTATTTGTTATCACCTTTATTTTCATAGGACCCTGTAACGTTTTAAATCATAAGAACACATTAACAAATCATTTTCGCTTTGTATTTTCACACTATCAGCACTTCTAAATCGATAGCGAAGGGGTTTACCTTTGGTGACCTTGTATTTTGCTTTCTCCGAAACTCTGCAATCTCGGGCTTCGTGCGCGCTGGTGCGCTACCTTTTTATATTCATTGTTACTTCATTTACTTCATGGTTTTCTTGTTGTTTTCTGTATTACGAGCCTGAAACCAAAAACTGACATATGTTGATGTCGTTGTTTATCTGGTTGTCATGGCAATGTCCATTCAAACTCGTTAGCGGTCTGATATGTTTGCTTCAATACTTTTACAAAAATACTTTTTCTCTCTTGGCCACTCACAAAAATTGCTTTTAATTTAAATAATTTTTAGAACTCTCCAAAAAGGGTATAAGAGCGGAACATTTCTGAAATTCTTGAGTCTCACGTCAGTTTCTGACCAAGAAGAATCACCTAAAGGCCTTATCCCGGGGTCGCACTACCCCGGGATCCTGCGAGCCGTTCCTACAACACGATCCTACGAGCCGTTACTACAACGCGATCCTGCGAGCCGTTACTACAACGCGATCCTGCGAGCCGTTACTACAACGCGATCCTGTGAGCCGTTACTGCAACGCGATCCTGCGAGCCGTTACTACAACGCGATCCTGCGAGCCGTTACTGCAACGCGATCCTGCGAGCCTCAACCCTGTACAGCGCTTCGCTAAGTCTCCTCGACACCTACCCGTTCTCGGCTACACCTGCATCCTGGTCGTCACTTCATCGGTCTCCTACTCTCCGTGTCCTCCGCTTCCTTTTTTATACCTAATCTGTATTTTTATAAAAACCTGTTCTCATTTCATCCATCCTCATCTTCTTATCATTTTTCTATAGTCATCACTGTAAATAGCTCTAATAAACTGTCACTACTAAATTTTATCCTGGTTGTTTTCTGTTAGGTTCTGGTTAGGTTCATATCGTTACACGACATTTTGGCGCCCAACGTAAAAGTTCTTCTCCACTCTTCACCTTTTCTGCGCCTTGTCTCTTTCCCTTTGATTTGCTTTCTCTTTCACTCTTAAATCTTTATCTATTCATCCTTTTCACATTTTCCAAATTCTAAAACAAAACTTCATCTAGTTTTTCAACTCATCTGGATTATATTTAGGCCTACCATTAATTTACATTACTTCACATCACTTCATTTCACTTCTATAACACTTGACTCTACACTTAATTATAACAATGGAAAGAGGTAAAATTTTCTAAACAATTCGAATCCTTGACTCCACCTTCAACTACAAATGACTCTCCATCACTTGACCTTCCTGCTGATCCGACTGTCATGGAACCCCCTCTTGTTTCTCAAACTTCTGTCCTGAAGGTGATACGAAAGATTAAATTAAAGATATAAAATTTTTGCATGTAAGTAGCATAAATTTTCTTAACTTCTATTAACTGTTAATTTGTATATATGTATATTCTTTATTTCAGACACATCTCGTTGGCGATGTGGCTGATCTCTGGCTTCGAGCTCTACCGCTCTGGCCGTTCTTAATCTTGTCTTAAGTCGTAGCAACTAAGGCTACCTTAGGATTAATTTGTTTCTCTTTACCTCCACTTATTTTTTTTTCCACGCAGGAGCGGATGACAACTCCTTAAGTAAGCCTGAATGTCCTTTTGAAAACACACTTTTAGAGTGGTAGTCATTTAATGTGAACTCCACCCTTACCTGAATGAAGATGATGAATGTAAGAGATGGTATATCTGATTTTGCCTGGTGATGTCTGTTTCTGCAAAGCTGTGTTTTTCTGGTTTATTTTAAAATGTACATATCAAAATTTTTGCTGAGTCAAAAATTTTTCCAGGGTCGGGGGGAAAATGTAGTGTTATGTTACTTACATGTCATTTTCCAGGATTTTCAGCTGGATACTTGCTGAGCTGTACAGCTTATTATTTGTTATCACCTTTATTTTCATAGGACCCTGTAACGTTTTAAATCATAAGAACACATTAACAAATCATTTTCGCTTTGTATTTTCACACTATCAGCACTTCTAAATCGATAGCGAAGGGGTTTACCTTTGGTGACCTTGTATTTTGCTTTCTCCGAAACTCTGCAATCTCGGGCTTCGTGCGCGCTGGTGCGCTACCTTTTTATATTCATTGTTACTTCATTTACTTCATGGTTTTCTTGTTGTTTTCTGTATTACGAGCCTGAAACCAAAAACTGACATATGTTGATGTCGTTGTTTATCTGGTTGTCATGGCAATGTCCATTCAAACTCGTTAGCGGTCTGATATGTTTGCTTCAATACTTTTACAAAAATACTTTTTCTCTCTTGGCCACTCACAAAAATTGCTTTTAATTTAAATAATTTTTAGAACTCTCCAAAAAGGGTATAAGAGCGGAACATTTCTGAAATTCTTGAGTCTCACGTCAGTTTCTGACCAAGAAGAATCACCTAAAGGCCTTATCCCGGGGTCGCACTACCCCGGGATCCTGCGAGCCGTTCCTACAACACGATCCTACGAGCCGTTACTACAACGCGATCCTGCGAGCCGTTACTACAACGCGATCCTGCGAGCCGTTACTACAACGCGATCCTGTGAGCCGTTACTGCAACGCGATCCTGCGAGCCGTTACTACAACGCGATCCTGCGAGCCGTTACTGCAACGCGATCCTGCGAGCCTCAACCCTGTACAGCGCTTCGCTAAGTCTCCTCGACACCTACCCGTTCTCGGCTACACCTGCATCCTGGTCGTCACTTCATCGGTCTCCTACTCTCCGTGTCCTCCGCTTCCTTTTTTATACCTAATCTGTATTTTTATAAAAACCTGTTCTCATTTCATCCATCCTCATCTTCTTATCATTTTTCTATAGTCATCACTGTAAATAGCTCTAATAAACTGTCACTACTAAATTTTATCCTGGTTGTTTTCTGTTAGGTTCTGGTTAGGTTCATATCGTTACACGACATTTTGGCGCCCAACGTAAAAGTTCTTCTCCACTCTTCACCTTTTCTGCGCCTTGTCTCTTTCCCTTTGATTTGCTTTCTCTTTCACTCTTAAATCTTTATCTATTCATCCTTTTCACATTTTCCAAATTCTAAAACAAAACTTCATCTAGTTTTTCAACTCATCTGGATTATATTTAGGCCTACCATTAATTTACATTACTTCACATCACTTCATTTCACTTCTATAACACTTGACTCTACACTTAATTATAACAATGGAAAGAGGTAAAATTTTCTAAACAATTCGAATCCTTGACTCCACCTTCAACTACAAATGACTCTCCATCACTTGACCTTCCTGCTGATCCGACTGTCATGGAACCCCCTCTTGTTTCTCAAACTTCTGTCCTGAAGGTGATACGAAAGATTAAATTAAAGATATAAAATTTTTGCATGTAAGTAGCATAAATTTTCTTAACTTCTATTAACTGTTAATTTGTATATATGTATATTCTTTATTTCAGACACATCTCGTTGGCGATGTGGCTGATCTCTGGCTTCGAGCTCTACCGCTCTGGCCGTTCTTAATCTTGTCTTAAGTCGTAGCAACTAAGGCTACCTTAGGATTAATTTGTTTCTCTTTACCTCCACTTATTTTTTTTTCCACGCAGGAGCGGATGACAACTCCTTAAGTAAGCCTGAATGTCCTTTTGAAAACACACTTTTAGAGTGGTAGTCATTTAATGTGAACTCCACCCTTACCTGAATGAAGATGATGAATGTAAGAGATGGTATATCTGATTTTGCCTGGTGATGTCTGTTTCTGCAAAGCTGTGTTTTTCTGGTTTATTTTAAAATGTACATATCAAAATTTTTGCTGAGTCAAAAATTTTTCCAGGGTCGGGGGGAAAATGTAGTGTTATGTTACTTACATGTCATTTTCCAGGATTTTCAGCTGGATACTTGCTGAGCTGTATTTGCTTGTTATTTGGTATCACCTTTATTTTCATAGGACCCTGTTTAATATTTATGCTTCGGAACGCACCGGTTTTTTGTTGCGCGGATCGACCGCGAGTATTTTGGACATCACTAAGCGGAAACGGACCGCAGCTGTCACTCGTATCGAAACGAGAGGAGAAATTGGAGGTTATCTTTTCTCGTCGGGAGAACAAACATGTCTGCTCAGGCATCGGGCCATTGATTGTAATTCGGTGTAACAATTACCAAATACAGGCGTCGGGCCTGGTCGGAGTGTAAATCTACCACATCGTCGGGAAATAAGTAGATTCGCGTCAGCGGTTAAGTTATCCGTGTTGATTGGACATCGTCGTATTGGACGGCGACTCCACGTGACGGCAGGCAGCACGCCGGCGACAGCGTCGGGCAGCGACGGCAAGGTTCGGTTCCTCTCCTATCCCAAAACTGTCTCCTATCCCTCATTCCTGTCTCGAATCGAGCTTTCGATCTCCGGTCTGCGACGACAAGGTAATAATTCAACTTCTTTTCTCCCGTGCTGGCATCAACCCAGCCCCTCAAGATTCCACGCCGTTCGGTAGGCGTGGAAATTAATCATTTTGGTAGCAGGAGCGCGGTTTCCTAGTGGGAAATTATCGATTCACGGTTGTAGGGTTGCCCTTTGCCACATTGTAGTTGGGAGAAATGAATATCTCAGATTGGCCGGCAATCTGTTTGTGAGTGAGTCTGTGGTCGGTACACCACAATTAAAGTTCATTTTCGGTTAGTGAAAGTATAAGTGTCAATTTAGTTAACAATTATTATAAATTTGTAGTCGAAAACTACTGTTTGTGCGCATTAAAGATTGAACAGTCATTCTGCGAAGTAACTAGATTGTATTACTTGCGGTAGAACGTCGGGTTCTATAGTACTGCAGTGTTATTTCGGTTTACACAGCAGGGTCGGGCTATTTAAGGGGTATTAAGCTGATTTTGCTGACCTCAAAAGAAGTGTGGGTCATATCGGAGGGGCCACTTCTAGTAAAATAGTTTTTTTTTATAATACCTTTTTGTGTGTTATTTGTATTGTGTTTTATGGTGGCATTCTCTAATTGATTTAGAGTGTATATTTATAAGGTGTATGTCCACAGTGCGACCATATTAAATATTGTTTAGGATTTAATTGTTTTAGTGGTTGCCTTGGTTTTTACGACTTAGTTTTAATTTCTGTGCCCAGCGCTGACGGGCAAGTGCTGGTCTCTGGCTGTGCTTAGTTCGGTAGTGAAGCATAGGACCAGAAACAATTGAATCGGTAAACATGGCACCTTCGCCCTTGACGGTAATGCGGTATGGTGTCCGTGAGGAGATGAGATGGCTCGCTCATACTCACAAGTATGTGGAGCGACCTGACATGGACGATGTCCTGCTCAAGCGTGTGGAGGACGCAATGAGACGCGTCGGGAAGGTGTGTCGGCTGGCTGCCGAGGCTGAAGCCCTCGGGCTTACGGATGAGGCCTCGGTGGCTGCAGTGAAGCAGCTCTGCGCGGATGCTGACCAAGCGATGGAGTGCTTGGGCGACATCGAGCGTCGCGCCGAAAAAATTAAGCGGTCGCGTCGGGATGACCGCGGGGAGGGTAGCGGAGACCCCCCCCCCCCCTAAGGATGTTGTTGGACGGCTTCCACACCTGGAGATTCCGGCCTTCGGTGGGGCAATTGATGAGTGGCCGGCATTCATCAATTTCTTCGATAGTTTGGTCCACGGTCGGGACGACCTTGACAACGCCTACAAGTTGGCCCAACTATTGATGGCACTGCGGGGTGAACCGAAGGAGTTGGTCGGTCACCTAACGGTCACGGCGGGCAATTATGAGATTGCCCGGGCCATATTGTTTGACCGCTACCAACACAAACGGCGGTTGGTTGATGCGCAGCTGGGGAAGCTGTTTAGCATCCCAAGAGTAACCCGGGATATTGACATCCGGGTACAGGTGCTCAACCCTGTGCTGGTGGCCACTAAGGCCCTTCAGAACCTTGGTCTGCCGGTAGACCAATGGTCATATATCGTGTTATATATGGTTTTGTCACGGTTGCCTGCAGCTGTTCAAAGTCGGTTTGAACAGCTGCATGGGGGCAGTAGCTCGGAACTGCCCACACTCGTCCAATTAACGGATTCTTTGGAGGGTGAATGCAGGCGATGCGACACATTGGATACGGAGGCCAGTGTGCAGCGACAGTGCCGGTCATGAAGTGACCAGGTGCGCCAACTTTAAGGCGCTCGGTGTGGCTGCCCGCAGGAAGGTGGTCTTCCGCCACCGATTGTGTTTCGGTTGTTTGGGGCCGCACCCGCTGAGCGAGTGCTCACGCGCGTCCCCCTGTGAGTGCTGCGGTGGCAAGCACCACATCGTGTTGTGCCTGAACCGGTCAGGCCCTTCGGACGGTCACCAGGGCCGGACTCAGGTTGGTCGGCCACAGGGCCCAACCAGGGCCGGACCCAGTCCCCCTCCGGGCAACGGGAGTCACCAACGGGGTGACTGGGGTACCCGCGGACGGGACCCCCCCCCCCCCCCCCCGAGGGGAAGGGGGCAGCGCGGGGGGTAACAGGCGGGATAGCCGGGGTTCGGTCGCCGCTGTCCAGGGTCAGCGAGGACTTCAGGCCGCTGGCTCACCGCGTGTTACGGGCGGGTGTCAGATGGCACCTATGAGAGGCGCGAAGGCTGGGAGCCCACCACCTTCTGCGCCACCCTGCCCGTCGCTCTGGGAGGCGAACAGGGAGGCGAACAGTCGGATGTCGCCCCCATTCCTAGAGCGCCCCAGGTTGGATCCGCTCTCCCCCCTCCATCCACGGTGGCCACCGGGCACACCGTTCACAGTCCGGTATGGTCGGATACCGGGACAGCGAGGGGCCTATTATGCGGGTTGGGACCCCCTGATGTACATACGGTCTGATATGCCACCGGTGGCATATCAGCAGCCGAGTTACCAGGCCGACGGGGGTCCCAGCGGGTTCGGATCCCGCGGAGGTTCCCGCTAGGGACACGCCGCCCACTTACAGGGTGCCGCCACTCCACAGACGGTCATGCTCCCCACCGCCTCGGTGATAGCGTGGAGTTCGGACGGCAAATCTTGTGTGGCACGAGCACTATTGGACTCGGGGGCCCAGGGGTGCTTAGTCTCGTGCAATCTTGTAAGACGGTTGGGCATTTCGGTAAGGGAGTATCCACATTCCATTCGGGGAATTGGGAACACGGAAGTCGGTTCCGTTAAGGGAGTATGTCGGATTACTCTCTCGTCACGGGTGGATTCATCGGTGAATCTGACGGTCACGGCATTAGTCATGCCTAATGTGATGGGCTTACACCCTCACGTACGGTTGTCGCCCTCGGTGCGACAGTTGGTCGCTGGGTTGTCACTGGCTGACCCGGAGTTCGATATTCCGGGCCCAGTAGACATTTTATTGGGTGTCGATGCCTTGGGATACCTGTTAGTGCCAGGTGTCCACGTGTTGCAGGCGACTGGTCTGGTTTCGGTCAACACCAGACTGGGCCATGCGGTAATGGGTCCGGTCATGCCGGCTGCCCCACGCCTAGCGACTCGTAGTCCCTTATTCGGTTCTGTACTCTCGGAGGTGATACAGAAGTTTTGGGAGGTGGAGGTACCTCCTACGGTCCGCCGGTTGGACCCGGTTCAAAATCAAAATCAAAATCAAAAATCATTTATTTCCATAGGATGTTGTTACATCACTTAGATCCGTCATTACATTTTTTGGGTGAGTTCACTAACCCAATGGCGGAATCTGTGGAGAAGAGCACACCGAAGAAACTCCACAGTCGTCGCATCTTTTGCGTTTCCTTTTTTAAATAAAATATTGTCAAATTACAAAATGAATGCTAATTATATATCGAAACAGCCTGTTACTCAAACAATCTATTCCCATGGACATCTGTCCTCTAAGTAATCAGATATCCTGTAGTAACCTTTTTTATACAATTTCTGTTTTATTATTATTTTAAACTTGTCTAAAGGTAAGTTTTTAATATCAGTAGGGACCTTATTGTAATAGCGTATAAAAGAAGAGCCTTTAAAAGAATTACTAATTTTATGTAGTCGGCTTACATAAGCAACCAACTTGTCTTTATTTCTAGTATTAAAATTGTGTATATCACTGTACTTCTGAAAATTAGTTATATTTCTTTTTACATACACAAGATTGTTATAGATATATTGAGACACAAATGTCAGAATATTGATTTCTTTAAATTTTTCCCTCAGTGACACTCTAGGCCCTAATCTATAAATTGCACGAACAGCCCGTTTCTGCAGAATAAATATACTATTAGCATTCGCAGCGTGACCCCACAATAAAATACCATAGGTCATTAGACTATGAAAGTAACTAAAGTAGACTAGTCTAGCGGTGTCTACGTCGGTAAGAGCTCTAATTTTTTTAACTGGGAACGCTGCCGAACTCAGTCTGTTCGACAATTTATTTATATGAGGATCCCATTGTAGTTTGGCGTCTAAAGTAATGCCCAAAAAGACAGTCGACTGCACAAGGTCCAATCTCTGTCCTTTTATAAATATTTCTGTAGTTACCGGGTTCACATTGGGTAACACGAATTTAATACATTTAGTTTTCTTTTCATTAAGTAATAAATTGTTAACAGTAAACCAGTTCACTATACTAGAGATAGCATTGTTTACCTCGTCATAATTTGATTGGTTGAAGAAGAGTGTGAACAGTTTTATCGGAACAATACTGGTCGCCTTCGGTCAGGTCGATTTCTCACACGTCTTCCATTTCGGAGTGATCGCCCGCCGCTGGGCAGTTCACACCATGCAGCCGAGACGCGGCTTCTGTCGATGGAACGACGCATGAAGCGTGACGGGATTTTCCGGCAGAAGTACGTCGACTTCATGCGGGAATACGAGTCGCTCGGCCACATGTCGGTTTCGGGTATCGACTGGAAGCGTGAAGACCACTGCTTCCTGCCCCATCACGCGGTCTTGAGGACCCCGGAGGGCAAAATACGGGTAGTGTTCGATGGATCGGCATCAACATCTAACGGCATGAACCTGAACCAGTGTTTGCATTCAGGGCCGAAGTTGAACCATGACATCGCGGATGTTATCACACGGTTCCGTCGACACAATGTTGTGTTTGTAGCTGACATCCGGATGATGTTTAGACAGACGGTCATTCACCCTGACGATAGACGGTATCAGCTGATACTGTGGCGAGAGAGCCCAGATCAGCCCATGAGGGTGTACGAGCTGAACACCAACACGTACGGGCTACGGTCTAGTCCTTATTTGGCGATTCGCACTCTGCGGGAGTTAGCGGATCGAGAACGGTTAAACTTCCCTAGAGGAGCAGCGATCCTGGAGCAGGATCTCTACGTGGACGATATCTGTACCGGTGCAGATTCCGTAGAGGAGGCGCTCGCTCGACGGGACGAGCTAGTTGAGCTCTTACGGGGTGGAGGTTACGAGCTCCGGAAATGGATGTCGAACTCTCCAGAGTTACTGACTGGTCTTCCGGATGACTACCAGCAGGATCCCCAAATTTTTGAAAATTTGGAAAATTCAAATATGTTGTCGGTATTAGGCGTCCAGTACCAGCCGAGTTGGACTCCCCGAAGGTCTGGACGAAACGGAACGTCCTTTCAACGGTGGCTAGGACATTTGATCCAAACGGGTGGATCACCCCGGTAACATTTCAGCTCAAGTGTTTTATGCAGCAATTGTGGTCTGCTGAGCTGAAATGGGACGACCCGATCGGCGGGTCATTGAGCTCAGAGTGGGACTCGATCTTTACGACCCTCCCTTGCATCAACCGGATTTCACTGCCACGGAGGTTGGTTCCCACTAAACGATACACCGCCACCCTGCATGGGTTTTGCGATGCCTCGGAGAAGGGCTACGGAGCTGCGGTGTATCTGCGTACGGTCGACTCCTCGGGGGAGGTTGATGTGCGGTTGGTCATAGCCAAGAGCAAGGTTGCGCCGTTGCGCACTCGCCTGACCATTCCCAAGTTAGAGCTTTCGGGAGCGGCTCTCCTGACTCGTCTGCTCAACCACACGATGACGGTCCTTCGTGGGTCAATAGCGTTGGAAGATACGGTCTACGCTTGGACGGACAGCCAGATCGTGTTATGCTGGCTGAAGGCTTCAGTTCACAAGCTGGAGATTTTTGTGGCGAATCGGGTTTCGCAGATTTTGAATTCGGAGGTTCCCTTAATCTGGAGACATGTTCCAGGGGAAATGAACCCAGCAGACTGTGCGTCTCGTGGGTGTCACGCTCCGGAGTTGGTTGGACATCCCTTGTGGTGGGGTCCAAAATGGTTGACTCAAGCCGAATCGGATTGGCCAATGAGTCCACGCGTTACCACGGCGAACGGCGCCTTGACAGTCGGTGTCTGTACGACGCAACCAGAGCCGGAAGAGGAGTTCAGCCTGCTGGAACGGTACAGCTCGCTCGACAAGCTGGTCAATATGAGCGCCTGGATCTGCCGATTTGCGCGGAATTGTCGGATTTCTGAGGCGCAATGGGTGCGGACACAGGTCCTGACACCACGGGAACGGAACCATGCGTTGTTCGCATTGGTACGGAACGTGCAGACGGTGCACTTTAAGTCCGAATTGGACATTCTGAGACGCGGACGCGTCCAACTGAAGGGAGCTGTGGCTCGGCTCAACCCGTTTATTGACCCTCAAGGATTGCTGAGGGTAGGACGTCGGCTGCGGAATGCCAACCTGCCTTATGCGGCTCGCCACCCGTTGTTACTCCCTAGGAAAGGGAAGTTGGTCGAACTGTTGATCCAGCATCGACACATTCGGAATGGGCATGTCGGATGCCACGCCTTGATGGCGTTTCTCCAGCGCGAGTTCTGGATTCTATCGGGAAGACGCTTAGTGCGTAGCGTCGTATTTCGGTGCCTGCCTTGTTATCGGGCCAAGGCGGCTACGATGCAGCCCAAGATGGGCGATTTGCCCTCGGATAGGGTTAACGAAATCCGGCCCTTTGCGGGTGTCGGAACGGATTTCGCGGGACCGTTCATGGTCAAGTCTTCACAGCTACGGAACGCCAGATTAGTGAAGGCATACCTGTGCGTCTTCGTGTGCTTGGCCACGAAGGCAGTCCACTTGGAGGTGGTCAGTGACCTCACTACAGAGGCATTTATCGCATGTCTAGATCGGTTCGTCTCACGAAGGGGCCTCCCGACATTAATCCGTTCGGACAACGGCACAAATTTTGTCGGAGCCAGGCGATATCTGCAGGAGGTCACTCAATTCCTGAACGGTAACCAGGACGCCATGGGTACGGCTTGCTCCCGACGAGGGATTGAATGGGTTTTCAGTCCGCCGGGATGTCCTCATTGGGGAGGAATTTTTGAGGCTGCGGTTAAATCGGCTAAGTCGCACCTGACGAGGATCATCGGTGAGACCTCTCTACGCTTTGAAGAGCTTGCGACGCTGTTCTGTAAAATTGAAATGACACTGAACTCGCGTCCGTTGTGCCCGCTCAGTTCGGATCCAAATGATTTGGAAGCGTTGACGCCGGGTCACTTCCTGATAGGTCAGCCCCTTAACGCCCTGCCAGAATACCCATTCGGTGATGTTAAGTTAAGTCGGTTAACTAGGTGGCAGATGTTGCAGCAGATGGCTCAAGATTTTTGGAAACGGTGGTCCCTTGAGTACTTGCACATCTTGCAGCAGCGCCTTAAGTGGACTGACCGGACGAGCCCCCCTCAAGTCGGTGATTTGGTGCTGATTAAGGATGCGAACCTGCCATCATTGAGATGGAGACGAGGACGGATCGTCAATTTGTACACGGGTCGGGATGGCACGCCTCGATCGGCAGAAGTCAAGGTGGGGGACTCGGTCCTCAAGAGAGCGGTCGCAACACTTTCTCGCCTTCCTATTGATTAGGGACAGGTTCGGGCCTGTCCGGGCGGGTGACTGTTTAATATTTATGCTTTGGAACGCACCGGTTTTTTGTTGCGCGGATCGACCGCGAGTAATCGGGACATCACTAAGCGGAAACGGACCGCAGCTGTCACTCGTATCGAAACGAGAGGAGAAATTGGAGGTTGTCTTTTCTCGTCGGGAGAACAAACATGTCTGCTCAGGCATCGGGCCATTGATTGTAATTCGGTGTAACAATTATCAAATACAGGCGTCGGGCCTGGTCGGAGTGTAAATCTACCACATCGTCGGGAAATAAGTAGATTCGCGTCAGCGGTTAAGTGATCCGTGTTGATTGGACATCGTCGTATTGGACGGCGACTCCACGTGACGGCAGGCAGCACGCCGGCGACAGCGTCGGGCAGCGACGGCAAGGTTCGGTTCCTCTCCTATCCCAAAACTGTCTCCTATCCCTCATTCCTGTCTCGAATCGAGCTTTCGATCTCCGGTCTGCGACGACAAGGTAATAATTCAACTTCTTTTCTCCCGTGCTGGCATCAACCCAGCCCCTCAAGATTCCACGCCGTTCGGTAGGCGTGGAAATTAATCAGACCCTGTAATGTTTTAAGCCTAGTAAAAAACAAAATAAAAGAAATATTTAACGGGGATCCCATACAACAATTCTTTTAATACCACATACAAACTTATGGATACACCTGGTTACGTACATGGAGTGTGAAAGTATGTAGTGTTATGTTACTTACATGTCATTTTCCAGGATTTTCAGCTGGATACTTGCTGAGCTGTACAGCTTATTATTTGTTATCACCTTTATTTTCATAGGACCCTGTAACGTTTTAAACCATAAGAACACATTAACAAATCATTTTCGCTTTGTATTTTCACACTATCAGCACTTCTAAATCGATAGCGAAGGGGTTTACCTTTGGTGACCTTGTATTTGGCTTTCTCCGAAACTCTGCAATCTCGGGCTTCGTGCGCGCTGGTGCGCTACCTTTTTATATTCATTGTTACTTCATTTACTTCATGGTTTTCTTGTTGTTTTCTGTATTACGAGCCTGAAACCAAAAACTGACATATGTTGATGTCGTTGTTTATCTGGTTGTCATGGCAATGTCCATTAAAACTCGTTAGCGGTCTGATATGTTTGCTTCAATACTTTTACAAAAATACTTTTTCTCTCTTGGCCACTCACAAAAATTGCTTTTAATTTAAATAATTTTTAGAACTCCAAAAAGGGTATAAGAGCGGAACATTTCTGAAATTCTTGAGTCTCACGTCAGCTTCTGACCAAGAAGAATCACCTAAAGGCCTTATCCCGGGGTCGCACTACCCCGGGATCCTGCGAGCCGTTACTACAACACGATCCTACGAGCCGTTACTACAACGCGATCCTGCGAGCCGTTACTACAACGCGATCCTGCGAGCCGTTACTATAACGCGATCCTGTGAGCCGTTACTGCAACGCGATCCTGCGAGCCGTTATTACAACGCGATCCTGCGAGCCGTTACTGCAACGCGATCCTGCGAGCCTCAACCCTGTTCAGCGCTTCGCTGAGTCTCCTCGTCACCTACCCGTTCCCGGCTACACCTGCATCCTGGTCGTCACTTCATCGGTCTCCTACTCTCCGTGTCCTCCGCTTCCTTTTTTATACCTAATCTGTATTTTTATAAAAACCTGTTCTCATTTCATCCATCCTCATCTTCTTATCATTTTTCTATAGTCATCACTGTAAATAGCTCTAATAAACTGTCACTACTAAATTTTGTCCTGGTTGTTTTCTGTTAGGTTCTGGTTAGGTTACGTATTTGAAATATAATGAATGAACCCTATGAGTTTCCCTAACGATTATATGAAAAGTAAATTTAAAGATATAACCGACCAACCATTGATTAAACCTCAGACGGAATTAAACCCTTACATATTTTTTTATTGGAATATTTCTCCGATTGGAAATATTCTAATACCAACGATTGCGAATATCCTATTTAGATGATTTGGCCAAAGTAGTGGATGATCGTCTATAGGTAGGACTGTAGACGTTGTGATATTAATAACCTAAAGTTCTTTTTAGAGTGGTTTTGGTTAAACAGTATCGTCAAGAGGTTCCTCAGTCAGTGATGAATATAAGTGACATAAGAATATTGATAAGCATCGAGTCCGTGCTTATTAGAATGAATTCCAAGTAAAAAACCATTTTAAAGTCATTTCGATTACATGTGTTTATAAAAGAGGGTTTGTGCTAGAGCCCACGACCCCGCCCAACCAACACCAGTAGAGGTCAACCGAGTTCTACGGACCCAAGACAGATGAAGTTAGATTTAGCTAAGCAAAATAAGCTTAAATTTTATAAAAAAAATGCTTACAACCACTCAAAATTGTAAACACAATTTATTACAAAACATAGGGTTAACTATGTGTTCATTAGTACGCTTTTGGCGTTATCTTTCACCTGTTTTGGGGGCATCCTCCTCCCACACATTCCCATATACAATCTACGTGACTGCAACATTTAAGACTGCTGAAGACCTGGAATTAGCCAACTGAATACACCAGCACCTAGAGACCGTTTGAATCTACTCAAATCCCTGTCGAGTTAGTTTCCCTACCAATCAACTACATAAAGACTATTAAGGATATATTTTTATATTATTTGATATTGTGATTTCTCTTATCCATCAGTCCTACATGTTTGTTGATCGGTTACGGGATATTTTATTTGCATATACTCGGTATTGAGGTTATCTTGAGAGACACGTCTCTTAAGTTTTATTCCGTAACCATGTGGATATTCATCCAGATATTTTATATATAAATTAATTTTAAGACATGTAAATTCAGCGTAACTAATTAGGTCACTAGATTGATAATGTAGCGTGTGTGTAGGTTTGATATTAACGGATTTCAGGCCATCCACAGGCATTCTACAGCGAAGTAAACTTCACTCTAAACAGGGGCGATGAGCGTCCCTGAATGATGCGACCAGGGTCTGTACTACAATGTCAAATCGATCCGAATTGTACAAATCCATCTTTTAATCGGGTTAGGCGAGTAGTTCTCTAGTCCATGAGTAAGAAGAAGTCTAGGCACTATGTGCTTACGACAAAGGTATGAACCAGATAGTACTTAAAGCAGTGACAGCCTTTGGAAAATGGAAAGCACAAGTTCGTTCGAATGCCAATGCAGTAAGAATGATCGAACTTCTGAATCGGAGGCGTTTCAGAAGGGGAAAACGACTGCTAATAAACCTTAGGCCGTGTAGAATCTAGTAGAGTGTTAAATTCAGCGTAACTACTTAGGTCACTAGATTGATAATGTAGCGTGTGTGTAGGTTTGATTCTAACGGATTTCAGGCCATCCACAGGCATTCTACAGCGAAGTAAACTTCTCTCTAAACAGGGGCGATGAGCGTCCCTAAATGATGCGACCAGGGTCTGTAATACAATGTCAAATCGATCCGAATTGTACAAATCCATCTTTTAATCGGGGTATGCGAGTAGTTCTCTAGTCCATGAGTAAGAAGAAGTCTAGGCACTATGTGCTAACGACAAAGGTATGAACCAGATAGTACTCAAAGCAGTGACAGCCTTTGGAAAATGGAAAGCACAAGTTCGTTCGAATTCCAATGCAGTAAGAATGTTCGAACTTCTGAATCGGAGGCGTTTCAGAAGGGGAGAATGACTGCTAATAAACCTTAGGCCGTGTAGAATCTAGTAGAGTGTTCTTATAGTAATGTCAGCTGCTTGTAGAGTAAATTTGTATGTGTGTGTTTTGTGAATGACCAAGTTACCACGTCAATCTACATGCTATATGGAATTAGAATATGTTTGTCATTTAATGTAAAGTTAGGTAGGCCAACCAACATGATAGACGGTAAAGAAAAGAAAGATCAAAATAGCCACAATCAAAAGATATTTAGTTTGTTAGATAGTTTTATAAGTATTTAGGTATTTCAAGAGTGAGAGGGAAATAACGTAATTATTTGTAGTCATACGAATTTCAGATACTTGTTTTGTTACATAAACCCAAATAATTGGGTTTAGTCTCCCTACCTACATAACCTCAATTACGTAATTTAATCATTTAGCTAAAAGACAATCAAGAATAAAATCAGAAAAAGAAAGCCTGGTAATTTAAAAGTCTGCGCAAAATGCATTTAAAGTAAATCATGAGGACGAATTAATTGAAAACTCATCAAATTGACGAATCCAAATACCGCAAAATAAAAACCGCGGCATGAACGCAAAACAAAACCTAAAATTACAAGCCTTAGAACCATAAACAATCCCTCCCACCGATGACCCGCGCACGATCGCCTCGGCAGCCGGAAGTCCAGGACCTAGGTCGCCCAGGTCCATCTCCATCCATTCCTGGGATATCGGAGGTTACAGCAGGAAATGACACGTAGTATCGCCACATTTCAGTCCGATAGTGTCATATTGCCCCTGTTGTGGGCAGGGAAATGGTTCCCTGCCCACAACAGGGGCAATATCGACACTACCCAACTCAGGCAAGCTACTATCAGAAAACATTTAACACAAAAGAATAACTAACACACTTCTGAAAATATAATTTGAGTTCCAACTTACATTCCACTCGACGACCAGTAACCAAAAGAGCCCTTTCATCTCGACCCATCACTTTTATATTTTCTATTCGCACCAAAACGTCCTACTCCAGGCATGCTCGCCAAACCAAAATGTAAAACTCCGCGAGTCATTCTGATTGGTTCGTTTCATTTCCTTTCGAAACTCAGTGCTCTGTTTGGTTACTGGTCTACACCGTATACACACTTTATATTTTAGATCACACAGTTCAACTAGAAATAGACTTTATAATATCACAAAATAATCTAAATAAAATAATACTCCTTTTTTTTCTATATAAAACAACTTATTGCAATTATAGTGAATAAAGTTCTACTTTGAGTTAAACCATCTGGAATTTAAAGGCGATCGACCGCCATCTGTTCCATCATTGAACTAACTACGCATCTGTTTGACCTACCAATCTATATCGTAACTAAACACCCTTACGTATGAGTTTCGATTGAATGAGCCATGGTAAATGCGACATTTCAAAACAACATCACAAATGTGTAAAATGGTCATAATTCGATATCCACTGAAAGCAACGGTGAAGTTAAACCATTAATTTTAAATTTATGATTCATAATTTATTTCATAGCTCTTAAAGTTTATCCACATTTTGGAGAATGTGAATAATTTTGAGGACGTGATAAATTTTCTACAGCATCATTCTCAGCCCACATCAACTCACTGCTAGGCATAGGTTTTTAACTCTCTTCGCTTCTTCTTCTCTTCTCTTTAATGAATTATTATCCTTTATTGAAAATCAAACTTAACGATCCAACAACTTTATTCACAACAACTTATTAATACTGAATAAAGAATAACACACGCTGTTAAATGCGACAAAGACAATAGTGATAACATTACATTAACAAGTACTTACGTAACATAATAACAACTAAGGAAGTCAGGTACATTAAATAAAATAACAATGAGTGATAAATAACAACTAGACATAAAATTGTATAGTAAATAGCATCATTAATAACACTAGAAGGAAGTGCATCGGAAGGAAAGTTTAGCTAGATCGAAGTATCGCGTAACCATACATGTTATTAATACTTTGGCATTTTTAACCTCTTTGGGTCGGTGCAATTCAATTTTGAGGCATCGATTTCGATTCGATTTTAAAACCATATTCTACGCATTAGGGGCAAATGTTTCGCTACGTTAGGTTAATGAAGAACATAACGATGTCAATACAGCTATTGCATCAAGCTTGCATAGAGAGCTTAGTTAATAATCTTGAAACTTTGCATGGTTCTTAATGTTTGCAATAAATACTACGACGGACTTGTCGGTGTTAATTTAAAAAACATGGACACTGGCATCTTAAATATATATGTAGATGCACTTGGTGATGTTATGCTCGCTATACTAGTAGCAGAAACATTATCCCTTTATTCATAAAATGGAAAATTGCAGATGATTCCAAGTAGCACCCTTCTCTTATCTAATGGCTGAATTAAAGTCTATGTATAGACTATAATTATAAATAAAGCCACTTAAGATGTCATACTGTGGCTCTAATTTCCAGAGAGGCCGTGACAGAAAGGCTGTCTTTGTCAAACTATACCCGGGCGCCTATTTAAGTGAAGTGACAGAAACATAGTATAGAGGTGGCACGTTACGTCGTTTCATGCGACGCACGTCACGTTGTTAGGTGCCCGGCCATAAATCACTTGTCAGATCACGTGACATGTCATTTATGTAGGCGCCCGGCCTGCTTAACTTTTGGCCGCTCGCAGCTTGCCGCGCCGCAATTCGCAAGCCGCAGGTAGCTGGTAGCTGAGACCGGGCGGGAGTTGACGGCTGTGCATCTGGACTGGACCTAAGCTACTTTGTTCGTAACTTATAAGTGTAAGGCCTCATGGGGTGTGATGGGTGCGGTCCTGTGTACGACTGCGTTGAACCCGTTGTGTTTGTCCGCGGTGTAGTCGACGGTCCTGATCGCGCCGTCGGGCTCTACCACGGTGTATTGTCCTGGTAATTGAGGGATAGTGGGGTTAAAAAGTAGAATTTAGGTAAATGATTGCCGAGGTCTCCAGCAAGTCAAACGGACCGTTTACAGATTTGTACTTCACAAACATGTAAATCAAGTGTACACAAATCAAGCGTTTGTTTTGTAACATAAGTCTGGACTAAATAAAAAGCTTGGCTCAAGACTGTTCAATTATGCAAAATTTGGCAATTATCATTGTACAATTAGAAAGATAATCGGTCAAGTGCGGGTTGAACTCGCACACGAAGGTTTCCGTACCATTGACCAAGAAAACTTAATCACTAAAAGTAATAAATAAAAAAGAAAATAATTTTATGTCTGAACAGACCGCGGAGGCTTAGTAATAGGGTCCTGTTTGGCATAATTCGGGTACGGAACCCTAAAAGAGGTCTGTTAAATTCATGTGAAACACTAGTCAGACTTACTTCTAGGTCACATGCATCACTAGCTTAGTAATGTAGAGCCAGTCTTAGAAGTCGCATTTGACATCTGTCAAAAGTATGGTCAGAGCTAGGCGTCAGTCTTTTTCTCTTTGTTTCGCTTAGACAAGGAAGGGAGACCCTCCACTTTAGGCTCCACTTTAGTTTTAAAGAGCCGTGAATAATGACATACCCTTGACAACATCACCATCCCTCGATTCATGGTGGGTCTTTATGTCACCGGTGTGGAAGTCGTTCACTCCATATTTGAACACGTACTTTGGATACGCCTGAAATGGACCAGAAAAGAAGTTATTACAACAACATACTTTTTTTTATTACATGACATTTTATTACTATTCTTTCGTATCATATATTATACCGAAAATCACTAATGTATTACTACAACCACTAATGATACTCGTAAATATTTTATTACAGTACAGGAATTACAGTCACGAAAGGCATATTATACTTAGTTTACATCCGGTTTACGAGTAGAATATTAAAGAACAGTTCAGATTAATGTCACCTAAATAAACACATGGCAATAGGCATCTGTTTACACCCTGAATGAACCTATATCTATTTTATGATCGATTCAGGAAAACTTTTTTCCTAAACTTAGTCGTCGGTCACCTTTTTTCCGATTCGAGTAAACAATACAAGTAGTCGTATAAAACCACCGCACATGCAACACAGGTGAGTCTGAGAGAAATCACGTAAAACTCGAACGCTGACCATAAGCATTATGAGCTATTACGACATTAACCACGTTATGTCAGAAGTATACTGCATTAGAACTATACTTGAAATATCGTGTGATTTATAACAGAAACGAGTAATGTATGTTATTAGTGGTAGGGAGGTACTTACAGTGTAACTTTAGACAAGACAGCTAACAACAGGTATGTGGCTAATTTAGTTTTTTCTTTTCAGTTTAAGTTAGGCTACGTAATTTTTTTTGCTAAATGATCCATAGCTAGCCTGATGCGGGATTTTTTAAAGTATTTTTCTACTACTAATGCCATTATAAAGCGTGATCCTTGCTTCATATTAAATTTGTAACACTATTTGTAACATTATTTAGTTCTTTTTATTTATTTTTATATCAGGGGGCCAGGCCAACCCATCTAGGCTCAGTCTCATACCGAATAAGCACCCATTAATTCTGTACCAGTAGAAGCTGTTACATCATAAACAATAAGGACATGCTATTATTACTTGTAAATCTTTAGACGCTCCATGACTCTACATGAGTGACAGTTCCTTGGAATCAGATTACTGTTACACAGACACTCATCTAAACGTATCCATAACATGACTTAACATTTACATAGAGGCACATTGTTTGCTTCTAGCCCCACACTAGGATACCCTGTGTCTTGGGATCTGGGAACAGGTAATTTCTGTTTTGCAGAAATTGTATGTTATTATGTAAATTTGACTCCGTTGAAGAATAGTTCTATTCATGTGTTCTTTTCTCTGATGTGCTTTGAAGGGAGGTCTACTTTTTGTTGTAACCTTTCATATATATTTTAGATTTTGAGCAGGCCTGTGCAAAGATAAGTATATGCCTGCTTAAATGTATGTGGTAGCATAGTTTGTAAGGCAGATTAATTCATCGGTTGATCCCCAGTTTCCCAAACTCTGGGGCAGCGACACAGACTCACTTACATAATAGTCGACGTGCTCATCCTCAGTTATGTGTTGGTGTCCGAACAGCCGGCGCTGCGCGTGTTGCGCTGGCGCAGCCTTCAGCTCCTGCGGGCGGTAGTAGTATCGCGCGTGCGCGCAGACTACCAGCGTCAGAGCAAAGGCTATCGACTGGATTGGGAGTTAGAGAAAATAACCAATAGTACTGATAAGAGTCGAATTATTACACTAGGTACGTCTTCTTCGGGAACCCTATCTCAGGTATTTTTATATTAAGTTTATGGTAGTGTATCAGGCTCAAAGTTTCACCCTTAAAATAGAGCTCCTCAAGTTCTGTAAATACCACTCGTAAATTAAATCAGAAAAAACCACGCTGATTCTGTTTTAGAATTCATATCCGTGCGATAAGACTCAAAATTTGGAGATTTTTGCTATTTGGGATAAGCAAAGGGGAAGCAAGGGTAAGAAAATTTTGCAATGTTTTAGTGTAGATTTATCGAAGACAATAAATACTCTGGCGGGGTATCCCAAAAGCAAAAGTTGTAATTTATAGGGAGCAATAACCTGCCGACATAAAACGAAGAAGAAGAAATAGTTATGTAACTAGTAACATCGCGTATCAACAAAAGACAATCGGGTTTAACAGAAAGTGTCAGCTAGTGAATGTCTTACTAGTTTTTCACGAGAAATGTGCACTGTGAACTGACAGCAATCAGCAAATCAATAGTAATTATTAATAAGGTTTTCTTTTTGAATTTTCCCACAGACTTTCTGAAGACATGTCGAGTGTTAGCTGTTACGTATTAGGAAAAACAGACGCTTTTGTTTATTAAGTTGTCGAGATAGTATTTTTTCCAAAGAAACAATATGCATTGTCCTTAGCTATTTTCTTGTTACTTAATGTTATGTAATGGATTAAGTAAGGAGGTTTTTGTGCGGAATGTGTTGTCGTAGTCTCGTCACAATCAATTGCAAATTAGTCACATCAATAAGAAACATGCAAGGTAATATAATCAACAAATCTTTAATACTGATTATCTTTTATCCAATTAATTATTGTGAATAAAACTAAAAAACAAATTGAAATAGAATAAGATTTTGGAGTTGGTCGAGATTCTAGAACTGCATCATAATTCATCTCCTGTGTGTGTGTCTCCGCGTGTTCAAAAAGTTCATGAATAAAGATAAAAAAATACACAAACTTACGTCATTTCTGTATTTTTGAGTACATACGAACAAACAATCAACAAACATTTATATACAGGCACAGACATTGCTTCTGATCTCTCACTAGGATACCCTGTGTCGTGGGAACAAGACACAGCGACATTACACACATATAAACATACAAGAACTGTTTTTTTTCCATATTTTTAAGACCTGACGCAAAAAGAGAGATGATATTAGTTCAGTGTCCATCAGTCTGTCTGTGTGACTGTCTGTGCATCCCAGCGCTTAAACGGGTAGACGGATTTTAATGCGGTTTTCTTCTTTAATTGGCAGTGACTTTACTACAATTGTTCTTATCCGTGTTACGCTATGTTTTAGTTAGAGTTAGAGTTCTTTGGTCTAGTGGGTTTCACGCTTGCTTCTTACACAGGAGGTACAGGTTCGAATCACGGTGCTGATCAATGAGATAAATAAATCATTTATCTTAAAGTACATTAGACTTAGACTTCCTAACGGTGATGGAAAAAACGTGAGGAAGCTTCATAGCTGCGGTGATGGGCTAGTTCCCTGTTACGCAAAATAGAGTACCTATTGAATAACTGGCTAAAAGTGGGCACTATTGTGTCTCTGCCACCGCTAATGGGAAAAGGCGCGACGCTATGTTATGTTCTGTTATAACTTCTTTCTTTTATTTAACAAACTTGACCATCATTGGATTAATAGGTGTTTCTTACTGTGCTACTCAAGTGGTGTGCCTATTTACAGAAATCACTATTAATTCGATACTAAAGATGATAACAATAGCTTTAGATTTTTGAACCATTTTTATAAAATAAGTAATTTTATGGGTAATATGTCATCACCAGATTCCAATTTGTTGGAAGTTGAACTAATATTTTTCAATTAATGACTGTACATTTTAAATTACAAACAACTTCCATTGTTTCTTTGTAAAGCTCATAATTTTCAAACCACCAAACCGATTTTGATAAAACATAGCTAAGAGCTATCGCAGTTAAGTCTACTACCAAATTTAAAACAAACTCATTAAAATCCGTCCATCCGTTTGAGCGCTAGAGTGCCACGGTCAGACACATACACACAGACACTTTAAACACTTCTCTTTTTTGGCGAGGGTTAAAGACGTTCCAAAGAAAAGTAATTCAGACAAATAGGTCATCCTTAGGCCTAGACTATTGATGATTCCATCAATATTTCCAATATTTCTCTCTCCACATTGCTTATATTAAGACAAACAAAGATTAGAGTTTATAATAAGATCGATCCTCACCTTGAACACCATTTTTCCCGATAAATGATATCACTAAACAGAAGAACACGATGAGATCACAAACAAATAAAATTCAAGAAAAAATGCTATAACACTCGATCGTGCGTCTGTGTCGAATGGCGCAAGTGAAAATTGTCAGTGCATTTTATATGAAAGCGCTATATGTCAGTGGTGGGTGTGCTGAGGCACCTCAGACAATTTGCCGTAAAAACGTCAAACACAGGGGTTACCATATCGGCATAAGACGTTGTGGTAACTCTCCTGATCAAGTTCTGATTGGGGCAGAAGGATTACTTCAACGTCTCATGCCGATTCGCGACTAAACTGATCCGCAATATTACTATGGTCGGCTTTAACAAGTCTTGGTATTAGGTAAATAAAGCCCATTATGGCGTATTGGAATGAAAACGGTTTCCATGGTGAATATGATTTTCTCAAAAACCTTACTTATTACCATAAATTTACTAATTGGCCTGTAACTACTCACATTATTTTGATCACCAGATTTAAATACTGGTTTTATAAATGCTGTCTTCCAGGCATCAGGGAATAATCCCACTTTCAAGGATTGTTTGAATAAAAAATCAATTGGGGTAGCAAGTGATAAATTACAATTAATTATGAGTAGAGGTGGAAATTTATCACTTCCAGCATTCTTCGTTCCATCTACTTTCTTAAGATAGTCAGCAACCAAGTTGACAGATGGAGAAAGGTGGTGGATACTTGACAATTGTTATTACCAAGAGGTTGTCCTGAGGAAGTATTTGAGTCGTAAACAGACTCGAATAATGACTTGAATAAGTTTCATACAGATTGGTGGTCATTACCCTTCCTATCTGCGAAAAACATGGTCTTGGGTATCGCTGACTTGCCACCTCGCTTGCTCTTTATGTATCCCCAAATAGCTTTCGGATTACTTTAATATTGTCTTCGGTGTTCCTGATAAATTGATTGTAAGCAAACGCTTGCACTTCTTTGCTCTTTCATTGAGCAACAAGAAAGTGGAGTAGTCTCATAGATTACCATACTTTTTCAACTTTTTTAAGTATGTATTTTTTTCTTTTAGGACATTTTTTATTTGTACAACCAATTAGGATAACCTTTACTCGAAGCTGCTTTGACACGGGGGACACGATTATAAATTATTAAATATTAAACTATTTATATATATTATAGTACTTAGTTGGTTAGTTAGTTATTAGTAATACTATTTATAGTATCTTCAAGCTTCGTCTTCCAATCGATTTTGTTAATGTAATTATGATATAATAATAATAATACCTTGGACACTATTTACTTACATTGATCTAGCCCCAAACTAAGATTCCCTGAACCTTGGGTACTAGACAACAATCCACATACTTATATTGATAAATATTATATTTAGGTAGATAAACAACCATGACTAGGGCACAAACATCCCTTCTCATCAAACAAATATTTGCCCCCACTGGAAACCGAAATGTCTCTATTAATATCATCATTATAGTTGGCCTTGTGGAAAGCTAAGATCTCCCTGGCCACAGGTAAAAGTGTATCCCGAGGGGAGTTATTGAAATCTATAATAAGGGCCTTATGTAAGATACTCTCTGGTACAAGAGGGTTGTCGGAGGTAACTACAGTGATATCGTAAGAAGATAGCACCAAATCCAGAATTGGTTGCTGTAGGTCACTTCCTATTTGAAAACTAAAGATAGGTTTGTTAGTTTCATACGTTAAGCAGACCCCGGAGCCGAAGTGAAGCGGAGCGGAGCGAGGCGGCCCCTAGTCTGATACCAGTTAAAAATGATGTACTTGCTAATGAATCACCTAGGTAGTCAGAATGATTAAGATTATTGTAAGATTTAATATAATGTATTGTTTGTTTCAGGGAGAAGAATAGAGGGACATTGAGTTTTAGGGATGATTGAAGACGAGAGTGAAGAATGTTAATCCAAATTAACATGGTGTTTCTTTTATGAGGTTCGATACTATATAGCGACTGATCCAATTATGTATCTAACTTATGCATGGACATGCCTATTGTAATAATGTTACAAAAATCATACTATAAATAATAAGGGTTTTTTCATCACAAATACTGGAAATGATTAATATCAATTATGAGTATAAAAAACGTCATAAATAAATTGATAACAGCTTTACAATATTTCCATTAAGCTAATTGTATGTTTAAGAATTTATTGTCTAAAAATCTTTACGTAACTTTGTAATGTACAAAACCGGTAATCTAAGAAAATACGTGGTGTAACTGTTTTGTACGTTAATAGTGGGAAAGAGAGATTTATGTGAATCTATATAGCGCTATTTTTTTTTTAGTTTTCAGTTAGCAGGCTAGGCGGACTAGCAGGGCAAGGGCGGCTTACCTTTAAGACCGTTATATAACGATTTTAAGCAGTCCTGTTTAAGCCCTGCTTTTAAACTGCACGGAATAGGGATGGTTTCTTAAAAGTTGGTATTAGGCCAACAGGTCACTGAACTGTACTATAATTTTGTTTTTATGAAGGTGGCTGATGGCGTTCAGACTACGGGTTTAATATATCCCGAGCTACACATTATAAGCTATTACGTCATGTGATATTTGTGTGTATTTTTTGTCTATGGATTGAAATATATTATAGCACCCGTATGAAAGGGCTTATACATAAAGTATGGCGAGCGCTTAGAACACGATCGTCTAAGGGCAAGAGATTAAAATTTTCACCTTGAGATGTAATATAAATATCCCGTGATAGTCTGAATAGTTTATTGTATTAGGCCTCTAATGAAAAGACATACTTCTTGACTTAAAACTATCATGTGTCGTATGATCGACAATAGTCACATAGCTTTTGCATTCTAACAATACGCCTTTTGAATAAGCTGGTTCAACAAACCCTTAATCTAATTTTTTCCAATTGGTTCCCATATGTTATTCACAATGTCTGTAGTAGCATTTGCATCTCTCAAATCTCCCGAGTAACCTTAGTTATACACAAGCCCGGGTGTCGCCATGTTTTAACCTAAGGTTAAAACCACAGCTGTTACCAATACTTTCCGGGTACATATGTAAACCATGAAGATATCAACACGGAACTTTCCTGACTCCACTGCGGTGCCGGCATCCTGTTTCCACGACACCGGGTGTCAACATCGCTGAACAATGTCATTAGGAGCCTATAAACGTTTGTTCCGTGCGGTGGCAGTATCAAACTGAACACACCCATTTATGGATGATACTTAACACTTCCATCGCGTAATTTTAAATGAAGCAAAGCCATTTTGAACCATAAGCCATGGTAATCAAATTAAAAAACTAAACTGGTTTTGATCCGTTTGAAGGGTTAATCGCGTCACGCCTTAAGCCATACGAGGTGGCATACGCTCTGCTAACTTAACTCCCATTTGATCAGAGTAAATTACAGGTTGTAACTGAAAGGAGTTACAAACCGAAAGCGGGTTGTCAGGGACATCATTCTGAACAACTTTTAATATGGGGACGACATGATCAGAGAAATTCTGTTTTTTCACTTCCTCATACAAAAGATGAGAATAATCAAAGTCGCTATAGGTTAACATAGGTAAAGTAGGGTCATTGTATTACATATGTAGGCAATATTTGATTTTTCATCAAAATTCAACACACAATATTATTTGTTTTTTCAAAGTTAGAACTGCACGATTGCTTCACTTTTATCAATTAAAAATACATATTTATTGAAATATAAATAAAAAAGAAGAAAAAACAAGACATAAAAAAGAAGAAAAAGAAGACAAATTTTACGATTTACTTAGACTAATAAACCATTCCGAACATATTAAACATTATTTGTTCCACAAAACTGAGCATCTTTACAAGCTTACAAGGTTCTACGTAGCTGGACCCCTTTTCTGGGATGTTACCCAAAAAATCGATGTACACCTTACTAAAATGTGATCCAGGCTGAGATAATTAGTACAAGATGATTTAATCACAACTTGAAATGCTAGTTTGCGATACATGACTACTTGCAGGTATTTGTATTCATATGCCGTGAAATGTTTGCGTGATGTATGCGTTTTATTTAATGACCTCATTCTTAATGTGTGATGGAAGATGTGTGACGTTGCTGTTTCTGGTTCCCACAACACAGGGTGTCTTAGTGTGGGACCAGAAGCAATTGTATGTGCCGGTATGTAAATGTTTATGGTTTATGTATGTGTTAATTACTTATACTTCTTATTAACTAATTATCAACCCAGCAAAATATGAGAAGCCAGGTGTGTCAATAATTTACCAGCTCAGCGCTTCTCTGAGTTTTAAGCCCGGCTTTTACGACATATAATATGGGATTTGGTACATTTTAGTCAGTCCTTTTCCTTCAGATAAAAAATTCTACTGTGATGCGTGACATTAGGGGCTTGTTTGACAATGTCCATTTTCATATTTCAACTTGTGAAACTGGCCCTTAATTCCCTGAATCACGGTAGTAATTACTAAAAGTATATACAACTGCCACTTACGTGTGCGTGAAACATGCCGCATTCTTCTCGCGTGCGGCATTTCTGTAACATTCTTATTAGTTTCCAGTTTTGTTCACAACAATCTATTGGTCCATCCATTGGTCTAACTAGCGGAACGGTGAACTTGCTCCACAACCTAATAGTAATGCTGCGAAAGCAAGCGATAAGCGTGGAGCGATTCTGATTACAACTAAACTCACGAGCAATAAACTTGAACCACTTCATGGCGCGTTGCTCGGAACGATTTTTTGCAGTTTCTATGCAATGAACTATTAGCGTAATAAGCAGGTATTTTCGCCCTAAAAAAGGAAAATGTTTTAATTTGTATAGATTAAGTATATAAGGCTAATTATGAAAAATATAAGTTTTAGATCTCTAGGGGTGAAAGCGTTAGCCGCAAAATAACTCCTTTCCGGCTCGTTTTACCATAAAACAGTATTTCTATGAAAAAACTAGACAAATTTTAATATAATTATTATATCAAACTTTTTTGTGAAATCAATATTTTATCGTACAACTCTACTTCAAAATGCGTTTTGGCCGAAGATAAATTTCCACGCCACCAGTCAGTAGGAGTAAGCGGCGCATTATTCATAATCCCAGAGCCAAAAGGTGCAAAATACTAAGCTTCCGCTGACCGTCCATCCATCACTCCGTTAGTCCGTCCGTTCCTTCTTTTTTTCCGTCTGTCTATCATCTTTTGATTGCGTTGACTGAGTTCTGTGGTACTGCATGTATGAGTAATTAATATCAATTTCAACTTTATACCCTCACGTGTTCCTGAGAATGAGGGTATTAATGAGAAAACAGACGCCTGGAGGGAAAGACACACAGAGGGACAATGAAGTGATATAAGGATAATTTTTATTCTCTTTATAATACAGAAACCTAAAAATACCATAAAAACACTTCCCTCGTATAGGGACCCCCTTTCATTTAACGGCCAAATGTTGAAATAGACTTTATAAAAACTATTGAATTCACATCACATAAAGAGGTGGACACAAGACTTATAAGAAATTTTCTCTAATCAAAGACTGTGTATAAAAAAGAGCTATTGAAGCAATATGTAGATAATAAATACAAATCTCGACCCATTCAATTCAAGATGGCGGCTAACTCTGTCACCTCTCGGGGTCTAAAACTTACATTTTTCATCAGTAGCCCATACCTAAGCAATACAAATATAAACATATTCTACTCCACCTTTTGTAAGACAAAGCCTCTTTTTACCCCCAATGATTAAATTATATGGATTGTGGTATATCATTTGAGAGGAAATTTTGATAGCTATTTATTAACATCTTTTTTTAAGACAAAACTCCATGTTATTTGGGAGTCCCTATAAAATTGGTTATCAGACCAATGTTTTACGTCATTAAGAATACTGAAGCTTAAAAAATGGAAACCACACCTAGAGAAGCCGCTCAAGTAGTCGTCCTAATCTAGCAAGGGTTGTCTCAGCGTACTATCACTCAACAGCTTCATCCCAGCAAGTCTTGTGTCTCGAAGGTATACAAGAGGTTCAGGGAGAATGTAAACTCAATCCGAAGACTGGATGTCTAGACGACAGCGATGCACTTTGGTAAGAGATGACCTATTTATTGTCACCACTTCTCTCCAAAATCAACACCTGACCGGCGTGGACTTCCAGCGGCAGCTCAGAAAAGTTCTAGGGAAGGATGTCAGCGAGTTGACAGTGAGGCGAAAACTCAAAGAAGCGAACTTGACCCTAATAAGGCCAGTCACCGGACCCAAATTGTCTCCAGCCCACCGACAAGCCCGGCTTAAGTTGTTCTCGCGATCACTTAGATCGGGATTTGGAGCAATGGAGTTCTCGGATGAAACCAGGATGTGCCTGCATGGTAGCGTTCGTCGACGGGGAGTCTTTAGGAGGCCGTGGGAGTGATTCTCACAATGCTGTTTTGCGGACACAGTGGTATACGGGGGTGGGTCCTGTACCATGTGGGCGGGGATTTCTATTGAAGCCAAAACGGAGCTGAGATTCATACCTGGTGGTGGTCGAAGACGTGGATTAACCGCTTATAGATACATCAACGACATTCTACTAGGCAATGTGCTCCCCTACGCTGGATTTATTGGCAAAGATTTCCTGCTAATGCACGATAATTCCTGTGCCCGCGTAAATACAAAATAATGAAAGGGGAAATAATATAAATTGTTAATAAAATATATATTTTTTCATATGGTGTGGTTTAATTTTTTTTAAGCTCAGTATTCCTAGTGACTTAAATAATAATAATAATAATAATAATACCTTGGACACTATTTACACACATTGATCTAGCCCCAAACTAGGATTCCCTGTATCTTGGGTGCTAGACAACGATACACATACTTATGTAGATAAATACTATACTTAGATAGATAAACAACCATGACTCCCTAGTCAATGTTTACAAACATCCGTTCTCATCAAACAAATATTTGCCCCCACCGGGACTCGAACCCGGGACCCTTGGCTTCGAAGGCAGGGTTACCGCCGACTCGGCCATTCGGGTCGTCGGTAACATTGGACTTGTACGGTTCACACTTGACCGTACTCATCGCCGCCTCAAGCGCGTTCTCCTTAATCGTTCTAACGTCAGCTATGTTATTTCCTTAGCGAGTTTAGGTTATCGATTTAAATAGGCATTTTAGTAGGATACAATCAACTCTCCACGTAACTACAACTTACGGGAAATTAGCCTCCATAATCTCTCATGTACCTTTTGCGTTGGAATATACTTTGATTGGACTTCTCATCTTTTACTTCATCTCTCGTCAACTACAATAACGGGGAACCATCTCAAGACACACACTTCGGGGTGGCCCATACAGGACTGATGACCAATATTCATAAACGCCCATGTTTAATATTTATGCTTAGGAACGCACCGTTTTTTGTTGCGCGGATCGACCGCGAGTAATCGGGACATAACTAGCGGAACGGAACCGCAGCTGTCACTCGTAGAAACGAGATGACGAATTAGAGGTTTTTTTTCTCGTCGGGAGAAAAAACATGTCTGCTCAGGCGTCGGGCCATTTATTGTATTTCGGTGTAACAATTGTCTAATACAGGTGTCGAGCCTGGTCGGAGTGTTAATCATCAACATCGTCGGGAAATAAGTAGATTCGCGTCAGCGGTTGAGTGATCCGTGTTGTGATTGGACATCGTCGTATCGGACGGCGACTCCTCGTGTCGGCAGGCAGCACGCCGGCGACCGCGTCGGGCAGCGAATAGTGAGATTCAGTCCCTATCCTACCCAAACTTGTGCTCCTATCCCGTATTCCTGCCTCGAATCGAGCTTTCGATTTCCGGTCTACGACGGCAAGGTAAAGTAACAATCAAGATTTTCTCTCCCGTGCTGGCAAAAACCCAGCCCCTCAAGATTCCACGCCGTTCGGTTGAGGCGTGGAATTAAACAGTCCACTTTTTAAAGGATTTCAGGACTCCCGAATAACATGTTGTTTGTTATGAAAATTCATGTCAAAATTTCCTCTCAAATGAAATACCACAATCCATATAATACAATTACTGGGGATAAAAAGAGGCTTTGTCTATGTCTGTGCAATTGCACAGCTTTCTATCGCTGTTATATGACGCACAATGATCGCGATCCTTAGTCACTAATCGCTTCTCTTTACCCAAGACTCTGAACATAATCCCGTTAGTTACTCATAAACTGTGGCGTTCCAATACTAATACGCTTGTCGCACATGGCTATAGCACTTTTGCCAGGGCGGGCGTAATGTTGTGTTGAACTCGGTACAGATTATGTCATCGTGTGCATTTTCCAAACATTGCACAACTCGTCTTGTCATACTTACAAATTACATGGACTTGCATAGTTACTATTGTTGTAATGAGGTATCTCAGCAGGTGGTATCATTAAATTACTAAAACCTATATTTCCCAACACTAAATCTAATCCGATAATTGAGTTAAAGTGCAAAACTGAAGTCGATCTAGGGTTCGGATGGATCTGCAAACTCGACTGAGCCTAAAGAAAATTCTGGTGTTGTCTCAGGTTTACTTATAATGAATAATGTGGTGATAAAAAATGTGTTCACATTCTTCTTCCCATTAATTACGAAACAATCAACTCCGGACATAACAATGTATTGAAATCAAGCGCACGTATCTTCCGATTCATAAATCGAGTTAGCGCTGACGGAAACTAGATTAATGAGCAGCGAAAACCCACGTTTACTTGAATACGTAAAACATTATGCAAATTGCGCAGTGACCCGCTTGATTAAATGTAAATTATATAAACTGAGTAAACTATCCAAAGTCGCAAGGTCTAAGGTTCAATTACAGAAGACTAACTGTCTAAAGCATATTCATTTTAATTTAAGCAGTTGAGAGCTAATTTTTATGGATAAATAACTAACAAATAAATCTTAGAATTCATTAATAAAAATATAGAGAGACAAACAAACTAAATTCAAAAATAAGATTAGTTTATTTCATATATAGCTGTCACCGTAAGATAGTCAAAACCGTTAGTTGATCAACTATCGACAGATAGTAAACCAGACCGACAGGGTTTAGAATTTACGTTTCTTTTGTTCTTATATGTCAACCTAACACGAAGACTAATACCGCAGTGTTTGCCCTGGTATTTCGTTTGCAATTCAAGTTTAAACCAGTTTACCATTTAATGGTTTTAACCGTTAGTTTATCAATTAACGCGTCATATAGTAAGCAGTACGCTACAGTTTACTAACTATGTTGTCAATTATCGACAGATAGTTGACCACTATCGACAAAACGAGAAAAAAAGCGTTAGTTTATCAACTAACGGTTTTGACAATCTTACGGTGACATAGCCATCTTGAAAGGATTGTTTAACCTAATAATGATAACATGTAAGAAATTTTTTGGAGAAATCGAGTAAACACTTAGTAAATTAGTAATAATCCTTTATACGATGATTTTGCGAAGTGATATCGCGGCCATTACCCAGCTTTTCGTATGAATAGATACGAAACTTCTTATTCCCATACTTCTTCGGAACGCCTGCTAGTTTTTTTTCAACAAACGTTTCGTATTCGCGAGTTTTGCGGTGATCTTTCTTGCTTCGATCATTGCTTTTCACGGTTCTGAAAACGTTGCCCATACTTTCTATAGAGTCTTCGCTTGTTTGTTCTGTAGGTTCTATAGAGTCTGCATGTTCTTGAGCCTTATGTTTTAAGGGATTCTTCTCTGGTTCTGTGTCATCCATATTTGCCAATTCTGTGGGTAATGTCTGCTGTAATTTTTCCGTAGTGGGCACTTTTAAGTCTGGATTCTCGAAAGACTGAGAAACCTTTAAACTTTTGAGTTCCACCCTGAAAAAATACCTCTATGTTACTGATTGACATTAAATACTATCCTTAAATCATTGGTTAACACACACTTAGGCCATTATCTGACATCTGGTCATCTGTATACAGAGACATGCAGTCGGACTACTTTCGAAGATAAAATTCCAAAACACCCCATTACGTAGTTCCAAAAACATCCCATTAGGTATAGTTATATTAGTATAATTTGCAATACATAGGTCCTTGTCAGTTTGTCCTTAACCGGATATTGATATCATCCGCCACAGCCACATGGTACAGTTCTGAGTAAACTAACCCATATCCACGTGCATCAGCGTAATATTTCACATTTATGGGATTGCCCTCCTGGTCTTTGTAACTGTATTTTCCTACAATGGTACCGTTTCGCAAGCGAGTCTCATCTTTTCTCAATCTCAGTGCTCTGCGTGTTCGTTTTTCATGTGGTGGGCTGCCTACTTAATCAATCAAAGATACCAAATGTTAAAACATCAATGTGTATCTTGCATGCGTTACAACTTTACAGGTTTAGCTTTAGGATGTTTAATGGCTTGGACTTACAATACATGGTTTGGGAGGTAAGGAAGTTTTAGTTGATAGAGGATTACATCCACGATTGCAATTGATGCCAAACTAATCTATTATTCTCAATAAATTATCTAAAATTAAAACATAACCGAATCCCAAAACAGGTAAAACAAAAACAAAGATGGGAGGGCGGTCCGCCATGACGGGGGAGAGTGGGGAGGATCGAAACTGGAATGGAACGGGATGAAAATAGGAATTTAGGAATTTTGTGCGAAACCTATAGTTTAGGTTAGTTTAGAACTTATATGTGTAACCAGCGGAGCTTGGGTTTTTAGCTAAATAAAGAATTAAGTGTGAAATCTCGTTTTGAGGTTAGAATATTGTAATTCGTAATTTTGTTACAAAATATATGAGTTGCTAATAAATATAAATAGTGGTAGCATTAAAATCGTGAAGCAATCCTCTCAACTAAATTACCCTTACCTCTCAAACCCGTAATCAGTATTCTAAGTTTTAACCTGTATAATAAACATTCTCGCCTCACTTGACCCATCTAGAAAGGGTATCATGAGGTACGATTATATTTTCTTTTCCGCTCGACACTTCGCGGTTTTAGTCAAGTAATAAACTCCGCACATTACTAACAACACATGAAATGGTAACAGATTTAAACTATGCTTTAAGCGATGATAATTGTCGGGTTTTGACACAGAGTGACTAAATGAAGCATATATTAGATATTATTAATAAATTGCCATGGAGGCAACAACGAGCAATCCTGTTGCATCCTCCAGTATTATTAGACAGGGTAAAAAACTTGATGCACAATCTCACGAAAATTATGTAAATAAATACTTTTATAGCCAATGTATTTAAAACTTATGAAAATAGTATTTTCAAAAAGTAATTCTTCACATTAGGAGGCAAGGGGAACTGAAAACAGCGTTCGAAATATTCTGAAGGAAAATCATTCAAAATTTATTAAGGAAAATACCAGATCTGTCCTAAAGCCAAACATGAAACATCGGTTGATATGATGATTTCATATATGTCGGAGGCCGATCGTCAAATTCGGCACATCATGATATGGCGTAATTTCTTGAGCTGCCATGTTAAACCCGCCATATCATTTCAAGACCAACGTTCGCCGATCTGCCCGGCTATAACTCGACTGTAGTTCGATATACTTCGACTGTACTTCGTGTCAGTTTTCATTGAAGCGTTAAAGACAACTCTAAGTTAGATGTTGCGGAATCTTCTCGGATAACACCGTGATGGGGGAGGTATGATTACAGCGCCGTCGAGTTGTGAGCGGTTGTTGTTGACGGTTTCATGTGCCCGACCCTTGATGGTGCCAGAAAGTCAAGGCGCAGGATGATGCTTAACTCCGACCCTCTTGACTGGAGCGTGTTTATCAAACAAACTCAGGACAATAGAGTTAAAGCTCCGTACTTTGTCATCAACGGTATCACTACCATAGATAGGGGACCAGTCGACAGAAGAGGCACCTGATTCAAGGATATCTATTCCCTTGAAGCTACCCATGTATTTAGCAGCACGCTTGGGAGGACTTATCTTGAACGAGAGGTATATCAGATCGTGATTGGAGAAGGGGGCGTTAAGTTGGCCATGCGAAGCATCCTTTATTGCAGTTTGGTTGAAAGTCAGTGGCATCTAACGGAAAGAAATGAAATTAAATGAACGTTCAAGATAATTCAGCTTTGCTGAGTGTCCGTTATTCTTGAAAAGGCAATTGATGAAGACGCCGAGAACTATGATTTCGAATATGGCGTAATACGGCGGATGATATACGATTTTCACAAGAGGTTGAAATAACTCCCTACTTTCAAGTAATTTCAGAAAATACTTACAGAAGACGTCGGATTCAAAGGATCAGTTGTAACTCTTCTTAATATTATTTGAGATTTTGAAAAACAGAGAATAATCGAAAAATATTAATGGAAAAACATGACAACCATTCAAAAATAATAAAAGGCTTGAGACAAATCCGGACATTAAGAGCAGCTGGTAAAAATATCGTGTATACAGATGAATTATCTTATCATACCACACAAACTAAAAATAAAGTTGGAGAAATTCGTCCAACAAAAATTTAAAACAACCCATTGTCAAAGGTCAACGATTTATAATTGTACACGCCGATAACGAAAATGGATTTGCTCTCTGGTTCTGGTTGGCTTCCTTACTAGATCAGTCTGCGGACTCTGACGGAGATTTACACAAGGAAATGAACTTGGAGAAATATGAAAAGTGATTGCGAAAGCAACTGATACCTAATTTACCGCATGATAGCGTCGTTGTCTTTAGTAACGCGTCTGATAATACAACATTTGTGAAGAAGCCACCTAATTCAAAAAGCAGAAGTATATGGCTAGAAAGACAATATTGCTTTTGCTGCTGGTGCCAAAAACATAAACTATGATGATAATAAAACGCTACAAAGAAAATAGCTCCGAATTCAATGCAGGTAAAGTAATACGAGAGTATGGTCACACTGCAATTTGTTTGCTTCCGTATCTTCCGGAATGTAATCCCATATAAAGAATTAGGGCACAATTCAAATGATATCTTACTTCTTAAAATATAGATAATAATAAAATCACGCTCAAGAAGCTGCTGTTAGAAAAAATCGAGATACTGGGACCTGAAGAACGGATGAAAGTTTGCAATCACGCAACAAAATGTGAGAAAGAATATTTAACTGAAAAAGAAAAACTGGGTGTATTTAGTGAGATTTTTGCAAATCAATCATTTTAAATCAATGTATCTATCTGATTCAGACAGTCAAAGTGATTGTGCGAATGACACATCTATATAATTTATAGGTCTACTCTACAAAATGTGACTTCCGTGCTTTACTTTTTTCTACTATAAGGTAAGTAGTATTGTATGCAGTACATAAGTGATATACAGCAATGTGTATTTTCTTCCGATCTGTGCCGATAAAAGCCGAGAAGTGTCGAGCGGTAAATAAATAATAATCGTATTCTATTTCTTATCATGTTAGTAACGGCTGTAGGCCGTATATAATGCTAGCCCTCCTACGTTCAGCAAAAAGCTGCAAGTAGAGCTTAAAGCATGAAAATCGGAATGATTGATCTTAAGGCCATATGAACCAATTTGACACGTAGCACAAAAGAAAAAAGGTAGGAGTTATGACGTCATTATTAGAGTTCCGTAGAGAAAGGAAAAACCTGTGTGTGTGTGTGTGTGTGAAAAATAAAAAATAAAAAATGTTGTGTATCTCAATAAAAATTTTCAAAGAAAATTAGTTTGAACAAAATAAAATAAGCAGTTTTTAACACAGAAAACACTTATTAAAAACCGCAAGTATAACTTTGTCAGTCATAAAAACACTATGAAAAACAAAGTAATTATTTGCTGGTGAAGAATGTTACTGATATTTTGGCTAGGTGTATCAGGTGTATATGAAGTGGGTACCTTCCTAGTTTAAATTTCTTGGCTTATATTATAAATTTATTACGGCACCCTAAATGTGCGAAGTCCGACACACACTTGTCCGGGTTTTTTGTATGTTTTTCTTCTAAAACCTATCGTGTGTGGTATCAAATGAAAGAATTTTCTGAGCAGATTCTTAAATATATAGCATCGTTACATTTCAGAAACTTGCTTTTAATTAAAATAAAAACTCTTTAAGAAAGAGCTCCGTGGTCAAATGGGTTTCACGCTTACTTCTCACACAGGAGATGCAGGTTCGATTCCTGACCATGTACCAGTGAGTTTTTTTTTTTAGTACATTATATGGACGTTCTAACGGTGGTGGAAAACGTCGTAAGGAAACATTCATTATTCCATAGCTGCGACGTGGGGCTAGCCCCCTGTCACGCAAAATGGGGTATCGAATAACTGGCTCAAAGTGGGCACAATTGTGCCTCTGCCACCCTGTATGGGAAAAGGCGTGACGCTATGGTATGTTATGTAAAAACTCTTTTTAAAAAATTTGCCGTGTTACTGCAAAAAATGTTACGCATAGTTTAACCTCAAAGCAAACGTCAAATCCTATACATTTTTGTCTTTAAACAAGGGTTGCACATGAGTTAATTTTTGTGGTAAGACCCACCATGTTTGGGCTCCTCCAGAAATGATACGGTAGTTTTTTTTTTGGAAATATATATCAAATTATACTTAATATCCCAATATCTTTTTTTCATTGCTTTCACTTACGTTTTTTTTTCATTATTACAATTACAAAGTGTGATAGTTCTCCTGTTCCAAGGTTTCTAGGTTAAGTATCAAATTTCGCCCTGTTTAGGCCTAACGCGTGCGAGCAGGTTTGAGTACAGTTCCATCCATAAGTCATATCACAGGTTGTAATAAAGAAAAATAAAAAACGTCAAGTGCGGGTCGGACTTGCACACGAAGGGTTCCGTACCATGGTACAAAAAAACTTAAGCACTAAAAATAATAAACAAAAACAAAACAGTTTTTTGTATTCTATTACAATTACAGACAGCCATAAAGATATTTATTCACCTTAGTAAACGTCATTTTTTGCGTCTTGCGTCAGACGCAAAGAATGGTGGGAAGAGAAAGGCGAAGGAACACCCTCAGATTAATTTTTAAATCTACTAACAATTGTTAAAACAAACATTAAATCATTTATTATTATAAATAATACTTAGATATTAATAAATAATTTTAAAAATATGAACAGCGAGTTCTGTGTTAAGTTAGATTAACCCCATAGTCCCTTTTTAGACAAAGTTATTTTCAATGGTTTTTAAATTGCTCCAATGGCAATTTCGAAATCTGCAGAGGTATCTTGTTGCAGTAGATAATGCACTGACCCTTGTAAGAATTGCTAACCTTCGCGAGTCTAAACCGGGGTGCATACTTGTCTGTGATTATTTAGTTTTACTTAGGTTAACATTAAGCTAACGCTAAATTTGGAAAATGCTGTAAGGTTCTTGCGTGTTGAGACCACAAGCAATTTATCCCTTATACATGCAGGGAAGCTCTATACTAGTACTTAGAACAATATTTGTAATTTGGCAAATAGGAATTTTTGAATTTTTTGAATTTGAATTTTGGAAAAGCTGTTGAAAAATCCGCCGTCTGGTCTCAAGGAGGCGAAACTACACATAAAAGTTTTGGAGTCAGAAAGACCCAAGAAGTTCCTCTCTTTCAAACTTCGGGTGCCGGCGGACCTCAAGGCCAAAGATTACTGGCCGGAGGGCATCGTTTATCCACGCTACAGGGAAGCGAGAACGAAGAAGAAAATCCCTAGCTAGGTTAGGTAATATTTTGTGTTTTTGTAATCAATTATTTATATGTATAGTGGTAAGGTATTTATAGATATGGGTTTTTGTTAACCTGAAATAAAGATTATTATTAGTAGCCCTGTGGGCAGTAGACCTCGCTAACAGGGGAGACTGTGAACCCATTTTTAGGTAAGTATTTTAGATTCAATCAAAATCAAGTAGTAAAGTAGCCGCACCAATAACTTTGTAAACTTTTCACGAAAATAGTTAAAGTCTATTTCACTCACTCCCATGGTCTGTAAAGATCCTCTTTACTAATCCGTCTCCTACTTCGAGGAGTCCAAACTTGGTATGTTTTGAAAAGATTTCTTGTATTTTAGGAAAACAGGTGGCCGAAAGGTAATGGTGTAACCGGCTCATGAAGCCCTTTAATTTGATACCCCACATGATAGATTTCAGAAAAGAAAAAAAACCCTTACAAAAAATTAATGACATCATAACTCCCCCCCCCCCCCCCCCCAAGGGTAAAATCGAGAAAAGCTCTCGACAAAAAAAAACTTTTAATTCAAGGAACACGTGTGCCAAGTTTTCTGAGCATCGCTTGAACTGTGGCCCCTAGACCGGAAGTGACAGACACCAGACATAGAGACAGACGAAAGCAAAATCGGCTCGCTTCGCTCGCTCGGTCAATTATTATTATTATATTATACCAAAAAACAGCCGGAGTCCAAACCTGGTATGTTTCGAAAATTATTTTTATTTTTATTTAAAAGAAGTCACTGAAATGTAATGATGTCATAAATTTTTAGAATTGGCTCAGAAAGCCCCTTTTTTTACTGCACACGATATTTTACAGAACAAAATAAAACCCATGAGCTCCGTAGCCCAATGGGTTTCACGCTTGCAGCTCACACAGGAGATGCAGGTTCGAAGCCTGAGTACATTATCGGACGTTCAGTGTATCGGATGACACGTTAAGCTGTAGGTCCCGGCTACTATCTCTACTTGGTAGCGATCATAAAACCCCTCCGTCAACCGGCACTGAGCCATTGTGGTGGAGCATGGCTTAATCTTACTCGAATCCGAGTAAAGGCCTGTGCCCCTCGGCAGGGACATTTATGGGCTACATTTTTAGGGGTAGGGTTTTATATAACAAATTGATGACGTCATAGCTGCTCTAATATATTTTTTTGTTCCACGATTCAAATAGATTCATATGACCTTAAGATTAGTTGTTCCGATTTCCATGCTTTTAATCATTTTGGCGAACCGCTAGCACTAAAGGGTCGATGACCTGAATCCTTGAAAGATAAACTCGTATCTTCAAAGTACCTGGTTCGCCTACTCATACAACGCTATACAACTACTTTCGCCTACATCCTCTGTCTTTATAGGTGGTTTTGTTAAATATCTTACATTGTGAAAATCCTACGGAGATTATCATCAAAAGCATTGCGGCCTTGCACAGCACAATAAAAATATGAGCTTTTCTGCTCAACGCTTTCATGACTTTATGTTAGGCGTAAATATTTTTCTAAAAAGTAACAAAATAATAGTCAACAACTCGATTGACAATGACAGCGGATCAACCATCAACCGAAAAGCAAAGATAATATAATCACTCAATCAAAGAGTAGGGTGGTAAGTCCTCTTTAGTGGTCCTACTAGCTAGGCGGTCGCGGGTGCGGCTAGCCGCCGCGTGCCGAACAAAAGTTGTTTGCGGTTTGATAGAATAATTTGTAAAGGCTTATGGTCAAACGATCACCAAAAAAGCACCTATTTTACTACCAATAAATTCAGAATTAGTATTAGTAAACGACCACCAAATTGTGTTTGGATAAATGATCACCAGACTTCTTTTTATTTTTTGTGTGCTTAAGTTGATGTTTTAAGTATTTTTTGTTGTTCTTACATGTTCCACCTAATACGAAGGTGAAGGGTAATTGGGCTTCGCCTCGCTCACCCCCTTTACCCTTCACCTAAGCTACCGCAGTATTTTTCCTTGATATTTTCTGCAACTTTTGGTTTTTCGGGTAGCATTTACCCAATTTGGGTAGGAAAAAAATATTTTGGTGGTAATTCAAATTTAAAGGCGGCCAACCGTGTATGTGTAGCAACTGTCGGGCTACCCAACAGTGGCTCAAGCAGGAATAAATACCAGAGTGAAAAAGTGTTCAAGTCTAGATAAAATGAACCTTAAGTCATTGTCAAGAGTCACTGACAGTTCGATTCGCATACTTTTTCGACGCGTAATTATTCCTGCTTCCTACACAGTTCTCCGAGCGACCGCCGTGGTCGAGCGGCAGCCACAACACAATGCATTAATTTTTTCATACATATCATTGGGCTACAACCGCTCAGTGTGCCATGGCTCACAGTAAAATCATATGTAGATAACTATATAGATAACTGTAAAAAAGGGGTTGTTATGTAATGTATACCACACGAGCTGATGCCCGCTCAATATGTGGGGACCATACATAGCAGGGAGGACTGACTCCTGGGCATGGGTAATTCCATTTTTTTCCACTCCAACAAAAAAAAAACCGCCGTAAGCCCACTTAAAAGATATTCCAGTTTCATGCAGAAGAAGGGAGAGCTGAACCATAATTTCAATCGGGCCAATTCCTCTTTCATAGATATATTAGTCTCGTAATAATAGATTTTAACTAGGTACAAATGAGTTTGACGTAAAGAGAGGGTTCAGTTAATTGTGTTGATCTTTTATTAATTAGAGTTTGCAGCCTCAACTGACAGTACCAGAAGAACGATAATTACATCGGGTAATTATTCACTTGGCACAGAAAACGGGTACTCTACCAAACAACACAGAAATTGTCCTACTCCTACTCGCGAAACACATGTGATCCGTTCGCTGTGCACATACTACATACATTTAAATAGAGACTTTGGCTCACACATTAAAAATAAAACTAAACCGTTATCGCAAACAAGTTTGCTAGTTATTTCAATAATTCTAATATTATATATATTTAAATTCACGAATACGGATAATAAAGCGGTCGTTGATCTGTGTAGTATTGCTGGTTAAAATTCTGTCTCTGTGCTCCCTTTCCTGACTGCCAAGTCTGCCAGTTCTGTTGCTTGTTCTTTGTCGAGGTCTTCTTCCGTGACCACGTGACCTCCTGGTCACCTTGGACTTGGCTTACAGAGTTTATAGGACTTTGGATCTTCTGCGGCTTCTGTATAGTCTGAGGTCGCGGAGTGATTCGCATTACCCTGAAAACATAAGTTGCGTGGTAATAAAATATTTATAATGATACTGATTTAAGTTGAAAATATGTCCACTACTCTAAATATGTTCAGATTAAACTTAGATTTAAGAAGTTTAATATTTGTACACCCAGTATACCTCGCGCCACGAATTAAGAGCGCTGGGCGACGTTGGCGTGAATTACTGTGCATGTGTACAGGTATTAAAAGTGACTACTGCGCATTCAAGGCCACCGCTCATAATGTGTGGCGCCACGTTTACAACTGAGTACCATCATTTGAAACACTGCAAATAATACAAAACCTAGATACAAACATCGATGAACAAATAAACATTATTGTATTTGTATTTGTATTAGAATTAGCCCTTACACTTTCCTCATACTCTTTGGTTATAATATATTTTACGTAGCTTGTGTTGTTTCCCCTGCTCTGGGCAAAGGCTCCTTACTCTAAGTCCACACTTCCCTATCTTTTGCTTTTGCTTGCCTTCTCTTCTCAGGTTGTAATTAGGTGGTCTTTTTTCTAGAGATAATGCTTACTCTGAGCAGGCATTTCAAAGTACTTAAGTTGATTTGCTCACCTGTATCCCCTCTCATCAGCGACATAGTTATAGTTTTGCTGTCTCCCATTGCTATCGACGTACCCGTAGCTGCCGGCGACTGTGCCGTTCGGGTAACGCTCTTCGGTTCTAAACTGGTTGTTGTTATTTGTGTCGTCGGAGACATCGTACCCAAACGAGTAGGTGCCCGGGTACCCTGTGGGTTGGAAACACTAGTTTGAACACTGCAGCTCTGATATCTTGTTGCTGGCCTGCAGGCGTTTCACAAAAAATCACGAGATTTGGCGAGATTTGTTTCTTGAAGAAATAATTCGAAGTCATGAAAAATAATACACTGACGAGCAATGAAAAAGTTCCAGTGACATAGCACCAAAATACTCCTGAACATGACGCCGCGCCGTCTGCAATATTGAAGTACATTTAACAGCGCATCAGAATATTACCTACTCAGAATATACTTTTTAATTTATGAAGCTAGGCTCTATGTCTTAGGAGATATTAAGGTGTTTGTCGGCAGTTTGTGGGTGGAACTTTTTCATTGCCCGTCAGTGTAGTTACTGATTGCGTCAAATTCAATTGGGCCCCTCTTGATTTTATGGAATAAGAGTGCATACATACCGCGGGTTCACGACTGAAATCATCGAAACTATAAATAAATATTGCAAGACTTACCATCAACATCGGTGAAGTAGTAGTTCTTTGATCTAGATTCAGCTAAGCTCAGCCTGGGCTGCCGAGGATCTATGACTCTGGCGTGAGCCAACCTCGCGCAAGCAAATGCAACTACGAACAACTGCCAACAAATACAATAAATGTATGGAAATATTCAGCTATTATATTCAATTGGGTTCATTGTTATTGCAAGATTTAGTTGTTATCTTGTGTGCGTTAAGTAGTATGTATCTGTATAGTATAAGAGGTTGCTGATACATTTTGGTCACAGCTATTTTTCGAAGTGACTGATCATAAAATGTGGTTTTATCTTTTCATCTGACTGGGTTTGCTGGAAGAAATCTCTTTTATATTTATATTTACAGATAAGCGCGCCTCTTGTACATATATTTTTCTTTGTGTTGTCTCTGTATGTTTATTTTTGTGCAATAAAGTATTCATTCATTCATTCATCATATAAACCTCTCGAGAATACTTAAATAAATACCTGCACAGTGAATTAATTTAGGAGATTTCTACAGGAAAAGAAATACAATGAGCGCATTAGATGTAATCTAGTGGAGCTTCGATGCCAATATTGATAACCGTAACCAATAAATAATAAGTAAAACATTGCATTGACATTAAAAAAATAATTAAATCATTACCTTCATAATAAAATCCATCCCACAAAAATATGAAGCACTCAAAAACTCAAATAGGTAGTTAGTTGGAAAGTCCAAATCGATGTGTGGACTGTTTGGAGCCACTTGGTAACATGAGAGCCTTTCTTTACGCACAGTTCCTTTAAGTGGTTTTTAGTTGGCACAAAACAACGGGTTGCCATTTAGGTCCATGTGCCTTGGGTAGTCATAAAATAGGATGTGGGTGAGAGACATGTAGCCAGCGTCGACGAAACTGATGTCACCATTAGACATGGCAGGATAGGAAATGGCCATTTACGAAAAGCTGTTGAAGTTTTTGCGCTTTTGGGTGCGTCGTGTTGTTATTAGCAGTGTGGTTAGATAAGGATTTTCTGCTTATTTTGATAGATAATATTATGTTCGGTCGGCATATACAGGTGTACGAGTATTTCATTTACATGTAGAGTTTAGAAGTTTATTAGTCACTGCACTTTGAATGAAAGTGAAAAGTTTAGTAAATTTTATGAATTTTTCACTTTTATTAAATTTTTCATTTAAAACTACACCTATTTGCAATCCAAAGACTTAGCTGTCTCGTCTACATTATTATTTGTTTAAATTTAGTTATACAGTCAATTGCCTCGTATTCCTCACTAAAAATAAAAATAAATAGTTGAATGAGTTGCAACTTGCAACGGCACTTGCACCGTATTCAAGCAACGCAAATTCAGTTAATAAAAGCACAGTTTTAAGTGGAAGCTGTGAAATCGCAAATCGACTAATTTGGAGTATAAAACGCTGCCGCCCGCCCACGCCCGTCGAGGCTTCGACATGCACAAATTGTTTGTTTATTTTATATGCGGCTAATCGTAACATCGTTTATTTTCTTTATTTGTTTAGTAAGTGCATTGAACCCTAAACTAACAAAAGTATTTTATAATTATTAATGTGGGTTGTATTAGAACTTTTTTTTATATTTAAAGGTTTTAAGTTAAAAAAACTTATAATCTTCAAAATTATATATAAAGAAATTTTCTATATTATACAATACACATATATATAATACTCATGATATAGTCATAATTAAATATCGTGCTTGCCCTGTATATGGAAAGTTTTGCTTCTGTTCTGGATATCGCTATCCACGAATATTCTGTACCATGCATCCCCAAAAGTATATTTCATAGATATGTGGAAGTTTCCTCGCCCTTCCCAATCTTTGAGTTCAATGAAAGAGTCAAAGAAATGAAAGAGTCAAAAAAATACCTTTTTTAAACATCAATATTTACAGAAAATAAAAAGTTTTAAATTTGAATTCTAATTTTGATAATGTAGAGTCCCAATTTAGATTAACATGTACTTTGGGTCCATATTCACCTTGACTATTACAAGTGGTTCTGTGAGAACAGTAGACCCCGCATGACCTTCGACATACATAATACTTAAACATATTGTCACGACTGACGGACAAAAGGCAACAATTTAACGAAGAAAGTCCAATTTTGAATTGGATTTCAGGTGCTTGACCTTAATTTGCAGACTTTTGAGCAAAATACATAATAGATAGGGTATAAGTTTTAGCAATTACTAGCGTTTCCTTGGTCCTAGGAGGTCAAATCAGGTGTCTACGGCTTCTTCTTGTGAAGGAGGAGAGAACTGCGTAGTCTGAATAGGTATATTATGTTTTCGAAATAAAATCAAAAATTGAAATCCTCTTTAACGACTACGTTTTCTACAGAAAATCTGTATAATTGTCGAACCTGCTCACAAAATTTCACGAGAATCCGTTGAGAAATGCGACCTATAGGCGAGAACAGACAGAAGGACAAATGCTTTTTTGGCCAATCTCGAAACTGGACGCATCGCTCGCTGCGCTCGCTCAGTCAATTATTATTTTGTCAAAAGTTAACAAACACAACGGTTTTTCCCAATAGGAACCGTAGGACCTTAAAGATTTTAACTAGAAAGAGGAAATAAATGGGACTGATTATTCGGGATAACTAGGGATAATTGGCAAAAGTTTTTACACAAGTTTGAAACTAAGGAAATATATGTGCTTAGGTGCTTAACGTTACGCCAGACAACAAGTACAAGCCGGTCAGAATATCTGTGCACCTCGCTGGAATGCGGCGCCTCTCCCGCTTCCCCTGTCACCTCTCCGCGCACTCCCCGGTGCGACAGTGTGCGACAGTACGGTTAGCATCTTCGTTGCCGATACACGTCCCGATAATTTTGATATTTTCGCTTTATTGGTGTTTTGTTTTTTATTTATTATTTCTTGTTAAGTTTAGACTGTTTACTGTTAAGTTTGGACTGGTTCGGTTGTTATTAAAATTGTTGTAGCTGTTAAACTGAAGTCATGGGAAAAACAATACACAGCGAATCAAGAAATCTAATCTTGAAAGTGCTCAAGTTTTTTGAATCGGAGAAAGCAAATAAACAGTACACCATACCTGTAGACCAAGTGGTGAAACGAACCTGTGCTGCAACTGGGATATCAAAGAGGACTCTAATGAAAATTAAAAATGAAGCCAAAGTACAACCACCTACTTCGCCGGGCGCTAGTCCGACTCCAAGTACTAGTAATAACTTAGAAACCCACCCAGAATCAAAATTATCGACACCGGGTAAGAAGCGTAAACAGTACAAAAAACGCATCGAAGTAGATGATTTTGACATTTGCGCAATACGAAATATTATCAACAGTTTTTATGCTGTAAAAAAAGAAATCCCAACTTTGAAGTCAATTCTGGCAGCAGTTAAGAGAGCCCTAAATTTTCAAGGTGGGAGAACATATCTAAGAAATATTTTAATTAACAAATTGGGCTACAAGTTCAAAAAGTGTAAAAATATCCGTTGTGTATTGACACAAAAGCCGGACATCGCCGCATGGAGGGCTCGCTACCTACGCCGTATGAAAGAGAATAATGACCTTGGCGCTGATAAAAAACCGGTTACCTACCTGGACGAGACGTGGATCCATTCCCACTATACGGTCAGTAAATGCTGGCAAAATAATACCGACAGCAGTGTGAAGAAAAATTTAAATCCGGGTCAACGTTGGATTCTTGTACACGCTGGAGGAGAAAATGGATTCATTGAAGGTGCAGAATTACTTTATAAATGTAAAAGTAAAATCGGCGATTATCATGACGAGATGGACACAAGCAATTTTTTAAAATGGCTCCGTGAAAAGCTTATACCAAATTTACCGCCGAACGGTATAGTTGTCATAGACAATGCACCCTACCATTCGACGCAGTCGGTGAAAGCGCCCACTAGTGCTGCTCCTAAAGCTGACATGCAAAATTGGCTACGTGAACACAATATTCCATTTAATGACAAAATGACAAAGAGGGAATTGTATCCCATTATACTGAGAACAAAGCCGCCGAAAAAATATGTCGTCGACGATTTGATGCGAGAGCATGGCCATGAAGTTGTGCGTCTGCCACCTTATCATTGTGACCTAAACCCTATCGAATATATATGGAACTTGGTAAAGCAAAGGGTGGCAGATAAAAACATTGACCAATCGGAAAAGAAAATAGAACAACTTACAAAAGATGCGATTAAGTCAATTACGCCAGCTGACTGGAAAAAAGAAGTGAATCACGTGGAGAGACTACAGCGAGAATACTGGGAAGAGGATCATCTAGCAGACGACAACATCACACATTTTTTAATACCACTAGGGGAAGACAGTTCGGAGAGTTCAGAAAGTGAGAGTGAGGAAGATACAATGTCAGGCATTGAGTCAATAATTTATAGTGACTGAGTTTAATAATAAATGTTTTTGTAATCAAAATTATTGTTTTTTAATAACAAACCCTTCATCAATGATAAATTGATTTGAATAGGTTAGTAGTTTTTTTTTACCTCCACATTTCTCGAAATAACTTTTTTTCACACCGTACCCAGACCGCCGATATGACGTCACGAGGTCAGGTGCACAGATATTGTGACCGGGTAGTAGTCTAATGTGGTCCCATTTGTCATCATAAGGCATTATTTATTCTGTCAGGCACAATCCATCGCGTCTGTTCCTTGACCCCAAGTTACTTTGGTAAATTCTTAAATTCCATGACTTAAGTCATAACGGTATTTCTTTATTAAAGACGTATGGCTTATAAGAATAGGCTACAAAGGAATATAATTTAGTGATCTGAGCCAGTTGGCTGCGTCAGGGGGAAAGTCGAACAGATCTTTGGGGGGCCCAATATACGAGGTCAGGGGGCAGCGCTGGACAATGTGCTCCATGGTCTGGATTTCTTCTTCTTCGGTATAAAAGAGGACGATATATAATATCAATTATTATATAACGTCCTCTTTTATCATGATTTATCTATAATCATATTAAAAATAGTAAAGTACAAAATAAGTAAAAGAATAAATGCATATAGAGCACAAGAAAGTACAGAGTTGTAATCGGAAATTAATAAGGACGACATAAGTATTTCTACGAGTATAAAGAAGGTTAAAGGTTGAAAGGATTATTGAATTAGTCCTTTCAAATCATTAATATTGAAAGGACTATTTCAATAGACGAAGGAATTCACACTGTTTATTTAACTATCTGTATTATAAAGTAAATAGAACAGCGTTATTTTCTTTGACTGTCATGTCGTACAAACTTAAATTATATAATAATATGTAAATACAGTTCTTGAAAATATTGTACAAATCAGATGCTTCAGAGTATTGTTAATTATTATTGGTATTTTTATAATTACCTTGACATTCTATTCGGCCGTACTCCCTATTCCAATGTTCTTAATTATCATCATATTTATCATCAACATCATTCATATTAAATCCTTAAGGATTCATCTTTGATAAGTGTTAATATTTGCTCAAAAACAGTTGCTAATCAAGCCGTACTTAAATTAAAGTAATTGGATATATTATGTTATCAGGAAGACCCCATCCATAAAAAATATCAACGCATATGTACAATATCTAAGCAAGGCGATAGCATTTCTTTAGACGTAAAGCCATCCAAAATCTCACGAACAAATATTTGTTAACAAATATAGAGTATTATTGGTAGATTTAAATAATTATGATAGAGTCGGTGGGTTCCGTCAGTGCAGGCCGTAGGGTGAGATGGCGATGGGAGCAGCCCCGTAGTGCGGCGCCACAGCAATTTGCTGGAAAAATTAAGGCACAAAATTACTGTTCAAATTGCTTAAAGAGATATCATTACCACGCTTCATATCCGAGTCGTGCATTCGAAACTATTCATGTTACTACAAAAGGTAGTGACTTTAGGTATTAGTTCCTAATTGAACTTAGTCAAGGTGCTTAAGGAAATTAAATGAAGGCATTGCGGCAGAAAAGAGACTTTTAAAAATAAAAATAAACATAACATAACAAAGCACGCCTTTTCCTAAACGGGGTGGCAGAGGCACAATTGTGCCCACTATGAGCCCGTTATTCAATAATCCATTTTGCGTGACAGGGGGCTAGCCCATCGCCGCAGCTATAGCGTAATGAGGGTTTCTTCACGATGTTTTCCATCACCGTTAGAACGTCTGTGAGAAGACTGTGGAGAAGCAAGCGTGAAACCCATTAGTCCACGAAGCTCTGTTTTAATAAAAAATAAAAGTAAAACAATTCAGTCTTCGTGCCTCTGGTTCAAAATGAAACTATGGACACTCACGAAAGACAACCCATCTAAGGGAGTTGAGCCAATATCTTTTTCTACATTCTAGTACCCACGTAAATATTTCATGTCAAGGTAAACTATCATTGACTAAATTTTTCATGGAATCTATTAAGCCCTATCTAAATAAAATCGGTGAAAAATGCTGTACTCAATTGACTGCTGCATTTCCTTATAAGCCTAGAACCCATTAAGCATTGCACAAACATGTTTAGACCTTTACGATACATGCAATAGTGGGAATTCATGCTTGTGAAATACACCCTTGCGTCCTAGAAGCTAAAGGCCATTTCAACGACACTGTAACTCCATTGGTCCAAGAAGCTTAAGTTAAATTAATCTGTCACCGGAGTTTGGCCTGAATAGCTTTAGGAAGTATATGGATGCAATTACCTACTGTTATTTATAATTCATCATAGTTAAATTCAATACAAACCGAAAAAAGGGTGAATTAGAAGCATTTTTGTACACGTTTTTTAATGCTCAAGAAACTAGGAAGAATGACTTTAACCGACGATCTGCTTTACATGCCGAAGATTCATAATTTCGAATTTTAGTCGAGAGAAAATAGAAGCGAAAGAACTTTTCTTTGTACTTCTGTGATGGCGCCAAGTGCACTTTTTTAAATCTTGTATGGTAGGTAGTCATACCGAACACTTACGCCCGGTTTCCGAAAGAAAAATTAGCTTTGACAACTTGTTAACTCATGTTAAACAGCCAATCACGTGCCGCTATTTTGAATTAATCCTCGATTAACTCTTTCAGAGACTGGGGGTTAGATGTCCCTGCTTAATTCACTTTATTTGGGGTTTATAGGTAGATACTTACCGCCGGATGGACCGCATGCCCAGTCTTGTGGACTACTGCGTTAAATCCATTATGGTCATCGGCAGCGTATGAGACAGTACGCGTCGAACCGTCCGGCTCCACTAGGGAGTAGCTCCCTGTGACGAAGACACACATGAATATATATATTATAATATGGGACATGGGTATTATTTTACCTATGTACGTTGTATGTTTAGTAACAACGGAAAGCTGAAACTACTGGACTTTTTATTACTGAAATTTATAAATCATGATCAGCTTGTTTGGAAACCCACTGTTAAGGACAGACTTCTTCCAATTACTTTTTACAAAAACTTACTGGTATGGACCAGTTGTTTAGTGTATTCCAGTCACCTTAACTACGCCATTCTATTTTCATATTAATAAATAGCTTACCTTTAACCACATCGCCATCCCTTTCCTCTTGTTGCGACTTGATATCTCCAGTGTGAGGATCTTTGACACCATAATTGAAAGCGTACTTCGGGTAGGCCTGCATTGAAAGAAAATCAATATATCAGTAATACAAACAATGATGATGTAGTGGTGTCACGCCTAGCTGGTACACAGTAATTCAATACTCCATTTTCCGTGACAGGGGGCCAGCCTGTTGCCGCAGCTATGGAAAAGAAAACTATCGTGGGTAAAGGTGACATTGATGGACTGTCCCACGGTCACACAAAAAAGCACTCATTGCTGACCAAACGAACAGTCCGTGCGCGAGATTAATGCAAAACTGCACAAACAAAATCCGACTGTGCGGCACATTGACAAGAGCGAAGTGAAGTCAAAAACTCTGCATTCAACTCGCGTGCGGACTTTAATCGTAAGTCGACTCTAGGGTCCTTATTGAAGAATTGAGAAAAAAATACAGTTTTCCCATATAATAACAATTTAACAACATTGGCTGTGGTTTGGAGCTATTGAAAAAGGCTGTTGATCTACTAAAGGTTTATTTGTTTTGCTATACTCACAACAGGTTCGGCATGCACTGCCACGGCACCGTGCAGCAGGCCCGGCACCGCGTACTGTGGCGCGCAGAGACCTGCGCCCGCGCACAACAACACTATCGCCAGGATCTAGTGACGCAAATATAAGCAACTATTAATTCAAAGGTTTTCCAGTATTTTCCATTATGATTCAGTTGTTGGAATCAGCATTATAAAGATTTATTTTATACCTTAATTAACCTGTTACCTACTAAAAAGTCTGAATATTCATGTCTAACTATGTTTCTCTTTTAAAATGTTTTTCCTTCTGCCTGTGTTTATAAATGTTTACACAAAAGTGCACATTGTTGTGCGTGTTCTCACCCGTCGGTCACAACGGAAGACCAGCGCTGATTGTTCGCATTCAGCATATGCTGAGTTGAGGCCGGCTTGTGACAGGAAATATTCTTATGTACCTAGTTGTTCAATATTGACTCCTATTTTAGTTTCCTGTTACAAATAAACTTCTTTCTTTCTTCTTTCATTATCGCCATATCCAGCCCACAGAGCTCCCCTGCCGGGTACAGGCCTCTGCCCTACACCGCCAACTCTCATGGTCCGGTGCCAACCGCATTTGGAATAGTACCTAACCTAACTCACCACTGGACTTTAATACCGGAACTTGGTGTTTGTCCAACAGTCTTTGGTGAATTTCAAATTGAAAAAAATATAAAGCTACTCATTTTTGTTACACTAATGAAGTTCAAAATCAGATGCCATGCTTCCACACCATTAAAACTAAGCGAGCCCGAGCCCTTTCGCCCTGGTTGCTCTTTTAATCTTTCTTGAAGCTATAACTTACTACCTAAAATTGCAAATAAACTCACCCGCATTTCAAATGTGTCACAAGTCTACCAGCTACAACGCAACCTGCCACACTCAATCCAGTCCTGGTTGCGCAGGCGCGCCTCGCAGAATCTTATAAGCTACGGACCCCTCCAATCGGTACTACACACAAGTACTACGTTTGAGTAGATTATAATGCGCTTTGGACGGTTCTTACAAGATTTTGAGGACTAAAGGCGATCTTTGGCAGTTAGAAGGGGGTTTTATTGGGAAATTGGTGTTTGGAAGATCAAAATGGAGTCATTAGGAAAATATTGCAACATTTTCCCGATAGACGGCAAAACCATTTGTTTCAACTTTACAGAATTTTAAGAATTTTAGCATTTAGATATTGTGATTTAGTTAACGTTCCTTTTTCCCTTATCTTTAGAATCCTAGATTTTTGAGAATATAATAGAACCCGCGATAACTATCAATGAGTCGAAGATTAGTGACATCGCGGATCTGATGTAGTCTTGTGCCTGCTCGGTCATCAGAGAGAGCGCTCCGTACTAGTACATTTCAGTCAGTGTACTAGTACACTCTAATAGCTCTATTTGTACTATTAGGCCGTTGGATCTTATGAATAAAAAATTATGCCTGCTCGGTCATCACATCAGAGAGCGCTCCGTACTATGACATTTCAGTCAGTGTACCAGTAAGATCTAACAGCTTTATTAGTACTATTATGTATGACGTAGGATCGAATAAAAAATGAAGCTATTAGGTTAACCTTTCTTTTCGTGCAGAGCAGAAACTTGAGGAATATTATACTCTGATAATATTAACATATTTATACAATTCTATGTGTCTGTTTGCATAGCAGAAATAAAAAGTTAAATAATATTTAATTTCCCTTCATACATAAACAGGCTTAGGACTGTCATTCTAGTCAAGATGTCAATGCCGTGCTGTGTGTGCGAGAGCGAGTCGGCATGGCTCAATACGTCCCGCCCGCCGCCCCGCTCTCTCGGAGCGATGTCCTAATATTCCTAATAGACCGAATGTCCGATTAGCGTAGGGAAACGTTTCTTTTCGTTCATTGCACAGTAACGTTTCCTATTCGTTCTTCGTACATGACCGACACAAAACTAATCTGATGGTAGTTAACGAGCAGTAAACAAACCTGTGTTCACTCTTTAGCTATTTGTGGAAATATAGGTAAAAATAATGTTATAAATATAAAAGCTATAACAGACTGTTTGTTATTTTTATCAAGCTGCCCTAAATTTTTGTTTTATACAGGGGTTAACAGAGAGGTCTTTCTTTCGCAGCAAAGTTCACATTAAATATATTTCAGTGCAACGAGATCGTTGTTACCTTTCCTAATGGAGTAAATAACCAATCATCGTTCTTACAAAAATAATGCGAGTTCAAGTACTTTTCGATCAGATGCAAAGGATTGGAATACCTGTCACAAACAAATTTCCACGAATAAAATCTGTGACGTGACCTCAATCAACATTGCAATGCTCGTTTATGGTTAGCAGCAGTTAGATTTAAATCTCTGAGTTAGGTTATGGCTTCAAAAGAAAAGATCACGCACTGTTTTTTTCTCTAATTCCTTTCCTTGAATTCTTCTTCAGTCCACTTATGCCCCCCTCACTGACTATATTTACTAGGCTCATGAAAGGGAGTCAATAATACCACAAAATACCACAAGGCTCCGACGAAAGGGGACTGGCTGTTTTCGTAAAAATAGTAATTAGTAACATACGTACACAGTGTTAGCATTATAGTAAAATGCTTTTTTTTATTGTTGGTCAACAGAACGGTGGGAATTGGTTTGAATATTCAAATAACAATGCCTGCTATTAGTAGATAAATTCTGTCTGTTCATGCAATTACAGGCACCATTTACGGTGTGTGTATCGTTCGATAGAACAACTCTGAATTCCAGGTCAGTTCGCAACGGCAGCTGAAGCTGAACTACAGGGGTGTGATGTTTGACATGTCTGTCGATCACGTAACCATGTGCATACGCCCTAACGTAGTGGTTCTTACTCTTTGCGAACGCCCACACATGAAATTTCAGGAATTAAGCGCAAAAAAAACAATAGAATCCTTATTCGCGTAATCAATCTGGCTTCTGTATCCCGGTATTTGCGATATTAAAACTAATTATGTTAACCAAGTGCCCTTCCAGATTTAACATCGACACTTTATGTCTTCCGAGGACTTTAATGATCATTTTAACAAACACACTTATAACCGCAAATTTATTATCCAAACATCCCGTTATAAAATACACACACATCTCGAGACCGAGCGCTGAAATGCCTAATTCCTATCAATTTGGATCGCAGCGGCCCGCGTGCGCTCGTGTGAAACATGCCTGAAAGTGCGTTATTTATATATTTATCACCTTGTTCCTGCTATACAACTTTAGTATCCCTATAGACACCGGGTTGAAGACATCTCAGGCCCTCTTGAATGAGTACATGAGGTACAAACCCTTCCAAATGGACTTCGGTATCCAAGACAAGGGCTCTGGAGAAGTGGAGTGCTACCTCGAAATACGTAAACAGAACTTTTTAATCAAAATATCCGACAGTTAAATTGTATTTACGAGTGACTTTTAATAGGCGGTTTTATTAGCTTTCGAATTGTTTTGGGGAATAGCATAGTAATTGATATTTTTACATCGGGTTTTAGGTCATGTAAACAGGTTCTTCCGTCGCAGTTTGCGCAGTCCAGTATTGTCAGTGCAACTAAACAGAATACTGTTTGTACCATACAATAATATTGTGATCCAGAATCAATAAATGACTTCTGAATTAAGACAACCTAGCACTCGGCGTGATAATGTACCGAGCAGTGAGTACAAAGGCAAATTATATTGAAAAATATTGAAAATGGATAATAAGTTCTCATGACCGGTGCTTTTCACTATTTTAGATTGCGGTACCTCTTGCTCTATCACAATAAAATTGCGTAAGTACTTGCAGTGCAATATTGTTGTCTGTGTAGCTTTCCTTATCGAACAGCTGGCCGGGGATAGTTATGTTATGAGTAGTATGGCAGTTACGATACAAGTCATGATTTAGGGAAGCTAAACCAACCGGTCGGCCGCTGTGCTTACGTCCTTAACTTTAGGATTGCAAAACTTTTGGCTAGGTTTGGTTTGTTAGATAACTTTGTAGGTGTTCGTGGCCTAGCATGGCCTAGGTAGGTACTATCATTAAAACTTATCAATCTTGATATTCAGATAACGAAGTCCCATTATCAGATAATGTCAGTAAATAGGGAACATTCGGTGAAATTCGGTCCATTCGAAATTTACGACAACAGTTCTCTGATGGGTATTTTAAGTAAAGTGAAAGACCTTAATACAACTTTTTAAACTCCTTTCTATTCGTACCTAATTTCCACTTACCTATTGGTATTTTATATTTCATTTAAATCTGATGTTAGACATGTCTTAATATTTTTGTTACAATTGCAGCGCATCCAGGAGCGCCGGCGGGCTGTGTGGAGCGCCTCGCCACATTCATGTCCTTCATGTTGGTAGTCATCACATTCCCCTTCTCTCTGTTAGAGTGTTTTAAGGTAAGTGCCCTGCCACCCTATTCTCTATAGCCAACATATACATAAACATTTACATACAGGCACATACATTGCTTCTGGCCCCACACTAGGATACGCTGTGTCGTGGTAACCAGAAACAGCGACGTTACACACATATAAACATCCAAGAACTGGGGCAATTTTTTTTCTCCAGCCGGGCATCGAACCCGGGACCTCTCGCATGGTAGGAAGAGCCATAACCGCCACAGAGGTCGTCATGAATACCGCGATCTTTTTGAAAATGACGTTTGACCAACCTTATTACGTATTTCTGACATCAATCACAACACCAGTGAAGTTTAAAAGTACTAAAGAACACGATTGTAGCGTTGGGTTGGTAGGGGAAAAATATCGGGTAATATTGGAAAATTGGGAAAATACTCGGGTTTTTACCTATATTTTCTTGAAATACTATGCACATAAGGCTACTATTTAATCGCACATCAAAATACTGATTTGCACAGCAAATAATCAGCAAAAACACTTTTTATGTTTTAAATATTTTATGTGTACTCAAGTTTATGTTTTAAGTATTTTTGTTGTTCTTGCATGTTCAACCTAACACGAAGAATAAAAGGGGCTTCGCTTCGCTCACCCACTTTACCCTTCACCTAAGCTGCCGTAGCATTCTGCTCTGATATTTGCTGTGAAAATCACAATTTTTGATGTGCAGTTTAATATTTCCCTTCACATAATATTGAATAGCATATAAAGTGTCAACGAATGCCTAGGGTGGTAGTAAGTATGTACTCACGATTAGGTATCGTATATCATCCATGGATTGTGATTGGTGACTATTCTTAAAACCTCCATCTAAAGGGATTGGGATTGATGTTGGATTTAGACAATAGGGCTGCAGGTACTTAGTTATTAAACCCCTAGAGCCATTTTGATCCCGTCCTCTCCTTCCACTGTCGTTTGTGTCATGGTCCCCAGTACCTCACCGAGACGACGTTCTGTAAAGCCATAATCTCTTAAAAGCCCAGTGTGCATTATTTAGGGCGGGTCAGTGCATGCACTTCGTTATTGTTTTTTTTTCAGGTGGTACAAGAGTTCGAACGCGCAGTTATATTTCGCCTGGGCAGAGTCCGCAAAGGCGGTGCCAGAGGCCCGGGGCTATTCTTCGTTCTCCCTTGTGTGGACACCTACAGAAAAGTTGACCTCAGGACAGTATCGTTCAACGTTCCTCCCCAAGAGGTACGTACCAAATGCCTCATCATGAGAATCAGATGTTCTAAGTTAAAATTCGCCCCACAAACCACAAACCTAAAACTAGTTTCTAGACATTAGTATAATCTATTACTTTTATATGTATAGAGATATGAAAAATGAAATTGCTCAGACCATTCGATTTCATAGTGCCTAACACCCCGAACATAGGCACTATGAAACAATTTTATTTTTCACGTCTCCATACAAACAGCCCGGCCCAAAACTTATTGACCTGAAAATTAAGTGGCTCTGATAAAAACGGTTTCATAGGGGAAGCTGCTTAGAATGATGTCCTCTTGATACCGACTCTGCTTGAACAGCCGTATTGAACACCCTGTATTAGTAGAAAAGGAATTGACTTCACTAGCCTACAAACAAAATTAGCATGCTGCCCGGCGGCCCCACTATTTCGGTTTTTTAATGTACATAACAAGCTGTTCAGTTAAGACTGGGCACCCCGGCAACCGAACTTATCATATCTCCTTAAGCATATTTTTAGAGGTATAGTAATTCAAAAAAGGCTGATAGTCTGTGTACAGAGAGAACTAACAGAGCATCTTAACTTAATATTTTCACAACGATTAAATAAAGAACAAGTACACATTACATTCAAAAATGTTGTGATAAACGGATTTTGTGCTAATAGCACGTTACCTCAAAAGCTCATCGCGGGTGCTGGTGTAGTTGGAGGATGCCTATCTATCAAAGTTGTCAAATTCTATTTACTTCTTTTGTCATATGACAAAAGACAAAGACAAAACTTATTTATTTATCATAGCACAATTTATCACATACAATGTAGTTAAACTAACAAACTAACATTTAACATCACTACAGTATAAAAGTACACTAGATTTTTAGTGTAGTTTAATAATATGCACATACGATACAAATGTAATTGAGCATGGTGTTAACAAAATAGTGGTTAATAGCAGACCCCACATCAGACTTGTCCTGGGGGTCTAGACCAAGGTTACAAACTAGATTTTATATAAAATGGCGTGCTAACTTCATGTGTGGTTATAAATTTGCCAGTTTCAATTATATTTGACAGATCACGTGACGTGTTTTTGAAACTCATCTCAGATGGATGAAACTCTTTGCCTCCAACTATGACAACGCTACCAAGCGGGAGAAAAGACGGACAATGTTGCCATCTCGGGAGACTTTCATATCGAGCAATAATAATCAATTACGTTTATTACGTTAGTTAATGCATGTAACACTAGTGTTTAACAAGCTAATAAATAAACCAACAGCGTTAATGCATTTTTTACGTGACTTGAGATTAACTAAAGGTAGTTTGGGCCTAATGCGTCACCTTAAGGAATATCCTGACTCCGAAACCTCATTGGATTTACTACCAGAATATCGCACTCGTATATTGCAGATTTGCCATCCAAATAGCACAATTAACCGATGTAGGCGTATGCTAACCATCAATCAAAGTTTACGATGTATTCAAACGGTTCTACTGTAATTCAATTGTGTCTGGATCGGAATGTAATGAAATGAAACACGCGAACCAGGTTCATGCATGTGTTATGCACCCAGCAAACAGAACTGAAATTCATATTTGAAACCTAGTTATTCCAGATCAAAAGTTAAGAGGAATAATCAGTTTGGTTAGATTAGGTAGGTAGTAAATCTGCAAAGTAGAAAAAAAAGACAATCCAAGTGTCCTCATCGAGAAACCAACAATTCAGTCCTCCTACCAAATTAATGAGACAACAAGACAGTTTGTTTTGACAGACAAAATATCCACCAAACACATCAACAGACATCTCGAAGATCTCTGAAACATTTGGCCTAATTCGCGGACCAGACGAAAACCAGTTTCATAGACACTGATATAAAGGTTAAAGGAACTTTGAACAGCTGTACAGAATGTTGTTGGGAATTAACGATTGATGTTGAACGATACTAAACACGCCGAAGGGATTGGCTATAGGTTTTTTAATACGCTTTACTTACACTCTATATATTTGAAAATATTTCATTGATAAAGGATACAAAGAGTCTTGCCTTGTCTGTTTTATTACCTGCTCAACACATTCAGACAACCTGAATGTCTTTGTCTCTCTTACCAATTCTATGAAAAGGCAGCAAGATAATATTTCGAGTCGCCGTTTCAGTTCAAAGAATACCACTAATTATGTAGCCGATAAAGAATTGACAAACCGATGTCGATAATAAAAACTTGTCTTCAACTTTTAATTGCCTAAACAATCCAAGACTTGAAATCCTAGCGACGTATTTTACTTGACGATAATTAAATCCAATGACAGGTTATAGCAACTGCAAACTTGTTCGAATGCATCGGGGCCTGACATTTGGCAAGTTCAAATGTCGTGGGAAGCTTGACTTCCAGTGCCAAAGGAGCAACCGGTACCTGCAGAGGAGGTACCACTACAAGTATTGATACTATCTGCTTTGTCCATAATACCTCTTATATTGCATTAAACACAGATTCTAAAGGGAAAATTCAAACTTTATGTACAACTCATTATTCTACCAATGTTAGTATAAACGCAAGCCAGGATGTCATTAAAGTTGGCAGAGCCTTATGACGACCTTTGTGGCGCTGCGGGTGTAGCTCTGCCTCCTATCCGAGAGGTCCCGGATTCGATCCCCAGCTGGGGATAAAAAACAGGTCTTGTATGTTTATATGTGTGTGATGTCGCTGTTTCTGGTTCCCACGACACGTGGTATCCTAGGGGCCAGAAGCAATGTATGTGGCTGTATATAATTATAATAATAATACCTTGGACACTATTTACACACATTGATCTAGCCCCATATTAAGTATTATGTGCCAGAACAGGATTCCCTGTATCTTGGGTACTAGAAAATGATACACTTACTTATATAGATAAATATTATACTTAGATAGATAAACAACCATGACTACAAACATCCATTCTCATTAAACAAATATTTGCCCCCACCGGGACTCGAACCCGGGACCCTTGGCTTCGTAGGCAGGGTCACTGCCGGCTCGGCCATTCGGGTCATCGTCACGGTCGTTATAAATGTTAAAATTAAATGTTATATATATCGTGAATATCAATTCAATCGCCCATAGTTGCACATATGTATTGTAAACCAAACCATCACAAGCATCACATTTACATTTATTTATCATTTATTTATATATTAGGTACACAAAACAGCAGTGGAGATAAAACATTAAACGAAAACAACAGAACATGTAAAAGAGGGCTGTCTCCAGCGCCAAAAGTATGTGCACACAGCATGGTACACATAATGATACAGCTAAAGCCATTCACACTGGTGAACTGTTTGAACTGTCAAAACTCCTTTTTTATGGGTGGACCGTCGCCCATCAGGATCCAAATGAAATATTTTAATTCCGAAGATTTATTCGAGAGCACTTGCTGCATTAGTTAACAGCAAGGAAAATTAATGGTTAACAGTCACCTGCTAAATTCTCAGGTCCTAACGCGAGATTCGGTGACTGTGGCAGTGGACGCGGTGGTTTATTACAAAATCAAGGAGCCTCTTAATGCTGTTGTAAAGGTTGCTGATTACAGGTAAGTTGCGATATCGTCCAGCTACCTACCTCTACCTACATGTATTCTCGACGGGTGTTCTATATTGAAATTCTCTTTATTGAAACTGGGAAGTTTAGCCTGAATAGCAAACATCTGGTTAACGTTTTCTGCGTGATGATTGTTGTCGAAATTAGGTAAACGAACTCAATAAGCTAAAATTAGCAGCGGCCGCCAATCGAAGTAATGTCGGTAACTACATAGAAAGATGACGGATCTTACTTAGAATCTCATATCACAAGATCGTTGGCTATTGGCCGCGTTCCTGGGGAATACGGTACTTGACAAGGTAGTCCAATAAATCTAGAAACATGTCTCAAGCTGAACCAATTTCAACAAAAACGTTTTACATTATCAGAATTGTTTATTTCCAGCAGTTGTATTTTATAAAATCAAATTTGTGTTTAAAAGACAGCATTTGACTATGATGTCACATTTGACTATGATATCTTTTTGACGGTTCATAACGTATATATTTGGACTAATTGTCAAATATCGTATTGGCTATGCCAAAAACATACCTACCTACAAATTTTTACTTTATTTTATGAAATTATAGGCTACTAAGAAACTAATTTGAATATTTCGAGTAATGGATGGGGAAACGATATATAGTATCTTTGCCCCCCCCCCCTACAATGAATTTTAGAGCTAAATATTGAGGATTCCCTGTTGAAAAATTACTAAACCACATTGTTACATTAACTAACTTCTATCACTTTATACCATAACATAGTAGTTTTTAATTATTTTTTTACAGCGACGCCGTGAAAAAACCCTTTTCATCCGGGTGTCACGCACGGCTCACAACAACGTCGAATTCTTAGCAAAGTTGGCTGAGACTTTGTGGCTTTATTTATATATCATTGTGTGGTGGTTAGTTACGGTTAAAGTGATATTTTTTACGTAAATTATTTTTTGATTACGTGCTATTTCACGTAAAATTTTCGTTAGTTAATAAACAAACGCGTTAGTTTGTTAACTATCGAAAAATTGTAACGCGGCCTGACAGGGCTTAGAATTGACGTCTCTTTTGTTCTTACATGCCTACCTAACACGAAGAATATAATAACTCTTGTCTTCTCCTAAGCTAACGCAGTGTTTGCCCTGGTATTTCCTTTGCAATTCAAGGTTAAATCAGTTCAATTGAACAGTTTTATTATAAACTAATCGTGTCATATCGTAAGCAGTACGGTACAGATTACAATTTATCGATAGTTTGTAAAATAACGAGAATAAAAAACGTTAGATTATAAATTAACGGTTTTGACAATCTTAGAGTGACATATACAACGATACTGACAGTTTTAGTTCATTCAGTATATATTTTTTAATATTTGAAAGAAAGAAAGAAAATAAATTTATTGAGAACTAACTCAACAGCACCAAAATCATACACAGCAAAAAAATACAGACTTAAACTAAAAAACATGCATAAAATGAATAAAAAAAACAATAAACTTCGTACAGTTGCTAATTCGTGCAGTTTCTAATTTGTATAACGGTAATGTATTTTTATATTAAAACCTGCTAAGGAGATACTAGTACATTTTTTAAAATGGCCGAAAAAAAAGATTATCAATATCTCAATTTGCTTGATATCTTATTTACAAATTTTATCTCAAGTTCGTTTATGCCACGCATGCGTGCGTGTTGTGTAAAAAAGGTTTTGTTTTAAAAACCTCTGAAGATATGTGCTGCTAGTACTTTGCAAGAGGTGAGAATGTTTTGTTTCTTTTGATTGGCCATGTATTGACGTTTAAGTATATTTGGACGTATTCGTAACAAAAATAGAGTGAATCAAGATATTTTTCAATTGTACAAATTATGAATTGTACGAATTGCCCAGGAACGATTGGCTGGCCTCCTTACACGCGAAAGAAAGAAGAGTTAAATTATAGATATACTGACATGACGTGGGTGCAAAAGTTGTGAGAAACGTTATAATATAACGATACGTATGTTGTAAATATTACGTTTTCCAGCGCGTCAACACGCCTTCTTGCCGCCACAACCCTGCGCAATGTCCTGGGCATGCGTGATCTGGCCCAGCTTCTGAGCGACCGTGAAGCCATCAGTCACATGATGCAGAGCAACCTAGACGAAGCCACTGAACCCTGGGGCGTGGAGGTAGAACGGGTTGAGATGTGAGCTCTAATTAGTAAACTTTCAACTTATATAACCATTCAGGAAAAGTTTCCAAGGAGACTTGCTGAGTCGGGAACTCAGATGCCCCATAGAAACCTTCCTCGCCAAAGAGGAATTGGGTCTTGTAACTTTAAAATATATGAAACTTGTTCGTTTTATACCTCAACATTCTAAATACTAAAGGCAGAAGCCCGGAGGCACAACCGAGAACTCAAAGATTTACGGAAACTCAAATTCATGCTGTTGTTATATTCCGCTCTGGAACTGATAGCGCCAGATTTACATTTAATCGGCACTGTATTTGTGCAGAAGTATGCGCATTCGGGCAATATAGGAACACACATTGCCTCTAGCCTTACAGTAGAATACTCTGTTATTAACAAACTGATATAATATTCCACAGCAAGGACGTCCGTCTGCCAGTGCAGTTACAACGAGCGATGGCGGCAGAGGCCGAAGCCGACAGAGAGGCCCGAGCAAAGATCATAGCAGCCGAGGGAGAGATCAAGGCTTCTCGAGCACTGAGAGAGGCCTCACTGATAATGACTGACAATCCTATGGCGCTGCAGGTAAGAGTCCATTCCAACTCTTATGTTTCGATACCAATCGTTTTCGACTATGTTTATTGGGTATCACGAAGTTATTCTAACTACATATTCATAATTTTTATCATTACCGACGTTCCCCAAGAAGCTTGTCTGGTAACGATTAAACTTATAGTCTGCTAGGTAATCAGGTCGAGAAGATCCATCAGTATGATGTCTTTGCTTCATCATGATATCCTTTTGTGTTTGCAGTTACGATACCTTCAGTCCCTGAGCACAATATCAGCCGACAAGAACTCGACGATAATATTTCCTTTCCCCATGGATTTCTTGAAGACCTTCATGCCAATAGTTAAACCTGGGAACAGCTCAGCATCGTTGCAAGTGTAGAAGTGACAAGTCCTCTGATGTATTACGTCATGGACAACCGGCTTTACGATCGACAAAGAAGTGTATAATAACTGCTTAAGCTGCCGTCTTTGAGGCGAAGATGCTGATAACGAACTCTTTATAATAATAATTTAATAAAGTTGTAATTGAACACTTAACGATCAGTCCGATTATATTGTTATCTTAAGTATAAGTTGAACAGAACTGGATTCAAATACAGATTTTAAAAAGCTACCAATATGTATTTGACGATTAACAATTAAATAATTACATTAGGCAAGCAAAATATAAAAATTCCTCAGTAAAAATGCAATAATTAAGATATTTATTGTGCACGCAAGGTGCATGATTCAAAGTTTTAACGCTTCAAGTATGCGCGAATCAGGTCCATTGGAAATGGAAATATGATTGCTGTTGTCATCGTGAGTAATTGCATTCAATGCCTGCAGGTAATGAAGCTGAAAAACAAAGGACAACTGAGATACACTTTACTTAGCATACTGTTATCGGAATATTGCGTTCAGGGACTGATGTCAGGCAGTGGTCAGGCAATGAGCCAGAAACTTGTCTTAGGTTCCTAGATGTCTCTATGACACCTGGATCCGCATACTATTCTAAACGTAGCAGTAAGTTCCTTTATGATCCAGCAGCTTACTATATCCCTGAGTAAAAGGCCATTACTTTGTATATATAGTGTATACTATACCTGTAAAGTCATTGAGTCGTATATCATGCAACGAAGCTTCCTGTAACGCTTTAGCAGCTTTGATTTCCCCTGCGCTGCAATGACCTTTGCTTTTGCTTCCCTCCTCGCTTTCTCCTCAGCAGCCACTGCCCGTTGCAGTTGGAAGGGCAGACGAACATCCTTGCTGAGAGTTAAGAGTAAACTGTAGCACTGGAGAAATTCTTTCACTGGGACAATTATAAGGCATAAGCTGTGCTACAGCAAAATAGGCCCACCAGATCAGAGACAATTGGAGATTTTCTCTACAACCCCTGTGTTGAACGGAAGCCCCTCTTTAAAACTTAATTGAAGTAGAAATGAGATTACATTTCCACGCGTTGCTTCGTCCAGCATTTTCTGCAGGGTGATACTAATGGCCACTAGAAGTCGTGTTGAATCACTGAAAATTAAGAACCATGCTTTGACTTAATTTTGGAATTACCATTATCATAACCTTTATTAGATTATCAGCCTATTTCAGTCCTCGATTGTGGTGGTTTCCATGTTAAAAATCTCATGGAGTCTACGGTAGGGTGGAGAAGACTGGTATACGAAGCCCCTCAGTCAGATGTGTCGGTAGTAGCATGTAGTAGTAAGAAACAATAATAGTACATTATGATACAAGTGTGGTATGTTGGTCATTACACTCGAGTCCTTAATGGAGACGACAAGTGTAATGACCAATGCTCACGTGTTTCATACGACGTTTTTCAACACACTTGCGAGGAAAAGTAAATAAAAGTTCACATTTATTTAAAAACTTTAATTATTGAAACAGTTATTAAAAGTACAATTATTGAAATGCTACCGCCTTATGAGGCATTTGTACTGTATGTTTAATTGTATTATTAATTATTTCATTGCTTTGTTCTTGGGTAACTGTAAATGTCGGTGATAATGCAACATTCTGAAAGGAGGTAGAAGAACATTGCGTTTCATCATTAGCAAACGTATGAAATCCCAAATCATCATTGGCATATGAGGTGGAAGGACGCGGTTCAGGGCAGAACTTCTTGGATTGTGGCTCCAAATGGATTGCTTGTGTTATTTTGGCACTTATGTCGGCTTTATTTTGGATAGAGTCCTCAATATATGACTCGGCGACATTATTAGATCGCCATCCCCCATGGCGTTTTAAAGTCAATATATCGGCTCCTGAATTAGCCAGCAATGTAGCTGAAGTCCGCCTAAAACTGTGTCCGGTGTAAGCGTCAGCCTGTGGTAAGCCTAAAAACTTGGCAATTTCTCTAGGCATCATCCAAATTTGTTCACTCCGATAGGCTGACTCGTGCATTTGCCGTTTTGAAAATTTTGAAAGAACCGGTCAGATTTTCCTTTTGTTGAATGTAAAGTTTCATATTTTTTAACTATTTCATAAAATGGTCCGTGAATAGTAAATGACCGAGGAATTTTATTTTTAGTGTTCGGAATTTTGACAAGTAGCATCTCTCCGTGATTCTCTATATCTTTTGTCGTAATGTTGTTTAATTCCTGACGCCTACAGGCACCAGTAATTCCGAATATTAATGCGACGTGAAAATAAATAAAATCATAATTAAGTTATAATAATCGTACTTAGTTCCTATTATATCAACACTCACAATACCGCCTACAAATATTATAATAATGAATATGTACCAAAACTAAATAGTGGAACTGACCTTTGTCGCTAGATACTGATTATCCGGTGCTTCTTTAATGAACTTCTCCACTTCATTAGGTGTTAAAACCTTGGATTTTCGACTGTAAAAGCCGTCTGAACGTCTTTTCAAGAATGCAGTTAGATTGGTGTACGCTTTGATGTCAATTGCATTTTTATTCTGCACGGTACTCTTCAACATAGAATAGGTATATACACCAAAGCGAACTAGGTTTATACCTCTTCGCCAGTTCACTAAAGTAAGCCATGAACACGTTCTCTGAGAAAGAGCTTGCATTTTTGCTATTTTTCCATTGAATGAAATTTGCGTAGGCTTGCATGTATTTATCTTTTGATTTTGAGGGCAAAAGACTATCACTCGCATTTTGCGCTTCAACTACGATATCTGGCGGCGTACACTCGATAAGTAATTCTTCGTTATCTAAATTCGACATTTTACAAAACAACACTAACGAAATGCAATACTGTGAATAAACTTAACAAACAGAAACCCATTTAAAAGATGGCGGCCGTAACCGTAATTTTATTTTTTCGCGCGCTCAGCGCTGCATGCGCACGCAAGTCTGAGATAAGGGCACCGGCAAAGTAGCTAATCAGCCACATATTTATAAATTTTTAAATTGGGTATTTATAGGTAAAAATACACCGTCAAAATATAAATACCAACAAGCTAACAAGCAGTTTCATGAAATTCTTTAATTATTTATCACATTTTGAATTGAATTTTATATTTACGCAAATAACTACTTAGCTGTTTTCGAAACATTAATACTTCTTGCTAATATTTAAAAAGATATGTAATGGAAAGGCACTAGTGCGATAATGTAATGTAAAAGGCACGGCATGGGTAATATTCTGCATTATCAGTGTAAATAAGCTGTAATAAGACCTACTTTACGAGCAGGTGTGTTGAAAAAAATATTATGTACCATTCTTATCATTTATTGATGGAGTATGGCTCAATCTTACTCGTATCCGATTAAAGGCCTGTGCCCCTCGGTGGGGACATTGATGGACTAGATTTATTTATTTCACCTCATTAATCCACTGTAAGTATCATTACAAATAATCAAATCAAATATGTTTATTTTGCGTAGATATGGTTATATATTATAGTAGGTGGGTAACATAACAATTATCGGCACTGCACATCTAGCCACGTGACATGCAAAAATAGCACTAAAGTAGTGCAATACAATTCTTAAATATTATCTAAAACAGGTCGGTGTCTATTTTCAACTAAAGAGATCGGTAGGTAGTCAAAGAAATGTATTTATTGATTAATTAAATTTATACATTATAGATTAATTTTATTAACTCGAGAGTCAAAAAATTCTTTAACGTTATAATTGCATTTAGTGGTCAACCATTTACGTAATTTATACTTAAATACATTAAAAGGCATGTCATGTAGTTCTGTTGGTATGGCATTAAATATTTGTATCTACATATAGTAACAGTTCCGTTTAAGTAGAGCTGTATGTGCTATCGGAAACGCTTGTTGGGATACCTGGTCTTAAAGTTACATATACTGGATTTATTGGTAAAAATATCCATATTTTGTCTTACAAATTTTATTTATTTATCAATTTATTTCAGATATAAATAATCCATATTTTTCCATGGATTTTATTTTTTCGCGCGCTCAACGCTGCATGCGCGCGCAAGTCTGAGATAAGGGCACCGGCAAAGTAGCTAATCAGCCACATATTTATAAATGTTTAAATTGGGTATTTATAGGTAAAAATACACCGTCAAAATATAAATACCAACAAGCTAACAAGCAGTTTCATGAAATTCTTTAATTATTTATCACATTTTGAATTGAATTTTATATTTACGCAAATAACTACTTAGCTGTTTTCGAAACATTAATACTTCTTGCTAATATTTAAAAAGATATGTAATGGAAAGGCACTAGTGCGATAATGTAATGTAAAAGGCACGGCATGGGTAATATTCTGCATTATCAGTGTAAATACGCTGTAATAAGACCTATTTTACGAGCAGGTGTGTTGAAAAAAATATTATGTACCATTCTTATCATTTATTGATGGAGTATGGCTCAATCTTACTCGTATCCGATTAAAGGCCTGTGCCCCTCGGTGGGGACATTGATGGACTAGATTTATTTATTTCACCTCATTAATCCACTTTAAGTATCATTACAAATAATCAAATCAAATATGTTTATTTTGCGTAGATATGGTTATATATTATAGTAGGTGGGTAACATAACAATTATCGGCACTGCACATCTAGCCACGTGACATGCAAAAATAGCACTAAAGTAGTGCAATACAATTCTTAAATATTATCTAAAACAGGTCGGTGTCTATTTTCAACTAAAGAGATCGGTAGGTAGTCAAAGAAATTTATTTATTGATCAATTAAATTTATACATTATAGATTAATTTTATTAACTCGAGAGTAAAAAAATTCTTTAACGTTATAATTGCATTTAGTGGTCAACCATTTACGTAATTTATACTTAAATACATTAAAAGGCATGTCATGTAGTTCTGTTGGTATGGCATTAAATATTTGTATCTACATATAGTAACAGTTCCGTTTAAGTAGAGCTGTATGTTCTATCGGAAACGCTTGTTGGGATACCTGGTCTTAAAGTTACATATACTGGATTTATTGGTAAAAATATCCATATTTTGTCTTACAAATTTTATTTATTTATCAATTTATTTCAGATATAAATAATCCATATTTTTACACAACATATACAAAATAAAATTTTAATTTTAGCATAATTAAATTAATAGGCATACACACATACAAACATACCCTAACACACATATCTCTACCCTCACACACAACCACTTTACACACACGTATTACACATCATTATTTACATGAAGCAATCAGGAAAAACACAGTTAGGTACATCATTTTTTATTAGGAGCTAGATGTACACCTACCCAGTGTCTCATAATAGGGCTGTCGATCCTATTTGCCAACGTATCGAGAATTGTATTCGGGCTGCCGCGTGTACGAATCATTATTGAAGCGATTCTTTTTCGCAGATAACAAAGATACAAGCTTCATAAATATATATTCCTGTTAGTGTTAAAAGATTTAATTTAGTAAAAAGGGGTCTGCATGATTCGATAGGGCTCTTTCCACATATAGCTCGGATACATTTCTTTAGTTCCCATCGACCCGGCCCCCACCGCCCATGTATCAACAGTACCAACTGACCCTTCCGTTCACGCAGTACCAACAGACCCCGCCGCCGCCGCCCCCACCGCCGCTCCCGACCCCAGAGGGACCACCGCCCCCGACGCCACCGCCGCCCCCGATATGGAGACCGGTTGAGCCACCATTACCAAGATTTGGCCCCACTGCTGCCCCATCAAGTAGAAATATATTCATAAGCCACGCACGCTAGATCTTATTTTTTGGGCATAATTGGTTAAGATTGGTTACTTGGTTATCTTAGTTAGTTGAAAAGTAATAATTGGTGATAATACTGAGTATCCAAGTATCATCATCCTCAACACAAAATTAAACTTATTACATATAATCACTTAGTATTTTGTTTCAGGAGAAAAAACTGTGACTGGAAGGTTTATTTTTTCATATTTATGCGCTGTTATATTCTTCCCAGTATCATTGGCTTTTATCACAACGGTAAGTTTTCGTAGGTACATCATTATTTCTATGGCCTTCAGCCAGATGGACCTTACGTTTTAGAGGTACTAAATCGCGATTAATGAAAACGTAATATTATATAACATTCAGATTGTACAAGAATAAGAGAGAACGATCATATTCAGGCCCGGGAGGCTCCGTTCGAATTTCGCCAGGGGCCCAGGAATCTTCTATATTCTGCCTTGCGTGGACACATGCAGGAAAATTGACTTGAGAACGGTGACATTCGAAGTGGCTACAATAGAGGTATTGAATTTAATAACATTGGTGCAATTATTTGTACTTGCATAACCTTTTTTCTGTTATAACTCTAGAAGATGTTTCGTTGCATTTGGACTTTGTCGATAATATCTGTTACTTATTGGCTTACTGAACTTTAGTTTATATTATTCAGAATCAATAAATTCTCGTCAAGTATATCCAGAATACACCTATTTTTTTTTGCTTTTAGGTGCTAACGAAGGATTCTGTATCGGTATCAGTGAACGCTGTTGTATTTTACAGGGTCCATGACCCCTTGAAGGCTGTAGTCCAGATTGTCAATTTCAGGTAACTGATAAATACAATATCTACAGGGTGTACCAGAAAGTTGATGTCTAATTTTAAGTACTTCTATATGACTAAAGATAGAGCTATCGCAAGGTTTCTTAGCGTGTGAGGGAGGTCACCCTCTCTTCTCTAGCCTATGTTTGCAACTCTCTTGTACCCATGCACTGATACCCCTTCCAGGCGGCATTCAGGCGCCATTGAAATTGGCGTCAGGTATACCTACTATTCTCGCTGTCTCGTCCACTCGCTACGCTTGGTAACTACGCCCGCTGTCTCGCTCACACACGCACGCAGCACGTCCTCTGCAGTTGCAGTCGACTTCGGAATTGCACCTTTACACTATAGGTATTATTAATTAGGTACCCTTATTTTTACCTTTACATTATTTAGTGCATCGACCCGCCTGCTCGCTGCTACAACTTTACGCAAAGTGATCGGCACACGAGACCAACTGCTCCCCGACCGAGAGGCGATCAGTCACTCGATTGAGAAGATTCTAGATGACGTCACCGAGCCTAGGGGTGTGAATGTCGAGAGAGTAGAAATGTATGAATAAATTGTATTTGACCGCTCCTCAGTGACCCCATGGGATCTGACTAGTTCATAACTCACTCAACTATGAACAGACTACTAAGTTCTCACGCAGGAGTGTTGGAAAACAAAAAAATCAACCTTGGCTAAACTGACTGTTAGGCGTGATGCTGGGTTATGTCATGTGGAGTTTATTCTCGTATTTCAGTAAGGGCATTGCACTCCCTATCCAATTACAAAGGGCGATGGCAGCAGAAGCGGAAGAAGCAGATAGGGAGGCAAGGGCCAAGATCATAGTCGCTGAGCATAGGAGCTTCGAAGGCTCTTCATGAAACTTCAGGCGTTTTGAAGGGCAACCCTATGGGTTTGCAGGTGACGATCCTAATCTTAACGTGGAGGGTGATTCCTGTTATCCGCCCTAGAAATTCTACCCTAGGATGGATATCACGTTTGGAGATTTCACCCAGATCAGAGACCCATTCCGACCAGGGTGGATTCTCAAACACCCATCAATAACCCAATGTGGGTATGGCAACATACCAGTTAGTCTCTCTATTTCATTATCTAGCCAGGAATGGAAAATATTCCCTTTCCTAGATCCCTTCTCTTTTCGACCCGAAGACACTGGGAAGGGGAGTAGTGGACAAACAGGCAGTGGTCTGGGACATAGTGAACAAAGTGGCGGTGGACTGATAGACAATGAACTTGGAGGCCCTGGGCCTGGAAATGGACGAAGTTTCAGTTTTCAGTTTTAAATAGTTTATTTTCATTGGATTTTACATAGAGAATCTAATATAAAACCTCTTAAAAATAGTCATTAAAATTAAAAATAGTTACCTGCCTAGGTGCATTCGAAATGTTGTCCTCAATGTGAGGAATGCACAAGAAACACATTGCATACTCTTTTCAAAATTCAAGTACTTATGTCTAAACAATAATTGTTTGGTCAATTTACATGAAAAGAAGCTGTCAAATGGAGCTAATTTACTGCCAGACCAGTTTATCATTTAAATAATCCTCAACTTTATAGTATGCCTTTTTAATTAATACATTCTTAACAGTTTTCTTGAATTGTTTTTCTGATAAATTAATAACATTGGAGGGCAACTTATTGTAACACCTAACAGAAATCCCCTTGAAGCTAGAGGAAACTTTGCTTAAACGAAAATGAGTATAAGATAATTTTAATTTGTTTCTAGTATTAACTGAGTGAAGATCACATTTTCTATTAAAGCTACTGATATTTTTGCGGACATACATAATATTTTCATAAATATATTGAGAGGGAAGAGTCAAAATATTAATATCCTTAAAATTATCTCTCAACGATGATCTAGCCTTCAAGTTATAAATGGCCCTAATGGCACGTTTCTGTAAGATAAAAATACGTTCAACATTGGCAGCGCCGCCCCAAAGGAGTACTCCATATGACATTACACTGTGAAAATAGGCATAATATACAAGCTTTGTTTTTTTTTCATCAGCTAGTTGCCGGATTCTTTTAACAGCAAAAGCCGCAGAACTTAATTTAGAGCCCAGTGTTTCAATATGTGGACCCCATTGCAGTTTACTATCCAGTGTTAAGCCAAGAAACACTGCCTTCTCGACAAAGCCCAGTGTCTCCTTGCCCAGGTTTAATGGTGCTTCTACTTGCCTTACATTTGGTAGAACAAATTTTATACAATTAGTTTTCTTAGTGTTAAGATTTAAATTATTTTTATTAAACCAATCTAGTAGCACCGATAGAGCAGAGTTCGCCTTGTCAAGAGATGTAGATTGTCTCTGTATATTAAATATTATAGAAGTATCATCAGCGAACAATACAATATCGGCAGATTTTTCCATAAGGTATGGCAAGTCATTAATATAAATAAGAAATAAAAATGGTCCTAATACTGATCCTTGAGGGACACCCATTTCCATTTCACATCCGTTTGAAGCAATACCATTAACATTGATTTTTTGGGTTCTGTTCGACAAATAAGAATGAATTAATTCATTTGACTTATCTCTTATTCCATAATGTTTAAGTTTATTGAGCAAGGTCTCATGATTTACGCAATCAAAGGCTTTAGAAAGATCACAGAATACTCTAAGAGCATCCTCTGAATTTTCCCAAGAATCATAAATATGGGATATAAGAGCTATGCCTGCGTCAATAGTTGATCTACCTTTCGTAAACCCAAACTGTTTCGCGTGGAAAAGCCCATTAGAACTAAAGTGATAAAGCATTTGCTTGAGCATAATCTTTTCAAAGAGTTTACTTAACACTGGTAATATCGCAACTGGCCTATAGTTATTAGGATCACATTTTTCTCCTGTTTTAAATAATGGTATAACCTTAGCTAATTTCATGAGATCTGGGAACATTCCATTTTTGATGCAAACATTAAAGATGTGTGCCAACAATGGAGCTATACTTGTTATAATGGATTTAATAACCTTAACTGATAGTCCCCAGTGGTCCTCAGTTGATTTTAACTTAAGTTGACCAAATGTTTTAATAATAGTATAATCGCTAATTTTCTTAAATGAAAAACCTTCATTACATCTGCTAACATTTTCTATCAGCAGTTTGGTTGCTGCTTCTGGTGATGAATTAAGCCCATAGGTTAGTTGGGATGGAATTTCCTTAAAAAACCTTTCGAAAATGTTTGCAACTTCAGCTGGTGAGTCTACTTTTTTATCATCTACGATGAAACAAATATTTCTATCTTGCAATTTAGACTTTCCAGATTCCTGATTAATCATCTTCCAAACGGTTTTAATTTTATCATCTGATTTAACTATTTTATTTTTAATATGCAATATCTTAGCTGCTAGGCATACCCTTTTAAATGTCTTTGAGTAATTTCTAACATACTCATGAAATTCTGGACTTGGCGTAAGTGTTTTTTCGGCATACAGGTCATAAAGTTTTCTTCTACTGATGTGAATCCCCGTAGTAGCCCAGTCGCAGAAAGATTTACAATTATTACGTTTTATAATTTTAACATTAAATACGGCATTAAACTCTTTTTCTAAAATATTAAACATTTTTCCATATAATATATTGGGGTCCTTGTCACATGGAGTACTAGTAGATATATTTATTAAAGACTGCTGGATAATGGTTTTAAATTTCAAAATCTGACTATTTGTTATAGGTCTAAATTTAATTTGTATCATTTTGTGTAGCTTAGTGAACGGTATTTTAATAATTTGTCCACAATGATCAGAGGGCAAGGCATTGATAATACTTTTAAATTTAATGTCACAATCTTTGCTACAAAAAATGTTATCGATGCAGGTTGCTGTGGTAGCCGTTATCCGTGTTGGTTCTTGAAATACATGTGATAAGTTAAAAGATGAAAATAAATTTAATAATTTACTTTTGAGGGTAGACTCTTCCAATATATTAATATTAAAATCTCCACAAACAATAATGTATTTTTTAAGCTTAATTAAATTACTGAGTACATCTTCCATGACATTTTCAAAAGTTGTATAGTTTGAACCAGGTATTCTATAAACACAGATTATAACTGACAGTTCCAGCTCAACACATGACAGCTCTACAGTGCTTTCAATAGATTGTGATACAATATCTCTCCTATCCTTTGCGTTTATAATATTATTAATTAAAATAAGAGAGCCTCCACGCTCATGACTTTTCCTAGTAAAAGCACTTACAATTCTATAGTTATTAAATCCTATTGACAACTCATGTTCTTTTAACCAGTGCTCAGTTAAGCATAGTACCTGTATCTTTTCGCTTTCTAAAAACAATTCAACATTTAAAATTTTGCCAGAAAAACCTTGAATGTTCTGATGAACAATATGAAGCAAGTTTGGTTTTTCTTTTGTCTTACTCCGAAGAGGTAGTGCACCGGGAACCCCTTGAACTCATAAGACGTTTGTCGCCAAAGCGCCGAACATGTAAAATTTTGAATTCCACAATCATGTAATAATACGAACATGCTATATCGGTCAATCGATACGATGAATTTTATTGGAAATATCTATCGTTGTAATTTTTCGAGATTTATTTTTATTTAACATCATTTTCTTCACCATCATCTTCATACCAACAAACAACTTATTTCAACAGATCGTCTGTTCTGCAACAACGGGCTAATAAATAATACAAAAGTAGGAAACACCTATTTCTAGTTAAGTCGATATAAATAAAGACTAGTATTCTCTGTTATCATCGTCGTCTCCGGATTGTTTGTGTCCATAGTGGATCGGCGTCTGGGCCTGCCCACCTGGACCATTCTTCTTGTGAACCGTGGCCTGGAAACAAGATGAATGTGAATTGAATACTTGCTATCATAACGGGAACACCTGGAAAATATGTTCCCAAATCATAGCAAATGGAAAAGTATTCATAAGTACTAAGTAGAGTAATCCTGATGAAGTCTCGGGAGTCGTGAGCACAGTGCGAGAATTTCACTCTCTGATACCTCTCACTTTAATTTACTTGGATGGAAAAATCTCGATTCTAATAGCAATTTATCACAATAACCAGTGTGTTTGCCTTCTTCTGCTAATGCATGCGTTAATACCTGGAAACCATTCTTCGGATCAGCAGTATATTTCACGAGCCGGATAGAACCGTCAGGCTCGACCAGGGAGTACTCTCCATGCACTACGTCACCATCGCGGCTCTCCTTGTGGCTCTGTTGGTTCCCGGTGTGTGGGTCTTCCACTCCGTAGGCAAAGTGGTAGTCCGGTTTGGCCTGGCGATAGATTATAATCTTTTAATTGCTGAAAATCATTGAGGCACAATATGGAAGGACACATATGGCAAATGGCAAGGGAAGAAAATCATGAAATTAATTTTGGTGGTCAAGGTGTAATCTTCATCATCATAAGGCCTATATTATTTTTCAGATCGCTCGTGACTGTACAGCCCAATACACTAGAGAGGATGACACTGCTCCACGTACATCACACATGTTGTATTCTGTATTTATTATCATCAGTAAAGGAACCCTCTGAGGAGAGTATTCACCCTTCATGTATCTCATTTCTCATCTCATACTTAACTCACCACATAATCGACAGTCTTCAGATGCGCATATTTCGCTGTATCAGGATGTATCTTGCCGGTGTGATGATCGTATCCATAGTCGGCGTGTTGTTGGGCCGGCAGACCATGGGCAGCCGGGACTTGGACCTCAGTGATCTGACCGCTCACGGGACCACTGAACTTGTTGTACGAATAGCCCCCGGTAGCTTTACCCGAGACGGCGATCGCCGATAATAAAAGGACGTTGAGGATCTGGAAACAAAGATACATTTCGTACGAGTTCTCAAAAGCTTATATTTAAAGAAGCTAGAAGTTTACGGCACGTACCGAAGGCGGGGTTGTAGCGAGGTTCGTAAAGAAGCCTTTTGAACGAGTTACAAATAGATTTTTTTCTTCTGAGAACCCAAAATCAAGCGGCGAAGGTACTATTTTGGGGTTAGAAGGCGGAAAAGATCATTATTTATGTATTCGTAATAATTTTACAGAGCAAAGGATCAGAGGTTACAAATAAATAGTTGAGCAATCTACTCGTACGAGACGAAAGTCTGGAGTCCCTCTTCAAATTATGTTCATGTATGAGAAGACTATCAGGAAAAGGGTAAGAAAATCAGTAGCTTATAAGCATGAATTGCAAGAACTAAGAATTATAGTTATAAACTAACTATTGAAGAAATAAGTCAAATTCCATAACCTTTACATATAGGTACCTTTACGCAAACCTAGACCTGCCTACCTGATAACTCTGCAAATTGTGTCAATACAAATATCAGAGAAAGCGTTTGTTATTGTGAGATTGGTCACGGTAGCCTACTGAACAAGGCTATAATGATCTTACACACTCCGGCCACTAAAAAAATAAAATTCAGCGTGACGACCTTCACGGCTCAATTGCTCCAGTTACTCAATGGTGCCATTGAAATTATCATGGCTCAGAAGAAAGTTAACACGTATTACAGCAGTTTGGAAGACTTTATTACCTATATGTATAAATACATACCTGAATATATTAGCAAGAAAGAGTACCAAAACAGATACAAGTACAGTCCAGAAGGCGAGACCAAAGAAATGCGTTGGTGTGATTGCTTCCATACGTATTGAAGGCGAAAGCTGAGAAATGCGTTTGTGTGACTGCTTCCATACTGCTTCGACGAAGTGTGAAGCGCGTCTATGTAAGTTTCGTCAGTGTAGTGAACTCTTGTCAAATAATTGGCCGGCCCTCTGCACGCACGCAATTGCATTTCTCAGGTTTCTTGCTCTCTTCTGTGCTAGTAGATACATTTTTTTGCGATATTGTTATCTGTATTATTTGTCTTACAATAGGTACTTTCCGGGAGGTTGAGCTATAAAATAAAGGTTACCCGAGTCCAAGTAAAAGTAAAAAAACTTTCGCAGGACACACGAAAGGAGATTAAGAATCCAAAGAATTATTTTAACGATGCCGATGGTGGCGAGAATGATTGTGATGATTAGAGGGCATTACCCAGACAAACCAAATGGAAGCAAACCCGAACCAGCTGAAGAGAGTTGTATGGTATTATTGGTTTGTGGTGTAGTTATATACCTACACCACAAACCAATCTCCCGTAAACATACAAAAACATAGCGTCACACTTTTTAACATACGGGGTGGCAGAGGCACAACTGAGCCCACGTTTAGTCATTTCCAGTACACCATTACAACAACCAAACAGGTAAGATTTCTAAATTCAAATCGGAAACTAAGATCGTACACAGATCAATCCCAACAGGCAAGCTCTCTTGGATATATGGCTCTTGGCTGTTTTTGGTATACATAAACGACCTTCTGAAAGTAATAGAAGAGTCGTGCACACTATTCGCAAATGACAAATCAGTTTTAATCCCTAGCTATAATGTCCACACATTACATAACCATCTACACCCCACATTTGGCACAATCGTTAACTGGCTCAAAGACCACAAGCTAGAAATCAACCTTAAAAAAACTAAACTAATACAGTTTCATCCGTACCAAAGATCGCTATTTTAGATAAACTTTCATTTAGAAATAAGATTATCGAACGTGTATAACAATTGCCTCCTAGAAATTCACATTGATTCGAACCTCAACTGGAAACATCACATCAGCAAATTGACCTCTAAATTATCTAGCTTCACCTACATCCTATATGAAATCAAGAAAGCAATCGATTTGGAAACGCACATCCTCGTTTTCAATACAGCATCGTATTGGAATAAGCATACTATGGGGAAAGAGTGTCGACATAGACAACATCTTTGTTCATATAGACCAGATGACCAGATTTCGACCATATTTCAAGACCTATGAAATCCTTACTTAACTTCGATCTATATTTTAGAACTATCATTATTTGTAAGAAAACATCAACACATGTTCCCTATTCGTTATCGCCCGGTAAACCTTAGACCGGGGTCTAAGGTTTACGGGCGGCAGATAATCTAGGCATCTATCTAGTATTTGTATCATCAGGCCCTTACAACATGTGCGTTAAAATATATAATAACTTACCACCTTCTATAAAAAACCTAGATAACTTTAGAGTTTAAGGACACTTTTCGTGAATTCCTAATAGCCAATACATTTTATAACCTACAAGAGTTTTATGACTACGAACATACCCACAAAGATAATTTGATTTGTGAAAATTTCTCACTCATATATTTTTTCTTTTCTAGTTTGTTCATAATTCATAATTCATAATTCTTTATTGCACACAAATATTTTACAAGTTACATTAAAAGAAAATGTATGTACGGCGAGCTTATCTCTAAAAAGAGATTTCTTCCAGCAAACCAAGACATTAAATTAAATATTATTATGAAAGGTAGGTAGGCAGTGCACAATAACTAATGTACCTAAATAAAATGCCAAAAGAATAAATTAAATTACTTATAAAATAAACACATCGACAAGAAACTACTAAATTAATACTGAAATATACTACATACACTTCACATATAAATACATATAATAACTTTTACGAAAGAGAGAGGTAGTGATCTTTAATATTAAGTTTTAATTAAAATTTTAATTACGTGTATTTTTAAAATGAATACATGAAAGATTTATCCTACTTTAGGTATAAGAAGTTATCTTATGTTTCATTTTAAATATCTTGCAATACCTTTGCAGGGCGCATGTTTTGGATCTTACCTTAATCTATATTTGTCATGTTATTTACCACATGTTTGCAATCAATAAATGAATATGAATATGAATTGTTCGATACTCCATTTTGCGTGATCAATCTCTTATTCTATCAAGAACATGTCAATGCAGTATTCGCAATTTAGTCTGCAACTCAATTAAATCCGGACCCTAATCGATGACGATTATTATTAAATTATTAAAAAATTTCGTACCTTGTAAACAAACGCCATGGTTAACTGTTGAGGTAATCTTGCGTACGGTCTCTTTCTGGGATCCCTACAGTTCTGATCACAGTGACATTAGGCCTGCGGTTTTATAGTTACAGTAGCTATGAAAACAAAAGGTGCAATAGCGAATTTGCCTTTGGGTTGCGGCACTGTATGAATCAATACAATAATTTTTCGATAATTCGTTGGCGGGTTGGCGAGGACAATGCTGTTGCGTAGGTTAGTTTTAGACAGGCTGTTGTAGCCGCAGGGTCGCGCTCTCACTAGTTGCAATGTCGGTAACTGGGCAGGGTACATGCCTTTTAATAAAATGTAAGTATAGTAATTTAACCGTAAAACGATTATGGGTCTATCTACCTACACTTGCCTACATATGTCTACCATAATAATATATAACCGGCTAACCGCTTTTCAGGTTCACTTGTACGCTGTAATAGAGGAAAGTTAAAAACTTGGTAAGCTCTTCGTCGTGATTACTCATTACTAAAACTTGTTTAGTTGAGCAGTGTTTTTGATCCGGTGGGCGGGAAGATTTAGATTAGATTAGATTCGTTTATTTGCATAAATGTGATTACAGTGGTTGTTAAATTATTATAAGAACAGCACATTTAGCCTAATATTGGCACGCAAAGGTACATTTACAAAATTATTTATGTAGATATGCCTAGCTAAGTCTGCGAACTAACAAAATACTAAAATAATACTTTAATTAATTTACATAATGTCAAACAAAATCTGATTTAAAATATTAGTAACACAATGATATATAAAAACGAATTCAAAATAATAATAATAACTAACTATAAAACACTAAAATAACCAAAGTAAATTTACACAATGTCATAAAAAAATTATTCAAAATAATAAAGCACAATGTCAGTTAAAATTTAATTCAAAATAATAAAAATAAAACTTATTTGCATTTTAAAAAGAATACATCTAAAGAGTCAAATGCTTCTGTAGCGAGCCAAGTAATAAGGCTCTTTTAGGGGGTCGCAGAATTCGAGAAAGAAGTGGATCGCTTTGACTGCATTGGCCTAAACTTCACGCTGCCCCATATTACACTTCGGCATGTCTTCGGTATGAGTTTAGATTTTTTTATGAAAAGTTTGTTAGCTTGAGTCTTTTTGTTTGCTCGAGTGTAATTCACGAATCGAGCCCAGTCTAGATCTCGACTGTGATTCCCCCTGACTTGAAAGCTGTATCCGCCCTTGGGGGTAGCGAAGTATCTGTAATTACTTAACAAATAGAAATAGAAATATTTTATTTTTATACAAGAATAACTCTAGTTAATATTAACAAAACAAATATGTACTTGATGAGTTGTTGTAGTGAGTTGTGTAATCCGTACTAGTGCGAGACTGTATGACGGCAGAGCATTGTTCATCTCACAGAAAGAATGAGAACTAAGTTCTAAAGAGCTCAAAACCGTTAGGATTGCGATATTTTATCACAGAGTTCCTGTGACCACCATCCAGTTCCATCATCGGGAGAGCTCGATACCCTCACTACTGAGAGCAATGTATTTGTCACGTTAGAACGGTCAAGGGGTAGCGAAGTATCTGTAATGACTTAACAAATAGAAATAGAAATATTTTATTTTTATACAAGAATTACTCTAGTTAATATTAACAAAACAAATATGTACTTACTTGATGAGTTGTTGTAGTGAGTTGTGTAATCCGTACTAGTGCGAGACTGTATGACGGCAGAGCATTGTTCATCTCACAGAAAGAATGAGGACTAAGTTCTAAAGAGCTCAAAACAGTTAGGATTGCGTTATTTTATCACAGAGTTCCTGTGACCACCATCAAGTTCCATCATCGGGAGAGCTCGATACCCTCACTACTGAGAGCAATGTATTTGTCACGTTAGAACAAATCAAACGAGTCCAATCCAGTAGTAGCCGAAGAGTTCCACTATCCACCTTCAGGTCCCATCATCAGATCAGCTCGATACCCTCACTAATCCATCCACTACTCACCGAGACTTTTATTACAGAGTTCCAGTGATCAGATCGGACCATCATCGGATCAGATCGATGGTATCATAATATTGCATTGTCACCGAATTTAGGTTAATCGGAAACCGGGAAGTGGGTGAAACCATGGGTAAAAGCGTACCCACCCTTGTAGCAACTTAACTCCTATATATGCCATTGTTGTACTAATACTATTTGAGTAGACTGACTGGATTTGCATCAAAATACAAAATCAGCAGGAAAGAACAAAATGGATTCCAAAGAGGCAAATCAACAACTTTGGCAAGTTTCAAAATGGTAAAGATTCTAGCGGAAAGTATTGACTCAAAAATTCCAACCATTACAGTATTTTCGATATGACAAAAGCGTTTGTTGGTCCACCAGCAAAATGCCCAAAATACGGTGCCCGTGGCCCAGTGTACGATTGGATTGAATCATATCTAAAAGGAGGAACACAACTGATTAAAATAACGAAACTAAATAAAGAACGTACAATGGAAGCTTTGCGATCACAAATAAGGGAAAACCGATTCGGCATATCCCAAGAGAGCGTCTTAGGACCGCTACTGTTCCTTCTTTTTATAAACGATCTACCAGACGTGACAAAACATCAATCTACCTTATTTGACGAAGACATCTCAATCATTGACGATCCGAATGGCCGAGTCGGCAGTGACCCTGCCTACGAAGCCAAGGGTCCCGGGTTCGAGACTGTATGTATGACAACACTGAAATTAAGGAATCTCCATAAATTAAATTCTTAGGCATAACGCTTGATTCCCAGGTGTCATGGAAGTCACATACATGGAAGGACTTTAGACCTTGACGGCACGACCTTGACCTTGGGGAGGGGAAGGGTGTAGATACCCCTCCCCGACACTCCCCTAGTTTCGAAGATATGTATTTTTGAAGTTTGTGAAGAAATTATGGTTCTTCTAGGTTCCAACCTAACCTATAAATAACCCAATTGGGCCACAATATCCTACTCTAGCCAAATTTGGCTTTCTGCTTTCCGTTACTAATATCTGAATCTCAATAAATCTAAAAGTACACATTGAAATAAGCACAAGTCCAGAACCGCAAAGAAACAAGCTTCTGACGTAAAATATAATCAAAAATAGCTTTATTACAACATAATTTGGTTTAATGCACAATTTCTTCTTTGTATTCTCATCTTACAAATAAGCGCACAACGAAACGTACATAACAAATGTAGATGTAGTGAATAATCCTTTCCCATCGGCAAAACTCGGAATAACGATAACACCCGAATGGTGCCGATGTGTCTATGAATTACTGTATTATTAAATTACGTGTAGGTATCAAATAAATCGCATACTTTATTTATCAATGTCAAATGTCAAATTGCCCGTTTGACGTATATTACACTGAGATGTTAAAACCACCACGATTCTATCATATAAAGAATTCGTTAGGTAAACAAAAATATAACTAGTTACTGAGGACGTTTTATTTCAATAAAACGCACTGATAAAAACCAAATTCCGGTTGGGATGATCTAATGATTCTATAAGGATTGGAACCCCAAAAGTCTAACTATAAGTCAAAACTACAGTAGGATTTTGCAGACCTTTTTTATAACAATAAATTTTTGTAATTAATTAAAAATACTATGACATAACAAAAAAGACACCTCAACATAAAACAAAACAAACCAGCAGAGAAATTAATATAAATAAATATGATTTTCTGATTGGATGAACGACTTCGATTATGACAGCGGGATAAGAGGAGGAGGAGCGGGGTGGACAGTGTGATGCGAAACAATACTTCCAACTTCCATATCACAGTCAGAATCAGAACTATTTTCTGGTGTATCATCGTCAGAGTTTTCATGAACGGTGATTACAAAACTAGCCATATAATATTCCAACTCAGGTTCGTGTTTTCGGTACTCGTTTTCGCATTTGATGGCGTGGTCACATACTTTGGCCCAAACATCGGAACCAATCATATTAACCTTTTCCTGTACCAATTGTTTCACAGTAGTCATATTCATACTGATGTTTCTTTTGGATACGTATCCCTTTATTTGAGACCATATGTTTTCAATCGGATTGAAATCAGGATGATATGGTGGCAATCTTAGTACGCTGTGTCCATATTCGTTCATAAGTTTATCTATAGAGTATTCTACAAAGTCTTGTTTGTACTTGCAAATAATTTCATATATTTCAAGTTTTGTTAATGACGGATCAATCGGAATGTTATGTTTGGATAGCCAATCAATCATGTCTTGCTTCCTGGTATTTGAATTAGGAGGTTTTTCTACGTACTTATTATGATATGCAGCATTATCTACTACTAGTACCGAATGTGGAGCTAAGTTTGGAATGAGTTGATTACGAAGCCATTTTTCATAGTTTTCATTGTTCATCGCGTTGTGATAGTCACCTGTTTTATCAGTAGACTGATACATTAACAATGCCCCAGGTATAAACCCCTTTCTACTACCAGCGTGCACTATTATAAGACGTTGTCCTTTAGAAATTAACTGTTTCACTCCGTTTTCTGACGAGTCAGCCCAGCTTTTACCTGCCAAATGTGAGGTATGGATGTATGTTTCATCCATATAAACAAAATCAAAAAATCAAAATAAAAAATCATTTATTTCCATAGGATGTTGTTACATCACTTAGATCCGTCATTACATTTTTTTGGGTGAGTTCACTAACCCAATGGCGGAATCTGTGGAGAAGAGCTCACCGAAGAAACTCCACAGTCGTCGCATCTTTTGCGTTTCCTTTGTTAAATAAAATATTGTCAAATTACAAAATGAATGCTAATTATATATCGAAACAGCCTGTTACTCAAACAATCTATTCCCATGGACATCTGTCCTCTAAGTAATCAGATATCCTGTAGTAACCTTTTTTATACAATTTCTGTTTTATTATTATTTTAAACTTGTCTAAAGGTAAGTTTTTAATATCAGTAGGGACCTTATTGTAATAGCGTATACAATTGCCTTTAAAAGAATTACTAATTTTATGTAGTCGGCTTACATAAGCAACCAACTTGTCTTTATTTCTAGTATTAAAATTGTGTATATCACTGTACTTCTGAAAATTAGTTATATTTCTTTTTACATACACAAGATTGTCATAGATATATTGAGACACAAATGTCAGAATATTGATTTCTTTAAACTTTTCCCTCAGTGACACTCTAGGCCCTAATCTATAAATTGCACGAACAGCCCGTTTCTGCAGAATAAATATACTATTAGCATTCGCAGCGTGACCCCACAATAAAATACCATAGGTCATTAGACTATGAAAGTAACTAAAGTAGACTAGTCTAGCGGTGTCTACGTCGGTAAGAGCTCTAATTTTTTTAACTGCGAACGCTGCCGAACTCAGTCTGTTCGAAAATTTATTTATATGAGGATCCCATTGTAGTTTGGCGTCTAAAGTAATGCCCAAAAAGACAGTCGACTGCACAAGGTCCAATCTCTGTCCTTTTATAAATATGTCTGTAGTTACCGGGTTCACATTGGGTAACACGAATTTAATACATTTAGTTTTCTTTTCATCAAGTAATAAATTGTTAACAGTAAACCAGTTCACTATACTAGAGATAGCATTGTTTACCTCGTCATAATTTGATTGCTGTCTTTTAACTTTAAATATCAAAGAAGTATCATCGGCAAACAATACTAACCCATGTTTTGCTTTAACAAGGTAAGGTAAATCATTAATATATACTAAAAACAAGAAAGGACCAAGAATTGAACCTTGCGGTACGCCCATACTTATTGAAGACCCAGGTGATCTTTTCCCATTAACATCGACCATCTGAACCCTATCTGTTAGATATGACTCCAGAAGGCCAAGTGCCTGATCTTTTACACCATAATGGCGTAACTTCCTGACAAGAGTGTCATGATGGACGCAATCAAAAGCCTTGGATAGATCGCAGAAGACACCTATTGCATCCATTGCGTCTTCCCAGGCATCAAAAATATTGTCGATTAGTTCAACACCAGCATCGGCTGTTGAACGACCCTTTGTGAAACCAAACTGAGCAATATGAATTAAATTATTGAGATAAAGACTTTGCAATTGATTAAGTATGAGTTTTTCAAATATTTTGCTAAGCGTTGGTAGTATCGATATGGGTCTAAAATTGGTGGGGTCTGATGTACTACCAGCTTTGAATAAAGGTATAACTTTACTTAGTTTCATCAAGTCAGGAAACACACCACTATCTATACATTGATTAAATATACAACAAAGGTGAGGTGCAATACAATCTACAATGGAACTAATAATTTTTACTGATAGACCATGGGCGTCAGCTGTCTTTTTCATTTCCAGGGATTTAAACGCTTTTACAATGTCTTCATTATTTACGTGCCTAAATTTAAAATCTGTTTTACATTCCTCAAAGTTTTGTTTAAGTATAGATTCAGCAGCAGCGGGAGATGAATTTAAAGACTTGGTTGTTGAAACTGGAATGCCCGTAAAGAAATTTTCGAAAGCTTTTGCTACTTCTAGGTCTGTACTTAGCAATTGATTATCTATCTTAAGCTTGAAGTTATTATGTGTAGCTTTGGCCTTTCCAGTCTCTCTGTTTATAATTTTCCAAGTCGTTTTCATTACATTGCTACTAGATTCAATTTTGTTTTTAATGAAATTAGATTTAGCTACGGCACAAACGCGTTTAAACATTTTTGAATAACTACGAACATAATCTAGAAAGGCCGTATTTTTGTTATATGATTTCTCTTCATAGAGTTCATATAATCTTCGTCTGCTCTTATGAATTCCAACTGTCGCCCAATCACTAAACAAAGCTTTGTTATTAACTTTTATAGTTTTTGATTTAAATACCGTATCATATTCATTTTTGACAAGGTTAAATACTGAGTTGTACAACAAATTTGGATCGTCACTGTATGGTATTTCCCATAGTTTATCCAAAATATTATTCCTGTAGTGTTCAAGCCGAGTGTCACTAACGGGCACACATGTAATATCCTCTTTTTGGTCCTTTTTTATTTTAATATTGAATATACCTATCTGACCAGAGTGATCAGAGGTTAATTTATTGATGACCGATTTGAAAATGGGCGTAATATTAGTAAATATATTGTCAATGCAGGTAGCAGATGTTGCAGTAATTCTAGTAGGCTCCAAAAACAAATAGTTCATGTTGTGACATAAAAATAAAGATTTTAATCTAGTACAAATATTATTATCCTCTAACAGATTAACATTAAAATCACCACAAATTATAAAAAAAATGTTTTTATCGCTGATTTTAATCAACACTTCATCCATTTTCTTTCAACAAACAATCTCTCTCCCTTGCAATCTGTACTTTTTTATCGCGGCTAAAAACTTTACTCTTTTTAAACGAACATCGTCTTTCTCGATAAGTAATTTTCTGTTGTTTTCAACTTATTTATACCGAAATCCCATTTTTCTAAGAATTTTTCTTAGCGTAAAGTCACATCCCTTAAAATTTAGGGCTTCGGATAACTTGGACTTCAGGGCTTTAATTGTAGGTACTTGTTTGTATATCAAATGGAAATTATACACTAGTCGGCGTATAACGTTGTAGTCAAAATCGTCAAGACCTAGACAAAATAATTTATTTGGTCTACCCAACTTTGCCGACTTCGGACTATTGGAGGTGGATTGATTTATGTATTCTTTTTGCAATATTTTATTTACTGTTCGTTGAGAAATTCCACTGGCCTCCGAAACTCGTTTTTGGACTTTACAAAAGTAAGCAGTTTAGTTGGTATGTTTGAATTTATCATTTTCAGTTAAGAAATATAAATAAATATTGAAAATAACTTCGCAGGCTTGCCGATCTAAACGTTTCCCTTTTCTTAGTGCTTTCGGCATGTCTGTTATAAATTGTTAATGTGGATCGAATAAAATCAATGTTTATTATTTACAAAAATGACAGACAAGAGTGAAATGTAAAGTCAAAAAATAATAATATATAGGTGGCCTGCATTAATACACGAGTCCATGAAGTTTATCACAAAATCTAACATAAATATCAACAAAATATTTCTGTGGTATTAACTACTCTATATAGATACTTCCTCTTGCAATGCGACCGTTCCCTACGTTCGTTGTCTCGATGGGTACTGAGTGCGGTGAAGTAGTAAGACAAAAACGAACATTTCCGAGAAAATACGAAAGGAAAGGATTATTCACTTACATATGTGTTAAGTACGTTTCGTTACATATTTTGACGTTGTTATTGCGTTTTGTTAACACAAAAAACAATTTTTTATAGATATTCAAAAATCATATTGTATCTGAAAAACTATAAGGTTCCTTGACCTCAAACTTTCAGGTTATGCTAAGAATGACCCCAACTATCCGCCAAAAATCAGGAACTTCCTAGCTGTGCGGTCAAAGTCTAAAGGTGAGCCATTACCTATTTTATAGTTAAGTGGGTAAATGGGTAAATGTGTTAGCGGAACTGTGCCTTTACTACCTCGATGGGGACGAGGTGGAACGGGGCGAAACGGCAGTGTGGCATGACGCTGACGAAAGTTATTATGTACAATGCTAAGGTATGTTGCTTACCCTTTCCTGTTAGAAAAATCATTTATATTAGACGATTGTAAATATTACCATAACTGAACAAGACAATAACGACATATCGTGGTCTCGTCTCCCGACCCCCACCTTCACCCCACAAAACCGAGAAGTTTTATGGTGTTGTGCTAGATCTATGCTATACGTTTTACTAAAAAGGACCGCGCAACTGAACCAAAACCACAGAAGAGAATATTACGTGCCAAAACAACAAACTGTCAAACAACAAAGTGACATTTTATAATTTGTTTGGTTTGGCCGTTTGTTTGGTTGGACGTGGTTTGCGTTTTTCAGATATAATAACATTGGAATACATTGGATTTAAAAGTTGTTTACGTTTTACTAGCTCATCGAAAGACCTAATAATAACAGTTCTGGTTATTAAGTAAGAAGTGCACGTGTATAGTTTTGTTCGAGTTTGATTTTATGGCCGAGACAGACTGGCGGGAACCGGGAGTTTCAATTATTTTTACTATTCTGTAATGCTTGCAGTTTTGTTTGTGTAGTAGAATTATAGAGCCTTTATCATGAGCGAGAGTCCGAAGAGGAAGAGGCCCAAACTGCGCGAAAACGAGTCATATACCAACGATGTGAAAAGACCCCTCGAAATTGATCCAAGCCCATCTAAACGTATTAGAGGCGATGATATATCCACAGAAGAGACACATGAGAAGAAACTGCAGGCAATGAGAAGAAAGAACTTTATTACAGCCTGTCAGAGGGTCTCATATCAAGCATACTTTGACCACAGTACAAGGTTCCAGTTGGTGTACATTCCGTCTTGTTTGAATGGGCTCTGCAGCCACCATGATATTAAGACAGGAGTAAGTAAATTTATAACCATCTACCAAACAGTGTGAAACCAAAATTAGACCACAAACAGTAACGTAGATGAAGACGGGAAGGATGGATTATTCATTGTGAACACCCAACACCATGTTTGAAATTCATGTTTTGTCTGAATTACATTGATATATAAATTATTGGGCTTAGGTGCCTATTAATTTAATGGATTTCGCTCTACAACATTCTAATGGCCGAGTCGGTAGTGACGCTGCCTACGAAACCAAGAGTCCCGGGTTCGAGTCCCGGTGGGGGCAAATGTTTGTTTGTTGAGAACGGATGTTTGTACCCTAGTCATGGTTGTTTATCTATCTAAGTATAATATTTCTCTATATAAGTATATATATCGTTGTCTAGTACCCAAGATACAGGGAATCCTAGTTTGGGGCTAGATCAATGTGTGTAAATGTGTCCAAGGTATTATAGGTATTTAATATTCTAAGCATTATCATGACTAATGACAGTCATGACGAAAGCTCAACCACTATTGAAGTGATAAGAACTTTTTATAAAAAAAATGCACTCATACCTACTTGAAGTGTTTAAAGGAACCACTAGGATCACGCATTCGGTGCATAAGACCCCCAACATTAGAGAAAGCATAAGAGTTTGCTCAAGAGGAATTAAAAATGCTCTATACCTACAAAACAAAGAGCAATCCACAAAAATATTCACCCCGTATATGAATGTCTTAATACTATACTTGTGTCCAAGGTATTATTATTATTATTATTATTATTATTATTATTATTATTATTATTATTATTATAATAGTCCTTTGTATAGTTTTAAAAGCTCTGATATTGTTTAAACTAAGTTTGTCATTCATTTATGCCACTCATGCCAGAGGTTCATATTTTGAATTCCAGAAAATTATATCATATTGACAGGTGACAGGCAAAGGGTTTAAGCATCATTTTGATAACTTTACATGAAACCTGTCTAGAACAATGCAGGTATCATGTGTGGTTGGTTTTGCTTAAAACTATTTCCTTTCATCCATCAATTAACATTTCTTTCTCAATCATTAGGTATTTAAAGCTGGTTGCTAGATTTATGTCTGGTTTCCATCTACCTATAACGTGAATCTTATTAAATAACCATCATTTTCACAAACCACTATGTAAGACATTAGTAAGTGAAATGGTGGTTGTTGAATTTTTGAATAAAATACCAATTTCCTAAAATTTTCAGATGTCAGCCTCACAGATGCCAAGTTATGCTGAAGAGTCCTTCAAAATAGAAGTTAAGGCAAATATGTGGCATGAAGCCCTGGAAGTATGCACAATGTGCATAAGTCCCAAGCAATACTTGTCGGCAAATGTGCTAAAAGACGTGGTAGAAATTATTATGGTAAGTCAAAATATTAAAAAAATATTAATTAGGTTACAGAAAATATTTTAAGATAGATAGAACTGACTGGAAGGAGAAGAGCCAGATTGAGAAGCATAAACTGGATATAAAAGTGTATTTGAAAATCGAATCTATGGTTACCACATAAGAGTTGTCAGATTCAAGGATGTCAGTTTAGTGCTTAGATACAGGTGTCTTCACATATGTTGATGTGAACGAGAATGAAAACGAGACATAGGTTATAGCTGAATTTTCAAATCTGTGTTCTATTTTGTAGAGACAGCCAACGGAACAGAAAACTGCAATAAGTAATTCAATAAAAATAAACATTGACATCAACTAATTTCCTGAAGCAAATAACGTATTTAGCCGTGATCTGAAAATTGGAAAGTGTATGAGGATGTGGGGGGACAAATCAATAGGAATAATGAACAAATTTTACTTTTAGTTAGTGTGATTTTCACGTACTTCAAATAGCCCACAAACATATTATAGTAGTTTGTTTATGTGGCCGCTACATTATGGAGGGCATTAAAACTCAAGAGTGGGCTTATGAAACGAGCCGAAGGCAAGTTTCATAATAATATAACTCGAGAGTTTTAATGCCTAATTATGTACAGTTACATACACTAGTTTATCTACACATATCATAAGCTCTCTTTGATGTGTTCAGGAACGGCATGTTGGACCGGCATTGAGGCATTGATCATTGCTCTGCAGTTTTTTAGCTTGTTTAGTAGTACGAACTTCACAGACAAACTAGGGGCGGCACGCAGGCGGGCGTCGGCGTTGGAAATTTGAATGTCATATGACAAATTTTGGTACATTATGGTCATAATTTATCAATATTCAGTTAAGTAATGAGTATTTACCAAGAAGTTTATCATTATGCTGGTCGTAACGTGCGGTTTTTGGACACAGTAAAGAGTGATTATTGTGTCGTTAAAAATATTAAAATACTATCAGTTAATGCCAAACATCGTGGGTGCAAACTGCCAGTTAACAGTTAACCTACAGCGGAAGTGACGTAATAGCTGTTGTCAGTAAGAGACAGATATATGCGTCAATCTTCTTATCCTTTTTTCGCATACAAAAGGAAAGTGAGACTGACGCATAACTCTGTTCCTTACTGACAACAACTATTACGTCACTTCCTCTGATTCAGTGTTTTAAAAATGTTACTCTAAATTCATATTTTTGGTGAAAATCAATACAAAATAAAATATAAAGAGGGGCTTTTATGTTTTAAGGTTTAAAAATATTATTAAATGGTATAAATAAATATCTTGACCGTTCTCTATTGGCTAAATTACGAAATAGAGTTCTTTTACTAGAGATAAGCTCGCCTTTGTACACAATTTTAATGTAAATCTTATTATTTGAGTTATTTGTGAGCAATAAAGAATTATGAAATATAAAAGATGTGATAATACTTTTATTTTATTTTTGAGAAATATTAAACTGCACATCAATAATACTGATTTGCACAGCAAATATACTGATTATCACAGCAAATATCAGGGCAAAATACTGCGGTAGCTTAGGTGAAGGGTAAAGGGGGTGAGCGAAGGGCGACCCTTTATCCTTCGTATTAGGCTGAACATGTAAGAACAACAAAAATACTTAAAATATAAAAAGTATTTTTGCTGATCCTTTTTTTTTGTGCGAAAATCAGTATTTTTGCTGTGCGATTCAATACTAGCCTTTTTATAAATGGTCAAGTGCGAGTAGGGCGCACACAGGGTTCCTTACTACCGCACAAAATGTTTCTTGCATGGGTATGAGGTATCTTTAATTTTCTGTATGTATTAGCAAAATGTAGTTTACAAAGTACTTTTTTTTGCCTATTTTATTAAATATTTTATAATAAGCATTTCAGGTTTCTGAAAAAAAAAAATGACATGTCACACGATACAGTTTGAAAACTTAAAAAAAAAAACTTATTTGCTCCCTAATTGTGCCCAAGAGCCCAGGAGCGTGCAAAGTGTAAGATGGGAAGAGCGGCCTTTGCCCAGCAGTAAGACGATAATAATGATAAGTATTTAAGTTATCTATATATATAAAAATGAATCGCTGTTCGTTAGTCTCGCTAAAACTCGAGAACGGCTGGGCCGATTTAGCTGATTTGGTTTTGAAATGTTTGTTGTAGACCAGGGCAGGTTTAAAAGTAGGGTAGGATAGGGTATGGGTAGGGGTAGGGTAGGGGTAGGGTAAGGTAGGGGTAGGGCAGGGTAGGGGTAGGGTAGAGGTAGGGTAAGGGTAGGGGTAGAGCTACCCGCAGCGAAGCGAAAGCGGGTCAATTAGTGAAAAATAAATTTAAATCCTAGCAACATACCCTTTCATCTGATATGTCATATGATACAGTTTAAAAATATTTTTATTAAATTTTCTGATTAACCTCCAAAATTGCCCCCCAAATTCAAAATGTATTGCTTACGTAACACTTTCCAGTTTGTGTTATATAAATACACATCATATAAGTGTAAAAATAATTCAAATCGGTTCAGAATTCGGTCGTTTTATATTACTTTAACACATCTAGGACAGACACACGAGTGATCCTATAATGGTTCCGTTTTTAGGGTTTGGTACCCGAAGGGTTCCAAACGGGACACAATTACTAAGTCTCCGCTGTCCGTCCGTCTGTCACCAGGCTGTATCTCATGAACCGTGATAGTTAGACACTTGAAATTTTCACAGATGATCCACTTGTATTGCTGCTGTAACAACAAATGTTGAAGAACAGAATAAAATAAATATTTAAGGCGACTCCCATACAACAAACGTGATTTTTTTGCTCGTTTTTGCTCTATATGTATAACGGCAACAGGTAGACGCTTGAAATATACACAGGATATTTATTTGTATATTCACTTTAAAAATAAATAATTAAATTAAAATAATATTGTGTTATATGCAGTGTGTTAACCCCAAAAATTACAGAGTTACATGCTTGAACTCCACTTATACCACTGAGGTTTGTGTGTGGATCTACTCATCATAAAGCATTTATAGTTAAGTCTAAATCAGTGTAAAGATCAGCTATTTAAATAAGATTCAAATAATAGTGCAATTCTCAAGTAGTATTCAACCCATATTATTTTGAGAGAAAGTATGTGTGTGTTTAATATTTGTTTCCGTGATCGAGATCATTCTAGAAGGGTAGTCCTAAAACGTAGATTACCTACATCGCGTTATGATCTAGGTAGTTAGACCTAACTCGATCTAGGTAAGAAGAGAGGAAGGCAAAGAGATTCATAGGCTTTTTGATCTTTTGTCAAATAACGATGTTTGTAAGCACATACTCCTAGATAATAGAGAATAAAGAGTTCAAATTTGTTTTGTGAGGTAAGATATTTTCTATGCAACCTTTTTAGAAATGTATACTCATTGGTATGTTGTATGCTAAGATGAACGAAACTCTTGCACGTACATTGCTTCTGGCCCCACACTAGGACACCCTGTGTCGTGGGAACCATTAACAACGAAGTCACACACATCTTTCTTCCTTGCCAGCCGGGATTCAAAGTCAGGACCTCTCGCTTGCGAGTTACTTAGATACTCTGTGGTTTATCTACAGATAGAACCACAGAGTATCTAAGTAAAGCCTCAGAATATAAGCATTTGAAATATTTTGGTTAGTATAGATACTAACCAAGATATTTCAAATGCTTATATTCTGAGGCTTTGTGAAATTTCTGCGTTCTCTTTCATAACTTTTTCTGAAATGTACTCAGGCTATGAACCTAACTATATTCAGCATAATTATGAGTCTACTGAGTTCAGAATGTGCCCTAAATTGTCCGGATTTTACCGCCGCAATAAATAAAAGGACGATACATTATTGTTGATTTGTTTCTTAGTAAAGGCATTTCCGTCTTTATGTAAATTTTGAGATCCCTTTTTATTTTTGACACAAACAACATCATCGGATTTCATTTTAAGCCAGTAAATTTATATCACAGAACACTCCAGAACAAGTGTCAGTAAATAATCACAAATAAGTTTGCAAATGTAGATTTAGGCAAAACGCGATTTAGGCTGACGAAACTTTAGGCAGATTAAATTTAGCTTGAATACGAAGAGAACATACTGCGGAATAGGCCTAACGATCTTTGACATTGCAGCAGCCTAAACAAGTTAGGAACGAACTTAGGCGATTCTTATGTTTAGTGCAAACGGGTATTAGTCTCTCTACGAATTAGGTACACCCTCCTAGAAGGATCGAGATCCTGATTGCCGTCGGGAGGTTATTAATTAAACGCGGAATCATGTAGGAGCCTATCCGCTCGCCGCAAGAATTGTTTGTGCATACAGTAAACAGTTTACCCTACTCCATTTCAATGGTCATTAAAAGGGCGGTTGATTTTTGAAAGATCGCTTTTATTGAAGGATTGTTCTCTAAATAGACAATAGTGAACTTTGTGCGTGATTGGAAGTACTCCACAGTTCTTATGTAGATGGACATTATCTTTCTCATATTTGTTCGAGAACAATAATTAAACAATATGTGTTTTGCATTAAAATAAATATGTAGTAAATATTTTATTGAAACAAAAAAAACATTTACATTTTTTGTAATCATTATATTGTGCGAAACCATTAACATAGATACACCTATAGTTAGTTGTTAGTTTTGACACCTGAAGAATCACACTGACTGTATCTTTAGAAAAAATAACCAATTCCTCTCTAATTTCAGAATGCCCATGATGATACAGACGGCACCTACTCCACAGCAGACCTCATAGAACAGTGCCAGCAGATACTCGGACAAAACTTCAGTACACACCCTCCATGCCTTTTTAAAAGCATTAGAGAGTGCTACAAAGCATTTCTGACTTCACCATTAGACCCCAAAGACAACACATTCACAAACAGAACTGAGTTTGGTTGTAACAAAGGGCTTGTTAAATATTGCATGAACAGGTTGCAATATGAGTTGAGTTCGGAGAGTAAAGATGAGCCTTTAGTGGACAAATATTCGAAAATACCACTTGAGATGAAGCAATCTGTGAAGGGCCTACATTGGCAGAAGGAGAAGTTTGAGATCTTTGAACTGTTGACCAGGAGAGAGAGGGTGGAGAGACTGATGGTGGTACTAGAGAGTTTAATTGAGCTTCTGCAGTTTGACTTGGCCATTTGGCATTCCAGGTGAGAAAGATGAATTGAATTTTTATAACCAGTTTGAAATAAATATAAACATGCGCCCATACATTGCTTCTGGCCCCACACTAGGATACCCTATGTCATGAGAACCAGAAACAGCGACATCACACACATATAAACATCTAAGATCTGGGGTTATTATTTTTCTTCATTCCCAGCCGGCGATCGAACCCGGGACCTCTCGCTTGGTAGGCAGCACCACTACCGCCGCGCCACAGAGGTCATCACATAACGGTGGGGCATATGCATAGATTTGCCTCCACGTTTAATAGGAATCTTACACCCTTATAAGTCAATCCAATGATAAAGTTGTTCACATTACAGGCACCACCCTTATAAGTCAATCCAATGATAAAGTTGTTCACATTACAGGCACCACCCTTATAAGTCAATCCAATGATAAAGTTGTTCACATTACAGGCACCACCCTTATAAGTCAATCCAATGATAAAGTTGTTCACATTACAGGCACCACCCTTATAAGTCAATCCAATGATAAAGTTGTTCACGTTACAGGCACCACCCTTATAAGTCAATCCAATGATAAAGTTGTTCACATTACAGGCACCACCCTTATAAGTCAATCCAATGATAAAGTTGTTCACATTACAGGCACCACCCTTACAAGTCAATCCAATGATAATGTTGTTCACATTACAGGCACCACCCTTATAAGTCAATCCAATTATAAAGTTGTTCACATTACAGGCTCCACCCTTATAAGTCAATCCAATGATAAAGTTGTTCACATCACAGGCACCACCCTTACAAGTCAATCCAATGATAAAGTTGTTCACATTACAGGCACCACCCTTACAAGTCAATCCAATGATAAAGTTGTTCACATTACAGGCACCACCCTATAAGTCAATCCAATGATAAAGTTGTTCACATTACAGGCTCCACCCTTATAAGTCAATCCAATGATAAAGTTGTTCACATTACAGGCACCACCCTTACAAGTCAATCCAATGATAAAGTTGTTCACGTTACAGGCACCACCCTTATAAGTCAATCCAATGATAAAGTTGTTCACATTACCGGCACCAGCCTTATAAGTCAATCCAATGATAAATTTGTTCACGTTACAGGCACCACCCTTATAAGTCAATCCAATGATAAAGTTGTTCAAGTTACAGGCACCACCCTTATAAGTCAATCCAATGATAAAGTTGTTCACATTACAGGCACCACCCTTATAAGTCAATCCAATGATAAAGTTGTTCACGTTACAGGCACCACCCTTATAAGTCAATCCAATGATAAAGTTGTTCACATTACAGGCACCACCCTTACAAGTCAATCCAATGATAAAGTTGTTCACATTACAGGCACCACCCTTATAAGTCAATCCAATTATAAAGTTGTTCACATTACAGGCTCCACCCTTATAAGTCAATCCAATGATAAAGTTGTTCACGTTACAGGCACCACCCTTATAAGTCAATCCAATGACAAAGTTGTTCACGTTACAGGCACCACCCTTATAAGTCAATCCAATGACAAAGTTGTTCACGTCACAGGCACAGCAGCAACCAAGGGCGACACGTCATGCGGTCACATAAGCCGCTAATGGCGCACATTCTCTGGACCGACAATGTGCTCTATACAGGAGCAGTGAACAGTAGCTGCCGGCAGATACTCAGGCTTTTTGTGCAGTTTGTGCAACTTGGGTACCCGGTGAACGATATCAAAATTATGAAAGTGAGTATTGAAATTTTATTGGCGCGAATTATTTTATATAGGTATTATACAGGGTTACTGGTATGACGACCTACATACGTTGGAAGATGCTAGCATGGGTCAAGACTAACAATTTTTGCTATCAATCACCCCACAAAAAAGACGTTTTAGTGTTATGGGAGAGATTTTTGAAGAAAAAGCCACTTTCACACATATTTCGTACCAATTTTCCTTTTCTACGAGGAAAACAAAATATCACATGTTTAGTTAGTGGTATTGTATGGGCCACACTGAGGATCGTACACCCGAAGTAGTTGAGGAATATTTTGTTAGTTAAAGATGAGCACCAGGTAGACACGAGTAGTTTATTTTGCTGTTAATTGGGAACTAAATAATATTATGTACAATGAGGTAGGTGGTAGGTGGTCAGTGGCCCTTAAGTTAGTCCATGGTGACTAGTTTCGTCGGAGTTTCCATTGTCATGCAGTTTCAAATCTATCGAAGTAAGGTTGTAATAAGTTAATCGATTCTCAGAAGATGACTGTACTGTCGAAGTTAGGTGTGGGAACATACTGATTCCGACAGGTTGTCCACGAAGTTTATCGTTTAAATTGACGATGGTGAATCTCGGTGCTTGGATACTGCAATTTCGAGGAAGTGTTGCCAGAAAACTGCCTTCTAAGATTCGATGCTCTTGACTGACAGACGATCTTGACTTTTGTAGGTTTCGGTAACGAAATAATGTAGTGCTGACTGACTAGCTCCGTTAGAGCCTCCTTGGACAGAGAGATAAATAAATGTAAATGTATCAGCTTATCTATACAGTCTTTGCGTGCAAGTCTGGTGGCTCAGCTGTAGCTCGTAGATGTCCCAGGCGTCGACCTTCGGGCATTCTGCCTCTATGTACTCATACTCCTTGAAATTGGTTGTAAAACAAAAAGTTATACTTTAGAAAAAACCGACTTCTCTTTATTTCTCATGGGATCCCATCATCAGATCCTGATTGACGTGATAATTGTTGAGAAGCTCTCCTGGTAACCACGTCAACATCACTTCCATTTCACCATTATACATTATGAAGAGGATAAATTACTGACCAATCTTAATAAAGTTACCACATCACAACCTGTATTGAGCAGTTCCGGTGGCCATCTGAGGTATTCATCATAGATCCACTTTACAAAATGGTGTTTCCCGAGAGTAAATGCACGAGTTACTGTGAAAATTACAAAAATCGCTAAAGGTGTGCCTATAAAATTTGAAGAGTTCCCGATTTCTCCAAGATCCCACCATCAGATCCTGACCTTATGAAAATGGGACCCGTCGGAACCAAACACCTTTACCCTTTCAAACAAAAATGACAATTTTCCAAATCGGTCCATCCGTCTTGGAGAAATCTATGAACATACATAAAAAACCGGTCAAGTGCGAGTCTAAATCGCGCACGAAGGGTTCCGTACCACCGTTCAATGGAAGCGATGGTGTGGAGTGAATAGTTTGGATTTTACACAGCAAAATATTGTTTACAAAGTTATTGGTGCGGCTACTTTCACACTCCATGTACGTAACCAGGTGCATCCATAAGTTTGTATGTGGTATTGTTGTATGGGAGCCCCCTTAAATATTTCTTTTATCCTGTTTTTTAGTATTTGTTGTTATAGCGGCAACATAAATACATAATCTGTGAAAATTTCAACTCTCTAGCTAGCTAGGTTCTTGAGATACAGTCTGGTGACAGACGGACGGACGGACAGCGGAGTCTTAGTAATAGGGTCCCGTTTGGAACCCTTCGGGTACGGAACCCTAAAAACATCCCGAAGAATTGTTATCCTCCTCCTTTTATAAAGTCGGTTAAAAAAAACATCCTAATCAGATTAATTACGTTGTGTTGTAAGTGCTTCACGGTCGGCTGGCGATGAGTCGTGTATAATTTGATAAACTGTTTCTGATAATCTTTCACTCAAGTTCAAGTCGGTCGGGTCTCAGGGGTCAAAATGTCCAGTGATGATTCAAAAGGTCTATATTTCGTTAGACTATGTACAGAGCTGTTGTATGCTATAATAGCGTAGGGAATACGATTTTGGACAGGCTCATTACTGTGCTGCTACTTCAACAGTCTCAGGTACTCTAAGAGTGTGCTGTGAAATCTTTCAATCATACCATTTTCGTTGGGATTATGAGTTGCGGGTGATGCACCTTGTCTTAAATTGCACAAGGTGATGCACCTTGTGCAATTTAAGAAACTCTGAAATGACTTGATTTAAAAATTCAGTTCCGAGATCGGTCGTTAAATTTGTAGGAAATCTGTAGTGTTTGCTGAAAGTTAGTATGAACTTGACTATAGTACTTCTAGGGGCAGTGCTGTCAGTTATTTTCTGGCTCAGGTAATTTTGGAAAAGGCATCTTTAATGGTAAAGTATTTTTACTGTTCGATACTTAAAAAATCTGCATAAAGTAATTCAAATGATTTTATCGGTGCCGGAATAATGTTTAATTGAGTTACACACACGTTAAAATAGCCGATAAATCTAGTTGTACTTTCTTTTAATTTAGGCCAAAATAAAAGGTGTCTTTTTTCCCCTTCAAGATAAATTTTCGGAATATATTCTGTTGCGCCAAATATTCAGGGACAGATTTAAGTTCGTGTTTTACTAGCAATAGATTCATAGAAGGACTCTTGAAAGTTCTCACAGTTTTTACAGCGACAATGGTATACATTTTTTCAGGGGGTTCCACTAGTATGGCTGTTCGGAGATCAATATACTTTTTTACAATAAATTTTTCTTCAAAATCATTCTCTGAAATTTCAACATGGGTTTTCTGGCAGGCAACAAAAGTTTTCACTATTTTTGGTCGCTGACAGATGGAAGTGGGGACAATTTTTATGACGTGGTTTGCGAAACTGTTTCGGGGTTCATCTAAAATGGGTATGTCAAGTGTGGGGTTCCCTACACTGGTGTGAACTGTTTCAGCAGGTGAGTCAACTTGAACTGGGGCTTCATCATTGGGGTTGGTTATCTATGTTAGAATGTGCAGGATGTTTATGAGCTTCGCAGTAATATTTCACTAGGTGCGGTGTCAATCGATGATAGATAGCTGATATGATCCTCTCCAGCAGTGGTCCAATGTAGAGAAGAAACAAAAAGACGTTTTCTAAACATATGTTAATATTTATATATATATATATTTATAGAAAATAAAGAATTTTGAAATTTTAAAACGTTCTGTTATCAGGGGCGGTTATTGTCGACGACCCCTAGAAAGAGATGTTAACAACCATGGAGGCGAGTTCTTCATTATGAATTTCGAGTCGTGATAGGCATCACAATTGGTGTTATTCTTGCCTTTTTATTGACGACTGGTGAAGTCGTAGTCGGCTAGATTTAATCTCCACCTGGTGAGGCGAGAGTTCGGCTCCTCAGATTGATAAGACATTACAGTGGCTTGTGGTCAGTTATACTTAGAAATATTTAGTGCCCCATACTATTGAAGCATCTTTTAGTGTCCTGGAAGCAAATGCTATCGGAATCGGTTCCAGTGTGAATATTAGATCATTATGAGACGGGTTCGACACTTCTACAAATGCTCGATTATCCTGTAATGTGGATAGACAATCATTTCTGTTACAATCACATATTGTCTACTGGTCTATGAAAATGTCGCCATTGGGTATATTGTTGGGCACTCTAGTGTATTGTGCTGGTACAATAGTCTCTAGCAAATTTTTACTCTTGCGATTCCTACGTTATAATGGGATTATTAGCAAATTCAGTAATTAATGATCTTGATCTAAGGTCTATTTTTGCTTTCCATTGTTGCAACAAATCACATCCAATTAAGCCATGGAAATATTCATGAAATCTGTAGACAGATAACAAAGACAAAGACAAACATGTTTATTTGTTCATCATTGTTTGTAGCTAGGTTTTATATTATTCACAGTGTTTCAAATGATGGTACCCACTAGTACTGGGTGCACAAATATTAACCATATTATGTTACATCTTAAATCTAAATTAAATCTAAATATATTTCGAGTATTGGACATATTTACAACTTAAATAATCAATATCAGGGGATGAAAGTTTGTATGATACTTCCGCAAATTTTGATGCTAGAGGTCTGAAAATTGATGCGGTATATTCTTCAGGAATGTATTCTGCTTACTTTTTAAAATCGTTCATTTTCTTTATAGGTATCGAAGAATCGTACATATTCTGCAGTGGTAGATGGAGATCGAACTGGTTCTTTTTTCTTAGGTCAAAATTATGATGTAGGTTCTAGGCCATCAATCAATTATTTTACTAAAACACTGAGCTTGTGCTGCATTGAACTGAAACTCATTATATTTAGAAATAATACATTTATCTTTTAATTCTCCCCGCTTTATACCATTGGATAGCTTAGTTTTAAAATAAAACTTAGGAAACCATTCTCAATGGAAATTAAAAATATCCTCCTTTTCTATTCAAATTCAATTTTTCATATTAAATTACTTTTCTGCGTTTTTATGAAGCGTTCAGAAATAATTATTAAAAGGGCACATGTGTGCAATTTTAGTATTAATTCGGGTATTGGTAGCCTGTCATGGCGTGCAAAAAGCACGGAAATACCTTTTTAACAGATAAAGTTTTAAGTAAAAAAGTGACAAGTGCCCTTGTACACTTTGTCCACTCCATAAATGGTTTTTTGACAGCTCAAAACCACATTTTTGACGTTTGCAATGAAAAATATTGCTATTATGTACGCAATAAGAAAATGTCAAAAGACCGTTAATAGAGTGGACAAAGTATAGTATTAAGACATTCATATACGGGGTGAATATTTTTGTGGATTGCTCTTTGTTTTGTAGGTATAGAGCATTTTTAATTCCTCTTGAGCAAACTCTTATGCTTTCTCTAATGTTGGGGGTCTTATGCACCGAATGCGTGATCCTAGTGGTTCCTTTAAACACTTCAAGTAGGTATGAGTGCATTTTTTTTATAAAAAGTTCTTATCACTTCAATAGTGGTTGAGCTTTCGTCATGACTGTCATTAGTCATGATAATGCTTAGAATATTAAATACCTATAATACCTTGGACACATTTACACACATTGATCTAGCCCCAAACTAGGATTCCCTTTACCTTGGGTACTAGACAACGATACATATACTTATATAGATACATATTATACTTAGATAGATAAACAATCATGACTAGGGTACAAAAATCCGTTCTCATCAAACAAATATTTGCCCCTACCGGGACTTTGAACACATTCATGCTCTAAAAATGAATTTACCAATGCATTTCTGTCTGAAGCTATGCCGTTTGTTGCTGGGGTTCTAGCGACGGGTCCAGTAATCTTATTTAAAAATGCCATTTATCATAGCATAATTGTTCAATTCATGACTGGGGCTGGATTGACATAAGTTAGCACGAGTTGGCTGCAAATATTCAGGAATCTGATAAGCACATTAGAGTTTCCTATCCTATCTGTCTGTTCTATCTGAGGTTGAAGTGGAACCCCATTATTAGCGGCGGCACCATTTGCCAAGCGCACTTGTTCGTCATTCAACATTGTGGAATGATATACAATATTATAGTTAAACCAGCAAAAAACTGGACTGAATCACCAAGAAAAGTTACGAATAATGTGTAAAAGTGACGTTGTCTTCAAAATTCTTTAAAACGGTGAATTTTTGGGTAGCGTGTTTTATAGTAAAAATGGTTAGTTTTGACCCATGCTAGCATCTCCCAACCTTAGGTCGACTTACCAGTAACCCTGTATAATATGGTGGTAGGTATTTGCATACAGAAATAGTTTTAAATTAATGCGTCAAAAGCTATGAGAGAAAATTAATTATCTTAATAAAATTGTTGGTTAAATATGTAAGTATTCAACGTAATTTAGCGTCACGCCTTTTCCGATACGAGGTGGCAGAGGCACAGTTGTGCCGCATTAGCCAGTTATTCAAAACCTTAGTTAAGTATTACTTATCGTATTGTATTGTAACCCACAATACCTGGGTCTGGATTGAAAACCAGCGTCACAGGCCTTCGTGCTCGGCGTGACATTATGCTGAGTGTTAGTCCTTCTGCTGTCGCAGCATATGCACGCGCGGCGAAACCACTCACAACTTGTGGGTACTTTTGAATGATATTTTTCCTTTTATTATACCATGCTACTTCAAGTTAGATTTGTTTTGATGTCTTACTTCCACATTTGTCTTTGTCCTTGCTGATACAGCAAATGATTGATGACAGCATTCTATTGTATTATATTCTGTTTATTTTCAGAATTGGCTGAATACAATTATTCAAACATTCTATATTTGTGAGACAAACTCTAATGGTGATTATCCAAATGTCGGGAAATATTGCTTGGCGTTTGCAAAAGAATTTTACAAAATAATTGCCGGTGAGGAATTTCAAAGTAATATTTTTTTATTTGAGAGATTATATTATCACATGCTTTCTTTTCTCATGTCATGATAGGTTTTCTAACTATAATATTTATTGTTTTAGAACTGCCAAATGCTGGGATTGTAAAAGTCCTGGAAGCCATTCAACCAACATATATGATGCATTTGGTGTCACTTCTGCATCTGAAAGGAATACTTGATACCAAAGAAGATGACATTCTCAGAATCATCATAGAGTTTGCAAAAAAGTCAAGATGGAAAGAATTTCCTGAAAGTCCCAATGAGCTGAAAGTGACTGTGATACCAAGCATGTAAAAGCGAAATAACATAAAGAAAAAACTCAAATATCTTGTTAAAAAGTGTAGGGAATTCAATGATCAGGTTTCAATGAGTGCCGAGGTGACTTATCCTAAGGAAGAAGAATCCATGGTTGCTAAAGAAACTAAATTCAACCAAAATCATGTGATGCACACAATGTTCATTGTTTTAGAAGCCTATTTAGAAGCATTCAGTGTAAGAAATGTTCAAGAAAAACTTGAATCATTAAATGAACAGTTGCAGAACAATGAGGAGTTGGAACAAGACGAAGTGATATTTGATGGAGGTTATTATTCTGTTACAGAACACTACATCAAAAAATACCGATCTATTTACCAGACATTACAAGAACTAATACTTTTGTTAGAAAACATGAAAAGTAAGGGACAGTTACCAGATATTCTAAAGGTGTTTGAAAATGTGGGTTTATTAGGACTGTGATTATTATTACCAAATGTTAACGATTGGTTTTTACAATTTTTTTATCTGATTATAAGAGTTTTAAAATAAGTACCGTCTGTACAGTTTTTTCATTTCTTTACCTTCATGCATGACCAAATAAAATGAGGAATAATAAAATAATGACATGGTTAATATCTAATATATTTAAAATACAAAGAACTACTAGGTATATAATGCTACCAATATTATTAAAGTTTTGGTACATAGTGACCTCTAGATTTCTTTGTTTTCTTGGCTTTCTCAATGTCAACATCCGGGTACTCCATTTTAAGCTTTTCCATGTCCATGTCGGGGAATCTTTTCAGTAATTGTTGAACATGGTTGTAATCCCTGTTCTTTGCCTTTCGTTTTTCATTGCGTTCTTTCTCCATATGTGATCTGTAGAACTTTTTGACTGCAAAACTGTTTATAAGCCCATGTTCGAGATAAGGCCTTACCCAGCGGGAGTTCATGAACTTGGGTATGGTGTATTCCTTACCTTCATGCTTTGCTGGGAGGCCGAATAAGTTGACTACATCTTCAATGGGTCGTTCGCCAGTCTCGCCAGTTTCTAGGCTAAAGTATGCAACATTACGTTCCCTGATGATGGTCTCTATATTACTCATGGACTCCTGCACCTTATCAATGCGCTCAGGGTTGGGAAACAACCTGACTTTTTTATTACTTTCCTGTTCCATAGTGTACAACATGTTACGTTCTTTCAGTAGCACATACCACAATTTGTGTAAGTCAGTGTTGGACTTTATTCTCAGTTCGTCAAGTCGCCAGCCTCTACCTACTCTTATGTTTGTTTCGCCCCAGTTCTTCTTGTCGTCAAAAAACTCCATCAAATCATTGAGGGGTTTAGTGGTGTGATAACTTCTATTACTAATACTGACAATGTGGCAGTTGATGATCGCATGGCTACGATGGCAGAGGCCTACTGCACTCCGGATAAAATTCATGTCACTTCACCACTTGAAAACAATATTTCGTTCGAATTTATAGTCATTCGGTTCGACGAGTTTCTATAGGTATTGACTTTTTGAGGTTATTTTAATTCTATGTACAAAGTATATACACAGACACAAATTAACTGTCATATACAGGTATGGTCCGTTTGAAGTTTAAAACATGGTGGAAATAATCAGTTCTTTTCCCGATGGACGGGGTGTAGTTTTGTTCGATCTAGAAGGGTTTAGGTACTTTTTGACGTGATAACGTCTTATAAATCGATGAACGCCGGCTGTACGCATGAAAAAGCGTTGTCACGTTCCGCCTGAGCCGAGCGTGCAAGCGAGAGCGCGGAAGAAGCGATAGAGAGGCACGATCGGCCTAAGCGGTTCTTCTAGTTATAATTTGTAATAAACTGTAATTTCTTTCAATGGAGAAATCTAAAATGGCGTCCATCATCATGCTTGATTCTTACTTGCAGACTATCGCTCACACTTTTTTACTCACACACAGCCGGCCGCCCCGTACTGCTTGCAAACATTTATGAGAAATAAGTTTCTCTATGGTCTGGATTTGCTCTCACGCTCTGTCTCAACGTTACAACTTTTGTTACTTCGTTGTTGTGGTTATAGTTATTATTAATTTTGACATAATAGACTACTAAAACCACAACTGCTTTTTTTGTTCACCCCCTAGGTCTCGTCTGCCATTTTGGATTTGCAGTGGCAATTGTACAAAACGGCATTTTAGATTCGTTTTTCCATTGAACGAGGTAATAGCCATAAATCGAAGTAGGGTTATAGGCATACATTTTGATTTCGGTTAAAAGTTAAAAGTGAAGAAGGCAAAAATATCATATACATACTGTTTTTGAGAGCAAAGAGTTCGGTATTTTTGATTTGTTTCGCAAAGGCACTACAGTATATAGTTACAATAACCCAACTAGATGGCTACCTGGGGTATATGTAGCGTGGTCGAATAGTATGCTCCGTCTCAAGAAAGACTGAAACTGTGAAACAAAACATCTTTCAAGTGAGGGGACATTTTGTCCCTAGTGTATTGTGCGAGCCTTTTCTTAGTATATGATTGGTTTTATACGTTGATAACTTATTATGCTAAATCTTTCATATTAGAATGGGTGGAATCGTTAGCACGCTAAATATTTGTCATCATCAAAGGGATCATATTCCCAATGGAGGCATTGAAAAAAATCATAGCTCTTGTATCTGTGCTCTGTGTGATAAAAAATGCAAATAAAACGCAATTTATTTGGGGAATAATAAAACGACCGAATTTTGAACTATTGAGCGAAACACCATGCACAGCGGAATTTCCTGAAATGAGCAAATAAATACTGAATTGTGAGAATAAATTGCTGATTTTCGCGACTAAATTACTGAATGGTTTAGTCACCACCAATTGGCTATAAAAAGACTGGCTGGGCGAAGTGGTGGGTGTTAGATTGAACAAGTAAGAACAACAAAATCCAACGCTCGTTGTCTATTTTATGATATGTCTATTAAGGTTTTCAAGTTGCCGTTTTTAGATTAAAAATATATATAATTTCCTGTAGTCCCATTGTCCCCATGGGGACAACAAAAATCAACGGGGACAACGAAACTCTAATAAAATATTAAATTTTAGTCCCGTTGTCCCCATTGGCTCTGTTCACATCAAAGGGGACAAGGGGACATTAATAAAATAATTAAAAAGTGTCCCGTTGTCCCCATTACCTATATTCTAGTGAAAAGGATACTTTATAAAATAAGGAAGAAGTAATTAAATCGGTGTCACTGTGTCCGTCCACCCTTAGTTTTGTTTGATGAAAATAAAACAATACAATTTATAGTCAAATTACAAAAGTTATGTATTTATTGGTTTTAACAGAATCATTTTAAAAAATCAAGTATGTACAAAAAATACAATATCAAAATTATTATAAGCTATACTACCCACAGAATCAACATTTTTATTCTAAGAAAAAACGCATATCTGACAATGATGTCTAGATACCTGTTAAAATGTGACGTCACCCGCACATGTGTCGATTCTTCGAATCCTACTAAGAAAGATGAACACGCTACTTGAGGGGGTGTGCGGGCGGGAAGGGGGTGTGCGGGCGGAGAAAGATAACATTGATAGTGCAAAGCTCTTATTGGCTCATTTAAAACCCCACTCCTGATCTTTATTTTTCGCACAGCGCTTGTTACTGGAATCAGGAATGTCTAAGTTGAGTTTAAGTTGTGATGTGAACGGTGTGTGCGTGATTGGTGTTCGAGAAATACTAAAAAGGAGCAATTGTAAGTATATTCATATTATTTTAAATTTATTGTTATAGATACCTGCTTTTCCTATAGTAAAGTTTTTGGACAGATTTCTAAATAAAAATGGACAGATCAATCTGTTGAAAACAGGGCCACAGCGATTGCTTGAAGCTCTTAATAATGTCATTATGTTCTGAAGACGATGATTGCTAGTACTACCTATTTTATATGATGTTATTTTGTTTTCAACAGTATCAATAATGTCACAACAACCGGGTACTTCGGGAGGAAGAAGTGTTTTAGAATTTATACAGAGAAAAGGAGGAACAATACTTTTACACGCTGGACACCAATTTACAAAAAAAACTACGAATAAAAACGGAGAAACAACATGGGAATGCCACTTAAGAAAGAAAACCAAGTGTACTGGCACAATGAAGATTAATAAAGTAAGTAAATATACCTTGGCAGGTGAAAAAAAATGGTAACATTAGTGACGTATCAGCCGTGTTCTAATAGACAAGCGAAATGTTTTATTTAAAAAAACACTGTAGTCTGCAAATGTTGCCATCATTTATTTTGTAGCATTTCCTGCCTAGAACCTAACTATTAAGATAAAACATTCTGATTTATTGATTTGAATTGATCTATAAACGTCTTCATGCAACACTTAACGTTTTATTTTCTATTATTTATAGGACAACCAGATTCTAACGGAAAAGCCTCACGCGTGTACACCAAATTTCAACAAGAACATACTTGATGGCTTCATGGAAGATTGCAAGAAAATAATGATATCAGAGGAGATACCTGCCATACCTACGGCTTTCAATGCAACGATTTCAAAAATCAAAGATACAGGACTTGACAAGGTAATTGCACTGCCTCCATATGAAAGCAAGAAATCTTCTTTATACCGCCACAGAAATCGTTCGTTAGGTGTTGCTAAGACTGTTTTTGATGACGTGAAAAATGTGACAGTTCCCCCCAAATATGAACATTTCTTGCTAGCGGATTATTATCATTATGAGGATGATAATAATACACGCATTATTCTGTTTTGTTCTCAAGAGGCAAGAAATAAAATCACGAATCTAAAGGAATTTTTTGGTGATGGAACATTTAAGAGCTGTCCAAGGCTGTTTAATCAGATTTTTACAATTCATGCCGATGAAGGAAGCAACAATGAAAGCACTGTGATATCTCCATTAGTGTACGTTTTAATGACGGACAGGAAAAAGAAGTCTTATGAAGTTCTTTTTAGACTGATAAAGTCACAAATTCCTGATTGGAATCCTTCTTCATTTACATGCGATTTCGAGGAAGCAACTATGTTTGCAATAAAAAACATCTTCCCGGACATAAATCTTCACGGTTGTTATTACCATTATAACAAAGCTGTTTGGAAGAAAGGTCGTACATTAGGACTTACAAAATCTAAGATCCTGCGCCGTCAAGTAGCTCTGAGTGCAGTGCTTCCATTGTTGCCTGAAAACTGTATAATGGAAGGGTGGTTCTATATTGCCGATCAAAGTCCTGATGACAGCAAAAGCACGCAATTTAGAAAATACATGCTATCTTGGTGGCTTCGCCCTAACTTCATTAAAACATGGTGCAGTTTTGGCATTCGCCACCGAACGAACAACTTTGTAGAAGGATGGCACTGTAAATTAAATAACGCCGTTGGTAGACAGCACCCCACTATTATAAAACTGCTTACAGTTTTATATCAAGATGCCAATTTATTCAGCGTTAAAGCGAAACAATCACCAAAACGCCGCACGCAGAATTCAATCCAGAACGATGAATTTATTATGGCAAACCAAATGAAACTAGTTAACGGAGAAATAACTGTAGGCCACTGTCTAGAAATATTGCGCTAATTTATACATATATCATTTAACTATCATCAGGTAGGTATCATGTTGATTCTGTGATAAGGTAAAGTACGTTCGCTCACTTCTCGACGCAGCTTTTGAAGTCGCCGCCCGCCTGGTTCATGCGAATTCAAAGGTGAAGTATAGTTCCTTTGGTGGAGATAGTCCAGTCAATTAGACGACATGTTATGTCTCGTGTTCTTTAATGATTGAATGAAAATCAAGTACAAAATATCAAAGGAATAGTTCCTGACTAATCGTATTGTATATTGACCTAGAATCTAGGTTGAGATACCTATACTAACCATCTAGGTCCTAGATGGTTAGTATAGGTATCTCAAAGGAACGCCGCGCGAGCTCAAAGAAAGCCGACGCAGAGGCGACGTCAAGATGTGAACGAACGTACTTTACAGGTAAACCAGATAACTGGCAGACGCCCGCGGGGCAAGAGGTAGGTGGGGTAATGAAAACCGCTAGCGTAGAGCTCACTAAGCTGAAATGACGCGCCCCTTTGTTAGAGTAAATGAGGCGGCGGGGCACGTCATTCCAGCTTAGATGAGCTCTAGCGTACCGCGAGTTAACTGGTTTAAAATTGTGATATTGTATTTTTGTACATAGCTGAAATCGAATTTTTATATAACTTTTTATTTATTGCTATAGGTAAATAAGTACCAAATATTAAGATCTTTATTATTTGTAATATTTGTATCTGTGTATTGAAATAGTTGATTCTGTGATCTTATTTTGTGATATTGTGTATTCTGTAATAATTCGATATTTTTATTCTTTTTATGCCAATGAAACTGCTGAAGTGACTCTCAAATAACTAACTACTTTCGAGAAATGTTTTGCTATTTTTGTAATACATATTTTAATTTAATTTGTTATATGTATGCAAGAATACAAGATGACATTTAATTAGCTGTCAAAATTTTGGGAAATCATTGCACCCTTTACTATGAACAACTTCCCCCTAGAACTACATGGTCGCAAATAAAATTAAATTTACTGATCCTCAGTTCATTGACATGATCAGCTTTACAAGTTGCTATGATTTTTTTTTCCGTTTGCGACCATAGGTTTCTAGGGGAAAGTTGTTCATTATAATGGGTACTATTATGCCCCAAAATACTTAAAAGTCATCCTGTATACCATGTTGATTATTTGATTAAAGTTAATAATTGTGATATTTTCATAGATATTAGGAATTAAGGTTGTGTTTTTACAATTATTATTTTTAAGATAGGCACGAGCCGCACGAGCCTAAATCTGTAAGTTGTTAAAACATTGTTGATTCTGTGATATTGTTGATTCCTTAAATGATTCTGATAAAACCAATAAATACATAACTTTTATAATTTGACTATAAATTGTGTTGTTTTATTTTCATTAAACAAAACAAAGGGTTGACGGACACAATGAGACCGATTTAATTACATCTTCCTTATTTTATAAAGTATCCTTTTCACTAGAATATAGGTAATGGGGACAACGGGACACTTTTTAATTATTTTATTAATGTCCCCTTGTCCCCTTTGATGTGAACAGAGCCAATGGGGACAACGGGACTAAAATTTAATATTTTATTAGGGTTTCGTTGTCCCCGTTGATTTTTGTTGTCCCCATGGGGACAATGGGACTACAGGTATAATTTTGTCAGACGAAGCCCTTATTTCTAGTCGCGCTCATTTTTGTCGCAGTCAGACAAAACCAGTATTTTGCCAAGCAATAACTGGAATTACTGTCATACGTTTAAATACTGCCCAATTTTTTTTAACATGCTTTATATTATATTACAAGTACAACAACTGAAATATTGAGAAAACAGTAATTACATTTGATTGAAGTTGTGAATTTGATAACTTTATTGTCAGCTTTCAGTCTACGAGAGCATTTGTGCTGTCCTATTTGTTGTTTGTCTGGTTATAGAGAGATCTCAACTCAAGGGAAGTTTCACCGATAACTGTACAACGTGATCCCCTTCGTGTCATCTTCAATACGTGATATTGGCGGAATTACTGTAGGGATCCACAGTAGAAGCCATCAAACCTAAAAATTGATTGATTGAGTCCCTGCTCTCACATTTTCGTGCTCAGGATAGCCGCTAGCCGTTTTCTTGTCATTGTCAGTTTGACAACTTGATTGAAAAAACAAAACGCCTCAGTTATGAGTGTGCTGTTGCTCTGCTTTGTTAGGTTGCGAATTTACAATCTAAAACTGTGTTATTGGATGGTAATAGTACACAAATTATTTGAGTTTGGACTTCGGAGTGTTGTACGTGATTGTGGTGACTACTGCCAGTGGTTTCAGCAGGTTTCTAAGTAATCTCTAATGAGATACTTTCGTCGGCAAACTTGCCTTTACACTCAGGTATTTTTTATTTTGTTTTGTGCTTTGTATTGTACCTACTATCGCTGCTTGCACCCCTCACGGTGTACATTTGTGATATCAAGATCTCAACCCTTCTGTGTTAACCTGCTGACTCCCAATCTCAATCCACAGCTTTAGGATATATGCCTGTTGTAAGATTTCTGTAACCTGTATTTCCTGGAATTGTGTTTATTTGTGATTTCAAGGATAGGTTTTTGATATCTTTATAACATAATAAGTAACACCCGCCCCCTTTTCTACACCCTAACGCTAACGTATGGCGGCCTCAAAAAGTTATAATTTTTGAATATTTTACAAGTTTTTCCGCCCCCTTATCGACACTCTGACCGGATAGGTATTTTATAATCCTATAGATTTTCATAATAGCCTTTTCTTATTTTATTTCGTCACCCCCTCAAGACAAACTAGTATACACATACTCAAAAACTAAAATATATTTTATTTAATGAGATAGGTACTCGCAATATTTCTATTCTATTCTATTTTTGTGAATGTCAGTTGGTTGCCTATCAACATTTTCTGCCAGTGTCAGGTGTAAGGCTAGACATGGACCATTAGACAAGCCAAGGAATAACAGACTACTCTGATGAAAATAATACTTTGTAAGTATTCTTTGTAGGATGTTAGTACTTAGACATCTGAAAACACAAATAACTTGTTAGTACCTAACTTCGCCCACAAAACACAAACAAAAAATATAATAATATATGAATATATATTTGAGTAAATAATATATAAAACTTAATAATAGGAGATAAACTACAATTTTATACTATTTACACGGATGAACTTCATCATAATTTCGATGAGTTCCGTTTCACGGAAAAGGTAAGCCAAGTAGCAACAAAAATTAGAAGGGAGAGGGATTTTAAATTTGGAAGCATATTCAAATGATTGAGCTCCAGAGAGCCATCCTCCAGGCCGCAGTCGCATAGCGAGCTGTCCAGGTTCCTGATTTTATGCAAAAATACCGGCGTGCAACTGTAACAGTGGTCAATGCGAAACCTGTACACCACAGATATTATGTTACGAGGGACTTTTTTGTAGCGAAAGAACCAAGGTTTGGATGGAATGCTCGGTTGAATATTGGCATAAGCGAGTCCCTTGACTGAACTAGATTGTTTCCACAAAGAATTCCAAGATGTTCGAAGATGCTCTTTGGAGAGATGTAGTAAATCATAGGGTTGATGCGAGTAATGGGACTTGTCAACATCCACATGACAGCATTTTTTGCGAGTTGGTCTGCAATCTCATTACCTTTGATCCCAGAATGACTGGGAATCCAAACCAAGTGAATAATTTTGTATTTTTGACTACATTTCCAAATTTAGTATTTAATTTTTAAAACTATGTTACTTCTTAATTTCGATTTAAATTGATTTTGTCAAATGGCCTGTAGTATTCAGACCATTTGTGAGTCTGAGAATATGACCTCACAATCTATGAAGTGGGACTCTATGAAGGAGCAAGCCTCCAGGATACCCACACATTCTCCCGTGAATACCGAAGACTCAGGGGGACACTTGAGCTGGATATGAATGTTTGAATTTTGTAAATAAATTTCAACACCCGTCGCGCTAGTAGGCGACGGTTTGGAGGCATCGGTGAAAAACTTGTGCCAGCCATTCCATCTTTCTGCTACAGCATCGTTAAAGGTAATGTTAGCAGCAGCAGAGCTTTTGGTGATGCCGATATTTAAAAATATGTGCACTCTAGAAACCAGAACATCATAGTTTACAAGGAAGATTGGAGATTTGGTAGTCTTGACAACTTCATCTGAAAGGTATGGGCTTTTTTGAAGCTTTTTACTATCAGAACAGCTTTTGAATTTCCAGTATAAGCACCTGGGATTGTCTATAAAGGAGTTAAGTTCAGAAAGAATGGGTAGAAGAGGATGAGTGGAGAAAGAATAGGCTCGATAGAAGAAACGGTCAGCAAGGTATTGTCATCTTAACACTAAGAGGGGATCACAGCACTCCAATTGTAGGGCGTTAACTGGAGATGACTTCATGCAGCCAGTAATAATCTGAGGCATTGAGATTGAATTTTATCTAGTTTAGCCAAGGTACATTTATTGACTGGTTTGATGATAAACAATCCATAGTCCAATAAGCTGTGAATCAGAGCGTTACATACTAGTTTAAGGGAGTAAGGTTGAGCGCCCCACCATAGCCCCGCCAAGGACTTAAGGATATTCATATTCATATTCATACGTTCATACACACTGTATGGGTGAATATTTTTTTGTCTGCCACGCCACGTGTCTGACACGCCCATTGTCTGTAGATATAAACCGATCTTTACTTACTTAGCAGATGGGGCTGGTAGGTAGGAATAATGGAAGATTTGGCTACATCGGCAAAGCTTTTGTAGGCTTTAGGAATAGTTTGGTTGGCTTCTGCGTAAGATATGTTACAATCAGCCATTTGTGTTTTGATGTTGGTTGGACTGTCTCTGGTACTCAGGGCACGATTTTCGTGTGGCAAAGTGGTTACCAGAGCATTGTGCACAAAATGCATCTGCTTCAGTAATGTCACATGAGTCTCCAGAATGATCATTGGAGCATTTAAAGCACCTGGGCTTGGACCGACACTGAGTATTAGTATGGCCAAACCGGCAGCACTTGTAACATTGGACCGTTGGATAGTCATATTGTTCTACTTTTAATGCATTAAATGCAAAGAAGAATTTCTCTGGCAGTTTTTTTCCATCAATGGTCAGAATTACAGTTTGAGTGGGAGTCCACTCTAGCTTACCGTGACTGCTGGTGGTTTTTCTTGATAATCTTCGGGTTTTAACTATACTACCACAGCCCGTGGGAACTTTAATCTCGGAGGTTATCTCCTCATCTGTCAAGTCACAAGGGATGTTGCGCACAACTCCCATGCGGGTTATATTGTACGTTGGGATTAATGCACAGTAGCCATTGTCTGTAAGAGTAGGGTTGCTTAAGAATGAGTTTGCATCTTGAGAGGAGTTGAAAGTCACTGCAAGACGGTTCCGACCAACTTTAGTTACACCATCTTCAAGAACCTTGGTTATTCCGCTACTCTTTAGAAAGCTGCCAAATTGAATTGGGTGGAGAATAGTTGCTGGGCGGTCAGATGGTCAGATTCTTTGGTGACTTTGTGGACATGCACCAGGTAAGGACGGCAATCTAAATCTGAATATTTTTGACGTCTAACAACGCCACGCGGCTTTTTAGAAGGGTTATTCGGGACATTATCCGTCATCATGGTGTCATATCGAGATCGTTTAGAACGGATTTGACTAGCCTCATGGCTTGAAAAATCGTCCAAAGGAAATGATCCTATCGGGGAGTAAGTTAAAGGTGTAATTGCTCATTTTTGGTTAGTTGGGCATAGGCCCCTTACCTTACCTTCCGGTGTAACCGCAACTATATAACAAAACAAAAAACTTACAGGACGTCACAAAACACAAATCTTTAAGAATACACACAACAATTGCTAAGGTTGATTAGATTTCGCGAAAACACATGCGCCACCTAAGTCACCTCAGCTCGCCCCTCACAATATTTGCAGAATGTCATAACAGAAATCTAAATAGCAGAAGCACAGAATGCCAAATACATTTGGCCAGTAATGCAATGCTCTTTTCCATGATTGAAGGCTGCCCCCTTTGTGGCTTTTGAACTCATCAAACAGGATGTTGGATACCTATACTAATTTCGTAATTTATTTATTGTAGGTACTACACAAAACAGATATACAGATAACTTATAATAGAAAAAACACGTACAAAGGCGAGCTGATCTCTCAAAAGAGATTTCTTCCAGCAAACCAAGATGGTAGGAAATGTGATGGTTGAGCGGGGAAAGACCTGCGCGTACAATAAAACTATAAAAACTACGAGTAATATATACTACAAACAATATTATAATGATAACCCTAATTGCTAAAAATAGACTGCATACATAATTACTTAAATACAACGTAACAATATGAATAAACCGTATAATAAACTAACTGGAAAGGGAGAGATAGTGCTTCTTTAGACGATTTTTGAATATATGTAGAGATCGACTGTCCCTGATAGTGCAGGGAAGCTCATTCCACATTCGTATGGTTTGGATTCTGAACCCGTGCTCGTAGGCTGCAGTGGACTGATCTGGAGCTTTGAGCGTAGACGCCATATGGTTCTCTGAGGCCTGCTGGCAGAAAGAAATTCGAAGCGATCACGTAGGAAGTTAGGGTAACGAGGGTTACACAAAATATTATAAAGGAAACACAGGATATGAGAGTCCCGTCGAAGCCGAATTGGTAGCCACTTCAGCTCCCTGCGATGCTGAGATAAGTGGTCATACTTGCGCAATCCGAAGATGAACCGAATCCCGAGATTTTGAAGTTGTTCAAGTGTGTTCAGTTGTTCTTCATTTGCGCTGACCCAGCAAACATCAGCATAATCAATGAGGGGGAGAAGAAGGGACTGAGCAAGAGTTATTTTGGTCTGGCGAGGAAGAAAGTTCTGAAGTCTTTTTAATTAATTTTTTATTTCTTTTTCTTTTTACTGGAACTTCTGTGACCATTGCGCATATTAACCTCGTAAGGCCCAAGCCTAAAAAAAAAGAGGAAAACTACTGCCCATTGTTGTTACCTGTTAACATATATTTTTTAGTGGTTACAGCCCACGATAGAAAAAGTGCAAAAGAAGGTGTTCTTGGTCACAGATGATCATGGTATTTTTTTGTCATAAAGAATTGACCCTGGGAAATGAATTTCGTCTATTGGAATCTGGTATTTTTTATGTTTTCGTCTGATGACATTGGGCCTTTATTCCAATATCTCCTCAAAATTATATGAGTTCATACATATCAGAAATTATAATTATGGTAAAATAAAATATGTATTTATATAGAAAAAAAAAAACAAAAAGATGCTAAATTATATTTATTGTATGTTATATTTATTAGGAACTATGGAACAAATTTTGCATAATTATGAGGTAGGTACTATATATATATATATATACCATGTACAATTAACAATCGCATTATTGATGGAAAAGCGTATAGCAATTTCTGTTCTTCGTTAGACATAAATGTATGTTGCAGGTGGTGCACTTGGTGCGACTCAAATTATAGTGGCAATGCCGACACCTTGCTTGCTTTTCTTCAAAAGATGGCATGTGCCTTGCAGCAGTGGTTCGTCTTTTTTTGGATGGCATAGGTGTAGATGATGGCTTGCCTCTTCCGCGTGTAACGGGCTCCGGCTCTGGGTCCGAATCTGCAGAGTCATTGTCTGCACCCACTGAGCTCGAGTTAATATCAATCAGTGCTTCACCAAGCTCCATTTTAAAGTGCCGCAACTGCTTTACTTTCTTTGGATAGACTCCTTTTTCTATCTCTTGATTTTTGTAAGCCAGCCAGGAATTGGAGACTGCCATATCCAGCATATGCGAAAAAAAACGCTGTGTCCACTTTTTTGTACGGTACCTATTCGGGCACACCGATAACATGCGATCAGCGAGGTCTACACCACACATGTATTTATCGTAATTGCGCACAGCTGCTGGTCTATCATCTGACAAATACTGCTTATGACTTTTACACCACCTTTGGCACACATCCATGGGCTCCAGGGCATCGACGTTCGATAACAGTGTTACTGGTTTATTGTCGAACCATTTTATGATAGCAATCTTACCATCTTCGCTGACAATGTTATGCATACTCCCTCTGCCACGTTTTTGAAGCTCTTTGTCATCCATCAAAACAGACCTTGCATCACCTGGTACTCTATTTTTTTGTATAGTACCAGTACACCCGATTCCCCTTTCAGTCAGTTCCTTAGCAAGCTTCACAGTACAGAAAGGACTACTTGGTGATAGCAGGTGGACGACCAACTGTTGGTGACCTCGACCTCTACCTCTGTCTGTACCTCTACCTCTTGTACCTTTACCTCTTCCTCTACTTTTTCCTCGATTTCCACGAGTAACTGGCTCAGTGTTCCTGTTTACTGGAACTTCCGGTTCATCACTTATGTCCAAATCTGAACTGGTCTCTTCGGTATTAGTCTCCTGAGTGTAGGGTGGGTCTTCTTCGTCACTGGGACTAAAATCTTCGACATCTGATTCGGCCAGCAACTCTATTAGGTATGTGTTCGTCGAGTACTGAAATAAAAACAAAGTCAATTTATTATTAATTATTTTAAGTCCACGTCTTATTGATTGATATATTTTACTAAAATCAGTGACTAAACAACAAGTAGATTAATAAAAACAATTAAATAAATGAAATGTAGGTAAGTATGAGAAATATTTTAATTATTGAGTTACGTCCCAATGTTGTCAGTTGATAACAAAATCAAAGCAGCGAAAACAGGAGGTAAGGCCATGTGTTATCACTTGAAAACATATTATTTGAACGCAATTTTTAGATGTGTTATAGCGTTTTTTTAATAAAAATATTCAAAACCTCGGAGCCTCATGATTCTAGCTACCTAAGGATGTCTATGTTTATACAATAAACGCAACAGATTCTTTAAATAAATTTCGATTTACTTACCACGTCCTCGCCGCCTCGCCTTGTTCGCCATTTTGACACAAATAAATAGGACTTCTGCTATTGGTTCACTAAGGTGACACCCGGTATAAAAGACCATAGACTTCAGCCAATCACATCGCCACAAAATATCGTGTCAATTTACGCATATTTAAAGTTAGGCGGCAAATTCAAATATGTATTCGGATGATTACACTGGGCGGTAATTTTTTAAGATGAATTTTTAGCATGGGCGCTACTGGCTATGTTGATTATGTATTCATATGATATCATTGGGTGTTACGAGGTTAATGCTCTCTGGGCAGCATGAGAATCGACGCTATAAAATTTCGTAAATTCTCGCTTGGCTGTTTCTATCCCTATAGTAATTTAAGCAATTGCATTTGCATATATATATTGCAGAAACTCTTTAGGTTCTCTATAGGACTCGTTTTGCTTGTGACGACTTTAGTTTTAATATTATTCAGTTTTCGTGTCTTTCGGTTTTGAGGAGGGTTTTTAAGTTTTATGTCCTTCTTTGGGCAACTTTTTCTTGGGTGGTCTACTATTATACTACTACTACTATTGGTTGAATGAACTGAATCAGTTCATTGCTGGTTATAATGCTGAGTTGTATTTTCATGTGGCCGGTGTTCATGATTGTTTTTTCTGAGTCACTTTCTACTTGGAAATTGACCCGAATAAATTCGTTGCTGATAATTATATCGGGTTTCGGGTTGTTGTTTTCATAACTGATCATGCATTCTGAGTTGTTATGTGCGAACATAACGAGACAGAAGAACGAACATAAGAACTGGTCTTCTTGATTGTTTTCTTGTAGGTGTCTTGCTTCTGGTTGGGCACCCTGAATCAGTTCATTTCCGCTTCCATGGCAGATCTTTTCATATACAGCTTCTTGTATATTATTTGAGTAATTATTCGGCTTGGAAGTATGTTATGCTCGCAAGACTGTTCTTCTTGATTGTTTTCTTTTAGGTGTCTTGCTACTGGTTGGGCACCCTGATTCAGTTCATTTCCGCTTCCATGGCAGATATTTTCATATACAGCTTCTTGTATGTTATTTGAGTAATTATTCGGCTTGAAAGTAGATAATTTACATCCCATAGACTAGAGACGTATACGAAAAACTTAGATATAAATTCTGTATTAACTCTAGCGATGGAACGTGTGTTTATAAATCGCTTAGGATCTTTTGGTTTTGTTATGGTGAATTCAGCTACCACCATACCGTGGTCACTGCGTCCATTATTGTGATAAACTTTGATGGCTTTGCAAAGATCATTTGAGTCTGTTATAACTAAATCCAGCAGTGTCGCCGATGTGGCCGTTATGCGTGTTAGTTCCCTAACCATCTGTTCCAAACTTAATTGTGATAAAAATGAGTGCAGATCAACTGCTTTGGGTAGGTCTGGGTTTAGTTATTTGATATTGAGGTCAGTCAAAACAAAGAGATGTTTACAGTAGCCGAGACTGCTTATAGTCTCGTTTAAGGCAATCTATTGCATCATCTGTCGTTACAGCCTCCGGTCTGTAGGCTGTGCCAACGGCAACGAGGCCGATTCCCGGTAGAGTCAGCTCTAGCCACATCTGCTCGAGCGGGGAGGGAGGGTGCGCGATCACGCGAGCTCGCACTCGTGTTTTAAATGGTATCCCGGTATTTTTGTTGCGCAAATATCTTGGCCGTCCATCAACCACGTCTCGTTTAGAACAAGTATGTCAGATTTGTACCTTTCAACGCTTACTGTTAATTCGTCCTGTCCTGTATTCAACGATCGCACATTGATGAGTCCTAGTATCAAACCAGATTGCTTTTGTTTAATCATTGCATGTAATTTAGTATTATTGACATAATATTTTCCATGTATAGGTTCGGTGAAGTAATTAGCAGGACAGTTCCGAACAAAACCAACACATTACTAGCATTACATACATATTACACAATATAAGAAGTGAGAAACAAGAGAGAATGATTGACATATAGACGGGTTTGGGCACATAATTTTCAGACTATAGTTACATATAGCGACATCGGCGCTTTTACAAGAGTAGCTTAGGCAGATATAAATACAACTGTTTATGCAGACGTTGGTGATCTGATTATTTGCGTACATGTGTGTATGATAAAGTAATTAACAAAAACAGGCTTAACAAAATTATTAAAAGTCGATTAAAGAAACCGTCGAATTTCGCACTAATACTGTCATTACCCAAAAACACGAATTAAGTCAGCCTCATTCCGCAGCCGTTACTTGGTTGACTGGTTCTCGCGTCTGGCAAATATGTGCCCATCCGTGGTCCATATATAACGGCATTTTGCCGCAAACCCAACGTTACGTGCCTTTGCAAATAATACGCGGTTCTTACGTGTGAGCCGCTCATTGACGTACAGCTTGTGCGGCACGTGAGGTGGGAGAGCCAAGCCTTCAGTGGTGGCCCCTCGGCGAACCCTCAAGTAGCCGAGGTCGCTGTGATTCATGTTGGCTCTAGGAAAGTGTTTACCAAATTAAATGATTTAAATAAACCAAGTAGCCTGCTTTTATAGGTTGAATTTACCAACAAATCTACAGTAAAATCTCCACAGACTATTTGAGATTTATTATTAGACTTTACTATTAATTTTAATATATTTCCATAATTAACTCAAAAATTTGAAAGTTCTGGTCATAAGGGAGTCTGTAAACGAAAACTATAACATGTTTTACCAACTCAACAGAGGACAGTTCAATACAGCCTGCCTTCGACAGTCTAACAATATCTTGCGTTCTTTCGATTTTATGGTTTTCCGTAATAATATAAATGAGCCTCCACCGTCGGACTTTCGATTGAAGGTACTGGCAACTGGTTCGGGTACGGAACCCTAATAAAAAGTAATTATAATAGGTACTATGATGTGTTATTTTTTTTAGTTGATCCATTGTTGATGCAGTTGTTGATATACCTGATGATATGTGTCCGACCGATACACGATTTCTCGCCGAAACCGAAACCGAAATTTCGGCGAGCGCCCAGTTTCGGCCGAAATTGGAATTCATAAGTTTCTAGCTACAATTGCCTCTAAATTTATTAGAATAAAATGAAAACTAAAATTTTTAAACATCAAATTAACATTAGATTGAAAAAAATATATGAATTTAAAACTTATTAAGAAATCTTGCAGACGGCTTTCACTAAATATGTTGGGGATTTTTCGAAAAATTCCCAGAGTGGATTTTTCTCTCTCTGCGACATCTTGTTTGGTTTGTGACATGTACTTAAAATAATAGAATTAAATGAAATAATAAAACATGAAAATACCAAAACATTAGAAGGTTAAAGTTGTCTTAGACAGAATGATATTTAACGTAAAACATAACCCCTTCACATTCACACAAAAAAACCACCGGTCGTAATTTCTTTTCTTGCGATTATTAATTTAAGATGGATTCTGCATTATGTTTGTTGCTATTACGCTTGTTTATTAATCAATTTAGTATCGAATATAATATACAAAAGTAATCACAAATTATTTTGTGTGAAAACTCAAAAACTTAAAAACTATTAAAAATAACAAATAACACAAAGTAAACAAACTGTACTGATCGTCAAAAGAATTACGTTTGACTGATGTTATCCAAGGTCATCCGCACGATGTATACATTTCGCAAGCGCGCCGGCATCCGTAACCCAACTAGCTCGTGGCGAAGACTGCCGAGCGCACCCGATAACTGACGACCATGAATTTCGGCCCCGCCGAAATTTCGGCTGATTTCTGGCCAAAACCGAAACATTGCCGAAACATGAATTTTGCGCCGAAACTGGCCGAAACCGAAATTTCGGTAGGACACTAATAATGATCTGTTGATCCTAAGAAATGTTGATCTCGTTGATGTAGTGAGTTGTTGGCAAAATTATCGGTTGATCTAATGAACTATTGATGTCGTAATTCAATGATATAGTCAACCGTTGACCTATGAAGCTATTGATCTAGTGGTATTGACATAATAAATGTTGACATGATGAATGTTGATGTTAGGTACCAGACCCGGCACCATCAGAACTCGCTTGTATTGCAAATGGTTCACAAGCTACGACGACCTCTTTTTCCGGCATTGTGCGCAGAATATACATACGGTAGATAGTACGTTTACCTAACCTACACTACACTTATGATTAGCTAATGTACGGGTTTCAGTAAAAAGTCAAGGTTAGGCTTATTCGTAGTAAACGGCAGTGGTAGATGTACTATTATTGTAAGTCACAGAACGAAAATGAATAGCACTCACCATTGCGAGTCTGTCTGCCTCACTCGACCCGTCTTTAGCTCAGGGTTTGCTGTTTGTACTCATTGTAATAGCTCCCCCACAATAGGCCTTGTAAAAAAATCAAGGGCGCCAAACTGAGAAAACCATATCGAGATAATTGGGTTCTTAACTAAATTCCGTTTTTCCCATCTATAATATTACAGGATTTCTGAAATATCCGTAAAAAAACATAATTTCCTTAATTTGTCCTTTGCGTAGTTTGTTCAAATTCATTTTGCCGTTAAGTTGGCTGTCCAGCCAGACCAGCCTCAAGTAAAACCGTTCAAACTCTGTTAACAAGTGACGCACAAAGCGGGTTGTTAACAATTATAAAAAAAAAAGGAGATCGACTCCAAAAATTTCAAAAAATTAAATAAAAACTAGTAACGACGTATTTTTTAGCAGGGACATTAACGAAGAAACTTCGATATTTATCACATTTAATCATATTCTGAGTCCTGAAAACATAAATAGCCCATTTTTTGCACGTTTTTATTATATTGAGTACTTATTGATTTTCAATCAAAAAACGAATTTAAAGTAGGTAACGCTAAACAGCACTTGTTTTAAAACAACATCAGAGGCTTTGACATTAAAGGACAGACAGACCTTTGCGTCAGTCTACATTTTCTTTTCTATGTGAACAAAAAGACGGTGATTGACGCACACCACTGTCCCTTACTAACAATTATTACATCACTTCTGCTGTAGGTCCGTTTTCGCGCCAAACTGTCAACTGTCAGTTTGAACCCGCGATTTTTGGCATTAAATTATAGTATTTTAATGTTTTATTAAGCTCGTGGTCTATTCGAATGACAGACGTAAAATTTAAGCAAATATCAAATTCATATACTATATCTACAAATTTTTGATTACAATACTGGCCGACTGGCTCCTACCTTGCTGGCCTAAGTCAGGCTACGTTGGCCTCCTGGTTTTACAAAGGCAGGAGGATATTTGCTCAGTGCGGGCCAGTCGCTGACCTCCAACTACTGTTTGGGTCGAAAGGAAATATAACTTGCTTCAAAAACGAGTAATATACAGGTTGGCCATTTGAAAGGGTCTGTATGGCGAAATCAGAAACTTTAAGAGATATATGGTTTTGCTTTAAAGAACTATGACATCGATTTTGGCGACATGAAACTGCATCATTCGATTCTTTTTATAGCCGTTGTCCTAGCCGGGAAGCGTCTTTTGAAAAGCCCCTGGGGTACAACGCTGGGCCGCATTGTGCCCCACAGGCTTTTCAGAATTTCGAACCGCTTGAAAAGCCCAGAGCCCGATTTTTTAATTACTTGCCTCGGAAGCGAGCACTCGCCAAGCTAAACGATTGGTAGAAACTAGTTAAATCGAGTGATATGAACCAATCGTTGCGCTTGGCGAGCGCTCGCCACGACGCGAGTGATTCAAAAATAGAGCTCCAGAGCGCTACAGCGCGACGTTGCTTTGTACCACACTGGGTTTTTCAGCGCTCATATTGACAATCCATCGTCTGAATAGCCCGTGGGGTGCAACGCGTGTGACCCATGCGCTAGGCCTCAAAGAGAAAGCGCATTAGTGCACCAAGCGCGTGCGGTGCGATGCATGCGCTGGACGTGAAAGATACCATTGAGTACATTGAGTGGAACAAAGAGATCCAATATTGTTAAGCAGTTTTGGGAAACACGTACGATTCAAGGTCACAACTTCTCACCGGTGCAATGATTAGTGGTCATTTTATGTTGATGCAGTTATTAATATAAGAATAATAATAATCTTTATTTTAGGTTAACAAAAACCCATATCTCTATATACCTTACAACTAGAGATACATAATTTATTATAAAAATACAAAATTATCTAGCCTAGTTATTGATTTTCTTCTTCGTTTTCGCTTCTCTGTAGCGTGGGTAAACGATGCCCTCCGGCCAGTAATCCTTGGCCAGAATCATCGTCTTAAGGTCCGCGGGCACCCGAAATTTGAAGAAGAGGAAATCTGTACATTCGCCTCCTTGAAACCAGACGGCGGATTTTTCTTCAGCTTTTCCAGAATATGACGTTCAACGCCCTCGCAGGTCATTTTCACGTCGATCCTGGAAATGTATATGTGAACGGTGGAGGCGGCAGCTTTCAGGCTGCACTCACCGGTGGGGGGCGTGCCGCGCTGATTGCGGCTCCGCCTGGAGCGGCGCTTCCTGTTTTGGACCAGGATAGCCTTCGCCATCAACTGTCCCGTTCGGCGGGTCACGGGCGGGCCTAGCCGTTGTCGCGCGCGGCGCAGCCTGCAACTTCTGTTGTTCGGCGGCGGGCGGTGCGGGGCGCGGTCGGTGGCGGCGGGCACGGCGGGACACAGCTGCATATGTGTCCAGTATTTTGGATGTTTCAGAGGAAACATCCAAAATACTGGACAGTCCCGTCGTAAGGTGGAGTCCTGGGGTGATCTACAGCCGCTGACATCCGAGTACCCGAGCATGGACCGCTCCCAGCCATCGCAAGACAAGGGGAAGAAGCCAGCCGCAGGCGCAACTGCTAACGCCAAGAAAAGCGGAGGCGTCGTGACCAGGAGAGGGGGCCAGGTGCCTGCGAAGTGAGGTTATTGTGACGTCTCCCCGTTCTTCATCTCGTCTTGCTTAATGTGTGTGCATTTTGCCAGCTCGTCGGCAGTCGGCATTACAATATAGGTACTTCACTCGTTACAGCACTTTATGTGGTTTTTTCAATTTTTCTTTCGTAGGTAATTGTAATTTTGTAAATTCTTGCAGTAGTTACATTTAAATAACTATATATTTTTAATTCATCTGTCATCGGTCACAAAGCTGAGTTCATGTTCGTGCTTTTTTTTTCTTATTCCTGATTATGTTCCGTAGTTCGAAATGTGTACTCGTGTGTTTTTTTTTTTTTTCTTTTTCACTTTAGATTTATTTAATTAATTTTGTTTTCTTCCTGTGTCAATCCCGATACGATTAAGTACCTATGAAGAGCTATTATAGTTTACTTATTGATTTCTTCCAGTATTCCTATGTGGATAGGGGCTGGGTCAGGTTCCATTATTTGTGTTTTAGTTTAGTTTAGTTTTAGTTATATATATACATATATACATATATTAGGTAGTTATTATATCTATCATTATTTTATACATATGGATAGTTTATGTAATATTGATAATAGTTTTTTCTCTTGTTCCTCGAGCGACGACTACATTAGTGCGGAGAGCGATAACTCCTTTGTGGTGGAACCGCTATCCGCCAAACTGAGGACTGTCTTTGTTGGCCTGGAGGGTAACTTAAATATTGTTCATATCAATGCCCAAAGCATCCACTCTATTTACCCAGACCTTCTCGAAGCGTTCAGCACAAAACATGTGGATGGTATACTTATTTCTGAATCTTTCCTAAAACCTTCTATGCCTTCCACCATGTATTCACTACCTGGATACCAGCTGTATCGGAACGATAGAGTTGGAAAAGCTGGTGGTGGTGTAGCTATTTTCCTTCGTTCAGTGTTATCCTGCAAAGTTGTGAGTGTCTCCCCGAGTGAGTATTCTGAATCTGCTGAACATCTTTTCCTTGAAATCTGTCTTCACCATAGTAAAGTTCTGCTCGGTGTTCTCTACAGTCCTTCGCTTCTCATCAATTACTTCGATACCTTCGAGTCCCTGCTCAATGAGCTGACTCCTCTTTATAATGATGTCCTAATCCTCGGCGACTTTAATACATGTCTTCTTAAAAATGATTCCCGCTCGGCCCAACTCCGGTCTATTGTCAATTCATTCAACTTGCATATTCTCCCTCTAAATGCGACTCATTGTCAACCACATTGTACTCCCTCTCTCCTTGATATCATGATATCATCTGATATAGACAAAGTTGCTGCCCACGGTCAATTTAATTCTCCTTTTTCTTATCATGACCTGGTTTATCTCTCCTATAAGGTCAAGTCTCCCAAGAACAGAGCCAAATTTATCTTTCTTCGTAGCTTTAAGGGCATTGATCCATCGTTACTCCAATCTGATGCATCATCAATCGATTGGTCACCTGTCATTTCTAGTGAGGCCGTTGACGACAAGATCCACCATTTCAACACAATTATTCTGAGACTATTTTACAAACACGCACCCATCAAAAAAGTCAAAGTAAAACACCTTCCTGCGCCTTGGCTCACGGACCCCATCAAACGGTTGATGGCTAAACGGAACCGAGCTAAATATCAGCATAAAAAGGAACCCACCGACGATAATTTTGCTGCCTACAAATGCCTCCGGAACCGTTGTAACCGTACGTGCCGTGATGCCAAGCGCCGCCACATCTTTGAGTGCATTCAAAACTACACCCCTTCCGAAGTGTGGAAATTCCTGAGATCTCTAGGTGTCGGTAAGCCCCAGAATCAAATGGTTGGTGACGTCGATCTCAACGGTCTATATTCTTCCCGCTATCACACACATTATAAATCACTCTCTCTCTAGCTGTTCTTTCCCCTATGTGTGGAAAAAAGCATTAGTTATACCTTTACCCAAATCCTCAAACCCCTCCTCTTTCAAAGAGTATCGTCCTATTTCTATCCTGCCTATCCTTTCCAAAGTCCTAGAATCCATTGTCCACTCCCAGCTTTCCTCCTACCTTACGTCTCACTGTCTGCTGAATCAATTCCAGTCGGGATTCAGGCCGGGTCATAGTACCGTTACGGCCTTACTCAAAGTAACTGACGACATTCAGTTGGCTATGGACGAGAAACAGCTCACCGTACTAGCGCTACTTGACTTCAGCAGCGCATTCAACTGTGTTGATTTCGATATCCTCGTTGAGATACTGAAGTCTCTGAATGTCTCCCCGGCCTCAGCCAGCTGGTTCGACTCCTACCTGAGAGGTCGTCAGCAGCGTATAAGGTCCGAGGAGACTTCAACAGAATGGTGCGACCTTTTTGCAGGGGTGCCTCAGGGTGGTATCCTCTCCCCTCTTCTCTTTTCTGTCTTCATAAATTCTATCTCAGATACTCTCTCTTCCTCTTATCATCTCTATGCCGATGATCTCCAAATTTACCGTCATTTTTCTCCCTGTGATGTTATCTCTGCTGTGGCCATGCTGAATGCTGATCTTGAGTGTATCAGGGATTGGGCTCTTTCACACGGGCTACTCGTCAATCCTTGTAAGTCGGAGTCAATGATTATCGGGTCCAGGCACTCTCTCCAAGTGTTACAGCATATGTCCACTGCACCCATAATGTACGATGGAATCGTAATTCCCTACAGCTCCAAGGCCAAAAATCTCGGAGTCATCTTTGATAACCTGCTGTCTTGGTCAGCGCATGTCTGCGAGGTTAGTAGGCGTGTCTTCGCTACGTTTTACTCCCTCAGACGACTTCAGCACTTCTTACCTCTTCAGACCAAAATTACACTCGCCCAATCTCTGTTACTTCCCCTCATTGACTACGCAGATGCCTGCTGGATCAGCGCAAACGAAGAGCAACTGGACAAACTCGAGCGACTTCAAAATCTTGGGATTCGGTTTATTTTCGGTTTGCGCAAATTTGACCATGTTTCTCAGTATCGCAGGGATCTGAAGTGGCTTCCAATCCGTCTTCGCCGGGATTCCCACATCCTCTTCACTCTCTTTAAGATTTTACATAATCCTCATTACCCTGGCTTCTTACGTGATTCGTTCACTTTTCTTTCTTCAGATAGGCCTCGGAGACCTCACACTCGGTCGCTGCTCACAACGCCGCAACATAAAACTGTCGCATATGAACATGGGTTCCGACTCCGGGCTATCAAGCTCTGGAACAAACTCCCCAGCACCGTCAGGGACAGTCCATCTCTTAACATCTTCAAAAGTAGTTTGAAGGAACATTACCTTTCTCTTCTGTAGTAGATTATATTTTATTTATATATTGTATAGGTATTTATTGATATTTATATATAGTATTTATAGGTATTATATTATTATGTAGGTTCTCAATTATTTATATGTGTAAATATCTAAGTAATTTATTATAAATATATTAAAGTCACTCTGATGTTTAGTTTTTTGTTATGTTGTGCATAATAGGTCTATCCCTTCGCATGAAACAATTTTTCCTGTCAGCCCTGGGTTTGCTGGAAGAAATCTCTATATAGAGATAAGCACGCCTTTGTATACTAACTATGTTTGTAATTGTCCATTAATGTGTATATGCAATAAAGTATAAAGTATGGAAACCGCATCCGATGCTGGTCGACTCGGCTTCGTGACGTCACGAGGCGGTGCGATATTCATCAACGCGGGCTTTATGATCATAATCAAGATTACCGAAATAAAATAAAAACTGTTATTATTCTCACATGAGGATTTTGAGTTGAATAGAGTAGTTCGTAGTAGTAGTCGTAGTTAGTAGTTTAATAGTTCGATAATGACTATAGTGGAGAACAAAAATACTACAGTAAAAAGATTGTCTGAGGATTGCTAAATCGGCCGTAACAAACTTGATCTATTAGAATTATAAATTTTGAATGGGCTCAACTAAACTAAAATTGGGCACGTTGCAGCGCCCATTTTTTTAACTAAAAGCTAATTCAAGAAAAGCCAGAGGAACACAACGCCGCAGGCGCTGTACCCCACGGGCTATTCAGACCATGAATTGTTAATGTGATGGCTGAAAAAACCTGTGTGGTACAACGCAGCGTCGCGCTGTAGCGCTCTGGCTTTTCGAGCGGTTCCAAATTCTTAAAAGCCCGTGGGACACAACGCGGCCCAGCGTTGTACCCCACGGGTTTTTCAGAAGAAGCAGCCGGGAATCGAACCCGTAGATTGTGAAATAAAAGATCAACCTTTATTATTGCACAATCCGATAGTGTTGCTGATAAGGATCAATTTCTGGAAAGTAATGTCATATGGTAAAGGGGTGGAAAGTGTTATCTTTTTAATTTTGATTTAAAATAGAGGAGATTCGCAAATCGTCAGGATGTTTTTTATGTTTACGTATGTTTCTCTAAGACGGGTGGACTGATTTGGAATTTTGTTTTTGTTCGAGGGTGTTTACCATCCGATTGGTCCCATTAGGGTCATGATCTGATTTGGGATCCTGGAGAAATCGAGGGAACTCTTCAAATCTTATAGGCAGACCTATAAGTATAGATTTTTGTATTTTCCATGGTATGCATAATTGCATTTACTTGCATTTACTCTCAGGAAGCATGTTTTTGTTAAGTGGAACTGAATGTGCACAGCAAAAAAGGATCAGCAAAAACACTTGAAATATTTTACAAGTTTATGTTTTAAGTATTTTTGTTGTTCTTGCATGTTCAACCTAACACGAAGGGTAAAGGGCTTCACCTAAGCTACCGCAGCATTTTGCCCTGATATTTGCTGTGCAAATCAATATGTTTGATGTGCTGTTTAATATTTCCGTGACTTTATTACGGTTGCTAAGTAATGTATTCTCGTCATAATGCTTAGGGTAAAGTGGATGGTTAAGTACCAGATGAGATTCTCAACAATTTATCAACGTCGGTCGGGACCTGATGGTGGGATCTTGGAGAAATTGAGGGAACTTTTCAAATAATGAATTCACAGCTATAGCCAATCGCTACATATACACAATCGCTATCGATTTGGTTAGCTTGTATATTATCTCGTGCATTTGGAAGTAGCAGTTCTGCGGGAAGCATGACTTGGTGAGGTGGAACTGATTAGGAAGACTACAGTACCGATTGCAACCGGAACTACTAAATTATGGATATTTAATGATTGCTTAAGTTGTTGCTAATCAAAGGGGTTTATTGAAGTAGTTTATTTTTGTATTTAATGTTTTACTTTTTGTTTAAGTTATAATAAAATAGATTCAATGTCCCTTACTAGTCCAAATACATCTGGATTTTAACCAGTTTTGAATGAGTTTTTTTTTATAAAATGGACATTCCACTGGAAATTTCTTTCTAAAACTAGAGATTTGTAAACAACACTATCACTACTATATATAATATGGAACAATAATACAGGTGACCTTTTTTCAAATTCAGCCGACTCCATTTCCGGCTAAGAAATTAAGAAAGAACAGGATTTTATAATCAGATAATATATATATCCTTGGTACCTTACAGAAAAAAACTATCTCTTATAGTTTCTGATTTCACCATACTGACACTTTCAAATGGCCCATTCTGTATATGAAGTATTCGTAATGAAGAAGAATTTGCATTAAAATTCTGATAAATTATCTACGCAATAAATATGGCTCCCATACTCATTTGTCCTCTTAATTAAACTACCTATGTATAAATAAATTTTACCTATTTGTAATACGACATCAAATGCAAAGTGTTGGCTATGTGTGCCCAGGCTGTATTTCTGGGTTTATTAAATTTCTGACACATTCAAATCTCGACGCGTGGCGTGCTCTATTTATTATACCTACGTATGTACTACCTGTTTGCTGGGCTTTCATAAAAATGCAAGTCCAAAGTCCTATGCCGTTTTTTACGCATCTCTTTTCAAAACACAAATTCCAATTCCATTAAACATTCGCTAGAGTCCATTTATTTGATTTGATCCTTGATTTTTCGCCAACATAAAACAGTAGGTAGAAATTGTTGCACAAAAATAAAAATTCAGTGAGAGCGGGGAGTTTTCATCTAAATTCTTAGTGGAATATTGCATCGAATATCACGTTTTGTCTATTTCGACTTGTCAAATAGCGGCGCAGTATTATAGCAATGTTGTGCAACAAAGAGAATTCTTTCACTTTCAATTGATTCTGAAGCATACATGTTACGCATGATACACGTTTCAAATTGCTTCAAAGACTCTTAAAATGGTTTCGTGATATTGCTGGGATTTTTATTACTGTGTCTTTGTTGAAGTAGTTTTATTTAAACCCACGTATTTCGGGGGCTTTATCCTCGGTTCCCAGGAATAGGAAATAATAGGAAATGCTAAACAGTTCGCTCTCTGCATAATGAATGGATCAAATCCCACATTTCTGGCCCGAGCAGTCCCGTCAACTATTAAAACAATACGCTAGTACTGAGTTGCGGATCTTAGCTTGTTTGTAATGTAAATTCGTTGAGCTCTGCATCTGCTGCTTTATGTAGAACTTCGTCAATTAGTTCCTCCTGGGAACTACTTAAGAGAGGCTATCATGTTATCTAATATAATTTTTGTATGAAATGGAAGACTTGTGTTCCGGCAGACCTCTGTTAGTTTCATAAGTGATCCCCCTGACAGCACGATTGAAATGCAAATTCCAAAAGGATCCCAATGGGAAAGACTTGCATAAAAATCCGTTTAAGCGTATTCTGTGAATATTGAGTGGCGTTTTTCTAAGACCGAAAGATCAAAGCAATTGGAGTGAATAAATAAAAGGAGTTATCTATTTTTGCGTTTGTTGAAGGACTTCTTTCCATTATGGCTTTCGTTTCGGCGAATTCAATTTGTCTCACAAACACCTATGTTATCAATTAATATCGGATGCTAGAAACATCCTTACATCTTTTGTTATTTGACATTTAATATGATAATAATGTGTAAATAGTAACTGTAGCAGATCGTGCATGGTATCAACTCCATAAACATTCAACAATTCGTAATAAAACATACTGCTAAGCATTTATGTATAAGTCAACATGCACTTCTCTTGTATCAAGTAAAATTTATGATTATTTGAACTTACCTGCAAGTGAAGTTCTATCATAATCATACGAAGGCTTTGTCCGAAGAGATTAGGAATACTTGTACATACTGACTCACTATTATTCTTATTATTATTTATTATTATAAGCCTATAATGTCCCACTGCTGGGCAAAGGCCACTCTCCCCCTCTGCCACTCTATCTGATCCTGAGGGGTCTTCCTCCAGTTCTTTTCCAAAGATCTCAACTCATCTCTTCCTGGGTTGGGCATGCTTTCTCTTAGCGTTTTTTGGGAGACATTCATTCACTATAGTTAAATTTCATAGGATCAACCGAAAAAATATTTTCTTTTCCTTGTGCCTCGTCGCTGCCGTAACTCACCCAATGAATCATTTAGTTCAAAGCTACTAGTGTAATATTCTACTACATGGGTTACATTGGGTTGGCGGGAGCTAATCTCTTCGGACAAAGGTTTCATATAATTATGATAGAATTTCACTTTTATGTAAGTTCGATTAATCATAAATTATACTGCACTTTGTCCTTCTAGATGAGGAATTCTTGTAGATTTTGAAAGTCTTAGTGGAATATTATCAGATTAATATTTAATAAAACAACAATTATGAAGTTGTTGGATCAATCAAGCATTTATATATTATATAACATATACTTTTGTCAGAGCTCAAGATAATAAATCTGACAAAACAAAAAATAACAATTTAAATTATGATGAATCTCAATAAATATTCGTTCATAAGATATACTTGAAGATTTATAATATAAATTTAATCCAGCAAAGAAAATGCAAATTGGTTCTTACCATTATTTACAAAATTTCTCTGGTACCGAGCAAATACCATCGATCTCCCGCTCCACCCAGCGGTACTTCTAATATTCTGTATACAAACCCTTTTTATGCGCACTGGATGTGGCAGCGTGCAATCCCACTTTCATAAAGTGAATCCTTAACCCATCTACCTAATGTTTGACTGCTCTGCGTCACTGCATTGTATGGTCTCTTTAACTTCACAACGACCACTGAATTTTTGAGGAATCGCGATTTTGAACCTCATGCGAATGATTGATAATGAAATTCAAGACCTATGATGGGAAATGGGCATCTTAAGATGCCGTGGGTCGTTGAGAGGTTAAGCTTATAAATAGCAATATTTCCTCTCAGTTATCTTGTATGATTATTTTTATCAATGTATTGATTTAAAGTCAAAGCTGGACAGATTTCTGTTCGATCTCTAAAGTAGGACATAATACAAAACCTGGGCGTCAAGTTGTAATTAGGTCAGGTATATTTGCATTATCAGAGTAAGTATTAGTGAAAATATGTATCTTTTTAATCCAAAGAAGCCATATAGAAACCTGGAGAAATAAACTTGATGGTCGTACGCAAATCATCAAATTTTAAATGTTGCGTACTAATCAATTTATTTAATGACTAAGTTTAAACATAGATATCTATCTCTTTGGCGAGTATTTTTGCCAAAAAGATATTTATTTATGACTGTCTCGTAGAGGCGATCATTTATATTTTTCTTGATACTCCCGCATATGAAACTGCGCCCGTTCATAGATTCAGTGTGTTGTACATGGCACATTATTCGGCCAGCCTCGGAGTTTAACCACTGACGTATCCTTGTTATTCTGAGAGAATACCTTTGTTAATGCTTCTCCTATACCTGAGATGGCAGCACTGATGTGACTTGGTTTATTTAGATTTCTAATCTTTCTTGGTAAGGGCATCGGTTAAGGCTGCTTTTATTTCAGCATTCAGCAGTGGCGCGTCAATCTTTTGACAGTTTTCCGGCACTAGATGCTTTTCGAGAAAATCTTTTCGTGCTTCATTAGTCAATCCAGAAGTAGCAACGAATTCCCATCTCAAAGCTAAGTCTCTGAATTCTTGGCGCATATGTTTTCTCCTTCGACGGAGTTTCTCCCAGCATCTCCAAGATTTCTTCATCTAAAATGATAATCTCCTCATCCGGTTCCTTCGTGGCTTCGGAGTTGGTGCTAACATTGGCTCCATTATTGGCGCCTAATTCCGTACCCATATTGGTGCTGTTAGTGGCGCTGGCGCCAATATCCGCATTGGCGCCAATATCCGCGTTGACGCAGTCGCTAGTTGGGGCCTGACATAGAATACTAGTCTGTTTCTTGGTAACAGACTAGTATTCTACGTTAAAACTAATTAGTTATTATGAGTCACCTCACATAGCACTTTTGTCCGTCTGTCTCTCTGTTCTTCCTTCCGTCCGTTTTTCTCAGGCAGAAGAGTAGGTATTCAATCAAAGTTCATATCAATCACTCATACTCGTGTATGCAGTACCACAAAACTGTAAAAAAAAAACTAAGTCAACGCAATCTATTGCCGCATATTTCGATACTCCCGAACGAAGCGTCTCCGCTTTAGATTGCGGAAAATTTCGAAGCGGTCTCCTCTTTTCTCGACCGATTCTCGTGAAATTTTGTGAGCAGGTTTGATAACTGTTTGAGTTTATTGTATAGATTCAGTTTCTGTTTTTTTTTCATATATGGAGTTAACAATGTTAAAAAACCACTATAGCTCAAAGGGCTTGACGTATTTAAAAAAATAAGGCGTCGTTGGATTTGTGGAGATCCTGAGAGTGAAAAGTCAATAGGTAGGATTTTAGGTCACAAAATATTTTAGTGTTACTTTCATATTTTATAACCAGGTGCATTAATAAGTTTGTATGTGGTATTGAAATTAAATGCAGTCGGGTGGTTTATTTGTTTTGTTTGTTTTTTGTACTAAATCAACTTTTTCATCCGGAAAACTTCCAGGGGCCCAATTCGGGTACACAATAACAGCTCGATGACAATTACATTACGATTACGGTCAACTTTAGATATCCAATATTTGGCGTCAGAGAATATTTTTTTATGCAATTATGGTAAAAATTAAGTTAATTGATAAGCACAATAATTAAGTAAGTCAACAAAGGGCATTCCCTTTGTTGACTTACTTAAACTTACTTGGATTACAAAATCGTCAGATATTGTATATCTAAAGTTGACCGTAATCGTCATGCAATTGTCATGGAGCTGTCATTGTGTACAGGAATTGGGCCCTAGGGGTCGGGGTTGTAATGGGTCGGATAAGAATGAAATAAAAAACGCTGTGTAACTCGCGAGGTCTACCGCTCACAGAACGACTAGCTTTGACTTCGCTCTATAACGTACGATATCCCAATAGATAATATAACTGTATTAATTCTTCCATATTTTTTTGCTGAAATGCTTTTATATATAAACGTATTATAAATCATCTTTACCGCTCCCAAAAATCGCACGTTACGACCAGAATAATGTTATACTACTTGGTAAAAAATAATTTCTTATCTTAATATTGATACATTATGACCATAATATATCAATTTTCTACAATTTATGACATTCCAATTTCGAACGCCGACGCCCGCCTGCGTGCCGCCCCTAGCCTAGTTTGTCTGTGAAGTTGGTACTACTGAACAAGCTAAACAAGTGCAGAGCAATATCAATGCCACCATGCCGGTCGAACATGCGGTTCCTGAACACATCAAAGAGAACATATGGTATGTGTGTAGATAAACTAGTGTATGTAACTGTACATAATTAGGTATTAAAACTCTCAAGTTTTAATGCCCTCCATTATGTATCAGTCACATAAACTTTTCAACGAAAACCCTTCTTAAAACGCCAAAAACCTTCCGAATTGTTTTCCCGACGAAATCACCAAAAACGCTAACTAGCGTTTTTCGGATATTTGATGTGACGCTAAAACACTCGCTGCGGACGCGACATTTTATGATATAATATTTTTGGAGAGAATAACAGGGGCCTTTGTTTTAGACAGGCCACACATGCCACCACGGCATTCAGGCGCCGAACGCTTTCATCCACACCTCGGATAAAGTGATATTGTCTGTAATTTAAAATGTTTGCACGGCTGGCGTGGCGCGTGCTTTATTTTGTACTTCAATGTGGAGTTATACGGGGAGTGTATTGTTGCGTTGATTAGATCGGGGAGGGCTTTGTTCCGTGGAGAATGGCCGGCTTCACACGATGCTATTACCTCATAGTTTCGTGCTGGCTGCCCGAACTGAGCCCGAGACACTTCAGCGGACATTGTTCCGCCTACCGACTGAGAAAACCATCAATTGTTCAGGTAGTTTATTGGCGTTCTTAAAAGAGCCACATCCAACTTTATATGGTCAATACTGCTGGCTTATCGATACTTGACTTTCTGGTTCACTTATTTGTACAGTTAGTACACAATAGCGACAGAAAACCAATATCAATCCATTAAATGTACGTATAGCGTAAATATAATCTTTCTGTATGATATCCTCCTTCAGGATCGAACCATCGTTATTCGGTCTACAGGATGGGCCGGAAGAAATGCACTTTTAAACATTCTATTATAAAACAATGTTTATGTTTTCAAATAATATTTCAAATATTTTAATATTTCATTGTGTTTTAAAAATTAAATCATCCAGATTCCGTCCATTGCGACAATCTTCCAGTGGTGATAGGAATTATTCGAAAACTTTAGTCAGAATTTGAGGAGAGATTGATTGAATTTCTTGACGAATTTGCGCCTTCAACTCAGATATAGTGGATAGAGTATTGGGGTACATCTTGCTTTTTAAGTAGCCCCATAGAAAGAAGTCCGCTGAAGTTAAGGTGATACAAAAAAAAGCTTTTTTTTTTAAATCCATTTACTCCACAATAAAGACATCTACAGATTTGATTTTTAGGTTAACGTTTATTGCTTAAGATTCTTACTGAAGAAAAACGCGGTTGGATGAAATTTTCCCGATTGAATTATTTACAAAAAGGCCTCTAAATTGTTTTATTTTTTCCTGTAATTCTGAAATACTAATTAATTTAATTGTGCATTCAAAATGTGGATATTATGTTTTCGTAAACTCTCCTTGAAAATATTTTTGTCAAAATAGCGTAGTTTATTTTTAAACAATTTTTATTTGGTTTGGCGCTGCGTTATTTTAGTTTGAAGTAGCGCATTGTATGCGCTCTCTTTTCTTTCTCATGTGGAAGTATATAACGCTGTCACTTTCGTTTACATTCGTATTCCGTTTATATATTTTATGGTATGGTTTGGTAAGGCGCATAGTCGTCAAGAAATTCAATCAATCTCTCCTCAATTCTGACTAAAATTTTCGAATATTACCAATCACGACTGAAAGATTGTCGTAGGCGCAACGGACGGCATCTGTTTTTTTAAACAATAAATCCTAAAATATTTGAAAACTTTTTATTATAAATTTTTTAAAAGTGAGTTTCTCAATGGCCCACCCTGTATAAAGGCTCCATCTTTTCAAAAGGCTTGAGTAGTCAAGACTCGACAATTCTTTTCAAGAGCTTCGTTATATTTTCGAGGGCTCAGTCAATGGCCAATAGATCTCGAAAACGTATACTTGTTTATTCTTTTCAAGGGTTCTTAATAGATAACTAGAGACATTGTAGGTTTAACGAGAATGTCTTATGTTTTACTGGAATTAAGTTGTTGGTCTTAGGGCTTACGAAATAAAAATGCATTTTTGGCTGAAAGCAATCCGCTCTGCACAGTAATAGGACTATTATGAATGATTTAATGTTTTTATTCACTGAAATTCAAAATGGTGTTTGGTCCAACTATTAAATATAGAATAAAAACGGCTTCACCGATTTTAGTGACAATCAATTCGTATTAACACTATAATATAAAAATATAGTTCCCCTCAAGAAATTAAAGATGGCTTTTTCCATTCTTATGAAAATAACGTCTAAATTTTTTGGATATATTTTTTCATTTCATTAATCCTGATGTGATAAACTAAATAAAAAGTGCTAGTCGGACTCGCACACGAAGGGTTCCGTACCAACACAAAATGTAAGTATTACTAACTCCTCTGTCACGCAAAATGGAGTCTAGAATAACTGGCTAAACTTGGGCACAATTGTGCCTCTGCCACCCCATATGGCAAACGGAGTGACGCATTTTTTTGTGATTTTTTTTATTTAGCATTTTAGGTTTATGAAAAAACTATGAGATCCTTGTAACAAGCCCTTCCATTAGACACGTCACACGATACAGTTTGAAAACATGATTTATCATTTTCTATTTTTATCTAGACTTGGAGTCTAGAATAACTGGCTAAACTTGGGCACAATTGTGCCTCTGCCACCCCATATGGCAAACGGAGTGACGCATTTTTTTGTGATTTTTTTTATTTAGCATTTTAGGTTTATGAAAAAACTATGAGATCCTTGTAACAAGCCCTTCCATTAGACACGTCACACGATACAGTTTGAAAACATGATTTATCATTTTCTATTTTTTTTCCTTATTGTGAGTTGTGACCCCCTATTTAAACCTTACATTTATTATTTTTCCTGTTATATTTAACTATGTACATAAAAACCGAGCGTAGTTGGGACGGATCGCGATTTTGTACCCTACGCCATGAAATTTAAAACCTATAACGGAAAAGTGGCTTTAGCTAACGCCGCCGGTGGTAACTGAGGGGTTAATTAAGACCTATATTACGTATTTTTTTCAAAATTTTAGGATCAGATGTTTTGGTTATTTATTATATAGAAAAAAATGAGATCCTAGCAACAAGCCTTTTCATTAGACAAGTCACATTATTTTTCTGATTTACCACCCAAATTCAAAATGTATTTGCTTTCGTAACACGTTCGTGTTTGAGCCATAAAAATACATAAGTGTACAAATTTCAACAATTCGGTTCAGAATTCGGTTATTCATCCATGCAGTGATCCTATGATGGTTCCGTTTTTCCTTTTTAAGGTACGGAACCCTTAAAATTAAAATAAATACAAAAAACCGTTCAGCAGTTTTAAAAAATATAATAAACTCATTTCAATAGGAGTACGCGGTTTTGAAAGGCCTTTGGTACGAGATTGTGATGCATCATAGAATCGTAACGAGTGCACCGATTTCGGTAATTTACGTATGAGACCATTTTTACTTACCTATATATCCTGGAATTTAGGACGTATTGTAAAAACCGGCTATGTGCGAGTTGAACTCGGGCACAAAGGGTTTCGTACCAAGTACACAACTGTTTATTTGTTTTGGTCCCAGCTTACTAAGATCACTATCTGGCATGTTGTCCGAATCCGGCTTAAAATAATCATACCACCCGACAGATTTTAATTTCTGACATATTTATTATCATGTCTGATATATCATTATTGTAACTATAGTCTATCTATAGTCGTTGTTGGAGATCTTTGTCTCGCAGTTCTTCAAGATGTCAACTGAAATCTGAAGGCACACGCCTCAATAGTTACTGACAATACGCTAATGGTTGGTGTTTACGATGACTGCCCTTTCCAGTCAACAATCCCTATTATATCCTCCCCGGCCCTTGCGCGCTGAATTGGCTGAATGTTTTGTGAATCTGAAAAGATTCAAGATGACGGTAAAATTGTCGAGAAAATTGATCACTTCCACTCCAGAGGTCCGGCTTGTTACTATAGAAGCTGACGTCAGCTTTGTTGACTCGTTTGGTGTCATCCACTTCATGTTTGCACTTTGCTTAAGACTATTGTTGTATCATAATAGAATCAGCCATACGAGTGTAAGTAAATACAGTGCAGGTAATCACAGGCAGCACTTGTCACCAACTCATCAATCAACCAAAGTTGTATCCAAATCCTTTCGCTTCGGAATAGAATTCAGCGGCCACGTTATAATATGTTATCACAGCAAAACGCTGTATCAGCTATCGCAGAAAATTCGTGATGGATTACTGACTGCTGAGGTACAGTGGGAAGTAGAGAGCATTCACAGGGTTGATGGTGTGTGCTGTGTACAAACACATCGGGGGTGTGTCGATCAATCACGGCGCGGACGGATGCGGCGACAGGCCATTAGCCGAGGCGTCGGCCTCAGGTGGCGTCCTGGCGCTTCCGACGGCCAACCCAGACCTGGCCCGCCTCTTCGATCATCTTGCCGCCGTACCAACCGCACGTTAACGCCAGGCGTTTAAGGAGACGCGGGGAAATAATTGTGGTATTATGAAGTCGTCTCAAAACATGTTAGTGTTCAACACGCATTGACGTCGAAAATATCACGGCAGATCAAAAGACGAGAAAAATAAATCACCTGTGTGGTTATTGAAAAGGCAAACCTCTCCGTTGTACAGAAAATATTGTGAACGCAGATTATATTCAAGCTCCCCCAATATGCCCGCAAAAGATGTGAATAAAATAGCTCCGGTGGACTGTTGTATGGCGATTCAACATGCGAAACGACGACGGGATAAGATGGATAGCGCCGCAATAAAACGAGGAGCCACCGCGGACTTGCGATTGCGACATATGCCAGCGACCGACCGCGGCACGTGCTGCCAAATTAATTGCCGACCCTGACATTCATGAGGCTCCACCGTCCAGGACCCTTTGTTATTGCACTCGCTAGCGGGAAACGGAAACACACTTTATGAAAACAGGACTCCAGCAATCCTCTTTTCGTTTCGCTTAAAGTAACAGCCACTTGATCATCCAATCACTCGACCAGTGCGATATAAATTGCCGCGCTCCGGACTCTCTTATTCCTGGATCACGGCCCGATTCATGAATCCCGGGAACAAATGGAACGGGCTCCATGGAATCGCACGAACTATTACTGTGACATGTATGCGCCGCATGTGGTTTCCACACAATAATAGACTCTGTCCATTAATTAGATGAACATATTGCACGGGAATGGACAACGGCGAACTTTCTGGTATAAGTAATCGCTACCCTGTCTTCAGCATTTTTGCGGTTTGAATATTGCCGGCCGAAGTTTTTGTTGAAGAAAAGCGTCTACGCTTGCCCGCTTTATATGTTGCGTTTTTATGAAGATATGATTTATGTGGGACCATATTTTGTCGGCTCGAGGAGTTGTTATAAAACAAGTAAGTAAGGCGCCATCCATCTTCGAGGACCGGATGATTCCCGCTTCCCCCGATGGGATGAAGCTATTCACCTCCCATTTAGGCCATTAGTAGAGATAGGCCCCGGTGGTACGCACTGAACCGCTGGCGCTTAGTTGCGATAAGCGGGATGTTGTATGTGTTCTATGGCTTATGCTTATAACATATATAACAGATAACTTATATAACAGATATTATACTCACGTTTTTTTTTTCAGAAGAGGGTTAGGGAAAGGCCAGCGGGCGACAGCCGCTAGCTACGATTTTAGCTAACAAGTGTTGCATCTTCAACATTCATGGGTAGAGACTTGTGAATTCATCCCTTTATAAGCATTCGATATTGAGTAAGTCCGAATTAAGTCTCTTTTTTACCCAGGAAAGACGTAACGAAGGTGAGGCGGTATGAGTTTGGGGTACGAGGTGGTTTGTGTGTCCGTCAAATTTTCACCGATTCGATTTCGATGCGGTTTTTTGAATTGAACGGACATAATTTTAGAGCAGGTCCTTAGATATGTTTTACGGTTATAAACCACCAGGGGGCACTGCATCAGCCAGAGTGGTGGACGGTTGAGAGCTTCTCAGAAACTATTTGGACATTGTCCCTGCGGTTTTTTGCGTATTATTTTATAGCCTTAAGGTTTCATCAATGTGTCGAGGGTGTTTTTAAGTTTAACTTATTTACTTTGTTATGTCTACCGTCTAATACGATATATCTAACAAAGTGTGTACATATTCGTTAGCCGACGATAATCTTGTAACAAATTCCAAGGTCACATTTGCACACAGGTAACAAAGAAAAATACTGTTCTGTACGTATATACATAACTATATGTAAATATATGAACAATACAAATATTTATTGCGTTAATGGGTATCATAAAATAACATTCATATACAGGCACATATACTGATTCTGGCCCCACACTAAGATACCATGTGTCGTGGAAACTTCCTCCCCAGCCGGGATTCGAACCCGGGACCTCTGGCTTGGGAATCACATCATCGACCGCTGCACTACATAGGTCGTCTACAGAAGGACGGCAACCCCTATAGTTGTCGCAGATGTTTCGGGAGTCGATACGCAACCCCTGTCAAGTGACCAGAGGATTCATGATGGGTATTCCAGCGGTAGCTGATGCCTCTTGGAAACAAATGCAAAATGAGAAATCCGCTGCGAATACCGAGGAATCAAATAGATACCCGATTTGCTTACGCGGGAGTCGGGGTACAGAGGGGAATAAATCCTACTCGGTACTAGCATTGGAATGCGGCGAATCTGTAATTGTACGGAAGCTGAATAATCCACAACAATAGCCGACATACTACGTGTAACAACGTGCTTTACGGGTACCATTCGTTTCAATAACAGATTTACCTTAATTGTTGTCCTGCCCCGGGATCGGATAAGCATACTAAGCTAAATGTAGCAAATTATGTCCTCTCTCTCTCAAGGAGAATATTTGATATGATATTCCGCTTTATCATAAATGTGTACTGAATCTAATTCGATAAAAACATTGTCCATCAAGCGGATTGGCTTGTAATACTTTCAGAGATGAAACGAAGATTTTTTTCCTGTTGCTTTGCAATGAGGCTCTCTCGCGATTTATTTTGTTATGGCTCGTTATGGCACTTGTATTCGTAGATCTCCTTCGTTTCCCGATATTTCAACAAGCTAATTAGCCGAGGGGGGTGTTTCTTATATTCAATTTGTGTCGCTGAAACGTAAGAGGTTGAGAGCTCATTTATATCCATATTTATTAGGCGCCTCATGGATGGAAGTAATGCGCCGAAGGCACCATTACGCGCAACGCGATTAAGGTTAAAATTTAAATGGAGCCTTGGCTGGCGATATTTTATTTCTAAGGGAGACTGTCACAGACGTCATTTAAATAAATATTTGGTACGAAAACTCCTCGGGGCTTGAATTTCACTCACCCTTTTTAGACTTTCGTGAAATTCCTCGTATTTTTCAACGATGGTCTTAATGTTAAAAGGGCGCTACGGCGTTTCCTCTAATTTTTCCCAACTGTGTTATTTTAGGCTCTTCGGATAAGCTTTTTAATGTTTAGATAGGTATATTATTTTAACTCGTGACGCAATTGCTTGCAGCGGCCTCTTTTAGAGAAGCAGCAGTGCGGTGCTTAGACCTGCGGGTAATGCGAGCCTATACCTCGCCTCGGTAACTTTACGGCTTAATAGAGAAATGGATAGGAGTGGCCGCAAGGGCGGCAGATAGAGTGGGGAGGGGTGTAAGGGGAGGTAGAGGGTAGTCTAGGTCGAGCGTGCAACATGGGCATTGTTCTCGGGCGGGACGTCGGAAGACCTTTGTTCCAGGTCCAGGGCACGGGAGGCGTTACACTTTATCTTATTACACGTGTCGCTGCGACCTAACAAAGCTGCCCGCCACAATTGTTCCACCTTCTGAATTAATGTTCCCCGCTCTATATGAGACGCAATTTCTTGGCTCCAACTCCTGATATACCCTGTTTATTGTTCTGGCGCTAAAATATAGCGCACTCATGCCTAGCAATATCCCCTAATCGATAATGCTCACCGCTGAAATATCATTTCATGAACAATATCGAGTAATATCATACATAAAGCCACGGAAATTACGCCAAAGGTCGGCCTTAATTTAGCTTACACTGCCGTTGTAATCTCGCCTTATCGAATTAATGTCTGCAGATGAGACCGCAACAATTTCCTCAGTATTCCTCACTGGGCTTGCAACTAAGGAACCTGTATCCGTGTAATGAAAATAATTTACTTCCCTCCATCCGTTTTCGTGATGTACACTACTTTTCGTGCGGGATGCCCACCGAAGACGGTGTCCCATTTATCAACGGCTTGAAATCTTTCGCCTCGTTTATTTTACCAGTCTGTTATATTGTAATAAATTCTGTTATATTATAATGAGTTTCAGGATAGGACGGAATTCATATTTGGGGCACGTAGCGCAACTTATCCTTTAATAAATGTTTACTGCTGCAATTTTTGTGGTAAAATAGCCATTCTTCTATTAAGATATTCTAGATCTTTCTCTTGATCTGGGGTATGTGTTTATTTATGAGGTCTTGTAATCATGATGAATTTCGTACCCTTTCTGGTACTGCTTCATATTTAAAATGAACATTAATCAAGATGCTGCGCTAAGGCAACAATTGCATGTTGCCATAGTGCAGCACAATCTCTATGCCAGATTAGTTTGCTTAATGAACTACTAATTCCTAGGTTTGTAATACTCAGGGCACGATCTCTCCCGATGTCGTCTGCCTTGTCTACTGCCTTCAATCCACCTATTTATCCCTGTAGTGTAAACTGGATAACATTTCACCACAAACTCGGCGTGTTTCCAACATCGGCCTTGTAGGTGAAGTAATGAAAAACTAAGGTAAGGGATATTTCATTTAGGAGTATTTCGTTGCAGGAGTGTTGAGGAATAATGATGGCAACATATATTGTGTGTGTGTGTGTGTAGAGAGTATAGGCGAAGGTAAGATGTGAACAGCAGTTGATTGGGTTTGGCTTTAGATTGGAATATAGTGTGTAGGTGCGCATTTCAGTTCATTTATTTAAGTCGCAGTTCGAGTAGAGCGTAAAGAAGAGCAATGATTCAACCTAGGTTAAGAAAAGCAAATCCTCCATTATTCTTGCTGTACCAAACTATAAAATGCAAAATCCGTGCAACTGACGCAGAACATTAAAAAAATACATTATATTCTAGCCAAAGCGATATTTGGAGCACCATAGATACATTTGCATCAAAACTTTGGGGCGCACTAAAATACTTTGAACCGTTTACCTACACCGCGAGTCGTTCAAAGGGCAAGCTCTTAGCATTTGTTGCATGGCGAAAGGATTGCACTAAGCAAACATTAAAACGCGATTCGCTACCAACATGCGAAACTTGTAGGATCTGTGGCGCGAAGTTCACAAGTGTACTTACACAGCAGCGTCTGATAAAGCTGTTCAAATACTCGTTCGGCGGCGTGCCATGCCGTTACTCATATTTATACCAATGGTGGCGTGGCATTACCGGTCGCAAATGGTGCCAGCTGCTAAATTACCTTTCGCTAAGACCTGGATTGTGGCAGCTGGGCTCTGCGCGACGCGCTGGTGGCCCGTTAATGAGTCCACGCCATATGTGCTCATAACAACGATATGTGCTGCGCTATTGTTTCAGTTTATCTTCCGAGGAGTGTTCGGTTTATCATTGTTTATTTTTGTTCGTTTAATTGTGTTTTACAATATTGGGTTTTTATTTTAATGGAAGTGGGCTGTGTAAAGTATTTTCATAATGTGCTGTGAATTTAATGAATCATTGGAAGTGTGTGGTTGTTGTGGTTTTTTTTTTGGAATTGCAAGCTGCATTTTTTGTTAAAGTGACGACCACTTTGGTCAACTAGTCAAGTGACTCACAACTTAAAGATCCTGGCTTGGCCTGATTTCCAGCGAAGGATGTTAAAGGGAAAAAATCTCAACTCGTTAATGTTTGTGACATTGTTCTTAAGCTCACAGTTTTCCTACACCCACCTGATTCTCTGCTCTGCTGCTTTTTTTACACACAAAGGACATAAGGTTTATTCCACACACGTCCACATCACATAGGTGGGTGTTCTCTTGCCACGGCCCGCATGTCCAAGCATCGCTGACCACAGGCACAGCTCCACACTGCTCCTATTTAAATAGCAAACTGTAACATGCAAACCCGGTAGCCATAGCAACCAACCACCAGTGTCCTTTATTCGCCGCTTTGTCCTTGTAACTACATAATTAGGTGGAATTTTAATATTTAAGCGAGGAATCTGCTTGACAGGAATGCTGAGAAATAACGATGGAGACATTTTAACTTGGGGGAATTCCGTAAACCGCAGGAAGCGATGCTGTTTATGAAACTTCAGCAAACTCTGAATTACTTACTTATTACTTACTCTGAAACAACGTGGAATTTTGAGTCACGGGTGTAGAGTAAATTTTACGATAAGACTATTGTGTTCGAGCACCTCACTTTTTGCACGTTGCTATTGCTTTTGTAAGCACAACGCTCTGCCGCCGCGCCGCTTCCGCCGGCGGCTTTTCTTATCTAAAATGGCTGAGTCTTAGCGCTGCTGTTCTCCCGAAATTCCCCAGATAATAATGTTGTAGCATGAGAAATTTACATATTTGCTTACTCGTTATTTTCTTGGTTATCCGTTTAAAGGATGTAAACTCGATAATCGGTGTAACTTTTAACAGGGATAACTTTAGTCACCATGCTAGTATAAGTACTTACACCGAACGTCGTAATTTATTACAAATATGTATTTTATATCATTTTAAAGCACCGCCTCTTCTTACATAAGTATTTTGAATCAACGAATAAGTAGACTCACACCCCATTGCATAGTTCCCCGCTTTTACCATTCATAAACGCTACAAGCGGGGTAACATATCACATCAGAATACATATCGCCGTCATGCACACTGTATGTTTAAAACATCGCCGACGAGACGTTGAAATAGTGTAGATTAGCTTCACACCTTTCATATCAACTGCGGCGATGCATGTAAATAAGGTGCTCATATTTCCCGCTGGTAACACTGTCGGCGGGGCAGGAACGTGTCTTGTTTGCTTGTAGGTTACCTGCTTCATACGTTGGCTTCGCTGATTTCATAGGTATGTGTTTGAATTCCTTTTATTATGATGCAACTTGGCTTTTGAAGGAGATGAATGCTACTTTCGTAGGCTTCAGGCAAAAGGAGTTTGTATCATTTTCAAAAAGCTATTCTGCATTATATGTTATGTATAATGTTACTTCTACGGATAGGATTCCACTAAAAGGGTGTCCTCATCCTCAATTACCTCGTCCAAAGTAATAATTGTTTTCAGTGGAAACCATCCAGTTATCTTGCTCTATTAATAACGCTACATTATCTTATCCCTTAGAGTAAAATAATCCCCGGGTTTGTCTGCTTACCCAGATCCAATTTATTATTAGTAGAATGTTGCAAGTTTTGAAAAGGTAAAAAAACGCGCTATATCCATTTTGCCTTTGTTTGTATTATTTGTTTATTCAATTTTGTTTGCTGAGTTTTTTCAAAGTACATAGTGAAAATCAGAGATTAAACCGTGGGCCAGACTGCTACCAACATGCCTTTCTGCAAGGGTAACCTCTGCAAATCGGCGCCTTTTCGGCAGTGTAGACGGCTGTTGCCCGATTTGAACTTCGATGACCTTTGTCCCAGGCGCGCGCTGCCAACCGAGTTGGGTTGGCGTTGGCCGTATGCCGTTGTCAACAGTGTGGCCGCTGGTTTCCATCCAACGCTACGCAGTTGCACTCCAGCGCTGGTGACGTCTGCACGCGTACCGCGGCGGCTACTAAAATGGCGTCAAATAACGAATGCGGTGTACTGACAAATCTAATAGTTAGGTATGTACAGACACATCGCTGAAGAAATCGACAAAGGTCATTGAAGTTCAAATCGGGCAACCGCCGTCTACACTGCCGAATGGGCGCCGATCTGCAGAGGTTACCCCTGCAGAAAGGCTTGTTGGCAGCAGTCTGGCCCACGCTTTAGGCTCTTCACCGATACATACCTAGTCGCTCAAAGGTTCTGTTACTGGCAAAATTTAACAATTTTTGTTTCGCTGTTTAGGAAAAGTAAAATTGCATTAAGAATTATTATTATTATTAAAACAATAAAATGTGTGCCATTACAGCAAGCCAAACAACCACAACATTTAATATTGGGTGCTTACCTATGAAATTGGCGAATTTTTCTTACAGATTCAGGAGTCCATAATTCGAGTAATTCAATAGCTAATTCCAGTTTTTTTTTATTATTTTAAAATTAATTTCAATATTTTACTACTACTTATTAAATTTTCTTTTAATTTTCAGTTTGATAACTAAAATGTTATCTTCAAAATCAGTGCCTCCTAAATGTCATCCATTTTCATGATAATATTCGCAATATTTTTTTACAGCTGACACTTTTCAAAAATCATATAAAATTTTCTGTTAGCTAAATGTTGTTTTATAAAATTAGGATCTGTCATTCCTAAAAAAAATACAAAAATGTTTGTATTTACTGAAAATTGAGTTAACTTCAATTTCTCCATACAAAACGCCAATTTCATATGTAAGTACCTAATTCATTATTCAGCTAGAAAATAAGCGAAAATAAAATAAAAGAAAAATCCTAATAAGTAACTTAGAAAATATTAAATTATAAAAATTCACTAACATATTCAATAATAAAATAAATTCAATTTGATAGCAAAATTTAATAAAATTCAATATCTAGAACAGCACAATCATGCATCTCTCTCCCAGAACCTGCCAAACACATTAAAATGCAAATGATTGAAAATAATAATACATATGTAAAGCAGTCCAATAAAGCTATTTCTCGCGACTTAGTGGACAGTCAATGATGACCAAGCAGCAATATTTGCTCCATATCGTGTTGATCGCTCACCACACAACACAATATTAAATATGCTCTTAAACTTACAAATCAAGAACAGGTCTGTTTATTTCACCAACAAAAGATACATTGAAGACTCAAGTTCGCATCATAAGATACATTGAAGACTCAAGTTCGCATCATAAGATACATTGAAGACTCAAGTTCGCATCACAAGAAATAACCGGGCGGCACCCTTTTGTTAGAACGCCAGAGCATTTATCAAAGCAGAGAATGCACACATTTTAGAAATTCATGCCCGAAAACAGAAATTGATGGATTTACTTAAAGGCTTGGGTAGAAACATTTTGAAAAGATACTGAAACCTCGGCCTAGGAGCTTCCAGGAAAGAAGTTTGCATATTCTCAATGCGCACTCAAAAACCATGAAAGTGAAAACATCTCGAGTGTTGTTGAAGCTGCACGCGAGAAACAGGCGCCGTGATGTGCTACTTAATGATGAAGAAATTTTCTATATCAAAAAAAAGTACAAAAAACAAAATGATAGGCTGTACTCCACAAGGTCTGCGAAAGCCGCTAATACATACCATTCCTCGTGTTCAACGTGGTCATCGTCCGTCGACAATCATGATTTAGCTAGGAGTCTCGGATTTTGCTGGATTTCTGGATTTTGAGAAAACAATGCCAAATCATACCAAGTTACTGTTTAGATACTATCGTTAAAGATCTACCCTGAACGCTATTTCCAAGGTGGTATTGGGTGTTCCAGCATGACTCCGCTCCCACGCACAAGACCAAAACTCTCTTTGACTCTTTGACCTATTTCAAGCGCCAGAAAATTTACTATGTAAGACATGGAGATTCACCTTCCCATAGCCAAGTCCTTCGTGCATAAAAAAGGATGGCGAATTTTGGAGTGGAAACCCTGTGTTAAATTTCATAAAAATTTAGAAAGCCAGAAGTCATCATTGTTCTATGCAGTGGCTGATACTGATAAGAAAATGTGTGCAACGATCGATGTTTGATCACGGAGACTTAGGCGCTGTATCAAAAATTTCGATAGTATTTTGAAATAAATAATATACCAATAAAATCTTGATTTACTAATCACACATTAAAAAATATTTTTTTTTAAATTATATCTAGTAGTTTGCTTTTCTGACGTAATAAACTTGTGATAGTAGTTAAAGTTCTATTTTTAATTTGAGACCAGAAATGTAAACAAACAACTGTCATTTTTTGGAACAAAACCGTTGACTTTGACATTCATATTATATTTTTTGTACTGGAAAATGACAGTTCATTGTTTACATTTCTGGCCTCAAATTAAAATTTCTACTTTAGTGTTAGTTTAATTCTGTTTGTTTTTCCAATTTGTCAGAAAATCAAAAAAGTGTAAATTTAGACCTCATTTCAATAATTATTTCTATCTAGCGAAATCCTTCCAATCGCGTTCTGTTATTACAAAATCTAGAAAAAGGTCCCAAAATGATTATATGAGTTTATTTAACTTTGGACTTCTTTTTAACAGCAGAGAAATAACTTCAAAAAGTGTACATTATGACGATATATCACCTTAAGCCTGACGAAAGAAGGTGCCGTTTTCCGGTTAATAGGTTTTGAACTTTATTAAAATGACTTGGCATGGCTCAAAACCGCGATGCCTCATAACTCCTATTTTGCGTAACTTGAGATTTACAAAAGACTCTTTTGCCTAATGCGTTGCGTTAACTCCAGATCCTACTGTAAAAGGCGCAAAAGATAGTGCTAGGTCTGTTACCTACAAAATCCCGTGAAATATATAAGCAGGCATATGAAAATTTAATCCTTTGGAAAAAAGTAAGAAGAAATTAATAATTTTCGGAAATTATGTTTTTGGTGTAACTTAACTTCTTTCTTAACTTCTGATAGAATATGCTATTGTTTCCAATTGTATGTAAATAAACACCATTATTGTTTATAAATTGTTCTAACAACATTTAACTTACTCATTTTCTCATAGAGGATGATACAAAGTAGAGTGTCCATGTCCACCTCATGCAGGTCTTACAACAATACAAGGTCTCGTTACGCTCTGGATCCAAATACCACTCGCCTGTAAGTAGTTCTTTGTTTCTCAACTTTACTAGATGTTTTGTGATAGAATACTATGATGATGGTAATTTTTATACAATCGTGAAGAATTTAATCGTGGGCTAGCCCAAAATGAAATATTTAATAGCTAAACGAGACCATAACGGTACTGGGGGAGAAATATTTTCAAAGATACTCAGGAGTCAGACAGACCTCCCTGCTATATCCGATTCCCTACACATTGAGCGGGCATCAGCTCGTGTAGTATACGGACTAATAAAAGCAACCCCGGGGTAAATTAAGTAGTTGCCGATAGGTTTTGCTATTAGCCATGGCTCACCGTAAACAAAAAAGGCGCCCCGCTGTTTATGCTACAGAATCGTTTTACCTAACTATCAATTCATCCAAGCCGAAATGGACTAACGTTGTTTTATTTACATACAGCTAAAGACCAAATAATTATATGCTGTTCGGCGGCGACTCTGGTACTAATCTTCGAAAGGAAGATTTCACTTCACATGTCGTTAACCTCAGTGAGCAGTAATATCACCGCTCAGTCACGAGTCTAAACTAAACGCCCGATAGGGAAAAGTTAATCTAGTGTCGTGGGCTTACAAATATTGTTGTTTGGCTGTTGCCTCCAGGGCCGGAGGCTATAAGTAATCTCAGCACGTTATGCACTCCGTCGGTGGCTTATTGGGAAAGTGGATGGGGTTCTGGCGACTAATCGTTTTTGTAACAAGGTTTTCATTCAAATTGTGGCACATAATCATTTAAAAAATTTGGTGTCAAGGCGATTTTATTATGGTCTAGGACTATGCTACCCTATGTAAATATCCTATGAGGCGTGCGTGACGCTTGTCGGATCAAGAATGTGCGGTCTTGTGGCATGTTTTTGACGTTGATAGGCATGTGATTGATACATCTTGGTGATCTTTAAGTTACCCACCATTATTGAGTCACGAGTCACTTTTATCACACCGAATACAACTTACAAAATGTTAACACCAACAAAATTTCCACACCACAACTAGCTTAAAATCTCAAAGGAAACATCATGTTTGCATTTTATAATGCAAAGTGTACCTTCAGGTGCCACCTCTTGTAATTCGGACAAGTTTTATAAATTACATTTTCATTTGAAAAAGGCTTAGCGGAGTAAGTTAGCAGCAATCTTCGAGCAGTTGTCCATTAAAATTCATTCGGAGAGCTGTGCACTCTCCACTGTTTTATTGAAATTTTAGTTGTCTATTGAAATGATTGCGAAACGAAACTCTAGTACCTTTTAAACCGACTGTCTCGAGGGACCGTTTAGGTCAATTGGCTTAGTTAAAACGTTCTGTATTCGGATTCCAATTTTTATTCTCGATCGTCGCTTAGTATTCAAATACTTCTTCATTTTGGTTCGGCTAATTCGTTTAAATACATTCCTGGCCCCGCCTGTCCCCGCTGAACTGCGCTATACATTTAAATAGGTATTTGTGTCTTGAATTTATGCGCAGATGTATTTTCTTGGCTTGCAAGTGAGCGGGGGAGGCTTGCTTGCAGGCGCCACGGGCAGATGGGCCCCGTTCCGATTATCAATTGTTGTCTTAACCGCTTACCCGTCGTGGAGGAACCGACTCACTCAGCTTTGTGGTTACATATGCGACCTTTTTGCGAATTGACTTGGTAGGCAATTTTACGAAACAATTAACATTTTATTTTTAAAGTTACCTACTTTTTATGATAACAGCCAGTATTCGATTCGGAATTACCTAACGTGAATGTGTGTCTAACCTAACCTATTAAAACTACTAGTTAATGAAACGTTTCCCTTGTTCACCGAATGTTGTTGACAAAAATATGAATAATAAATAATTTTATTCAATTATTGAATGTTAATAAAATTGTATCGTAATTTGTATTGTATCGCACTATTTGGGTGCTATTTTGCATGTCACTACGTGGCTAGATGTGCAGTGCTGATAACATTAATGTTACCACCTTACGTAACCATGTCTATGTAAAATAAAAGTATTTGTGCAGATTGTTTATTTAGTGGAGTTTGATTCTTTAAAACATATATTATATTTGATATTTCTTTTTCGTGTCTGTGTACGTACTATCGAACCAACTGAATCATGACCCTTTTGCCTGATAATTCGTTTGAAACTTTCAAACTTGTAAGATCTATCGTAATGTCAGTGTCTAATCAAATGATAACAAGTTCGTTACCAAGGAAATAAACCTTCAAGCGAATTTCGACCTATTTGCATTTAAGGGGTTTGGCAAAATAAGCTTATGGTGGGTCATGATTCAGATGGTTCGATAGTACATAGATAGATAGCTCTGTTATGTACCTGTTTGCCAGTCCGTCCGGTCCGAGCACTGTTGACTATCGATACCTAATTATGATATTATTTATCATCGTATTATTCATCAAGAGTAAAGCCTCCCAATTATTTTAATTTGTTTACCGGAGGCGCAATTCCTCCCTTATAATGTTAGCTAGGCTGGTTCAATCAAGTAACAAGGTAAGCAATAGCGTGGTTTGCATATAAATTAACTTATCTTAACATAACATAACCTAGCTTTACGCCTTTACCCATACGGGAGGCAGAGGCACAATTGTGCCCACTTTTAGCCAGTTATTCAATACTATCTATAAATTATAAATTACTTATCTCATTGGCACATGGCCAGCACCTCGTTACGGACCTGTACCTCCTGCGTGAGAAGCAAGCGTGAAACCTACTGGACCACGGAGCTCTTGAATAAACTTAACTTCTCAACATAACACGTGGTGGTGGTCAGTCGACTAAGCTGGTTTAACTTTTTGTAAGCCATTCATAACGAACGGTTGAGAGGCTAATTGAGTTTGTCAAGACATCTTTGGTATGTTTGAACGAAATTGTTTATTTTTTGTTCTTTGTTTTGAATTCTTTGTTTATTGTTTATACCACATGAGTATATAATAATAATAATAATACCTTGGACACTATTTACACACATTGATCTAGCCCCAAACTAGGATTCCCTGTATCTTAGGTACTAGACAACGATACACATACTTACAAAGATAAACAACCATGACTGGGGTACAAACATCCGTTCTCATCAAACAACTATTTGCCCCCGCGAGTCGAACCCGGGACCCTTGGCTTCGTAGGCAGGGTCACTGCCGACTCGGCCATTCGGGTCGTCACCTAAAACAAACATCTAAAGATTGCTATTCATACCTCGAAGTACAGAGATATACTTACTTCAACCTACAAGTAATGACCTCAAGATTCGTAAAAAAAACTTATCTCATTTTAACTATCTCGATATTGCTCTATCGTCTACGCTACGAGATTGTTTATTTTATTAAGCTTTCTTGACTTTGATTAAAATGATGCTAATGTAAAATAAATAAAACCTTATTCAAGATCAAATTCTCTTCGGTTGTTGTTATGCCATTTTCTCTTTTCACCTTTTGTCTCATAAGATATTTGGACCTTTTGCCCCAAGCTCTCACTTAAGTAAATTCGATCATTGTCTGCTCAATTTCATTCATAACGCAATTTCTTTGACTTTATTTAATATTCCAGCTTATCTAAATTAGGTCTCCTTCCTATTAAAGTTCTTCACTTATTTCCCCGAAGGCCACGTTTCATCGATTTAGCTACGGAGCCGCTACTTATTTTCTCGCGTTTCTTGTCTACCAACTATCGTCTCGCCAACGGAACCCCGATTGATATAACTCAGCGTCAGAGAAACTGCAACTGTATCTAAAAGATAATTAGCCTCAAAGTGTCGAACTGCTAAAGACCTTTAACAAATGACACTCTTAACAACACACACAATTGCAGAGGGGTGGATGAAAATGTTTCAGACGTTCATAGTCCAAATTAATTTAGGCATATTGGCGTGAGAAGGTGGTGGAGACATTTAAACTGTGGCTATTAAGAAGCTGAGACGTAATTAAAATAAATATTTGGCGCGGAATCCGGGTGGTGTTGGTTAAGCGGCGGCAGCCTCCCGCTTTGAAGAGCTTGTTGTTTATGTTGGCTCATTAAACAAACATAAGTAAGGATTCCATCTTAATCTAACCAAAAGTTTTCGCTGAAATGTAATCCCTTGAATTTAAATCTCGCTCGTTTGAGTGTTAATTTGCTTTTGATCTGTGCCCGCTGTGTAGCTGTCGTTGTTAACAAAATATTTCGGCTTCGTTAGATTTGAGCGGTTGGATTGTTTCGTGCTGTTTACGTACGTGCCGCCATTACACGCTCGATTTGAATGCATAGCGCGCGTATAGTTAACGAGCCGTCAACTGCACTATTTGATTGCATATTAGCGAGCTAACCCTATGCTAGGTCACGAGTAATCGCACAGCAAGCACATCAACTTCCGACAAGTGCTAGTACCTATGTGATGTCAACCGCATCTCATCGCGCCGCCCCGCCCCGCGACCCGAGAGCGCGAGTGTTCCGCATCCCCGCAATGTGCATGATACCAGTGGCTCTATCTAACGGCCTTACTAACAAAAGAAGTTATTCACAGTATAAACTCAACGTATGAAAAGGACAAAACACGTAAGTTAAATAGTGAATTACTTTTTTTTTAGTAAGGCTGTAAATGTGTAATCAATCCCGATAAATTTTTAATTGATGTGATGTTTTGGAAGCTGTACCTCGATTCTCTGTCTCTGAAAGGTATGGTGTTTTGTAATTTGATTGTAATTTTTAAATGACATCTGTCAAACTAGCGATTTATTTAATTGAAATTCCTAAAAAACAGTCGCAATCGCAATCAAAATGTGCTCTGACATACTTATAAATGTTAATTTGATTGCGATCCGGAATTGGCAATGCGTTCGGATCTTCAAGACTTCGAGGGGGGGGCTGAAAAGTTTTGAGCCTAAGTACCTTAAAGTATCACTATTAGCTAGCGCTACACGGTAGTCCTTGCGAGTATCCTACTTAGCATAAGTTCATAGCAAGTTTCATGTCATTAGCATCATTGTGCTTTGAGAAATTGACCCGTCCGACCAATCCTGGGTAGCGACGGCCTACCAAGATTTTGAGCCCAAGACCGGAGATCTTCGCCGAATGCCTCGAGAAGCAGTTCAAGCCGAACCCTACGGATGATGTGGAGCACGTCGCAGCAATCGAGAGACATCTGCGAGAGTAATTCGCCTCGCCGATAGCTCCCGAAGAGGACCCCACCGTCGTCACGCCCGGCCAGATCATGCGTGCATTCAGACGTACCAAGCCCAGGAAAGCCCCGGGCGCAGACCGCATACCTAACATGGTGCTGCTACATTTGCCGCCACGTACTGTGGCGGCCGTTACGTGCCTGTTTAACGGTATCTTGCGCACGGGCCACTTCCCAACCCAATGGAAGGAGGGCTTGGTCATCGTGTTGCCCAAGCCGGGCAAGGACTCCAAGCTGCCTGAGAGCTATCGGCCGATAACTCTACTGAGTACCATCTCAAAGGTGTTTGAGAAATTCCTGCTGGCGAAGCTACTGCCCCACATCCAGCCGCGCCCGGAACAGTTTGGCTTCAGGCCCGAGCATTCTACGACGCTTCAGCTCACCAGAGTACTGAATGACATGACGGTTTGTTTAAACAAGAAGGAATACACTGTCGCAGTACTCCTGGACATGGAGAAGGCGTTTGACAGAGTATGGCACGAGGGGTTGCTGTACAAATTGTCGACGTCTCCAGCCACAAGAAGACTGGTCCAGATCATCGCCTCCTTCCTGAAGAATCGCCGCTTCCGAGTGATGGTGGAAGACGCCGTCTCCGAGGAACACCCCGTTGCAGCCGGCGTTCCTCAGGGGTCCTGCTTGTCTCCAGCCTGCTACTCCCAATATACGGACGACATCCCCGTCGGGCCGGGTGCCCAGCTGGCACTCTTCGCCGACGACGCTGCCTTCTACGCGTCGTCGATCTAGACTCGGCACGCCATCAAACTGCAATGCACCCTGGACATCTTGCCCGACTGGCTCGCCAAGTGGCGGTTGTCCGTCAACGTTGGGAAGACGCAGGCGCTCATCACAGGCCAGTCCCCCCTTCCACCACCACTCCAGCTCCAAGGAAGGAGTCTTGTTTTCGCAGGACAATGCAACCGTCCACACTGCGCGTGTTGCAAGGCGCGCCTTCGCCGAGAAAGGATTTGAAGAAAATAACCACCCACCCTACAGTCCAGACCTGGCTCCCAGCGACTATTTCCTCTTCTCAAATTTGAAAAAGGACCTCGGAGGCCGGAGATTTTTCAGCATCGATGAAATGAAGGCGACCGTAAACGAACATTTCGAAGGCAAAGACGGCGAATATTTTTTTACCGGATTAAAAGCCCTATACAATAAATGTAGGAAATGCATTGAATTAGAGGGAGTTTATATTGAAAAGTAAAAAAATATACATTTCTATCAGCATTTTTAATACCTTAGGCTCAAAACTTTTCAGCCTCCCTTCGTATTTCCTCGACTGACTTTGGTTTTGAAACCGAAATCCCTTGTGAACTGAACGAAAATCTTGGAAAAAAAAGAAAATTAAAAATTTTCGTCGTTCTATTCTGTAAAAAAGTGATACTCACGTTTTCCATAGTGATGAGCGTCGGAGATTATTGTGGGTGTTTGAACCTGTGAATCACACTCTCTCTTTCTTACATAGGCGTGATGACTTATCGTGAATTCGTGCTTGAGCTTCTTGGCTATACCTATATGGTTCTGTTGTGGGTTCAAGCAGTTGAACAAATAAAGCCTGAATTAACCATAGCAAATAAGTGTGGTTGTTCTCCATAATCTTTGTTAATACTTATATCACAGACCCATAAATTAAAGCCATGGTGAATGAGCGCCATGTGTCACAGCTTTATTTTTTTTATTAATTAGCTGTTAGAAATCCCCCCTATTTGAAGTTGGCGAACAGATAGCTAGATTCTCCATAAAATCCTCTCGGTCAAAAAGCGGTGCTGCCATTTGCACGACGGCCGTCATGGCGGAGTTGATGAGTCTCGAACGATTTTTTCAGTAGCGGTTTTTTTAATGTAAAATGAATGTCAGCGTCCATTTTCCACCGTTGACACGTGTCAAACTACGTAGTTTGTGGTCTATTTTTTTCCCACCATATTACGTCCGCTAAATGTCGCTACCGCTTCTGGAGGAAACAACCAGAGCTTAACTCAATCACCACCAATTTGGATTTCCTGCCAAGCATTACACATGTCTTTTGAACTGGTAACTGGCATGAAAAAAAAATACATTTCTTGCCAACGACATCTAATGACAGGAACTACTTTTTTATGAGCTTTCAGACAATTGGCCATTGACGTTGACCAATTAAAACGCGATTATTTCACACTTAAGGTGATTTGAATTTCAAAGAAATCTGGATATATCAAGAGTTAGAGACTTGAGCTACAGTAGCGACTATCAACATTTCTTATTGTTGTCACAATACAGATAAACGCATTTATACAATTTTTAATATATTTGGTAGATCACATATGACCTTGCTTGTAATAACAAACTTAATAAAGTTTTCTCGTACTTAGTATATTCTTTCACGTTTTATATAGAACTCGAAGTTTTATGAGACGCAGTAGAGACTGACAAAATTTAATTAAAACTCTCTAGACTGAGCCACTTTGATTAATAAAATATCAGTTTCCTTTTGCTCAGAAGTCACGGGCACTGGGTTTATGTTAAACTAATTGTCTACGGTACTACGGATAACAGTGGACTTATCCTAGTTTGCAAATACTTGAGAACTTGCTTCGTACCAGCAAGTGCTTTAGTTTTAAATGTATAGTGCCCATTACAAGTTGTCTAGTTACTCTCATGTTTGCACCGTTTGTAGGTCGGAAACCATGACTGGCCTGGCTAAAGAGGTGGCTGTTATATGGAATAACCATTGATTTCTATCAATGGTTATTCCATATAACAGCAATTGCAGTGGAGAACCCACATAAACTAGTAGATTAAATTGGTAGATTAAATTCTGCTGTTTAGGCTGTTAGGAACATCAGACATTACACGGATGTGGTTACTTTCATAGTTTCTTTAACTATGGTATTTTTTATGGGGGAAGAGAGCTAATGGAGCAATTTATAATTTAAAATGCAGACTCCCTAAAAGAACTTTTTAATGAAATTGGTATGCTATGCTATATATGGGGCCAAGATAAAAAAAGATCCTATTTGACACGTTCTTAAAAAAAATACAACGCAATCGATATTATTTATTTTTTCAAAGTAAATATTATTTATTAGTTAACTTCTTTCAGTTATAAATACATATTTATTGTAATAAAGACAAAAGAAGGCAATTTTAATATTCACTATCTAACGTCCATTCTTAACATAATACAATTCTTTTGTTCCAAAAAACTGAACATCTTAACAAGATTACGTGACATTACGTTGGTGAACCCTTTTTATTTTTTTAAACTAGGGAGGTTACCCAAAACAATAGATCGATCGATCGGTCGATCAAAAATAACTGAATGCAATGATGACTGCGTTCATTTCCCAGATGTTTAAAGTTCGTATCAATTTATTCAATTTAATCGATGTTTTTAAGCTGGTGCAAGCAATATGAAGCTAAGACCGACAGATGTCAAATATTACAATGAACTGTTAGAGAAGGAGTAGTATCTTACTGTAACTGTAGCCAATTAATTTTCGAAAACTTAATTTATAGGAATGTATGCAAGAACCTTTCAACATTTTCGAAAATAAGAGGAACAGCCACCTAAGAAATAATCACAAACTAGTTGCAAAGTCACAAAGTAGTTTAGACACGCGAAAGATAGCAATTCTTTTTCTAGTCAAAGCATTCTCTACAACAACAAGATACCTCTGGAGATTTTGAAATTGTTATTTGAGAATTTTAAAAACATAAAAGACGAGAATGTTAAGAGTTAATCTGACTCAACACAGAAATCGCTGTTAAAATTATATCTATTCTTGCATATTTATTGATAATAATTTATGTGTAAATTTTTAACTATTTAAGCACAACCTGTTTTTAAAAGAGTTTAAAAAATCAATATGTGGGTATTTCTTTGCCCTTCTTCTCCCACACAATGGTCCAATATTTTGTAAAGGCAAAAAAATACTTGTTCTAAGCATATTTATTGTTAATATCTACAGAAATAAAGGCATTTTTAATTTTTGACTGGCAGTGGTTTCAGTTCTATGTATTTATAATACGATATATTCTCAAACAAAAAAGCAGAAAATATCAAGGAGACTTGAGAGTTTCTTGTTTACCGATCTAGTCCACTCATTTACTATAAACCCATTTGCGAAGAGAAACTGAGAAACTTCGTACAGCTGAGTGATTGATTGATTTTCTGGAGCTAATCTGGAGCAAAACTTTACTTTATCAGCCACTTGTGATCATTGTACACCACCGGGGTCCTCTTCCATCGATTGTGCCTCCTCGAGGTGAGAATTTAATTAAATCTCGACCTAATTCAAGAGACCTCATTTATCTCCGCAGCCATTTCATAAAGCTAAGTAGCTGTGCACTATGTTAAAATTTCACATAAAATGTTAATGCCGCTGATGGTAATAGTTACTTAAGCTAGGTTGTAATGCCTGGAAGTAAGTAGCCAAGAGGTAACCGACAGAGCTCTGCCCAGCTAAATAGTTAACGTCGATATCCGACGGAATCTCAGTGAGTGAAGTGCAATAAAGTGAACCCCTTGCGGAGAGGCACCGGAGGAGCAAGTCAGCAGGTTCTTTGATGCGCATCCTCGAATCGGAGACAATAATGAATTCAGCCGGGGAGAGGACAGCGGGGGCAGGGGTAGCACTTCAGCCTACTCACACGATCCTCTTTGCACTTCCGCTCTCCCTTATAAAGCGATAATGACATCGCGCTACCTTTGAGCGCAAAATAAAAAAGAAATAAAATGCAATCACGAAAACTGCTTCCGTTCTCACCCGAGCGTCGGCGGAGAATTAACTTCCTTACATATCCAACCGAGACTGTTCGAATCGAGCTTAATGTTGTTAGCGGACGAAGTAAAAATAGCTCCACTACTACCTACCACTGTTGTTACGCAACTCAAATCGATATTACATTAAATATTTTCAGTAAACTGAACCGAACGTAAGGATATTTCGTCTTTTCGCTTACGAGCCATCAACTCTACTCAGACATGTCAGCCCGGAAAATACATTTCCTGTCTTAAAACATGTATTCCGGGGAAAGCGCTGACGTAATACAAGCAGAGACGAACGAAATCATGTTTTGATGGAAGAAGTTACGTCCCAGTATTTATCCGCTACATCTCCATTCAAGAGCAGGTAGGGAATGGCTAAACATAAACTAGATATCGGCTCCGATGTACGAGAGAATCATTCAGCGAATCTCATTATTTTATACGAAATTACCTTACATATACCTATAGATCGTATAGTAAGATAAGACGTCCGCAAACACGGACAAAAAATATTGACCTTAGCATGCAAGTACTTAGGTATACTTGTACTAACTCATTGTTTAAGTAATCATCCTAACGTCCAATTCCCATTCACTTTTTGAGAAATAATGATCCCAAATAATAATAATAATAACTTGGACACTATTGACACACATTGATCTAGCCCCAAACTAGGATTCCCTGTATCGTGGGTACTAGACAACGATACACATACTTATATATGATGATTATGACTAGGGTACAAACATCCGTTCTCGTCAAAAAAATATTTTCCCCCACCGGGACTCGAACCCGGGACCCTTGGCTTCCTAGGCAGGGTCACTGCCGACTCCATTCGGGTCGTCAAAAGATTAACTACAGTCAAGTAACAGTTTTTATGAGTAAGTGCGATAAGTGTTAAAACTCGTAACTATTTGGCGCCCGTCTTCTGTCCGGGTCCGGAGTCTTCTGTACACTGTCTCGCGGACTTTATTGCAATGATGGCAACCACAGAAGCCGATGCATGCCTTGCTGCTCACAAGACGTGGGGGCAGTTGGCTGTTGGCACCAGCCGGACACTTGAGACGCTGGCTGCTACCCAACGCGCTTAATCTTAATGCACTCGCCTGTCCACTCCTCTCGCTGCAGACATAACTCGACTCTCCACCCCGCAATTGTTTCAGCTATGCGACGTTTTGTTAACGTTGAAACATTATACCGCAGCAAGCTGCCGACAGGCTTAATATCGCCAAAATAATGTACCTAATTTCGGAAATCTCTCCTCCTGTCTTCTGAAATTTTCGTAAAATTGTGCTAGGGGAACGTTGGCGCATCGGCGTCGCCAACAGGAATTTAATTCGAGTGTTGGTTTTCACTGGAGTGACGGCGCGTGACAAGCTATTCGCCGTTGACCCGCGCCGCCGGATTTGCCCGTACTTTATAGGGAACAACAAAGGAATTAACAATATTGGAGAATCGATACATAAACCACGAATTGATCGTCAATTTGGGTCAGTATTGGAATAGGACTCTAAGAATTTCGCTTCGTAATATCCTTCGCAATAGGCATGAATTCAGGCATGCTTTAATTTACAGCCAGAGAGGTAAGTACGAGATGTATGATGCCAATTGGACACGGATAACAACCGGCACAGTAGATGCCATTCTGTCTGCCATTTCTGTAACGTACGTGATTTTCAACTGAATTATACAGCCGCGTGCCGTAAATATCAGCGGCGTTAGGTTTTACGGCTTACCCATTTTAGCATACCATTTGTTGATGTGGTTTGGATGAGGCTTAATTAATAACCAACAGTGTGTGTGTCTAAATTACTCCATCGGGATTTGCATTGCGATGGTTTGTCACATCACCTAGGTTTCAAGTTGTCTGGTTTGTGAATGAACTAGCGTTTGCTTAAACATTAATCATTTGACGTGATAGCAGTTGGCATAATCAATCAGATTGGTATATACTATTGAAACTTGTCGATTTTTGAAATTCACATAACATTTTATGTGCCAAATCAAAAGGTATCTATCTACAAGTTTATTCAGTTCCTCGTATTTTGTAGATCTTTAATGACCTAAGTGTTTGTAGTTATGACCATGTTAATGTCAAACCGTCGTCAAGCTTATGTGATGTAGAATGGGCTATTTGTAGCTTCTCGAGACAATTTAAGATGACCTCGATGGTGAACATTTTTTTAAAATTGGAGGTAATATCATCTTTTTAAAATTGGTTACAATGTCCTGTGGGATAAATGTCGAAAATCAAATCTACCTAGGGAAATAATGAGCATATTTCAATACTGGTATGGACATCAAAATAACAAAGTAAGGTGGGGAGATGTCTATTCTGATGAGTATGGCCTGGAATGTGGTGTAAGGCAAGGGGGGGATAACATCCCCGAAGCTTTTTAATTTGTATGTGAACGAACTGATCGGCGAGCTCAGCAGCATGCATGCGGGATGCTATGTGGACGGCAAAATCTGCAATAGCTTAAGTTATGCGGACGACATGGTGCTACTGAGTTCGTCGACAGGAGGTTTAATGAAGCTACTTGGAGCTTGTGAAAAGTACGCTGAGCAACACGGCCTGAAATATAACGGTAAAAAAAGTGATGTTATGATTTTTAAAACTGGAAATAAGTTACCTCAGGAGATACCTGCTTTTAGGTTATATAACAAAGAACTAAATCGAGTCACTAGATTTAAGTACCTTGGACACATTGTGACAGATGACCTTAAGGATGACGAGGATATTGAGCGGGAGCGCAGGGCGTTGGTAGTTAGAGCGAACATGTTGGCCCGCCGATTTCCACGCTGTACAATGGAGGTAAAGATTACGTTATTCAGTGCGTACTGCCAATCTTTCTACACGTGCAACCTGTGGGTCAGCTACACGCAAAAGGCTTTTAATGCCCTGCGCGTCCAGTACAATAATGCCTTTAGGATGGTGTTGGGGCTGCCGCGATACTGTAGTGCGTCCGGTATGTTTGTTGAGGCACGCGTGGACGGCTTTCATGCCATTATTAGAAAGAGGACGGCCTCCCTGCTGAGCAGAATTCGTGGCAGCTCCAACACCATCCTAGCAGTCATCGCGGGGGTGAGTGTAATCATTGGTACACTAACAGTATGTGGGAAGTCGAGCCGTGCCATAGCTAGTTTACCTTGACTTCTTGTATTGTTTTATTTTGATTTTTATTGTTTTATTTTGATTTTGATTTGAATTTTTTGAATGAAATTTATTTTGATTTAATTTTAATTTATTTTTAATGTAATCTATGGATCTATGATATCTGGAAATAAAAAAATATTATTATTATTATTGTTAATATTTTCAGACGATTCGTTATATGTACATATAAAAAATGTTTACTAAGGCACATACATCGCTTCTGGTCCCACACTAGGATACCCTGAGTTGTGAGAACCAGAAATATCCAAGACCTGGGGATTTATTTATTTCCTTTCTCCACAGCCGGGATTCGAAACCGGGACCTCTCGCTTGGGAGGTAGAGCCTCGAACTGCAACACCACAGATGTCGTTAACGTCACAAAATACCATTACAATGTGACATTTTTCGGTGACTGCGTGCATTCGAACTCTTTGTATTTGGTGTAATAAACCGCTTCACCGACATTGACACAAGCAAGCGGTCGCGCAATGAGTTGTGGCCAATAGCTCTGTTCTGTATTTCTGACAGCTATCATAATCCAACTTCAAACTGACGTTTGACCAATCAGTTGCCTTATTATGCATCGCTGACATTTAGGAATTGAGAAATCAACCAATCAGTACACGAGTCGACAAGCAAAGTCGCAATAAAAGACAGCTAGTGTCTATCATGTAATTCTGACAAATAGCAATTTCCATCATAAACATAAAAATAAACATTTATACACAGGCACATACATTGCACAGGTTCGAGTCCCGGTGGGGGCAAATATTTGTTTAATGAGAACGGATGTTTGTACCCTAGTCATGGTTGTTTGTCTATCTAAGTATAATATTTATCTATATAAGTATGTGTATCGATGTCTAGTACCCAAGATACAGGGAATCATAGTTTGGGGCTAGATCAATATGTGTAAATAATGTATTATTATTATTATTATTATTGCTTTTAGCCCCACACTAGGATGCCCTGTGTCGCGACACAGTCACATATAAACAACCAAGACCTGTTTTTTTTTTCTTTATCCTCAGCAGGGGATCGAACCCGGGAACTCTCGCATGGTAGGCAGAGCACGGCTAGTTCACACGAGCCGTCTTTAATTGCGACTTTCCTGTGTTCATGCCATGTTCTGTGTAGGAAGCAGGAATAATTACGCGTCGAAAAAGCATGCGAATCGAACTGTGAGTGACTCTTATCTACAATGACATAAGGCTAATTTTATCTGAACTCGAATACTCTTTCACTCTGGTAATTATTCCTGCTTGAGCCACTGACTGCTCAACTGTTCAATAGCGATTGAACAATATCCTAGATGACAGATTTACGGTAATGCTACTAATTTGCCGATTTTTCAATCGCGAATCATGTCACAAGTACATAATAATTAATAAGGCCACAGAACGCGATTATTTCACAAGAGCTGACATTTAAAGCGATTGCGATTTGAATTTAAACAGACCGACCTCGTCTGACACCACGCAATAACCCTAACAGGACGGAACCTGTCCAAAGTCTCTACAGAACTGGAAGGTTTAGCATATTCTGAGGGGTTGTTGTGGGCATAATTCTGAACAGATTAATAAGAGCAGCTTTATTTCCACTTCTCCATACAAATCAGCAGATCGCCCGATTCAAAATGTATAATAATAATAATACCTTAGACACTATTGATAATAATAATAATACCTTGATCTAGCCCCAAACTAGGATTATCCCTGTATCTTGGGTACTAGACAATGATACACACACATACTTTTATAGATAAATATTATAGTTAGATAGATAAGCAACCATAACTTGGGTACAAACATCCGTTCTCGTCAAAAAAATATTTGCTCCCACCGGGAATCGAACCCTTGGCTTCGTAGGCAGGGTCACTGCCGACTCGGCCATTCGGGTCGTCAGTGAAAAATTCAGTTGCTCTGATCAAATCGGTTTCATTGTGAAAGTTGATCAGAATGATGTCCCTGACAAGCCCTCTAAGACTAACTTGAAATTAAACTTTCTGTTGCCCCCTGTTTAACGTAAAACAGCCCTAAACAATACAATACACTTTGCAATACTTTCACTTTTCGAATGGATGGTTGAACCGAGAATAACTTCTTTTCAATATATTATTCCAAGTCATAATCTTTGGTTTCTTCACCGCTATACTCACTATATTTTGTAGTACTTCCTCCAAGACATAAAAATCGCATTACGCTTCGATCTCTATAAATCATAAAAGTTACACTAGGCAATAGGAAGGAGGACTAAGTTGTATCGAAAATAGTGAGATTTATGTTGATGTAGTTCAAAATACAGACGACGGAAAGTGTGAAAGGCGAAGTTATATACTATTCAGTTTCAGTTTTGTTTATTTGCTTTCTTGTACTTGATGGATGGGTTGTGTGCGTTATCTTGTTCGATTCTCGTATAGTATATATCAACCTTTCACGCGACGAACTTGAAACAAAAATTCAATGATGATCTCATGATGTGATTGTACAGGCCATCTCTGCTTGGTGTAGTCGCTTTACTTTAACAGATTTATTTGTGATTCGGTGTTGAATAAAAACAATATACCTACTTGCTTGACATACTGTATTGAAAAAGTTAGTCGCAGTGCACACAAGCCTTAAAGTAATTCGCAAGCTAATCGCAAAATTTCAAGTAAGCAGATGTCTCTCACTCATAAGTCGGTGAGGCTAGCAGCGCCGCGCTGTAATGAGTTTGCAACTCAAGTATGAATGAACAAGATATGCCACAGCCACGCACGAGACTTCGCTCTATTTTACGCTTCAGAGACGAAGCTAAACAGTGAAGTCTCGTCGTCTATTCGCACCGTATTTCGAATCCCATTCCGCAATAAATTGACGCAGGCTAGGCAGTATGGAGGGATGAAAACAGACTATAGGGCCGACTTCCTGTCGACGGCATTGGAAGTGGAATCACGTCCCATTTCGCGGCGGATATAGGGCTTGCTGCTGCGGGCCACGCCACCCCGACAACGAAGCTCACTACCCCATTACGGCCGCGATATCCGAACTGGAAACGCTCACGTCACATGTCACTTTATTACAGATTCGTAACGTAACGTAGCCGTTATTTAGGTTCAACGTGGCACGTATCTCGATCTGCCATAGACTTATTTCTTACGTTATCCGACCCGACACGCCCACACGATGTTGTGTAGCAGATTTTTCGAGGCGTTCAGGAAATAACGAGGAAATTGATTTACCTACGCCTGTCATATCATCTGAGAACGGATAGACAGCGTGTTACTATTTGACTTCTAAGCCGCATGGCCACAGCTACCTGCGTCTTGCGATAAGCAGCGCGGCAAGCGGCGAGCGGCGAATACAAATGTAGGAAATTGTGTGAAGTATTACCATATATACCACAGCCACTGTTGAGGCGAAGATTTGTTTTCGCCGCTCACCGCTTGCCGCGCCGCAATTCGCAGTTGCATAGAGCTGTGGCCGGCGGGGGCTAAACGAGCACAACCTAATGCGAAAGGTCAATAATCTATTCAAACACAACGTTGAGTGCATCGAATACCTTAAAAACGTGTAACAAAGATGTATAAATAGTCCAACAAGTTAGACGCGACGCGGAGCCTACAAAGCTCGTTTGAAAACCGTAGAGTAACGTTGAGTAAACACAAACCTTACCCGCTAATGCATGAGGACCTTAGAGGGAACCTCCACACTTTCGAACTGAACCGCTGGGGAACCTACTATTTGCCGGCCTTATACGGTAAGTAGATTTTTGTTGATATGTTTGTATAATTGAAAGGTAAAACGTAATGAATTTATTTAAATATAACCACAGTCGCAGCGTATCTTTTATAATTATGTTTGCGCAACTCCCTTTCATGGAATTAACCTTTCATTAGTCTAAATTCAGCCGCGGAATCCTATTTGCTGGTGACATTTAAACAAAACATTTCCCCGTCTGTTTCTCTTCCGCTGCCTAATTACGAGCAGGAAAAAATATATAAGTAAATGTGGAGGCGCGCTTTGTAGCAATATAAGATCTTTTCTCAAGTGAGTCGAGGGTGGCTTGCGACCGAGGTGAAAGGCCCGCCCGTCCTATTGTGCTTTTTTGCCTTCCCCAGATAGAAGTACGTCTTCACTCTATTTGCATGGAGTTTACACGGCCCCACCTTCGTCCCTACTATATTGATATGGAGTTGAAAGCATTCCCCGCAGAGCAGAGCGTACTGATATGCCTATAGCTATTGAACCGCGAAAATTACGCCGCTCGAGCCCCGACCCGTATCAGATTGTCGGGTTGGGGTAACCTGAATCTGAAATACGCATTGTTATTATTAAATGGTGTTTGCGCATTATTAGTGGCATCCATTTGAACAGTATTCAGTGTATAGATTTTTAGATGGAGGATAGCACAAGAGCGGACTGTCTGTCCGACGAGGGGAATGTTTGTATATACTCACTTGTGTTCAATTTGCCGCGGTGTTACCGACCGCTTCTTTGTAATGAAATTTCGGCGCTGTGATAACAAACCTAAGATCGGTGGACTTTGAAATTAAATTCCAGTTCGGAACGTGCACAAATACTTCGCTGGTATAGCTATGTACTAAATGGAACTTAATAAAATTGTAGCGCGGCATCAGTTCACTATGCTTATCAAGATGCAAATGCTATTCAAGAAAATAGCACGGGTGAGTAAATATTTAGTCGCTCACAGCAGTGGACTGATTTACTGTTTTGAGATTCAGCGTGCGTCCGCAGCGTTCAAGCCAGCCGCCGCCGCCGCCACCGCCCGCCTCAGATCTCACCTCGCCGAATGCCGTAAAATGCGGAAAACGTACAATTTCCCTTTTATTATTGTGACTTATCATTACCCATGATAGAGCTCTTAAATTGTCTCTAAACGGCGCATGAAATTCTGAAGATGACGAGCGATCATGAATTATGATTGTGCTGCTTATTCACGTTTCGTTGTGCGCTTATAGCGGGTACTTGAGGCTGCAGGGGAGCCAGTTTTGAGTTCATAAAGTTGTTGCAGAGTCTTGGCTGCGATGGGTATCTTGTAATTTGCATAGGGAATGAGATTTTTCATTTGTTGTTTGGATGCGGGCGACTGAGCGGCTGGCTGGGCGGGGGCGGGCGTGTGGGCGGCGCCCTCCAGCGAGGTATTTTATTTAACTCGGGCACGTGACGCTCTCGGAAGACAGGAGGCGCACAGCAGGCGCCCGACCGCTCGTTTGTCACCGAAAATTACCTGCTGCCTAAGCCATTTATTCACTTGAAACATTTTAATACAGCACCATCTCATTTAGCCGCGGCGGAAACTCGCAACAATAAACAGACGCGTATTTTGTACGGCCAGCTTTAATTGCGCCCCTGGCGATGGGTCCGCATTTTTGTTTTGCCGCGATTTCATTAAACCGAGCATTATACGAGATGCTTGTTTGACTCCAATAAAATGTATTGACCGTTAAAATTTAATTTCTGCTGGCTCTATGCAGACGTTTATATTGTTCCTGTGTAAACATTACTTTATGTTTTGCTTAGTTTTAATAAACCGCGGATATGGCGCAGCGTACCGTAACTGAAGAGACTTTTCCTTTTAGAGAAATGTATATATATATATATATGTCACCGTAAGATTGTCAAAACCGTTAGTTGATAAACTAAAGTTTTATTTCTCGTTGGTCAACTATCGACAGATAGTGAACTGTAGCGTACTGCTTACTATATGACGCGTTAGTTGATAAACTAACGGTTAAAACCGTTACATAGTAAACTGGTTTAAACTTGAATTGCAAACGAAATACCAGTGCAAACACTGCGGTAGCTTAGGTGAAGACTAGAGGGGGCGAGCGCAGCGAAGCCCCCGAATATTCTTCATGTTAGGTTGATATGTGAGAACAAAAGATACGTAAATTCTATAAACCCTGTCGGTCTAGTTTACTATCTGTCGATAGTTGATCAACTAACGCGTTAGTTTATCAACTAACGTTTTTGACTATCTTACGATGACATATATATATCGAACATGCTCGTGTTAAGCCACAATGTCCTACATTGGAATTGAGCTCCATGGGCATCGTGTTTCTCCAATGACCATCTAATATTGGTTCGGAGACGATTGCAAAGCGTTTATAGCCTTTTTAAACCGAGGAGGCCGAAATCCCATTACGTCGAGACGTCGGGGGTCGAAAATGGGACGGACTGGCGCGAAATAATGCGGTGCACACGCAACAAGCTTCTAAATTTGTGTGATAATTCCTGAGAAAATTCGAAATTTAATACAGCCAGTCTCTGCGGGGACAAGGGACAAATCGACCCTTGTTTACGCTTGTTAACCCGAGTTGTTACCGCCTGTCCGTGGTCGTTTTGGATAATATTTCTCTTACGACTAATTATTTAATTTGCCTGCTTAATATGGTGGTAACCTTATATTGTCTTCATTATTGCTGCTGCAGATTGTAACAGTAGTATGGTAGTTTATAATTGTTTTAGTGGTGCAAGTATTTATTCTCGTATATTCCTACGTGCGTATGCTACTCCTCCATATTAGTAAAAGCAATATTGTATTGTTGAAAAACTACTATGAAAAGAAATTATAAATAACTATAAACAACGGGCGGGGGATGGGTTTGTATAAAAGATAATAAATAAAAATAAAATATTGTATTAAAATTAAATAAATTACTGTTAAATTTAAGAGCTCAAAACGGACCTGCCGACAAACTGCTAGCAGATTGGCAGATATAAAATTGTACATTTAAGGTATTTGATATAAAAGTTATATTTAAAAAAAAACTGGGACATATCAGACGCCGCGTTGATGAAATCTCTACCCAGCTCACTCTCCTGTATCTCCAATCAGAGGATTTCGTATAAAGGGAATCAAAGCTCTCAGTATGCCACTCAAGCTAAGTAAATTACCTGATAAATATGCAGGAGGTAACTCCGCACACCCAAAAAAACACACAAGTAGGTAAATTATGTAGAGGCTTTGCGAGTAAATCCTGACAGAGCCCTTCTTCGCATCCCCTACTCGAAACAGTATATACGTCTGTTTACCGAACCTCCAGCGAATTGTGGTTTGACGAATTTACAGCCTTAATTAATTTTATAACCTCTTATTAACATTTTATTATTTAATTTATTAATATTATTCCCACAGCTATGGAATCATTCCGCTTGAATTTCTCATATGCCTAATACGGATTGTATTAGGCATATAAGAATTTCAAGCTCTTAACTAATTGGTGACGTCGTTAGTAAAGATGATATATCCAGGGTACGGAGGTAGGAAGTAGCGGTACTGCCACCATTATATTGACAACAAATATAATGTTCACGAAAATATTTTTTTCTTACCCAAAATGGGTAAATGAACACCAAAAGTTGCAGAAAATATCAAGGCAAAATTCCGTTACAGCTTAGGTGAAGGGTAAAGGGGGTGAGCGAAGCGAAGCCCCCTTTATCCTTCGTGTTAGGTTGGTAGGTAAAAATACTTAAAACATAAACATAAGTACACAAAACATAAAAAAAGAAGTTTGGTGATCATTTATTTATCCAAACACAATTTGTTGATCATTTTCTAATTCTGGCAGTCATTTCCAATTTATTGGTAGTATTGAAGACGTTAAGATGTTTTCCCTCGCCGAACACTATTGAGTATCTAATCGCTTGTTTGGTTAGTATCTATATAAAAGGGCGTCGCATGTAATGGAACCTGATTTGATAACTGCATGTTTTGACGCCTTACCTATGATTCATTCGAAACAAAATATTCACCAGTTTAACCTATCCTTTCAGGTACGCTCCCGCGAGTCCCGTGCTTAGTCTAAAGCAGGCTGTCGCGTTTCCAGTAAGTATAAACACACCGAAACACGAATATTTATGCTTAGGAAAAGTATGTGAGTCGATTTAGCTGACCTTTGATTTCGCTGCTCATAGTGATCACTGACTACGCGTACTTACGTATTCAATGCGTAAATATCCGTACGTATTGCGCGACAAAATCTAAAGCCGATAAGTACCCCCACCGTGTAACGCAAGGCGGATGAATCGCGGAGCGCTCTCCGCGTTTCATGTCACAAAAATAGGAATTACTCGTGTAAAACGGAACGTTATCGCAAAGTCAATTGTCTGTTCAAACAGCGCTACGTAGGCGGAATAGCAAATGCAGGGGCCTATTCTGGGATCATATCGGGAGCCCGTATGCGGGTAACTGTATCGGTTTGGATACATGAAAAGCTGGGATTGGACTGGCTTTTTAGGGTTCCGTAACCGAGGAGTGCCAAACGGGACCCTATTACAGATCGGTTAACTAAAGCTGGCACGTTCACAGTACTCACACTAATGCAATTTCACTATACAGTCACATCTTTAAAACTTAATGATTGTATTCTAACCTCGAAACAGGTAAACAATTACAATAAGTAAATAACGCGCGTCGATCGACACGTGACACGAATGCAAAAAGATCACTCTATATTTATAAGGGCAACAAATATAATGACCACCAAAATATTTTTTTCTTACCCAAAAATGGGTAAATGATCACCAAAAGTTGCAGAAAATATCAGGGCAAAATACGGCGGTAGCTTAGGCGAAGGGTAAAGGGGGTGAGCGAAGCGAAGCCCCTTTATTCTTCGTGTTAGGTTGAACATGTAAGAAAAACAAAAATACTTAAAACATAAAGTTAAGTACACAAAACATAAAAAGAAGTTTGGTGATCATTTATCTAAACACAATTTGGTGATCATTTACTAATTCTTGCAGACATTTCGAATTTATTTGTAGTAAGTTTTCGTTTTTTTTTTGTAATCATTTAATTATAAGCAGTAGCAAAAGCAAAACAATAATTGTAGTTCACAGAAACTACACAAGCGCAACGTGTAAATGTTTTGAACGTGCCAGCTTTAGTCAACCGATCTGTATTAAGCCTCCCCGCTGTCCGTCTATCCGTCCGTCGATCCATCAGTCAGCGGGCTCTATCTGATGAACCGAAATAGGTAGAGTTAAAATTTTCACAAAGTGCGTTTTCACATTATTTTCACAAATAATTAACTACACGATATTTAATATGTTTAAGGGGGACCCCATACAAGAGACGTGTTTCATTAACTCTGCCCCTGCGAATTACCAAATCATAATTTTTAAATATCATAAAAAAATCGCGGCCACGGCTTTCCACGGCTTTCACGGTCTTCGCTGGCGCAATTGGTTTGACGTTGGATTCGCAATCTATCGGGACTGGTATCGAAATTAAGTTCTGACATGTTTAATATTTATGCGTCGGAAACGCACCGGTTTTTTGTTGCGCGAATCGATCGCGAGTAATCGAGACATCACTAGCGAAAACGGAACGCAGCTGTCACTCGTATCGGAAACGAGATGTAAAATTGGAGGTTAATTCTTTCTCTTGGTCTGGTCTCATCGGTGAGAATAACATGGCGGCTCGGGCCCCGTGATGGTATTTCGGTGTACCAATTATCATACAGGCATCGGGCCTGGTCATAGTGTAAATCTACCTCATAGCGTCGGGCTATTGATTGAAATAAGTAGATTCGCGTCAGCGGCCAAGTGATCCCGGTTGATTGGACATCGTCGCATCGGTAGCGGCGACTCCACGGTCACGGCAGGCAGCACGCCGGCGACAGCGTCGGCAGCAACGATAGGGTTCGATTCACTCCATATCCTATCCCAAACTGTGCCCCTTTCCCGAATTCCCGTCTCGAATCGAGCTTTCGATTTCCTGCCTACGGAGACAAGGTCAGTAACCAATTTCATCACTTCTTTTCTCTCACGTGGCAAGGCACAAACCCCCTCATGATTCCACGCCGTTCGGTGAGGCGTGGAATTAATCATTTGGTAGCAGAGCGTGGTTTCCTAGTGGGAAATCATCGATTCACGGTTGTAGGGCTGCCTTTGTCACATTGTAGTTGGGAGAAAAGAATATCTCAGATTGGCTCAAGTCGGCAATGAGTCTGTGGTCGGTATACCACGATTAAAGTGTTTATTTTCGGTAAGTGAAAGTATAAGTGCCAATTTAGTTAACAGTTGTTATAAATTTGTAGTCGGAAACTACTGTTACCAGCGCATAAAGGATTGAACGGTCATTCTGCGAAGCCTAGATTGTATTACTTACGGTGGAACGTCGGGTTCTGTAGTCCTACAGTGTTATTTCGGTTTACACAGCAGGGTCGGGCTACTTAAGGGGTATTAAGCTGATTTGCTGACCTCAAAGGAAGTGTGGTTCATAAGAAGCCACTTATTATTTTGTATTGTGTTTTATGGTGGCATTCTCTAATTGATTTAGAGTATATATTTATAAGGCTTATGATTTTATGTTTATGATTTAATTGTTTAGTAGTTGCCTTGGGTTTTACAACTTAGTTTTAATTTCTGTGCCCAGCGCTGACGGGAAAGTGCTGGTATCTGGCTGTGCTTAGTTCGGCAGTGAAGCATAGGACCAGGAACAATTAAATCGGTAACCATGGCACCTTCGCCCTTGACGGTACTGCGATATGGTGTCCGTGAGGAGATGAGATGGCTCGCCCATACTCACAAGTATGTGGAGCGACCCGACATGGACGATGTCCTGCTCAAGCGTGTGGAGGACGCAATGGCACGCGTCGGGAAGGTGTGTCGGCTGGCTGCCGAGGCTGAAGCCCTCGGGCTTACGGATGAGGCCTCGGTGGCTGCAGTGAGGCAGCTCTGCGCGGATGCTGACCAAGCGATGGAGTGCTTGGGCGACATCGAGCGTCGCGCCGAGAAAATTAAGCGGTCGCGTCGGGATGACCGCGGGGAGGGTAGCGGAGACCCCCCCCCTAAGGGTGTGGTTGGACGGCTTCCACACCTGGAGATTCCGGCCTTCGGTGGGGCAATTGATGAGTGGCCGGCATTCATCAATTTGTTCGATAGCCTGGTCCACGGTCGGGACGACCTGGACAGCGCCTACAAGTTGGCCCAGCTATTGATGGCACTGCGGGGTGAACCGAAGGAGTTGGTCGGTCACCTAACGGTTACGGCGGGCAATTATGAGATTGCCCGGGTCATATTGTTTGACCGATACCAACACAAAAGGCGGTTGGTTGATGCGCAGCTGGGGAAGCTGTTCAGCATCTCAAGAGTAACCCGGGATGTTGACATCCGGGTACAGGTGCTCAACCCTGTGCTGGTGGCCACTAAGGCCCTTCAGAACCTTGGTCTGCCGGTAGACCAATGGTCATATATTGTGTTATATATGGTTTTGTCACGGTTGCCTGCAGCTGTTCAAAGTCGGTTTGAACAGCTGCATGGGGGCAGTAGCTCGGAACTGCCCACGCTCGTCCAATTAACGGAGTTTTTGGAGGGTGAATGCAGGCGATGCGACACCATGGATTCGGAGGCCAGTGTGCAGCGCCAACCCGCGCGGATGCGGGAGGGGCCGCGCCCCCCACCCCCACGGGGGGGTGTTCGGTCAAAACAATTTGGCGTTTTGAGTGCCGCGCCGTCGGGTGACGGCTGTGTGCACTGCGACAGTGCCGGTCATGAGGTGACCAGTTGCGCCAACTTTAAGGCGCTCGGTGTGGCTGCCCGCAGGAAGGTGGTCTTCCGCCACCGATTGTGTTTCGGTTGTTTGGGGCCGCACCCGCTGAGCGAGTGCTCCCGGGCGTCCCCCTGTGAGGGCTGCGGTGGCAGGCACCACATCGTGTTGTGCCTGAACCGGTCAGGCCCTTCGGACGGTCACCAGGGCCGGACTCAGGTTGGTCGGTCACAGGGCCCAACCAGGGCCGGACCCAGTCCCCCTCCGGGCAACGGGAGTCACCAACGGGGTGACTGGGGTACCCGCGGACGGGACCCCCCCCGAGGGGAAGGGGGCAGCGCGGGGGGTAACAGGCGGGATAGCCGGGGTTCGGTCGCCGCTATCCAGGGTCAGCGAGGACTTCGGGCCGCTGGCTCATCGCGTGTTACGGGCGGGTGTCAGATGGCACCTATGAGTGGCGCGAAGGCTGGGAGCCCACCACCTTCTGCGCCACCCTGCCCGTCGCTCTGGGAGGCGAACAGTCGGATGTCGCCCCCATTCCTAGAGCGCCCCAGGTTGGATCCGCTCTCCCCCCTCCATCCACGGTGGCCACCGGGCACACCGTTCACAGTCCGGTATGGTCGGGTACCGGGACAGCGAGGGGCCTATTATGCGGGTTGGGACCCCCTGATGTACATGCGGTCTGATATGCCACCGGTGGCATATCAGCAGCCGAGTTACCAGGCCGACGGGGGTCCCAGCGGGTTCTGATCCCGCTGAGGTTCCCGCTAGGGACACGCCGCCCACTTACAGGGTGCCGCCACTCCTCAGACGGTCATGCTCCCCACCGCCTCGGTGATAGCGTGGAGTTCGGACGGCAAATCTTGTGTAGCACGAGCACTATTGGACTCGGGGGCCCAGGGGTGCTTAGTCTCGTGCAACCTTGTAAGACGGTTGGGCATTTCGGTAAGGGAGTATCCACATTCCATTCGGGGAATTGGGAACACGGAAGTCGGTTCCGTTAAGGGAGTATGTCGGATTACTCTCTCGTCACGGGTGGATTCATCGGTGAATCTGACGGTCACGGCATTAGTCATGCCTAATGTGATGGGCTCACACCCTCACGTACGGTTGTCGCCCTCGGTGCGACAGTTGGTCGCTGGGTTGTCACTGGCTGACCCGGAGTTCGATATTCCGGGCCCAGTAGACATTTTATTGGGTGTCGATGCCTTGGGATACCTGTTGGTGCCAGGTGTCGACGTGTTGCAGGCGACTGGTCTGGTTTCGGTCAACACCAGACTGGGCCATGCGGTAATGGGTCCGGTCATGCCGGCTGCCCCACGCCTAGCGACTCGTAGTCCCTTATTCGGTTCTGTACTCTCGGAGGTGATACAGAAGTTTTGGGAGGTGGAGGAACCACCTACGGTCCGCCGGTTGGACCCGGTTGAGGGGGAGTGTGAACAGTCTTGTCGGAACAATACTGGTCGCCTTCGGTCAGGTCGATTGTGTCACGCTCCGGAGTTGGTTGGACATCCCTTGTGGTGGGGTTCAAAATGGTTGACTCAAGCCGAATCGGATTGGCCAATGAGTCCACGTGTTACCACGGCGAACGGCGCCTTGACAGTCGGTGTCTGTACGACGCAACCAGAGCCGGAAGAGGAGTTCAGCCTGCTGGAACGGTACAGCTCGCTCGACAAGCTGGTCAATGTGACCGCCTGGATCTGCCGATTTGCGCGGAATTGTCGGAATTCTGAGGCGCAACGAGTGCGGACACAGGTCCTGACACCACGGGAACGGAACCATGCGTTGTTCGCATTGGTACGGAACGTGCAGACGGTGCACTTTAAGTCCGAACTGGACATTCTGAGACGCGGACGCGTCCAACTGAAGGGAGCTGTGGCTCGGCTCAACCCGTTCATTGACCCTCAAGGATTGCTGAGGGTAGGAGGTCGGCTGCGGAATGCCAACCTGCCTTATGCGGCTCGCCACCCGTTGTTACTCCCTAGGAAAGGGAAGTTGGTCGAACTGTTGATACAGGATCGACACATTCGGAATGGGCATATCGGATGCCACGCCTTGATGGCGTTTCTCCAGCGCGAGTTCTGGATTCTATCGGGAAGACGCTTAGTGCGTAGCGTCGTATTTCGGTGCCTGCCTTGTTATCGGGCCAAGGCGGCTACGATGCAGCCCCAGATGGGCGATTTGCCCTCGGATAGGGTTAACGAAATCCGGCCCTTTGCGGGTGTCGGAACGGATTTCGCGGGACCATTCATGGTCAAGTCTTCACAGCTACGGAACGCCAGATTAGTGAAGGCATACCTGTGCGTCTTCGTGTGCTTGGCCACGAAGGCAGTCCACTTGGAGGTGGTCAGTGACCTCACTACAGAGGCATTTATCGCTTGTCTAGATCGGTTCGTCTCACGAAGGGGCCTCCCGACATTAATCCGTTCGGACAACGGCACAAATTTTGTCGGAGCCAGGCGATATCTGCAGGAGGTCACTCAATTCCTGAACGGTAACTAGGACGCCATCGGTACGGCTTGCTCCCGACGAGGGATTGAATGGGTTTTCAGTCCGCCGGGATGTCCTCATTGGGGAGGAATTTTTGAGGCTGCGGTTAAATCGGCTAAGTCGCACCTGACGAGGATCATCGGTGAGACCTCTCTACGCTTTGAAGAGCTTGCGACGCTGTTCTGTAAAATTGAAATGACACTGAACTCGCGTCCGTTGTGCCCGCTCAGTTCGGATCCAAATGATTTGGAAGCGTTGACGCCGGGTCACTTCCTGATAGGTCAGCCCCTTAACGCCCTGCCAGAATACCCATTCGGTGATATTAAGTTAAGTCGGTTAACTAGGTGGCAGATGTTGCAGCAGATGGCTCAAGATTTTTGGAAACGGTGGTCCCTTGAGTACTTGCACATCTTGCAGCAGCGCCTTAAGTGGACTGACCGGACGAGCCCCCCTCAAGTCGGTGATTTGGTGCTGATTAAGGATGCGAACCTGCCATCATTGAGATGGAGACGAGGACGGATCGTCAATTTGTACACGGGTCGGGATGGCACGCCTCGATCAGCAGAAGTCAGGGTGGGGGACTCGGTCCTCAAGAGAGCGGTCGCAACACTTTCTCGCCTTCCTATTGATTAGGGACAGGTTCGGGCCTGTCCGGGCGGGTGACTGTTTAATATTTATGCGTCGGAAACGCACCGGTTTTTTGTTGCGCGAATCGATCGCGAGTAATCGAGACATCACTAGCGAAAACGGAACGCAGCTGTCACTCGTATCGGAAACGAGATGTAAAATTGGAGGTTAATTCTTTCTCTTGGTCTGGTCTCATCGGTGAGAATAACATGGCGGCTCGGGCCCCGTGATGGTATTTCGGTGTACCAATTATCATACAGGCATCGGGCCTGGTCATAGTGTAAATCTACCTCATAGCGTCGGGCTATTGATTGAAATAAGTAGATTCGCGTCAGCGGCCAAGTGATCCCGGTTGATTGGACATCGTCGCATCGGTAGCGGCGACTCCACGGTCACGGCAGGCAGCACGCCGGCGACAGCGTCGGCAGCAACGATAGGGTTCGAATCACTCCATATCCTATCCCAAACTGTGCCCCTTTCCCGAATTCCCGTCTCGAATCGAGCTTTCGATATCCTGCCTACGGAGACAAGGTCAGTAACCAATTTCATCACTTCTTTTCTCTCACGTGGCAAGGCACAAACCCCCTCATGATTCCACGCCGTTCGGTGAGGCGTGGAATTAATCATGACATATATTTTTTGGTTATATAATTTTTTATTCTGTTTTCTTCTATGATGTTACGGAACCCTTCGTGTGCAGATCCTACCCGCACTTGGTCGTTTTTTTATGAGCGCGCGTTTTTTTCTGCGTCCTGAATGTGGTCGTATAATTGGGTTTTGGAATATTGCATTGGTTGCAAATGTTTAAAATTAATAATTGGCAATCGCGACTTTACTTTGGAAAAGGACAATATGAACAGTTCATTTCAGTAAAAGAGCGAAAACGAATATAGTGCGTTCACCCAGAGTGCGACGCGCCCGCACGGTACACCCGCAAGCTTCAGTAAGAGAGCGAAAACGAGTATAGTGCGTTCACCCAGACTGCGACGCGCCCGCACGGTACACCCGCAAGCAATTGTGGTTACTTAACGGATATAAATAATACACTTAAGTTAGGTACAAAAATTAATTTAAATGGAACATATGCGTATGGTACAGTAAAGTAAAGTAAAATTAAATTCTATTCTTCATCACTCGAAGTGTCGGAGTCATTTCCATCTGTATTGAACTTACGCTAGTTCTCGGTATCCCCACTATTTTGAAGTGTCTTTGATAGTTGCAGACACATTTATTTCAATGCAATGCCGATAGACATTGCTTATAATTATTTGATGACATCTTTTATATAACACCCGTCTGTTTGTCGTTGGTTCACTTAAAGTTTCATCTTGAGGCATTTCACTGTCCTCCCAAGGACGAAGAAACATTTGCGGTATACGTAACAGAGTCAACACAAACACAAATCATTCACTACGGGCGGCGGGTCACTTCGATACAAACTAGCAAATTCACTTGCCGGTGTGCGCAAGAAGTGGCTTTCTTTGAGTGAGTGTCGGCGTTTTTTGTAAAGAGTAGGAAAAGCGGCGCGATCAAAATGACTTTCACGAAATGAATAAGCTATACACATGTTTTAATAAGTTATTGCGATACATCTGGAGAGAGTCACCTTAGAGACAATCTAAACATATATTATACACAGGCTGTACGTCGCGATCGCGTGTGAGTTTTTTTTTTGTGTTTTATCTTAGAAATCATTAGGTGCTTAAGTTTAATATCTGATTTCACATTATCAAATTATCATGCGTGTTCGTGGTTTGCAAGAAATACAAACACTCTTTCTATAGTACTCGTATAACCGGGGTTTGCCAGCACAGCAGCGAGTCTATCAGGCCGTTTACACATAAACGTAAACTAAGCTAGTTTATTCCACGGGTTTAATTAAATCTTGTAAGCGGCTTCAGTGGCAGGTTGCGCAGTTCTCCCGGCGCCACCTGGCTAGCAGATATGCTCGTCGCTAAATATACGATTATCGCACGCTCTAGGCCCCTTTTTTAGGGTTCCGTACCTCAAAAGGTGAAAAATGAAGCCTTATAGGGTCACTCGCGTATGGTCCGTCTGTCACAGGCACTTTTCTCAGGAACTATAAGAGATGGAGTCTCAAAATCTTCTGGAAAAATACTTATCCTGATAACCGCAACATAATTCAAGTCTGATATGAAAAAATATTGCCTACAAAATAGTGGAGGGGGTAAAATGAGACTTAAATTGTAAAAAAAATACAAAATATAGAATTTAACCCAAGGATTACAGAAAAGCCTACCCGCAATTGCCCAGGTTTTTTATTTATCTGTAAACCACATACAAACTTATAAATGCATCTGGTTACGTACATGGAGAAAGAAAGTAGCCGCACCAACAACTTTGTAAACAACATTTTCTTATGTAAAATCCAAACTATTCACTCCACACCATCCCTACTCGCACTTGACCGGTTTCCTTATCATATATAAAATATAAGCATTTGAATTAAGGCACATGTACCTAGTGAATTTACAGAAATAAACATCCCAAGAGCTGTTGATGGCATTAATCATTAGAATGGTTTTACTGATGGCGGTTGAGTACTATCCTGGCCACTTGAGGACCCTTATACATGAGACGTCATCAAACTGGAACGTCTCCTACGGATCATAATCCCTGACGATGACTGGTTGAGTGCCGTTCACCGGGTTAAGAGCGTTACCATCTTCTCTCAGAATTTGCCTTAAGATTGAAGGGTTTTTTCAGGTGAATCAACTAAATTAACAACATCGTGATAGAAAGCGAAATCATAGAAAACTAATTAAGCTATAGATCGCGGAATCAACTTTTGAAAGTCACAAATATTCTTATTCTAATTAATATGTTAATTTTTATAAAAAGACTTGATAAGGGTTTCGGTTTTCCCGGACTTTTCTGTCTCTGAACGAATAAATCGAATAAAATAGGGTGTGGTCTCATGGTGTAACCACTTAACACATAATAAACGTGCACAGATTCCAGTGATAAATTAAACCCAAGATTTATTTATTGAAATCTGCTAAATAACAAAAAATCAAACAAATTAGAATATCTGCTGAAAATTTTATTGTTCCTAACTTTACGTTTAACATGTTAATTTAACCAAGCTTTATTGGTACTTAGAGCACTAAATCATATCATCGGAAATATTCGGGAATCGCCAAAATTTTCCCAGGTTCAGAATGACTTATTTCCCGGGCATACCCGTTCCAGAAACCCGGGACCGAATCTAGTCTGGATATTTAGGGTAGCGACAAAATATCGAACCATGTTTCCAAAATACTGTGTCCTCTGTCAAAACTGTGAATTTTTCTGCCCGCTAACCCTGCAGCGGATCAAAAGCTTCAATTATGTCAAGTGACTTGTTCACGCAGATGACTCCTTCATTGTAGTGCGAAGCCGGCCGGTGCGTTTTTAGGGCCGGGCCACACAGTTCGGTGCGGCGCAGCTTTCAATACAAATGTCCAACAAATATCCATGGCCGGCCACACGGTGCGTTGCGGTACGCACCGCACGGACACCGGAGCAAGCGGACCGAGCGGCACAGCTGCGACGATGCCACGCCGACGGCCAAACGATGCAGTGCGGCATGGCATTTGTATGTTAGACTGGCGGAAAATTTGGACGGAATCACGGCTAACGGCATTTAGTGAAATTTTTGACACCGGATTGTTTTAGACTAATTAGACCCCGCTGAACACGATTCTGCCCGGTGTCAACCCCTCCCCCCCTCCTGACCGCTCAGGCGCCTCACCGCATCATGTGGTCACCTGAGGGTTGAAATTATTGATATTACTGCATCGTGTGGCCCGGCCCTAAACGGATTGTCGAGTGCGACATGATATGGATTGGAAGGCTTCTAGGGTTATGAAGCCTCTGGGCTGACAGGGACAGCAACAGATTTAATTAACCAAAGGGACCTTTTTATCAAAGTGAATTTACATATATTTCAACACCACATTTTATGATAAAGTATATTATACAGGGTATTTGGTGCATCGTTTGACAAATTAAAATAGCGGATAGAAGGGTCATTTGCTATCTCCTATAAGGTCCACAAAAAAAAGTTTTGGTCCAACGGATTTTTTTATTTTATTATTTTTAACTTTTTTGAAAAATCCTCCAGAATTACTCCTTTAAACTTGAATAAACTAAAGATAATGATAAAACTTGCAATTATTTACTGTTATTGGTTGTGTAATGTTGTACGGCTCTTTTGTAGTCAAAAATACTGGAAATTTACATCTATTTTTTATATTTTTATTTTTCTAGAAAGTTTTTAAAAAAGTTCGCTGGTCTGTCTTATTTGTTTGTTTATTTGGGAACAGAGTCCACAGCACGATACAATCTAAAGTACTTAACATTACTATATGGCATAGGCCAATTAAGAACTCTTATTATACGAACTTAACATTAAATAGGGTAGGTAAGCAATAAGCTTAAAAAAATAAAATATAGGCATCTGATTACAAATATGAAGAAAAAAAAACAAAAAAAAAACAAGGAGCGCATGGTGTGTTTTTGTGTGTGTAGGAAATAGAGAGAATATTATTTAGTTATTTTAAATTAACTGATAAATAGCAGTTGCGTCCGTTAGTATATTTTTTGGTCATGAGTTTTTTGAATAGGCCCGGCGTGTTGTGCAATGTATAATTATACCGAAATATACTAGAATTATATTCATGGCGCGAGGTATAATTTGATAATGTTGGTTTATTATTATTTTCTGTTAGGTAATGGGTAGGTGCGCTAAAAGGTAGTGGGACTGATTCCAGCAACTATACCTAGATGTAACGGGACTTGAAAATTAGATCGCGATTTTGAGCTTTTCACACTTCAAGTTAAGTTTCAAATCCTATGAATGTCTTTTTTATCGTTTTACCAAACGATAGGTCCTATTATCCAACCATAATTTAATTGGTTGGTATTTATTACCTACCAAGCAATAACATTGAAAAATCGCGGGCAATTTTTTGAAAATCTGCCCTAGATGGTTAATTAAACTAATTACCTACTTTGGCATACGTCTTGCCAAATTTCTTTGTTTAATAGTTAATAGTTTTCATATAATATTATTTTTAGTATATTATCATAGTAATTATATGCTGTATTTTATTTATTTTAAGTACTTGTTTGTTTCGTTATATTGTTGTTCACATAGCTCCCCTGCTCAGCAGTCAACCTTTCCCATCTTAACCTGATTTGCTGGAAGAGATCTCTTATTTGAGAGATAAGCTATTCGTTCACTATTTTCATGTAACTATTGATTATTTTATTTGTTTTGTGTGCAATAAAGAAATTATGAAAAAAGACTCGCGCACGAAGAGTTCCATACCACATCAAGTGGTATTCAAGTTTTTGTATGGGGATTAGGTAGGTATCTTTAATTTTCCTGTGTGGAAAGATAGCAAAAAGTAGTTTACAAAGTTATTGGTAGTCCATTACTTGCATGCTCCATATCCAGGTGCATGTATAGGTTTGTATGTGGTATTGAACGAAATGGTTGCCCTTATTTAAACCATACATTTGTTATTATTTTACCTGTTATGTTTGTAAAGATATATATTACGTATTTTTTTCAAATATTGTCGGTATTCGGTTTCAGTTTCAGGGGAATAGTTATTTTTGTCTATTTTCTTAAATATAATAAAATTGCCCCCCAAATTCAAACTGTATTTGCTTACGTAATTGGCTTGTTATCTGAATGAACATTAATATTATTATTATTATTAGGTTCCTGTTTGGGTCTCATTAATACATAAGTGTACGAAATTTCAACTAAATCAGTTTAAATTCGGTAATTTTATATTACTTTTACACACCTATGAGGGACAGACACACGAGTGATCCTAAAATGGATCCGTTTTTCCTTTTTAAGGTACGGAACCCTAAAAATACACTATTACTGGTAAATCTACATTTTGCAGTATTTAGCAATCATCTGAAAATACGACATGTGGAAGGTGAACACAAAACCTACACATCTTGTAAAGTTTTCCCCTAACAGTTTGTTGCGGATGCAACTGAAGAAGCTATTTTTCCATTTTATTGCATTTCCGTCCCACTCCGAACCCAAAGGAGTGCTAAGCCCAAAATGCACGGTTCGAACTAAGAAGCTTCTGTAATGGCTTTAACAACTTTGCAACTATTGACATGCAGTTAGAAGCGATCGCGGGGCGAAGTTACAGAAATCAGAGGTCGCTATTATCCCCGCTGGAAAGTGGGAACGGATTTGAGAATGAATAACGAATGGGCAGAGATTACGCTGGTGATCTTCTGTCGGGATTATCTCGTGGTGACCTACCAGACGGGATTCGGAAGGAAGCTCTCCAAAAATATCTGAACTAACTAATTTATTCGCTGTCACGAAGATATCTATTCGTGTTGAAATCTATTGGGGTTCGATCCCCAGCTGGGAATGAAGAAGAAAAAAACAGGTCTTGGATGTTTATATGTGTGTGACGTCGCTGTTTCTGGTTCCCACGGCTCAGGGTATGCTAGTGTGGGGCCAGAAGTAATGTATATGTATATGTTTGGACACGATCGTAGTAAGTACATATATGAGAACGGCAAGTAAATAATTTATCCGTAAAGCCCGGCCAAATGTGCGTTTGTCAAGTAGCGAACTAAACCAGTAGATCTATTCAGGATGAGTGAACTCAATCCTGATTGCTTTCACATTGATGTTTTGAACGCTGTTCGCCATCTTCAAAATAACAAAAACATTTATACTCAGGCACATACATTGCTTCTGACTCAACCCTGTGCCGTGAGAACCAGAATCAAAACCACACACATATAAACATCCAAGATCTGGCTTTTTTATTTTCTTCATCCCCAGCCGGGGATCGAACCCGGGGCCTCTCGCATGGTAGGCAGAGACACAACCGCGGCGCCACAGTGGTCGTCGAAATGACGTGGACCAATCAGAACGTTGTTATTTGACACAAGCTGTCATTGATAGCGATTGTATTTCGAATTTTAACTCCTAAGATACAGGTAACACTAGTTTAGGAGTTGGATGTTCATTAAGATGTACCTATCACACTTATTACTAGACCTAAGACTGTCTCCTACAATTTATGTATATAGGCTTAGTTGGATAAATAAATTTATCTACACACGTATCATAAACCCTCTTTACTGCGTACAAAAACTGCACGTTACGATCAGCATTAAACTACTTGGTAAAAACTCATTTCTTATCTGAAAAATTACACATTATGACCATAGAGAGAGACCACCTGAGAAAAAAAAGTTCAGTCAGTTCAGTTATCAAATAATGTGTAATTTTTCTACATATTATGGCATTCAAATTTCGAACGCCAAAGCCCGCCTGCGCGCCGCCCCTACTTTGTTTGTGAAGTTGGTACTACTGAACAAGCTAAACAAGTGTAAAGGAATTATCAATGCCACCATGCCGGTCGTACATGCGGTTCCTGAACACATTAAAGAGAGCTTATGATATGTGTGTAGATAAACTTGTGTATGTAACTGTACATAATTAGGCATTATGTAGCAGTCACATAAACTACTATTCTAATTTCGAATTCTAATTTTAAAGAATCGGGATATGTCAAGGGTTAGAGAATCGATCTACAGATACACCGTGCTTATTCCGTGGGTCATAGTGACGACTACGATTGCATTGTGTAACTCAACCTGAAAGTGCCTGTACGAGCAGAGACATACCTAACAACCGGTAAATATATATTCCCGACACACAGGAATATGTACTTTCTTCCCGCACCTCGATCTACGTTGCAAGTTGTTTTGGAGTGCCAATAACTAGGGGTGCCAATAGTCCTAGTTCCGGCCCTGGGCGTAGATAAAGCAATATCCACATTAAGTGCGGGAGCCTGGGGCGTTTCGCCGGTTGGACTCCGGCCAACGTCTAGTGTTTGTTTATAAGATTAAAACGTTTAACGTCACCTAACCTCTTTCCATTCCAAGTGAGCTATTGTGCATTTTTGTGGACCGACGAGGGCCGACCGAGGGCTCTCACTTTGTAACCGGTTTAGCGGGGATTTGTTCGTTCGGGTTCCATTGGTGACTTTGAAAGTCATTTGATAGATTTTCTTTTTACCAAACACCATTGATCTATTGCTCTGTTGGACGATGCCTTATTTTCATTAAAAAACGACTACTCGATGCTCATTTGAACGATATACATATTATAGCCGACTGATCGCTTAGTCGAGTCTCGTTTCAGCGAAAATCAACTTGCCGATGCTCATATAACCCATCGAGCACACTTGGGTACTGTAGTACCCAAAAACCCGTCATAGGTTTTAAATTTTGTTTCCATGTCATAAGGTTCATAATCGCGACCCCTCAAAAAAAAAACGAGGGGCAAATGATTTACATATAATCGACCAACGTCTTCGCGGATTTAACGTTTCATCGAAAAATAACATGCTTAATTAAACGACAACGGGACCGACCCGAAATAAATAGTAAGGGAAGAAGTAGTAGTAGAGTATGAGTTCTGCAGTTGAAATAAAAAGTTGAAAATTAGTTTAAATGAGAATCTGAAAGTGGCTTTTCGATGAAAAGTAACAATCGGGTAATAAAGGCTTCGTAGAAATAAAGCATCGCCCAACTGAGCAATGGATCAATAGTGTTCGGTGATATAATGGTCGATCAAATAACTTTCGAAGTGACACAGCTATAACGTAGTTGGGATTTTTCAGTTTTGTTGTTTAACTGCGGCGTTTGTAGGCGTACTATCGGCAACAAGCTCAATGATGTTAGCTGGATTGCAATCGTTAGTGATTCTCTTTTGACACGCGCTTTTTTAATCCCCGGGAAGTTCGATTCTCCGGTTTCGGTTTGCGGATACATGCTTGTTGTATTGTCGGCATTATCTTGCATGTTTGCGGGCCTGGTATAAGAAATATCACATCACAAGGTAACTTCTTTGTATTGCAGTAAAAAACTTACATCGATAAAACAGCTGTCGACTACTTGTCAATCTTATGCGCTTCTTCCCAAACTGCTGGCCTTTATATTATACCATTGGCAATGTTGGTATAAACTGAGTCAGTAATTTAGCATAGCAATTTCAATGAACCCGTTAGATCATATCATTTTCATGCACTTGCAGATCATCTATTTACTGGAACTGCTTTAGATGTGAATACATCGGAACTGTGGACGGGTAACGCACAAAGATGTTCTTTGCTCGTGGAACAAACTGGCGATTCACAAAGGTCTTGAGTCCCGTGAATAAGCACGTTCATGGTCGTCTCCTCTAGAAAAACAGCCAGTGCCGTAGGTTTAATTATACTTGCGCCATTCAGTTCATTCAGCGATACCTCGATAAATCTGACATGAAGTGTGACAAATATGTCGAAATAGGTCGAATAGGTCCCTGCTCAACTCCGGGTAGGCTTTTCAGAAACTGGTTTCTGAAACTGGTTTTCGTTCGTTTTCCCCGATTTTTTTCAAAATACCAAAACGCTGGCTAGAGTCCATTGCTCTCGTAGCAGAAATATTGTGAACGAGCAAAACGTATGCGCTATATTCACGCGAATTCGCATGTTTACATAGAAACTGGAGAGCATCTGGTTTTGATGAGCTGAATGCCTCGCAACCAGGTCGCTGGCACTTGAAATTCTGCCAGCTTTTTTAACCGGCCACGACTGCACAAGATTTGTGGCTCGTTTCATAATATTACTTTTATAGCACGTAAGTAGAGTTTCACATCTAGCTCTAGGTCTAGTTTTAGTTATTCTGAAGCCTTAATATATTTCATAACATCAATTGCAACACTAGTCAAGTTGAAATTCGGCCAATTCACCATTTCTTTATCGAGCTATCTTTTCTTGCGATTTGATTGATCGATTTCGAATTAGAATGGTATTACGATTGATATCAGAAATACATAAAAAGGCTACTTTTGTAGTTTTGAAGAAGATTATAAAAACAAAGGAGAACAATTGAAATGACCATCAAAATAATTTTCCAAAATGGGTAAATGATCAACCAAAAGTTGCAGAAATTATCAGGGCATAATACTCCGGTAGCTTAGGTGAAGGGTAAAGGGGGTGAGCGAAGCGAAGTCCTTTATCCTTCGTGTTAGGTTGAACATGAACATGACGACCCGAATGGCCGAGTCGGCAGTGACCCTGCCTACGAAACCAATGGTCCCGGGTTAGAGTCCCGGTGGGGGCAAATATTTGTTTGACGAGAACGGATGTTTGTACCTTAGTCATGGTTGTTTATCTATCTAAGTATAATATTTATCTATATGTATAAGTATGTGTATCGTTGTCTAGTACCCAAGATACAGGGAATCCTAGTTTGGGGCTAGAGCAATGTGTGTAAATAGTGTCCAAGGTATTATTATATTATATTATATTATGTAAGAACAACAAAAAATACTTAAAACATAAACTTGTACTCAAAACATAAAAAGAAGTTTGGTGATAATTTACACATTCTGGCATTCATTTCGAATTTATTGGTATTGAAATAGGTGCGTTTTGGTAATCGTTTAAACACGAGCCAAAACTAAGTACCTATTCAGTTAATGTAGGGCTATTGTAACAGGTCCCATTTGACATATGTTAGTCTTAGCTTCATAGTAAGATACAGCCTAAAACATTGACTAGATTGAATGAATCGATACGAATTCAAAATATCTGTGAAAAAGCGTTGCTAAGAAAATGTACGTAGTACTGTTTATTTTATTTTATTTTATTCTGTATTTAGTAAGTTATTTATTTTGTAATTTATAGAATAAATATGTATTTTTAGTGAAAAAAAATAAGCAATTCTATAGTTCTAAGTTTGATAAAAATATGTGTGCACACCGTTTCAAGATTACGATGTTCAATTTGATGAAGTGTCAAATAGGACCTGTCTGTTACTATTTCCTTTCTACTACAGTAGTTCGATATAAGTCTCCGCCAATCTTGTTTTATTTTTATTTATTAAAAAAAAATGGCCTTAGGGATCCCTAGGACTAGAAGCCTTTGTATACAAGTAATAAATAAACGAGCTCTTTTGAAAAGATGTGAGAAAAAGATATTGTATTTCAATATCGTAAAACGTTCTGAAACAATTACTCGTGGTTATACAATATTTTGTACCAATACACTTACATTATTGAGACTAATATGTATTAGCTGCAAATGAAAGCCGAAGCCGATACATTTATCAAACAGTTTTATTTGTCTATGTCGTAAGTAATCGCTAGTGATAAGTTAATTCAAAGCGCCAGTCACGGAAAGACGACGACGTCTAGACTGGGTTACATATTGCGTTCTAAAATTGATTTGATTGATCGAGACTCCTAGGAAGAATGATGGCGAATAATGATGTCCGACCCCGATGGAAAAAGATATCTAAGACGAAGAATAAGAGTAATACTATAACATAATGTTTGTGTAATAATCGATAGTATAATCTTCTTCTCGAGTCTACGATGGTCATCTCAAACACGGGCAGCCCAAAAGGCCGCCACCGCGATAGTTTCCTCGTTCGTGCAGGTTGTTGGGCGCGCGTGGCACCCATTCCACCCAGTCGTGTGCTCAATGGTGTGTTCGGAGATAGATAATACTCCACCGTGCCCACCTCAACTCGGAGGTGGTTAAGCGTTTTCCAGATGCCCAGTTGAAGTTGCATCCTTCAGGTAATACGAAAAAAAAATGGGTTTTTTTTCGAATCCATTTACTACACCATGAAGTCATCTACAGATTTGATTAAGATTTTCACTAAAGGGAAACGCGATTGGATGAAATTTTCTCGGTAGAATTTAATTACGAAAACGCCTCTAAATTATTTTATTTTTTCCTGTAATTCTGAAATCCTAACTAATTTCATTGTGGAACTGCGTTCAAAATGTAGATATTATGCATTCGCAAAATCTCCTTAAAAAACTTTTTTACGATATAGTATAGTTTATTTTAAACAATTTTTCTGTGGTTTTTTCATTTTTTCCCGATTCCGTCCCTCTCACACTGCGGGTCTTTCCGCCTGGAGTAACGGGGACCTTTGCACGAACGAGGTAGCACCTTCAGCCAGTTTTTCTGTCTCACAGGTACCCGGGTAGCATAATCACATCGATAGAAGCGTGTGAATAGAAGCGTCCAGTTTCACTTTTGGCCACTCTCACTGCGCACGCTTCGGTGCGTCAAATGCATCAATGAGTTTAATACCCTCATTCGTATTACTGCGTATTGCAGTGTATTGTGCCGACCGGTTTCCACTGACCAAATTCGCTTTCGAGATCTTTATTCTGTGACGGAGAAGAGTGTTACAAACTTACAACACGCGACGTTTGAATTAAAGTCTTTATGTTATGGCTGCACGACATAATATTTATAAAGTACGAGACGAATTGAATACGTTTATTTATTCTACATTCTCTAGCGAGCAATGCGCAAAAAACTCGAAGTTATTATCTATTTTTCGGAGCGTTGTAAATTTAATTTTGTGCGCACCGGAAATTGGCAAATACATTAGACTTTTTTTTTAAGAATTATACAAAGCAACATATTGTTGTTAATTTGTGAAAATTTCGCCACAAAACCTACTAACGGCATAATCAATATTCTCGTTCTCGCACATACAGCGTGTGTCTCTGCGATCTACTAATTGTCGCGGCCACAGTAGAGTGATACATTTAATCCCCGCTGCTCTATTTGTGAACCCTTCCGGGGATTCCCCATTGTTGGGACGGACTATGATAATGCGGCTATTTCGTCCGCCCCCCAAGCCCCCCTCAGCCTCACCCGCGATGTCCCCAGTAATGACAGAAACTCGGACGGCCAGTCTCGACGGATATAAAGTTTGATTCAGTTCAGACAAGAGATTCCGTCTGTAGGTTATAATGAATCCAATTATACGTTCCTCTGAGTCGTGTGTACCGGCAGCTCGGCGCCTCGCGGCAGTCGCACTCCTTGTTTGATGTGCGGCATTTGTGTACTCCCAACTTGTGCTCGTGTCTGCTTCCATCTGTGATGTGGTCTACATGAACATTCCCACTATATTAACTAGTTAAATGCGCTTCACTTTAAACTAGGTAGGACTCGCGCTTAGGTGTTAATCTCGTAATGAAGTCATTAATTAATGACTACGAGAGTCCCTGCCCTAATGGCGTATTTACCTTTACAATTTTTATCTACAGTCATCAGACTAGTGATCAAACATACGCAGAACAGACAAAGATATGACAAAACGTTTTAACGCGCAACATTCGCCCGGCCGCGGGCTAAGTTAAAGAACAGTATCACAAAGGGCAAGACGGCCGGTTTTCCTGCTTTTAGCAGATTCGCCAGCGGCCTACACGAGCGACTCATAGCTGCAGTCGAGTGCCCCGGGCGGGTCGACAGCTGGTGTATCCACCCGCTCGCCTTTTGCACATTTATGAAAAAAGTTTCCTCTTCATTCCTGGTATTGTCTCGTCAAGACTCTTGGCCGTACGTCTTTGACAATACTTTTGTCCGGCTCGGCTGGAATGCAATACGCTGTTAGTAGACAATTCGCTTATGAATACGGATCCTGGCTGCTTTCTATCGGGTAATGTCAGAACAGAGATATTGTTGCTTGAAAAAGTATTCTGCGGTAGCAGCCTTGGAATAGCTCAGCTAACCATTGATTTAATAGTCTACAATATTAATTCAAAATACTAGAGCTGTTGATATGGAAAGCCTGTGCTGGCTACTTCCTAAGCAGCTGTCGATAACGTAGCAGCTTCGGGAAATCGTCATTGTTGTAAAACTCGATTGGATCGCCATTCAGTGCTATCTTCTCTAACTATGTCGACTGACGTGACCTGATTAAACCTCCCTGCTTATAGGCCGCTGCCAATCCGACTATACCAAGTCCGTAATTTAACACTGCTTTTGCGTGACTAGGAACTAGCCTTGCACCGCTCTTGAGATACGTCCGTCAGACCCAATAGTCCGTCACACCCAATAATCCAATGAAGGATACCATTATCTTCAACATGTAGGTATCCTCGCGATGCTTCCTAAAACGAAGTAAAGGAGAATGTCTGGCGTCAGTCAGTCCGCGGACCAAGATTTTATTGAGCAGTTCTTCCAGTTATGAATTGCCGATGCTAAAAAGGAAACTTCGTGCCTGTATCAAACTTCGCCCTGGCAACCCCGACAAATGTTCAGTTGCTCGCAAGCTCCACCGACCGGTTGCACTTCAAAAAGTTTCCTACTCGCTCCTGTTTTACTCCAATCCGGTTATCAGCTTGGAAAACCGCAGCAGTCCTTTCTTTCGCGGGGGGATTAAAAATGTGTGGTCCGTCGCCTCCGAGGAAGGCTTCTGACAGTAATCGTTAGAAGTTTCCTATTTGAATCGAATCCGGTCGCCGCGCGGACTCGCCGCTCTCTCGTAATAATGAGCCTGTAGTTTTTAGGGTTCCGTACTCGAAGGGTGCCAACTTGCCCCAAATACAAAGCCTCCGCTGTCCGTCTGTCCGTCAGCGGGCTGTATATCATGAACCGTACTTGCCGCTACAGCAACAATTATAATGAGATTATGACATGCAAGAGACATGTTACTTTCCGTGTGTGAGACTTTGCACTTGGCCGTTGTTTATTTTGTTTTTAATTATACTTTCTCGAGTTGAGTAAAGAAATCAATAGCAAAGCCACTAATCGACTGAAAATGTAAAAATGAGACTGCTGTTACACGTTAAAGTATCAAGTTTCAGTAATATAAAATCATGCTGCCCTCGTGGAGAAGCGACTGCTCCGAAGAAGCTGCGCTTTACTAGAGCCCGTGCTCTCGGCCAGAGCCCACCTGCACGCGATTATTCCTACCAATACCCAATTGTGCGGTGTACGAGCGTCAAGATCCCGGCTGCTCGGTGCCCTGAGCCGCTTACGTCCCGCAGTCTGGCTTAGTGCCTTCATGGCTGCAGCTGCAAGGCCCCTCTCTATCTATTTTCGCAGCCGCGAATATGTAAACCCATTACGGAAATGTTTATAAGTTATGGCTTTTGTAAAAGCTTTTCAAAGGGGGGGGGGGGGGGGGGGGGAGAGATTTGGGGCAGGATGCACAACCGACCACTCGAATGTTTGACGGTCATTCAAAGTCATGCTGTCACTGACTCTCGCTCGGGAGATGACAGCGCTGGTATGGTAAGGTGATATATCGACTAACGGCCGATCCCAATAACCTATCTTCTATCCATAATCTGCAGATTTGAGACATCAAGTGTGACATAAATCCCATAGCGCAACTGTCCAATGTAACGCGTAATCTGCAGATCACGGAGATAGGTTATTAGGATCGGCCGTAAATCGACACTTTTTGAAGTTATTTCTCTGCTGTTCAAAATAAATCCCAAGTGAAATAAATTAGAATAACAATTTTGGGACCTTTTTCTAGATTTTATGTTATCAGAAACGCGATTGGAGGAATTTCGATCGATAGAAAAAATTCTTGAAATGAAATCTAAATTAACACTTTTTATTTTAGCACAAAGACTTCCAAAATATTTATTTAGATGGGTTTGAAATTACCTGATGAAGATATTTTCATAACTATCTTAGTTAACTTTTTATTCATTTAAGACCGACTTTTAGACTTTTTTTCCCTGATTCCGTCCGTTTCACACTGCGTGTCTTTCCGCATGGAGTAACGAGGACCTTTGCTCGGACAAGGTATCCCCTTAAGGCCCCTCAGATAGAACGAGAGTTACCATTATGCTCGGATTAACTATGAAAACTCCATACATATTTTATGGAAATGTCAAAGTTAATCCGGGAATAGTGCTACCTCGCATTCTAAGGGCCCAAGCGGCAATTCATCTGTACAGCTGTCTGCGGCCCAGACTCTGCTCAGTCGGCCACTTATCTCATATTTGAGGGGTTTTAAGTGAGCGTTAACTGGTCTGCGGCTGTTCGAAGTTGAAATGTGTCAAGTTTGCTTACCCGAATGAGTTGTTAAGTAATATACACCAAAACCACGTTGACTTACTTGCGGCCGGCAAGTCTGGAAACTTCTGAGTCACTAATTTTTTACACAGTCAAAGGACCGATCTTAAATTTTTGAATTGAATTGACGACCGGCTTAGCCTACCGGGTAGTGACCCTGCCTACGAAGCTAACGGTCTTGGGTTCGAATCCCGGTAAGGGAAAATATTCGTGTGATGAGCATGAATATTTGTTTCTTAGTCTTGGAATTTTTTACATAAGTATTTATCTCATTAAATATATCGTCGTCTAGTAACACAAGCATCTTGGGCCTATTTCGATTTGTGTAAGATTTTCCTCTAATATTTATTATTTATTTATGATAAAGGCTGCATTATATCACCTATATAAACTCGTATGTCGACTTTGAGATGTCCAGTTCAATACAAAAATCCCTCACGAGCCAGCTGTTAACCCAAAAGAGCAGTCAACCCCACTTTCATCCCATAATCATCAAGCGAAATGGCCCACGTAACGACTAGTTCATCAAATCGAGGTAAAACCCTGCCGAGAAATACTTACTGCGTTTTACTGCGCATGTTCTACGCCCATTACCCTAAGCGCACTTGTAGCTATGAAGTTTGCTTTAGCATATCGCAGGAACAAGCAATTATAGACTCTCGCGAATGGCTTTAGGCAGTGAGTTGACGGCGGTGACTGCGATCGGGTTCATTTATAACTGTAACCGATAGTGCCATTACTCATTTTAATGTTTGATGGGTGTAGTCAGTCTAGACGCCATCACTTTAATGTTTGATGGGTGTAGTCAGTCTCGACGCCATCACTTTATTCGTGCATTTGTTACCCATCCCATGTTATATATAGCCCTATCGGAAATTTCTACAAACAGGCAACAGAGTGGTTTTTATTTGTCGTGTAGATATCAAATTCGCTATCAACTTGTACATCTGCGTTTCCCTGCTGTAGAAGGTTAATTGATTTCTAGTTTATTTCTGCTATTGTTTATTGAAGGTCTTCGCCACAACTTAGGCGCTGTCTTAATTGACATTTGTCGTACGACCGTAGTCGTAAAGTCAGGTAATGTTACACATAATAATATATACACTAAAATCTATAGGGCGCCATCGAAACGGCATAAAAAATCACGGACGACGTCACATCCGGCTCATAGCGTTCTCTGTACATCTGTAATTTTTCCCGACTTTACGACTATGATCTTTCGACCAATGCCAATTAGGACAGGAGTCTTATTCAGGCATTTTTGGACAATCTCTTGCAGAATCAATTTTTTACTATCCGCTGGCTCATCAAAAACAAACAAAGCTGTATTTCTTAAATATAGGTGTAAAATCCGTGGTAGTAGTCATGAAACTTTGTCAGAAGCCCTAATAGGGCAGCTTGATAACTTCTGAGAGTCGGGTTGGCCGCAAGCCCGACACCCCTCCCTCAACCCGCACTGAGCCAGCGTGGTTGAGTATGGCTCAATCTTACTCGCATCCGGGTAAAGGCCCGTGCCCCTCGGTGGAGACATTAATGGGCTACATTTGTTTTATTTATTCAGGTGTTAAAATAATTCCTTACAGTTTTAAAAGAAGTATCGTCTAAGTTTAGATTGGTATCCAAAGACAAGCGAACATTGCTTTCAAACAAAGATGTCAGACACCGAAACGTAGAAGCAAGCAATCTCAGCACAGAAGTATATTAACTAAGTTCCTCAACGCAACTCATCTTATAATAAAAGTTTTATAAAAAGGATTTTTGTATTCGTAATTTTCTTTCCTACTTTGCCTGTGTTAATACTTGTATTGCGGTAAGATAAGGCTATGTTTTAAAATGTTAAAAACACGTTTATGCGTCAGGTAAATAATGCACGAGTAATATTAGTCTTCGTTTTAATTGAGAATTTTCCCTTTTAATTATTAAACTGTGTGAACCAAACAGAGTAATTCTTTCTTTGACATTATTAAGATATTATTTTAATTAGAATGAGCACAGAGAGATGAAAATAGATCCCACCTACGAATAGAAATAAAAATGCATTATTTAAAATTGAAAGCTCGTCCAGCATTTGCGACAGCGTAGATAGTTTTTATTATTCCATACTGATTTACGCGGATTCGTTGAATAAACTCTTAGAAAAGCATACAGGAGGGACGGCTTGAATAAAATATACTTTTAGCGGCCCATAATCTAGTCTATTCGTACGAAAGGCTTTCCATAAATGAACGCTTTCCTAGAATATAGTATACGATCAATATAAGATTGATACTTTATTTCTTTATTTATTAAGGTCTATACATCAGGTACACAACAATGCAGATCACTTAAATATTTTAATATTAATTCTAGTTGTAAACCCACTATGTATTTACATAGGAGTTTATTGGAGAAGAGGTTAGATCCAAAATTGACACTAATAAATAATAATAAAGAGATATTAAATGAACCTATATAGAATAGATACAATAAGCTATACAATAAATATATATATATATATATATATATATAATTATGTCTACAAGAAGTTGAACAAATATGAAAGAAGTAAAAAAAAAGTTAACAATGCTAAGTAAAACTTATAAAAGCCGTGTCAAACTGTATTTTAATAAGCCTGGTCTCGAGTTGAATATGTCAATTTCCTCGTGGACAAGGCTTATTTCGTTTACGGTATGCCACATTCTCTAGAAAGGCCCATTGAACTCTGTGTTTGCCCTACAAACCGGAACGCTAAATATTTTCTTCTTGGTGCGCGAGTTTTTATCGAGTGTTTATATTTAATGATGATAGTAGAAAAGTGGCGATTTCGCAGTGAAAATTTTTATGAAGATGTGTTACCTCAGAAATCTTACGCCTGTTTGCAAGTGTTTCGATTCCAAAATGTTCAAGTCTAGCTTCGTAGCTAGTAAGTTTGCGCTTGAGACCGTGTCGTCTTGCTGCAGCCCCAAGAATGACCTGCTATATGCGCTCTACTCTCTCCTCGTGTACTGCGTATTGAGGAGACCAGATTAAGGAGCCATACTCGGCCTGACTTCTTAGGAGTCTTAAATATAAAGCGATTAGGCTTTCTGGTTTTTTAAACGCCTTAATGATGCGGAGAATGAAACCGTTTAGTTTATTAAATTCAGGCGAGGAAGTTATAATGATTTCTAAACTTCTTGTAGCTTACTGACAAATATTACTCCAAGGTCTCTCATAGAATCCTTAGGTGGCAGAAAATTGTTATCTAGCTTGTAAGTAAATGAAATATTATTAACTTTTTTGGAGAATGTAATTAGGAAGCATTTAGATACATTAGGTTGGATGTGCACCACTGGGATAGTATAACGAGGTCACGCTGTAGGGATACGAAGTCATCAACTGTATTAATTATTTTAAAGATGTTTAGGTCATCAGCAAGGACTAAGCAGATACTTTGTAAGAGATCTACAGATTCTTTAATGAATATGACAAACAATAACGGACCCAGATGCGAGCCCTAAGGAACGCCAGAAGGCATGGTCGTTGAAGCTGATTTGAAACCGTTTATGACAACTATTTGGCTACGATTTTTGAGGTAAAATTTGACCCATCTCAGCAGACTTCCAGGTATGCCATAGGAGGAGACCATATTTACCAGAAGATTGTGATTGACTTTTCGGATCTCAGTGTACATGGAATCGACCTGTTAACGTTTACCGAGCGATACTGGTTAAAAGACGAACATACACGCATTAAACTCGATCTAAGGATGAATTACATGAACTCCAGATTATGAAACCCCTTCGTCGCCTTGATACCTGTCGTGGGGACCAGACAGAGCGACAGCAAACCTACCATTCTTTTCGAGATCCGGAGCATTTCGTGTTTGCGGTGATGTATTGTAAATTCTTATGACACGGTAAGAGCCCTCGCTAAGTTCATCATTAATCATCGTATCTTTGTCTTGAGCCGCCATTATGTTCCGAGTGTTCATTTCCATCATTTATGGTACACCTGCGATCTTGTGTGGAGGCACTGGGTGGAAGGATGTCATTATGCTAATACAGGTGGCGGAGGTATTATGATAAGGAATCTACATTTTAAATTAAATTCATTCACATTATTAAAATATTTCATACATATTGTGATTGTGAACAGGGCTTACCTTTATAGTGTTTATTTTCTGAATAGTAGCTTGTAATTTTGTTTTTACGAGTAACTTTTAGACGCTATTACCGGTCATTACTCTTCCAGCACCGAACTCCGTAGTCTAGTGGGTTTTACGCTTCCTTCTCTCGCAGGAGATGCAGATTCGAGTCCCAGTGCTGACCCTGTACCAATGAGATAAGTAATTTAACTTAAGTTAATTATACGGACGTTCTAACAGCGATGGTCAGTCAGCATCGTGAGGAAACTTTCATTACTCCGTAGCTGCGGCGATGGGCTAGCCCCCTGTCACGCAAAATGTACCTCTGCCACCCTGTATGCCAAAAGGCGTGCCGCTATGTTAATTTTCAAGCATATAAAACTAGTGGTTCTATGAGAACAGTAGACCTGGCGGGCCCTTCGACATACATACATACATACATACTTAAACATATTGTCACGACTGACGGACAAGAGGCTTTATTATAATGCGATATAGGAAAATAACCCGACTAAATTTTCTTTCAATAGCACGTACAAACTTATGAATGCACCTGGTTACGTACATGGAATATAAAGTAGCCGCACCAATAACTTTGTAACGATATAAGTCTGCCATTAAAAAAAAAAAAAACACTGCACACAAAACTGCGAACATGCTCACAAAATTTCACGAAAATCGGTTGAGAAATGCGACTTGTAGGCGAGAACAGACAGAGAGACAGAAGGACAAATGCATTTTTGCCCAATCTTGAAACTGGACGCTTCGTTCTATTCGCTTGCTCGGTCTACAAACCATACAGAGGGATTTGCATGTTTACGTATAGCATTTATATACAACACATGTTTTTTTTTTAACACAAAACAACAAAGTAGGTAGGTACCTATTTAAAACCTAAGAATTAAGCTACAGCAAACAGGCTAACGATCAGTGCAATTAGTACAACTAACTACGATATACTCGTAGTTAGTTGTAAGTATTGTAAGGAGCACCAAACTTAAATAAATTACACAACATATATATATGTAAAATGAAGAGAGTAAAGAGTTCTTATTTAAGTCAGCATCGCGTGTGAATACTGCTTTATCTTTACTTGCAGATTTAACCAGTAACCAACCATAATGCTTAGGAACAAAGTTTGTTTTTTGGTTTACAAATTCTATGGGGAATCTGTAGGCTTCTGTTGGCCTCAGTGGAACGTGGATAGAGAACGGAAATGTACGGTGCAATGAGCAATTTGCACATTGTCGGTATTATCCTGACTAATACGAATTTATGTTAGAACATCGATAGACCTCTATTTGGATGGCACTTGTTATTCAGTTGTGTTTCAGAAACTTTATATGCAAAAGCTGAGCATACTTATTGTGGCGGGTCTGGTGACATTTAAATAGAGGGATGTACCTACATAACATCTGGGGCCCAATTCCGATACACAATGACAGCTCAATGACAATTACATGGCGATTACTGTCAACTTTAGATATCCAATATCTGACGATTTTGTGATCCCATTCCCTTTGTTGATTATGTTAATTATTGTGCTTACCAATTTACTTAATTTTTACCATAATTGCCTAAAAAAATATTCTCCGAAGGCCAAATATTTGATATCTAAAGTTGACCGTAATCGTAATGTAATTGTCATGGAGCTGTCATTGTGTACCGGAATTGGGCCCCTGGCGTTGAACAATGTCCACTTATATAAACACTTTAAATTAACATCCATCTATGTTACGTGACATGATCATATCAAGCATAATGCTCTCGCTCTCTGTGATGGATGGTGATCACGTCACAGTTTCTGCTGATGCCCACTAGATGTCGCTACTTGTATCCTGACTCGCGGTATGGTTTGCCATCCGCCGCACGGTAAAAGTCTGTGCGTCGGATGGGTTCTTCGTGCCTCAATCTATTGAGTAAGGAAATTATTGGGCCTTGGTGATACTTGGCTATGCTCTAAAAGGGCGAATGTCTTTTTGAAGGGTTCAGGTCGTCCTCTAGAGTTGCGCGCCTACTTTGCGTGCGGCTCGGGTGAAGCGATCTGCCTTCCTTAAATTACACACAAACTAACATTTTATTTTGTGGTATAGTTTTTTATTATTATTTTATTTTAAATCCTGAGGTCCGCAACGTGAGACATATTTAACTCTTGCTATAGATATTTATTATATTATATATATATATATATACAGTGGTGGTCATATAATTAAGAACGACTATTTGAAAACAAGCTTTTTTCAAACTTACGAGAATAACACTTATTGCATATCGTTTTGTATCTCTCTCGGTATCGTAAAACTGTTTTACACAATCGTAGCATACAGTTATAATATGATAAATTTAACAATATTATTATATAAGTAAACTTTTTGTATATAATATATCTTAACATTTATTGCAAACTTACTGGCTGGCCACATAATTAAGAACACTGGATAGTTTATTTTTTTATTCAAATTTAAATAGAGAACACTCTGTAACTAGGCCACTATTCGAGTAATTTTGGCGCCATTTAGTTCTGTAAAAGTCAAAAAGTTGATCGTTTCATAATAAAAAAATGGGAAAAAATAAAAGTTGTGATGCATCTACAAGGGAAGTAATAATAAAACTTCGCGATATGAATTGGTCATATAAAAAGATTGCCAATCATTTGCAGTGCTCAAAAACGATGATATTCCACGCTGTGAAGCATTTTCACACATCAAACAACTTTAAATATTCCTCGTGTACCTAAACAGAGAAAGTCATCTCAGCGAGACGATCGAAATATCGTGCGTTTCGCAAAACAATACCCTTTTAAGGGGTCTAATGAGTTAAAAAAAGAATACTTTGGTGAAAATAACCCTTCAGCGATCTCAGCGCGCACTGTCCGAAGGCGATTGGTAGAAGCGAAGTTGAACGGAAGGATAGCAAGAAAGGTGCCCATGTTGAAACAGTGTCATAGGCAAGCCCGGCTTGCATTTGCTAGGAGGTATGAAAGCTGGACAGCAAGACAGTGGAAAAATGTTCTTTTCTCTGACGAAACAAAAATTTACAGAGTATGTTCTGATGGGAAACGATATGTTCGACGCCCTCCGAATACAGCATTCGACCCCAAGTACACAAAAATGACATTAAAGCATGGTGGTGGAAATGTGAAAATTTGGGGATGCTTCTCTGGTCATGGTGTTGGACCTGTTAGACTGATAGAAGGAAACATGGATCAATTCCAGTACAAAAATATACTCGAAAAAACTATGTTACCATACGCTGAAGATGTACTTCCGATTATTTGGACATTCCAACACGACAACGATCCGAAGCACACTGCACGCACCGTTTAAGAATTCCTCACATCTCAATCAGTTTCTGTCTTAGAATGGCCACCGAACAGCCCAGATTTAAATCCCATAGAGCATCTTTGGTGCGAAATCAAGAAAAAAGTTTCAAATCGACGATGTGGTAACCTACCTGAGTTATATAACGTTTTTTTAGAAGAATGGCGCTCTATTTATCTTGAAAAATGTCAAAAATTGATAGAATCAGTGCCTCGTCGGTGTAAGGCAGTTATTAAAAGCCATGGTCACGCTACAAACTATTAACTTAGATAAAATGTATTAAATTATAATTTTTAACATTGTCACTGTCTTATTTAATGTGATTTGTAAAATCTAAGTATCTACGGAAACAATTCTCGAGCAGCTTAAGAATCGTTCTTAATTATTTGTCCAGCATTTTTACTACTTGAATTTGTCATTATCGATAGTCAATTAAATTTGTAAAAAAAATAGTAAATGTTTTAAATATTTACTCCTAATCCCGTTTACTTTATCGATGTAGCTATTTCATAACACAACTAATTACTTTTAAGAAGGAACTTAAAAGTACACATAGCATAGTCTTGAAAAAAAATATCTGGTACTACAAATCGTTCTTAATTATATGACCACCACTGTATATATATATATTATACATATTGACGACCCAAATGGCCGAGTCGGCAGAGACCCTGCCTACGGAGCCAAGGGTCTCGGGTTCGAGTCCCGGTAGGGGCAAATATTTGTTTGATGAGAACGGATGTTTGTACCCTAGTCATGGTTGTTTATCTATCTAAGTATGATATTTATCTATATAAGTATGTTTATCGTTGTCCAGTACCTAAGATACAGGGAATCCTAGTTTAGGGCTAGCCCTAAATATTTACACACATTGATCTAGATCAATGTGTGTAAATAGTGTCCAAGGTATTATTATAGTTTATTATTATTATTTTATTTTAATCCTGAGGTCCGCAACGTGACACATATATAACCCTTGCTATAGATAGTGGTTCTATACTCTTTAGTTATAATAATCATTAATTTGTTTTTATTCCATTGTTAGGAATATGGGAAATAGTTTGGATAGTATCCATCGTGACAAATACAAAAGGCTATTTGTGGTAGGTAGTAGTAGCATTAGCTAGTTAGCTGTAGTAGTTATCCCTCGGTATTATAGGTCACTTGCAAAGGTCTGGCATTCCGAGAATTGAAGTCTGTTGAGGATTCCAAGTACCACATTCTCACAGTTGATTTAACTTCGCAATCAAATATCATCTATCCGAGCGACGTCATACCTGAACTGCATCCTTATGGCGTAAGTCGTCTGAGCTATGAACTTCATATAGACTTTTACGTTTGACACCTTGCACCAGCTTCATCTGTCAAATTGGTATCACGCAAGGAGCATCATAATGGAGGCCAAACCCAAGCTCATTGAATGAAGCCTATAAGCCTTCGGTGATACCCCGCAATCGATGAAATTATATGAGCATGAGATGAACCATACATACACGCTATGAACTTCAGAGAGTTACGCCATAAGGCTGCTGTTCCTTCTGACAATAAATATAATTTACATTCATTACCACTGATTCTTCACTGACGAGAGGTGCCACTCTAAACTCGCTGGAATCTTACGTGTACACTTTAGGTGTATATACAAGTACTTAGTTAAAGTATCCGTTCTGTAACGCGATTACGGACGCCGCCAGTCGCCCTTGTGACGTACCTAATCCCTTTTTCCCTGTCATATTATTTAGTACGTTAACCACCAGGGGTTTTTATAGAGGAGGCTGCATTACCATAACATACTTTTCAATTTAAAGAACTCAACTTTAAGTAAGAAGACTGGCCCCTGATACACAAACTAAGCGCTCGAGATAAATAGGATGATTTGAGCTGACAGGTTTTTTGACGATTTGTTACATACTATTGCTAGGATTTAGTGGGCAGCTTAATTGAACAGACACTGTCATACAGCCTATAATATGAGAGCATTGAACGTTCCGTTTCCTATGCGCTATTTACCGGTTTTTACTTTTTCTGCGTGCAACGCAAAAAATCAACATTTCCAAATTTATTGGCAACACCGATGACGAACGATTCAATGCAGAAAATCAACTTCATGCGACTTGTAAGTTGAACGAGACATGTCTTTTGCGACATATTATGTCACGCGAGTGATTCAAATATAGAGCTCCAGAATATAATAGAATAATTTATTGTGCATACTTGTGTTTGTTGTAATTTACTCTATCGATTGAGACCAGTTTCATTGCTAGCCACAGTATCAAGATTTTTCAAAATGTCGGACAGTTTAACGGGTGTTCTTTGGTCAAATTGTAAGTTGGTGATGAAATGTCACCTGTATAAGACCAATCCTGGGTGTTGCCTCTTCGCGATCAGTCTCCGACAGGTTATACGAGATATTCGGGTTCGCGCCGCAGGTTGACGGATCTTCCGCGTGCTTTACAGCTCATCTCAATCAGACACGAGTGTGGCGTGATGCTGAGCTAACCTATGACGACAACGAAGACATTTAGCTGAACTTCTCGTTGACCGAGCGAGCAAAGCGTCTCCGTTTCAGGATTGGGTAAAAATGCTTTCGTATGGCCGGATTTTATCCTCTACGGGCCGCATTTCTCAACTTGCTTTTTTTTCGATTCAGTTTTTGGAAATATTTCAAAATGGCGGAGATGTAGGGGTTTTTAAATTTAAAAAAAACCCACTAAAGTCCAAACAGCTTGATGGATTTTAACAAATGAGGTGTCGTTTCATTTTTTGAGACCGTGAGAGTAACAGGCTATATAATTTTAATGAAAAGTCACTAGGTTGGGTTTAAGACCGAAAAATGTTGTTTACAAAGTTATTGCTGCGGCTACTTTCATACTTCATGTACGTAACCAGGTGCATTCATATGTTTGTTTGCTGTTAAGAAAATGTCACCCGCGAGGTCTACAGCTCACACAGCCACTTGTATAATAACCCAGAAACCGCCATTTTTCTCAGGCAGTCGCTTAATCCACTAATTTCCCGAACACTAATTTGCCGATCCACTAATTAACATTTGTTCCATAGATTGTTTTAACGTAAAATTTTGCTGTTTTATAATTATGTAGTCTCAACTATTGACGTTGTTGAGTCTACTACGAGAATCTAGGGTAGACACAAATAAATTAGGCTTCATTCCTACATAATCCGAGTGTTTTCTTTTTATCATTATTGTAAGACTAATGATGCACTGGAAATCTATCGGACTACCGTATTCCTCGAAATATTAATTAATTTTAAAATTAAGCCGCTTTCGATAAGCTGTCATCATCAACACCTAAAAGAAGCAAGAGAAAGTTACTTCCTCCTGAATTAATATTTTTTTACTTCCAATACCAGAATTATAGCGTGAAAATAATTCTTGCAAATTCCGTAATCCGTAATAAATAGTTATTCCGTAGTCATTGCTTTGAGCGAAACAAACTAGCTTCGTACGTGTCGTTATACTCGAGATTTGTCGCATCGAGATAAGTGTATCATCAATAAAACAGCGGATCCACCGTGCAAGACAAAGAACCCGCCATCACTATTTATTGGAGTGCTTAGTATTAATCGGATCGTGCGCTATGTCGTGACGGAACAGAATGGATGGACTGCCTTGGCCTGAGCAAGCCTAATTTTTCCTTGGCGAGTAAATTTTCCGCCTTTCGTAGCGCGTAACGCTTTCATAGCTACGGCGTAGCGGCGTCCTTTAGCGGCTACGAATCGGTAGCCGTAGGTGTAGGTGGCGCGTAGTCAGTGTACATTCCGGCGCGGACCGGACTGGACGTGTCCGCACAGACGATTCAGCGCGGCTTCGCGTACGAAATTCGTGACAATAATAGTGTTGCTTCCTCTTTTTTAAGTTAGATTTAACGCGTTACTGAATAATATGCGTGTAATATTACTTAGGCTATAAAACTTTGCATACGTAGTTGATGTTAACTGTAGGTATATCAAACTTTATCGTTAGTCGTAATTTTTGTCACTGTTATTGTACTGTACTTATTGATGCGGTAGCTGATTTTCGTCTGGTTGGTAAGTGAATATATTATTTCGAAAATTTTAGCGTATTACTTTGTTTTGTGGCTGTGGCTTGAGAAATAAATAGGAAGCTGCGATTTGTAGCCGAACTTTTTTATCGGTACTCGTAATATTGACAGCACTGGAATTCTTTCCGAGCAGGCTTTTCTTCAAAATCCATCAGAAGGCGTTACCTACGGCCCTACGATTTGTTTATTTGGCATATGATGAATGCGGCAAATATGGGTAGAGGACCCCAAACTCATGGCATTCTTCCATAATTATACCAGAATATATTGCAATTAAAATATTAGCCGTAACACAACAATAAAAAGGTATCCGTTGTACTTTTGTCGTCAAGTACAAAACTGAGGTTTAAGGTCCTGGGTTTTACCGCCTATTTCAATCGCAAAAGCTCCCTCAATCACGCAATGTACACAGACACGTTATGCAGTAAACCTGTGTATTTGCTTATAGTTTTAACCCCCGACGAAAAAAGAGGGGTGTTATAAGTTTGAAGCGTCTCTTTGCCTCTCTGTCTGTTTATATGTCTGTGGCACTCTAGCGCTCAAACGGGCGGACGTTTATTTATGCGGTTTTTAGTAATTAGTAGTGGACTTCCCTGCGCTTGTTCTTCGCTATGTTTTATTAAAATCGGTTCAGTGATTCAAAAGTTATGAGCATAACTGGGAAACAAGTCAGTCAAATTTTAGACGGCCTTACTAATAAAAAAGTTACTCACTGTTATACAGAGTTTTGTCCTTTTCATACGTCCAGTAAATGTCAAACGTCAAAGCAAGACAAAACACTGTATAAGTTACACAGTGAATAACCTCTTTCATTAGTAAGGCCGTGAATGTTTCATGGTGTAGGCAGTGTTTTAAATTATTTAGTTATAGTTAAGCTATTTGTAATTCTAATAAGCAGTACCGTAACGCTAAGTCAAATACGGAAGGAACAGAAGTTTTGTTCAGTATTGTAACAGTAGTCGTAGGTTTGGTTGTGGATTTGATTGGTGGATAAAGGGACTGATCTAAGCGTGTTGTAAGTATCAGCTAAGGATAACAGCAGCTAACTGTTCAGTCAGACGATGGGTAAGAAACTTTACCGCTTTATACCTGGCTCCGACAATTTTATTTAAATGCGTCGTACGAACTAGTGTGATTATTTAGCTCTGTCTACTCCTTATTGAGGATACAGCCGTGAGTATATGTTGTCGCATACGGACAATAGGAATAATGAGTATATCAGCAATGTCAATATTTCCGTTGGCTTACTTGTTAGTTGTTACTTCCATAGCCACACGCCGGCTCGCGCTGTCGCGATTTCAATAAACTATTGTACAGTGGACGGAATTTAATTTCCGACCCGCTTAAGGTTGAATATCGTATAGCAAACTGAAACTATAAGACCTATGTCATTAGAGCACGTATGTTGCCATGACGACGTGGCGTGTATTATTTACACGTAACTAGGCAACGAATTAATACGGTTTTACCGAATGTTTCGATTCGATAAGTCGATAAGTCCGATAAGAAGCGTCCGTGGCCTAGCGGTATTCGCACGTTGGACACCGATTGTCCTGAAACTGGTACTGGATGGGTGTGCGTTTCTATATGGCATTTGTTTCAGACGATTACTGGATGACACATTAAGCTGTAGGTCCCGGCTACTGTCACTACTCATTTGTAGTAGTCGTTAAGCTGGTCAGAGGCCCTAATAGGGCTGCTTGAAAACATCTGACAGTCGGTTTGGCTGCTAGCCCGACACCCCTCCATTTACTGCACCGCACTGAGCCAGCGTGGTGGAGTAAGGCTCAATCTCACTCGAATCCGGGTAAAGGCCCATGTCCCTCGGTATCCCCACCGGTTAATGGTCTACATATAATAAAAAAGTCGAATAGTCGATAAGTCAATAAGTCGATACGTCGATAAGTCGATTTAAAATATTCAGTCTTTGTTTATGTTATGACTTTGACAGATCTGCTGTTCGATGCATTTGAAGAGTTCGTTGTTGTCTGTCAAACTATACATATGGCGAGTATTACCTAATTCTGTAGGTTTAGCAACAATAAACCAAAAGAAACCAAACCATCACAAGACAGTGCACACAATCCAAAATTGATGATACATCTATTTAAGCAAAGAGTTACGTTTTTCTGAGGTATTATGTCCCTGATTGGCGAGACTGTTTTTAATTTCTTTTCACAAAGAGATTATATCGCTAAGAAAAGCTATTGTGTGTTTTAGTATTAAACAAAGATTTTCCTTAATCTGAAGTTATGACATTGTATAAATAATTCACATTTCTTTACTGGAATTTTCGACCTAACCCCAGATCCACCTACTGGCCGTTTAAACGCCCAATTTTTTTCTTTATATTCTTAGAAACCTTAACTTAAAGTTAAAAATCGCAATCAAATTTTCAAAATTTCTGGGCTATCTGAAATAGGGTTAAAACATGTTTGTTCCAAAAAGTCCACACATTTTTACAATCTATATTTATAAAATGGCACAACCTCAGATTTTAACATATTACTAGAAATAAGAGATGCGTAGTTATCCAACTTCAAGACAAAACTCGACATTTTAAAAATAAAAGTTTAGTAATTAGACAACATAACACGCATTTAACTTTAACCATTTACATTACAGCAATAAAACGTACAAAAATATATTGAAATCATACCAACCGCCCAGCGTATTTTTTCCCAAAACGTAATGTGATATTTTTTCACAAAAAGCTTACGTATGTAAAATTGTAACCCCTGCTTTAGCATAATAAAGGCAGTACTGTAGTATGTTTTTACATAGGTGTGTATACTTTTCTAATGGGGGTTTCTCTGTGACTTTTTTGGACTGGTCTTTGCTTCAGCTCTATGTCCCAGACCGCGCCGTGCGTACAATCTCAATGTGTTAGTCATGGACTATTCACCGTTCCTATTTCATGCATCATAGGGCATATAAATGGCTTAAGCGGATCCGTGCGCTACTGTACTTGGCGTATATCACAGGCCACCAGAAACTTTTTGCTCTCTCGATGACCGGTTCATCCAATATAGTTTGGGAGTGAAAAAAATACCCAGGCCAACTACAGAATATCACACTCACAACTTTGCGAGAGCGGGTATAGGTTGCTATATATATATACATACTCATTTGTGTCACGGTCAAGAGAATGATTCGGCTATTATTCATACTTACCAATATCGATGACTAAAGTTATCAATATCGCAAGATTTATCACATTAACCGGTTAGTATAATAAGCACCACACGTCCGAGGTTAATACGATTAATACTGATTTGCACGGCTAATATCAGGGCAAAACACCGCGGTGGCTTAGGTGAAGGTAAAGAGAAGTGAGCGAAGCGAAGACCCCTTTGTCCTTCGAATTAGGTTGAACATGTAAGAACAACAAAAAATCATTAAAACATAAACTTAAGGACACATAATATATTTTACACCTATCTAATAAACTGTGCAATACTGTGCATTATACGCAGACAATATTAAGAAGAATTTAACTATTCTTTATATTTTATCTTTAATAAACCATATTTGATTAAGAAAATAAGGGTGTCTTATTACTTTCACAAAACCCTTTTGGTGAGTATTAATAATAACCGGTCAAAGTAGTTAATCGGACTGATTCTGGCTATATTTATTACATTCATTAAAATCAGCGGTTAGTATGTACGTATTAGTAGAATACCTACCGGTAATTTTGTATGCTAACCGGGTTTATTGAGTTGACCGTAGCATATACATGTACATTTTCCAGTTCCAGTGTGGCAAAGTCCTGATGTGCTATGTATGCGGTGAACTCGAAAATAAATATTTATTTTTTGATATTAATTTGTCATTTTGTCAAGTTACTAGCCGTTGTCCGCGTCTTCATCACCCACCCTGGAGTTGTTTAAAAATGGCAAAGTCATACGCGGATACAGACGTCTCTTCTTTATTCACTTATAATATCCAATTTCTCTCCTCCGGGCAATTTCGAAAATTACTCGGTCAAGGACGTCTCGTATATAGAAACTACCTCCTCTGTGTGCCTCATCTTCACGGGTTAAGTAGTTTTTGAGTTTCGTACAAACTCTAACCCCCCCTCTCCCCCCTTGTGGGGGCAAATTTAGATAAAACCTTTACTGAACTGAAGTCTCACATCTACAAACTACCTATCTGCAAAATCTGATTCATAGGTCGAGTATTTTTTTTTCACGTCACTGCTCGGAAATATGGATTGAAATGAGAGTAGAAAGTAGTTCTTAGTAGTACAATTCAAAAACAGTCAAACAATGTAGATTCGCAAAGTAAAATGTAGTGTTTAGCGGCCTTTTTTACTTTCTACTCTGCTATTGGTCGATTATTTTTGACATTAGTAACTCGTTTACCCTCCGTGCTAGTTTAAAGCTGTATTGCGGCAGTGTAATGTAAGATTACCATGGCCGTAACAATTTTTAGTTGATCCGTACAGTACAGGAGTTGTTGAGCGTGTTAGAGTTCAATCAACCTGTTTTATTTCCTTACATTAGGCGTGAAAAGCACATAGTAAATGCCTCTGTAGAAAGTGCAAAGTGCAACTCGCATCTTCGCGGGCCTCACCTGCGGCTCGGCCCATGAACTAACTCGTCCATCTATTGCTTACTTTCTATACCTGGGCAACAATGTACTATTATTCCCATTAAAAGTTCACCCCTCCTCCCACCATTCACTATCTACCTTCAAAATTTCAGCTTCATAAGTCAAGTTTTCAGTTTTCATACTAACTGTAACCCCCATTCCCCCCTTAGGGGATGAATTTCGCCAAATCCCTTCTAAGTGCTAGGCTACCTTACACTGAACCCCTGTACAAAGTTTCATGACTCTACGTCCACCGATTTAGGCAGTCAGTCAAATAGCGCTTTATTAAGTAGATCTCATCTCATTAACCTCGAGTTACCGGAATGGCACAAATGAGCCTTGAGTGAGAGAGAGCGAGACAAGAGACGTGACGGTATGTAGATAACGCCGCGTCAACACTCCCACGAGACTATTTAATTAACTACATTTTGGGATAATGTTCTCTTGTTGTCTATTAACAAATGGGATGGGTACACTGATGTGATGTGGCTACTGAGAGTCAGCCATCATGTTCATCATTTTGTGGTAAGCATATGTTGTCTGTATATCGTACTACTACTTGTTCACTGATGTTCTCTGTTACCGGTTGCAATCAGGACAAGAGCCAAACCCTACTTTGAGTAATCAACTGTTCCACGTTAAAGTGGTGCCTTTTCACAACTTTATTTCCATTCTTTACGCAGTGCTGTGTGTTATCTAAAATGAGGGAGCACATTTCAGCTTAAGCAGCTTTGATAACTGGCTACTGGCTTGTCACCCAGTATCCTAGTTCCATCTGAACTTGAACTTAAACATACCACGATGTTTTTTTTGCTGTTGAATAAAAAAAACATGACTTTATTGGCAAATGTTTTATCTATGAAACAGAAATAGCGAAGTGTTAGCTAAAAAGCAACTTTATTTCAAACTGGTGCCGGTACCATATCAATCACCATTCGCAGCGCAATTCAAGGAAATTATAAAAAAGTTGCAAAATGCGAGCGAGCGGGGCTCTGCTCTCCCCATTTAAGATGATAAATGGCCGCTGTGCATTCGCGACGTCCACAAGCAACCTAAGATTGCGGCGGCAGTGTATTTATGCATGGTATATTCATCGCTGTACGCTCCATTGTTGTATGCAGCTCTGTAATCGATGAAGGCGACGCATAATGCCCTGATACGGCACTCCGGCCTCCTGTCCATACCGCATGACCACGAATATACGAAGCAGGGGCTATCTACATACTCAAGTAGATTGGTTTCGATATCAAAGGAGTCCCTCGTCAAAATCTCTATCGCCATGTTTATAGTGTTGCTCCAACAAGCGTTAAAATCGTTACGTTTCAGAAAGCGGGAGATACTCGTAAATGTATGTACCGTAACCGTACCGTACCGTACAGTAAGATACGTTAAGCTCCTTCATATTAATAAATATGTCACCGAAAGATAGTCAAAACCGTTAGTTGATAAACTGACGCGTTAGTTGACCAACTATCGACAGATAGTAAACCAGACTCTTTTGTTATTACATGTCAACCTTAAATGAAGACTATTCGGGGGCTTCGCTGCGCTCGCCCCCTCTAGTCTTCACCTAAGCTACCGCAGTGTTTGCCCTGGTATTTCGTTTGCAATTCAAGTTTAAAACAGTTTTTACTATTTGATAGTTTTAACCGTTAGTTTATCAACTAACGCGTCATAAAGTAAGCAGTTACAGTTTACTATCTGTCGATAGTTGACCAACTAACGAGAAAAAAAACGTTAGTTTAAGAACTAACGATTTTGACTATCTTACGGTGACATATATATTTAAAAAGGAGCTCCTTGGTGTAGTGTGTTTCACGCTTGCTTCTCACGCAGAAGATGCAGGTTCGAATCCCGGTGGTGATCGTGTACCAATGAGATAAGTAATAATTTATCTTAAATACATTACATGGACGTTCTAGCGGTGATGGAAAACATCGTGAGGAAACCGTCATTACTCCATAGGGATCATTCAACAATTACGTGATCACCGGAAGGGGGGGGGGGTCGGATGCTTGTATATACATCAGATTATTGTGGGGGGGGGGGGAAGAATCCATGATTACGTCATCTGCGCTTCGTTTCCGAAAATAAATTATATTTAAATATTTACGTCCAATTTTGAAGTTTATTACTGCTAACACTTACTATTAGATAGATGAAACGGGATTTCCCCTGCTATAGACAAACTGTGGAACAGTGTGACCAGATTCAGTATTTTTATACTTTTTCGGAATATTTTACCGACTTTTCCAAGCATCAGTATTGTTATAGGTATATTGGAGGAAGTAAGTATTTTGGGTATATTTTAGGTAAAAAGTTATCAAAACCGTAGCGGTCGTGCCCTTGAATATTGATGTTCAGATGTTCCCTGATTTAGCCTGTAATGGCACTTTTAAATACAAAAATATAAATACTAAATACATTCATCTAACATGTTTTAGTTAGATGAATGACGTGATGATTAATACATAAAACCTGCTTTGAAAATCAGTATTTTTACTGGTATATTTCCCTTGTGCAAATAAGTATATTTCAGCATTTTTTTGAGGTGCTTAATAATCACTTAATTAATAACTTGTTAAACGTAACTTTAAGTTACGTTAGTCACTAATAGTGAGAAAGAGTTGATTTTATTTCGTCGTTTCAATAAATACTAACGAAAGTATCTATTTTATTGATATAACCATAGTTCTTACCTTATGCATTTTGACAAAATGACACACCCTCTTCCGGTCAATTTAGGTCATTTAAGACCTACAGAAACATGACATACGTGTCAGTGCTAATAAACAGCAAAATTTTTAAGCACGCACGAAGATTACGTAATCAAGGCGAGGGGGGGGGGGGGTAAAAACTAAAGATTACGTTGTGATCACATAAGGGGGGGGGGGGGGGTTAAAAAAACGGCCAAAAATGATCACGTAATTGTTGAACGATCCCATAGCGGCGGCGATTAGCTATAGCCCCCGTCTCGCGAAAATGGTGTATAGAATAACTTTCTAAAAGTGGGCACAATTGTGCCTCTGCCAATTCTGAATGGGAAATGGCGTAACGCTATGTTTTTATAATAATAATTTTATTTATTTGTCTTAGGAAGGTCCTCACAATTCAGGCAGGAGTGTTAATTAGTATAGAGCATTTGTGGCAGAGAAAACAGAAATACCTGAACCTGAGCTAGGTGGTTAACTTGTATTTCAGATTCAGCGTTCTTCCTATTTACAGGATGCGTCTTGAAAATTGCAGATTGCGAACCTGAACTTTGCAACATTCTTGGAGACATACCAGAAATACTTACAACTTAATTATTATCAACAACAGTCGGCGCGACGCCATCTTTTAAAGTGATACCTTTTTTCTACGATTACTCGAATCTATTTAAAATTTTGGTTATCAATTCGAGTACTCACAATGATTCATTCTAACAGAATAGACAACAAACAATACGGGTCCATCAGGTCGATCAGATTACCTCAGAATATGTAACAACCAATATTGTACTACCACACGGATGGTAACTACTACCCCAATGTTATGTGTGTGTGTGATAAATCATACCCTACAATCTAGAACACACCTACATGCATGATGCTTTGAATTACAAGGAACACAAAACAAAATTCGAATTCAATGATTTACATCAACTAAAAGCCTTGTTAGAAGACCCATCGTGATAACAAATGTACCTATTACAAAACATCAAACATCGCATAGTGAGTTGTATTATTGATTCCTTTCTAAACACCACCCGCACTGATAAACCTTCCAGCGGAACGGAAATGTACTGTGTCAGTGAAAGCCAATGGACACCCGGATCCAGCGAGGAAATTACACGAAAAATTGCCTCTGAAAAGATCCCTGTGGTAGCGTTATTGAAAAAAGGCCGGCTTGATTGATATTCGAACTTAACGCGCTGAAAATGCAGACTCGCTTTCGTTCTCCTGCAAAAAATATTGACACCATTTGTTCCTGTCCGTATCGCCACTCGGCGAATTTTTAACTCGGATTTATCTTCTCCGGAGGGTCTATAATCGCCCTAATTGTGTCTAATAAATTTACGATTTTCGTCTAACAAAAATTCACTTTTAGAACTTTTTTATCTCGTCTCGCAGCTCTTCAATGTCATATTAAAGTACCCAATTAAGAAGAAAAATGATGATTAATATCTGCCCTGATGACCATATTCGTCTAGTTGCTGTACTCTAATCATTTTTTCTTGAGTAATATTTGGAATCGTTAATAGAACTCGGTGTATTTAAGGTTTCATCAACTTTGTTACTCCTTCACTGGGTATTAAGTTTCTACCTTTGATATAGTGCGGTTTTCTGAGTTCCAGATGAGAGTTTTGAGAGTGTACAAGGCTAGTTACACTCAGGTTGGGACTGCACACGTATAGCTTCAAACTGTAGTAGGACATCGAGTCCTTGGGAAGTATACTTGATTATTATATACTTATCGCGTATATATTCCAATACTTACGTTTACATTTTGTACGAAAAAATACTGAACTAGTTACTATTACGAACTAATTGTGAACTGGTTTAAACTTGAATTGCAAAGGAAATACCAGGGCAAACACTCTGGTAACTTACGTGTTAGGTTGAAGCACATACATATATCACAATTAATTTTTATAATCTGACTGTATACTTTTCAAATACTGTTACATGTTTACGTCCTAAAACTATACAGTGTCAATACATGTTGGTTCTAGCCTTGTATAGTTTCCAAAACAATTGCCTTCATTGTTATTAGAAAGTATACGCGACCAGTACGCGCAAATTGTGTATACTTTCCGATTTATTTTTTTTGCTAATACATTTGAAAGTATGAGTGCAACATGGGTACTAGCCTTGTATACTTTCAAAAGACGCATTCCAGATACCACCTTTCCCCTAATTGACAAACATAAAGACAAGGAAATGTTTGGGGTCATAGACCACCACGTAGTCCATACCATTCGTTCAATATCTTCAAAGTATAATAGCATCTTTGTTACAGTTCGATAGCAGTATCCCTCCAGTGTTACTGGTTTGGCCCACCCGGCGTATATGCATAAGTATGTATGTATATTCGCTTTTCCAAAAAAGTCTAAATATTGTAGCAAAAATTTAATTACCTCAGGCGTGCCCTCTCGTGCCATTGTGCTTCAAATAATACGTCGTACGCACTGCCGCTGCCGTCAGGGCCTTACGAGAGAGCTCAGCCTACCGTGATAGATGATATTCGAGAACAATTAATCTTGGCCGAAATATGCGGACGATTTGCGAGTGAGTGGCCGCGCCTAATGGTTGGGCGGATTACCACTCGGCCCAGTGGCTGCTGTGGACGTCATTAGCGGGAAAATATTGTAATAGCCTACAAGCCAACGTTTTAAACGGTATATGAGTCGTTTTAAATTGTTACATTAACATAGGTAGCCTTCTTGCGCTCGCATCTATTTCGAATTATACTACGGATAATACTTACTCGATATACACGCCCTCGAGGCATGCCCACTACGAACCTAGCAAGCCACAAAACGTACCAACTTCAAGCGAACAAGAACAGCTACGAGTGTATCCGTAAGATGTTCAGTGCAGCGATAACATGCTATGTTGGCACAGTGATCATATTTCACCGAGACGGTTTTCATAAAGGAAGGCCCCATCCGCAGGCGCGCGGCGGCGGACTCTGAAGGCGTTGTTATGCGACGCCGCTGTCCTGGGATAATGCCTTGCATAAATTTACTCTAATCATGTAAAGCCAGTGCCACTCGCATAATTTAAAGCCAGCGCAGCGTTGCATTCCATTTCATAACTTCATAGTGGTAAACATTATTAAACGGTGCTTGCTCGGTTCCTAATGTGTTGCGCTTTGTCTATCTGTTCCGTGTTATTAATCTGTCGACTTACGACTATCAAAGACGATCCCCCTCATGCAGCAACTCTGTGATCCGATTTGCTCTGAAATAGTTTATTAAGTAAAGGGTTAGCGACTTAGCGCGTACAATTACTTGCCGAGAGTAAGATAGACTAAGAACGAACTGAAGAATGTGAAATATAGCTAACCCGTGGTATAGGCGCCGCCTAAATGCATTTACCTGATGGGAGTATAATTTGATTGTGGAAAGAAATTGAATGCAACCGATAAAGGGGTTGATAATTGTTCATTCGTTCTTCTAATCGTTCGTTAGTACCACGTTAGACTAGACGGCAAAGCACACTACTTCAATTAAGATTTCAATAGTATTCCGGAAATGAAGTCTGCTATAGCGTACACGGGTGTTACTACACTTCTTTATTCGGGTGTCCAATGACTATAGGTATATTAAATTGTAACTTTATGTTCATACTGTGGATGGCATTGGCATGACAGATGTATTTTGTGAATCAATTGTAAATATTAATGTATTTGAAGAAAGTTTTTCCTATGCAATCTGTAGATCGCAGCGTCTCCGTTGGAACGGAGAAACGCTTGGGCAAAAATGCTTTCGTTTGCCTGTCCCAAGAGCTCCGTGGTCAAGTGGGTATCACGCTTGCTTCTCACGCAGGAGATGCAGGTTCGAATTTGGTGTACCAATGAGATAATTAATCTATCTTAAGTACATAATCGAATGCTCCGTGTTTCGGATGCCACGTTAAATTAAATTGTAGGTCCCGGCTAATATCGCTACTTGGTCGTTACTAGTAGTCGTAAACCCGTCCATCAATCCGCACTCAGCCAGCGTGATGGACTATGGCTCAATCTTACTGGTATCCGGGTAAGGGTGCCCCTCGGCGGGGACATTAATGGGCTACTTATATTTATTTATTACCTTATTATTACCTTATTATTACACCACTTTGTATCACTATAGGGCTAATGATTAATTTTAGTTCTGAAAAGTGAAAAAGGGGTAACACGTACATATTTAAAAACCCCGCCTTTGCCCCTCGGTGGGGGCGTCAATGGGCTATATTGGTTATTATATGCATGTCTGTTCGGATTTCTGACTGTTTCATCTACAGGTCATATTTCTAATCCGAACGTAGGTTCGATAATTGTATGGATACTTCAAGTGTATTGAAAAGATAAGCCAGCTGATGTATTTGCAATTGCGGATTAAGGGTTTGTTCTCCTTACAAAGTGAGCGCTGCCTTTTTAGTTCTATATAAGACTTACGCTAGTTTGCGAAATTATCACCAAATTGTGTTTGGATAAATGATCACCAAACTTCTTTTTATGTTTATGTTTTAAGTATTTTTTGTTGTTCAACCTAACACGAAGGATAAAGGGGGCTTCGCTTCGCTCACCCCCTTTTACCCTTCACCTTAGCTACCGCAGTATTTTGCCCTGATATTTTCTGCAACTTTTGATGATTGGTGATTGGCCGTGACCCATTTTGGGTAAGAAAAAAATATTTTGGTGATCATTTAAATTGTTCTCGTAAAAGTTGTTTGTAGTAGACGTATAGAAAGACTGCTTAACATATTGCTAACGTCTTCGCAGTCACCTGTATATTAATTAGTTTAATAGTTAGTAGAAATAGGTAGGTACCTTTCATTGTGATGACATTCTAAATTGAAACCTTAGAGGTACCAATTCTTGTATAACATTTTATTTGAAAATTTGCTTTTTATAATAAAAAAGAGTTTCCATAGTTATGTTTTTAATATCTCCATCCCATTTTGCTATTTTTTCATTTGTTTGACAATAGCTCTTTTATTTTCAGTATATCCCAACAGCGTCAAAGGGATATTTTATTGTGATTTTTAGTAAATTTTTAGGTACACAGGGTGTAGCAAACTCCCCCTACCTTGGTAGTAGAACCACCCCTTTTAGGAAAGATGAGGGGGTTTGTTACAGTCTGGATACCTAAAAATTAAAAGGTTACATACGAGAAATCACTAAAATGTATACCTAGTAATTACTAAAGGATACTAGAAATAACAAAAATATTATCCTAGGCTTTACTTACGGCTGCTAGAAATTACTAAAATATATACCCAAGAACACTTGAAAATATTAAAATATATCTCTAGGGATTAACAAGATACACTTGCAATTACGAAGAAAAGCACACTTGGTTTAACTAGACGCACGCTTGAAACTACTATAAACATTCCTTGATTTAAATAGATGTATTCTTGAAATTACAATCAACGCATGCTATTTTTAATAAAAACACATTAAAATCCGTGACGCCATCAATGTATATTACTAAATACACATTAAAATCCGTGACGCCATCAATGTCGAGATTACACAATGACACTTGTAATTACAAAATAGCATTACTAAACTCGGTTTGTTGCGATTACAATACGGTTTGTTGTCGTGGGCATTACTCGTATTTTTGTTGTATTTAGTGGGTTTTTAGTATTTTTTTTTCTCTCAGTGTAGTGAGTTGTATCCGAGCATACCAATATAAAAGCGGATGGATAGAGGTACGGGTAGTATCCATATTTCCTCTTATAAAAGTATCGTAGCAAAGCTTTGTGTACCTTCTCGAGCAAAAGAACATATGAGCTTTTGTGCGGATTCCAAACAACCGAGCTAGATTCAAGTTTGGTTCTCACTAGGGCCGTGCACGTGCAGAGGTGCTGGACCACACCCAGGTTCTGGAATCCCTTACTATTCCATATTACAAACCCCAATATTTTAAAGCATTCCTGGGCCAAAGTGTGAATGTAAGCTTGGGATCGAACGTAACACCGAGGTCCTTAGGTACCATACGTTGCGCTGCTAGGCTGAGAAGAGCGCGTGAAAGACATTAAATAACACTTAGCAGTATGGAATAGGAGATGGTTGTTCACACTCCACCTATCGACCGCGTCAAGATCTTCCTGTGGCAAACCAAAATCATCCTCTGAACTTACGGGAAGTTTCAGTTTCTATTGCAGGGAACTGTTTAGTCTATGATGATTGTCCTATCCCGATAAAGTTTTATGTTGCAAGTGCAAATATATGGCACATGACGTTAAATATAGCCTTATGTTGGAGAAGGTTCAAAACCGTTATTTTTTTGCGGTATTTGTATGAAAGCTGTACGGGGTCTATCCTTTTTACCCGCTGATGTATCCAACACTGTTCTTGCTGGGCATGCTTGGGTACAATCAGCTGGAGGTGAGGAGGGGCCTCTCATAGCTACCTATGTGTTTTGGGGTGATGAGAGGAATGCCACACAACACCCAGGTTCTAACAAGTTGAAGTTGTATTGTACCAGACATTTATCTGAAGCCCCTGAGGGGAACAAGTCACTCTCTGTTCCGATTGCCGCTACCGAGAACTGACATGCTGCGGGAAGCGCCGCCGGGGTGCGGGTTCTGGTTCTACTTAAACGGATAGAACGGATATTGATTGATTTTGCTGTTCTCTGATTCACAAGGGCGGTCCTGTTTTGTCTTTGTTATTGATATTGCATTTGAATATTTATGGTGAATGCATTTTTATTGGAATCATTATTGAACCATTGAATTATTACAAATAATACAAATATTGTTATTGTAATTTATGTATTCAATAATTACAACAATATAATATGCAATAATCATTAAATTATATTTTTAAATACATATTGTAATTATTATTGAATTACTAGCTGCCCATGGCGCGGCTTCGCAACGCGCATCCTCATAGTTCCTCATGATAAAACTATTCCTTTATCATTTTAGAGGCACCTTCATAAGTTTCTGAAATCCATATCGACGTTATCGGCCCCTTTGTTGAGCATAATACGCATCAGACCTCAGATTAACGAAACTCTTTGCTTACAAACTGTATGCATCGCATTCGCACTGTCAAACATAAGTTCCGCTACCAACATAGAGGTTGAATGCTATTGGCTGTCAACGCCGTAAAGCGGAAGACGCTGAACTTACTTTCAAAATATTTTTTGATTTTTTGGCTGTTTCTTTGCGTTTTTCGTGATTTTATTTTTATATAAACCTCTGGACTGAGGAGAATAAAACCAAATAGGAATTATACATTGCACAGTTTTTTTTAAAAGAATAGGTTGGAATTATTGTGGAATGGTTGGAACTATGTATTATTGAATTATTGTAATTATTATTGAATTATTGGATTTATTTTTAATTTATTATTGTAGAAATAGTATTGTTATTATTATTGTATAGATTTTATTTTTGAATCATGGAATTCCATTATTGTTATCGAAGCTGAATAAATTGCCGGGTAATAAATTAGGGTCTTTCAAGATATGTTTTTATAATATCGGGTGTTTATCACTTGGACCTGGATGGCGGTCATAAAAGCTTGGGTTTCCGGGAGAGAGAGCCGTACTGCGTTCGACGTAGATTTGTCGATATATGTTAAGTTTAGTTCGGCGAGATGTTTTCCGTGAAGAAACTTCTGCTTCATGTATCTATTTTCTACTCAGCTTTGTAAGATATTCCTTCCTTTTTCTATTTGGGTCGCTTAGCTTTTTAAAGGTGTACTGTTGATTGCCGCTTGTGTAACTGTCTGAATTATTATTATTAATCAAGTCCCTTAAACAGACCAAGCTGCTGCTTTGCTCTTTGCGAGATTTGGCGCTAAATGCCGATGAAGTGCAGCGCTAATGCAAATTAGACGAATCACAATTAGTCTGTGATTGTTGCGAAACTGAAATGCATTTAGCGAATGAAACAACGGCCCTAAGCGGATGACTAAAGAGGCCGTTGACTATCCGTTAGGGTGTTGAGCTGCTGGGGCCCGATTCTGTCCTTGAGATCTCCAGTATAGAAGATCTTTCCTCAAAATTACAGCCAAAATTACTAAATATAAATAAGATTAAAAATAGAATCTACCGCCACATGACGAGAGCTGTCGAATGGTCAGTTCTACGAATAACCCAAGAACAAATTTCAACGAGTTTTTTAAAGGGAAATATTAAACTGCACATCAATAATACTGATTTGCACAGCAACTATACTGATTTTAACAGCAAATATCAGGGCAAAATACTGCGGTAGCTTAGGTGAACGGTAAAGGGGGTAAGCGAATCGAAGCCCCCTTTTATCCTTCGTATTAGGTTGAACATGTAAGAACAACAAAATACTTAAAACATAAAAAGTGTTTTTGCTGATCCTGTTGTACTGTGAAAATCAGTATTTTTGATGTGCGATTAAATTTTAAATTGCATGGACTATTTCGTCGCAACGCTTGAACAATTCCGGGAATGAATTCACCTAGCACATGAAAAGCCCATTTCAGAAGAAAAACTACTTTTGTCGCGATTTATATTAGATAGACTATTTAAGCCATTTATAATACGGCTTAACCTGCGCAGTGCGCAACATGGCCTGGAACATTTCACCACGAAAGCAAAAGGTAGAAAAACCCTCTTTATTTATACCATGAACATGACCTCTCGTATCGCGATAATATCGCTTTCGATAAGGCGTTCTCATATTTTTTGTCAAAATATAATTTCTCTAAGAGAATACGTGAAGTCATTTGCTCTGATTCGTCCATAATGGCACAGCTGGTGGTGTGCGGGTAACTGTCGCCAACACGTAACGCTATCCTCCGTAAACGAATTTTCGTGGAAAAGATACTCAACAATTTGCCTTAAATCAGATTTTGCGAGGACCTTGGAAAGGATAGGATTCCTCGTTTCCTCGGATTGCATAGTGCTTCATACGATCTCCCCTCAACTGAAACTGTTGAAGCAGGTTCCCTGTCAGACAAGAATAATAATAAGTCGTTATGAAATGGACAGGCGAAGCTATTTACACCGCAACGCAAATAAAACCAGACTACCATGACCTCGGGGTAGACAGATGATGTTTTGAGGTAATTAATCTTGACCAAATATGCGGACCATTTGTGGGCTGCGACGTCGTCCTAATAGAGGACGAGGACAGAAGCGCATCCCTTTGCTACTTGACCACCATCCGTCACTTTTATGTCGACCACATTATTTCTACGGAAGATATATTTTATATAAGAAATGAGCAATAGCTAGTGATATACCAGGCCACACGAAAAGTTTTGCGAAAAAAGGTTTTACTTATCACTGGCCAGTTTACAAAGTATTCTGAAAACTTATTGAAAAGTAATAATGCATTTATTAATTTTATTTATTTTACCGGCACGATGAAACTATCGTTTGGCAATGAACAACGGATCTGCAACGCGATCATTTTTGTGCGGTGATGTTTTTCGACTTCAAATCTTAGCTTGTTACCGGATGAATCGTTTAATCAAATAAACAAACAGTGGTTGCGATTTGGAAGGTGACACAAACTAAAATTAACAGCCAACTAGACAACTAAACGTCACCATGACGTCATCTTAGTTGCTTAGCTTTAATTGGTATTCGGAAGGCGCCAAAATTAATCGATATTTGTTTTTAAAAGTTAATTTTAACTTGTCTCGTTTAGTGTGTGCCAATTTGTATGGATTTCGTATTCGGATGGCATTTTAGATGGCCGATTTTAGTTCCTTTTTGACAGATAGCAGTTAAAATTAACGAGCATGGTTTTGGTGGCAATTAAAATTAGCTTGAGGCCATTTTGGTCGGATTTCGTATGAAAACTATTATTTCGTGTGTATTTCAGTCTAATTCGAGATAATCACGCAATTTAATCAATCAATCAATCGAACGTAACTTTAAGCGGCAAATTTATTCTTGTCATGACTTCTATTTTGGCGGTTTTCACGCGTCGTGAATTCTTGATCCTAAAATATGTATAACGAAATAAAATGGATATCGAATGCGTGGCGGCTTCTTAGCCCTAGACGAAGAGTCTAATTACCGGCGGTAAGTTAGAACAGATTGTTATTCACATTCTTATCAATTTCCTTCAATCAATTAAATCAGCGCACATTTACGCACTGCTGGGTACAGGCCTTCCTTTACCACGAGATCTATACCTACTCAGGTCCCGTGCCTTTCATTTTTCTACCTCTTCTTCAGTTATGTTAGGTAAACTAAATTGATTTATGCTTGCATATTGCAGCCCAAACTATGCCAGGCTCATAACTGTGATGGCAAGATATATAGACATAAGAATGGAAGCTGCAAAAGTCCACCGATTATAACGTTTGCCAAAACTTTCGAAATACATACCTATATTATGTGGACCTACTACGTATTATTTTTATTTTAGATTCAGAAGACGAATAGGAGACCACTGCTGGCGCGGCCAACGATATGGAAGTTGAAGACGCGTTTGACTTCCTGCAGGAAGGCCGTCAGCAGCGGGCTAACCTTGTTCATAGTTAATTTACATAAAAAAATAAACACAATCTTATACTTTTAAATATTTTATTAACAAACTGATTTATTTATTGTGGTTCCGTGTGCCTATGCACAGTCTGGCGGCTCGAGCACACGGCAACAGCTGTTGTGTCAGCTGATAGCGGCCGTCTACTCAGCTGTTGACTCCCGCAAAGTTTCGCGCATCAAGCGGGAGTTTTCATTTAAAGCCTGCACCAACAGGAGTGCAGGTGAATCCGCTGCCCTGTAAAGTAAACAAGACTACATAAGTATTTGTATTATGAAGTATAACAGAGACATAAAGTATTTGTAAACAAACAACTTATTGCTTTCATTATTCACATCTTGAAAAGCAACAGCCTAAATGAAATATACAACAAGGTACCATTCAACTAATTAATATGAAAATGACTAACAAAAGACATGCAATCCATACTCTTGAGCGAGACGGCATTAAGACGTCAGACAGTAAAAAATCCAACCGACGGAAGTATTAGAGTAGCATAGGACTTTTCTTGGAGGACAAGTTTATCAACACAATTTTTTGATTAGCTATCATTTATGATTATGACCACTAGAATGACTTGCTTTGCTGTAATGACCACGGCATGGCCACTAGGTCCACGCCTATACAATACAATTTAAAAAGAATACATTACACAATACAAACAAATTCATGAATGACATAACTTTCATAATAAGCTATGTTCTCCGGCTAATTCTAGGCCAGTTAATCTATTTGTATCACTTATGTGTCTCATACTCGGTGGTAGCTGTGTCATAGGCCTTAAAAGGGCAGCTTGATTTCTTCTGACAGTTGGGTTGGCCACTATTAAGGGTTGACACCCCTCTATCGAACCGGCAGAGCCAGCATGGTGGAGTACTTATGACTCAATCTTACATGTATCCAAGTAAAGCCCCATGCCCCTCGGTGGGGACATTAATGGGCTACATATTAATATGTGTATCATTCTCACACTCTAGTACCTATCTGGTCAGTAGAAACTTATCTAAACAAATATTAGACATACCTATTGCCTCTTTCAAATCTCTGCCGCAGCCGAATAAATTAAGCTGTGTGGCAAGGGCCGACCACTGCTCCTGCTCCATTATCGTGGGCCTCGCTCTATTCCCTGCAAAAGTTTAGCAAAGTGAAAACATATGCGTTCCTCAATATTTTTAATTTGATTGATGATGATGATGATAATGGCGGATTTCTGTCATTTATACCTAGTGGTAAATAATAACACAAAAAGAAAGGAAAAAATTAAAATCACATTGAAAAGAATAATGACTGAAGTAATTGTGACAGACGACAAAGACAGTTCGCGCCGCCCGCGGCATGCAACACAAACGTTCTGAAACTGATTGAACATAATTTTAGTTTATTCAAAATGGGTCTATCCGTGGATTATTATTGAAGTTATCTTAAAAATATAATTTGAAACACTACAAAATGCACGTGTAATAATAAATTAATAATAATTTGAAAATATATTTGAACAGTTTCTTTATTTGACTATGACGAAAAATATCGATTGTATCGAAACATAATCGAGAAATAAAAAGATACATTGAGGTTCAGAACTGTCCCTAGGGGCGGTAATTCGTTTAGTTGGAAAAAAAAACGAGAACTATTCTTAGTTTGCGTTTAGAGAGCGTGACTTCCAAATACCGATTAACGTAATTCAAACTAATATTAGTTCTCAAAATAGTTTGGAGCGGCTAGTTGACCGTACCTTCCAAATCGCAACCAGTATTTATTTATCTCAGATAAATGGTAAATTTGTCTTGTCTTTGTTATTATTTTCTAGGTAGACAGCCAGTATTTAGAGTCTGTTGATATCTAAAGTAGGAAGAACCTGTACTATTATTGGCATCAACCCACCATCGCTTTATACGTCCTCATCTAAAGCAACCGTGTATTTCTTATGATAAATTTAAATGCGGGTGCTTAATTTTAAGGGATGCAGAAATAAGCGGTCATCCTTTGACTGCTGTTACTGAAGGAAATTTACTGGCCGTGTAAAATTTCATTCAACAAAACAAGCGAATCACATACGAGGTGACTCAGCAATATTCCGCAGATTGGAACTTGAAGCCTCCATGACATGTTACTCTTGCTACCTTTCCGTGAGGAGAATTGTTTCGCGCTGGGTTTTGTTTCTCATATTAAAACGCAACTCTTTTGTTCGAACGAATTTATCATCCGATAAAGGTCAAGGTGTCCGGTATGTTAGGGGGTGGAAAATTTAAGACTAGTGGCTCTGTGACCTCGCAAGTACTTGTGACTTGATTTACCATAAGAAATTTGCGTTTTTTGACATGACTTTCCGCTCCCTCACACCCCCGACCCATTGAAGATTATCGGAGGAAAAAGTTATTCGGACAAAAAAGCAACGTCTTAGTAAGGGTAACAAGAAATATTGGCGACATTTTTGTTAATTTTTCGAAATTTCTGAAATATGATTTTTTTTTCAGGTGGAACCTCCATATTTCCCCCATTTGGTAAAATTTTCAAGAAAATAAGTGACAAATAAATCCTTATAATTATCGAACATGCACAGAAAACACGAGGATCGGTTGAGAAATGTGACCTGTAGAGGAGAACAGCCAGACAATGATACAAAAGCATTTGTGCCCATGCTGATGGAGACGCTTACTTCGTCGCGCTTCGCGCTTGCTCCGTCAATTGTCGGACGAATGCGAGTAAATCGAATGTAGAGGAGAACACCCGGACTTCCGGACAGACATACGAAAGCATTTGTGCCAAGGTGAAACGGACAAGCATCGTCGCGCTTCGCGCTTGCTCGGTTAAAAAACACAAATCTCCTGTGTCACATCAAATCACAAGGGAATTTTGTCAGCTTTAGGAATATAACTATAATATTTTGGTTTTTGGGAACCCGTAGTCATTAGTTATGTTCGCCTCTTATTCTATCGACAATTGATGGAGATTGCTCACGATTGCGTGAAGCGCTACTAAGAGTCTCCGTCAGCTTGGGCAACATGATGCTTTCGTAACACTCTCCGGTTGTATACTATACAGGTCGCATTTTTCAACTGAATCTCGTGAAAGGACATTGACAGGGTGTGGACCAAGTGCTGCCCAGGATGAAAACGTAGTGCATTTTATTGTGCAGGCCAACACTAATCTATAAACTGAAGTTCTCAAGTGTTTGTCGCAGGAGTCAAGAGAAAGTCTAAATGAAATTTTGTTTACATGGATGACATAATTGTTGTAGTATTTTTTATCTAAAAACCCACCTACTGGACCGACTTCTAATTTTCAAAAAAGGGAGCAAACTGGGAGGCTAACTCTTTCAAATATATATTTATTTTCTAATCGGTAAAGTAGTTTGTTTTCTAAATCAAAAATCTGGAATTATAATGTCATCCAGGTGTTGCGTGCATAGCATTTGCAGTGCAAATTACGTGTTATTGCTTTCCTGTGACTTTTCAGTTGTGTTTCTGGTTATTGTCATGAGATGATTCCTGACTAGAAAAGTCATAAATCATGAGTTTATGACAAAATTGTTCCAGGTTTATTTATTTAAAAACAAACTATTTATTTAAAAACAAACTACTCGGCCGATTTGACAGAGCAACATATTAGGTCCTTAAATATGAAATTGGCGTTTTGTATGGAGAAATTGAAGTTAACTCAATTTTCAGTACAAAATTTTTTGTATTTTTTTTAGGAATGACAGATCCTAATTTTATAAACTTTGTGTGTATGAATGAGACAACATTTTGCTAACAGAAAATTTTATATAATTTTTGAAAAGTGTCAGCTGTAAAAAAATATTACTAATATTATCATGAAAATGGATGACATTTAGGAGGCACTGATTTTGAAGATAAAATTTTACTTATCAAACTGAAAATTAAAAGAAAATTTAATAAGTAGATGTAAAATATTGATATTAATTTTAAAACAATAAAAAAATGGAAATAGCTATTGAATTACTCAAATTATGAACTCCTGAATCTGGAAGAAAAATTCGCCAATTTCATAGGTAAGCACCCAATATATATTTTTAACGATTAAATAACAACAAGTACATTAATTCAAATCCGAAGCGAAATTGTAAAAAATGTATCGTGAAAAACAGATTTTGTGATAACTTCGGGGGATTTTTCTATCAAGCAAAAATAATCCGATTAAGTTTATACGTTCACGCTGACACAAGAGTGTCAGATCATCAAGAGATCAAAAAGCTAGCTTAAAAACAACTGCTTTAATACTCCTAATTTGCGTAACTTTTAAGATTTACTTGGCTGTTTTGGCGGTCTGGGGTCGGTTCGTGCGTCGTATTTTTTGTAAACAAGCAAGTTGGGTGTATTTCGTGCGTTTTCAATAATGTAGAAAAAAAAATATCACCTTTAAGTGCGTTTCGGGCGTCCTTTTATTTTGCCGATTCCAAAGGGTCCGTGCGCCGTGCGTTCTTCTACAAGCAATGCTATAGGGACTATAGAGTTAGATGGGCTTTTCTCCAGAATCTGGGCAAATCAGTATCTCAGGCATATGTAAGCCTATACTGCTTTGTGTATGTGTGAAATATAAACTCAGACACCATTCTGACTTATTCCCTATGCCCTGTCTGTATAGGTAAAGTTCCCGATTTCAAACTTTTGGACATGATTTTTGGACTCTCTTCGAATATGCAGCATCTGTGGAAACATCTGTAGAGGCGATAAGGTCGAAAAAAAAACAATAAAGAAGATGTACGTAGAGCCTACAATCGTATAATTGTACACCTTGACTTAGACCCGTCTATATATTGACTATTTATTGGTATATGCACTCGTACAACATATTATGATGTACAGCGCCACGTTCCGACGGCCGGCCCCGAGGGACGCGTCAAGCACTTATTGCCATTTTATTCGCCTCCCATCGACCCTTGCTATCTCGTTTATGGCTATACCCTGATTCATTCGCGCTGAATATTTAACACTGAAACCCATATTATGGTGCTTTTCATGTACAATATTAGCATTTTCTCCCCGAAGGGAATCGTAAGATGATGTTCTAGCAACTTGCCGCTGACGCCAAGTTACGCCTGGCTCCTTAAAGTATGCTTTGGTTTGCTAATTTGCTTTGAGCTGGGATCACATCCTGCAGCTGTGGCTACCTATCTCTTATTAGTACTTCAGCCCTCAGCACAAACACATGGCTCCCATCAAGGAAACTACTATCTGTTTAACCGTGAAAGGCACGCACACGCTTAATATGTCTTCAGGCGTTATCTATTGAAGTTTTTAAGTTTGATAAATGTTCTACAAATATGTTGATCTACCGTAAGGCTGTTTGTAAACGTGATTGTATATTTACAAATCTGATAACAGTATTGCGACAGTTTCTCAATTCTATATTGTCGGTTCTTCGAAGAGGTCAAACTAGATCCATTAAATTAATCTTGATCCCAAAATTGTCCCGAATTTTAATCATGCCGTCCTTTGTGTATAATATCCAGCATATAATGAGTATACATAGCTACCAACTTTATGTAGAATTAATAAGTATGCTTTTGATGTTATTGCTGGCTTCGCGGTAACGGAAAAGATTTGAGTCGGGTGCTTCGACCCCTAATAACAGAAGAAAATATTTTAATATGACGAATTTGGATATCTTGATTTAAATCACAAAATGTATCGTACGATTATTGATGATTTGACAAAGTGATTGTGTTTGATTAAGCGTAAGTCCTTCGAAATCGATTCTTATCTTCATATGTAAATTATATTGTATGAACGAAAGTCAATGTGACTATAATACCTACACTGAACGGACATTACGCACGTATGTAAAAATAACTTTGTCGTCAATGTAAAATGCCGAATAACGAAATCAACGCGTTTGGACTCATTGGACCTGAGCTCTCCTGGGTGTCACTCCCCGCTTATTTCGTCACTGTCATCATTAGTAACCATCTTGAAATTATTACATTTCATATAAGATTCGTAATCTATTTTATTAACCCGCAATATATCCTCAATTTCAGTGAGACGCAGCTGCGTTCAACCCCACACTTAGATCCGTCTTAGAACGGTCGCATGTGTTGTTTATTTTCCGCTCAAAATTACTCCGCAACAAAGCATTTAGAACAATATCGGAGCCGTACGTGGCTTCTGTCGGCATTGTCTCGAGAGGAGCTGGGGCAACGTTAACGAGCCAACATTATCGAGATGTGTCTTGTGATGTTACACTTCGTTTATTAGCAAGGCCATCATAGTGGTTGTTAAGAGGAGCATTGTTCCTTTGGGGACGCCGCTGGGAGCTGGACATTGTCTTCGAAGGCGCATTTCCTTTCCGGCAATGAAAAGCTTGCCTCGTTCCGTTCGACCCGTTTACCTTATCGCTGCGCGGAATGGCACCGCAACGACAACGCTCTTTTATTGGAAGAGAGGCTTTTGTCGGTTATTTTTCATTAACGTACCTGCCTAATTTGTCCGGAGGACTAAAATGGAGCTGTTGGAATTCTCTTTATTTCGTGAAAGATAAAAGACGGTTGGTCAGCGCCCATTTTGAATGAACCTTGTGCGCGTGGCGAGCAGACCAGCGGCCGGGTCGCGTGGTCATTCTCTAATTAATATTCAATGGGTCTCCACGATCATGAATTCTCGGAGCGTTTCTGTTTCACTGCTAAATCGGAACGAGCTCACTTTTCAGGCCTCTAAATAGAAATAGCGGGTTCCCCAGTGATCGAGGGGTAACTTCCCATGACTATTGATTCCAATTAATGTTTGAGTGTTGGATGATGTTAGTGTCGGTATCGACTGATAGTTGAGTGTTTGTGTTGGGCTTGTTGATCGCTTGTTGGGATCAAACCGGATAAGGAATTAATTCGAGATGATCTCATGAGTAATATTTGCCATTGGGTTCTATACCTGAGTTTTGCTGCTATGATAAAAGATCGTCTTTATACCCTAGTAAAGGTAGAATAAGTCTATATTACAAAAGGTGGGGCATTCTTATTTTTTTGGGTGCAACGTATTAAATATTAAAAACCGGTCAAGTGCGAGTCTAAATCGCGCACGAAGGGTTCCGTACCACCGTTCAATGGAAGCGATGGTGTGGAGTGAATAGTTTAGATTTTACACAGCAAAATATTGTTTATAAAGTTATTGGTGCGGTTACTTTCACACTCCATGTACGTAACCAGGTGCATCCATAAGTTTGTATGTGGTATTGAAAGAATTGTTGTATGGGAGCCCTCTAAAATATTTCTTTTATCCTGTTTTTTAGTATTCGTTGTTATAGCGGCAACATAAATACATCATCTGTGAAAATTTCAACTGTCTAACTATCACGGTTCGTGAGATACAGCCTGGTGACAGACGGACGGACGGACAGCGGAGTCTTAGTAATAGGGTCCCGTTTGGAACCCTTCGGGTACAGAACCCTAAAAATGGTATCGCGGCAGCTAAAAAAATCTCGAAACATTGTGACTTTTTTGATTTCAATCTCTAAAATTCTTTATGTGCATACTAGCGAAAAGTTACTTTTTGACAAATTAAAGAGGATAACAATTTGACCTAATGATCACAAAAACATAATATTTCGGTCAAGCCATATATTAAAATGGCATGCGGTTCAAATTCGCGATGCCTCTTGACCAGGTCCAAGGCTCGAGAGGTTTAAAGGTATGGGCATATACAGGGTTACAGGAAAAGTCGTGCTAGATCCGTTAAGGGCGTGGAGTACCCATCATTTCTGACTTATTTCACTCTGAAACACCCTACCCTAAACTTAACCCTTTTCGAGATATTCGACTTTTAATTTTTTTATTTAAAATTGCCGATTTTTAGGCTACTAAATTTAATTTTGTTTATTTTGTGTGTCTTATCATTATTATTATTGCATTTTCATATGTGTAATAAGAATATTTAGGACGTCAATCATTAAAATAGTGCATAAGTTAATTGAATAGGCCGTAGTAGACAAGCGAAAGTTAAGAAATTAAAAAAAATATTAGAAAGTTTATTTTTCTCTAAGGGATATCTAAAAAAAATATTATAGCAGTTGTTCGGCAGATGTGTTTTAAAATATCTACGATTCATCAGCTATCTAACGAGGTATAACAATCTAGGGTTTTATTTAAATTCATTGAAAAAAACTTAGTTTCATAGGCGACAGTGGAGAAGAAAATTAATACTTAGCCCTAAAAAGTAAAACAAAACAATAGGTAAGTAAGCATGAAATGTCATTTTCATTGCCTCGCCGTCTTTTGTTCTCCATTGTTAGTTTGTTCAACCGGTGTCCTTATGAGAGGGTGGGGTTTAAATCAGGTTTTCACACAACTTTTTCTTACTCTACAGTTCATGTCTCAGCTATCTAACGAGGTATAACAATCTAGGATTTGTATTACATTTCGTGGATTTAAAAGTAGTTGGGACGCTCCAGGTAGCAGCTCTAACGGCCCCGCGCTTATTGTCCTTCAAGTTAAGACGCACCGTGCGAGCGAGACAAGTGACGATTTATGTAGGTGTGAATGAAAGAAAAAATGTGTAGAGACCGGTTAGGGCTGGAATACAACACGGGATATTGTTTTGGTTGTCAGTCTGCTTTTGTGCTTCGTACAGTAGATGTGATATCGTTTTGCTCTTTTTCTCGACTTGGCTGTGATTCTGGACTATTTCTTCTGATTTGTGACTACGTGCTTGTTAATCGGACTCTGATTAGTACTTGTGATGCGGAAGTGTTGAAGATGACGTCCTACACACCTGAGGAATATGCTGATATGCTCATTTGTTACGGATACTGCGATTGTGTGTCTGCGCAAGCTCGCAACGAATACATAACTCGCTACCCCGGTCGTCGAGTGCCGGATGTAGCCGTTTTTGACAGAGTTTATCGAAGACTTCGAGAAACTGGCTCTGTTTTGAGACGAAATACAGACATGAGAAGACCACGAATTGTTGACGACGAAGAACAGGACAATGAGATACTGCAACGCTTTCGAGCGGATCCGACTACTTCCACTAATATTGTTGCCCGTGATCTGGGACTTTCGCAATGGAGAGTGTGGTTTACAGTGCATAGTGCTGGCCTATACCCGTACCATTACACGCCGGTACACGTTATTGAAGAAGGAGACCCCGCAAGAAGGTTGGACTTCTGCAGATTTATGGTACATGCTGACGTAGAAGACCCAGATTTTCTAAGAAATATCTTGTGGACAGATGAATCCAAATTTGATAAAGATGGCATAACTAACTGTCACAATGCCCATTACTGGGCCCCAAAACAACTAAGGAATCCCAATAAGAAAAGAGTGAAGGGGTCCCAACGAAGATTCAGCGTGAATGTGTGGATGGGCATTATCTCCAATCATTTGATTGGACCTTACTTTCTCCCGGACAATCTAGATGGGGAAAGCTACGAAAACTTCTTGAGAGGAGACTTGAGTGATTTTCTGGATGATCTGCCACTCAACTTGATCAGGGACATGTGGTTCCAACATGATGGCTGCCCTGCCCATTTCAGGAGAAGTGTCAGGGACTGGCTGGACACAAATTATCCAAACAAATGGATAGGACGAGGTGGGCCGTTGCCATGGCCAGCAAGATGTCCGGACCTAACCCCCATGGCATTTCATGTGTGGGGGCGCATGAAAAGTCTTGTCTACAGCGAGCCAAATCCAGTTTCGTCTGTGGAAGAATTAAGAGAAAGGATTGTGGATGCAGCAAATCAAATGAGGACAACGTTGACCACTGGAGTAGTGAAGACTGGTCTCCGTAGAAGGATGCGACAATGTATTAGAAACAGAGGCGGCCATGTTGAACATGAACTGTAGAGTAAGAAAAAGTTGTGTGAAAACCTGATTTAATAAATGACAACATGCTTACCTATTGTTTTATTTTACTTTTTAGGGTTAAGTATTAATTTTCTTCTCCACTGTCGCCAATGAAACTAAGTTTTTTTCAATTAATTTAAATAAAACCCTAGATTGTTATACCTCGTTAGATAGCTGATGAAACGTAGATATTTTAAAACACATCTGCCGAACAACTGCCATAATATTTTTTTTAGATATCCCTTAGAGAAAAATAAACTTTCTAATATTTTTTTTAATTTCTTAACTTTCACTTGTCTACTCGGCCTATTCAATTAACTTATGCACTATTTTAATGATTGACGTTCTAAAGCATCTTATTACACATATGAAAATGCAATAATAATAATAATAAGACACACAAAATAAACAAAATTAAATTTAGTAGCCTAAAAATCGGCAATTTTAAATAAAAAAATTAAAAGTCGAATATCTCGAAAAGGGTTAAGTTTAGGGTAGGGTGTTTCATAGTTAAATAAGTCAGAAATCATGGGTACTCCATGCCCTTAACGGATCTAGCACGACTTTTCCTGTAACCCTGTATATGGGCGTTCTGATGATGGATGACATCTTGAATTAACCTTCACTACGACATTTCTGCGGCGATGGGCTCGCCCCATGTCACGCAAAATGGAATAATGTATTACTGGCTAAACGTGGACACATCGTGCCTCTGCCTCTCCGTATGGTAAAAGTCGTGACGCTATGATGTTGTTGTTGTTGGGATATAGTTGTTTTTAAGCGCCTACAGCTTGGAAATGAGCATTCTTAGAAAAAAATCATACAATAAATAATTAGAAGGAGAAGCAGAAAGAAAGAGAAGAAGGAAAAGTTGAAGAAGAACAATATTGTGCATGTACTTGACTTCTCGCAATTGACAATCTCTCAATTTCCTGCCATTGGCGCGTGAATTTGTCTATAATTTGAGTGTCCACATTTAGCCAAGGCTTCAGTACTCCACTTTGCGTGAGAGGGGACAAGCCCAACGCCGCAGCTATGAGTAATTTTTAATTCACGATTTTTTCCATCACCGTCCGTATAATTTACTTACGATAAATTACTTATCTCATTGGTACGAGTTCATGGTCGGCACCAGGATTCGAACCTTAATTTCTTGCGCGAGAAGCAAGCAAGTCACTAGGATACGAGGCTCTTCATTGACGACTTAATTCCAGTTATTCACGAAGTCGGAAAAATTCTATTTTTGACCATGGTTTTCTAGTTTATGGCTTGACCTAAATATTATGTTTTGGTATCCATAAGACGCAAAATAGTATGTTCTTTAATTTGTTACATGTAACTTTTCGTTAGGATGCATCGTAAAGAATTTATGAGCGAGAAACCAAATAAAGTTCCTACATTTCGAGGTTTTGTTACTGCCAAAAGTTGTCCCGAGATGGTAACACAAGATGTGTTACCATAGCGTCACGCCTTTTCCCATACTGGTTGGCAGAGGCACAATTGTGCCCACTTTTAAGCCAGTTCTTCAATACTCCAATTTGCGTGACAGGGGGCTAGCCCATCGCCGCAGCAATGGAGATTTAAGGTTTCCTCACGATATTTTCCATCACCGTTAGAACTTCCTTATAATTCACTTATTACCATTTTTCAGATTTACCTTTGTAACAAACCCTTCGGCTTCGAACCTTTACCGACTGGGATATTGTCATAGTACCATTCATGCGTCGTTCCTTCATTCTATTTTGATTAAAATTACGCGCTATCATTCGATTTTCTTAAAGTGTTGCAAGTCAACTAATCCTAGTGCAGTTACTAGTGCAGTTACATTTAAAATTCCGGAGAGGCTCTTCTAGTTCGGAAATTCACTTACAGAACACAGATTTGGATCACCAAACTCTCCAGATAGCTATAGCCACATGGGTACCCGGTTTCAGTATTCATTACTCAACTTTATAATCAAATTTAACTTTGAATTTTGAGGGCCCCGTCCAATTTAACGATTGAATGGATTTGTTACAGAGCTGCAAAGAAGTGTTTCAATGTAAGCCCTTCATTTAAATAACGCGTACGGTCGGACTAAAGGGCGCGGTTGAGCCTGGGTTTACGACTCAATGACTCCTATCACAAAGGGTCTAGTATTGATAGGCATATAAACATTATTGGAGAAAATATTACGAACTGAAAATGATATATGACAAAACCCGTATGTTTCGAAAACGAGTTGGCCGCCATGCTGAATGGAACACATTTAAAATAAAATAAAAGCCGCGAGTGTTGCAAGACGCTGCAAAATCTCTCTTCTATACTCAAAAAAATGAATCGCTGTACGTTAGTCTTACTAAATCTCTAAAATAGCGCCATTGGTTAGTATAATTCCTATTTGGTTATAATCGTCTCAGTCCAGATGAGGCTTAGATAAAAAATAAAATTACGAAAAACGCAAAGAAACAGCCAAAAAGTCAAAAATATTTTGTAAGGAAAGTTCAGCCTATTTCGCTAGATGGCGTTAGTAGCCATAGTTCTGGCATAACTCAAACTCCTTCGTCGTTGATCGATTTATTTACTACCTTCAACCTCAATGTTGGTAGCGGAACTTATGTTTGACAGTGTGATGCATAAAGTTTGTAAGCAAATAGTTTCTTTAATCTGAGGTCTGATGCGTATTATGCTCAACAACAGGCCTATAATGTCGATACGGATTTCAATTTATAAATGAATAGTTCTATGACGGGGAACAATGATAATACAATAAACTGCGTTACGAAGCCGCGCCACGGGCAACTAGTAATGATTAAAAAAATACAGTAAAAATACTGTCTCATAACCCCATAACTTTATACCTCCAGTAATATTCTGGTGTTCGATTATCTATCTCTGATATCAATCCGGATCGCATTCAAATTAAGCTTTTGGAGGATGTTAGAAGCCTTCAGCGCATTTCGATTGCATTGCATTTTTTTGAGTATTTGAATGAACTAAAATGCTTCTGATCATAGAGGTCAAAGTGATAATGAAATGAAATGAAATGAAATAATTTATTTTGCCTTATTAGACATACAAACAAAACATACAGGATACATAAAAACAGGCAAAAGAGGAACGGTCTCAGCATGTGCTGTGAATAGCACAAGTGCGATCTCACTTTCACAGATAAATTTTCTTTAATTAATCTATTCAGAAAATGAAAATAGAAACCAGGCCCATTACTACTAGTCGGTTGGAAAAGTACCAAAATGTTCTACTTGATAAATTGCCTGTTCACGATTATAATTTAAATGACCCGAATAAATTATATCAAGACTCTTTTTGGTAAGCGAAGAATTTGAGGTAATAGATCTTTAAAATTGATACTAAAAAAATTAATACTAGATTTAAGTTCAGTGATTGGGCGACCAAAGGTTTGCGGATTAGCAGAGATAGACTTTTTGAACTTTATGAACAAAGAAACATGACAAATAGTGACAGGTTTAAAGATATCTCAAAGATTACTCCAAAACTTTCAAGATAGTGTATCTTAAAGCCAAAGCAAATTTCAGAAGTAGTAAAATTAAATCTGCTGACGGTAAAATAAAAACTGTATAAAAAGTTATAAATAGCGAAACAGGTAGTACAAATCCACGCTAATATAACTTTGCACTTAAGACAGATGGCGGTATTATTGTGCAAATTCAGAAGTAGCTCAGGAATTCGAGACCTTTTTTTACTAATATACCCTTGAAAACTTCTAAACCACTAAATTCTTCACCATCCCTTTCAGCTACATTGCTTAAGGTAAACGTGGACGCCTGCGGAACTGAGTTTAAATTTAGTCACGTCAGTCCCCAGTATATTATTAACAGTTTTAAATACATTAAAGTTCAGAGCACTGAAGAATTATGGGGGATGTCAGTCAATGTGTGCAGCTCAATTGTATGTTGATCACGGTACCTTTCCCAATTAAATGAAAAATAGCAAAGCAGTTCCTCCATTTAAAGCTGGTCAAGCTTTACATAGAGGAACTAGTTTGGCTTACTTAATGGCTGGCAAAGTAGAGATTCCTCTATATATACAAGGCCTGTATCAGTTTTACCGGTATGTAGTAAAGTGTTTGAAAAGATCATGCTCAATCTCAATCATCTCAATCAAACCTCAATCAATTCTTTCCCATTTTAATCACAATAATCTATTACATAACTAGCCATTTAGCTTTACAAAAGGGCGTTGTACCACAGATGCTGGTGTTGAACTATTAAAACATATTTAGTGCTCGGGAAGAATCAAAAGTTGCCATTGGTGTCTTCTGTGACCTTACCCAAAGCATTTGATTGCGTAGATCATGAAACTTTACACTTTAAACTTTACAACCTGGAACACTACGGTATTAGAAAATATTTGCTGATGATACATCTCTTATATTTAAAGTAGATCGACATGTACAGAACTATAAAGAAGTAAATAACGATCTTGTATAACTTCATAATCTAGTAATCTTAATGCCAAAAAAAACTAAATATATGAAATTCACATTGCCTGATGTTAATTTCTTAGAAAGTTCTGTTATAATAAATTATGATAAGTTAGAGTTTACTGATAGTACAGTTTTCCTGGGGATAACACTTGACTCGAAACTATAAAGGAGATACTTGGAACCTACAGTCCTTCACGGCGTCCCGGGTAGTGCTAAGGAGCAACAAATGAGTCTAAATACAGTAAAATCTATATTCCTAGCAATGTTGTTTTGGTATATTACCGTTACGAGTACATCTGAAGAGCTTGTTTAGTAGAACCTTGAGGTTTGCGCATTCGTACGTTGGCACGGACTTTGCTGTCATCTGACCTCTGATCTAATGGGCCATGCTAGAAAAATACGAACTACTTTTTATTTATTTTTTGTGAAATTTTTGTGCTATTTTTAGAAACTAATGAATGAATTGAATATTTCGGGTAATGGATATCTTATTAACTTTTTTAATAAAAATAACACCCCTCGTGACGTCACTTGCTCACAGTTTTGGAACGGTAGTACTTGAGGTTGGTTATTTCCGATTATAAAACAAAAAAACTATGATATCAATATTTGTTTACGTTCCGGCTGACATTTGCTTTATCGACTGACCGGAAAATTGTTGATACTTGACAGTTTTATAGAACAGCCAACTTGACGGCAAAGGGAATTTGAACAAACTACGCCGCAAAGGACATATGAAGTACATTATGTTTTTTATGGATATTTCAGTAGTCCTGTGATATTGTTTGATGGGAATAACGGAATTTAGTTAGGAACACAATTATCTCGAATTGGTTTTCTAAGTTTGGTACCTTAGTTTTTTTTCATGCTGAAAGATTCCATTTCTAATATGCACACTTGAAACAGTAGTTAATCAGGTTAAATGAAACTGGACCACTATGGTGCATCTGTCACCCAGTATGGGAAATGGCGTTACGATAAGTTTGTACTCTTTGTAAAATAAGCCCACCACCATCCCTTTAAATGACATTGCTTGATTACGAAGGATCACACGTAACATAACCTCTTACTACGCAAATACGAGTATGTAATCCGTGACATACACCACAGAGATAAATATTGTCGATTCGAGTGGCCAGTAACTAAACACTTGCTTGTATTACGACCCGCGCAGACTAAGCAGATCCACAAGATAAAGTAACCGTTATACATATTTACCATTTTAAAATAAATTTAGTCACAAAATTGTTGTTGTGATCATATCGGCTGACGACATCATTTTGATATAATGAAACATCAATATCAATTATAACATTGTAACAACCTGATCGCAGTTTATATTCATGGCGAATGTTCATTTTACGCCGAAATTACTCGGTGTTTGCTGATCTAAAAAAATAACGAGTCCTCTCTGTGAAGGTGTACATTTTCATTATTGGTGTATGTTTAACACACGTTTATTAAGCATTAAGCTAATGGAACGGCTTTTAGCATAAGTATAGGCTGTATGAAACACTGCAATTTACGTCGGAACGAGCGTTAATCAAAATGCTAGCAATAGTGGCGGGTAGATTATTGTTTAGGAGTTCCAGTAGTTATTTAATGGAATACAATTTGAAACCGCACCTCTCATACCAGTTCTGATATCCGGCTCCTTTAGTTATGAAATCTCGCCATTTATTTTGTAGACAGCAAACGATTACTGAATGATTAGGTCTCCTTCAAAAGATTGTTTCACTTATCACCACCTCACTTGTTGCAGATATCCCTAATGAGCGCTTGCGGCGCTCCGCCCCCCAGCCCGCCGGCGCCGTGATCTCCGGTCCGAGCCCGCCACGGCGCCGTGATGATCACAACCCGCCACCATGCGTCGGCGGCCACACTAACCCGGGAACGCACGCGCAAGCCGGCTCGAGATGGCCGTCGGAGAACCACCTGTGCGCCCGCGTTCACACACCCAAACGCTGAACTATGAGATGTGGAAGCACGGCAAGTGGCGACAGAAAACGTTAAGGACTATACAGTGGTTTTATTGGCCTAAGTGTTACTGTGTAAATATAGTGTTTAGTTACAATGGATAAGCGTTGCGCGAGAGTTCCCTTGCTGGAGTGTGGAGGGGAGTATGCGCATCTTCACAAGGCGCCGGCGCCTAGATGCTGCTTCTGGCTGATGAGTCATACCAACGTGAGGAAGTGCGTGGCTGGGGTCATGATGCTGTCGGTCTTCACTATACTGTTCTATGGATACTTCACTGTCACCGCGCCGCTAACCAGGTCAGTATTGTATACGCCCTCTTTTCTCATTGTCTATTTCCATTCGTACAAAGCTCAGAAAGAAGCCCCCAAAAATGATATAAAATCTTCTACATCTCGAACAAAGGTTCAAGTAAGATAGATATTTATTAGTATTGTCATGTTGTCATCGCCACTTAACGTCTTCCGTCGTCCCAGGGTTTCCCTCCCTAGTGCATTTACATAATGTTTGTGATAAATCCGTTTTAAAAACCTCCCGCAGAGTACTTTATTAATTTCTCTTAATTTATTATTGCGTTAATTCGCATGGGAATATTGCGGGATTGTTTATCAAGCAATATTGGTAAACTTTTTAATCTGCAGTAATTTAAATGCTGCCATATTATGTGCTGTGGAACATAATTAATTACTTTAGGTGAAATATGCATCATTCGCACAAAATCCAATTTGGGCGCTATCGTACCGATGGCAAACACATCGCTGGTTTATTGCGTATGAATGTGGAAATATCATATTCGGCACACTCCGCCTTATTTCATTTGTGCATTTTCAGACCTTTAATCTTATCATTGTTTTGCCCTAAAAAATTTGGTTACTTCCCAGGCAACATCCAAGCAAAATAAAGATCCGACTGTGGCACAATGCTCAGCTTAAATATGTATATTGTCTGAGTAATAGCTCTGGAGTCAGTCTAAATCTGTATAAAGCAATGGTATATCTGTATTCAGCAATAAGCTTGGTAATGTCTGATAAAAGATCATGTTTATTCTTAAAGCTTAATAACAGCAATTTAAGGACCCTTATTCAGTCGTTATTAAGCTTTATGCACTACAGAATTTTTAAAGCTGTATAAGGGGACTTACAACCGACATTAAGCTGTAAAATTAGCTTATAGCTGACTAAGGGTGGTTGTCCGAAGCTACAATCTGAATTATAGTACACTATTTCACATTTATTCAGCTACTGTTTTAATGGTTATCATAGTTAATTAAATCAGCGTTGTGCTGGGTAATGTAAATAAAATATAGGATAGTTTTATTATTATACAGCAATTGGCTGGTTAAAAAGCGTTGGACTTGGTTAGATGAAAATGGATAAAATGAAGTGGAAAAATAGGAAAAGAACGGGTGGGATCCGCAGAAAATGTTTACGGGAGTATAAAAAAATGAAAAAGTCTATTGTGAACTGGGAAATTGATAATGAGGTGGTCATCGCTGATGAAACAATCGTAAAACCAAGTTCCTCGAGTACTTCGGAAGTAACGCGTGAAGTCCGTTCAAACCCATCTGTAGAAGAGGGTTCCGTAAGTGGATATTATAATGGTTCTGCATCAAGTGAAGATGACTCGGACTCAGACATTCATGTGGAATTAAAAAACTCAACTCTTCGTTCGGAAATAAGAATGTACAGAACCACTTACCCTTATAATAATCGCAACATCGTTGCAATTAAGTTTTCCGATGTTCAGTTTAAATTTGCATGTACGATATACAGTGGAAATATTTATTGTATTCCTTTGATTCATACATTATAAAATAAGGTAAAAATAATAAATATTATTTATATGTGTAATTTTTTTTTTCTGCCATCAAATTTCTGTTCTTTTAATTTAGAAGGTCAATCATAATGGTTTTATACTTATGGTTCAACCTAACTCTTATCCGAGTAAAAGCCCGTGACTCTCGGTGGGAAATCTAATGGACTAAATATTATTAATATAGGTACAGCATGTAAGTTACGCCCGACTCAGGATCGACAGTTTACGTATCGCTGATGACTAAAAAATATATTTTCATGTTCCCTTGCATAGTTTTTATGCAATATAGGTAGTTATAATGTTAATTAAATTCCAAAAAGTGCGGATACCTCCGCCAACGACCGCGCGGAAGTGTTAACAGAGTTCCCTTATCTCTTCTGTGCCCCCGCGCCGCCAGACTCGTCGCGGACCTTTCATTTCCCCCGGGGTGGTAGATTTATGAATAGGTTGTTTTCAGTAAGATGTAACGTTAGTTAAAATACTGTTCTAGTACTAAGAAATATTTATTCAGGTCGACTTGGGTTCAAGTCCTCTCAACAATCAACGTTACAAATAACACGCGATATAATTCTCAAAATAAAAATTGCTTGGTTTCAAACATAATAATGAATAATCTGTCTTGAACAATGGCATATAAGGTACAAAAATACGAAACAAATTACTGTCCACGTAGGCCACACGACATGCGCACGCCATCGTCAACTGACGCGCAGCAAATGTCAATATTGCTGGCAAAGGCAAATTAGTACGCGCACGCCATGACCACAACTATGGCATCATGGTGACGCGCGTATGACGAGCGGTCTACTTGGAGTCTGTCCAATGGACAGGCCAGCTTACACTAAACATTAAACATTACAAACATAACGGGATAAAATTCTCAAAATATGAATATAAATGCTTGGTTTGAAACCTTCTAAATAAGAATCAGTCATGAACAATGGCATAAGGTACATTGATACTAAGCGTTTACGCTAAAAAATCAGCAATATAAACATAACGCGATAAAATCTTCAAAATAATTAGTAAAAACGGTTATTTTTTTATCACCACGGATATTTTGGGGATTGGTAGTACCCATCATATTATGAATAACTTTCCCCAAGAAACATATGGTCGCAAATAAAAAATAAAAAAAATCCTAAGTACATTTACCTATATCAGCTGTTTTCGTGTTACTATGTGGGACCCATTTTTATTTTCATTTTCGACCATATGTTTAGTTAGACCAAATTAGTACGCGCACGCCATGACCACAACTATGGCATCATGGTGACGCGCGTATAACGAGCGGTCTACTTGGACAGGCCAGTTTACACTAAACATTAAACATTACAAACATAACGGGATAAAATTCTCAAAATATGAATATAAATGCTTGGTTTGAAACCTTCTAAATAAGAATCAGTCATGAACAATGGCATAAGGTACATTGATACTAAACGTTTACGCTAAAATCAGCAATATAAACATAACGCGATAAAATCTTCAAAATAATTAGTAAAAACGTTTATTTTTTTATCACCACGGATATTTTGGGGATTGGTAGTACCCATCATATTATGAATAACTTTCCCCAAGAAACATATGGTCGCAAATAAAAAAAAATATTTTTCCTAAGTACATTTACCTACATATATCAGCTGTTTTCGTGTTACTATGTTGGACCCAATATTTTTTTTCATTTTCGACCATATGTTTCTTGAGGAAAGTTGTTCATAATCATGGGTACAATCAATCCCCAAAACATCCTAGGTGATAAAAAGTAACCGTGTATAAATGCTTAGTTTGAAACCTTCTAATTAACAATCAGTCTTGAACAATGACACATGGTAGGTACAAAAATACTTTAAGTTACCTACTACTACCATTCTAACACAGAGAATCTTCTTCTTGTGGCTGTTCTTCATTATTGTATGTATTGATCTGGTCAGCATTACTTTTCTTCACTCGCTTCTTTTGGCTCGACACTCGCATGTCCCTTATTGCCATTCTCTTAGTCGCGTTTCTCAAAACAGTTTTAAAAAATTTTTCGTTGTCCTGTACAGTAAATGTGCTGTCCCATCCATTGATCAGGCAGAAGAAAAAATTTAGTATGTTTTTATATGCTTTAAAACCTACTTTTACTTCAATATTATTCCTACTGCCTCCAGTCCAGGAACATTTGCTTAAGAATTTTTTATCAAATAAGGCATCCAGCAGCCTGTAACTGCTTGATGGGCCGCTTCCTATTTGCTTTGAACATAAAATGATATATTTTTCTTGAAGATTTGCAAATGCCTCTGGACTAGATAGCTGCTATGACTGTCATCACTATGCTACTCCGCAAACTTAGACAGACACGCACACGCGTGTTGATTTGATATCGTTTCCTGTGAGTGATTGTTTATTGTTCCAACGAGTGCCAACGAGCTCCAAACAGATTATTCTTGGTAAGTATGTATGTTTATTGTATTTACATTTTGAGATCATTGTACAAGTAAAATATTAGTGCGCGTGGAAGTTTATCGTGAACATGAGTAACTTACTTCGATTTATGTCATGCGCCGCTTGAATTATGAAGGATTATGATTGTAAACATAATATTATACTCTAATGAAGCTCGCGTGACATAAATGTCTATCAACCCAAGTGCTGTTTTTTGTCTTTATTTTATTCAATAATAGTTTCCTGATTATTTATGACAATACTCTGAATCGCATATAAGTTTTTGACTTGTTCGAGAACTTGCTCTATCCCACTGTTCGGCTGTAAATATGACTGGTTTCTAGTATCTACATTACTAGAACCATCATCGGTGGTGACTATTTGATAAATGATGCCCTCGTCAGATATCAAAGTATTTCCTGCTGCTTGAGTAGGCGTGGGGCTCGCCATTGTAGTTCCTGGATTAATCTGCAAAACAAGTAAGTGCTTTTGTAGTTCTTTTGGTTTAAAGTAAACAAAATATTAGGACAGTTTCCAACTGGACCTATGCCATTAATTAATAATAATAAGAATATTTTTTTTACTTATTAGTTATTTATTTAAAGCGTGTTTTTTTAGTTTATCTAAACTATAAAAAAAAATAGTTTTATCCACATATTTTTTATATTCTATAAATTATTCAATAGGCTCGTCCAGATAGAGCGAGGCAGCAAGGCATGTGGGTGTCGTCCAGCAGAGCAGCAAATCTGCTGAGGCGCCCTTGAGCATCGCCAAATCCGCATACGCGTGAGGCACGTCACAACACGTCCAGACGCTGTCTCACCTACATGCGCGCAGTCTGGACCACACCCACATGCCTCTGCCTTGCTCTATCTGGACGGGCCTATTGATGAACTCCATCATTAAACCTTGGGCCTCATCCGTCCGAGACCAAAGTCTTGATCATTAGACAAATCAAATGAGTCCAAACTTGATAGGGCTGCATCGTTTTACCTGTATAATTCAATCGCAAATTGATAAGATGCACGCACGAAGCTAGATTTTCACGAACCACAGACAATTCGCGTCAAACTACATGAATACAGCTTGACAACAAACTATTCACTGAACCATCCAATGCCATGCCTTCATACCTGTCCGGGTAGCGCCATCTACCGGTCAAGCATGGAATGAACATGTCATAGGACAACGTGGTGTTGCCACTATACATTAATGTTTTCTATGCTAGAACAATTTTTATACATAAGAAAGGCGAGCATAACTCCCTCGTTTTTGTTACAAGTTGCATTATTTAGTTTATTCTGAAGTTTATTACAGTTAATTCATGATTTTCTAACACTAAATGTTTGTTTTATCAAACCATTATGCTGAACAAGAAATAATTTGTTAATGGAAGTTTAGGATAATTTAGTAGGTAGTACAGTGCTACCTACATGGATGTTTTGGCACTTGGCCATATCGAAACTAACGCGGCCTTCTTGGAAGTGTCACTTGGTTGATCCAATCAATCAATCAATAGCGCAGAAGCGCCACCCTGTCAATGTCATCTAAGTGCCAAAACATCCATGTAGTACTGTAATTATGTTTGTATGTAGAGGTTTTGTAATAAGTACGTACCAGTGTTTCAACTATAGAGTTATAATCTGGACTCTCCATCTCAATAGAATTATTCAAACGTTGACGGTGCTGTCTTGAGATTTCCACGTCCGTATCATCAGTATCCGTTTTATGAAGCATTTTTGCCAATTCATCTTCCGCTTCATTATAGTTGTTTAAAAACGTCCTCTTTAATTTACAGTCCATGGTTAGCCAGCCATCTTCCCCAGGTACAACTATGTCATTTTTGCTTAACACCTCCGCGTTATGCTTTGGCCATCGCAGCTTACTATTAGTTTCCCAACTAGAGGGTACTATGCACAGTTCCGTTTTACCCTTGCGACGCGTTGAAACAATTTTAAACGGCATTGTCCTGTAAATAAAGGTAGACGTAAATATCTTACATACGTTGATAGAAAAAATAAATATGCCTACATACATATTCACAAACAAGTTTATAAAAACCCAGGTCTTGGGTTTGTTTGTAAACTTGTTTGTGATATCGCAGTTTCTGGTTCCCACGACACAAGGTATCCTAGTTTGGGGCCAGAAGCAATGTATGTGCCTGTATGTAAGTGTTCGTGTTTTACGTTTTTGTTTTGACTTCTAAGATGGAACCCTAATAAGCTGGTTACTGTGGAATCTGTGATACTCTACTCAAATAGTACACAGCAATATGTGCTGTCAGAATAGTCTTTCCCAGCTAATAGCTGAATAAGTGTACACACGTGACTTTTATTAAGAACTAAGCTGTATAACTGGCGTGAAGGTATCGCTTAATCAGACTGGAAAGTATCGCCATTTTTAACAAATACTATATTATTTCTATGCTTTATTGTAAGATTTATTTGATGACAAAACGCATGAAATCACAAAAAAACATTATTATGTACTTTCATACCTACGTCATACTTTTCGTGTACAAAAAACAGCACTTGGGTTGATAGACATTTATGTCACGCGAGCTTCATTAGAGTATAATATTATGTTTACAATCATAATCCTTCATAATTCAAGCGGCGCATGACATAAATCGAAGTAAGTTACTCATGTTCACGATAAACTTCCACGCGCACTAATATTTTACTTGTACAATGATCTCAAAATGTAAATACAATAAACATACATACTTACCAAGAATAATCTGTTTGGAGCTCGTTGGCACTCGTTGGAACAATAAACAATCACTCACAGGAAACGATATCAAATCAACACGCGTGTGCGTGTCTGTCTAAGTTTGCGGAGTAGCATAGTGATGACAGTCATTGTCTGAATAATGTCTGAATAACGTCTGTCTAACACCGAAAACCACTTTTATTCAGAAGTTATTCAGATAGTGGACATCTACATTGCTGCTATTCAGATTTTACTCAGCTTCTATTCAGAACTAAGGCCACATTTTTGTGCCCAAATTGTCTGAATAACGTCTGAGTAGGCGCTGTCCCAGAACTTACTCAGACATTTCGTTTGCTTAGAGCGCCGCGGACAGCTTTTATTCAGACGTTATTCAGAAGGTAAATGTTGCCTGGGTTATGTCCAACTGTTTACATGGCAATATTTGCGAACATGATATTTATTATAATGGTGGTTGCCAATAGTCAATATATTGATACTATGGATTGGCCCTATAGATGGATGAAAAGAGATAGATAAACGAAAAATATATGGTCAAGTGCGAGTCTGACTCGCGCATGAAGGGTATCGTATCACCGCACAATGGTATTCGAGTTTCTTGCATGGGGATTAGGTATCTTTTGTTTTGTTTGTTGTTTTCTTTTAGTTATTTCCTTCCTACCTGAAAACTCTATTTTTATATCATTAAAGGGGTACGTTGTGGCTAAGGTAGAGTACAAAAAATAAACCCAAAAAATTGGTCTACTGAATTACCATTCGAATAAATGAGATATTTATTAAGAAAGCATATCATTGCAAAAAAATTAACAACTATATTCTCCTTATTCAGTCTGCAGTTGAGATTCATTTACGTAAGAAATATTGAAATTATTGTCATTACGAGAGTTTACAAGACCTTTTTTTTCGTTTCTTCAAAACAAACTTTAATTTAATTCAATCATCATCATTGTTCTCTACTTGGTGCCCTTTTTAAAACTATAAATCTATTTTTGACATGACAAACAGCCTAAATCATTCCAAAAAATAGGACAAAAGTAACTCCAGAGACAACTTTGTTTATTCTAAATACAAACCAAGTCCACTAAACCAACGATGCCTCATTTGTAAAAATCTGTCAAACCGTATTTTTTTTATTTTCAATCCATGTCTCCGCCGTTTTGAAAAATAACCAAAAACTGAAACGACAAAATAAACATATCTGCTCACAAAATTTCACGAAATCTCGTTTAGAAATACAGCATATAGAGGAGAATAGCCGGACAGATATCCAGAAATTCAGACATACGAAAGAAGTTGGGCCAAGCTTAGCTCGCTTCGCTCGCTCGGTTAATAAAACTGCCAAGCGCGAACTTCAGTCGCACCAGGAGGATTAAGTTAACATTGTAATTAGCCGCCGCGTCTCCGAACCACTCCCTGCGAATATCTTTTGTAATCAAATAAGATACCTCTATCTATATAGAGAATATTCTGCACATAGAAGGGCAGAAATCCCAAGACGCCTGTCTTATAAAAAATCATCATCTTAATCATCGTTAGCCTCTCAGGGAACCCACTGTTGAGTGTTCGATTCCTTGCGACTTTTTATTGCGATTTTTTATTGCTTAGCTCAGACTTTGTCCTGGCGCGTTTTTTTATCATGGGGCTCGGCCGACGGCCTCATTCATTCGCACCTCTATTAGATGTGATACGTTTTCGTTTAGCTTAGGTAGGCTTTTAGCCTCACACATTTCTTGCATTTGACCAAACCGAGCCATGTATGCTAATAAAGTAGTACTTATTAGCATACATGGCTCGGTCTTCTGCTTCGCACTATTCTGTTGCATGACATGGTTTTGTAATGCATGGCTCGACCTACGGCCTTGTGCCCGTGTTTATATGGTGTATTTTCGTTCTACTTTTCTCGGCCTTCAGCCTCGCCAGTGAGCCACACACTTTTCTTACACCTGGTGCAGTTTTATTACACATGGTTTGGTATAGAACATAATAAATACCTTCCAAATAATACAACAGTGCGAAGCCGGAGATTGCGAAGTTTTTGTTATCCTTTGAGAGGCAAAATGGTGTTGTATTCATGACACTTGACTCTCATCTTAATACGCGTACTATTCATATGTGTAGTATGATTTGCATGATTTTTTAACACATTCCTAGCCTAGCCTAGCCTACGGCCCGTGTTATATGTGGTTTTTCAGTTTTTTTTTTCAGTTTTCTCAGCCTTTAGCTCTTCTTACTTATAATGGTGTTTCATTTCTCACACATAGGTGGACATCGGCTTGGTACTGTTCTATTATATGGTAGGTTTTTGTAATGCTTGACTCGGCCTTCGGCCTCGCATTCTCTGGAAAATGCTGGCCTGTTTGTGAAATTTGTCTCGCCTCTTTGTGTCGTACCATTGTTAGATGTAAGTAGGTAGTATGATTTTTTAACATGGCCTCGGGCCTCGCGCCTCTGTTATTTGTGGTATGATTTCGTTTTTATTAGCTCGGGGTTAAGACTGTTTCTTAAGCGAAAAAGAACACTGTATAAAACACTCGATAGAAATGTGTGTTTGTCTAGGGAGTAAGCGCAAAAGTTACTCAGTATACTTGTAACTCCATATACATTTAATTAATAGAAAAATCTGTTGAAAATTGTATGCATAAGTAACTAACTGACAAGTCTTAAGCTCATCAAAATTGTACAATAAACAAGAAGAAAAAGTAATTACTTATCGGTGAAAATTTGATCACTAAGGAGACGATGAAAGGTACGCGATCGCCGCGGCTGCCTGTGGGTAATTGACGAGCCAATCATGCGCGTAAAAGACCAAAATTTACACGGGCAGGAAAAAACGGAGATAAGTTTTCGCTGCCCAAGCGTCCGAACTTCAAGTTGTACTTTTTGAACAAATAACCGACAGTAACACCGCAGACAATCAGTAAATATAAACAGTTTGAGACAGTTAAGTATTAATCAATATTTGTTAAAATAGGCAGCCGGGTTTTAAAGCTCTAGGAACTGTAAACCAAGGAATAAGGATGATGAAATTACTTAATTGGTTTTACAGGCTTCGAGGCAACATTTTCGAAAAGTTTGTTTTACGGCTAGACCTGCACTATGGGACACTGCTTTTTGTATGGAAAGAGAACTTTGTACAAAAATTGTCAGTTAACATAACTAACTTAGTAAACGTCACTTTTTGCCTCTTTTCTACGAGAAGTAGGGTGAAGAAACTCCCACAGAATATTTTTAGATCTCTTTTTAAAATTAGTTGTGCTTAAGGGAGAACAAATGCCCACAGATAGAGTTTTAGATCTCTTCAAAAAATTAGTTGCGTTTAACTACTACAAACATTGCAATATTAATTATTATGAATAATAAGCTGTAATAAATAATTACAATGATTAACAGCGAGTTCTGTGTTGGGTTACATAACTGTCAAATTCAAGTTACCGAGAATTCTAATAAAATTGCTTAATTATCAGAAAACTAAAATTGTTATTCTATTGTTTTTTGATCTTGTATGCATTGTTAAATGTAGCTTTTTAAGGAATTTAATTTTTTTACCCCGAGGGACTCTAAAAGATCGGTTTAAAAGTTGACCAAACTCAAACTCAAAAACGTTATTGCAAATTGGCCACAATAATGCACTTTTACAAGTCTCACACTTACTTTATTCTTATATATACATGGATAAAAATAAAACTTAAATCATATATGATCAACTAATGAGTACATGACTGATTAAGGTTTGAGTTTGAAAAAGGAAATCTCCCTTTCAAATCATGGCTGAATCTCGCACAGGAAAAGGAGACGCCATAAACTCTACCAGTGCTTCGGAAATACGCCCGTCAGAGAAGATATCACCAAGAAACTTTACGGGATGTATTTTTTTTTAATTTTCGTCACATATATATATAGAAATAATCGAATCTTATGATGACATTATTATTAAAATTAATATTAGTATTATGACATCGTATCCATAAGTGCCAGTAAGATGTCTCAAAATAACAATCTAACAAAATAAATAAATAAGAATAAAGACAAGCTGTAATGAACATAACTTATGAGAAACCAGACTGGACCAGTCCCCCCAAGCAGCACATCTTTGTGAATATAAATCATACATTTCGTTCCTGATTTTATAAATACCTGTTGAAGCTATCCCTATATGTTTTTAATTTAAATACATCAATAAGCTTTTTCTCAATCACTTTGAACAAGGAATTGCAAAGGTCATCTGGACTCTCAAAAAACGGTAAGTAATTAAGTTGCTTATCAATGCTTTCCGAAAACTGTCCCATAAGGTTGGTAGTAATGGGTCTGTGAGTAAAATCCTGAGATATTTTATTCAATTTACATGGGAACACAACGCTATGTCCACAATGATCCGAGCTAAGTTTGGCACATATAGCCATGCTTTGAGGTTCACAGTTACAAAAACATTGTCTAAGCAAGTTGCATATGAGGTTGTAGTTCGTGTTGGCTGATTAAAAAGAGTTTTCGGATCAAAACACAAAAACAAATTTAGTAATTTATCACTGAGCGCAGACTTATCCAGTATATTAACATTAAAATTGCCACAAACAACTGGGTATTTTTGAGGTATTGAAAGATTTTCTGAGAACATCTTCCATAAAAGACTCAAACACATCAAAATCATCTGATGGTGGTCTGTATAGACAAACAACTATATGTTACGCCAGCTCTACACACGATAACTCTATAGTCCGTTCAATAGACAACGATAGAATGTCTTTTCTCACCTTAAATTGGCAATTATTCCCGACGTAAATTAATGAACCGCCATTGATAGCTTTATTCCTATTAAAATAACTAGCAAGGTGGTATTTCCTAATACCTAGATGGTAACAAAGTATTTTTTCTGAACCTATCTTCAGTTAAACACGTAATATCGACCCTACTAAATTCTATTCTAATTCTACTGCTTTGCTGGAAAGTTCCTGTATATTGTGATGGAAAATATGAAGGTTAACAGGCCTTTCCATGGTCTTCGCAGTCAGTTTACATTGACAGATTTTACCGTACCGTACAACCGTGTCGCATATATTGTACGCTAACAACTGAGCTACTCTTTTTTTTGTTTTATTAGACAGGTATCCCGAGTCAAAGTAATGTAATGAATAAAATTATTCATGTCGAAATATAATATAGCATCACTATGAGGACACGTTATATTGTATAGGTGCATGTTCATTCTATGTACACTTTTATTTTGGTTTTCCGATAAATTAGAACTATGAGGAAAATTAAATAGAATAAACTTGCACTTCGTCTTATAATATAAATTCAGCAGCACGTCTATACCGGTATCTAATGCGCTCCGACTAAGTTCGAGTGGTTTCCTACCACAATAACCACTATGGTATGTTCATCAAAAAGTATTCAACGAAATTGTGCTCCACCCTATTTAAATAAACCATGCGATTCTCTTATTTTTCTTGTGATGTTGAAATAATTATTAATCTTAAATACATTTTTGTTAACATTAAAACCATAAGAAAGTTCTAAAAATAATTATGTAGCTTAGTTTAAATAGAAATTAAGAACTATATTATGTCATTAAAAAAATATATCATTAGTTTCGGTGATTTAAAAGGGTGGGGAATGGTCTTTGTTTCCGTATTTTCTTACGACACATTTCTTTGACATTACACACGTTTTTTTTTTCTGTTTTGCCCCCTAATTGTCTTTTTTCTTAAGTATTTGTCAACTAAGTATTTCAAAATTATGAAAAATATATTTGAAATACTGGCAGTAACCCCTTGCCACACGATATAGTTTGAAATTATTATTTTTCAATTTCTAATTTGCCCTCCCAAATTGCCCTCAAATTCAAAATATGTATGCGTTCTTATTAGGGTCACATAATAGTAGTTTATGTGACTGCTGCATAATGGAGAGCATTAATACTCGAGAGTGGGTTTATGAAACGAGCCGAAGGCGAGTTTCATAATAATATAACTCGAGAGTTTTAATGCCTAATTATGTACATTTACATACACTAGTTTATCTACACACATATCATAAGCTCTCTTTGATGTCAGGAACCGCATGTTTGACCGGCATTTTGGCATTGAGCATTGCTCTGCAGTTGTTTAGCTTGTTCTGTAGTACCAACTTCACAGACAAACTAGGGGCGGCACGCAGGCGGGCGTCGGCGTTCGAAATTTGAATGTCATAATTTGACAATTTTTTTTACATTATTGTCATAATGTACAAATACATACAAATTTACATACACTAGTTTATCTACACACATATCATAAGCTCTCTTTGATTTCAGGAACCGCATGTTTGACCGGCATTTTGGCATTGAGCATTGCTCTGCAGTTGTTTAGCTTGTTCTGTAGTACCAACTTCACAGACAAACTAGGGGCGGCACGCAGGCGGGGGGCGGCACGCAGGCGGGCGTCGGCGTTCGAAATTTGAATGTCATAATTTGACAATTTTTTTTACATTATTGTCATAATGTACAAATTTTCAGATAAGAAATGAGTTTTTACCAAATAGTTTTACATTATGCTGGTCTTACCGTGCGGTTTTAGACGCAGTAAAGAGGGTTTATGATACGTGTGTAGATAAATACATAAGTGTACCAAATTTCAACTTAGTCGGTTCGAAATTTTGTTATTTAATATTACTCTTACACACGCAAGGACAGGACACAATGATCCTTTATAATGATTCCGTTTTTCGCTTTAGCCCGCGACTTCGTCATCAGAATTTTTACACTTTTGGTCACATTTTTGTGGTTGTTGAGTGTCGAAGTCCTTATGTGTGCGAGTGTCAAAATATGCGGCACTAACTTTCATATCTTATGTTCGCGTTGATTTGGATATTTATACAACTCCACGGGTGAGTAGAAGGAAAAGGATCGACCAATTTTGTAAGGAGATTGGCAAACCCACGTTCCGCCATAATTTACGGAATTCATAAACTACATTCATACTCTTGTTTGCAATAATTTAATCTATCGATTGACACCGGTTTCAAGGCGGAATCAGTTGATGGTTGCGCACCTGACAGGCTGTCACGGTTGCTAGGGGATGTCGACCAATGTATGGAGATGGCAGCTGCTATCACGCAGAAGGCTGCGGACATACGTAGACAGCGCGAGTCCAGCCATGGTGGTGACATTGAAGCACCTCTGCCGCTTCAGGGTTCAGGGACCAGGTTACCGGCCATAACTATGCCTACTTTTGACGGAGTGTCCGGTGAATGGATGAGCTTCATCAATCTGTTCGACAGTTTGGTGCACATGCGATCGGACATTACCAAGTCTGTCAAGATGGCTCAGCTGGTGGCAGCATTGAGGGGTGAGCCTAGGGAGCTGGTCGCTCATTTGACAGTTACGGAGGGTAACTATGAAACGGCCAGACAATTGTTGGTCAGACGTTACCATAACAAACGGAGGTTGGCCGATGCCCAACTGAACCGTTTGTTTAGTATCCCGGTTGTGAACAAGGTCGGGGCCATACAGACGGAGGTTTTGAACCCGTTGTTGTCCGTCACCAAGGCCCTAGAGAATCTTGGACTTCCGGTTGGTGAATGGTCGTACCTACTGCTGTACATTGTACTTTCCCGCCTACCCGCTGACGTGCAGACTCGTTTCGAACAGTCTCACGGGAGGTCGGCCGAGGACCTGCCCGCCTTCTCCGACTTGGTCGGATTCTTGGAAGAGGAGGCTCGACGGGCAGAGAATTTGGGGTTGACGGTCTCCCATCCTTCGGAGCCACAGAGAGCTGCCGGGAGCGCTGTGAGTAGGGGCCCTCCGACGAGGAAGGACCGCACCAACCGGCAGTCATATGGGACTGTGAGTGCATTGACCCCACATTGTGAGACCTGCCCATGTTGTAGGCAGATTGGCCATGCTGTGGCCAATTGCAATAAGTTCGGGGAACTTAGGGTTGAGGGACGGCGCCGGATGGCCAAGCAGCGGAGCTGGTGTTTCCTGTGCCTCGGGCCACACATGGCTAGGGACTGCACGCGCACAAAAATGTGCGGATATTGTGGTGGGGCCCACAACAATCTGTTGTGCATGAACCGGTCCGGCCAACAGCCACCACAGGGCCGTACCCAGGGTGACACGGCATGGGGCCCTGAGAATTCGTTTGCGACTCGGAGCGCAACTCAGGGGCCAATGTCCCCACGTGCACAGGGCGGTACTAGGGTGCAGGGCCGCACTCAGGGTCATCACATGGGGGGCCCTGAGTTTTCGGTTGCGACTCAGCATCCGACTCAGCGGGCAATGGGGCCACAAGCGCGCAGCCACCCAGGGGTGCAGGGCCGCACTCAGGGTCATCACATGGGGGGCCCTGAGTTTTCGGTTGCGACTCAGCATCCGACTCAGCGGGACATTGGGTATGTTGAGCAGGCCGTAACGGGCGGGTGGCATGGGACACCTTCGAGCTATGCGGATGCGGTTCGGACGCCGCCTCAGTTGTCGCCCCGCTCGTCGCCTCGTCCTCGTCGGTCGCATGTGATGTCCCCCCCGCTCATGGAGCGGCCACGGTTGAATTCACGCCCACCCCCCTTCGGGGGGCGTCGTAGGGTGGCAATGGAACCGGCGCGTGGGCCATTTGTACAATGGGACCCTCTGGCGTATAGCTGCCTACCTGATCGGTTACAGGCACAGTGGGGCCCCGGGGCCCCTCGCTAGGAATTTGCGGCCCAACAATTTGTTGCCCCCCAACCGGAGACGGTGGTGTTACCGATCGCCTCTGTGCTTGTTTGGGATTTGGCGGGCAACCCAACATACGTTCGCGCCCTATTAGATTCTGGAGCTCAGGGCTGCATTGTATCGAATGATTTAGCAAAATGGTTGGGCCTCAATATAAATAATGTATCGCTGCCGAGGAAATTGGTCCCTGCTGGGGATTACAGGGCAACCCTTCACGGGTTTTGTGATGCCTCTGAACGAGGGTTTGCGGCAGCGGTTTATTTGCGAACCGTCACCTCCACCGGGGAGGTCGAAGTGCGTTTGGTGTTGGCAAAGGGCAAGGTAGCGCCTATTCGGACAAGGATGACGATTCCAAAACTGGAACTGTCCGGGGCTGCTCTTTTGACCAAACTTTTGAATCACACTCTAACAGTGTTGCGTGGGTCAGTGGTTTTGGAGGATACGGTGTACGCGTGGACGGACAGCCAGATTGTTTTGTGCTGGCTGAAGGCTTCGGTCCATAACTTAGAGGTTTTTGTTGCGAACCGTGTCTCCCAGATTGTGTCGTCTGAGGTCCCACTGACCTGGAGACATGTACCAGGAGAATTGAACCCGTCTGATTGTGCATCCAGGGGATGTCGGGCTCCTGAACTCGTTAGACACCATTTGTGGTGGGGACCACCCTGGCTTGCCAGGAGAGAATCGGACTGGCCCCACAGCCATGTAGTAGTATCTTCGGATCATGGCCCCAGAGCGGCCGTGCATGTTACCCAGAAGGCTGAGGACCCTGACGCCGGGTTTCTGCTGGACCGGTATAGCTCACTTGACAAGTTGATAAACGTGTCCGCTTGGATTAGGAGATTCGCTCGAAATTGTCGTACTCCTCGCGATCAGCGAACGTTGAACCCTATTCTGACTCCAGCAGAGCGAAACGAGTCGCTACTGAATTTGGTCCGGTTGGTACAGTCCTCGAAGTTTGGGGCAGAATTGGAGATTATACGAAGTGGACGTTCGAAATTGAAGGGAGCCGTCGCGCGTCTCAACCCCTTTGTTGATTCGACCGGGTTACTTCGGGTAGGAGGAAGATTGCGCAATGCGAATCTGTCGTATTCGGCTCGTCACCCACTTCTGCTCCCCAAGGGGGGACAGTTAGTTGAATTGCTGGTGACTGATCGTCATATTAAAAACGCGCATGCCGGCTGTAACGCGTTGTTGGCCACGCTCCAGCGGGAGTTTTGGATCTTATCTGCCCGCCGTGTCATACGGAACATCGTGTTTCGGTGCATGCCTTGTTATCGACTTAAGGCTGCCACGATGCAACCTCTCATGGGGGACTTGCCCCCTGATCGTGTGAATGAGGTCAGACCGTTTTCAGGTGTTGGTACGGATTTTGCCGGACCGTTTATGGTGAAGAGTTCACGATTGCGTACCGCTAAGCAATACAAGGCGTACCTATGTGTGTTTGTTTGTTTATCCACCAAGGCGGTACATCTCGAGCTCGTTGCTGATCTCTCGACAGAGGCTTTCATTGCTTGTTTGGATAGGTTTGTTTCTCGAAGGGGACTTCCAACTTTGATCCGCTCTGATAACGGCACTAACTACGTCGGTGCGGAACGATACTTACGAGAGATAGTCAACTTTTTGAATGTAAATAAAGTGGATATTGGAACGACCCTCTCCCGTCGGGGTATACAGTGGACCTTCAGCCCACCGAGTTGCCCCCACTGGGGTGGGATTTTTGAGGCCGTAGTTAAATCAGCTAAGACGCACTTGGGGCGTATAGTAGGTCAGACCGCGCTGACTTTTGAGGAGCTCGCGACATTGTTTTGTAAGATCGAGGCCGTTCTCAATTCGCGACCGTTGTGTCCGCTCAGCTCGGATCCAAATGACCTGGAGGCTCTGACCCCAGGCCATTTCTTGATAGGACAGCCACTTAACGCGTTGCCCGAGCACCCCTTCGAGGGAGTGAAATTGTATCGGTTGTCAAGGTACCAGATGTTGCAGCAGTTTACTCAGAATTTCTGGAAGCGTTGGTCGCTCGAGTATCTGCATATCTTACAACAGCGCCTTAAGTGGACTGACAAAACCAGCCCCCCTAGTGTTGGTGACCTCGTTCTGGTTAAGGATGCTAACCTACCGCCACTACGTTGGCGCAGGGGGCGCATTGTTAACTTGTTCCCTGGCAAGGACGGGACCCCCCGGTCTGCAGAGGTTCTAGTAGGAGGCTCGGTTCTAAAACGAGCGGTAGCAACGTTGTCTCGGCTGCCCGTAGATTAAGGGACAGGTGGGTGCCTGTCCGGGCGGGTGATTGTTCGATTCAAAATCGATATTCGATCGATGGTTTTCGGAACAGCCATTTTGAATTTGACGTTGCTGCCAACCTGGCAGTTTTTGACAACTGACAGACGAAAAGCCCTCGCAATGTAACGCGTATTGATTAGGGTATTGAATTTAAATCGCAAGCCATCTGGAATGTATTCGGGTTCCCCTCAGGATTGTCTATATAGCTGAGTGTGTTGTGGTTCCCCGAACCAGATAAAGTTCGCATTTACGTGGCCGATTGGTTTTTCCCACGTAACATAACCTGTGTTGGAACACTGTGCGCGTCGAAGCTGGCCTGCCAGTCATACCTGGTTGGCTGAAGAACCTGTCTACCAAGAAGAGCCTAGGGTGCACCCGGGCCTTGCAGAGAGACAGGAGGTTGACGGGACCGAAGCACAGACCAGGTTAGATCGAATCCAATTACTACAGCTCGGTGAATCGCCGACGTTCACACTTCTTGGCATCTGATCGCTACGCTACCTCGTAGCTGATGGGCCCCTGCGAGGTCATTAGGTGCCGAGAAGCCTGAACACCGAGAATCATGAAATTTGGCAACTATGGCTGGCACTATGCTGGCTCAGTACGGGATGATGAAGGGTGGGTTGTCGGGCTGGTGTCCAACCCAACTGTCGGAAGTTTTTGAGCTGCCCTGGGCCTCTGCCTCTGACACATCTTTACGACGAGTTCCACACCGGGCAGCGATAGTAGCCGGGAACAAGAGCTTAACGTGTCATCCGAAACACGGAAGCTCCCGAAACAAATGCCACATAGAATCGGGACACCATGTTGCTTAACCCGAACCGCCGCTTCTTCATCGATTTTCCTGTCACAGTCTCATAACCATCCCCAGTCTATATATCATAACTTCTCTCTATAAAATAAACTGTAAAGACATAGTAAAACTCAACCTTCTTGTTAGTTGTATTTTAAAGCAGCCTTTAAACTGAATACAAACTCTTTCTTCGTGTTGCCTCTTGGTTAATTTTACTCTGAATCCTCACCTCTGAAGAGTTCCACACTGTAAGCAAAAAAAAGATTAGACAAAAGTTAACAGGCCTCTTTTATAAGTCATATATGATGTAACTGACGTGCATAAACTGTTTTTCACTTCTCCAAACAAAATGCTGGGCGGATGTATCCAGAACTTTTTTATCATTTTAGACCATATGCCATTTACGGAAATATTTTCTTTGTTCTGTTTTTGTTACATTACTCCTATGTATGTAACCATAAACAGAGTTCATCAGAACGGGTGTAGCAACATATTGAAGTGGTTATGAGGGACATCCTTCTGAACATCTCATTAGGGAACCGATTTAATTTGAGCAAGTTAATTTTTTACTTTACGATATTGATAGGTGACCATTAGTCCAAAAGAAGTGTAAATTAAGTTGCTGTTATCAAATCGGGTTCATAATATTTGCTCAGAAGGTTGTCCGAAATAATCACTTTAAAACTACACAGCGTTCTTATTTTTACACACCACCTGCTCGTTAATTTGCAGGGTTTTTGGTAGATCGACGTAAAGCCTTCAAACGAAGAAGGTTCCCATCATTTCGAACCATTTAGGCCAAACATGTAATAGCAGAAGTCTTACCGTTTCGTTTTTAACGATATTTTTTTTTATAGGAAAAAACCCAGAATTTTACAGTTGTTTGGTGATAATTGCGATTTTGAACAATAATTATTTATTTTTCAATCATTAAATACTGTCTAAGTAATCTAACTAAAACTTATACTAGGCATCTGTGACTTGAAATTTGATTTTTACATACCTTTGAAGTGATAGAAAATTTCCCCTGCTGTTAAGCAAGGTTTTTATTGACAGCATTTTTTAAATGTAGCAATCATCAATTTTCTCTTTCTTTCTTACTTTAATAAAAAGCTGTTTTTAGGACTGTTTATTGTCTCGCAGGAGTTGAGAAAAGCAGAGTATACTCCTCGGAGATAAGGCTGTTTTTGCCTTGGGCGCGCTTGAACCGCTCGCTGCACTCAGGACACAGTCTTAATTCCCGGAACGAATAGAGTCCTTTGTCCGTTTTCAGATGTCTTCAAAAACTCTGTCAAACGAAACATTTAAACAAATCCATGAATTAAATTAAGAACACATCCTAGTTCACTGGGACCATACAAAAGTTCAAACTTTAAAGGGCTTTTTGAGGTCCTTGGAGTACTAGTTCTGTAAAACCGTTTCCTAGTGGATTCCTACGTCATAAAAGAAAGCTACTTAAAATTTTAGCCTTCTAGCTTTAGCCGTTTTGCCCCTACGATGATGAATCAGTCAATCAGTCAGAACTTGATAATTTATAATATTCATAATGATTGCACTGGCGGAGAACTAAGATCTTACATTGAATATTGGGGATGGCCTTTAGTCCTCATCTACATCAGTGCAATGTAATTCATGTGGCACACAGTGCCATGCTCTCACAGTGGATTCAATACCCGCCGCATTTTTTGGCTGTCGCGTGTCCATAAGACCAAGCCAACTTCGACACTAGTTCAACCGCACCGATCATTGGGAAGCAGAGCAGTAGACTAAAATGCTAAGTAGTTAGTTAGTATCGGAGTTAGTATCGAATTGGCAATCTTGCCCCGAACCCGGAGTGGCCCCACCGGCGGCGGCGGCGGCGGCGGCGTCAATAATGCAAGGCTGGGCGCTGGGCGCACGGGGTGGCTGGGCCTGAGGCCTACTCCAGTTTGACAAGTCTCTCGTTATATCTGTCGCAGACATATTATAGAATTGATCACCATTTCATGAAATGGCCAGTAAGGCTTGTACTTGATGCAACATGTCTTTTTAAAAGCATTTTTATTGGTACTACCTGATGTTTTTTGTGACATACATGTCAAACTCACGGCTTCGCTGTTCTCGCCCTCTTAAGTCTTTATCTAAGCTACCGCAAGTGTTTTCCCTAAAAGATTCGTTCGTTCAATGAAACTTCTAATTCACCCATGGTCTGCCATTTTGTGATATGTTAATTCAACGATTTAGTTACGACATATCCATCAAACCATGGATATGGTTATGGTGTCACCTAACTGTGTAACTAATCGCTTTCTCTCTTTCTTAATTTATAAATGGTAACTTGTCGAATTGGCACAGAAATGAAAGGATGACAAAATGGAAGTGGGCATAATGGACCTAAAGGAGCAAGCTTACCTCTGATTGCTGTTAGGTTGATTTTTAAACTTTTTAATGTTAGGTTGATTTTTTAGCTTTACCAATCATGATTTGTCACGATGTTGTATTCTTTTTTACATTGAACCTATCGAGTTCGTTTCATATGAGATTCACATCAGTTTGAGTTTTACTGTATCAGTTTAAGTGTATTGCGGCTACTGTAAAACTGTTTCATAGATTCTTTTGCCATTTACAAGACACGCCAAAAGAGCGACCGAGAAAAAGGGAGAAAGAATCCAGTCGTACAATATGCATTCGATCCAAAATGGAGAATCGAACGATGGGCATTCGATTTGAAATAGGGCCCCACACTCGGCCTCTGGAAGACCGATTTAGCCTGTGGTCGCGATCCCAGATCCCTCTGTGGGTCACATTCGGATTGTATTGAACTAGAGATTAATGGTTAATGGTCGCTGCCTGATGTTCAATTTTCTCGTATATTTCCCGCATTTATTTATTAAAATGTTGTATTGTTTTATTTTTGATTGTCTTAAAATTTTATCGTTTCTATTCTTTGTGTATGGAAGTTCGAAGAGCTTGAGCAGTTGAAATGATAAATGCTTTGATGTAAAGAACAGATCTGCAGTGCATTTTCATTCATTCGTCTTATAAAAAAAGGAATACATACAACAAAAGAAACATCTTTTAAAGTTTCTGTGATATACATAACTTTGATACTAGAAACAAGGACAAACTTGCAGTGCCCACTACTCGGCTCCATAAAATAAAAAACTCGTTCAAGGGTAATTGTGTAAGATTTTACAATAAACTCCCAAGCACTTTGACAGATCTATCAATTAATAAGTTCAAGAAATACATCAAGCAAAGGCTTATTTCTAAAGCTTACTACAGTGTTAAAGAGTACATAGACGATAAAAATGCTTGGGACTGAATTGTTCTAATTAATTGTGAGCATCCTCACTGCCAGAGTTTCTTTTACTGGACACTTGGAGGCCTTTTACACCTCCAAAGATTAATTTAATTATACAACTCTTGACTGTGGGGACCATTTACATCTCCTATCATCATTGTATTATTCACTAAAGAGACTATACATCTCTGTTATTTATATTTTAATTATTTTATTATGACATTTGAGACTCTTTACATCTCTCAGAAACAATAATTAAGTACTTTTTTTTTCTGATAATATGATACAAATAATAATACCAAATGTTCTGTAAAAAATGAAATGAAATGACATGTGAAAGTGCCCTTGTGGCCTATTTACAGAATAAACGTTGAGTTTTTTTTTTTGAGCTTTCTTTGTCATAAAATTGAGACAAAACCAAAAAGAAGATATCATGTTCTTTGAAAACGTTCTAAAAGTTTTGCCGTCGGAAGTCGCCCCGCTCTACATATTTTAAAGCGTTTGCAAACTCGTTGCCATTCTTATATCTTTTCCGTGATGCGCGGAACAAACGCAGTCTCACATTTACCAGATCCTCTCCGCTGAAAAGGCAATGAAAAGAAGACATGTCCTATAAAGAGTGTGGGGGTAGAGAGGCCGCCCTCCGTGTGTGACCTCTTTGTTGTGATTTCACTTTGTTTCCGATTCAAACTCCGTGTTGCAGGAAATAAGGAGTTAAAGCGGAAAATTACTTCCCAAGAGCGCTGAACTCAGTGCCGTCGTTGTCGCCTTTTGTTTAGCTGCCGCGCGAAGAGGCGGCGCCGAAATATTTTATGGCAATTTATCGCGTGATTTTCCGTAATTAGGGCGGTCGTGTTGCTATGAGAGGAAATATTTTATTTTATCGGCTGTTAAAGTTGAGATGAGGGCAGCGTCAGTGGGGCGGCAGAAGTTCCGCCGACTTCACTGAATTTATAGCGAAACTTGCGTTCAGGCTAATTAATGGAAGCTGCCTCCGCTAACGCATGGTGGGAACTCGCTGATTTAATAGCGCATTATCTTGACTGCAACGTAAACTCGCTCAAATTTTCACAGCGCATTTTCATTACTCACTTCCGGCACTGTAATGAACGTTTGTGAAAACCCATTAAACTTTTCCCTTTTACGCAAATATTTGCGGAGTTTATTTAGCCTGTATCGTTGTGGTAAGTAAGGCTGAGGCTACTTATTAAGGGGCTGGCTGTTTCTTTGCAGTCGTTAAAGTTTCCTCCCTTGACTCAGGCTTTCATTAAGGTAAAGAGGTGGAACTCGGGCCCGGCCTTACAGGACGCTGCCGGATAAATGTTTTCGCAGATTCCTTTATTTATTTTCCGCTACTGAGATAAACCCTAATGGCTCTTTGATGTGGCTCAAACTCCGAAGTAGGTAGCCGTAACTTTGACACCCTTTGATTGATTTTCTTCTTCTTATTGATAAGTGAAGTTTACTTTTCAGCTTACTTTGTTGAATGTTAGCCTGTTTGTCGAGGTGGTGCGGTTGTAATTTACAATGGGCTTTCGCAGATTTGTGTTCCAGGCCACATTGTGTGAGTAATCCAATCAAACTTGAGTAATTTATATCAGCACCTTTATGTCGCCTTTTATCAAATTTCAAACTTTTCTTTGAATTTAGAAGGCGAAGGCGGATTTCAAAATATTTCCGAAGTTGTGGCAATAAAAATTGGGGGAACTTATCTTGAATAAAGCATCCTATTGTCACATAATCAGATTAACTTGGACCAGTCGTCGCGAGTTATTCTCAGATGAACGGGCTCTTTAGTTTACTTCTTCATAAAACCAGACAATATCAACACCAGTTGCGCGATACACTTCGTGTTACTACAAAAACTACTAAACATTGTTTAATCTCAAAACAAACGTCAAATCCGGTACTTTTTTGTCTTTAAACAAGTGTTGAACAGTTATTTATTTTTTGAGTAAGACCCACTATCTCTGACAAGTATTGTGACTCGGAATTTGATTGCATTTAGAAATGAAAACTGCTAAAGTAGGAATTTAATTCATTCAAATCCTTCGAAAACAGTCGCAATCGCAATCAAAATATGCTTCTGAAGGCGTCCACGATCCTTCAAAGTGTCAATTTTATTGCTATCCGGATTGATGGCAGAGAGAGAGTCAATCGATAGAGAATCACTCTATCTCCTTCATCTGTCTGCCTCGGCTCCATATTCTGTAAAACCAGCCAGCATCAAAATCACCTTACATCCTCATTCCTCCTTGCAGGCTGGTGTTCCGCTCATCATTTTTTTCTTAAATCCTGCTAGCTCTTAGATGAACGAAACTCTTTGCTTAATACTCTGTGAGCTAGCTGTTCCTGCCCGAATTAAACCTTTCAAAATTTCTCCTTCCAGTCTGGATATGCTTATTTTATAAAACTAGCTAGTATTAAATGCTAAAGGAACCTTTTCCTTCCATCCATAATGTTCCGCTCTTCCTTTTTAGGGTTCCGTACCCGAAGGGTTCCAAACGGGACCCTATTACTAAGACTCCGCTGTCCGTCCGTCCGTCTGTCACCAGGCTGTATCTCACGAACCGTGATAGTTAGACAGTTGAAATTTTCACAGATGATGTATTTATGTTGCCGCTATATCAACAAATACTAAAAAACAGGTTATAAGAAATATTTAAGGGGGCTCCCATACAACAATTCTTTCAATACCACATACAAACTTATGGATGCACCTGGTTACGTACATGGAGTGTGAAAGTAACCGCACCAATAACTTTGTAAATAATATTTTGCTGGGTAAAATCCAAACTATTCACTCCACACCATCGCTTCCATTGAACGGTGGTACGGAACCCTTCGTGCGCGATTTAGACTCGCACTTGACCGGTTTTTAATTTTTATCAAACCATCCAGTTTCAATATTCAACCTATTCCTTCTTGCAGCCTGGTGTTTCGCGACCGGATACCGAGGCCACTCGTCCAGTGTTCCCTCCTTGCGTCACAACAGCTGGCTGCGCGGGACCACCGCTCGGACGCGCGCCTGCGCATCGACGCCAAGGTGCTGGTGATCGTCGAGTCGGCTTACTCCAGGCTGGGAAGGGATATTGCGGAGCTGCTGGTTGCTAACCGGATACGGTGAGTCCTTGATTGATTAAGACCCGAATGCACAGCTTAACTCAGAATTTGACTGACACTCATACTTAACTTGACTTCTTATTAACTGAATCATATCATAAGTTAGTTTATATGACCAGTTTCTTATCTTGAATAGCACTTTTTACATTTGATCATTAGTCTAAGCCGGGATGCGATTTTCAAAGGCCTGACACCGCCTCGTACTGATACCCAGAGCATCAGTCGATGGAAACAAGCAGCCTATGATTATAAATTATATTATGATGTACGACGTAACATGATTCCATGCCGCTGATTTCTGATACCGATCATCGATTAACCCATTAGAATGCCGTGGCGGTGTCGGGTGTCTACTTATTGTGAACAAACTTGTCATGCATAGAAATTGCGGTCGGTGACACTTCGCGTGCCACCACAGACGATGTGAACGCACTAACTAATACGTCACTGAGTGAATGTGGAGATATCAAATTATTCATGCTAAATATTGCAAAAATACGTACCCATGACAAAAAGCGCGCAGGTAGATATTTATTTAGCGTTTGGTCGCATAGTTTCGTTCAAAAAGTCAGCAATCAGCTTGAACTGCCATTATTACAATATCTTCATCGGCAGGGTGGGCATTTTGCATTATTTGGTTCAGGGACTCTTCCATAAGTCATAGTCAACCTACCGCCCTAGACTCCAACGTAAATAATCCGTCCAAAAATAAGATACAATAAATTGGACGAGTTTCGGGCTCGGATGGCTGTTATTGAAATCGTTCCGCGACACCCGTTTGTCCTTCTCATTTTATTTCCGTGTTCGTTCGCCGAAGCGATCGGTTTTGCTTGTTGACAGCTAATATGCGGGCAAGTTGACGCACGGGGTGATCCCCCCCCCCCCTCTCACTCCGGCTCCACCCTCCGCGTCCTACCACCACCCCCTGTCGTAGCCTTCATCTTTCCCTTCCTCATACAAGGACTTTTTGCTTGCACTGGCTTAAAAATCTGTTTCCTCGTAGTCCGGGCTCTAACGACGGAGAAGCGGTTGTTTTTAAAATGTTTGACGATCAATTTATCTTCTTTGCTGGATATTGACATGCTCTTGATGTTCCCGGCTGCATTAGCTCGAATATTGGATGGGGAGTTTTAGTTGTATTTTGCATCAGGGATTTTCTTCTCATAGGATTATTTTTGTGGTCAATCGCATCTGAAACTGAGTGTTCTTCGTACGAGGAACTAGACTTCTTAGTGACCAACAAAATCTTATTCATTTAAAACACATGTTTGCGATACAACGACTACTATTTACTGCCATACTAGTCCATATAATTAATGATAATATCGGTCAAACTCAAGACACAAAGACATTATTCACCCCGAATTTCAATTAAACAAGAACCAGCCGTCAATCAATATATTTACACAATCGCTCAACTTGGATATCGTGCCTTATTTGGTTATGAATTAACAACCTGCTATTATAATCCCTACGCAGATATTCTCTTGATCCTTCAGATGGGCTCTACGTGAGCAAAGCGGGTATATTTTCGAGCCCCAACGATGATCGATTATAATGTTCCATTTTCATCAATAATAAAGAGGTCAAAAGGATTGACGATGTATTTTAACTCTCATCCGTAAAGACTACAGCCTTATTTTCATGGTCCATAAAATAAATGTTAATACTCGTTAATACCCTGAGGGCCACGGTATCAAGTCCGCTCAAGAAATAACTACCTACTCAATGACGTGATCGTGTATTGCTATTGTCGTCATCAAGCACAATCAACGCCCTAATTGCTTATGAGATAAAACATTAATTATAAATTAATTAACTTTTCGGACTATAAACCACAACTTACCTATAACTGGGAACATATTTAAATATATCACATCAAATAGTTTAGAATATATAAATTCAAAATTTATAAAATCAGAATAAAACATGTTTGAAAAGTATAACTATCCAAATTCATATAATCTACTTTTAGGTACGAAATACATACCGACGAAACGCATAAGTTTACAATGAATATGTACAATGTCAATAAAATCAGGACACATAATACTTGGAAGGTATAACAATCAAAATCCAGAACGTAGAATTCAAAAAACGTTATCGAAGGAAGTTTGGCTGGTCGGCTCTAGAAATATATGACATAATTGAATGATTTAAATAAAGTTCTACATTAAGATCGCTCCAAATATTTAACTGTTTTCTGTTATTACATAGTTTCGTGATGGCTTCCTCCATAATTTTCCCAAATATTTCGAAATTGCCATGGCCTTTTTCATCCCTCGGAGGTCTGCAGACACAAACAATAATAGACACTAACTCAACACAGGATACCTCTCCAAATTCCAAATTCCAAATGTCTTTATTACTGTAGATATTTACATATACTTAGCAATCGTCATTTTTTGCCACTTCTCTACATTGGACCACTGTGGGAGAAGGAGGGCGTAGAAACTCCCACAGATAGATTTTTAGATCTCTTTTAAAAATTGCTTGTTCTTAACTAATACAAAATATATTTATATTATCATTATCGTAATTAATAAGCAAAAATAAATCATTACAAAATTATTAACAGCAAGGTCTTTGTTGAGCCAGATTAACCCCATACAGTCCCATCATTTAAGTAATCTTAAACATTGTAATATCCCTTTTTCGACAAAGTCGCTTTAACATGGTTTTTAAATTGCTTAAATGGCAATTTCAAGATCTCCAGAGGTATCTTGATGTAGTAGAGCATGCATTGACCCTTGAAAGAATTGCTAACCTTCGCGAGTCTAAACCGGGGCGCAAGTAGTCTGTGATTATTTCTTAGGTTAACATTACAGCTATTGCTAAGTTTGGGAAATTTTGTAAGGTTCTTGCGTACATACATACAAGATACCTCTGGAGATCTTGAATTGCCATTTGAGAAAGTAACTAAAATATACTAGCCTAGATAAAATAAAAATAAAATATAGTAGCCACATCCGTGCTTTGTCTGATGTTCCTAACAGCGTAAGCCGCAGAACTTAATTCACCAGCTAATTTTTCTATGTGGGTTCCCCACTGCAATTTGCTATCAATGGTTATTCCAAGAAACTTCGTGTCATTTACTAATTCTTTCTACTTTATTTACTAACTTTCCTGACATTTGGAAGTGAGAATTTGATACATTTGGTTTTACCAATATTTAACAATAAATTATTAACTGTGAACCAATTCAAGGTTAAAGATAATAGTCCATTGACATCATCAAAATCTTCTTTTTGTCTTTCAATTTTGAAGACCAATGAAGTATCATCAGCAAACAACACTATGTCAGTCAATTTCTCCACCATAAACGGCAGATCGTTAATATATATCTCTATTTGTCTTTCAACAGTAAGTAAAAGAATATCATCCGATGTTTCACCTTAATATAATTTTTACTAAGATTAAAGAAACACCTTTATTAGCAGTCTTTCTATTGTAGCAACTGCCAATTTTGTAATTATTTATGTAAAAAAGACGTCATATTTTCCTTAAACGAGTGTTCTGTAATACAACTAAAATCGGTGTCAGAATTATTAAGAAATAATTCTCATACAAGTTCTTTGCCTGCCTGTTTTGATGGGTAATATTTAAGTGATGTATTGCCCCTTTGTGGAATTGGGAAAAAATGATAAACCAGTGTCATCTGTACCTTGTTCTGTCATCTCAGTGTCAATATTAGTATTAATATCTAACTACTTAATCCTTCACAAGGAACCTCTGTCATACTAGTTATGACAGGGTGATATAATGAATTAAATGCTAAATACTTAGCAAGTTGTCTTTTACTCTCTCTAACCTGACCAAAAGAGATTATTGGCAGGCTCAAGATACATTTATTAATCACAGGGTCGTGAGTCGAATATTGGTGATATAGTTGAAACGCTGGATAGGGACTCGCCGGGAATTTGTAGATTTCAGCTCCTTGGTAGACTCAATACAACTGGTCCACTTCTCCAGACGTCAACAAGTGATTATGCGGTAGCGCCAGGAGGATATTATTCCTCGGCGTGGAACCCTGGAAAGAGATCAGTGTGAATGATAGGAATACAAAAGCGCTACAGCGCCCAGCTATCAGACGACGGCTCCCCACACGGAGACTTCCGACGAGGGCCCTAGGGTAATTAGGATCTAAGAGTGCCGCAGTCCAATAGACACTGTATAGAAAAGGGAAATACGTAGAGAGTATAAAATACACGAAAATAAGAAAGACTAACTACGAACCAATGCTTACCCATGGATTGGGGAAGTTTCATATCAACTACTGCACTTTACAGCAACTAAACATTCAGCTCCATTACAGTACTAAAAGGAATAACAGTACTAAAGGGACTAGCCCATCGCCGCAACTAAAGGCGTGACTTAAAAATTATTGATGCAGAAGATACAACCTCACGTTTCAGAGCTCAAACAATGTCTGCGTCAAAAAAAACAATCAGCTGCCAGACGAGATTCCAGACCCGAATTTCCGAATTTCTATAGTTGTACTTTTTATCTGGCTAATCCGCCAGTAGCCAATATGGTCAAGGAGGTAGTACGTTACATGCCTAAAGTCAGAGAAAAAAATGTCAAGATATTTTTATTTGTCATATACTGATTCAATACTTTCTATATTCGTTTTTAGTTTTTGTTTTTATTATTACAAAAAGATAGTTTCCGTAAAATTCACTACCACACCCTAAGTCGTATGCCACATTTCGCAATCATTATTTTTAGGAAATTATGTTTCTTAATTGTTAGTTTATTAACCATGCTACCTCAACAAGACTTGTACAAAAATAAAATCTCAAAAAATAAAAAAAAGGACATGCTCACATCAAAGTGATAATGATAATAAATTACAAATACATATTTTTTGGCACATTCTTCATCATAAACTTAATCATAGCCGGGATACCAGCTCCCAAAATCTATACATAATTAAATCTTACTACCTGTCTACCCAATCCCTCTGTCGCCGCCATTTGGATAAATTAGCCACTTAGTCAAAAACCGTTAAGTAAGGGTTTCATTCAATCAAATGGCTAAAGGTCCGTCGGGAAAATAACGGAACGAAACGTTTAATGAGTTACCTCATTATGCCTAGGCAAAAGATTAACACAAGACGGATTGTGTTTACGCAGCTATCACTAGATGGCGTTGGCTGTACTCTGCCTCGTGCTATCAAGATTTTTATGTGTTAGAATAAGTACCATTTGATGCTTTGATTAATAAAGTTCTTCCATACCATATGAATAAGACTGTTTAATTTCAGTTCAGTGCAGTGATCAGTTAGTAGGTAGACAGATTGTCCTTGCACCATGTGATCGCCTCGCTTCGCTCAGCTCCAGGTTTTACATACAGTTGTGACCCAACCTAACTTTAGTATTCGAACGGAAACCTACAGAAACCAGACTCTGTAAAAAATCAGCTGTTGCGTTGAAGCCATCTTGCAAAAACGTTTACAGCCGTTTCTCCATTCCTATTAATGAAAAGCCTAGCCATTTCATTAACGCTTGTTCTTAATGAACGTCCCTAGTTATTAAATAAGTGCCTCATTTAACCAGATGGCGACGATACTATCATTTACTATCGTTAGGACCATTTCATTCTTATTTTATACCATTTTACTTTTACTTGTTGATGTGTCCATCATAGCCAGGGCGTTAGCAGCCTTCCCCACCTTCTGCGCTACGTACATCGGTGGATGATCCATACTGGCGGTAAGTGGTCCCATAATTAAATTTAGCATCCACCAACGTACGTGTGGCGACGCGTTGCGAAGACATAGTGGCATGGAAGTTCCTCGTCTTCGCTTCTGCTGATTTGTACACAGGATACTTCAAAAGCCTTTCCATAACATCCCTCTCCCTGATCAGCAGCACCGCATTTCTCCCAGCTGCGGCCGCCACCTCGGATGGGTACTCAAGGCTGGTGTCAGGACTGACTATCCCCCCTGACATGCAGAGGAAAGTGGCAGCCACCTCCACTTCTCCAGGGTTCTCGGGTTCACACCAGGAGCGGAGGAACGTAATGAAATTGTTGGGGATGACTGGTTGCGGTGGAAAGTTCAAAGTCTACAGCAACACCATCTCAGCCCTTTTCAGCATGCTCGCCGTAAACCCATTATTGGAGCACTTGACCAGTACTGAGACAGGCGGACTAGGGTAGTAGAGCTTCTGGGCGACCCAATAGCAAGCGGTGGCAACTAGCTATAGCTTCTCTATACAATTTTTTTTTTTGGTCTATCATGGCGTCGAGGTTCTAGAAGGCCGTTAGGAGGATAGCCTGGTCTCCATTTGGACCATCGACTTTCATGAGCCAGTTCAGCACGCATGCGCGAATGTCACTGTATGGGGATTTCCTTTAAGCAGGGTCTCTTCTCCACAGCGATCAGGTAAGTAAACAGGTCCTCAGTATAGTCCCGAGTCAGCTGAGTTGAGTATAGTTTATCCAACGAAAAAAGCGACCCGAGTCTCTCACTAACACTGCCACTGATGACAAGTTTCGTAGGCGGCCCGTCATCAGATCTGCGTTCCTTACGGCCAGGAGACAGCAACTGTAATTCTCTCCAGTGAGGCCTTTTTAGACTCCTTTTTATATTTTTCACCCTACCATGTTCTAATGTGTCCTTGACTGGGTTTACTGGCTTAGCATACTTATGTTGCGGAGGGCTAGCAACCTTTGTTTCCAAATTGTTTTTGACTGATTTAGTTTCCCTATCTTGTACAGCGTTTACAACTTTCTGTTCCATATTTATTGCCTAGAGGTAGGTAATGTTGCTCGGTAGGTAATATTGGTTTGATAGGTTTATCTGGGCGTACGGTATTTTTCACACTCGGTTTAGTAGATGTACCAAGGTGTACCGTGCTAGCTTCATCTTCATCAGAGCTTATTATTACTACATTTTCAACTTTGAATACCTTGAAATAACAGTCCAGTCTATCATCGCTTCTTTATCTTTCTGTCACGTATCTGGTGCCTACTTTTGGTGGAATGGGAGTTACCGTTTTGCGCCTGGTACTGGTGCCGGGTCCCACTTGATAATTTATATTCTTCAGTGGGGCCCTTTGCCGTACTTCGATTTTCTTTATGTTCTCCATTGTCGAGTGTTCAGGAACGGGTAACGGGATTCTTGATAGAAGTTTCAGTCTGTTGTGGTTTTCTTTTTAGGCTTCCATTTTTGATACTGATTTAAAATAAAATTGGCAAAAGGCGCGGTCACGGCCAGCACAAATAGGGTAATATTGCTCTGTAGGTAATATTGGTTTGATAGGTTTATCTGGGAGTACGGTATTTTTCACACTCGGTTTAGAAGATATACCAAGGTGTACTTGCTGACTTTGGTTTTGGTATACGTCGTACATACCCTTGTTAGCTTCATCTTCATCAGAGCTTATTATTAATCTTTGAATACCTTGAAATAACAGTCCAGTCTATCATCGCTTCTTTATCTTTCTGTCACGTATCTGGTGCCTACTTTTGGTGGAATGGGTGTTACCGTTTTGCGTCTGGTACTGGTGCCGGGTCCCTCTTGATAATTTATATTCTTCAGTGGGGCCCTTTGCCGTACTTCGATTTTCTTTATGTTCTCGATTGTCGAATTTTCAGGAACGGGTAACGGGATTCTTGATAGAAGTTTCAGTCTGTTGTGGTTTTCTTTTTTGGCTTCCATTTTTGATACTGATTTAAAATAAAATTGGCAAAAGGCGCGGTCACGGCCAGCACGAATAGGGTAATATTGCTCTGTAGGTAATATTAGTTTGATAGGTTTAGCTGGGCGTACGGTATTTTTCACACTCGGTTTAGAAGATGTACCAAGGTGTACTTTCTGACTTTTGTTTTGGTATACATCATACACACCCGTGTTAGCTTCATCTTCATCAGAGCTTATTATTACTACACTGTCATCTTTGAATACCTTGAAATAACAGTCCAGTCTATCATCGCTTATTTATCTTTCTGTCACGTATCTGGTGCCTACTTTTGGTAAAATGAGAGTTACCGCTTTGCGTCTGGTACTGATGCTGGGTCCCTCTTGATAATTTATATTCTTCAGTGGGGCGCTTTGCCGTACTTCGACTTTCTTTATGTTCTCCATTGTTGAGTGTTAAGAAACGGGTAACGGGATTTTCGATAGAAGTTTCAGTCTGTTGTGGTTTTCTTTGTTAGCTTTATTTTTTGATATTTTGATAATTTAAAATAAAATTGGCAAAAGGCGCGGGCAAGGCCAGCACGAATGGCGGTTGGTGACTTGCAATGAACAACATCCACAAAGATATGAATTAATGAATGAATGAATGGTGCTTCTCCAGCCAGGGTTCTAAACCTGTTCCGGTCTTTCGGCCGGCATACCAGAGGGCACGAATTTTGGTAATTGCGGAATGAACTGCTCTATAGGAGAGGAAGGAGAGTGAATTCAATCGACCGACTCTTCAGCCGGAAGCCAATATAGGATATGTGGAATGGAAATTGGAATTGCATATGGCTTGGCGGCACCTCTTCTTTATTGTGTCTCTCCTACTATGTCTTGCCGTAATATATGTGCCGAGATATTTTTCATTTCGTCTACGGGTCGTATTGGAACTCCGTCCAATACGATTACTGGTGGGCGCTGCGTGTTTATGGGGTCTCTCCTAAGAATTTTCGTCTTTGTTTCGTTAGTATCGAGACCTACTGTTTTCAATAGTGCTTACAAGTGCGTGACGATTTAGTCAAGGTATTGTAAATCTTGACAAACGATGATGAGGTCATCCGCGAAGGAGAGAATAAGTGGTAAGAATATTTTTTCATCTTGGTCCAGTTTTATGTTGAGAATTTATTTTTCCAGTGTTTTGAGGACATCATCCTTTAATATTGTAAATAATCTTGGCCACAGTGGACAGCCTTGTTTTACTCCTTTTTCTTTGTTGATCAAATTACTTTGCTGTCCGAACCATTTGATGCAGGTCCGTTCATAAATGCAGACTTTTATTATCCTATTGGTTACAAACTTATTGTTATATATACTTGAAAGGAGAATATCCTTGAACACGTTTAGGTCTATAGTATCGAATGCTTTTGCGATATCCAGCGCCAGCACATATGTTCTGTTACCTGCGCGCCAATCTTCGTCTAGTACCCTGCGTAGTGTGAAGATGTGGTCATCGATGGATCTATTGCGGAGAAATGCTGCTTTGTAGTTTCCGAGTTCTTTTGTTATCTCGTCTAGTTTGATAAGCAGGTATGTCGCGTATATGCGTTATCCTATATTGCACATTGTTATATGGCGATGGACATTGGGGGTTTCTGATTTTCGGGATAGGTACTTGGACCGTTTCCTTCCCGGACTCCGGTATTATATTTTCTGTCGAAGCTCTGTGCATTGTTTTTGTAATAACCTTTAACAGTTGTGGCGGTACTCCTATGTACAGTTCCGGGACTACCTGATCTGTACCCGGCGCTGTTCTGTTGCGCATGCGGCTGATTACCTTTTTTATGTCGGCTATTGTTGGACCATTTTCTATATAGTAAGGATTTTATTAAATAAGAAATACGAAATTTATTTGCAAAGACAAGGGTAAAAAGATTCTAATATCATTATACCTAGTCGGTCCATAAGTTCTGTCACAAATATTTTGCCGCATAGTAAATAATACCAAGTTTATTTTTATTTAATACTATATATGGTTTGATAGCTCATTAAATACTGATAAATTAGAACGATTATTGGATTTAATTGCTTAAAGCCATATTACACAAATGCTAGTTTCTTCAGAGATTTTGCACTTTTTTAACCAATCAAAAATACGGACGTGATTCACTTTATCTTTTTTCCATGACTCCTAAAACCTTTCAAACTTACGTGAGATTTTAGTCAGAACCCTCTCTGAACCCGTTACCTTCATTTTGAAGCATAAGATAACTAAGTCTGGGTAAAACTAATTTGCATATTCACATTTTACGTAGTGTACTTGTTGCCCACAAGATCATTTTTATACGTTTTTCTGAAAACGTAAAAAGTACGTAAAGTTCTCTTTGGGAGCAGTTGGAACTGAAAGCTAACAGAAAATCAAATGCTAGTTGTTAAGCATGGCCTAAAATTGAGGTTTCAGAATAAATAAAAAAAACCTTGTTGGTTATCTGGAACACTGTTTTTTTATTAAATTTGTGGTAAGTGGTATTTTTGTCAGTTGCGGCGTGTTTTGGGTTCGCGATTGTCTCAAGTTATAAGGTTTTTTGTCATATTGCGATAATCGTACAAAATGTATTGTATTGCAATTTGATTCGTATAAAATAAGCTTTTTAATCATGTTATAATACGAATAAGAAAAAGATTATTGCTGAGTTTCATCTATCAAAAACCTTGTGACAGAACGTAAGGACCGACTATGTACAAATATAACGCCTTAGTAAGCTATTAAATTGTAAAAAAAACTTTGACAATACATGTGTGAGTGTGATAGGACGATAATTTCCTATTTCTAACCTCTCACCCTTTTTATACAACACTTTACAATAGATATTTTTAATTTGTCAGGAAAACATCCTGTTTCTTGAGAGAAGTTAATCAAATGGTTTAATATAGGCCTTATTTCCAAGCAACATGCCTTAATTATTTTGGTAGATGTACCATCAAAGCCTTTCTGCATTGGTATTATTTAGTGACATTATTAGTTTTGATACAACGTTATTATAATAGGGTTTAAGAAAAATTCTCTCACTGGTCCGCTGACTTCCGCCGGTGACAGCGAAGTCATGGTTAATCTTATTTGAGATTTTTATAAAGTATTCATTGAATGTTTGAGCTATTCTAGTTCCTTCCCTAACTAAAATACCCTCATGATTAATTTGATATATAAAATATGATGCTTGTTGATTCCTTGTTTTTTTTTTACTACATTCCATGATGCCCTAAATTTAGTTTTACTATTTTGTACATATTTATTATTAGCTTGTGTCTGTGATTTTTTTTTTAATATTTTTGAGAATTTTTCGTATTTGTTTTTGTTATATTGTGTTTTTTGTTTGTAAAAATAAAAATTATATCTTAAGTATCTTTTTGTTTTACAGCTCATTCTTGGTCCTTTTGAAATTCATTGAGGTTTGACCTCCATGTTTATTTTATTTTAATTGTTGAAAAACAAAGGTTAAAGAACAAACAGAATCATTCATGGAAGTTATCGAATCCCTTATTGAGGTCAAATTCTTCGTACACATCTGAGAACGATAAGCATTGGAGACATTCCCGAAACTTCCCAATGTTATCAAAACAATAGTCTCTTTTATGAATGTATGTAGCCCTGGGAATAGTTATTTTATTTTTTACGGGTATCATGAGCAACTGAGCTGTTTTATGATCAGATAATCCCAAGGGAATTACTGACCCTACAGCATGACTAATACTACTAATTAAATGGTCAATACATGATGCTTGTCGTCAATATGAAATGTCAATTTATAATTATCAATAATGTCTGTTAAATGTCTCGTACTAATGTCAGGTTTTAATATATTAATGTTTATGTCCCAATCTATAACAATTTGTTTGGTTTTCATTTTCCTTCTTATGGAAAAGAGTAATAATTCGAAGCGATCTTGAAGCTTTTGTACCTCTGTGGTTCTAAATATGCATACTACATTTTATTTTCTTGTGTTGTATTTTTTGACTTCTCTTTTCCTTTTCAGGGTTCCGTACCCAACGGGTAAGAACGGAACCCTATTACTAAGACTTCGCTGTCCGTCCGTCTGTCACCAGGCTGTATCTCAAGAACCTAGCTAGCTAGACAGTTGAAATTTTCACAGATTATGTATTTCTGTTGCCGCTATAACAACAAATACTAAAAAACAGGATAAAAGAAATATTTAAGGGGGCTCCCATACAACAATTCTTTCAATACCACATACAAACTTATGGATGCACCTGGTTACGTACATGGAGTGTGAAAGTAACCGCACCAATAACTTTGTAAACAATATTTTGCTGTGTAAAATCCAAACTATTCACTCCACACCATCGCTTCCATTGAACGGTGGTACGGAACCCTTCGTGCGCGATTTAGACTCGCACTTGACCGGTTTTTTATTTTGTTCTGATTTTGAAGAGATGGAATATCATTGGTTTAATTGCTGCTGTCGTTTTACCTGTCCATTTTATGTCAGAATGCTATGTAGCATTGACGAATCTATGTCGTCTTCTTTTGATTCTTTTTTTTTATTGTCATTATTTTGTAAGAGGTCCTTTACCGTATCATTTAAATCAATTGTTCTGTTGCTTTGTTCTAATTGTAAGTATTTTTAGAATCCTGCTTTAGAATGCTGATTTGCCCATTACTCTTATCTAGTTATTTCTGTAAAGCCATGTTTTCGAGCATGAGTCTGTCAACTTCTGCGTTAGCTTGTGAAGTTTCTTCGTCTGTAATAGTGGTACACGATGTGCATACGTTTGCTTGGGTGTTTTTTGAATAGGCCTTCAAAAAATGCTCTGCATTCTTGTTTTATCAATAATCAAACTATTATCAAGACGTCGTCGGCATTCTCTGAGTTATTTGTTAATTGTTTCTTCGGTTGGTCGACGTCATTTAATGAATTAGGCCTTTTATAAATTTGCCAGCGCAATTCGGTGTTACCGCGATCTAGCGGGTTTTACGTAAAGTGTTTTAGGGCTACTGACTTCATAACCCCTGTAATAGATTTTCACGGGATGTCGGGCGTATATTCGTCGTCATTTTCTATACATATGTAGTTGTTCGCCCTGAGTTCTTCCATAATCGCGTAATGGTATTTTACTTTCGAGTCATTCATTTCATCTCGTGCTAGGGCGGTGTACGAACACTGTTTATAGTTGAACTTTAAAGCTATTATCGCTTGGTCCTTAGTTTGGGTTGTACTCTTTGTGGATTCCATTTGCGTGTCGCCAGTTCATGGGAGCAGGTTTAGTGGGTCTATTTCACCCCAGATTATCTTGTGGTCGAAAATATGCAGGTAGCTCCATTGTCCTTTGATAAAGTTAAATGTGTGTGGCACATTATTCGAGATAATTATGTGGTCTAATTGTGATTTTGTTTTCCCGTTAGACCATGTGACCCAACATGACTTGCGAGCCCAGGTGGTTTCTACTTTTAAGTTTTCGCGGGAACAAATATCCATGAGCATTTCTCCGATGATATTTGATGATTTGTGGAGGAGGTTTGTTGCTATAATTCCCTTTTTCCTATATTCCTTTGTATCTTCTAGTCCGATGTGGGCGTTAAAGTCACCTAGTATTACTATTTTTGCTTTGCTTGGTTTCTTTTGAATGTTCTTTATAAGTTGCGAAAACACTGCGGTTGCTCTCGTGGAAGAGCTGGGGATATGTGCGTTTATTACATATAGTGTATTAGTGGCCGATGTTATTGTTGATGCCATGGTTTCCGCGTCACGAATTATATTGGGGACCGATAAGTTCAAGTCCTTTCTAATTAGTTTAATGCGATGCTGGTTATGCCTGATAGATACTAGAGATAGTGTTTTGACACCCCATATATCCCAGATGTCATGTTTGTTTCCTGTATACAGGTTATGTATGTTTCTGTTTGTCAATTCAGCATCAATGTTTAGGTATTCGGCGCAAATGTGGCGGCGGTTTAAATATGGGGCTGTTTCGTATCATCGTATATCCGGTGTTGTCTGGGATGTCTTCTATTGATGTTATGGTTGACCCTGAGGAGGTCATGGATGTTGTATTAAGTATCGGGGAAGGTATGTTGTAATCAGTTTGGCTATTGGTTGCTAGATCCGTGGGTAAGTTTTATCGTAGTGGTTTCCTGTGAAGTTGAGGTTGATAGATCCCACTGTTTCCGCGGGATTCTTGGGCCTGTATGTGAGCGATGTTGTATTTTGCTGGTGGATTGTTACGTTAATTAGAAAGTATTCGTTTGTTTTTCCTTAACTCGTTGCCTGAAAAGGGGCTTGCTGCCCAAAAAATAACGTATTTGCGTCGCCGTTTTCTCACTATATTTATTCGTTTTGTAAAACATTTTAACGTTTGCCAGTACATTTGATTAACAATTGCTTCGAATCAAATAAAAGTGACCGGGGGGTTCGACCACGGGTGCGTCGACCACTGGGGTCTAAGCCACAAACCGTTTTTTTTTTAAGTTTTTCCTTGCCTTGTGAGGAATTTAATTAGAGCGCGGTGCTCGATTTTGGTCACCATTTTCGCCTTTGACATCTTGTCGCACTCGAATCAAGATTGTGAAAAAACTAATGAGGGTAAACCGATGAAAGTTTATATTTGTCACTTTGAATAATGATATAAGAGAAACATTAAACAAAACTACCCGCATCACTAACAAAAAAAGTCCGATTCCGAGAATACCCTGAAAACACCTCGTATTCCCTTTTTAACCTAACAATTTAATTTCCCCTTTTCAAATGTAGTTATTAATTTTGAACATTATGCATTACAAGCTTATAGGTTTTAACCGTTTGAATTTCAACTATATACATTTTGACAATTATATATTTTGAATATGATGTTTTCGAAATTTATAGGTGCTCTAGCAGCTGGTGCCTGTGCACTCATTGGTAGTTGTCAGGCAGATATAGCACGCATACCGCACTGACAAGCGCTGCAAAGTCATTGTCGTCGCCTCGCAACAATCATCCACACACAGTCAGAAGGTGTTGGGTTCCAAATTTCCTCTTCTTTAGGTATCGTAAGAAAGCTGTACCTTCTCGAGCATAAGGCCGTATGAGCTTTCGTGTGGATTCCAAACAACTGTTATGCATTCGAGTTTGGTTCTCACTGGGGCCGTGTAAAGAAGCTGGAACACACCCAGATTATGGAATCCCTTACTATTCCGTATCACAAAATCCTAATCTTTTGAAGCATTACTTGGCCAAAGTGCTCATATGCTCATGGAATGTAAATTTAAGGTCGAAAGTAGACGGAGGTCCTTCATTGAATACAATCGAGTCATAGACTCCTTTTCTTTTTTTTTTTGTTGGAGGGGAAAAAAATGGAATTACCCATGCCCAGGAGTCAGACCTCCCTGCTATGTCCGGGTCCCCACATATTGAGCGGGCAGCAGCTCGTGTGTAAAAACAACCCCTTTGTGTTTACAGTTGTCCTACTAAGACTTTACTGTGAGCCATGGCCTCGGTATATGCTGAAGGCTTTCTACCTGCAATTTGCCCTTTTGGGCGATATATATGTGTATATGATATATATGGGAGGAGTTTGCCTGCTTACCCGATCAGCTCATAGTCAACGGGCATGATAGCGGCATGTTAGGGGGGCAGATAGCCCCCTAGACTCCGTGCCGATTGTGCCGCTAATAAGCCGAGGTGATAGGTGGAAATTGGTTTACAGAGGCAGTGTCCCTTAACTGACTCGAGGGAGCTTCCAGCTGGTAGGGTACTTTCCTTGCGCTAGAACTCGGTTGAAAAAGTGACCTAAAAGTAAAGCCAGCTGATCGCAATAGGCCTTCAAAAAGTAAGGAGCGACGTCTGGATAAACCCTATTTGAAAGATAAATCATAAAGGGGCTGAGGCGGAGGGTGGGCGGGAACGTCCCCACAACCACCAACAGAAACTGTCTCAACGATCTTAGCATTACGATGTTTTTTACTATGGCGAGAATTTCCTCAAATGCGGTTTTCTCGGAAAATCTTTTTTTATAAAATAATATAAAACCATAGAGGTAGAATGTATAGAGCAACAAAACCCTAAAAATTGTGAGACGTCGAGATTGTGTTATCATTCTTCTGTGTGTAGTAAAGAATAGTGATGTTACTGATTGTTTTCTCATTGAGAGAGAAATACGACCATTACTTTTAAGCTATTTCAACAATTTCTTAGATATTTCGAATTTCCTTCTTAGACCGATACAATTTTATGATTTACATACGAAGTTTAATCCCCTCTCTCTTTAGCCCCTCTGTCGTTTGCCATGCGGAACCCGGAACTAAATATAATCAAACAAAATGTAAATCTTTAAAAATAAGCGACTTTTATCAAACCCTATTCGTTTAGCAACCACTTCAGCAATCGTACCCAAATCAGATGCACACAACGATTCATTCATTTATAAACCTGCCAATCAAACAATGACACAGAGTTTTTTTATTTTATTTTAGCTTACAACAAAATAGGAAATAAAATGAATCCGTGCATTCGTGCGTTTCTACGCATTTCAGAATTTTGTTAGGTTGTTGAATATCCATGGCCTCCATGTTCATACTGCCACTTCCACTCGAACTTCTCTAGGCAGATTTAATTGAAACCTTTGAAAATCTGAAAATAATAATATTAGTGATGATTATAATAGATAAGGTTATCAATTTTCGTATTGTGACCCAATAATTTCCTATAGTACAGTATCGATACTATTGGTTCTATCGATAAATTGTAACTGCTTTGGTGTAAACATTTGACTTACACGTGGACGTAGGTAGTTATTGTGTTTTTTAACTTCCTACACCATGAAATGCAAGATTTGCTCACATATTAAGCTCGGTAAATGATTTGAAAAGGGTTTTTATTAGTTAAACATAACACATTTTTCAAAGAGATTTAAAAATCAATCTGTGGAAAATCCTTCGCCCTACTTCTCCCACAGTGGTACAATGTAGAGAAGGGTAAATATGTACGGTAATAAAGAATTTTTGAGTTTGAGTTTCATACAACTGAAGAGGATGGGGGCTCTCTCCTGTACCCAAGGATAGGTATATAGAAGAGAGCAGTGAAGCCAGATGCGGACCATTAATGACTCTTTATTATATTTAAATATTCAACTATAAATACTAATCAATCTGCCTATGTTGACAGATAGCAAGGTCGCACTAGATTTGCATCTGACTACCTAGTGACAAAGGTCAGCTATGTAGGTATTTATAGGTACCTACACAACATTGGGGCGAAAATGGTGCTTTTCTACGAATCATTTTTACAATTTTATCTGTAATAAAGCGAAGTATCCTGAATTATGTTAATCGTTGACACCAGGCTTATTAACTGCACCACCAAGCACATGTTAAGGATAATTTGTTGAGTATTAATTCATATAGTTGATTAAGTAGACGAAAATAAATTTCACCACAAACTCATTAATGGAGAGATGTCAAAGAAATCTTGTCTCATGTCAGAATTTGTGTCAGCTCTTTGACTCTTGTGCCTTCAATATTATATTTGTCCTTACTTATCATTTTCTCGTACTGTTCAAGGAGCTTCTTGAGTGAATGCATGTGAATCTATGTTTGAAACCATAAAAAGCTATTCTGATAAGGAGACTGATAGAGATTTGAAAAAATTCCTCCCCTTAGGGGGGAAATGGGGTGTTAAAGTGTTTATGAACATCAAAAACTACTGGAGTTATAAAGCTGAAATTTTACAGGAAGGTATTTAATAGGTCATGCACCGTGTGCATGTTTACAACTCTTTCGCGAACGGTAACCGAATACGTTTTGGACACTATATTTTGTATGGGTAAAATTGAAGTACCATTTACATGAACTATTCAATAAGCACAAGTTTACAAAATAACAATATAGAGAAAATAATTATAGATCACCGAATTATCACAAGTCCAAGACAAATTGCTAAGGAATTTAATCAAACATTTATTGACAAAGAAAATAAACAAAATAACTCGCATCCATTCATAAAAATTAAGCAACAAAACAGTCATTCCATCTATTTACAGCCATGCGATAACGAAGAAGTTATCACAATAATTAAATCGCTAAATACAACAAGTGACACATGGCTTGAACACTACAGGAATAATATTTTAGATAAACTATGGGAAATACCATACAGTGACGATCCAAATTTGTTGTACAACTCAGTATTTAACCTTGTCAAAAATGAATATGATACAGTATTTAAATCAAAAACTATAAAAGTTAATAACAAAGCTTTGTTTAGTGATTGGGCGACAGTTGGAATTCATAGGAGCAGACGAAGATTATATGAACTCTATGAAGAGAAATCATATAACAAAAATACGGCCTTTCTAGATTATGTTCGTAGTTATTCAAAAATGTTTAAACGCGTTTGTGCCGTAGCTAAATCTAATTTCATTAAAAACAAAATTGAATCTAGTAGCAATGTAATGAAAACGACTTGGCAAATTATAAACAGAGAGACTGGAAAGGCCAAAGCTACACATAATAACTTCAAGCTTAAGATAGATAATCAATTGCTAAGTACAGACCTATAAGTAGCAAAAGCTTTCGAAAATTTCTTTACGGACATTCCAGTTTCAACAACCAAGTCTTTAAATTCATCTCCCGCTGCTGCTGAATCTATACTTAAACAAAACTTTGAGGATTGTAAAACAGATTTTAAATTTAGGCACGTAAATAATGAAGACATTTAAAAAGCGTTTAAATCCCTGGAAATGAAAAAGACAGCTGACGCCCATGGTCTATCAGTAAAAATTATTAGTTCCATTGTAGATTGTATTGCACCTCACCTTTGTTGTATATTTAATCAATGTATAGATAATGGTGTGTTTCCTGACTTGATGAAACTAAGTAAAGTTATACCTTTATTCAAAGCTGGTAGTACATCAGACCCCACCAATTTTAGACCCATATCGATACTACCAACGCTTAGCAAAATATTTGAAAAACTCATACTTAATCAATTGCAAAGTTATTTTTATCTCAATAATTTAATTCATATTGCTCAGTTTGGTTTCACAAAGGGTCGTTCAACAGCCGATGCTGGTGTTGAACTAAACGACAATATTTTTGATGCCTGGGAAGACGCAATGGATGCAATAGGTGTCTTCTGCGATCTATCCAAGGCTTTTGATTGCGTCCATCATGACACTCTTGTCAGGAAGTTACGCCATTATGGTGTAAAAGATCAGGCACTTGGCCTTCTGGAGTCATATCTAACAGATAGGGTTCAGATGGTCGATGTTAATGGGAAAAGATCACCTGGGTCTTCAATAAGTATGGGCGTACCGCAAGGTTCAATTCTTGGTCCTTTCTTGTTTTTAGTATATATTAATGATTTACCTTACCTTGTTAAAGCAAAACATGGGTTAGTATTGTTTGCCGATGATACTTCTTTGATATTTAAAGTTAAAAGACAGCAATCAAATTATGACGAGGTAAACAATGCTATCTCTAGTATAGTGAACTGGTTTACTGTTAACAATTTATTACTTAATGAAAAGAAAACTAAATGTATTAAATTCGTGTTACCCAATGTGAACCCGGTAGCTACAGACATATTTATAAAAGGACAGAGATTGGACCTTGTGCAGTCGACTGTCTTTTTGGGCATTACTTTAGACGCCAAACTACAATGGGATCCTCATATAAATAAATTGTCGAACAGACTGAGTTCGGCAGCGTTCGCAGTTAAAAAAATTAGAGCTCTTACCGACGTAGACACCGCTAGACTAGTCTACTTTAGTTACTTTCATAGTCTAATGACCTATGGTATTTTATTGTGGGGTCACGCTGCGAATGCTAATAGTATATTTATTCTGCAGAAACGGGCTGTTCGTGCAATTTATAGATTAGGGCCTAGAGTGTCACTGAGGGAAACGTTTAAAGAAATCAATATTCTGACATTTGTGTCTCAATATATCTATGACAATCTTGTGTATGTAAAAAGAAATATAACTAATTTTCAGAAGTACAGTGATATACACAATTTTAATACTAGAAATAAAGACAAGTTGATTGCTTATGTAAGCCGACTACATAAAATTAGTAATTCTTTTAAAGGCAATTGTATACGCTATTACAATAAGGTCCCTACTGATATTAAAAACTTACCTTTAGACAAGTTTAAAATAATAATAAAACAGAAATTGTATAAAAAATATTACTATCGGATATCTGATTACTTAGAGGACAGATGTCCATGGGAATAGATTGTTTGAGTAACAGGCTGTTTCGATATATAATTAGCATTCATTTTGTAATTTGACAATATTTTATTTAAAAAAGGAAACGCAAAAGATGCGACGACTGTGGAGTTTCTTCGGTGAGCTCTTCTCCACAGATTCCGCCATTGTGTTAGTGAACTCACCCAAAAAAATGTAATGACGGATCTAAGTGATGTAACAACATCCTATGGAAATAAATGATTTTTGATTTGATTTGATTTGATTTGCCTTTGATTATGTCGCTCATAATATTCTCCTAGAGAAATGCGCAAAATACGGAATAAGAGGTGTTGCTCTAGAATGGTTAAACAGCTATCTATCAAACCGCCACCAATTTATTGAGGTTGCAACCATGTCCAAAAACAAGGAAATAGTAACATATCAGTCCTCTCCAGATCTAAACACATATGGCGTTCCCCAAGGAAGCATACTGGGACAGCTTCTATTTTTATTGTACATAAATGACTTGCCAGAAATCACCAAAAACAAATGTGTCTTATTTGCTGATGACATCTCCGTATTAATAACATATAACGATGATATTGACAATTTTGAAAATGATGTAAATAGGACAATGGACAAGGTAACAAATTGGTTCGCCGCAAATAATCTAAAAGTCAACTTAAATAAAACAAATAACATTCAATTTAGAAATAATAAAATGACATACAAACACATAAATGTACACTGTAATGACATAGAAATACAACACACACCATCCACAAAGTTCTTAGGTATTGTCTTAGACGAACATTGCACGTGGCTGCCACACATAGAGATGGTTTGCCACAAACTGAACAAGTTTGTTTATGCCCTGTATACCCTGTATAGATTAAAAAAACCGCTAACACACAAACAGCATTAATGGCATATCATGGGTATGTGGCATCCGTTTTAAGGTATGGTCTTATACTGTGGGGAAATGCTAGGGAAATAAATAGAGCATTCATAGTTCAAAAACAGTGCATTAGAGCTATTTGCAATGCAAAGCCCCGAGATTCTTGCAAACTTCTCTTTATAAAATTGAAATTATTGACCCTGCCAAGTCTCTATATTTTTGAAATGGCCTGTTTTGCACATAGTCACCAGAACCTATTTACAAAATACTCCCAACTTGAGTGTTCGTGGCATACGAGATACCCAAACAAAATTGTATACCCACCATGCAGAACAGTCTTCTGCCAAGGAGTACAGGAGTTGCTATCAGATGTTGATAAATATATACAACAATCTGCCACTAGCATTAAAAAAATTACCACTGCCTCTTTTTAAGAACCACCTACACAAATGGTTAGACGATAAATGTTTCTACAACATAGAAGATGACAGATTTTTTTGACAGATAAATGTAAAGATTAATATTATTTAAGCTAAGTTATTTGACATGAGTAAGAATTATTTTGACATTTTATATAGATACCGAGAATACATGTTTTTTCATAGAAATGAATTATTAGCTTAATGTTTTAATATAATATAATATATATTTGCATGCCTAATTAGGTAAAATATGCGAAAAACATAATTTTAGTAATATCTGACATGTACCATATTTTAAGCAAATAAATGACTATGACTATGACTATGCAGTTGTGACATAAAATGCATTAGAAGTCCGATGACATATCAGTAAACTAAAAGAGCAAGCGATACAGAACTATCTTCTGTCTCGCTCGCTTGCAATTTTTTCTATGTGTGCAAAAATGGTCTAATATGACACTATCTGACATGTAAAAGAACCCATTGTGACCCAAAGAGTAGGGCAACCTCTTCAATGGAAATGTGAATTCTGTGGATATTCCGTCTAAAATAGCCGAACAAAAAACGAATTGGTTGATAGAACTGTAATAACATCACATATGAATAGAAGAATACACAAATCAAACAATTGAATAAAAACGGTTTGGCAAATAATAAACCGTGAAATTGGCTAAGTTATATCTAGGGACAATGATTTCTGCTTGAAGATAGTTGATGCTGTTATTAAAGCTAACGCTGAGGTCAACTCGCTCGAGCTTTCGAAATATTATTCACCCTTACTCAACAGAGAGTATAACCTCATCTTCATATAAAGCAGAGACTCTGTCAAAAACCAGCACTAGCGACAGTAATGTATAAAGATGTTTAATTTAATCATACATATCCCCAATATATAAGACCACGGAGCTTTATTGGCTCAGTAATTCTGGTTATAACCCTACACTGAGCTTATATATTCAGTAAATGTGTTGACGATGAAGCTTTCCCAGATCTAAAAATCAATTTGTGGGAGTTTCTTTGCCCTTCTCTGCTACAGTGGTCCAATGTAGAAAAGAGGTAAAAAATACGTTTAGGAATATGTGTGAATGTCTACAGCAATAAAGAACTTGATTATGGAGCCTATAGCATTCGCATCACTGAGTTTTTCATTGAGGACTATCCGCGAAGGTCTAAAAAGTTTTTTTTTTTATTTGCCCCTACTAAGGGAGGTAAATGGGGAGGGGAGTGAACTTTAAATAAAAATAATGAATCTGAAATTGGGCATCAGCAAATTGAGCAGATAGGAAACTCAAAAGAACAGGACGTAAGTTCGATATATTTTTTTTTCAAAATTCTGCTCAATCTGTGAACTACTGAACAAGCTAAACAACTGCAGAGCAATCACCAATGCCACAATGCTGACCGAACATGCGGTTCCTGAACACATCAGAGAGAGCTTATGATATGTGTGTAGATAAACTAGTGTATGTAACTGTACATAATTAGGCATCAAAACTCTAGAGTTATATTATTTTGAAACTCGCCTTCGGCTCGTTTCATAAACCCAATCTCGAGTTTTAATGCCCTCCATGATGTAGCAGTTACATAAATAATATCACTCGAGAGTTTTAATGCCTAATTATGTACAGTTACATACACTAGTTTATCTACACACATATCATAAGCTCTCTTTGATGTGTTCAGGAACCGCATGTTTGACCGGCATTGTGGCTCTGCAGTTGTTTAGCTTGTTCTGTAGTGCCAACTTCACGCAGGCGGGCGTCGGCGTTCGAAATTTGAATGTCAGTACCAACTTCACAGACAAACTAGGAGCGGCACGCAGGCGGGCGTCGGCGTTCGAAATTTGAATGTCAGTACCAACTTCACAGACAAACTAGGAGCGGCACCACAGATATCGAGAGATAGGCCCTTGGCGCTAAGCTTGTATCGGAACCAGTGTCGCCGAAAACTTAGAACACGCATACATTTACACTACTCGTAAATCAATCCCTCCGCTTTTATTGGTCAGTGCAATGTCATGCACCTATCGTCCGAACACACCCACACTACCGCAGGTATATTAGCTAGTCGAGCTAGTGTTGGGACAATGCAAGGACAGCGTGTATCATCGATCGATTATAATTTATAGACACTGGTATATACAGTCGTATACAATGTCGGGTTCTATAAAAAAAATAGTAAATCGTTTGTAAATACGACATATTTATACGACATACGACATACGAGACCCGTTTGCCTCTCTTCTTTTTTTCAACAGAATCCTTACAGCTAGAAAGAGAGGCAAAGAGGTTTCTGAAGGTAGAATAACTGTGAACTCTTCGGACCTGACTGAAAGCATCGGAATTTCCGATCAATACTTATAACACCCCATTATCCTTCGTCGGGCGAGGTTTTAAATAAACTTAAAATCTAAACTGCCTGTTTGGCAATCATTGGAATAAATAACAATAAACTTACGTATTATGAGCAATAAAATAACTATATTATTACATTAACTATATTAGTAATTGCGGAATAATCTATCGATTCAAAAACATAATTCTCCTATCACTATCCCCATCACTATATGTCGTCTCTGTGTGCGTGTAACAGTTCGCCTCCGTATCACCATGCATCTTTGCTTTCGTACTAAGATAAGTGTGAAATATTCATTGCGTGTTAGCTTGGCAATAAGTAGTGAAATTAAGATACAAAACAAGCAATGTATAGTAAACTTAGCGAGAACAACATGACATTGTCACTTTAATCTCAATTCGTGACGAATTTTCCGCGAATGATTTATTTTCGTAATAATGTTTATTTCTTGTGTTTTAAGAAGAAATAATAGTTGGAATGAGACTTACAAGTGATATGTGACACCGGCGTTCTTGGAGTTCACAATCTCGCTTCTATTTTTGCACGTGAGTATTGCACAGGTCGGCATTTTCGAAAAACAACGGAAATGAATTCGTCACTGCGGTCGCTCGGTGACTACCGAGAATTTTTGATATCTAACCTGTCGGAGCTACATTTGTTCGCTCGTGCCACGCCCCTCAACCTATCTCTCGATATCTGTGAGCGGCACGCAGGCGGGCGTCGGCGTTCGAAATTTGAATGTCATAATATGTAGAAAAATTACACATTATGGTCATAATGTGTAATTTTTCAGATAAGAAATGAGTTTTTACCAAGTAGTTTAACATTATGCTGATCGTAACGTGCGGTTTTTGTACGCAGTAAAGAGGGTTTATGATACATGTGTAGATAAACTACTATTATAGATACGAGACGTCATAACAGTGTAATTTTCTAAATTGCACAAAGAAGGGGGATGCAGTAAGATCGTATTGACGACCTCTGTAGCGTTGTGATTTGAGGCTCTGCCTCCAAAGCGAGAGGTCCTGGGTTCGCATCCCGGTTGGGGAGAATGAAAAAAAACCGGTCAAGTGCGAGTCTAAATCGCGCACGAAGGGTTCCGTACCACCGATCAATGGAAGCGATGGTGTGGAGTGAATAGTTTGGATTTTACACAGCAAAATATTGTTTACAAAGTTATTGGTGCGGTTACTTTCACACTCCATGTACGTAACCAGGTGCATCCATAAGTTTGTATGTGGTATTGAAAGAATTGTTGTATGGGAGCCCCCTTAAATATTTCTTTTATCCTGTTTTCTAGTATTTGTTGTTATAGCGGCAACAGAAATACATAATCTGTGAAAATTTCAACTCTCTAGCTAGCTAGGTTCTTGAGATACAGCCTGGTGACAGACGGACGGACGGACGGACGGACGGACAGCGAAGTCTTAGTAGTAGGGTCCCGTTTGGAACCCTTCGGGTACGGAACCCTAAAAAGGCATCAGGTCTTAGGATGTTTATGTGAGCGATGTCGCTGTTTCTGTTGCCCACGACACGGGTATCCTAGTATGTGCCTGTATAAAAAAGTTTATGTTTAAAGGGCAATGCCCACCCCCCATAGTAACTTAGGCCCAGGGTGCCCACTCCTGAAAGTATGCAGATATGATTTATTGTATCCTTACTAAAGTATTCACTACCATCTTGGTTCAAAAAAAACTTGGGGTTATAAAGCAGATATTGACACAATTTCAGAGATTCATTCTGAATTCACATTCCCATAGATGTTTCAAAGTATTACCTCTTTCGTCTCATTTTATCAGGTCCAAACCATTTATTTTTATAAATTCAAATTTAAATTCAAAGCTTTATTTGAAAAACATAGGAACATAACAAAGATCTTAAGAAAACTTTAAAAGTATCTCAATGTTTGGCGCAATGGCATACAAATGTTATATTTATTGAGCAGCACTAACATCAGCCGTATATATACCTAGAATAATAATAAGCAGTCAATATACAACAATGTCATTAGCTTTACATTATATCTAGTAGATAGATTTATTGAATAATATTGCCTTATATGCGAGCAAAGTTTTTAAAGTAATATTTAAACAGAGAGAGCAGAGGCACCATTGTGCCCACTTTGAGCCAGTTATTCAATACTCCTTTTTGCGAGACAGGGGGCTAGCCCATCGCCGCAGCTATGGAGTAATGAAGGTTTCCTCACGAGGTTTTCCATCACCGTTAGAACGTCCGTATAATGTACTTAAGATATATAACTCCTATGTGAGAAGCAAGCGTGAAATCCATTATACCACGGAGTTCTCCATTAGACCACGGCGCTCTTAAAATTTATATTATTTTTATTATTAATTGATCTTAATGTCTCCGGAAGTTTGTTGTATGTTCGGGTGTTCATTCCGAATATACTGTTATCGTAATAAGCAGATTAACGTGGGTAAGCGCACAGCTTGTCCTGAATGCGTTGACTGTTTATAAAGGAAAAAGATGGAGATTACACTTGTCAAACACTGCAGATTAATAAAATGGTCCTTGCAAGATTCGGCATTAATATGGTTACTTAAAGCTCGCATACATTTCTTCGGAACTTTGAATATTAAATCTATTTTTGTGGCATTCCCCAAAATATTATACCATAAAGTAATGATGTCTCGACAAACCCATGATATGCCGTTAGCACAGCGTCCTGATTGACCTGTTTAGACAGCATCTACTAGTGGTTCTGTGAGAACAATAGACCTCGCTTCAATTTCCAAAATATATCCGTCCATATATAACGCTACAGCAAACTTCCCTCCCTTTTACCCCTTCCACTCCCCCCCCCCCCAATTTCTTTTTCGCAACATCTTTTGTAGAATAAAGTCCTTAGTGTGCCTCTTAAATTTGGTTTAAATTCATCGATAAATAACGCTACAGCAAACATCCCCCCTTTTCTCCCCTATTTTGCCCTCAATAAAAAATTGCGATCGACTTAAATTTTTAATTTAATCAAGGAGTGCCAATTTTCGTCAAAATCGGTTGCAAAATGCGACCTGACTGGCGAGAACAGACAGACGGACAAAAGCATCTTTGACTTAACTTATTGCTCAGTATATCTATGTGTGTATTCCATGACATGTTGTTGTCAATGTGAAGCCCTAACAACTTCAAAGTATTAGTCTCTTCTATTGGTCTACCCTCATAGTTAATGTTTAATGTCATTTGTTTTTCTATGCCATTTCCATGTCCTTTCCTAAATTTTGTTTTGCCGATGTTCATTAACAGATTATTGTTATTAGGCCAGTTAATTAAACTTATTAGATAATTATTAATATACCATTCATATGTATTTAGATTATGTCCTATAAAAGTTAAAAGCTTACGGTGCTATCATCAGCGAAAATGACTTTACTTTATTACTGTAGATATTTACACATACATAGCAAACGTAATTTTTTGCGTCCTCTCTACATTGGACCACTGTGGGAGAAGAAGGGAGTAGAAACTCCCACAGATTGATTTTGAGATCTCTTTTAAAAATTGGTTGTGCTTAACTAATACAAATAAGAAAAATTTCATTATTATGATTAATAAGCAGGAATAAATAATTACAAAATAATTAGCAGAGAATATTGGTATTAGTGCGACAGGCCTATAGTTAATATCTTCCCTATCGTCTTTTTAGGGTTCCGTACCCAATGGGTAAGAACGGAACCCTATTACTAAGACTTCGCTGTCCGTCCGTCCGTCTGTCACCAGGCTGTATCTCAAGAACCTAGCTAGCTAGAGAGTTGAAATTTTCACAGATTATGTATTTCTGTTGCCGCTATAACACAAATACTAAAAAACAGGATAAAATAAATATTTAAGGGGGCTCCCATACAACAATACCACATACAAACTTATGGATGCACCTGGTTACGTACATGGAGTGTGAAAGTAACCGCACCAATAACTTTGTAAACAATATTTTGCTGTGTAAAATCCAAACTATTCACTCCACACCATCGCTTCCATTGAACGGTGGTACGGAACCCTTCGTGCGCGATTTAGACTCGCACTTGACCGGTTTTATTTGGTTTTACTATGGAAGCTAACCAAGAGCCAACTAGGAAGTTTGAAAATAGATGGAAAACCTATATCAGAACTCCAAACAGTGTTGAAAACCATTTTGGAGACACACTTCCCCGGCTGCGATGACTATAAAGAGAGCAACACATCGGATCACCAGAAAACATGGGAAGATCCACTAGATATAATAAAAGACGAAAACTTATAATGGGCCATAAATTCATTTCTACCATTAAAATCTGCGGGGTCTGAAGGCATTTTGCCTGTGCTTCTACAGAAGGCCTACATATTTATTAGCAACCATCTGGCAGAAGTTTTTAGGTGCAGTAAAGCCCTTGAGTATATCCATCCGAATTGGAGGAGAGAAAAAGCCAAAACCAGGAAAGAAGTCTTACCCTGGTAGGAAGAAAAGGCGTTCCGGGAAGGACTTAAGAAAGACAGGCGTTTCAGATGCTTTCGCTGATTTTTTCTATGCTTTATTAGTTAATTTGTAGATGATTTCAAAATACGCTAATCATGATAATTAGTTTCTGATTTTTTTTTTTTTTGAAATCGTCATTTCGGGACCTCTCACTCTTACTCGGTGCGCTCCTCCGCGCCTCCGGCTCATAAAATACACTCTAGCATTATCGCATGGGTCCCCGGACATAACGGAATTCAAGAAACGGCGCTGATGAGCGTTTTATTGGACCAGAACCAAGATTACCTATAACAGCGACTGTCACAAAGAACATCTTCAATATGATAGCTACCCGAGATGCAAACATAGAGTGGAAGAATACCAAAGACGGTAGCCAGTCTAAGATGTTTTTCTTAAGAAAACACCCCAAAAAGTCTAAGTATTTACTTAATCTTAGTAGAGAAAACTTAGCAACACTGGTAGGTGTGGTGACAGGCCACTGCAAACTACATAGATACCTATCATTATTAAAGCTCTTACAAGACACATCATGCTCTTACTGTGGCTTGGAAGAAAGTAGCCAGCACTTCTTGGGAGAATGCGTAACGTATTCAAACATTTAAGATGGCGAAAACTAGGGATGGATAGCATTAAAGTAGATGGCTTGTCAAACTTAAAGTTTAGCGACATTCATTAAGCGAACAAGAAGATTTGGGGAGGGACTGTTGAACCAACAGTAACAGTACCCAAACACTGGGAATTGGGTGAATTAGTCACAATAGAGGAGCGACCATGCCTGTGGTTCAGCGAGCGTCCGCGTCCCACCTCATCATCAAGCTCCCGGCCCCTCCCATCCCTCCCAGCTGCCGCAACCCTACCCCAACTAGCAATATCCACGAACCAGTATCCATTCAACACGTCGTATCCCGACCAGCCGGGCTTCAATCCGCAGTACAACTCGGCTCCCGGCAACTACTCAGGCTACCAGGGCAACGGTGCCCCGAACCTACCGCCGACCAACAACGTGACTGCCGACTTTACACCCAAGCAGGAGCCTGGGGAATTCCTTCGGTAGTCCCGAAACTCGAGCCAAATATGTCGGCAAACACGCCAGCCGGGGCACCTACTCCATACTATAACCGAACTTACAACTACGATGGTGCGATCAAGGAAGATTCTGTGTTAGTTAAATGAGAAAGAATCGATGCAAACTTACTTCTCACAATTTTGATATTTTTTTAAATATCAAGAGGAGATATGGGAATCAGAAATATACAATCATTTAGCAATGTCAATGTTAGCTTATACTTGTTTTAGTAGTGTTAGTATTAGGTTGGACTTGGTCAATGAAATGATTATTTACAGCTTGTGCTTTTTGTGTAGGCTCTTTTATCGGTGCTCCAATGTATTTTATTATCCCTGATGTTTTTGGTATATTATTTTTGGCTTAATTAATTACACTCCATGTTGGTTTATATTTATTGGCACATATATATGCAATGCATGATATGATAGTGTGTATACGGTACTTGTATGTGACGAACTGTATTATGTAGAACTTGAACAAAATTCGCTAAATATTTATTCAAAAACAGGCGTGGAGGGACTCTACACAAAAGCTATCAATCTCGCTAGACCACATCGACCTCACCATATTCATTGTGCTTTAAGCCCCCATAAAAATCCGTTGCTCAACAAATTGTCAACAAAAAAGCCGCATAAATTTGGAGGGGTTACCCAAACATGTTTTCGTAAACCCCTTTCGCCAAAACCTTTGTTCGAAAGTGTTCTTACACCCTGCTCTTTCCCTACCCTTGCACCCTATAATTTTCGCGACGCACTCGGTTGTTCCCATTTTTCCCCGGTATCCCGTTTTCCCGGTAATGGGTCCGGAAGTTAATGAGAGCACGCGTCGTCCGGCCGATTGCTATCTGCGATCACGTGGCGGCAACCACTTCCGTGAGCGTGCGATGGCTGTGACGGAAAATCGCTCGACGATTGCCCGGGAATCGACTTGGCACGTGCCATGAAGAACCTCCAATTTCAAGTGTGTTGAGCACAGCACACCTCCAACAATCTCTATATACAGATGTAGTGAATAATCCTTTCCTTTCGTATTTTCTCGGAAATGTTCGTTTTTGTCTTACTATTTCACTCGCACTCAGTACCCATCGAGACAACGTAGGGAACGGTCGCATTGCAAGAGGAAGTATCTATATAGAGTAGTTAATACCACAGAAATATTTTGTTGATATTTATGTTAGATTTTGTGTTAAACTTCATGGACTCGTGTATTAATGCAGGCCACCTATTTTTTTTTTTTTGACTTTACATTTCACTCTTGTCGGTCATTTATTGTAAATAATAACCACTGATTTTATTCGATCCACATTAACAATTTATAACAGACATGCCGAAAGCACTAAGAAAAGGGAAACGTTTAGATCGGCAAGCCTGCGAAGTTATTTTCAATATTTATTTATATTTCTTAACTGAAAATGATAAATTCAAACAAACCAACTATACTGCTTACTTTTGTAACGTCCAAAAACGAGTTTCGGAGGCCAGTGGAATTTCACAACGAACAGTAAATAAAATATTGCAAAAAGAATACATAAATCAATCCACCTCCAATAGTCCGAAGTCGGCAAAGTTGGGTAGACCAAATAAATTATTTTGTCTAGGTCTTGACGATTTTGACTACAACGTTATACGCCGATTAGTGTATAATTTCCATTTGATATACAAACAAGTACCTACAATTAAAGCCCTGAAGTCCAAGTTATCCGAAGCCATAAATTTTAAGGGATGTGACTTTACGCTAAGAAAAATTCTTAGAAAAATGGGATTTCGGTATAAAAAAGTTGAAAACAACAGAAAATTACTTACTACTACTTATCGAGAAAGATGATGTTCGTTTAAAAAGAGTAAAGTTTTTAGCCGCGATAAAAAAGTACAGATTGCAAGGGAGAGAGATTGTTTATATGGATGAAACATACATCCATACCTCACATTTGGCAGGTAAAAGCTGGGCTGACTCGTCAGAAAACGGAGTGAAACAGTTAATTTCTAAAGGACAACGTCTTATAATAGTGCACGCTGGTAGTAGAAAGGGGTTTGGGAAATACCTGGGGCATTGTTAATGTATCAGTCTACTGATAAAACAGCTGACTATCACAACGCGATGAACAATGAAAACTACGAAAAATGGCTTCGTAATCAACTCATTCCAAACTTAGCTCCACATTCGGTACTAGTAGTAGATAATGCTGCATATCATAATAAGTACGTAAAAAAACCTCCTAATTCAAATACCAGGAAGCAAGATATGATTGATTGGCTATCCAAACATAACGTTCCGATTGATCCGTCATTAACAAAACGTGAAATATATGAAATTATTTGCAAGTACAAACAAGACTTTGTAGAATACTCTATAGATAAACTTATGAACGATTATGGACACAGCGTACTAAGATTGCCACCATATCATACTGATTTCAATCCGATTGAAAACATATGGTCTCAAATAAAGGGATACGTATCCAAAAGAAACACAGGAAAAGGTTAATATGATTGGTTCCGATGTTTGGGCCAAAGTATGTGACCACGCCATCAAATGCGAAAACGATTACCGAAAACACGAACCTGAGTTGGAAAATGATATGGCTAGTTTTGTAATCACCGTTCATGAAAACTCTGACGATGATACACCAGAAAATAGTTCTGATTCTGACTGTGATATGGAAGTTGGAAGTATTGTTTCGCATCTCACTGTCCACCCCGCTCCTCCTCCTCTTATCCCGCTGTCATAATCGAAGTCGTTAATCCAATCAGAAAATCATATTTATTTATATTAATTTCTCTGCTGGTTTGTTTTGTTTTATGTTGAGGTGTTTTTTTTGTTATGTCATAGTATTTTTAATTAATTACAAAAATTTATTGTTATAAAAAAGGTCTGCAAAATCCTACTGTAGTTTTGACTTATAGTTAGACTTTTGGGGTTCCAATCCTTATAGAATCATTAGATCATCCCAACCGGAATTTGGTTTTTATCAGTGCGTTTTATTGAAATAAAACGTCCTCAGTAACTAGTTATATTTTTGTTTACCTAACGAATTCTTTATATGATAGAATCGTGGTGGTTTTAACATCTCAGTGTAATATACGTCAAACGGGCAATTTGACATTTGACATTGATAAATAAAGTATGCGATTTATTTGATACCTACACGTAATTTAATAATACAGTAATTCATAGACACATCGGCACCATTCGGGTGTTATCGTTGTTCCGAGTTTTGCCGATAGGAAAGGATTATTCACTACATCTGTACTTACTTGTAACAGCTTTATCCGAAGTCAGGTACGGCTTAAAGGGCAATTATTACTCATTACGCCAGTCATTTATTAAACATGACATTGTAGGTGTACTCGTTTGATAAATTACTACTTAGACGCGTGTCTAATTTAAGTTCTTATCCTGACTAATGTCAAACTACTATCATCAAATCATGATTTCAGACTTCTATGCGATAACGAATTACCCGGACCCCGCTAAGAAAATGTTTGCGATTTCACGATTGCCGCGCAAATTCACAATACATAAATTACGTTATATAAACTGCAGAAATTAAATCACAACCTTAAAAATAAAACATATACTTATATTGAAAATGAATATTTTATTTTCCAGAGTGAAATTTCGAGTTGCAAGTAGCAACTTTTGGATTGAAGCGCTCAGCCGCGCTGCGCATTATCTCATTTATTACAAACAACGAAATTGTATTGTTTTACCAAAATTTAAACCGTCACCGCCAACATTTATATTTTGCGCTGGTGACAAATAAAGAGACGCTGCATCCGCCGAAATAATTATAATTAATAATAAACTGGGACCCGCCCCGACACGGTTCGGTTGTTCGAAAACAGAAAAGTAGGTAGGGGTAAATAAAGTGTAAATTGGGTAATTTGTTCATTTAAACTATGTACGTATACAATGAGATTAGTGCTCCGGTTTTCAGAAATACCTAGATGAGGTTTCAGTTAATAACTGGTCTGCAATATTATTTTTTTACATTTTGAAGTTGGTGGTTTTTATCCATAGACAACCAAACCGAATGTACATTTTGAGCCATTCACCAGTCCCGGAACGGATTTATTTAATGTTGCTTACTCAGTAGCTCACGTTTTCGAAGTCGCGCCTCTCCACACTCAAACACTAGTAAAAGTCAAAGCGTTAAATTGTCTCATAGGGTAGGAGTTTTAAACAGAGGTGTGCTCAGGGGCCGCATGTCATCTTACACGGCGGCAGCGGCAGTCGTTGCGGCATCAGTTACCGCCTGTAGTAGTGTCATTAGGCCCCCCCCCCCCTGCCCCGCCCCGCCCCGCACACCCGCGCTCTCCATTAGTGCTCGTTTATGTCACAACGACTTAATTACTTCACGGGAAATTCACAGTTTGCCCTAATTATTGTGACGCTGTTTTGGCAGTCGTCACACGTGCCCGCTTTTCAGTTCGATTGTTTAATACTCGGCCCCTTGTCGTCGATGAGGCCGGCCGGTCGGTTTATAACGTTTGCGCCGTAAACCCGCCTTTATGGGGGTCGATTAATATTGTAATCGTCTACAAATAGGTCCCATCTGAATATTATGACCAATTTAAGTTTTGATGTTGTCGATGTTTTTGCTTTCCGACCCGCACGTAATTGTAGCACGATGATTAGGATCCGCTTCTAAAAATTAATATCTAGTAGGTATGAAGAGGTTAATTTACGATGATCGCATAGGTTCGTCTTCACTTTTATCACAAAAAGGGCGTTAAAAATGCATGTCAGTTAGAAGTTCACTGCTCTTGCAGTGTTATAGTGCCCCACGCCAAGCCTAATTCACCTTCAAGTACCAGCCAGCCACTAGCAGGCCAGCGACACTCGGCACTAGTCGGTACTTTACCTACAAAGCTACAAATACATCCGCGGCCGGCCTGGGCGGCACTGTATTCCGAGCGCCACCCGCATTTCTTGTACTTCGCTATTCCGTATTTGAGGTGATATAAGAAAATATATTTAAAAGGAATTCTAATGCTATTTAAGAGGTATTTTCTTAATTAAATTGTATCTAGAAAATTTCACCAAGTCGCGTTTTCTTTCAGATAAAATATTATCCAAATACTCAATAAACCTTATCTCAAAAATCGAATCTGTAGATGACTTTATACTGGAGTAAATGGATTCGAAAAATACCCCATTTTTTTCGTATCACCTTAATTCGCAGAGCAGGATACACACAGGATAAGTTTCATAGTAGGTATTATGCCTATTTACTTAGCATATGGAGACGAAAAATTGTTTCCTGACCACTAGTTTATTAATGGGTGCCATTAAATAAGTAGATTTATTATTAAAGTTATTGTTCACAATTGGAGAATAATAGTAATTGGTAAATATTCGGATTCGTCACAATCACAAGAGGACAACCTTAACGTAACCACAGAATACTTAATACGTAACGCATGCCGCGTCAGAAGAGTTCCGCGATAGAAAGAGAGGCAACTCGTAGGGCAATTTTCAATGTTCGCGCGCCGCGCTTTGTACAGGATAAACTGCACTTCATTGCGTTGTAGCAAGAGTCACTATTTAGTTGAATGTTTTTGCGGCGTGTCTGATCTGTTCCTAACTCTTTATTAATCTGTATCACTAGTAAACATTCACAGTTTTCGAATATTGTTCAACTTAATACGTCTATTCGATTGTACCTCAGCTACTCACCATTTACCTACTTTACAGAGTTTCCCAGCACTCGATTAGATGTCTGCCAAATGTATGTACTGTATTTACATGCCTACGTACGAGCACAGTGCACTCGTAACATATAGATAGACTCAGTAGGCGGTTGGTTAGGTAAATATCGATTGTCTAGTCTAGGTGTCCGACATTATATTGATATATCATGTCGGACACAGATCTAAAGAGAGCTGATACAAAAAACTACAACACTATGTGTGTGCGATATGTGTATATATGGATGTATGTGTATAAAAAAACGTTGGATTATTATCTAACAGTTTTCACAATAATACGGTGAAATAATATATAGGTATTAACTACATAGAAGTAAGCCATTTGCAACACCACTTCAAACATTTAACAAACCATCACGGCAATTGAGCATATGAAATACATATTTTGAATTAAATCTCTGACATGGTCCCAAAACTTTAAGCGGTGTAGGGTTGGTCGAGCTGAAAGTTATTGATGAGGAGCGCCATTGGGAAATTACAGTTTCCATTTCGATCTCTGGTTTGCGGGCGCATCAAATACTCGAAAATCGGTACGATAACTTTCGGCTGTTATCTCTGCACGGGGCCCGGGGGTAGGGGGGGGGGGGGGGGGGGTGCGACACTGCCCTGTATAATTGAGCTCGTACGCCCTTATCGCGAATTAGTAGGAGCGCGTGGCCCAGGAATCACGACTAAATGGTGTGCGGCACAACGCTACGCCAGTCCCACTATAATGACAGGACACTTATGGGTAATCACGTACACATTAGCTGAAGTTAACCAACGCAGTTGGTTTGCGGAATGCAATCACGGATCGAAATGCGAGTTTCGTTCAGTACGATGCAGAGAAAAGTATTTTGACGCTAGGTAAATTGCTGTTTGCAAGGGCACCCGCTCTTGCAGGCTGTAGTTGCTCGCCAGCTGCCAAATTGAACCGGGTCGTAGCTCGAGCGAAATGAACGTTTCCCGCGATACTTTCACGCCGGTTCCTTCCGTTCCCTTGCTATCGGTACATTTCCGTTTTCGCTGTAAAAAGGCCTGACTTCAGACTGAAAGCGCCTGAAAACGAAATATCGATCCTAATTCGGCCCTGCCGATTGAAATGTATACCAATGAAATAGGATATCTTTTGACATAAACCAAGCCTATATATCGGAATTTCCATCTGCGATATTGCCAATCACTTTTAACCGTTTTCCAGTCTGCATATTTTCCACGAAAATAATTCCGTTTCCGAATTTCTGGGATATTTAAGGTCCACGTTAGGTTAATTCAGGTACTTAGAGTTCTACCAGGCGGGGTGATTCAAAGTATCAAAATGTTAATACCATATCTAATGATGATGACTAGGGATCCGTAAAAAATGTACGGGCTCCTCGAACCGAAAAGGTTAGGAACCCTCGATCAAACATATAATAGGGTGGTTTGGCTTTGACTCGAACGAAGATGATTGTTCGCCATTTGAATTGCAAAATTGTTAAGATTTCTGGTTAGCAGAGTTTCCGTAACAAATGTAAGTCAGGAGTCGGAGTGGCGACGTGAACCGAACTTATGGTGCGCTCTGCCCGAGGTTCAGTCTATGCTACACCTTCGCTGCACGGTTTTAGTCTTAACGACGCATGTATTAAAGTACTGACTCTTGGTGATCCAGGTAGTTTAGCAAGAACGCAAGTACATACGGCTCTTGCTATATCGATCCAGACTGTTTGCAGTATACAAGTCACCTGCCCTCTCCCCGCCGCCGCCGAGAGAAAACAATTTATACGATTTCTTTGAACTTTTCTTTTCATATAGCCACTATCCGATATGTAGTACCAGATCGCTGCATGGAATAATTACTTGTGGGTGTTACCGCTTGTACACACGCATGGATAAATGTAAAAACTGTCATGTTCCAAAAACCGACTGTTCACTGTTTGCGATGTAAATATTGCAGCATTTAACACGCGCGACCTGTTTGTAAAATTGGAAACATTCCGGTGTCTAAAATAGAGTACATGTTCTAAAACACGACTAATATTATACACAGTGTGCAACGTTCTCTCGACTGTGTATTTTTGTAACCGCTCGCCGCAGCACGTTTGATCGTAAACTTTTATAAAATCTCGCATTGTAAATATAAATATATAAGCGATGGCGAATGCAAAGAGCAAGGCATCGTATATGTTTGTCAGGCAAATTGTAAGATTCCACATTTTACAAACGGCGTCGTCCGTTTACAAACGCGCGCTGCTATGTAATATGCCGAAGGCAAATTGCAAATTGAAATTAAAATAGCAAATTCTCAGGGCAAAACGCTACGGTAGCTTAGGTGAAGGGTAAAGAGGGTGAGCGAAGCGAAGCCTCGTTTATCCTTCGTGTTAGGTTGAACATGTAAGAACAACAAAACATACTAAAAACATAAAGGAGTGTCAATTTGCCTTCGGCATATTACATAGCAGCGCGCGTTTGTAAACGGACTACGCCGTTTGTAAAATGCTGAATCATACAAATTGGCCTGCAACATATGCATGGAGTGGTTTTTGATTTAAAAAAAACCTTTACTGTCTACCTAAACCGAGCATGAGGCAGTTCGTTTACACTAAAGAGATTAGAAGCCTGTCTAATGATTGATTCTATCACGCTGAGTCCTAGTGGAACCGGTTGTTGAAGATAAAATTGATTTTGGTTTTGACACAATTTAGTGCTCCAACTTCGACTTGAAATCGGCCCTTCGACCTAAATTCTGATTTTTAGCACTCTTTCAGTGTCGTGAGTATTTTGCGTATTTGTGCGGGACGTGGGCGCGATATTGACAGCTCCGCATACCGGGTTAATCCCATACCTAGTAAATCCCGCGTGCATGATGAAAGCCGCACAACACTGAAAGAGGCCTTCCATTGTAAGCTGGTCCTCGAGACCAATGACAGAAAATCCGGTTTATCACGACTCTCGGTGTATTTTAAGCCTATTTTAATATACTAACGAGTATATTAATCTTCCATGTCTTACAATCTGTATATGCAGTTTTCAAGCCTAACCGAATTACACGTCTTTATGTGTACATCTTCTTCCCCAGCTACAAGATAGAAGTGGCCGGCAAGAGCTTGCCCGTCCTTACCACACTCGACAAGGGCCGCTACGGCGTCATAGTCTTCGAATCCCTCTCCAAGTATGCCAACATGGACAAGTGGAACCGTGAGCTGCTGGACAAGTACTGCCGGGAGTACGCAGTCGGTGTGGTGGGATTCGCCACGCCTGCTGAGGAAACATTGGTCGGGGCCCAGCTGAAGGGATTCCCGCTGTTTATGCACACCAACTTGAGGCTTAAGGTACCGGTCTTTTTTATCTATTTTGTTATGGTGAAATATAGACGTGCATAGCAATTAGAATATGTACTCATTGGGTGACTAAAATATTGACTGAGTCCTCTCAAGAGCCCGTGGGTCTGTTAGAAAAACAGTAGCTAAGTTAGTCTTTCGGTTAGGTTCGTTAATCTACTTCGATGTCTCCTATTAAGAGGTTTTGCAGTCAAGAGCCAACTTAAATAATTACTGGTACATCTTGAAAACACCCTTTTTTATGAATTATTATTTATTTCATGAATAATACAGTTGTAGGTAGGTACCTACAGTATCATATGTGTACGAGTAGTTATCCTACGTCTTCGTCCCAAGTATACGTAGTTCGACGCCAGAAACTTGTTTGAAACACGAAACTTACTTTGAAAGGAACTGAAGAGCTCTTTCATTATCTTTTCAAGTTTACCTACGAGTAGGTGCGAAGTGTTTTCTTAACATGAAACCTAAAGTTGACTGAAACATGACCTTATTCAATTTAATTAGCTCTTAAACTTCAGGAGCTTGTGTTATACAGTAGTAACGCTATTATTAATAGCGCAGAAAGGTTTACTACGAAGAATTAATTTTGCAAAATAAAAAAGCAAAAAGTGCATGCCTTTACCAAGCCTTCTTGAAAAATGTGTATAAACCAAAGTTCCGACGAAAGAAAGTCGAGAATATATATGTTATTTTATGAAGTCCCCCAAAAACAAAAGCCATATAATAACGGTGTTTTGTTTATATTTGTATTTGTGCGTTATCTCTCTGTGCGCCTCGTTTTGTAGCGGGCGTGTTTAATCGAAACATAACTTTTTGCAGATGTCGCAACGCCGCCTAACTTCTCTCGTAAAGATTTTATTTGTTTTGCTTGAAATGTGGCCGCTTGATCCACTCTTTCATATGCATAGTTGACTCTTTGTACGTCTATAAAAATGCTATCAATTCGAATTACGTAATAACTCGGAGATGATTTTGAATTTTTGACATTTAATCACCTACGTATATTAGAGTTTTTTGACAAGGGTACAGGTACTTAGTGTACCCTCATGTAGGTTAGTTAGTGTGTAGGTACAATCCATATCGTTTTACGTTTGTATTCTGGGACCAAAAAATATGTCGACGAAGGAAATAATGGGCCGACAAAGCTTTGGGAAAAAGCGGTGGTGAATTTTTCTCTTTGAATTGAGTTTTTCGGCAACTAGAGATACGAGCTGCGAATATGAAAATGCGGGTCGTTCATTTTGTACAGTTTATCTACGATTTTTTTATATTTTGTGAGTACCGCTAAAATGATATGATATATGATAATGCAGTCTTGTTATTATAATAATTCCACTTGTTACGTTACATTACGATAAATATTGTCTTGACAACAAAAAAAATACATGATATTTTATATAAACACAAAAAAGTTGTAAACGCGCTTGTATCTACGATTTTATCAATCAATCAAAATATAATATGTTTTTAGTACCCCTGAGAGTAATTTATACCCAAGTTGCAACCCTGAAAACACTGCTACTTCCCTGGCGCTCAAAAAACTGCGAAATTCTGGCACTTGTCGCTGCTTTTCTCGACAAAGGTACCTTAAGGCATCATTATTAGCGTATATTGAGTATATCTTTGTGAAATTCACTTAACTTGCTACAACTTGACTCCAACCAGAGCTCTCTAGATCCATTGTTTGCGGAGATATAGCCAGTCAAAGATGAGCAATTTTTTCAAAAAATAAAAATTTATCGGTGTGGTTATTGCGAAAATGAGCATAGGATAGGGAACGAGCCTAAGCACACTTTCTTGTATTTGCAAGCCACCATTCTGAGCAGGGTCTGAGGTGCGGGCCATGCGCACATTGCGACGGGCTTAAGACTTTGTTAGCTAGTGGCCCATCCCCAGTCACACAGGTTTTTATCAACCGCCAAACATTTTTACACCTGGTGGTAGGTCCTCCAAGAATGATAGTTTGTAGCCTCTGCGGTAGGGGGTAGGCGGACAAGGTTGACTTTAGCCGTTGCTGCCCATTTTACAAATGCAGTATATCCTGTGGGGGTGTTCAGCATTCCCTTATCTCCTTCAAAGAGGTTCATCAAGATCTACTCGCCAGCATTTCCTACTTCTTCCTGGTTGGAGTTTGGACTTTGGTTTCTTTTGAGGGTGTTGCATGCACCACTCCATCTTGACTTCCAGAAAAGGGCAGAGGTGGTATCACATCCACTGAGCATGCAGGAATAAAACCATCCCTCCTTGAACCTGCATGTGGTACCTGAAATACAGGACTACCTAGTTCGGGGCCAACAAATTGTACCTATTAGCGAAATAAATTGATCTGTAATTGTAATATTAATTAAGCTTAATTTTGTAAAAACAAATAAAACAAAGTTAAAAAGTTAATTTCTCCACATGTGAAGGAATTTTATGGATAACTTATAAAAATCAAAGGCCTAAGACATGAAACTTTGTACAGGGGTTAACTATATAGCGTAGGGTTGCACTGAGATGGGATTTGGCCAAACTCATACCCTAACTGAAACCCCCTAAAATGGGGGTTACAGTTTGTACCAAAATCAAAAACGACTTGACTTATAAATCAAATTTTGCAGGTAGTTTTAGGTATGATACGTCAACCCAGCAAGTGATTTTTCAAATTTCACCCCATTAATTGGAGGGTGAACTTTGTATGGACATAAAAAACTACTCGACCCATGAAGCTATAAATTGGCAGGAAGTTAGTTAATAGACAATAGACGTTAGTTCAGTATAGTTTTATGGAAATTTGTCCCTACAAGGGGAAAAGGGGGGTTTATGCCAGTTAGTGCCAAAATTTCACAGTTTTTCGAGCCACGGGGTTTTCAGGGTTGCTTACTTGGGTATAAATTACTCCCAGGGGTACTACAAGTAATCGTATTATATATTTATTGATTTTTATATAATATGTATTGTATTTTTTTGTTGTCAAGACAATATTCATCCTTTTTTAACGTAACAAGTGGAATTATTATAAAAACAAGACTGCATTATCATATATATATATATATATATATATATATATTATATATATATAAGACATATAATATATCGCAAAAAATTTACATTTTTTATTTTATCTACACACGTATCAAACCCTTTTTACTGCGTACAAAAACCGCACGTTACGATCAGCATAATGTTAAACTACTAGGTAAAAACTCATTTCATATCTGAAAAATTATACATTATGGCCATAATGTGTAGTTTTTCTACATATTATGACATTCAAATTTCGAACGCCGACGCCTGCCTGCGTGCCGCTCCTAGTTTGTGTGTGAAGTTGGTACTGGCATTCAAATTTCGAACGCCGACGCCCGTCTGCGTGAAGTTGGTACAACAGAACAAGCTAAACAACTGCAGAGCCACAATGCCGGTCAAACATGCGGTTCCTGAACACATCAAAGAGAGCTTATGATATGTGTGTAGATAAACAAGTGTATGTAACTGTACATAATTAGGCATTAAAACTCTCGAGTGATATTATTATGAAACTCGCCTTCGGCTCCTTTCATAAACCCACTCACGAGTTTTAATGCCCTCCATTATGTCCAGTCACATAAACTATTATTATTTTGACTTACCCAGTGTCACTCCCACAGTTGGGACGAGTCTAACGACGCCTCTCGAGTTAAAATCTATCAAGCCGTTTAGGCTATAGAGCGTGCCAAAGATATATACATACGTAAATACACTTGAAAAACATAACCATCCTTCTGGCGCAGGTAAAAAGCACTAGTGCAGAAATTAAAGCAGGAAGCACTTGTGCGTAATAAGCTCAATTATGAATCTAATGTGTTGCCATAACTTATATTATAACTGAGTCTGAGTTTATTTAATATCGTAGCAACGCAAGTGAACCATAATACGGTCGCAAATAAAAAAGAGATGATTTAAACCAGGATTCACTTGCTCGCGGGCACGATGCCAGGGGATAGAAATACGGGAATGGCACCGTAAATGATACCGACATCTTTCACCTAACATTTGCTTTGTTTACCGATGGGGAGTAATACAACGAGCGAATAAAACACTAATTGAGCAAATGACCATGAATAGCGGAATTTCCTGAAATGACCGAAAAAAATTATGACTTCACCTAGCCAAAGCTTATTGGCTAGGTGAAGACTGTCTGGGCGACGTGGTGGGTCGGGGTAGGTGTTCGACAAAGAGGGGGAGCGAAGCGAAACCCCTATTTATTCTTCGTTGTTGTAACATGTAATAACAACAAAATCCAACGCAAAGTCACACACATCTAATCATCCAAAACCTGGGGATTTCGTTTACTTCTTTCTTCCCGACCGGGAATAAAATATATATCGATATATTGATTGAAAATGAACCGATCATAACCTGAAAATATTGAGAATCCTCTAATTCTTCACCATGCTAGTCCATTATACGCACATATGGGATGCTCCAAAAATATCACGAATATTCATGCGTTTTCCTATATGTTCGTTCAGTGGAAGCATTGTCTGTAAAAGTGCCAACTACCAAATCCTGCCCTTTTCTAGCTTCTTAAACGTATCCACAGGACGCGACCCTAAACCCAGCGTCGCCCGTACTCCGTCTGTCCCGCGCCGGCGAGACAGCCTGGGGGGCTCTGCCCGGTGACCACTGGACAGTGTTCCGGGCAAACAGCTCAACTTACGAGCCCGTGGCGTGGGCGCTGAGACAGAACGAGTATGGCAGCACTGGTGAGTACCACAAATAACGTAGAAATAGTAGAGGCAATGGAGTTTCATACCTAACACCTACGTTCGAATCCAAGCCAAGAAAAACATATAATTTCTCGGGTCATTCTTAACGTCTTTCCTGGTCTCCACTACACACTACAATATTGTGGGGCCAGATACAGGCGTATGTAAATATTTGTATACGTTTAGGCTGATCACAAAGCTTCCCAACCAGAGCGTAATCTCTCAGTTCCGTATCCTGAGCATACTCGTAAATGCATCTCGTGCAAGCCACATGCACGTAACACAATAAGGTATGTATTTCGATTATCGTCCCCTATGGCCTGCATTAGTGCTGCTGAATCATGTAATTGGGTTTTAGTCTAGAACACTGCACAAATTATCATGTATGCACTACTTGTGCCTCTAATGGACTTTGCATGTAACGAACACAGTGACTTAAGTTGTGTAGAAAAAAATATACTTATGAATAGGAACGGATGTTAATTTTAGAATTGGTAGTTTCATCTTGAAATCAGATGTCAATTTATTAGTAGTTGTTATTCCGCTTATTAGAATGTCTCTAAGTCTTTATTGCCTTTATTCTGAGGTATGATTAGAGTAAGAAATTAGATGTGTTTAACTAGTACAAATAGTACATATTAATTATCATAAATAATATTGAGGAAAAAATAATCACGCAATTATTAGGCGATTTCTGTGTTGAATTGGATTAACACCGTGGACTATTGTCATTTATTAGATCTTGAATATTGTTATATCCCTTTTCAGATGAAGTGGCTTTTACATGGTTTTTAAATTGCTCAAATGGCATTTTCTAAATCTCCAGAGATATCCTGTTCTAGCAGAGAGAGAGTGCTTTGTCCCCTCGAAAATATTGCTAACTATCGCGAGTTTAAACCGGGTGCAACTAATCTGTGATTATTTCTTAGGTTAACCGTACAGCTATCGTTAATTTTGGAACATTTTTGATAATCAACATGCTGTTTCTTTAAATAATGACAGTTAGCTATGTGTCTCACTGGATCGATTTCTAATAATAATGTTTGGACTACCCAAACCTATAAGCAGCAGCGACTGTGGCGTCTGCAAAGATTTTAACCAATTTCATTTTCTTTACTATATCCTTCCTTTCCCACAGAGGAGCGCGCCCCTCTATCTACCGTAATACAAGACCACGGTCGGATAGACGGAGTCCAGCGAGTATTATTCGGAGCGGGTCTCCAGTTCTGGTTGCATCGGCTGCTATTCCTTGACGCTCTGAGCTACTTGAGCCACGGCCAGCTTAGCTTGAGCCTCGAGAGGTGGATTCTGGTGGATATAGATGATATATTCGTTGGCGAGCGAGGTGAGTGCTTATTAGATATTTTTTTGTGTAATCGTATATTTAATTCATCTCGGGAAACCTAATCGCTAACATAATATTGCATTTTTTGGTTTCACAGTGTTTCTTTTGATCTGCATATTTCTGCTCATATATCCTTTTGTTCCTACATACGCTTATCCTTAAGATTTTTATTTCATTTAAGGAAGAAAAAGATAGCAAGCTACCACGAATGAATAAATGTCAAATTACGCAAAATAATGAGTATGAAAGCAGTTGTTTCTTTATACTACCTCATCCTTATCATGACCAACGATTCGATTCTGGAGAAACCGAGGGAACATCATTAATATTTGTGATAGTAAGTCGTGCATTTACTCTCAGGAGGCATAATTTTGTTAAGTGGAACTGATGATGAAGACCACAGATGGCTACTGGATCTGCTCAATACTAGGTATCCTACGTACAGGTTGGGTTATTGTTACTTTATTACGGTTGCTGAGGAATGCATTCTCGTCATACTAATATGGTGAACTGGATGTGATGTTGACGTACCAGTAGAGCTTCTCAACAATTTATCAACGTCAATCAGGACCTGATGGTGGGATAATGGAGACACGAGCGAACTTTTTTTAGTAGTTTATGTGAGTGCTACATAATGGAGGGCATTAAAACTCAAGAGTGGGTTCATGAAACCAGCCGAAGGCGAGTTTCATAATAATATCACTCGAGAGTTTTAATGCCTAATTATGTACAGTTACATACACTAGTTTATCTACACAAATATCATAAGCTCTCTTTGATGTGTTCAGGAACCGCATGTTTGACCGGCATTGTGGCTCTGCATTTATTTAGCTTGTTCTGTAGTACCAACTTACACAGACACACATATTACACATTATGGTCACAATGTGTAATTTTTCAGATAAGAAATGAGTTTTTACCAAGTAGTTTAACATTATGCTGATCGTAACGTGCGGTTCTTTTACGCAGTAAAGAGGGTTTATGATACGTGTGTAGATAAAATAATAAATGCAAACCTATAGTGATTTGGGTAATTTTATAGTATCTCGTGCATTTGGAATCTGCAGTTTGGAAGCATGACTTGGTGATGTGGAACTTGTAGATGACGACTACACTGGTGCTCCTCAATTATAGGTATTTAATGAGTATTAAACCTGTATTGCGATGGATACTATAGGTTAAATGGTTGGTAATCTTAATTCGTAATGGAAGTTGGTTTTTTCTAAAGTTTTACTTTTTGTTTAAAAGTTTTTTTACTAGTTCACACCGCATTTGAATTTATTTGCTAGTTATTTATTTAATCGTTTTAAAAATATCAAGTTACTTTGCTCTGTTAGTCATTGACATATCGACTGCCTTTTAAAAAATTGGATTCGTCTTCCTCTCAAAGAAAGCTCAAGGTGAAACTCTAAGCTACGTTGTCTGGGTGCCCAGTCTGAAGTTCTTGGCTTATGATTGACTGAACGACTTCCTCGATAAGTGAGTGGCACATGAATCACCTCCTAGGCTATAAGGAAATCCATTAAACGTGACATTAAGTATGAAATTTCCGCGCATTTCTTATTTCCTTATTTTCTTCAAAGAACCGGTCGTAGTTGTAAGTGTTGGTTTAATGCTTCTGAATCCATAAACTTCAAGAATTTTTAAATTCATTCGTATCATGTCAATTAGCGCTTGCGTTTTCCTGAACACTAAGCAGTAGGGCTGACGACTACTCCATCTGTAAAATGAAAAAACTTTGTTAATTGATTGTAAGTTAAAAATGTGTACACCAGTAGTTTTATTCTTCCAAGCTAGCACATAACAATTAGGGAAAATTATAGGACAGTTAAATATTTACCTATATCGCGGATCCGTGAAACGATTATCGAATGTCGAGTGGTTATACTTGCTTTGTCAGGAACACGTCTCCACGAAGAGGACGTGGCGGCACTGCTAGCCTCGCAAGCAGCCCTGCAACGACTGGTACCGGGGTTCCGTTTCAACCTGGGCTTCAGTGCGAAGTACTACCACCGAGGCACCGCGGCGGAAAACAGAGGCGATGATGAGCTGCTGAAGAATAGGGAGCACTTCAACTGGTGAGTTCTAGGAGCATCTCGATCATTCTGATTGTTTATTATTAATTACACTCATAGTGTGTCCCTGATGTTCCTCCCGTCCCCTTGTTCGGGAGGGACATTACATGCTATACCGACCACCCACAAAAGTCTTGCGCTATGCAGAACGTCACGAAAATGCCCCGACGCCTGGTAAACACATCCCTCCACCATCTTCCAACTACGCAGTTACCTGCTCTGCGCTCAGTTATTCGCTACTACGTGCGTTTGTCTAGACTAAATCTAAGTTCTATTCTATGACGACCTCAGCGGTTGTGGCTCTGCCTACCATGCGAGAGGTCCCGGGTTCGATCCCCGGCTGGGGGTAAAAAAAAAACAGGTCTTGGATGTTTTTATGTGTGTGACGTCGCTGTTTCTGGTTCCCACAACACAGGGTGTGGGGCCAGAAGCAATGTATGTGCCTGTATGTAAATGTTTATGTTAAGTTACATAGATTTCGTCTATATTACTATGTCTCATACCACCCTCTCCCTTCGTTAAGCCATTTAAATCATATCTAAAGGCTATAAAGTTTACCTATAGGTCGGGTGTTATTTATTTGTTGAAACTGACTTCTCGTATCCAATCCCTTTCGAGACTTTGTTTCTCGATAGTTTCCCCTTATTTCTATTCCTAACGGCATAATCTGACGAACGAACTTCCTACTTCCTGAGGGCATTTGTAACTTATCCGAGTATCCTTCTAATCCCTTTTGCACTAACTAAAGGGACCTTATTATGGAACTCTTTACAGACCCTTTTGTTTGTATTTGGTTTTGGTTTGGGTTGATAAAATATTTAAAGACAATCATACAATTTATAATTAAGATAGAAATGATGTTTTGGGTGCTACGTAAACAGTACTGACTGATAATTTATTGGTATGCCATTTGTTGTCCAGAGATACCGACCGGATCAAGGAGTTTAGACTTTGATCTTAGATAAACTACAAAATACATGTTGATTTTAATGGGTTGATAATTCATGTGACCATGCGATGACCTCTGTGGTGTTGAGGTCGGACTGTGCTTCCCAAGCGAGAAGGCCCGGGTTCGAATCCGACTGGGGAGGAAGAAAAAATACCCCAATTCTTGGATATTTACATGTAGGTGACATCTGTTCTGGTTCCCATGACACAGGTTCACATGAAACTGCTTGTTCTTCCACTGACTCTCATAAAAATAAACATAAGTGAAATCAATGTATTATTAATTATAAGTACTTCCTTTGAAAAAGAGCACATCAGAGTTTATTGTGCGTGCTTCTCTGTGAAGTATCTGCCCTAGTATTAAATGAATGACGTGCTCTAAGAGATAAGCAATTATCCAACAGAATACAAATGGTTTTTGATTTGATTTAATTTAATTTGACAGGGTATCCTAGTGTGGGGACAGAAGCAATGTATGTATCTGACGGTGGCATTTTGCCAAAAACGAATAAACTTGCAATAATCTCAACTAAACTCTTATTTTAACTTCACTACTCTGGTCTTACTAAGAAGCTCATCAACTCTGAATTCTTCTTTGCTCCCCTTGTTGTCACGGATATCCTGTAAAAGGTGCCACTCTGTGCCACCTGCGCTCGATATCTGCTATATATCGATATATTTACTCCTAGGTGACGATTATATCTGCTCCAAAATGGTAAACAGTGTGCTCGACGAGCTGATTACAACTATTATACATACAATAAACTAGGAAGGAACTATTGTAGAGAGAGGAGTCTCTAATGCGTGGAAAAGAGCCTTAGTACCCATTAGTTATTGCATTATAAATGTTTATTCGTAATTAGTAATTTCTATATTGCTCTACACAAAACAGACATACAGATAACTTATAGATAACTTATAATAGAAAAACATATTCAAAGGCGAGCTTATCTCTAAAAAGCGATATCTTCCAGAAAACCATGATGAGTAGGAAAGGTGATGGTTGGGCGGGGGAGGACCTGCGCGTACAATAAAACTCTAGGTTCTACGAGTACTACTAAAATATACTACTAACAATAAATACTGATAACCCTTATTGCTAAATATAGACTGCATACGCGGTTTTCGAATATATTTTGTGACGGACTGTCCCTGATAGTGCAGGGAAGCTCATTCCACAGTCGTACGGCTCGGATTCTGAACTCGTGCTCGTAGGCTGCAGTGGAGCAATCTGGGGCTTTGAGCATAGACGCCATTGAGTTCTCCGAGGCCTGCTTGAAAAAGGGATTCGAAGCGATCACGCAGGAAGTTAGGGAGGGTAAAGAGGGTTTCAACAGAGGGTTTATGTTTGTTACAAAAAACATCAAATATCTCAGCGTTTCGTCCAATAATCCAGTGTCAATTATCAGCTATCATCCAACCTATCTTCAAACAACTTGCTGAATCAATTCCAGTCACGGCCTTACTTAAAGCAATGTATATAATATCTGTGATTAAAGTCACCGACGACATTCTGCATGCGATGGACGAGAAACACTGTGATGCACTTGAAGACTTCAGCAGCGCCTTTAACTGCATCATTTCGATGTTCCCGTTGAGATACTGAAGTCCCTAAATGTGTCCCCAGTCTCTGCTAGTTAGTTTGACTCTTACCTGAACAAAGAGAGATGATTGCGAGCAGCGTATTAAGTCGAGCTATCAGGATCTGGAACAAACTTTCTAGCGCCATCAGAGACAGCCCATCACTAAATGTTGCTTAAAATAACACTATCTTTCTCCTCCATAATAGACTTATGTATTAATTATTAATGTATATTTTGTAATCGAATTTTATCTATTTATATTGATTTAATGTATTCAGGTACATGTTGGGAAGTAGTTTATTTAACGTTGTGCACATACTGTCTACCTGTTCTTTAATGTATAATTTCCATCCTAGGTTTGCTGGAAGAAATATATTTTTGGAAATAAACTCTTTTGTACACGTAGTTTCCATTTTAATATATCTGTATATTCTGTTTTTGTGCAATAAAGTAAAGAAAGTACAGCTCTACAATTTCACAAAGATATTTCATTTGCTTAAAGGCAGTAAAACAAATTCTGTGGCCTGTCCAGAGGCGTCACAATAAAACTACTAGTTTGAAAATGTGAAGAACTGGATACAGATGTTGGATTGAAGCGGACAGTTTAGTTCGTTGCATTTGCCGCCTTCAGAATGGCAGCCACTATCGCACAATAAACCGGCTCCCTTCCGCAGGTTCTGCCACATGTGGAACCACCAGCAGCCGCACCTCTACAACAACGTTTCCCAGCTCGAGAGCGAGATGAACCTCAACAAGCAGTTCGCGCTGCAGCACGGAATACCGACGAACTCCTGCTACAGCGTGTCGCCGCACCACTCGGGCGTGTACCCCGTGCACGAGCCGCTGTACGAGGCGTGGAAGCGCGTGTGGGGCGTCAAGGTGACCAGCAGCGAGGAGTACCCGCATCTGAGGCCGGCCAGGTAACACCTGCAGTCATCCTATCTTTCTTTCTTTCCTCCCATTCTTCTGCCCTCCTTTCTTCCTTTCTTTATTTCTCCCTTCTTTCTTTATTCCTTTATGCCTTAATTACATTCTTCTTTTCTGATAGAGAAGGAAAGAAGCATTAAAGAGAAGGAAAGAACAAAGAGAGATGAACGTCTCGAAATGTTTATCGGTGCAACACAGGATTGAGGTCAACTGGTACGTGTGCATGAACAATGATAATAATTTGATAGCCTCGTATGCTTGGTGAGGATTCCCATTTTCGTGGTCATAACTTGAACTGTCAGCGACGACCTGGCCATGATAGTGTAAAAAGACTGATCGGCTAGGCTAGGTATCTTATTAGGACGGAAAGCCCCATTTATTTCGTCGCACGAACACTGCTGTCACTTTGTCGAATCAAGTAAGATATTGAGGTCGTCGGTTCTGTGATAAGATAATGCAGAAAGAATGCAAATAACCTTACGTTATAGTACCGTAGCGACAAATTATGGTCTACGAAAACCCGTAAATTTTCATGAAAGTTGTACACAAAGAAAGCGGTATGCAAAAGAATGACGTATAAAGTATACGTTGATATGGGACAATGAGGCTCGGGCAACATACACATCTCTTATCTTGTACACTGACATGAGCAAAATTCCTTTCGGGAAAACCTAAAAACCATTTAATTTAATATTTTCTAAAGTTACTGTGTATTTGTAAATGCCACCGCTTATGTCATAATTTTACTGAATTACTTTCCATTCACCTAGAATTATGAAATTTGGCAAAAAGCAATGTCTTATAAGCACAAATAATGGGTAAAATGCGAAAACTGTACTTTTGTAGTTTGATCACCAAAAAAAGCTATAGACCCTATCGTAAACGTATCTAAGAGCTTCCGTGGTCTAGTGATTACACCCTCATATGTCATACAGGAGATACGCGTTCGAATCCCGGTGCTGACCACGTATTGTGCCTATGCCTGCTCTTGTGGGAAAAGGAGTCGCACTATGTAGGTAACTGTACAATTACCTAACTGTTATTAACGGGCACGGCTTCGCATACGCCTTTTTAGGCTTCCCATAGTTTACGATCAGAAAATTGTACGTCCCTTTAGGGTACCTAAGCAGCATCATCATTATCATCATCATCAACTCAGATCAAATCGATATATAGAAACCAAAACAGCTTCGCGTCCCAGTTCAGTCAAATGGCTGCTTCAAATGGACAAAAGAGGTCGAATCCAAAACATCCTCATACAAGCAAGCTTGCTTTTTTTTGGTCACGTGATTAAGGCACAGATAAACAATCATTCAGCCTACACGTAAGTTAACAGCCTATGATTAATGTGCAGTCTGATGATGAATTAATTATTAATTGTCTGGGGATGAAAAAGGATAAAATCCCGGTCTTGAATGTTTATGTGTGTGACGTCGCTGTTTCTAGTTCCCACGACATCGACACGGACTTTCCTAGTGTGGGGCCAGAAGCAAGGTATGTGCCTGTATACTGAGTGTAACAGAAAGGTCTAGTCATGCTTTAGGGGGTTGTTAGAGACATCATTCGGAACAACTTTCACTATGAAACCAATTAGATTTCCGAGACTATATTCCCGTGATGGACGAACTTTTTCCATATAACTCGGAGAACTCACGCATTTTCTTTGCTCACAACTCCTCAGCATAACACCGCGTCCTATGAGCACGGGTTTAGACTCCGGGCCATTCGGTTGTAGAATGCACTCCCTGGCACCATCAGGGATAGTCCTACTCTCAATGTATTTAAAAGTCGCGTGAAGAAGCATTACCTCTCTATTTAGAATTACAGGTAGTATGTATGTAAGTATTTATTAGCACATTTTTATATAATAGTAGTAGTTAGTATTATATTATAAGTATTTATTTAGTATATAACTATAGTCATTAAATGTTTTATTTTATTTATTAATATATATGTAAGTACTCGTTTATTTCGTCATATTGTTGTACACATAGGTCTACCCCTGCTCAGCAATCAACATCTCCAACTTTAACCTGGTTTTCTGGAAGTGATCTCTTATTAGAGATAAGCTCGCCTTTGTACGCTATTTTTATGTAACTCTTTTTTATATCATTTGTCTGCAATAAAGAAATTATGAATTATGAATTATGAATATACATTCATGACATACATACATCACGGGTATCTACAAATGTGTACGGAACCCTTGGTGGGCAAGTCCGTCTTGCACTTATCTCTAATCTTAGTAAAAGTTACCCCAATTACTGATTTAAATATGTATAGCTTACATTACTCATACCTATTGTATTATGGAATATTTTTTTTAATTTTTCACACGTATACCTTGAGCAGAAAATCAGAAAACTCCTCTATCATTATATCGAATAAATTACTACAAAGACAAAACGTACTAACTTACGAAAACTTCATTATTTGTTAACCAGCGATCTCAATACATATACAGGCCCCGCCAGATTTCTCGGCTCTCTCACTTGCCCACGCATGCTACCCTCTTGTTGGCGCCGCTACACCCTGCAGGCGGCATTCAGACGGCAAGAAGATTGGCGATAGCTGTACCAGAGTGGTTCTTGATTAGCTGCTTCTACCCTGATTTTGTGCGTACATTTATATCTGTACATCGGGATTACGATTTAACAAGTTCGTAACTTACTTACCCATTAGCAAGTTGCTAGTTGTGTCCTCGTATTTCGCGAAGGGTGCGATCGCATTAATATTAATTGCAAACTTGTGGAATTCCAGCGATTTGCGAATACGGAATGCAAAATCCATTATTGGCAATAGTTACAAGTACGTCGTTGTTTGTTAATAATTCTGTTACTACGAGTAATTTCGATTTAAACTGGGAAATAGTTGGATGCCGCGTGCCAGTCAAACCATTTAGGAGTACAATACATCGCCTATTCGAGTACCTGGCCATTATATTAATAACGTTTGAAGTTTTGGTTAGCTGTGCCAACAAAAATAATACTGCGATATCTTTTAAATACTTTAACAATAAATATGACTGACTATACCGGATCCAATGCTCTACCCATTTCGTGGATTGCAATTTGCCTTTTATGGGGCAACAAAGGAAAGAGAACTACACAAATGTACGGGCAAAGTCACGACGGCAAACGTCAAATCGAAACGACCTTCAAGCTGTAATCCTCACCGATGAAACCTTCATGAAAATGAAATGTGACACTGCTTGCTGAATATATGGGAAATAAAACATTGTATTTTTAATGTTAATTTTAATGTAACTTCTTCAAAGTTAACCTGGTGGAAATCATTATTGTTTCGGTTGACTATTTCTGGACTATTTTTTGGCTCAAATTTGAAACTGAAAGTCGTAGGCGGTCCGGAGATATTTGATGTTATCAAATGTTCAAGCTGTAATCCTCACCAAGATGACTTAATAACTCTGGAATCGTTGAAGGACTATTTCTGAAATTTGGCATGCCGTGTGGACTATTTCTGGACTAATTTTTGAAACCAAAACCAAGTCAATAGGCCCTTCCGTTTGCTTGCAAGAGAGATGAGGATTACAGCTTGACGTCAAGCTGTAATCCTCACCAACTTATAGCTATTGCTTCGAAACTATAAGTGGACTAATTTTCTTTCTTGGTGGACTATTTAGGACTATTTCTGGACAAATTTTTAGCATTTTCAAATTTCATTTTCATGAAGGTTTCAATGGTGAGGATTACAGCTTGAAAGTCGTAAATCGAATACGTATATTTTCCTAGCGGGTCAATGTACTTTATTACACGTTTCTGTGGCAGGAGCTATACTAGGTGTTTTGTTTGTAAAGTTACGCCCGGCTCATATTTATACTACCGTAAAAAAGCGTTTTCAGTTAGAACGTGTTTTTACTAATTAAAACTCGTGTTTACTAAGTAAGATAGAACTAGAATTTACTCATATACATGGATATAAAACTAGTTTAAACGTAAACTGTGCTATAGTCAAAACCCATTATTAGTAAGAACGCGTTTTCACAAGTAATAACTAGAATTTGAAGCCGAAGAATTTGCTGAAATTAAATAGGTTACTAGCTGTGGCTATATGTAGGCTCTATCCGAATACCAAAGTTAGGTTGTGTTACGTCACAATTTTTGTACAACCTGGAGCCGAGCGAAGCGGAGCGGATCGAGGCGATCCCATGTATTTTCACACAACCGTATTGGTTGCTTAATTGACGCTCATTTTCGACCAGCAGTAAACTCTGGTTTTAACTAAGGCACTTAGTCAAAACTAGTTTTAACTAGTGGAAACTCGTTCTAACTGAAAACGGGTTCTTACTGCAACATATATATATATATATATATATATAAACTTTTTTTTGTTACAAAAACTATCGCCCCTAAGTCGGGCGTAACTTTACAATACAACAACCTGTATATACCAAAATACTTACAAGCCAGTATTGACTACCGCACTTTATTCCATTAACATACAGGCATGTCGATTTTGTTTGAGAAATGTTTAAATTACCTGCGAAACTCGACCTCTTTATTCAGAAGTTCAAAACACGTGGTGGTTAAATATTATCTGAAGGAGCTTATGGTACCGCCTCACAGGCTAGCGGTCGCGGGTTCTACTCCAGAACATCATTTACCGATTACTCTTTGTTTCATATTATGTGTCTTTAAGTCGACCTCAGTGGCGGACGAGGCTCTACCTCACAAGCGAGATGTCGCTGGTTGGAGCGACAGCCGGGGACGAAGAAATAAAATATCCGGTTCTTGGAACATAAACATAATCATTTACATAGGGAAATATTTATATGCACATCAACAATACTGATTTGCACAGCAAATATACTGATTTTCACAGCAAATATACTGATTTTCACAGCAAATATCAGGGCAAAATACTGCGGTAGCTTACTGTAGGTAGTAACAAGCTAGCATAAAGAAACTATAGCTTTAATATACTATTTTGAGTAGCGCGTAAAGCGTTTTGGCATTGCCTTGCTTGCCCCCCCCCTAAATTGCCGCTATCATGCCCTCTGCCTATGAGCTGATGTCCGCTCGTAAAATCGGGTAAGCAGGCAAACTCCTCCCATATATATCATAAACACATATATATCGCCCAAAAGGGCAAATTGCAGCTAGAAAGCCTTCAGCACATACCGAGGCCATGGCTCACAGTTAAATCGAATATCGATAACTGTAAAACACAAGGGGTTGTTTTTAGTCCGTATACCACACGAGCTGATGCCCGCTCAATATGTGGGGACCCGGACATAGCAGGGAGGTCTGACTCCTGGGCATGGGGAATTCCATTTTTTTCCCTTCCAACAAAAAAAAAGCCTAATGCATTAAATTAAATGAACATCATACTCGCGCAATCATTTCCCGAGAGAAAGAGATATTGACAGCATGAATTTGAGAGACCATCAAAATGTAGAGTTGTCGATTGTCGCTTAGTTAGCAGCTATAATAAGTGGGACACTCAGAAAGTTTTGCAAAAAAAGGTAGAGTATATTTTATTTTATAGTTATTTTTTTCTTATTACGTATTTTCAAAGAACAAAGCCACCACCACCGTCTTTCATGGGTGTAAACCAATTTTCAGAGCATCTTTTCTGCCGCTGCTACAGACTACAATACTATCTCGAACTAGAAGACTACAGCTATCTCGAATGCCATTGAGCGCTTAATCCAGCTATGAAACCTGTAACCCTTTGAACAGATTTTTTATGTTTGGAACCAGAAGAACTCACGGTGCCTTATCAGCACTGTGAGGCAATTGTCGTCAATGGGGTTGGCCGGTGAAAGCTAATCATAGGTGGCGCCACGTGCATTTGGTACCTTTATCCAGTTGCCACTTTCAACGATCGACTAATTTCTGGATTTTTTTCTGTGATAATTGGTTATCGGACTCTATTTACTACACAACAAAAGTAATTTTTCGAATAGGTATATGATATAATCTCATGTAATTACTACTATACAACTTAATTTTGTCTTTTTGGCGGGTTTTTTACTAAATGCGCACATGACTGGCGATTGAACACACTGTACTGGTAACACAGAAGCGTGACTTTGACGTTAGGGGAACCAACTGATACTAGCGCCATTTTGACAGTTGCCAACCCCATTGTCGTGGTGGAGCAAAAGGCCTCGGAGCCCCGTGTTCAGTCGCTTATTGTTCGCGCAGCAAAAACTTCTGGCAAGCATTTGGTAGTGAACCACTCCGAATTAATGCTACTTTGATCTCGTAAGGGAATGGACACTAAATACCTCGTCGACTGGCGCATTGTTTCTGGATCGAATTGGTAAATACAAGATTTGTAACCTGTTATGATGTCGTAAACACGACAGGATGAACCTGCTTAGAATTTATCACTCATATCGCGGCACCATTCTGCTTCTGAGCCTTGAGATTGTGAGGTACCCAGCGCGAAACAATCCTTAGGCAAAGGTGGCTGTGTAAAATGTCATGGACGCTTCCCGATCCAATCTGTATAATGTGCCGAATCTCCTCGTAAATGATTCGCCTGTTTTGTTGAATATTGTTTTCACTGCCAGTACATTTTCTTTCGTAGTCAAGCGCAGCCAAAAGACGACCGCTCCTTTCTTCATCACTCAAAGTCAAGCAACCGCGCTTAAATTCAATATACCAGTGGTACACGGTTGCTTTAGATTGGGACTTATCCATAAAAGCAAGTCGAAGTCGATTACACGATTCATCCGGTTTAAGTTAGATTTAAAGCCGTAAAAAGTCATCGCGCGAAAATGTTCGCGTTGCGCATTCATTTTTTCATTGCCACACGATATATATTGTCATTATGCTGATAAAATTTGTTGGAGGTGAATTTAAAATAGGAACAATAGTACATTTAGGAGGTCGGTTCCGACTTTTGAGCAAAAATAGCACCTTCGCCGCTTGATTTTGGGTCCTCAGGCAGAAAAAATATATTCCTAACTCGTTCGAAAGGGCTTTTTAAGAACCTCGCTACGACCCCCGCCTCTGGCTCGTGCCATAAACTTCTCGGTTCGTAAATGCCTTTGCGAACTCGTGCGAAATGTACTATTTCACACCTTTCGTTCGGAAAAGTAAGTTTTGCTCCACGACGAGATGTAGCAAAATGCTTTTTTTCTGTTTAAGCTACTTTTTTAATTTATTCATTGGCATGTAGCATTTACGCAATGTGCCAATTGAACACAGATCTTAATAAAATAAACGATTGTAATTTCATCGAAATTGATTAAAAACGCACATGCTTCAAGTTTTAACTTTAACATCGTTAAGTTTATGAAAATTTATGAATTTTTCGTAATATAAAAAAGTCACTATAAATTATATGTTTTACTGAAATCAAAACTATCGATGATTGTTATTGGAATATAATGAATTGATATCCGATACCATTGTAATATTCGATTCGATTATTTTTACACATTGGTAAAAGTAGCACAGGAATATTTTATCTGTGGTGACCTTTCCTTAATCCTTCACAATCCGCCATTATAAAAAAAAAGGTTTTGTTTTCGTTGTTCGATTACTGTAAAAGTGGTGAAAGTGTAATTCAAAGTATAGTTATTTTATTATTTTTAGAGCATTTTATTTCAATTTTCCTCATAGTTGGTGTGAAAAGTTGTATGTGTCACTCAGGAGCAAAATTATTTTCGTCATGAGCGTTAACGCTTGAATCCTTCGCTTCACTCTGGGTTCAATGTACCGCCCTTGCCGTAAAAACATCATCCTGCTACCTTGAGACACAAATAACTTATTTCACCTCAGCAGCTCGAACACAAGGGTTTTGCGAGTAAACAGTGTGCAAAGACTCATTTTGCTCACTATGAGTAAGACAAAGTAGCTTTTTAATTTTGAATGCCGCGGACATAGGCGTAATCGTAAACAGCCCACGGCCTTCGAGTTAAAATTCGATGTTTTTGGCTGTTTGCGATTTCGCCAATCTCACAAATACTGCTATCCATTTTAAACTCGATTGCAGTATCTGTGCTACTTACTAAATTCCAAATAATCGAGCTTAGGGTGCTATTCCACCAAATCAAGACCGTCGATCGGTGGCAGAATGGAATAGTCGACGTCGGCGAATTGATACAATGAAATCAGTTGGACAGAGAGAAGTGCCTAGCGGTGGCTCAAAATTATATAAATGCTGATATATGGCCGCCATTTCGAACTTTTTAGTTACTGGTCCGATTTGCTTCGAAATCGATATCTGGGGATCCGGTTGGAGTCCAATTGTAATTCTAAAGTCAGATTTTGAAAAAGTTGCCGCCATTTTGAACATTTTAGTTACTGGTCCGATCTGCTTCAAAATGGATATCTGAGGATCCGGTTGGAGTCCGACCATGATTCTGACGGTCCTGGGTTCGAATCCTGTTAAGGGCAAATATTTGGGTGATGAGCATTAATATTTCTTTCTTAGTCTTGGTTGTTTTCTATGTATTTACATAAGTATTTAACTTTATTAAAATATATCGTCGTCTAGTACCTATAACACAAGCCTTGTTGAGCTTACTATGGGCCTTACACAAATCAAACTGATTTGTGTAAGATTGTCCTCTAATATTTATTTATTTATTTGCTTCAAAATTGATATCTAAGTATCCGGTTCTTCTAGCCGTTCTAATTTATATATTATACAAGTAGAGAATATACCGTAGTGTAAATTAGTCAAAGTTTATCATTAAAAATTACCAATAAATATTAGGAGATTGTTCAACGTTGTATTTTTTCATCCTCTTATTTTAAATGTTCTCATTGCTGAGATGAAAAATTGAATGTGCAACACGAGAACAAATTTATTTGCATCTCGTGCCTTTGAGTCCTTCGCTCACTCAGAATTCTTACGCTACGCTCGTGATTCAAACATATAATCCTTCGCTCACTCGGGACTCAAACAAGCACTCTCAGCAAAAATCAACTTGCTCACTTGTTGCACAAATAACTATTTACTTCTAAATAACAAGAGTTTTTGAATTTTTTTAATTGAATTATACAGTGTCTCGTAAAAACGATTTTTGATGATGTGTACGGATGGCGTATATGATCTCCGCAGGAAGTATGTTAAAAATCTGTTTTCCGTCTATGTAACATGTTTGGCACACGGAATCCACCGGATAGCCGAACAGATATGTACACAATGTAGAAGATACATAGTTTAATAGCAAATGTTAAAAATATATTCTTGAAAGCTCCTCATAGAGTCCGCCTTTTTAAAGCAACATATACAAACATGCCGCGTTCCCTCCACAGCCAATAATTACAAGATGCAGTACTTGGCTAGAGGCAGCGTCATACTATGTCAAATATTTTACAGAAATAAAGGACGTAATTTCTTGTTGCAATAGCTCTGACGCTGTATCAAATATAAATACAATAAAACATTACTGACAGCGGAAATTTACAAAATGAATTCAAATTTATAGATGACAATTACAGTATGACACTTGAGACCAACTAGAGCTTTTGTTAAAGGTGTGGCCGATATAATTAGAAAAAGTTATGACTAGAAATCCAGATTGGACGCGATACGTGAATATAGTGCAAAAATAGATAGGGGTATTGAAATAGTAGATGAAATTTAAATTCGTTCCACATACCTCCACTGTTGTGGAGCGAGGAAACAAATGGATTAAGAGGAATATTGAAGTTTTTTTTTTTTTAATTAGATTAGAATTAGGAGAGACTTCAGATGAAGAATAAGTTTCTTCTGGAGCAATGTTTATGAATAACGTGGGCTTTAGATTCTTCTAACGTAATGTAAAAAAAAAATACCTTTCCTTCATTTTTTATTGAAACTTCCCACAATTACCTAATTTAAATGTAAAGGAATAAGCCGTTTTGAAATTTATTTGTTTTTAAATTAAATTAAGTTTTATTTACCACCAAATTGCTTTCCAAATGGTTTTAAAAAAATAATGACAATGAACAAAATATTTTCTGTTGTTTTTATACTATATTTTTACCTTCTAAAGCTACTAAAAATACAGTTGAAGTTTCGGAAATTGAGTACCGCTAAAAAGACATGTCCATACTATTGCTTTCGTTGCGCTCCAAATTATTCTGACCACTGGTTATAATGAAATACCCTTTTAACTATCGTTCATTTCCCCCCTAGACTCCGCCGCGGCTTCCGTCACAGCGGCGTGATGGTACTCCCCCGACAGACGTGCGGTCTGTTCACGCACACACTGCTACTGGAGCGGTATCCGGGCGGACGGCAGCGGCTGGACCGCTCCATTCAGGGCGGCGAGCTCTTCCAGACAGTCATTAACAACCCGGTGAGTCGATAGCGCTAGCAACCCTCAAGAAATCCCGTCGTTGATGCTACATCCAACCCACCAACCTCTTTGTGTGAGTCAGAGTTCGCCGCGGCTGCCGTCACAGCGGCCTGATGGCTATTAATTGTTCTGTGCTGATGGTGCTAACACGACAGACGTGCGGTCTGGAGCCCGAGTCTCCTTTGAAACACGAGTAGCAGTAGTATTTGCCTATCTCTATGCTCTTCCAAACCTTCATTAACAACCCGGTACATTTGGGAGTCAAACGACTGAAAATTAGAAAAATACGCGGGATAGAATTAAGGCACCAAATATAATGTATACCAATATAAGGTTTGACTCCCAAATGTAGTATGGCAGACCCCTATTGGATGCTAAATTGCGTAATTGGTCACTTTTTGTCCGAATACTAAAGTTAGGTTTGTTAGGTATCAACTCTACAACCTTCAAAGTAAAGCGGAGCGAGGCGACCCCATGTAGATTTAGAACTTTTTACTTAATTGACTCATAAGCCTAAAATCAATAGACTGCCGGTAGAAAGTGGATGCCGTAGGCTCAGGACCGCGTCGATGGCGTGATATAGAAGACACCTATATCCAACAGTGGGTGAATGTGGGACTTTCAAACCTAATGGCAATCACGGTTGAGTTGACATACCCGATGTATCCATGTTCTCTTCTCTAAGGGTTTTGCCATGCCAAAGTTAACTTGGTATCTTGCTCTGATGACGTCATCTCGCATCATCATGAGTCACTCGCGTGCTCCCGGGAGCACAATATCACAGGGCTGCCGGCCGCTTGCCTGAGCGCATGACGTACGGAAGAGGGTACGTTAGATAAATTCTATTGATTTTCCTCCACTTTGCCCTTGTTTTCTGTTTCAACACTTCCTAAAATTATTTACAAGATTCAGACTGTTTCCAACCATTAAATTTAATAACAGAGAATTTCGGTCAGGCCAAAAAGCAATTAAATATTTTATTAAATTAAATCATATTTGATCAGGAATAAAAATAATTTAATTACTTTAGGTTTTTTATTTCACTTTATCAATTTTGTGCAACCCACCATGATTTCACCTCTCAAATGATCTCAAATCATGCTTACGCTCCATGATCTCACCTCTCAAAAACCGATGATAGTTGGGGCGGGTCGCGATTTCGAACCTTATGCCATGGTATTTGGTAATACAATTTAAAACCTATAACGGAAAATACTTAAATGCTTAAATATTACTTTTTCACTGGAAAAAGAAACACACAATATTTTGAAATTTTTAACTTCATGGGCAGTCAGGTTGTGGTATCATTTTTTTCAACCATGATGCTCCAAAACTCAAATGATTTTTCGTAGGGTTGAAAATTCCTGATAAGATTATTTTATTTATTCTAATCCTATGAGAAATTTGAAAAACTATGAGTCAGAAATATTCACAATTTGTTTTTCCAACGAAATCTTTCATTTGTAGATTTCTCTCGAAAAAGATATGAAAAGCGTAAAATTGAAAGAAAACTCTGATCTCAAATATGTCGAAAACCATGAAACTTTTACAAAACCTATTTTTAGTTTTTCTGATAGAGGACAGTCCAACCTTTCACCGATTACCGTTTCGCTCACTCATAACGGGACATTCTGTATTTAGGCTATTATACCGTATTCGCTTTCGTAGGTATGTGATGTATCTGTTACAAATTAACTATTATCTAATCTGTGACTGTACTACGGACGCGTCGAGGGCGAGAGCGAGCGGGCGAGGGAGGGGGGACAAGCAATCCTCGCGGGTGCCAAGATTACTTTGTGGCGTAGTAAACGATGACATGAAAAGCCCTTGCCAAGAAACTCACAGTAATAAGATCTTCTACAGGGATTTCGTTCAACAACTCATTATTTCTCTTCGTAGCTCTAAAATAACACTTACACAACTGTTTACAGACAAAGTCATTTGGATGTAAATAATGTTGGCAGAATTAAACTTTTAAAACGCAAACAACAGCCACTAAATCGTTCTACAATGTAAATATTAATAAACCTCGTCCTGTTATAATGGAAGCTTTTGCGCTATCAAATATTAAGTAAGTGATGTTGGTTTTCTTTGTATTTAAGTAATAACGACAGAAGTATTATTTAGAATATATAATATTTAATCAATCAACATTTTTTTTTTACTGTAAATATTTACATACGAATGAGAAAAAGTGTAATTCTATGTTGTCGCGCTACTGCGACTTCCCGTACTTAACAACACAACGCCTGGACCTGGTTATGAGCCATCGCGATTTTGAACCTTATGCCATGGTAATACAATTCAAAACCTATAACGGGCAAATGACATCTTAAGATGTCACAAGGCGTTGAGAGGTTCAGGGGATACCTCGTCCGTGCAAAGGTCCCCGTTACTCCAGGCGGAATGACCCGCAGTGTGAGAGGGACCGTAAAAATTATTGAAAGTCGTTTCATATTGATACAAATAAACTAAAAAGCTATTAAAATTTCTAAATAGGTAATTTAGGTTTGTAATACCCATCTAAATAAATATTTTTGAATTCTGTGTGCTAATATATTTTGTCAGAAAATCAAGCAAGTGCAAATTCAGACCTCATTTCGATAATTATTTCTATCGAGCGTTTCTCCAATCGCGTTTCTGTTATTACAAAATCTAGAAAAAGTTCCCAAAATTATTATATTAATTTATTTTACTTGGGACTTCTTTTAAACAGCAGAGAAATTCAAAAAGTGTCGATTTTGTCGATATATCACCTTAAGAGTTGCATTTGAGTTGTATGCAAATTGTTTGACACCTGAGGCTCAGTTCTCTTATGGGAAACCCATAGTGATTAATAGCATGACAATAGCATATCGATTGCTCACATGGGCGCAAAATGCCGTATTTTGCAGTCAGTCTCCAAACAAAATAACCACCGCCGACAAGCCAAATACGGCATTTGACGCCCTTTGCGCAATATGCTATTGCTATGCCATGCTCTTAAATTTTATAGGGGCATATGAGTTGCGGCGCAGTCGCCTAGTCGCCGCGTAACCCCATGTGCGGATTTCCTTAGTCTTTACCGCAGTCACTCTCCCACAGATAAACATTTTCATGACGCACATGTCCAACTACGGCAACGACCGGCTGGCGCTCTACACGTTCGAGTCGGTGGTCAAGTTCCTGCGGTGCTGGACGAACGTTCGGCTCGGCTCGGCGCCACCGCTTGCGCTCGCGAACAAATACTTCCAGCTGCGGCCGGATGAGCTGAGCCCGTTGTGGGGGGTGAGTTGTTCACACACTCACACACGCACACACATACATAAACACAGATGCCATTACAAGTTGCTGCGGTGGTAGACGAACGAACGTTCGGCGCGGCTCGCCGCCGCCGCTGTAGCTTGCGTCCGAAGGAACTGAAGAGGATGGGGGCTCTCTCTTGTACCCAAGGCTAGGTATATAGAAGAGAGCAATGAAGCCAGATGCGGACCATTAATGACTCTTTCTTATATTTAAATATCCAACTATAAATACTAATGATTCTCCCTATGTTGACAGATATCAAGGTTGCACTAGATATGCATCTGACTACCTAGTTACAAAGGTCAGCTATGTAGGTATGTATAGGTACCTACAGAACTAACAGATAACAACGCACGCACATGCGTTACCTACATAATTTACGTAGCAGCGTAATTTTGCGAAATTGGACCAATTTTCGGCTCATTTCCGCTGTAGCTGACCCAAATTCCGTCCAATTGTGGCTAATCCGATTATGGCGAAAAACAATGGAAATAAAACCTAAAGGTACACTTTATCACGTATCTTAGAAGATATTCGGAAAGAGCACATCAACATCTATAGATTACCCAATTTTAAAAACTCCGGAAAACATTCCTGTTACATCCTTCTTTCGCATCAAATGACTGGACTATTTATGTTGTAGCTAAAAGATAAATTGTTATAAAACGCCTCAACAAATCATGTCATGTACCAATCATGATTCAATGAACTGAGTTGTTCTGAAAAAGTATAAATAATTGAAATCTTTTTAATTTATTGAGTACAGTCATTGTCGTTGTTTTTATAAATTGTTTGATGTCCGCAACGAGCATATCCTTTTATTGCACGTAAAAAGAGCACGCTGTCCCGTGAATCAAACTTAATTGATTGAATATTCAATTTTGTACTGACTACTGCATTCCGGAGTTGTTCTGCAGCTGTTTTGGTACAAATTCAGTTCGAAATATGTTCACTCGTGGTTCCGTACTCATGCGATGATATATGCCATGTTTGGATTGGGCAATCTTGCTAAAACTTGCTCCGCCTAGTCCTGGTCCACTGGCCTATAACACAAAACTTTACTGGCGTACATTGTGATGTCACTCTCTTTACACCTTACAAATTGTACGCCTGTAAAGTTTTGTGTTATATGCCACACAACCGACAACAGTAGTTTGACAAATACTACTCAAATTCATGCAGTCACTGCCTCTTGCGCGAGAAATGAAGCGCTAGTTTGACATCTTGCATTGTGCCTAAAATACAGGTTTACTCCTAATTTAGGCTATTCTTACTTTTACCTCTGTTATAATTAAGTCATGTATTATATATTTTTTTGTAATTACCGTTTTATTGAATAAACTTTTATTTATTTATTTTTATTTATTGACCGAGCGAGGGAAGCGTTCGAGATTGGCCAAAAATGGCTTTGTCCGTCTGTGTGCTCTCGGCTACTGGTCGCATTTTCCAACCGATTTTGACGTAAATTGAAACACAAGTTCCTTGTTTTTTTTTTTGTTGAACGTGATTTTTGATTAGGGGGAAATAGGGAGGGGGAAGTTTGCTGTGGCGTTATTTATCGACAGATTTCAATCAAATTTGAGAGGCCCACTGAAGACTTCTTTCTAAACAAGATGTTGCGAGAAAAAAAACAAAAGGGGAGTGGAGGGGGAAGCACTGCGGGGTATTTTCGACCCCCCTGTTACTATGTTATAGATAAATCTAGACACCTGAATTTTCTGTGACTAATAGGCCAAAATTTAAATATGAAAATTACCAAAATTAATTAAATTTGAACCAATATATTGTAAACGACAGCCGTTCAAAGTTCCGTAATTTGTCACTCATCATCTAAATTCTAATGGCAGTGACCCTGCCAACAAAGCCAAGGGTCCCGGGTTCGAGTCCCGGTGGGGGCAAATATTTGTTTGATGAGAACGGATGTTTGTACCCTAGTCATGGTTGTTTATCTATCTAAGTATAATATTTATCTAAATAAGTATGTGTATCGTTGTCTAGTACCCAAGATACAGGGAATCCTAGTTTGGGGCTAGATCAATGTGTGTAAATAGTGTCCAAGGTATTATTATTATTATTATTATTATTAATGTACTTCTAGCAGAACTACAAGCTTCAAATTTTAAACAAGAGAGGTCTACTGTTCTCACAAAACCACTAGTTTATCTAGGCAGCACTTATTTGACCAGCAGTAGTGCATTCGGCCCATGCTGTCGGTGTCTCTCGTTAGGGAAATAACAGCGCCAGCCAGTTAAGTACTCTTAACTTTAGAAGCAGTTGGTGCATACGGATGTTTCCCACGAAAGGAGTCCGCGTCATGTTTCCGCGAACCCCAAAGACGGATGAATGTATGATTGTTGACGGGACTCTCCAGCCGGGCAATATTTACACGAGTGTGATTGCTGCCATGGAGCCGTCAGGACGAATCGGGTTTATATCGAGGCTGCCTTCGCATGTTTCCGTTTCCGCATGTTTAACACAATCATGGTTGGATTAAACATGCGGAAACGGGAATATGCACAAGCAACGATGTAAATCCTATTCCGATCCCACAATGTTCGACAACGACAATTAGAAGAACATTTGGTTTATCATCAAATTGTTTCGATAATATCATGCTATAGGGGTAGTATTTAAACGTATGACTGTATATCCAGTTTTCGCTTGGAAAAAATACTGGTGTTGTCTGACTGAATTACTGAGCACGAAAAAAAGAGGCACGACTAGAATTACTGGCTTTGTCTGACAAGATTACTGCATCGCTCGACTATAAATCTATAAACAGCAACTTGAAAACCCTAATCCGAATGACATAAAAGACAAAACGATCTTTAGATTTTGTTGTTCTTTCATGTTCAACCTAACACTAACGATAAAGGGGTAATATATAATATAGGGCTTCGCTCACCCCCTTTATCCTTCAGCTACCACTTCGCCCAGACAGTAGTTATTTAACCAACGAACCATTCAGTAATTTTGTCGCGCAATTCAGTAATTCTGTTGCGCAATTCAGTATTTTTTTCGCTTATTTCAGGAAATTCCGCTGTTCTCAATTCATTCATTCCGCTGTTCCCGATCATTTGCTCAATTAGTTTTTTTATAATTTTCCATATTATAATATTGCAATGACCTATTTATATTCGATCAATTTTAGATCTCAGCTCAGTCATTCGTTCGTTCCTTACATACCATTACATACAAACACGAGTCTACTAAAGGTACAGACTCGTACTTCGATACTATGCGATATATCAAACATAAATAAGCACGTCTCTCTTCACGTCACCCAGAACCCGTGCGACGACCCTCGCCACCTCCGCATCTGGTCCAAGTCCAAGTGGTGCGGCACACTGCCGAAGTTCCTCGTCATCGGGCCGCAGAAGACTGGCAGCACCGCGCTCTACACCTTCCTGGCGATGCATCCGGCGCTCACGCCCAATCTGCCGAGCCCGACCACTTATGAAGAGCTGCAGTTCTTCAATAACAATAACTATCTGAAGGGCCTTGATTGGTGAGTTTGGTCGGGATCGTCACCGGGAATCATGATGAAATGGATCACCTAAGCTACTCTAACAGTATTGTTATATCAAAGTTTGACCTTCAATCCTCAGCTCAATATCCACTCAAATCAAACAAAACTGTACTCCAATCGCACTGAACAACACCTCTTATCACCAGGTACATGAACTTCTTTCCGCCGGAGCTCGGCAACGGCACACAGATCACCTTTGAGAAGTCAGCCACGTACTTCGACGGAGAGTTGGTACCGCGGCGGGCGCATGCGCTGCTGCCCAACGCGAAGATCGTGGCCATACTGATATCGCCGTCGAAGAGGTAACATTCATACATATGCTCACGCCTATTTCCCGGAAGAGGGGTAGGCAGAGACCAAAGACCTCCACCTGCTACGATCCTGGCATACATCTCTCGCTTCCTCAACATTCATAAGTCTCTTCATGCAAGCTCGCCGGTTACGGGTACTTCGATTGAGGGTTTTCGATACTTTTTCTGCCACCAGGCGGCGCCTCGTAGGCGTCAGGTCTAAACAGCTGTCAGATAGTACAAAGTCAGAAAACCCTCATTTGCCCCTTCTCTAACAAATCGCCGATTTGGTCTTCATAGGACCTTCTTGGGCGTCCTTTTTCAAGAGGTAAGTCACGTATTATTAGCGCTTGGTCATTAGCATCTTCGTCATGAAGGCTGCAGCTTGACCAGCCATTGGACAGCCTGTTCATTCATCATTCATTTATTATTCGGGACCCTATTACTAAGCCTCTGCTGTCCGTCCGTCCGTCTGTCACCGAGCTCTACCGGATCAACCGAAATAGGTAGAAGCTGAAATTTTCACAGAGAGTGTATTTCTACCTCCGCTCTAACAACAAATAATGAAACGTATCGGTTTTTAAGAATTAAAACAAGTACCCATACAATAAATTATTGGTATGTCTATTTTCTTAGCCATTTTGTATTATTTGTTTATCGGTGAAACTGGACTCTCCCGATCTTATCGGAAAACATATTTTATTAAAGGTATTGAATTTTGTGCTTAGTTATTTGTCAATTATTGATTACTAATTGCTCATTCCAATTACAATAAATAATATGTCGTTTTTTATCATATTTTATTTTATTTCTGTAAAACAGTTACTCAATTTCTGTCCACTTCCGTTTGCAATGAGCAAAGAGTTTCGTTAACTTTATGAGTACACAGTTCAATACTTACACCCTACATACACAAAAATCTTCTTCAATGTTTCAATGTACGGCATTGAATGTAGTCCTACCTAGTATTTAATACTTTATTATTGAAAATCAAAAAGGTATACTCGTACAAAAGACTGTCGTTTTACGTTTTTTCGTGTACAATGGTATGGAACCGTTCGTTTGCGGGTCCGATGTCCTACTCGCACTTGACCGCCCTAGGTCGACCACGCAAGGCAGTCACTTGCTAACTACTTACGTAAGAACATAGAGCATTCAACTGCACCCCTAGTGCGTAATCGTACAAGAAAAAAAACGCAAAAAACATGTCTTTTGTGTGAGGACCCCCTTACAATACGATTAAAATCAGTTAAAGATTCGGCTTTTCTCGGATATCATCGCCTAAATCCGATCTCTCTCTCTCTCTCTGTCTCTCTAGTGAAAGATGAGGCATTCACGACAATTTCCGAGGTTGGCCGAATCGTTAACTGATTTTAATCGTATTGTACCACATCTTTAAAAACTCGTGTGGTTCAGAAATACACATTGTGTGAACATTTCATCTGTCTACCTATTATGGTATGGTTCATGGAATACAACCCGCTGACGGACAGCGGAGGCTTAGTAATAGAGACTCATTTGGCACCCTTCTTCACAAAAATGCTATGCCGACCCCGCACTGAAGTCTCGCTCCATGCAAACGTCACGCACAGATTTCGCTGTATTGCCGCAGGAACCTACTTACTTAATCGCTATGGGCGGACACACACACATGCACAAACACTGCCGCTGGTCCCACAAGACCTGAGGTTGATTGTCCCGCTTTGGCCGGGATTCGAATCCGTGGCAATCGGCCACGCGGGTCGTCAAAGAATATGTGAAATTATAGGTTTGAACTAACTTATAATATCAAATGACACTAACATTATCAACAAAATAACATAGTGTCACGATGTTTCCAATACGGGGTGGCAAAGACACAAAACGGTATTTGACTGCAAGTCAAAATAGATAATTTTTAGGAAATCTCAAAACAGTAGTTTAGTTCACGAGTTCTATGAAATACTAACCTGTGACGTCATAGTCAAATGCTGTATTTTTAACACAAAATTGAGTTTATAAAATACATAAAATACAGCTGCCAGTATATACAATTCCAATTCTGATATTGTCAAAAGTTTTTGTTGAAATAGGTTCAGCTTGAGACGCGTTTCTAGATTTATTGGACTACCTTGTCAATTACCGTAGTGTGCCCATTTTCAGCCAGTTATTCCATAGGTACTCCATTTTGCGTGACAGCAACTCAACTAATAACGGCAAATTACAATTAAACGGCTCAACAGTAGAGAGTGTAATTTAGAATCGAGGAGAATATCGCATCGTGGTCATAACTCACCAACCTTTACTTTGTTAATTATCTCAGGGACTAATCAATGTTTTGATGTTGTCATGATATAAAACAGATAGATGTTCGAATAAGCTATTAACGAAAGCGCACATCTCAATTAACGTGGTAAAAAACAGATGAGCCCCGTGGTCTAATGGGTTTCACGCTTGCTTCTCACACAGGAGATGCAGGTTCGACTCCTGACCATGTACCAATGAGATGATTCATTTATCTTAAGTACATTACACGGACGTTCTAACGGTGATGGAAAACATCGTGAGGAAACCTTCATTACTCCATAGCTGCGGCGATGGGCTAGCCCCCTGTCACACAAAATGGCGTTTTGAATCACCGGGTCAAATTGGGCACAATTGTGCCTCTGCTACCCCGTATGGGAAAAGGCGTAACGCTATGTTAATGATAAAAAACAGATGTTACGATAAGTAATAGTAGTATATAGTAGTAATAGTCACTTGTGTTTGCGGGTACCTGACAGCTGAGACGTGAAACAGAGTCAGCTGTAAAGAAGATCATTTCAGCATCGGCTTGATTGCAAATTGGATTCGTTTTGTTCGGCAATCGTTTTTTTTTTTTTTTTCCCAACTGGCGAAAATCTTCCCGGCCAATCGCGAAAGCAAATAAGCCCAGAGTATTTCATATATTTATAGTCCTGTGGACTACACTGAAATTAATTAATCGAGGTTCACACCTAGATTAACTAGCAATTTAGAATTCCTGCTGTGCTGGTGCTAAGGACGGTTAACTGTATGGTATCGATGTCGATTGGCCCAACATTTTCATTGACCGTGATAATTAGTGACGCAATTTGAAGGTTTCTCTGTATACTAGCCGTTGCCTGCCGTCTCTTGCGTGGAGCATTGAAAGAAAGGCTAAGTGCGAGTTACTCTCGAACACAAACAGTTCCGTACCCAAGAATGTGTCTGATAAACACAGAATGTACGAAAAAGTCGAAAGAAACACGATTCTTTTAACTTCTTGTTTGTGCCCCCCCTCCCTTGAGACGGCCCTGTCGCTGAATCCGTTCGAATATAGACGTATCCTTAGGTCAAGAAGTGTTTCAATATCACGCCATCTCAACCCTCTCCGTCAAAAATATCTGAACTTGATCTATTTCATAGAAATTTTAGTCCCTTTAAAGTTATAAACATAAGACTATGAATTAGGCCGCTGGGTCTTAACTTACCTACCAAATCCCAGATTCAGGTCAAGTATTCTTTTTTATTTCCATACAAAGCTCACCGCCCCATTGCCCCCGTTCGAGGGGAATATTTTAAAAATCCCTTGTTAACTGACGTCTCGCACCTATAGGCTGCATAATTTCAGCTTCTGTTTTTATGGGGATACTAAATAAATCGCCTGCCAAATGATCTTGAAGACGTTCAGATAATGCGATCTTAAATTAATTTATTAAATCCCGATAATCCCGAGATTTCACAAATGTAATCCCGGGATTTCAATCCCGAAAAATAAATCGGGATCCCGGGATCATCTTCCCTTTACCCTACTCCTTTTAACTCTCACTTTAGACGACCGTTTAGCCTAACGGGTAGCTGCCCGCCTACGAAGCTGAATGACTGAGCTATTATTTTCCAGGTGACTAACAACTTAAAAGGCGACTAAGTCTATGCAACTAATTAAATAACTTGCCAGCGATTAAATATTTTCGCGACAATAATATTAAATAACTTCAAAAATAAGGTGTTACAAAAACTAAGAAATGGCAGTTGCGTTAAGGTAGCGAATAAATTACACAAGCCAGTTGAAATAATAGTCGAGGAGCTATAAATAATGACTGGGCGACTAATAATCTTAGCGGGGTGGCATAGATAGTATATTATCAACTATTTCGTGCCATCTAAAAACCACTTTCGGGCTCTGATTTGTAGGCAGCTCCAAATATTAAATATTAATACGAGTACTATACTTAAGTTATAAGGGGTCATTATTTATTTTTTTACATCATAATTTAATGAAAACGGCGTAATGCACATGCCATTGCCCTAAAGTAAGTTGTTGTTCTGTTGATTTCTCGTCACTCGCAATCAGTCGCTCACATAGTTATAAAGTCACTCGTTTAAATACTACCTTTTTTAAATTATTCATCTTTCATAGTAGAAAAAATAAAATCCACAAAATATTTTTTTGCATGTCATTTTATAGTTTATTTAAAAAAAAAAAAGTCGCACGATATATGTAGTTTCTCTTTGTTTTTCATGCAATCAATTTTAAATAGTATCTGATTTGTATTATTTATGAATGCCCATTTTCACTAAGCAACAAAAAGTATTCCTATAAAAGCTCTTAGAACGTTTTAGAAAACACTGAATTTGGTCCTATAACGTCCCTAAGAACGTCACAGAAATTATATCACTGTTTAGTACTATAAACTAATCAGTAGAAGTTTTACACATGACTAATCAGTTTTATAGAAACTGCATAGCAGTATCGAAAGTTTCAAAATAGGGATCTACTGGATCCAATGGGACTCTCTATAGTACCTTTTCCGTCAAGATTTGCAAGAATTCGTTGTGTTTGTTAAAAATATATATATATTAGGATTCACAGTCCTGTAACTACTAAGAGGTGAGTTGGATTATTACCTAATTACCTAATGATATTTCGTCTATAATGTTGGAAATGTTGTGCAACCTCAGTTTTATTGATGAACTAGGGTATGGTTTATCACAAATTTCAAGTGCCCCCCAAGAATGTTTGAGTTTTAGCTAAAATATTTATCAAATTATAACACATTACGTCCACAAGCGCCATTATAGTACTTGTCGTTACGATGTTTTCATTGTGTCAGATTGAATTTAGGGTTCCATGGATATGTAATCTATATAAAACACTAAAAGTTTTATTTTTACCCAGCTGCACCAGAAGGAAGGTTTTTCAAGCGTATATATGTTTGTGTATGGTATTGAATGAAAATGCAGTCGCGTTAGTTGATTTTATAACAATTCCAATTGAATGGGGTAAATATGGGTTGAGGATACCTAAAGATGTAAATTGAAAGAAAACTAAATCTTCATAATCTTGAAAACATGGCATTATGGTATTTCAAGTTTATACTAGTTTCAAGGATTCTAGTGGTAACATGATTGAAGGAAGTGAGTAATAGAGTCCAGGAAATGCTTAATTTAGTTTTATTATATATATTTATTTTTATTTGTCACAAATCTCCAGTCTTTATGTTCTTTATCGCAAGATACACGATTCTATTCATTCTTCTTAATTCTTCTCTCAACTTGACTTTGGTTGCTACTACTATTAGTTTCTTTTGTAGATAATGATAATGTGGTTGTTTATAGCGTTTTTGCACTTCTTTTCTGAAAGTAACCCCAATTTCTATTATCCATTTTAGAAGAAAGAATTAAATACGTACACCCAAACGGGACGGAACCCATCAAATTCACCATGAATAAAAATGGCCAAGTATTGTTCTAAAAGCGAATTTAAAATCATAATTATAGGGCATAATAATCCTCATATAACTAATTGTTTACCCCTTACGTGATATGATACGATGATTCATGATATTAGTTGAACTATAAGATAAATGTTAGTGCTAGGTATAGTGTCGTTGCGTCACATAAGCGTGTTCTTACTATTGGCTATGTCACAAACTTGCTCTATTGTAGAGTTTTCGTATCTACTAATCCACTAGATACTATAACAGTGATTTCAATAACTACAATAAGACTACATCGTCCAGTAGTGGAGTATTTATCATCGTTAAAACTAGAGCACTATATGAATACACTTAGAACTATTAAAACACAAATATTGTGAATAAAGGTATCTGTTATCACGTCTATAGAGCAGTATCCTCCTATACTAGTATCATTAGAAATTTCTATAGCGATATAACTATAAAGGTTGCAAAAAATAGTTTTATAAACGTTTACATCACTTTCTAATAGGTTATATTTTCACTTTATGCTTCTATAGAGCAAAACAGAGTTCTTGAACGCTTTTATAGAATACAAGGTCACCGCCATCACTGAAACGTTTACACAGCGTTGTAGTACTATAAGGTTAAGTTATATGACTGCTTTGCGGGTTGGGTCAATTTTTTATCCATCATCATGTTTTCGCTCAGACACAAATTCAGTAACCAAACGAAAAACTCGATGCTAGTATAAATTAAAACGGGGCTTAAAACCGATTTATTAAGTTGCTACTTATTATGATCCTCCTTATTAGCTGCCAACCTATTATGTTTGATACTCACCCTATTTTTTTTAAAACCCATATTCATATTAATATAACCGCATTATACATGCCTTAAATATATCGTCGTCTAGTACCCATAACATAAGCCTTATTGAGCTTACTATGGGCCTAGTTCGATATGTGTCCTCTAATAATTATCCATCATACTCTATTTCCAACGGTTTAGGTAGTGCGTTGTCTGTCAATCACTTAACCAGGAAATCGTTTTATTGAGCAAATTTTTGTAAACTGACACAAAAGAATGAAACTATGAACTTCTCAAAAAACAGTTTTTGATTAGGATAATGGACGTTGCTTGGTATCTATGAAGTTTACATCTATCAAATAATTGTTAGCTATTGACAAATTGCTAGTGAAATCTGCTAGTCACGGTAAAAATAGGTTATCGCTTTAGTTTATTGCTTTTGTAGTACTCGTAGTAACTCCAAATCACGGGTGAAAGAGGATTGATATTCCCCGTTTTGAAATTCTCATTCGTTTATTGACTGGGATATGGTAACAGGTTCGTTGGAAATTTCTTTGGTAGGTACATTTAAGTACATAATCATAATGAAGATAGGATACTGTTGCAGTAGCTAAAGCGTCACTAATGTTTCGTAGATATTACCGAGTTACTAAGGGTAGAATATTATTGTTAAATCATGTGTATATGTCACCGTACGATAGTCAAACCATTAGTTGATAAACTAACGCGTTAGTTGATCAACTATCGACCGATAGTAAACCAGACCGATAGGGTTTCGAATTTAAGTTTCTTTTGTTCTTACATGTCAACCTAACACAAAGACTATTCGCGGGCTTCGCTGCGCTCGCCCCCTCTAGCCTTGACCTAAGCTACCGCAGTGTTTGCCCTGGTATTTCGTTTGAAATTCAAGTTTAAACCAGTTTACTATTTGACGGTTTTAACCGTTAGTTTATCAACTAACGCGTCATATAGTAAGCAGTACGCTACAGTTTACTATCTGTCGATAGTTGACCACCTAACGAGAAAAAAACGTTAGTTTATCAACTAACGGTTTTGACAATCTTACGGTGACATACCTAGTCGGTCCATAAGTTCTGTCACAAATATTTTGCCGCATAGTAAATAATACCAAGTTTTATTTTATTTAATACTATATATGGTTTGATAGCTCATTAAATACTGATAAATTAGAACGATTATTGGATTTAAATGCTTAAAGCCATATTACACAAATGCTAGTTTCTTCAGAGATTTTGCACTTTTTTACCCAATCAAAAATACGGACGTGATTCACTTTATCTTTTTTCCATGACTCTTAAAACCTTTCAAACTTACGTGAGATTTTAGTCAGAACCCTCCCTGAACCCGTTACCTTCATTTTGAAGCATAAGATAACTAAGTCTGGGTAAAACTAATTTTCATATTCACATTATACGTAGTGTACTTGTTGCCCACAAGATCATTTCTATACGTTTTTCTGAAAACGTAAAAAGTACGTAAAGTTCTCTTTGGGAGCAGTTGGAACTGAAAGCTAACAGAAAATCAAATGCTAGTTGTTAAGCATGGTCTAAAATCGAGGTTTCAGAATAAATAAAAAAAAAACTTATTGGTTATCTGGAACACTGGTTTTTTATTAAATTTGTGGTAAGTGGTATTTTTGTCAGTTGCGGCGTGTTTTGGGTTCGCGATTGTCTCAAGTTATAAGGTTTTTTGTCATATTGCGATAATCGTACAAAATGTATTGTATTGCAATTTGATTCGTATAAAATAAGCTTTTTAATCATGTATAATACGAATAAGAAAAAGTTTATTGCTGAGTTTTATCTCTCAAAAACCTTGTGACAGAACTTAAGGACCGACTAGGTATATATGTTATTATGGGTTATCAAGAAAGAGAAGCGTGCAAAAACCTATCCTCATTTAGGTGAGGTGAACCAACATTGTTTGTTCCAGGGCCTACTCGTGGTACCAGCACATCAGATCGCACGGGGACCCAGTAGCCAGCAACTACACGTTCCATGCTATCATCAGCGCCAACGACACGGCACCAAAGCCGCTCAGGGACTTACGGTAAGCCACTGTGCCTATTTCAATCGTCGGCAGCTGTTGCATATGGATTGATTTTTCCGTGAATTGTGTGACAGGAACGTGTAGTCAATTTTGAGTGGTTGGTACAGTGGTTGGACATTCTGAAAAACTTTTACTATGAAACTGTTTTTCCGAGAAACTTTATTGGTGAACGTTTCATATTTGGCTACATATTTCTGTGACAATATTTATAAGTGTCACATTGCTCACCCAGTGAGCGGCCGAATATCATGTTTCCATATTTGACATTTCGTGGCGTTTCAATTCATACGGCGCAAAATTAGTCACTGCGCTGGCGAAGTTCGCCAAAACTGATTTAAAATGAGAACAAAGCCTAAGCCTCGGCGCACATGGACCACAAAACGTCGCCGCTGCTCGCTTCTTGTGACACGACAAAACGCTGACACACGCCACTCGTGCGATTAACCCATCCCTCCCTCCCTTCGCATCAGTCTACCGGGGCGCAGTCGTTTATGTGATAATAAAAAACTTACTGTGTAAGACAGAAGAAATATATTTCCATACGATAGGATACAAAACAATGAAAATTCAATATTGTGTGCGCTACGCGCGCACTCCGACCGTATTGCAATTACTACTGCACGTTTGACTGCTAAGGATGTGAGATTTGTCTTACGGACTAGGGACGTGCTAAAACAATCGATTCGATCGAACTGAACAGAGCAATATTTAGTTTTAAGAATATGAATTCTTAACATATGATACTTACTTGTGGACAGTGGTCTCCACAAATGGCGGCATTTTGTGGTGATGTTTTGTTTTGTTTTGCTATTCACTACTCGTTCTAATCTAGTAAAACTGTGGAAAAATGACAGTTATCTCCTAAGGTTGTTTCATACATTGGAAATAAATTCATGTATTAAAGTACATAGGATCTTAAGTTGCTCTGCGGATTTGACTCATAAGTCTCATTTTTTCTAAGCCCGATATGCATCGTTTATCGAATCGTAAATCGTAAATCAATTCAATTCAAATCGTTTATTTCGAAATACAACGATAAATTTAGGTAGGTACAAGGAAAAGGTACACAAGTAACAGTGAATATGTATTAGGGTCAGCGTAACCTATAATTTTCTTCTATGAATAATTCCTAATATAATGACATATCCAGACAACTTGATAGTTTTTTCCTGTTTAATAATTCAGCGATCGTTTGGTAAGAGAAAAGGTGTGGTTGTACAAATTACATGTTCGTATCGTATCTTTAATTAACAGGGAAATCAAATGTAGGCTACAACGGAAATATAATTCAACCCCCTCGGCTCCCGAGTTACTGATATTATCAATAGTTGTTTCTATTTGTTATGTCTGCTTGTATGAGAATAAATTCAATATACCATTTACGGCTTTGAATGACAATGAAGATTTTAGTCTACAGACTTTGCAGAGATTTTGGCTCGTTGAGATCCTTTATCAATAGATTCCACTTCCCAGAATATGAAAATGTTCAGATGGCTTTCAACAGAAGTCTTACTGATGATACACTGGGAAGATCCTTCGGAGAAGTGGCAATGACTCATATGAGTGGTGATATGTGCCTTTGGACTTTTGGGGACTAATATTCACTACAGTATAACTTGTTTTTTTTTTCGAACTATATAGGCTGCAATTCTACTATAACTGCACTATATATTCATCACAAAGCGGCACTTTGTTGCTTAAGAGCAGAAAAAATGTAAGGAAATCCGGCTGTTTTTTTTATTTTCGCACAATCAAAGAGCGCATGTCAAGTTACTAAGATTAAAACCCTAGGTTGCGTTAATTTGGCCAACCTGACGGCCTTATGGAGTTATACAGTTTACGTGTGAAGTGATATATATTTTTTTAATGCGGGTAAACTGAGCCAATTTTCAAGAAATACGGGCGTGCAGTTTTTTAATTAATAATTTTAGTATTTAAACTATTCTAATTTCTCTTCAATTTTATCTTTCACCTAATGCAGTAGTTGAAAGCTCCAAATAAGCACTCGATGCATTAATAAACTACTTTCTGCTTGGTGCAACAATCTACTAATTATTCATGAATTTGTCTGTTTACACGCAGAAATGCATTACGCGTTAATGTGTCCGCCATCCTGAATAAGAAGATGACATTATATATGTGTTTGTGTAGTCCATTACTTTAAACAATTTATTTCAGAAAAGTTTGGCACGTATTTTCTCGATGTAAACAATAGTTATTATGTTACTTAAACTTGCGACGACTAAATATATATAGCGTTGCGGTTCGAGGCTGCCTCCCAAGCGCAGCGTCCCGGGTTCGAATACCGGCTGGGGAGCTACAACGTGCCCTGCCCCCGCAGCACGTGGACCGCGGGGAGGTATCGCGACGCGGTTAAGTGTGTGACAGAGCTATGTCGAGCGTAAAGCTCTGTCTCTCACATTCCCTCGTCGCCCCCCGGGGTGTACCGCGGGGGTGAACATGCTACGGGTGCAGGTCTTGGATATTTATATGTGTGACTATAAAGCACAGTATCCTAGTGTTGGGACGCAATGTATTTGCCTGTATATAACTCGTTAAATTAAAGAAAGGGACTGCCAATGCGGCGCTACTATTCGCATCTCGCTTATGTTTTATACCGTCAGCCGTCTTTGTGCTCCAAATGAATACATTGCGCCGCCATTGCCTATCGTTTTCTTGAATTGAACGAGCTATACAATACATATAATACATATTAGTAGTTTATGTGACTGCTACATAACGGAGGGCATTTCAATGCCTATAATTAAGTACAGTTACATATACTAGTGTGTAGATAACACACATATCATAAGCTATCTTTGATGTGTTCAGGAATCGCATGTTCGATCGGCATTGTGGCATTGATCATTGCTCTGCAGTTGTTTAGCTTGTTCAGTAGAACCAACTTCACGGAGTAACTTGGGGCGGCACGCAGGCGGGCGTCGGCGTTCGAAATATGAATGTCATAATTTGACAAATTTGCTACATTATGGTCATGTAATGTATCAATATTCAGATAAGAAATGAGTTTTTACCAAGAAGTTTATCATTATGCTGGTCGTAACGTGTGGTTTTTGGACGCAGTAAAAAGTTTATGATATGTGTGTAGATAAAAATGTTTATGTGTTTATTTTGATATATTTCGCCCCAGCAACCGCTGCGTCAACCCGGGCAAGTACGCTCACTACCTGGAGCGTTGGCTGCTCGAGTTCAGTTCGCATCAGCTGCACATCATCGACGGAGCACTCCTCCGCTCCGAGCCGGCGCTGGTCATGAACGCAGTGCAGAAGTTCCTGAAGATATCGCCGCATGTGGATTATAATAAGCTGCTGAAGTGAGTCCTTATCATTATCATTATCAATGGCCAACTGGCTGATGACAATTTATCATCAGCTAGTTAGGGAACCCTGTGTTGAGTAAATATAAGCCACTTACTTTCCATCTGCCCCGTGCAGATGTTCCTGGAGCCGCCACTGTCATACTCATTCATATTCGTAGTCATATTTATTTAATTTGTAAACGTCTACATGGGCGTTACAGGTAGAGGTGTCAATAAAGTAAAGTACATGCATCCTGAAAGGGTGTCGCAAAGTTGACTTAAAAAAAAGTAAAAATTAAATTAAATAAAAATGTCTTGTCTTATAATCTTAGGAATTAGTGAGTTGAGAATCTATCAATCTATATTGCTTAAATCGATCATAAATTTGCCTATAGAAGAGTAGCTTTTGTTTATTTATTTTTTTTAGTCTTAGGCATACAATGGTTTGTGAATTTTTAGGGTTCCGTACCCGAAGGGTGCCAAACGGGACCCTGTTACTAAGCCTCCGCTGTCCGTCCATCTGTCACCAGGCTGTATCTCAAGAACCGTGATAGTTAGACAATTGCTATTTTCACAGATGGTGTATTTCTGTTGCCGCTATAACAACAAATACTAAAAAAGAGAATAAAATAATTATTTAAGGGGCTCCCATACAACAAATCTTATCGTATTTTACTCTCGTATTTGCTCGATATTGATAACGGCAATACGTAGACGCTTGAAATTTTAACAGAATATTTAATTATATATTCACTTTAAAAATAAATAAATAAAAATAAAACAAATATTTAAGGGGGGCATAACAAACGTTTTTTTTTTGCCGTTAGAATAGATAACGGAACCCTTCGTGCGCGAGTCCGACTCGCAGTTGGCCGGTTTTTATATTATTTTGGAGTTTATTGTATTTATATTACTAAAATATCCGTAAAAAACATAATGTTCTTCATTTCTCTCCTCTATGGAGTAGTTTGTTTAAATTCCCTTCGCCGTTAAGTTGGCTGTTCTGTAAAACTGTCAAGAATCAACAGTTTCCCTGTCAGTCGATAATGCGATGTCAGTCTAAACGTAAACAAATCGTTTTTAATCTACTTAGATAAGAAAACAACCAGTCCCAAGTACAACCGTTCCAAAACTGTGACAAGTGATGTCACGAGGGGTGTTATTATAAAAATATTATAGTAGTTTATGTGACTGATACATAATGGGAGGCATTAAAACTCGAGTGGGTTTAAACGAGCCGAAGGCGAGTTTCATAATAATATCACTCGAGAGTTTCAATGCCTAATTATGTACAGTTACATACAATAGTTTATCTACACACATATGATAAGCTCTCTTTGATGTGTTCAGGAACCGCATGTTCGACCGGCATATTGGCAATGATAATTGCTCTGCACTTTTTAAGCTTGTTCATTAGTGCCAATTTCACAGATAAACTAGGGGCAGCACGCAGGCGGGTGTCGGCGTTCGAAATTTTAATGTCATAATGTGTCAAAAATTTATACATTATGACCATAATGTATCAATATTAAGATAAGAAATGAGTTTTTACCAAGTAGTATAACATTATGCTGGTCGTAACGTGCGGTTTTTGGATACAGTAAAGGGTTTATGATACGTGTGTAGGTAAAAATAATAACAAGACATCAATTACCAGAAATATGCAAATTGGTTTCTTAAAATAGCCTAAACTTTTACCCTATAAAATAAAAAGTAGTACTTTTTTTTGCATGGCCCATTGTGCCCACTTTTAGGAAGTTATTCAATACTCCATAGTTTTGTTTTACGTGACAGGCTAGCCCATCGCCGCAGCTGTGGAGTAATGAAGGTTTCCTCACGGTGGTTTCCATCACCGTTAGAACGTCCGTTTAATATACATAAGATCAATTACGTATCTCATTGGTATAAGGTCAGCACCGTGATTCGAACCTGCACCTCCTGTGCTCACACAAGCAAGCGCGAAGCCCGCCTGACCACGGATCTCTAACTAAGAGTTCCAATTAAAATATTTTTAGTACCAACTAACATCAAACAAGTTTCTCTGCAGGCTATCCTCGATAAATAAAAGTTGTCGGAAAATAAAGTTATTATGAATCTTGACTGAAGATAAAACTGAAGATAAAATTAAACTCAAACTCAAATATTTTATTGCAAATAGGCAAAAATAATACACTTCTACAAGTCCAACACTTATACATGGAGAAAAATAGAAAATCAATCAAATATGATCAACTAAACTAATGAGTAAGTAACAGACTGATTATGGTTGAGTTTGAAAAAAGAAAATTTCCTTTATTCATGATTCGTGGCTGAATCTCGTGCTTCGGAAATACGCCGGTCAGAGGAGATAGCACCAAGAAACTCTTTGGGGATCGACTGTTTGTCCCTTGCAATCATCATTGACAACGAAATTCAACGAAACTATCAATTAAAATTACACGCTCAATTGATCCAGCGATTTCCCATAACTACCCATTAAGATAAGTCGTTAAAATTCATTTCCATTCAAAGCATAATCGACTTTCAAATCGGTCACCCTAACTACATTTAAAGTTACGACGGTGACTGGCATTGTTATGTAAATGTCACCGTAAGATAGTCAAAACCGTTAGTTGATAAACTAACGCGTTAGTAGATCAGCTATCGACAGATAGATAAACCAGACCGACAGGGTTTAGAATTTACGTTTCTTTTGTTCTTTCGGGGGCTTCGCTGCGCTCGCCCCCTCTGGTCTTCACTTAAGCTACCGCAGTGTTTGCCCTGGTATTTCGTTTGCAATTCAAGTTTAAACCAGTTTACTATTTAACGGTTTTAACCGTTAGTTTATCAACTAACGCGTCATATAGTAAGCAGTACGCTTTACTATCTGTCGATAGTTGACCAACGTACGAGAAGAAAAACGTTAGTTATCAACTAACGGTGTCGACAATCTTACGGTGACGTATATATTACGTAGATAAAGATATACTATAACTGAACAGAATCGGTATGCTCTGGATTCGAATGTCACGGCAGGTATTTTATCTGGTACCAATTCTATTTCTCTTTCGCAGGTTCGACGCCAAGAAAGGCTTCTACTGTCAAGCGGTGAGTAACGAGAAAACGAAGTGTCTCGGCAAATCGAAGGGGCGGGTCTACCCGCCGATGGAGGAGCGATCAGCTAAGTTCCTGAAGAAGTATTACACGCCACATAATACGGCGCTGTCCAAACTACTTGTGAGGCTGGGCCGGCCAGCGCCGCAGTGGCTGAAGGATGACCTCTCGAATGGATAGCATCCCGCAAATGAACAAACTGCGAGACAAACTGTGCTCAAAGTGTGTGTACTAACGATACCTTGAAAGGGACTTTAAAAGGGTGATGTATGTGTCTGATAGACTGTAATGAACGCTATCCGTGTTGCGAAATAACTTTATCTATTCTAATAAGAGAGTTGATGTCTTGGTGTGAGTTCGGAGGTGTAGTGCATTTTTAGTTTAGATATTTTTAATGTATGTGAGTATTTTGACGTCGGTTGTCCGACGACGCTTGTAGCAAATTGGTGCTATTAATATGATGAGTATTATTGTTGCTCGGCATCAAATGAGCTATATTTTCATTTACAAGAACTGTGACATAGATTGTATTTTATTCTTACAGGGACGGAAATATTAATAATATATGAATCAAGTGTCATCAATGAAATCAAATCAATGCAAATCAAATAGCATCCAAGATTGGGCAAACATTATTTCTTGTGAATGAGTAGGTTTATATAAAAAATAATAACATTATTGAACTAGATTATTTTATACTGCTGATGATATAGTTTTAGTTACTGAATTCGTAAAGAAATCTTATTACAGTCAAACCAGAAATACCTGCGCACTTAGAAGTCCCCATTTTTAGTTGATATATTTACAATTACTCTAGCTACATGTTGAATAATATTGTACCTGACGATTTCTGTATTTGTGTTGTTTATTTTTACTTAATTTTACAAATTATTGTTATCAATATAAGAGTTAGGTAGATGTGTCAGAATATATGATATTAGCATGCAGAAACGATCTTTAAATTTTAAAGCCCCACAAAACGTTAATGGCGTGTCAGGTCCATATTTTAATATTATTATTATTTATAAAACATGGCTCATATTTCTGAGTAAATAATATTCACAACAGTTCACACGCCTTGACGTTTTGTGCCGATTAGCTTTTTGCGGGGCTTTAAAAATTAAAGATGGATTCTGCAACTCAGCGTTAGTGCTTTTCTTTTAATCTGAAAAATGCGTTTGTGTAAGTGACACTTGTCAGCGATACGTGTGAAAGAAGAGCTCTGCTGCGATACAAGGAGCGGAGCTCTCTCTCACGCGTAGCATTCGCACAAACGCATTGTTCAGTTTAAACTACTGAATGATGAAAATGAAATTACTCCAATATTTTTGCTGGGTTCAGAGTTACTCTAACAAACTGATATATTGTTGATTCAGGTATATATTTAAACTGACAATCGACTACCTACCGCGAGGGTGTATTCCTATGATGACGCACTCTTCTAACTTTAATATCGATGTACATTATAATGATATAGACAATGAACTTATCTTGTGCCATATAACCTTGTAATGGCATATTACATAAATTACCGGAACAAAGTACTAGTCTATGATTTATTTGTCTTATTACGTTGAAGCAAGCTTCGCTTCGTGATTTAATTATCACCGCAGTCCATCTTCAGCGTTTTCCACGGCAGAGGGAAATACTTAATTATGTATGATTGTAATGAGAACGTAATATTTTTAAATAAATCAATACGGTAACATTTGGATAGTGACGTCAACCTTTGAAAACGATGTTGCTATATATTTTGGTATGCATGCATTTACAGACTGACAAAATTCGGCTTGTCCAAAGGTTGAGGTATCTGCCGATAGCGGTCTGAAGGATTCAGATTATGTTGTAGCAGTTAACCCGGAATCATCTGTATTGTTTTGCTAACTAAACGTAGATAGAAGAGTACTGATATTATACGAAAATATATATATTCAAAATGGATTATATCTGTGTCTTCTTCACAAGTAAATGAGCTGTTTTATTTGTTACTTAAAACTCGATCTTTGATTGCGAAAGCTAATCTTTTGTATTTTTAAATGTTCTAACTTTAATGTTGTGACTTTGTGTGTTACGTAGAGAACGGCCTTACATACAAATGTTTTAAATCGATATGTAAAGTTATTCCGTTGTTTTAATTATGGCAATGTATGGAGTTTTTACATGTAATGTATTTTGTAGTAGTGAGTGAAGGTGTTCCTTATTCGAGGGACTGTTGTGTTTATTGGCAATAACTTGCATGTGAAACATGTTCGATATCATTCGGTTTCAATTATTACAATCATGTTGGCGTATTATTATTAATTTATCATTGAATGCGATGACTGCTCTTAAAATGTGTTCTCGTAATAAATTAATACATCACTTATTTTAATAAATGATTTAAAAAGATAAGGCTTATATATTTTTTTATACCTATCCCTATCCACTCGCGTATGAACACCTAGTATGGACTTGCATTAAATTTTTATTATGGTCTTGGAATTATATTTATATTTATTTTTATAAAATAATTACTAATACCCACTATTCTTTTTATTACTGGCAATATTGCCCCGAAATAGAGGATAAACGTACCTTCTCTCTGGTATCTCACTCTTGATTGGTCGACTGACTGAGTTAATGAAAAAAATAAAATAATCGGTAATGTGGCTGGCCGCCATGACAATTTGGCGTTTTATAGCCATTTTTTATGGCTATTGAGAGGGCTAAAGATCGAATATTTCAAATATGAAATCGAGTAAATGTATAGTCCTATACTGACACAGTATTATCCAGATTTTTGACATAGATCACGATAAACTCGGGGTTTCCCCATTTAGATGGTTGAATCCAAATACTATACAACATGCATATTGCTTAAGCAAAATTTATTATTTAGCCTGAGAAAATGCATAAACCTGTCGGTGCGGCGATTGCCTTGTTATTGTAGTGTAGCGGCAGGCTGGGCGCTCAATAAACTGAGGGATTTGGCGCGAAATTGTAGGTGACGGCCTTCGCATTCTACTGCTCGGTCCGTGTCAAGCTAACAGAACTTTTAGTACGCTAATGATTCACGCCCGTTCTCAGTAGTATTACCGAGTTGGCTTACCAGTTGAACTACTCGGAATTTCCTTCCCAGTAGAGTTACTGATAGTAAGACTTCGCTGGTGTGATTTTTTTTCCATTCTTTTTGATATAATTAGATCACTAAGTCTATAATGTAATGAACAATAGCTTGATTCTGAATCTCTGGACATATTTTCGCGTTCTAATTGGTTACCATCCATTTGAAGTTGGCGAACAGCTTTCAAAACGTAAACTTGAAAAGATATCTGGGATTGAAAAATAGACATAATAAAGCTAATGGTCAGATAGAATCATTAGCTATCCGTTTCAAGCCGACAATACTTATAATATTGTAAGCTCGAAACAGACCGTAAGTTCAGTTCCTCGTTTTGAAATTGAAATTTCAACCCTTCGCATTCGATTACAATCGGCGTCAGTATTCGATAAATAAAGCATAAATAGCTGAAAGGGGAACACAAGCTGAAGGCTTAGCAAAGATACCCTGAAAAAAGGGGAAAATGGCCACCTGGCTTTACCGGCTTTATCTTTATTCACTGACAGTGATGGATAACCAGTACGAAGTAATGCAATTATCTGCGCTTACGGCTAATTTACGGCCGCGTTTTAATCGAACTAAACCTTTGCAGTTTGATTTAAGTTGATTAAAATAAAAAAGAGCTTCACCCTTGCTTCTCACGCATGAGGTGCAGGTTCTAATCCCGGTGCTGAGATAAGTAATTTATCTTAAGTACATTACAGGGACGTTCTAACGATGACGGAAAATATAATGAGGAACCCTTCATTACTCCATAGCTGCAGCGATGGGCTAGCCCCCTGTCACGCAAAAAGGTGTATCGAATAACTGGCTGAAAGTGGACCCAATTGTGCCTCTGCCACCCCGTGGTAAAAGGCTATATATAAATATATAACAATGTTATGTATAAAATAAAATTGTTTGATGATAAGATTACACAACTTCCTACCCAAAATAATAAAGTGTATGCATTGAATTAAGTCGGGGTCCTTTCAAGTTTCAATTCATCCCCGGTAGAGTGCAGAGAGAGAGAAGATACTTAAATTAAACTAAGTTAAGGGATGTAGTTTCCTAAATTCTATTTTTTGGCACAAGACAGACCTTTAGGAGCCGACCACGACATGCGCTCATCAATCTAACAAAATTAATTTTGCACCTCAAAATACTTTTGTACCTCTTTAGGACTTTATTTCGTGGAACATAAGGAACATAAGGTCGTGTTGCAGTGGGGTAACTCAGTCTGATCGCGACTGCACAGCTAATTGGACATTCACCTCATTGAGTTTGAAAACCTTTCAATAGTTAGGCACATAAACAGGTTTATAGAAAAACTATTAGCTCCTGAAAAGCCCTTAAAACTAATAATAAAGGCTGAAATACCAGTAACCCAGGCATTTTTATCTGCGCTTCAATGGTGAGTTGATGTTATTTAGTTATGTAATAAATATCATAGGAATTAATTGGTCTTGATAAGTCTATGTAAATACTGTATTTGTATATGTTTTCTTTTTTGGTATCACGGCCAGTTTTTTGATAGCTACATTTATCTATCACGGCCAGTTTTTTGATAAGTAGGTAGATTATCTATCACGGCCAGTTTTTTGATTAGTAGGTAGATTATCTATCACGGCCAGTTTTTTGATAAGTAGGTAGATTATCTATCACCGCCAGTTTTTTGATAAGTAGGTAGATTATCTATCACCGCCAGTTTTTTGATAAGTAGGTAGATTATCTATCACCGCCAGTTTTATGATAAGTAGGTAGATTATCTATCACCGCCAGTTTTATGATAAGTAGGTAGATTATCTATCACGGCCAGTTTTTTGATAAGTAGGTAGATTATCTATCACCGCCAGTTTTTTGATAAGTAGGTAGATTATCTATCACCGCCAGTTTTTTGATAAGTAGGTAGATTATCTATCACCGCCAGTTTTATGATAAGTAGGTAGATTATCTATCACCGCCAGTTTTATGATAAGTAGGTAGATTATCTATCACCGCCAGTTTTTTGATAAGTAGGTAGATTATCTATCACCGCCAGTTTTTTGATAAGTAGGTAGATTATCTATCACCGCCAGTTTTTTGATAAGTAGGTAGATTATCTATCACGGCCAGTTTTTTGATTAGTAGGTAGATTATCTATCACGGCCAGTTTTTTGATAAGTAGATAGATTATCTATCACGGCCAGTTTTTTGATAAGTAGGTAGATTATCTATCACCGCCAGTTTTATGATAAGTAGGTAGATTATCTATCACCGCCAGTGTTTTGATAAGTAGGTAGATTATCTATTACGGCTAGTTTTTCGGGAACGATTGGTGTCTATTTATTACATTATTTACAAATAAACTGTCAATTTTAATATGCAGGCAGCTATTTACAGCCTTTGATATACTAGCAACCTTTGAATTCGCTCCATTGCCTAGACTTTGAACGTTAATGGAGCCCTGAGTCAACCTTCAATATTATTCTTCATTATCGTCGAAACGTCTCGAGAACCCTTCCGTAGGGCTTAGTTATCGCTGTAGACTTTATTACCAAAGTGTTATTTAAATTAAGAGGGGAAAGAAATCAAATTAGAATAAAATTCAAATTACGCGAATTCATTTTAAGACATGAAATTATATTAGTTCATTTTTCTGTAGCAGTAAAAATGTCTTGGAGCTGGCGAGAGCACGAGTCCAATTATGTGGAAGAGATATATTTACTCACTCAGGGGGTGAGATGGCCTCGTAAATCTTATGAGAATGTTTAACGTTCACGTTGAACCCTCTCGTACCGCTATAGAACCGACAAATCGTTGTGTTATTATGAACGTTACATGATAAGCGTAAACAGGGTCCCGAAGATACAAGTAAAGACATAAAGTCTGATGATTTAAATTATACTAAATTATAGGTGGTTGTGGGTTACTGCAACCCCCCGGCTATCTGCAACCCCATTGATCTTTATCGCTCGGTATGAAGGGTTATTCTGTCCAGATCTGTAACCTATGATTTTTTATGTACACACGTATCATAAACCCTCTTTACTGCGTTCAAAAACCGCACGTTACGATCAGCATTATGTTAAACTACTTGGTAAAAACTCGTTTCGTATCTGGAAAACTACACATAATGGTCATTATGTGTAGTTTTTCTACATATAATGACATTCAAATTTCGAACGCCGAGACGCCCACTCGCGTGCCGTCCCTAGTTTGTCTGTGAAGTTGGTACTGACATTCAAATTTCGAACGCCGACGCCCGTCTGAGTGAAGTTGGTACTAAAGAACAAGCTAAACAATTGCAGAACCACAATGCCGGTCAAACATGCGGTTCCTGATCACATCAAAGAGAGCTTATGATATGTGTGTAGATAAACTAGTGTTTGTAACTGTACATAATTAGGCATTATGCAGCAGTCACATAAACTACTATAAAAAGCTATATTTTTGGTAGAATTTTCGTTCAAAAACTGGGAGCACTGGCCCATGTCAGCCATGCACAGTGAAATTTCAAAGTCCGAAGCGGGAGATTGTGTTCTCTTTTTTTGCCTAATATTGGCCGGGAAAATGAGTAAAATTTCGCATTGTTTTATCTTTGTTGTTTGTTTTTCTTTTGACATACAATGATGCGCCGATTTCCGATTCGTTTTTTGATGTTCATGTTGTCAATAAGTGAAAATTGAGGTGGCTGGCAATGAGAACGCGAAATGTGTTGATTTTCTAACTAAAGCCAGGGGAGGCTGTATATAGATAATACGGGGCTTCTAATGGCGTCCGCTAGTATTGCGTCAGGGTTGTCAAAATTTCGATTGCAGGTTTTTGTACGGGAAAAGGCGTGATGTAGCGTGATTTTATATTAGGTAGTATATTTCGTAGTGTTTTTTTAGGAAAGTAGGTAGATAAATATTGTATAACACCTATATATTGAATTGTAATATTGTGGAGTGAATCATTTTATTAGTCATGGTGAAAGCCGATTTAAAAAAATATGAATATTGACTCAAATAAATATAATTTAATTATAACGACAAAGATATAGGTAAATAAAAATCAAATATATAAATAACAGATTTACGGCAAACAACCTGTCAAGGTCTCATGTGATGACCCTAGGAGGGGCCGCTATTAGAAACATAATTAGAAGCAGAGTGGCCGGAATTAGCGACACTCGGACTTTTTGGACATTTTATTATTTTTTAATTGTAGGTTCAAAATTGTGTAAAAAAATGGTTGACTTAAAAGTCGGTTTACGGACGATAATTTAACGTGATAACGTCATAAGAAACGCTTAGGCCGATCGTGCCATTCTATCGCTTGTTGCGCGCTCTCGCTTGCACGCCCGGCTCAGGCGCAACGTGACAATGGAACGTAACACTTTTTCGTGCGTGCAGCCAGCGTTCATCGATTTATAAGACGTTATCACGTCAAAAAATAAACCAAGACTCTTGAATAAATTAAGTATTGATAAAAAAATACCCCAAATAAATGTTATGATTACGACAGTACCATTTTCTTAAGTCGAAAATTGCGTTAGATGGCTGCAGATACCCACAATCACCCTATCCTGTAAACAGTTAGTTGCGTGGTTCCCACACTAATGCATATTGTATTTACCCCAGTTATTGAGCCGAAACTATTTACTGCCTAACTATAAAATCAAATACTTACCTATAAAAAATATGTACCCCACTAATGCATATTGTATTTACCCCAGTTATTGAGCCGAAACTATTTTCTGCCTAACTATAAAATCAAATACTTACCTATAAAAAATATGTTAAAAGGTACCTAACTACTTATTCTGTGGATTGATAATCAATGTGTGACAGGCGCATGTGACCACCGGACTTTATGCATACTCTTAATATCGGCAGGCGGGGGACACTCCACACATTACCTACAACGCTACAAGTATACGCCGCGCCACACGTTATGACCGGTAGCCTTGAATGCGCAGTAGTCACTTTTCAATACCTGTACATAATGCGCAGTAATTCCCGCCAACGTCGCACAGCGCTCTTAATTCGTGGCGCGAGGTATAAAATAGTGCCTCATGGATTGCCGCGCGCCGACCGGGTTGCGCGTTTCGTGTTTTTTGTCGCGTCTTTTTTTAAATACCGACGAAATATTGCAATGCATTTGGATGCCTTAATAAGAATAAAAAAAATGACCTTTGTCTCACTTCCGAAGGAGACATTGTAAAATAGGTTTTCTGGCCGTTAGGTTAGTTGCTAGGTAGGAATATTATAAATGTTGTTGTTCACAAATGGAGAATAATTAGTAATTGGTTCGTAGTTGGTAAGTAAATCAGTCTATTTATTTGCCACAAAGAGGCAACCCTAAAGATACACGGGCCGCGTCAGACGAGATAGAGTTACATGACAGAAAGAGAGGCAGGCAACTTGTAGGTGAATATGCGATGTCCGTGCGCCGCGCTATGCACGATGAATTGTACTTTATTGCATTGCCTCAAGAGTCGCTATTTAGTTGAATGGTTTTGCTGATTGTCCCATCTGTTTCTAACTCTTTATTAATCTGTGATATCGGCGGATCGTCGCTAGTTATCCCCCGCCCGAGGATCCATTAAGTAGGATACTGTGGGCACCGGAAGCAGCATTCAAACGGAATATCACATTTACCCACTTCATGCATGAAAGAGACGCGTGTGCACTGACCGAAGCGGAATGGGATCACAGTACATCTGACGCCAGTAATACCCTAGCATAGCAACACGATTTTTGCTATACATAGCCCTAACATTATCACATTAGGTATGTGCGCTATGCACAGAGTACCTTGTTAAATACTGAAACACAGGATCCAACATTGAAGATTAATTTGAAAACATTGCATCCGTCAAAAAATCGTGAAAAAAGACGATTCGTCAAAAAAGCGCAATGTTCTCGTGTGGATGAGCCCTCGGAGTAATTTATAGAAAATTCGCCATAGGGCGACACGAAGGGTACGTCTCATACCTAGGAAACAGTAATTATTAATTAATGGTCGCTTGATAATACTACGTTTTAATGACGCTCGTCATCACAAAGTTTACTCGTTTTCGCCACCGCCCTCTGGTTATATTCTGCAGTTTTAGTAGACCTCTCTAGTTTAACCCAATAAGCCAAGTGCCATCAGTACATTATACGGATACATTTGTTTGAAGTGCAGACCAACTTGGCGATAACGCGAGTCTGATGAGCACGAACACCACTTTTGCAGGATTTCCAATTCGTCCCTTACCACGCGCTTTATATCTCATCTTTCAAGAAAGTTTTTCTGGAAACCTACGAAGTATGTCTTTCGGATTTCGTCGCGATAGGTACTTACGTAGGTACCTATGTAGAGATAAGCAGCGAGACGTCCAACAAACATTATGAAAGTTTGTGTCGCTTTGTCGTAATATTTGCCAAGACTCCGAAAGCGACGTCGGTGAAGTTTGAGCGACTTCTCAGGCTTATTACTATTTGTTTTGCCTCTTGCCTCGTCTGCTCGTCTACCTCCCACCGGAAGACAGCGAAACTAGTCCCGCCGCATTTATCAATAGAGTTTGCATTTATTTCGTCATTTCTGTTTGTAATAAATTCTATGTTTCACAAAAAAACATGAGGATACCTTAATATTTCCGTGCGGCGATGGTCTAGCCCCATGTTAAACAAAGTGGTGTATTGAACTGGCTTATCATCGTGGGCGCAACTGTGCCTCCGCGACCAAGTATGGGAAATATGTTGTTGTTGTATTAAAACTCTACGTTTAAAATTCTGTCAGTTCTTCTGGATTTTTTTCTAAGCATGGCTCTAGAACTCCTTACGAGCATGATACTCTCAAAGGAACGGAAAGGAAAAATATACAATAAGGGATTTAGAAATCTCTTTATATCCGACTCCATCTCCAACATCATGGGAATGTGTTTACTTCGTACACTCGTATAGGTAAGAATCACGAGCGAACATAAATCAGAGGCATCCGCACGTCCTTTTCAAACGATGTATGCCGCGAAGCCAAGTGAACTTTCATTCTGGCTGTAAGCGGAAAACAACATCCTACCTAAAAACCATTTACGCTGCTTCGCACCTGCACAAAGGATATTCGGAAAACACGTCGGGTAAAAGGAAAAACATCTTGCGGAAGCCTGCCTGGTAGAGATGGGGTTTGAGGAGCGATGTTATGACGGGCCGTTTTTTATTCATGTCAAAAATCGAAAGTGGACTTGTAACCTAAATAGTTAGGAAGTAAGTTTCAATGCGAGATGAGGCCAACTTTCTCAGCTCTACCTCCACTATTCAATCAGCCACGAAATTGCTTAATCAAAATGCCTTCAGAGGGCTCAAGAAACTCCTTTAATTTGTGAAAGCAAACAAATGAAAATTAACTCATACACCCATACTACAAGACGACTAAATAGACTCTCTTATCAGCCACGTCCCATGCATCAGTCAAACTAGTACGTGACAGAAATACAGAAACCCCAGCTGTAATCCGGTGATATACCGTGTCTCCCCTAGTCAATCAATTAGACTATTATTCCGCTGATTAGTAGCTGCATAGCAGGGTTAGTTGTGTAAGACGTCAGCGAGCTACTAATTCCCTCATTGTGACACTGTAACTAGGCTAAATACATTTCTATGTCTGAATCTATTTCAGGCAGGCGATTCCTACTATCTCCTAGTCGAAATTGTGATAATTCATTGTTGCTTTGGTATTGGTTGTGTCGGAGTAATATTCATTGACTGACACTAAACATTACATGTAATGTTTTCATGGCCAAGACAAATGCTTTCAGACATAAAAAGTTATTAGAGAGCCAAGCCTTCAACTACATTGAGATAATTCAAGAACTTTGGGATTAGACATGAGATAAAAAAGCGTTAGTCGAAAACCCGAGCGGGGGGAAATACGAATAGAACAAATGCTACGCGGAACTACTGAGTTTGGGTAATCAAATACTCTCGTGACAGCCGTAAAGTTCTATAACAACAAAGAGGGCCACTCTCTCTTTAAAATGGAACGTCCATTATACCTGAAGAGGAAATGTAGGTGACGCACGAGGCAGGCTCGCAATAGCCGAAAAACTGAAATTCCTATCGGTGGCATGTCACGAAAGTTGCCATTGTTCCCTGAGCCTCGGGATGCAGCCTCTGACATAGTGGTCATAAAATGAGAAAAATGGGCGTAAATGTGAGTTTTTATGAAACAAACACTCTCTCTGATTTGTAGGTAAAGCTCAATCGAAATTATTTCAATCAGACAAGTTACCATGGAAACAAAAGTTTCATGTGCGTGGGGCAAAATTTCGTTTCATTGGTTTGATTCATGATATCGATTAATTTACCCCGTAGGACTCGTGTGCTCTCGTATGATATTCGTACCAGGTAATTTAATTTTCGTTTCGGTTTATTTCTCCAATCATCCGATGTTCGGTGCAGGCGTCAATGCAAATAATTCCCAGTGAAGGATTTAGTTGGTAAACAGAATTTCAAACACACTCGATTGAACTATCCAGGGAATCGACGGGATTACGAATGAGTTGGTATAGCAAATCGGTGGACACCATTGTCTCTCGGAAATGGAGTCCCAAAAGTTAGCTTGGTATTTTTTTTGGCTTGTATTTAATCGCACATCAAAAATACTGATTTGCAAGCAAAAAACGATTAACAAAAACACTTTTAAGTTTTAAATATTTTATGTGTACTTAAGTTTATGTTTTAAGTATTTTTTGCTGTTCTTACATGTTCAACCTAACACGAAGGATAAAGGGGGTTTCGCTTCACACACCCCCTTTATCCTTCACCTAAGCAACCGCAGCATTTTGCCCTGATATTTGCTGTGCAAATCAGTATATTTGATATGCAGTTTAATATTTTCCTTCTTTTCAAGTATATAATCAGTTTTATCTAGATGTAAGTAACTAAAACGGAGTTACTTTCATCAACGTTTTCATGAAAACCGTGTGACTGAGGCGTGTTTGTATAGTTTAAGTCAAGTTGGGATGGCTCTATCTAAGTGATGTAGTCGATGTCAATAGTTTATCCGACTTTAATGATAACATCTACCATCTCTTTGTCCAATCTTACCTCTTTCACCCTGAATGCATTTTCAAGTTTCAACATTTTTTGTATCTTACAGTACTTTTCTGGTGAATTCTCGCGCTTGAGATTGGACCAATGGTTTTTTCCTTTACATACGCGATGAAGAGGCAACTGATGCAAAGCGAAACACTAGTGCAAGGCTTCACGAGTCCGTGACTTCCTCTTTCCCTTATGGTAATCATAACCTGACGCGAACTATAAGTAATTTTACTAAATTTTATTTAATAACTTAAGACATTAGGGCCGACTTGGACCGACACCTTTTCACAGCCGCTATTACAGTTTAAATGAGATTTCGATACAACATGGCCATGTTATTGGGAACCTGTATGACAACAACCTTAGAGTGCTTGACCGTGTAACTTGAACTTGTAGTTTATGGTGCAGTATTAAAGTTATAATACATAGTCAGGTCATAAGTTCTGTCACATGTGCAATATGAAATAATTTAGACATGTTTATTATTTATGTAAACATTTATAAAGCAAAATGAACTTAATAAAACATAGATTCTTATGGTAATAAAGTTTATTCAAAATGACCCCCGCGATTTTGAATACAGCCCTTTATTCTGCGCGGCCAGTCGTCTATCGCAGCACGAACGAGGTCCATGTCAATATCGGCGGCTGCCTTAATCAAGGATGCCTTGAGTGACTCCAAATCAGGATGAGGCTTTGAGCAGGCCTTTTCCTCCAAGTGTTGCCATATCTTGTAATCAAACGGACTCAAATCTGGACTGGAGGAGGGCCAGTCTTCGTGCCGGATGAAGTCGATTTCACGCGCCGCCAGCCAGTCTTGTGTGCTTTTCCCTCTATGAGCTGGCGCAGAATCTTGTTGGAATACCCAGTGCCTGTTATTAAACTTGGTATGAGAAACAGGTTCCACAAGGTTCTTGAGGACTGTATTTTGATACACAACTGTATTCGTTTTTACGCCTTTCTCACAAAAATGTACCTCAGTTAAGCCCCAATAAGAGACTCCCAACCAAACCATGAGCGAGGATGGAAAATGACCTCGTTGGACACGCGGAATACGGTTGCTCGCTTCTTCACTGCTGTGTGCGTACACCTTATCATATTGTTTGTTGTAGCTCTCTTCCACGGTGAAAATTTTTTCATCCGAAAAAAGAATTTCCCGATGCTTTTTTCCCGCGTACCGCTTCAATAAAGCGCGGCATCTCTTCAGTCTCAGGTCCATTAAAAGAGCGTCCAAACGATGTCCTGTTTTTCTTCGATATGCCCTAAGCCCTAAGTCTTCATTTAACACCCTTTTCACCGTGGTCCTGCTTAACCCCATCTGAAGGGCCAACAGTTTCTGCTTACGTATGGGATTTCTTTGAATTCGCGCCTTCACAGCTTTTATCACTGCTGGAGTCCTAACAGAGCGAGGGCGACCACACTAGATTCTTCATTGTATCGTTTTATGGTACGATAAACGAATCTTTTGGTTATATTCAAATTTTTCAGTAAGTCGAAAATCTGAATTGGCGCGTAACCGCAACGATGCAACGCAATAACTGCGATACGGTCTTCTTTAAGTGTCCACTCCATATTTAAAAATGAGGAAAATTCTAAAGAGTACACATTTTTATTTTCATGAAAAATTCGAAATTCGAATTCAATAAACTTTTTTGTGGCCAGCGTTCTAAATTCAAAAGTTTTTATTGTGTGACAGAACTTATGACCTGACTGTGTATAAGGCAACAAATATGATTTGTTGATATGAGTTGTTTACCAATATAAGTTTTGAATCCCAAATATCTTCAATGTTCACCAAATTTAGTGACCCCAAGTAGTCACAGAACCGTATAAGTTGCTGTAGGTCACTTTCTGACCGAATACTAAAGTTATGTTTGTTACGTCACAACTTTATAATATAACCTGAAGCTGAAGCAAAGCGGGGCAGAGCAAGGCCGAATGTAGTTTAGCGACACAGGTGTTACATTGTGGTAAACATTTAGATATTCGAGATGAAAAATATTTTTTATGGATTTAACTTTTTCTCAATTTAATATAACTATATTTAGTGGCTGTCAAATAGCATGGTTTATGTCGGCCTGAGAAACAGTAAAGTTAATATTAATTGGACATAAATGCCACATGAACCAGTTAGTTTGTGTTTAAATTCAATAACAACTCAATGGATCCTAACAAGTGAATCTTTCTCAGCATAGTAAATACGAGTATCTATCGCAACATTCAGGTGCGGCCGAATTTGCAGTATTACCCAAATATTACGTAACCGTAAAGCATTGGTCGAATCGGCGACCGGACGTTCGTTGAACAGTCAATTATACGTGCTCATCCCTAATTAGCTCACATACCGAAGAGCAGTGGGCAACACATCAAGGGTCACATTTTGACGATTATTTCATAGTACATATTTCGAAACCGTTTGTGGCAGCAGAAATTTAACTCTTCGTTTCAATCGTTTCATATTTTCATCAGCCTTTACAAAATCCTATACTTTTAGCGTGTTTTATGGGCGACTATACAAATGGTAGATAATCAAACGGAAATTTCTCGATACCGCCACTCCACGAAACTCAGACTAAATTACATGCACACTAATGAAAGGTTCAGGATGGAGCTTTATGGAATAAATATTGTGAATGTAATTAAAAATTAAACGTGAGCTTGAGCAAACTGAAGACAACACCTAAGTATGTAGGTAATAAGTTCACGCCAAACAATACGGTTTAACTAGGAGTTCATCGACTACGGATGCAGGTATTATCTCATATTTATTCTGCATGGGAAGCCGCATGGGATGCTATCAGTGTTTTTTGCGATCTGTCGAAGGCATTTGATTGTGTTGATCATGATACGCTACTAATGAAATGAAATCATCACGGAGTTAGAAATAAAGCTTTGATCTACTAAGCAAATCATACCTGAGCAATAGAGTTCAACAGGCAGAAGTCAACGGCGTTAAAACTGATGGATCGGGAGTAAAAATTAATTTTCCTCGAGGTTCCATATTAGGTCCTTTCTTATTCCTGGTGTATATTAACCATCTGCTTTTCATGATGGATAAATTGACTGACATAGTGTTGTTTGCTGATGATACTTCACTGGTCTTAAAAACTGAAAGAAATAATGAAGATTTTGGTGATGTAAATGAAATATTGTATTTGAGCTTGAATTGGTTTACAGTTAATAATTTATTGTTAAATGCTGGTAAAACCAAGTGAAACGAATTCTCACTTCCAAATGTCACGCAAGTTGAGACCAGTTTAGTGTTAGACAGCAACACGTTAGAATGAGTAAATGATACGAAGTTACTTATTTTTATTTTATTTATTTATTTATCCATGTTACAAATTGTTTTTTTTTAGACAATGTTTACGGAGCGATCATGGAAATCTACATGGTTTATGCGTGATCTCTGTCGCTCGCTATAGATTAGTGAACCAACAGAAACATATTTTTACTGACCCGTCTCAGTAAAGCACAGTAGTTACACATGTTAATAATGCAAGATATTGTATTTAGTTGTATTTTGTGATTAATGTGTTCCTACGTGCTCAACCGAGACAGACCTTAACAAATTTAAAGTAATTTACAGCTATTTACATAATTGTTAGTGCAAACACTAATTCTTAATTATTAATGCAACCCGGCCAAAACCCTCCGCGCGCGTCTAGCCCTCGTACAGAAACTGGCGCTGTGAGAGAGCGAGACACACACAGCAGACGCTGGCCAAGCTACACACCGGGAGCCATAAGCCACTTGGAATAACATTAATATCAAATTGCAGTGGGGACCCCACATAGATAAATTAGGTGGTAAATTAAGTTCTGCGGTTTACGCTGTTAGGAATATCAGACAAAACACGGATGTGGGTGGCTACATCTAGGCCAGTATATTTTACTTACTTTCATGGTGTCTTGTCCTATGGTATCTTGTTGAGGGGGAAAGCAGCGGGTGAGGTGGCAGCACATGCCTTGTTAACAATAGCTCCTAGTGTTAAAATTATTTTAAAATGTAAAAACTTACTTTCCTGTAATAAATATGTACTAAAAGTGTAAAATAGCCGTCGAGTGATTTAATGAAACAATGATTATCACACCGAAAACATTATTAGTGAAAATAATAGTGAAAAACCATTCTACTCTGTGAAGCCATCTAAAACGTGAAAAAAAACAACAATAAAAACTCGGTTTTGTAGTGACACCAGTGGATTATCATAAAGTGATTATTATACATACGAGGAGAGACTAATAAACCTGTAATAGTGTCATCAAGAAAATAACAACCTAAAAATACGTATGCATTATTTTCAAAACAATATTTAACGACCATATAGCAGCGCCATCTATAACGACCGTATTGCAGCGCCATCTATGAACGAGTAGCGAAACCCAAAACCCATTTTCTAAAAAATAAGTAATACACCAGAGGGCGCTACTACGATTCATGCTACCACACAATAGACGGCAGCACAGGTTGGAAATTAAATCTATATTGATAATTGCATACGTAAGTACGTTAACATGGCAACTCAAACAAATTGGTCAGCATGCTTCCAACCTTTACTAAGCAAAAACTTTCTATGTTGCTCCATATGCAATGATAACTATGAACTGGACTGAGTTGGCGTTTCAGAAAAAATATTTTTATAATTATGTCAAAGGAACGTAAGAGCAGCTGTAAATGCCCAAAATGTATCTCCAATACACGGAAAACGGATAATACTAATACTCCAATAAGAACCAATGTACAAACTGACACCATAGAAAGGTACGGTAGAGACGAATCAGCTTGTAACATAACACAGAGATCAAAATGCCCAAAAATAATTAACAATGGCTGCTCATTTGCGTTAAACGACACACTACCAGGCGGAGACACGGAGATATTCAGCCCTTCACAAAACAGTTTCAACGTAATAATGGAAATAAAAACACTACAAAAAACTTTAAACTCATTTCTGAGCAACCAAGATCAACGCGAAGAAAAGCTCTGTGCAAACTTCAATCAACTACAGATGGGAATAAATGGTATAAACGACAGACTGAATACTATGGAGACAAACATACTACAGATAAAACAGATAACCGAAACACATTCCCAGAAGATTACAATTTTAGAAAAAGAAAACGAATTACTAAAACGCGATATAGCAGAAATAAAGAGTAACTCTATATCTTCTTCATCCTCTACAGATTGCAAGCCCACCACCACCACTTCCAATGCTACTATACCCCAAATACAAAACCAGAACAATCAAACAAAAATGACACCTACCTTGACCCCGAATGTATCTACACACGATGGAGACCATGACAGACTCCTAGTGCTCTATAGATTGGACGAATACAGAGACGAAACAGAACATCAACTCTACGGAAGAATTGCCCAAGTTTTCAACGAAATATCTGGCACAAATGTCACTGGATACGTAGAGGAAATTACAAGGATAGGCCGTAGAGGCTGGCGAAGACCCCTTAAAATCGAGATGCTAAGCAAATGTTTGACCAAATATTTGTTGTCTAACAGAAACCATTTTCGAGGTACTGGGTTGTGGATATCGGAATACCTAGACCAAAATAAGTTAAATAATAGAAACCAAAATCAACGGAACCGACGAACTTCAAAATACGTAAACACAACCGAAGACGCGACAACAGCAGATCAACGTAACAGCACAGAACACATTATAAACCAGTCCTTTCGTGGAGGACCTAAACCAAACAGCACAGAACACACCAAAAACCAGTCCTTTCGTGGAAGACCAAGACCAACATTATAAATTACTATTCCAGAATATCCAGAGCATCAACAACAAACTGGACCAACTAGTCGCATTTGTTCAAGAAAATACATCTTATACATCATTATGTATAAGCGAGACATGGCTTACTCAAGAGAAGATTCCCATGATACAAGTACCCGGATATATAATGGGAGCATCCTATTGTCGAAGAAATCGTAGTGGCGGAGGAGTATGTATACTGCTAAAAGATAACTTAGAATACAGGGAAATTACTGAATATCAAAATTGTCAGTGGAATATTGTCTAGAAATATGCGGAATTGAATTAATTAACGAAGGTATTATAATAATTAGCCTACATTGGAATGGAAAAAATGAAGAAAACTACATTGAAAAATTGAGTAGGATATTGCTCTACATACGTAACAAATTTGCTAAACATAAAGTTGTAATTGGGGGCGACTTTAACACAGATGTGTTAACCATTAGCAAGAGATCTAACACACTAATAAGCACTATGCTACAATATAACTATACACAGCTAATTAAAGAACCTACACACTTTACACCAACATCATCAACCTGTATAGACTTCATATTTACCAATTACGTCGATAGAGCATGCCCAGGAACAGTCAACCATTTAGGTTTCACTCACCATAGCGCCACTGTCCTACAAATAAAGAAAACTACCCCACAAAAATACAATGAAAGGGCGTGGACCATACAAAAAAGACTATTCAGCCACAACAATATGAAAGATTACAACTATTAAAAAGAACAATAGATAATTCTAAAAAACTATTATACATACGTCAAATAAAAAAATCGAGTAATAAAATATAAACTAGGTGGAACATCATCAAAGAGAGAACAAACAAAAAACCCAAGAAAGACCACGAAAATATAAAACTTGAAATAAACGGAACTATAAATCCAGATCCAAATTGTGTCGCAAACACTTTTAATTCCTATTTTTCATCCATAGGGGCCACAGATGCCAAAATACCCGGACGCCCCGTCATAAACCCAACCAAAAACTCAATGTACCTCAATCCGGTGTCACAAGCTCTGGAATTGACGAATTACCACCTTGTCTAATTAGATTCTGTGCCGAAGAACTTACTACACCACTAACACTAATAATAAACCAATCATTTAACGAAGGCACCTTCCCTGAATACCTAAAGAAAGCAATAGTCAAACCAATTTATAAGAAAAAGTCAAAAAATAAACTTGATCACTATCGCCCTATAGCTAACCTGCCAACATGCTCCAAAATTATGGAAAAAGCCATGTGTAATAGAGTATACCGCTTTTGTGAGAAATATAAAATCTTTGATGACTCCCAAAACGGCTTTAGAAAAAAGCGATCAACCGTAAGCGCAGTATTCAAATATACTCAAGAAATCCTTAAAATATTAGATGATAGGAAATATGCAGTAGGGATATTAATCGACATGTCAAAAGCCTACGACAAAGTCCAGTTTAATATACTGTTGGATAAACTGTACGGTATAGGAATTCGCGGGAAGGCACACGATTGGTTCAGATCATACCTAGCAAATAGAGAGCAATATGTGGAGGTAGAGCACTTCGATGAAAACACCAAACAAATAACCCGCGTTCGCTCTGACAGACAGATACTAAACTCATCAATTCCCCAAGGTAGTGTCGCTGGATGCCTTCTTTCTCTCGTGTATATTAATGATTTGCCTAAAACAATCGAAGAGCCATGTGTCCTCTTTGCCGATGATGTTTCCTTGATAACGACGTGCGAAAACCAACTACAAGTAGAATCAAAAATAACAAATGCTCTAAGCAACGTAAATTCCTGGCTCGAAGACCACAATATGGAAATGAATCTAACAAAAACAAAATTAATAGGGTTCTACCCATACCACAAGTCCCCACTAGAAATAAATATTAATTACAATGGCTCTAAGCTTGCGGTGGTCGAGTCAGCAACACTGTTAGGCATCACAATAGATAAGAACTTAAACTGGAAATCTCACATCGAAAAAATCACAGCCAAATTATCCTCATTCTGTTATGCGCTCGACGAAACAAAAAAATCAACCGACATAAATACAGCTATCACTACATACTATGCCTATGCCCATGCGTGGCTAAGCTATGGAGTCTTGCTTTGGGGGGGAAGTACTGATGTACAGAAACTATTCGCTATGCAAAAGAAACTGATACGAGTAATAGCCAATCTGGATACAACACTCAGCTGCCGGCCTTACTTCCAAAAATATAAAATTCTAACATTACCTTCTATCTTTATTTGGGAAGCATGTAGGTTTGTTCAAAACAATACACATCTATTATAAACGAAGAGGAGAAACACAATGGTCTATCACTAAGAAACCATAAGAATTTGTTGTACCCACAATCTAGATTAGCGTTAAAAACTAAAAATGGTATGACAATAAAAATATACAACAAATTGCCTGATAATATGAAGACCATAGAAAATGAAGCCAAATTTATAAAACACCTAAAACACTTCTTGGATGGTGTTTAATATTTATGCTTCGGAACGCACCGGTTTTTTGTTGCGCGGATCGACCGCGAGTAATCGGGACATCACTAATTGGAAACGGACCGCAGCTGTCACTCGTATCGAAACGAGAGGAAAAATTGGAGGTTTTTTTTCTCGTCGGGAGAACAAACATGTCTGCTCAGGCATCGTGCCATTGATGGTCTTTCGGTGTACCAATTACCAAATACAGGCGTCGGGCCTGGTCGGAGTGTTAATCATCTACATCGTCGGGAAATAAGTAGATTCGCGTCAGCGGTCAAGTGAACCGTGTTGATTGGACATCGTCGTATCGGTAGCGGCGACTCCACGTGTCGGCAGGCAGCACGCCGGCGACAGCGCCGGGCAGCGACGGCAAGGTTCGGTTCCTCTCCTATCCCAAAACTGTCTCCTATCCCGCATTCCTGTCTCGAATCGAGCTTTCGATCTCCGGTCTGCGACGACAAGGTCAGTAACAATCATTCAACTCACTTTTCTCTCACGTGCTGGCAAAAGACCACCCCCTCAGGATTCCACGCCGTTCGGTAGGCGTGGAAATTAATCATTTTGGTAGCAGAGCGTGGTTTTCCTAGTGGGAAATCACCGATTCACGGACGGTTCTAGGGTTGTTTTGTTGCCACATTGTAGTTGGAGGAAAGAATATCTCAGATTGGCCGGCAATCTGTTTGTGAGTGAGTCTGTGGTCGGTACACCACAATTAAAGTTCATTTTCGGTTAGTGAAAGTATAAGTGTAGTCGGAAACTATAAGTGTAGTCGGAAACTACTGTTGTGCGCATAAAAGATTGAACAGTCATTCTGCGAAGTGACTAGATTGTATTACTTGCGGTAGAACGTCGGGTTCTATAGTACTGCAGTGTTATTTCGGTTTACAGAGCAGGGTCAGGCTATTTAAGGGGTATTAAGCTGATTTTGCTGACCTCAAAAGAAGTGTGGGTCATATCGGAGGGGCCACTTCTAGAAAAATAGTTTTTTTTATAATACCCTTTTGTGTGTTATTTGTATTGTACCATATGGTGGCATTCTCTAATTGATTTAGAGTGCATATTTATAAGGTGTATGTCCACAGGGCGACCATATTAAATATTGTTTTGGATTTAATTGTTTTAGTGGTTGCCTTGGTTTTTACAACTTAGTTTTAATTTCTGTGCCCAGCGCTGACGGGAAAGTGCTGGTCTCTGGCTGTGCTTAGTTCGGTAGTGAAGCATAGGACCAGAAACAATTGAATTGGTAACCATGGCACCTTCAACCTTGACGGTACTGCGTTATGGTGTCCGTGAGGAGATGAGATGGCTCGCCCATACTCACAAGTATGTGGAGCGACCTGACATGGACGATGTCCTGCTCAAGCGTGTGGAGGACGCAATGACACGCGTCGGGAAGGTGTTTCGGCTGGCTGCGGAGGCTGAAGCCCTCGGGCTTACGGATGAGGCCTCGGTGGCTGCGGTGAAGCAGCTCTGCGCGGATGCTGACCAAGCGATGGAGTGCTTGGGCGACATCGAGCGTCGCGCCGAAAAAATTAAGCGGTCGCGTCGGGATGACCGCGGGGAGGGTAGCGGAGACCCGCCCCCTAAGGGTGTTGTTGGACGGCTGCCACACCTGGAGATTCCGGCCTTCGGTGGGGCAATTGATGAGTGGCCGGCATTCATCAATTTATTCGATAGTCTGGTCCACGGTCGGGACGACCTGGACAACGCCTACAAGTTGGCCCAACTATTGATGGCACTGCGGGGTGAACCGAAGGAGTTGGTCGGTCACCTAACGGTCACGGCGGGCAATTATGAGATTGCCCGGGTCATATTGTTTGACCGCTACCAACACAAACAGCGGTTGGTTGATGCGCAGCTGGGGAAGCTGTTTAGCATCCCACGAGTAACCCGGGATGTTGACATCCGGTACAGGCGCTCAACCCTGTGCTGGTGGCCACTAAGGCCCTTCAGAACCTTGGTCTGCCGGTAGACCAATGAAAAAATATATCGTGTTATATATGGTTTTGTCACGGTTGCCTGCAGCTGTTCAAAGTCGGTTTGAACAGCTGCATGGGGGCAGTAGCTCGGAACTGTCCACGCTCGTCCAATTAACGGAGTTTTTGGAGGGTGAATGCAGGCGATGCGACACATTGGATTCGGAGGCCAGTGTGCAGCGCCAACCCGCGCGGATGCGGGAGGGGCCGCGCCCCCCACCAAACAATTTGGCGTTTTGAGTGCCGCGCCGTCGGGTGACGGCTGTGTGCACTGCGACAGTGCCGGTCATGAAGTGACCAGTTGCGCCAACTTTAAGGCGCTCGGTGTGGCTGCCCGCAGGAAGGTGGTCTTCCGCCACCGATTGTGTTTCGGTTGTTTGGGGCCGCACCCGCTGAGCGAGTGCTCACGGGCGTCCCCCTGTGAGTGCTGCGGTGGCAAGCACCACATCGTGTTGTGCCTGAACCGGTCAGGCCCTTCGGACGGTCACCAGGGCCGGACTCAGGTTGGTCGGTCACAGGGCCCAACCAGGGCCGGACCCAGTCCCCCTCCGGGCAACGGGAGTCACCAACGGGGTGACTGGGGTACCCGCGGACGGGACCCCCCCCGAGGGGAAGGGGGCAGCGCGGGGGGTAACAGGCGGGATAGCCGGGGTTCGGTCGCCGCTGTCCACGGTCAGCGAGGACTTCGGGCCGCTGGCTCACCGCGTGTTACGGGCGGGTGTCAGATGGCACCTATGAGTGGCGCGAAGGCTGGGAGCCCACCACCTTCTGCGCCACCCTGCCCGTCGCTCTGGGAGGCGAACAGGGAGGCGAACAGTCGGATGTCGCCCCCATTCCTAGAGCGCCCCAGGTTGGATCCGCTCTCCCCCCTCCATCCACGGTGGCCACCGGGCACACCGTTCACAGTCCGGTATGGTCGGGTACCGGGACAGCGAGGGGCCTATTATGCGGGTTGGGACCCCCTGATGTACATGCGGTCTGATATGCCACCGGTGGCATATCAGCAGCCGAGTTACCAGGCCGACGGGGGTCCCAGCGGGTTCGGATCCCGCGGAGGTTCCCGCTAGGGACACGCCGCCCACTTACAGGGTGCCGCCACTCCACAGACGGTCATGCTCCCCACCGCCTCGGTGATAGCGTGGAGTTCGGATGGCAAATCTTGTGTGGCACGAGCACTATTGGACTCGGGGGCCCAGGGGTGCTTAGTCTCGTGCAACCTTGTAAGACGCTTGGGCATTTCGGTAAGGGAATATCCACATTCCATTCGGGGAATTAGGAACACGGAAGTCGGTTCCGTTAAGGGAGTATGTCGGATTACTCTCTCGTCACGGGTGGATTCATCGGTGAATCTGACGGTCACGGCATTAGTCATGCCTAATGTGATGGGCTCACACCCTCACGTACGGTTGTCGCCCTCGGTGCGACAGTTGGTCGCTGGGTTGTCACTGGCTGACCCGGAGTTCGATATTCCGGGCCCAGTAGACATTTTATTGGGTGTCGATGCCTTGGGATACCTGTTAGTGCCAGGTGTCCACGTGTTGCAGGCGACTGGTCTGGTTTCGGTCAACACCAGACTGGGCCATGCGGTAATGGGTCCGGTCATGCCGGCTGCCCCACGCCTAGCGACTCGTAGTCCCTTATTCGGTTCTGTACTCTCGGAGGTGATACAGAAGGTTTGGGAGGTGGAGGAACCACCTACGGTCCGCCGGTTGGACCCGGTTGAAGAAGAGTGTGAACAGTTTTATCGGAACAATACTGGTCGCCTTCGGTCAAGTCGATTTCTCACACGTCTTCCATTCCGGAGTGATCGCCCACCGCTGGGCAGTTCACACCATGCAGCCGAGACGCGGCTTCTGTCGATGGAACGACGCATGAAGCGTGACGGGATTTTCCGGCAGAAGTACGTCGATTTCATGCGGGAATACGAGTCGCTCGGCCACATGTCGGTTTCGGGTATCGACTGGAAGCGTGAAGACCACTGCTTCCTGCCCCATCACGCGGTCTTGAGGACCACGGAGGGCAAAATACGGGTAGTGTTCGATGGATCGGCATCAACATCTAACGGCATGAACCTGAACCAGTGTTTGCATTCAGGGCCGAAGTTGAACCATGACATCGCGGATGTTATCACACGGTTCCGTCGACACAATGTTGTGTTTGTAGCTGACATCCGGATGATGTTTAGACAGACGGTCATTCACCCTGACGATAGCTGATACTGTGGCGAGAGAGCCCAGATCAGCCCATCAGGGTGTACGAGCTGAACACCAACACGTACGGGCTACGGTCTAGTCCTTTTTTGGCGATTCGCACTCTGCGGGTGTTAGCGGATCGAGAACGGTTAAACTTCCCTAGAGGAGCAGCGATCCTGGAGCAGGATCTCTACGTGGACGATATCTATACCGGTGCAGATTCCGTAGAGGAGGCGCTCGCTCGACGGGACGAGCTAGTTGAGCTCTTACGGGGTGGAGGTTACGAGCTCCGGAAATGGATGTCGAACTCTCCAGAGTTACTGACTGGTCTTCCGGATGACTACCAGCAGGATCCCCACATTTTTGAAAATTTGGAAAATCCAAATATGTTGTCGGTATTAGGCGTCCAGTACCAGCCGGTGTCAGACATGTTTTCGTATCGGGTCGAGTTGGACTCCCCGAAGGTCTGGACGAAACGGAACGTCCTTTCAACGGTGGCTAGGACATTTGATCCAAACGGGTGGATCACCCCGGTAACATTTCAGCTCAAGTGTTTTATGCAGCAATTGTGGTCTGCTGAGCTGAACTGGGACGACCCGATCGGCGGGTCATTGAGCTCAGAGTGGGACTCGTTCTTTTCGACCCTTCCTGGCATCAATCGGATTTCACTGCCACGGAGGTTGGTCCCCACCAAACGATACACCGCCACCCTGCATGGGTTTTGCGATGCCTCGGAGAAGGGCTACGGAGCTGCGGTGTATCTGCGTACGGTCGACTCCTCGGGGGAGTTTGATGTGCGGTTGGTCATGGCCAAGAGCAAGGTTGCGCCGTTGCGCACTCGCCTGACCATTCCCAAGTTAGAGCTTTCGGGAGCGGCTCTCCTGACTCGTCTGCTCAACCACACGATGACGGTTCTTCGTAGGTCAATAGCGTTGGAAGATACGGTCTACGCTTGGACGGACAGCCAGATCGTGTTATGCTGGCTGAAGGCTTCAGTTCACAAGCTGGAGATTTTTGTGGCGAATCGGGTTTCGCAGATATTGAATTCGGAGGTTCCCTTCATCTGGAGACATGTTCCAGGGGAAATGAACCCAGCAGACTGTGCGTCTCGTGGGTGTCACGCTCCGGAGTTGGTTGGACATCCCTTGTGGTGGGGTCCAAAATGGTTGACTCAAGCCGAATCGGATTGGCCAATGAGTCCACGCGTTACCACGGCGAACGGCTCCTTGACAGTCGGTGTCTGTACGACGCAACCAGAGCCGGAAGTGGAGTTCAGCCTGCTGGAACGGTACAGCTCGCTCGACAAGCTGGTCAATGTGACCGCCTGGATCTGCCGATTTGCGCGGAATTGTCGGAATTCTGAGGCGCAACGAGTGCGGACACAGGTCCTGACACCACGGGAACGGAACCATGCGTTGTTCGCATTGGTACGGAACGTGCAGACGGTGCACTTTAAGTCCGAACTGGACATTCTGAGACGCGGACGCGTCCAACTGAAGGGAGCTGTGGCTCGGCTCAACCCGTTTATTGACCCTCAAGGATTGCTGAGGGTAGGAGGTCGGCTGCGGAATGCCAACCTGCCTTATGCGGCTCGCCACCCGTTGTTACTCCCTAGGAAAGGGAAGTTGGTCGAACTGTTGATACAGGATCGACACATTCGGAATGGGCATATCGGATGCCACGCCTTGATGGCGTTTCTCCAGCGCGAGTTCTGGATTCTATCGGGAAGACGCTTAGTGCGTAGCGTCGCATTTCGGTGCCTGCCTTGTTATCGGGCCACGGCGGCTACGATGCAGCCCCAGATGGGCGATTTGCCCTCGGATAGGGTTAACGAAATCCGGCCCTTTGCGGGTGTCGGAACGGATTTCGCGGGACCATTCATGGTCAAGTCTTCACAGCTACGGAACGCCAGATTAGTGAAGGCATACCTGTGCGTCTTCGTGTGCTTGGCCACGAAGGCAGTCCACTTGGAGGTGCTCAGGAACCTCACTACGGAGGCATTTATCGCATGTCTGGATCGGTTCGTCTCACGAAGGGGCCTCCCGTCATTAATCCGTTCGGACAACGGCACAAATTTTGTCGGAGCCAGGCGATATCTGCAGGAGGTCACTCAATTCCTGAACGGTAACCAGGACGCCATCGGTACGGCTTGCTCCGGATTGAATGGGTTTTTAGTCCGCCGGGATGTCCTCATTGGGGAGGAATTTTTGAGGCTGCGGTTAAATCGGCTAAGTCGCACCTGACGAGGATCATCGGTGTGACCTCTCTACGCTTTGAAGAGCTTGCGACGCTGTTCTGTAAAATTGAAATGACACTGAACTCGCGTCCGTTGTGCCCGCTCAGTTCGGATCCAAATGATTTGGAAGCGTTGACTCCGGGTCACTTCCTGATAGGTCAGCCCCTTAACGCCCTGCCAGAATACCCATTCGGTGATGTTAAGTTAAGTCGGTTAACTAGGTGGCAGATGTTGCAGCAGATGGCTCAAGATTTTTGGAAACGGTGGTCCCTTGAGTACTTGCACATCTTGCAGCAGCGCCTTAAGTGGACTGACCGGACGAGCCCCCCTCAAGTCGGTGATTTGGTGCTGATTAAGCATGCGAACCTGCCATCATTGAGATGGAGACGAGGACGGATCGTCAATTTGTACACGGGTCGGGATGGCACGCCTCGATCAGCAGAAGTCAAGGTGGGGGACTCGGTCCTCAAGAGAGCGGTCGCAACACTTTCTCGCCTTCCTATTGATTAGGGACAGGTTCGGGCCTGTCCGGGCGGGTGACTGTTTAATATTTATGCTTCGGAACGCACCGGTTTTTTGTTGCGCGGATCGACCGCGAGTAATCGGGACATCACTAAGCGGAAACGGACCGCAGCTGTCACTCGTATCGAAACGAGAGGAAAAATTGGAGGTTTTTTTTCTCGTCGGGAGAACAAACATGTCTGCTCAGGCATCGTGCCATTGATGGTCTTTCGGTGTACCAATTACCAAATACAGGCGTCGGGCCTGGTCGGAGTGTTAATCATCTACATCGTCGGGAAATAAGTAGATTCGCGTCAGCGGTCAAGTGATCCGTGTTGATTGGACATCGTCGTATCGGTAGCGGCGACTCCACGTGTCGGCAGGCAGCACGCCGGCGACAGCGCCGGGCAGCGACGGCAAGATTCGGTTCCTCTCCTATCCCAAAACTGTCTCCTATCCCGCATTCCTGTCTCGAATCGAGCTTTCGATCTCCGGTCTGCGACGACAAGGTCAGTAACAATCATTCAACTCACTTTTCTCTCACGTGCTGGCAAAAGCCCACCCCCTCAGGATTCCACGCCGTTCGGTAGGCGTGGAAATTAATCAGAGGGGAAGTGTTACTATTCAGTAAGAGAATACTTAGATGATAATCTTTAAAATTGTATATTTATTACCTATTGCTTATTGTGTAACTTAAATGCATATATAAAGTATATTAATTTGATAAAAAAAAAATGTTAAGAGATGTTGAGTTCCTACCTTAGTTAAGAATAGATTATAAGAATATTACTTACATTATATAGAATAGAATATTGCTTGTGCCCAACAGGGTCCATAATTATCCACCACTAATATTAAGATCTTATTGTTATTATGGAGTGCGATAAATAAATGAATGAATGAAATAAATGAATGAATGAATTTAAACTATTTTTATTTTACAGAAAAGAGCCATTCGAGCATTTTATAATTTGAAACGCGCAGACTCCTTAAGAGGGCTTTTTTCAGAAATTGACATAATAACTGTAGCTAGTCAATTTATTTTCGAAAATATAATATAGGTATGTACGCAAGAAACTTTCAACATTTTCCAAACTTAGCGCTATCGCTAAGCTGCAATGTTAACCTAAGAAATAATCACAGACTAGTTGAACCCCGGTTTAGACTCGCGAATGTTACCAATTCTTTCAAGGGTCAGTTCATTCTCTACTAAAACAAGACACCTCTGGAGATGTTGAAATTGCGTTTTGAGCAATTTAAAAACCACGTTAAAGCGAATTTTTCGAAAAAGGGATATAACAATGCTCAAGATTACTTAAATGACGGGACTGAATGGGGTTAATTTAACTCAACACAGACCTTGCTGTTAATAATTTGTAATTATTTATTCCTGCTTATTAATTATAATAATTAATATTGTAATATTTGTATTAGTTAAGCACAAGCAATTTTTAAAAGGGATCTAAAAATCATTATGTCGGAGTTTCTACGCCCTCCTTCTCCCAGTGGTCCAATGTGGAGAAGTGGCAAAAAATGACGATTGCTAAGTATATGTGAATATCTACAGTAATAACGACATTTGATTGATTGATTGAGTAAGTGAGTGCGCACTATTTAACCCCCGACGAAAAACTGTGTATCTGTTTGTGGCACTCTAGTGCTCAAACGGGTGGACGGATTTTATTGCGGTTTTCTGTAAATGGTAGTAGACTTCCCTGCAATAGTCCTTAGCTATTTTTATCAAAATCAGATCAGTAGTTCAAAATTTATCAGCTTAACAAAAACCTGTCAGCCAAATCTTGGAATTAAGGTTTCCGTGTGTCGAGGGTTTTTTAATTTTTAATTTACAGTTATTTATGATTTGGTAATGGCGATGTGGTGACATGAACATGATTTAATGCAATCTTGTTCTTTATGTTTTTAAACTGCATTCGCAGTTGCAATATAACATGATCAGGCAAAAGCAACGGCATGTCCATTTGTCTGACCCGTAGGTATTCGTACACCGCAGCAAACGCTGCACGCCCCGTCGCGACCAATAACATTCATGAGAAAACGTCTTTTGTTATTTTCATGAGACCTGCTTATTGAAAGCGTAGGTCTGTACCTACTTTGTACACAATAAACAACACAGATAAAACTCTGGTACCTAGTTCAGAGCCATTTTCAATGGAACCGCCGTCCATTCGCTGTACCCCTCTATCGAAATATATTGTTTTAGAGCATGCATTAATTTGCTTATATAAGGTGTCCCCGTGTCCCATAATTCAACGTCAAGGAGAGAAGCCTGCAAAATAAATAAAAAAATACTCTGATGATAGGAACTTGGAGAAAACCTTGTCATATATTTCCAGCAACTTTGACTACAAATTATCGATGAACCAAGTGACATGGATTTTTTACAATATTTTGTAAGCAGGCCGCTCTCCTGGTACTAGCTTGATTTGACAAATGCGTAATAGTATCATTGCCAGCCTTGAAGTCGTAATATACGCGCACAACAAATGACAGACTATTGTGTACCTTCTGAGTAGTTCTAAGTAACAGAAGGCGCTGTGAGGAGGCTCCAGTGGTACATGTAGTCTGGTAGTAATGGTCGGGCGTAGCCGTCATATAAATTTCCTATTGAGCGTTTGCCGCCTGCGAATTTCTCTAAAATTAGCCGAGTACTTGCATCGTGTTTGCTGAGCGCGCCTTAGGAGAACTGAATTTATTACTTTGCAACGTATTTTAATTACAATGGCTATACTTTGGGAGATTTATTGCGTTGTTTATGTATTAAAGTTGGCGGCTTTGTAAAGATTTCGCTGGAGATCGCTTGAGATGATCGCTTCAGATCATGACTCATAAATAAATTATAATCCATGATTTGTCGATGATTCCTTATGACTTACTGACTGAAAAAGACGAAAACCATCAAAAATTTTACTAACACCGGCTTTCATTATTCAGTGATTCCTATTTTGAATTGAATTACATAATTTAATTTAGTACTCAATTCGAGAAATAAATTAAACTGCCACACATCTCCAAATTCAGCCATTGAAGCACTACACAAGACATGTTTAAGACGCTGCGCTGATTAAATAAATATGGGGTGCTGTTTTCATGTGTTTTTCAGGAAATACTGGGCAAATCGTAATTAATTTCTGGTATATGTAATTTGACTATATAATCTAGAGATTCTTAATTGGAAAACATGTTTGGATAAAATTTTCTCGATAGAAAATAAATACAAAGTCAACCCTTTTTTTATGGTTTTATCCTATTACACCGCAGTAGTAAGTGAATATGACTGTGTGATAATTGCAATGTATGAACAATTGTTATTTCTAACGATTTTCAATTTGAAAGTTAATTCCCTGAAATAGTTTTTTTTTATGTTATTTTTTTACGTTTTGGCGCTTACGTTGTCTCAGATTAGTCGCGAGTGCATTATTGGCATCCCGCTTTTTCTTATTCGCGAGTAATTATTGCATCTCACTTCCACTCGACAGCGCATTTTTATTCCATCATCGCCTTAAATAGAAGTAATTTTATTAATTGTAGGGTCAAGAGTTACAAGGATTCATTTGTAATTAAAATAAAAGGATGGCAAATAGTACATAAATTAATATTTCCGAGTGTTTCGTTCCGTTTCCGAGTAATTACAGATGTACTTTGTGTAGGAAGCACAGATATAACCGTCCATTCACTGCTCTACTAAGTCTGTGCTCGCTTTCGTACCTCTACTCTTAGTAATAGTAGGTAGGTAGGTACCTTTACTTTCATAGATTTATCTGTCTATACAATATAACATAAAAGTAATATTTTGTTATTAATCTCGCCTCTCCCTAATACATTTGCAAAACAGAAATCTTTGGTACAAATATCTTCTCCTTTTAATTAAAATAATTAATTAAAATGTAATAAAGAACTTAATGGTAATAATAACAATAATTTATTTATTTATGCTCAAATATAACACTAGGCGGTACATATTAATTTGAATTAAACTGAAATATTGCAATTTTGAAAATTGTATGTACCTCAGAGAAACTCTATCCCCTACACTAATATATATATATATATATATATATATATATAATATGTAGGATTGCAGTGTCTCTCTTCGGCTGCTTTTATAGTTCTTAATATTGCCAGATTTTTTTTAGATGGCATACATTATTAAATTTTTATCAATCACATTTTTTTTTAAATATGTCGTGCCCCAATTGATCAATTAAACACGTATTATATAAATGTAAAGGCCTGGGAAATATGTATCCCATATATGTGTATGTGCGCATGGGGTGTGGGCATGTCTATGGGTGTGTGTCTATGTATGGGTATTGTATAAAGTGATAGATAAAGCCATTCAAGGAGGTACAATAAACAAGTACACCGTTCATGAGTACATGACTGATTAATCAGTCATCTACTCATTCGTTTAGTTTTGGTTTAGTTAGGTTTGAGTTTGAAAAAGGAAATCTCCCTTTCAAGTGGTGATTCATGGCTGAATCTCGCTCAGGAAAAGGAGACTCCATAAAAACTACCAGTGCTTAGGAAATACTTCCGTCAGAGAAGATAGCACCAAGAAACTCTATGGGGATGTAATTTTTTTAATGCTCGTATTTTTTTTTTGTTATTATACAATGTACAACATACTTCTTCTGTTGGTGCCATCTCCTACCGGAGGTCGGCAATCATTTTGGCTGTCCATGATATTGCGGCGCGAAACAAATTAGTGGTACTGAAATTGGACCATTCAGCGAGATTTTGCAGCCAGTGAGTTCTTCTACGGCCAGGTCTTTGTCGGCCCTGTACTTTGCCTTGCAGAATTAGTTAGAGAAGGCCCTATTTCTCTCCTCGCATTATGTGGCCAAAGTATTGGAGCTTCTTTCTCTTTATGGTTTTGAGTAATTCCAGTTTCTTGTGCATTCTCTGCTATACGGTCTCGTTCCTTACTCTATCTGTCCATGATTTTTTCAGCATTCTCCTATATATCCACATTTCGAAGGCTTCTCAGCCGCTTAAACAATGTTTTTGTCAAGGTTCACACTTCTACTTCTTAAGGGGAACTGAAAATATATAGCACCGTACTATGCGGCATCTAGTGGAGAGTTGGAGACTGCGGTTGCAGAGAAGGTGACTCATTTTGGTGAACGCAGCCCTAGCCTATTCGATGCGACATCTGACTTCCACACTGTCGTCCTCTTGTTCATTCAATTTGCAGCCCAGGTACTTGTAAGAACGAACTCTCTCCAGCGGTTGCTTCTTAACGTGGAGAACAGCAGCTTTCTGTGTACGTCCGACGACCATGAACTTGGTCTTCTTTATATTTATCTTCAGACCGTTTCGCTCACTGACCTCCCCAACTCGATTGAGCAGTTGCTGCAGATCTTTAATTGAGCTAGCGAGTAGAATGGTATCATCCGAGTGTCGGATGTTTTTGAAGGGGTCTCCCATTTACAACAATCCCTTCAGTTGCGTCTTCTACAGCTTCAGAGAATATCTCTTCAGCGTATATGTTGAAAAACAACGGCGATAGAATACATCCCTGCCGCAATCCTCTCAGAATGTCTCGCAATCAACTGTGTGTCGCGTTCTACATGGACGTTTGCTGTTTACTGGCAACAAATGTGTTGTATTATTGAGACATCTTTAGAATCGAGACCAATTTTGTTCAAAATCTGGATAAGCTTGTCATGTTTTACGCGATCAGACGCCTTCTCATAATCGATGAAATAGATATATGCGGTTTGATCCATGTCCCAGCATCGTTGCATCAGCACTTGGTAGGCAAAGAGTGCGTCTCGGGTACCGTAACCATTTCGGAATTCACATTGTGTGTCTGATATATTTTCTTCACATTTCCGGTATATTTTTTTGTGAATAACCTTCAGAAATATCTTGAGAACGAGGCTCATTAACGAAGTGCTGTATTCATTACAACGTTTTGCAGTACTGATTTTAGGTAAAGTTATGAATGTGGAATGAAGCCTTTCTGAGGGTATGGTACCACTATCATACACAGCATTGAAAAGGTGGAAAAGTACATCAAGATGTTCATATTCCAGTAATTTTAGGATTTCTGCTGGTATTTCGTCTGGTTCCACTGCTTTCTCACTTTTCGTTGACTGAATTGCATGGGAGCCTTCATTTTTCAATATGGGTGGTCCATAGAATGGTGTACTTGTGTCTATTCTGTCATTTCTCCGGTCGTAAAATAGCTCCTTGATGTATTGTTTCCATATACGTAAACGATCTTTAATATTCATGGCATGGTTGTTTTCATTATCCAGAAGAGTGGTACAGTTTTGTTTCTTCTTTTGTCCAATAACTTCATGTATCTTTTAATAGAAATTGAAAGCATCGTGTTTGGCTCGCAGTAACTTTACCTCTTCGCATTTGTAATTTATCATTATTAAATATACAAATAATCTCATCTTATTACAATATTATTAAATTATAGCATCGTATCCATAAGTGCCAATAAGATGACTCAAAATAACAATCTAACAATTAAACTAAATAAGAACAATGACAAGCTGTAATGAACATAACTTATGAGAAACCAGACTGGACCAGCCCCCCAAGCAGCACCCGTTCACGAGTATGACTTGTGCACCAGCCATCACCCCCTACGCCATATTTGAGGGAGGGGAGCAACCCGCTACACAGAGCCAGGCATTTTAGTGAGCATGACCATAAACTCTGGTTTCTTGGTAACAGACTTGTATTCTATGTTAAAACTAATAAATTTATATGAGCACATAGCACTTTTGTACACTTAAATATATTACCAGACTATACCAGACTTATACTCCCAATTATCTCTTTCCTACATCTAAAGAGGTAGTTACATATTCAGTAATGGTAGTGATAGCGTCCTCTGATAATATGCCTAATCTAAAACCGTATTGATTTCTCGCAAGTAGATGTTTAATCTCTAAATATACACGTCTATCCATGACTTTTTCAAGGATTTTGGAGAAAGCAGATAAATGTTCGTTTGGTACAAGTAGTAGCTAATGCAGGTTGATCTAAATTTATTGATATACATTAAGAAATGTAATCCTTATAAAATGAAATCCTTACAAGCATATAAAATGCTTGCGATCTTCACAACCAACAAGTTCGCCGGTAGTTAGGCGGCTCCAGCGAAGTTAGTATTCAACACTCGTTTGTTAAACTTCGTTTGTCTGAATTTTGTAAAGTGCAACTAGTAGGACGTTAGGTATCTACCTGGAATGTCTTAAGAATACTCTATTTGCTTTGTTTACTTAGTTCATGAACACTCAAATTAATGTAGGTACAGGTAAGTACAATGTTTGAAATTTAATGCTGTTTTTGATGTTGAACAGTACGACAATTCCGTTGCTGAATTAGTATACAGTATTATATAAGGTACAGTCTGACAAACTCATAAAACGTCTGCATCTAAACAACTATCTATCTTTAAGTAATATATAAATCTATATTGTAACAGCCATATCGCATATATATCTATAATTATGTTGCGAGCAGGTATGTAGGTGGAATTAGTCCGAAAACATGTTTACGGAAGCCAAATAGGTAGCAAGGCGACGCCAAAGATTTATTAAGAAAACTTTTACCTTACAATGATGGTATATTATATTACAGACATAAAAGTAATCTCTGAACATTTTATGGGCCCTAATGGCTCAAACTTCAGGAGTTCACGACAACAAAAACTTCTTTGAGAACGATACATCTTTGGTTTTCTATACACCAACTTACAAAGTGTGTTCCTCGAAAAAATCGCAGCATCCGTAGCATGACGACCCCGCAGGGGGTGTTAACGCGGAAAAGTGAAGGACAGAGCTATGCGCTATGTAAAGCTCTGTCCCCCACCTTTCGCGACAAACCCCCCTCGCGCTCGGCATGCTGCGGGTGCAGGCCATGGCTCACAGTGCCATGGCTCGCACTGCCATGGCTCACAGTTAATTCTTAGTAAGACAACTGTAAACTGTAAAGGGGTTGTTTTTAGTCCGTATAGCGCACGAGCTGATGCCCGCTCAATATGTGGAGACCCGGACATAGCAGGGAGGTCTGACTCCTGGGCATGGGTAATTACATTTTTTCCCCTCCAACAAAAAAAAAATGCTGCGGGTGCAGTTGTTTTTGTATGTGACAATTTTAATACACAAGAATTTCATTTTTTGCAGACCATTTCATAAATCCTGCATGGCTGATGAATGAAGATAATGATGCCAATTTTGCCGCTTATTCAAACTCAATAAAGTACCGTAAACAAATCAGTATGCACTTTAAAGCTTAACGTACCTTCCTTGCCTTGTAGAGCTTCGAATGCAATTCCTGCGCTGGCCCGCACTTGACCCAGTTTTTGTGAAAACTTCATAATTCGGAACGGCTTCGCTACTTCTGAAAGCTTTTCGCACTGCAGGTGTAATAATGTATTGTTTTTCATGGTTTCCATATTTTAAATTTAATTCTCACAGCTCTGAAAAATCGGATACCGGGTTATCCTTTTAGAATTCGAAATAATGCTACATTGTTTCTAATAAGAACAAACAGTGTGCATAAAGCGTTATATGATAATAAATATAAAGTACAATATACAAATACATATAAAATATATAATAAGTCAGGAAAGGATTAATTAAGAAGGTAGTTCTGAAAAGAAAGAAAACTTACCATAGAAAAACCGGTCAAGTGCAAGTCGGACTCGCGCACGAAAGGTTCTGTACCACCGTACAGTGGTGGGGATGGTGTGGAGTGAATAAATTGGATTTTACATAACAAAATGTTATTTACAAAGTTATTGGTGCGGCTACTTTCATTCTCCAGGTGCATTTATAAGTTTGTGTGTGGTTCATAGATAAATAAAAACCTTGGCAATGAATAAGGCCACGGAATCTGAATTTTGCAAAAAGAAGCCCTTAGTATTAAAGCCAGGTTTGTGGATATTAGATCAGTTTTGGTTTCGTTTAAAATTTCACAGTATTAACGAAGTTTTGACCAAAAGCATATCTGCCATTTCCGAAACTCTTTATAAATTTGTCAAATGGCATGGGCGCTTATGATGACGTCATTTTTCGCTCGCACTCAGACCGGCCGCTCCACCTCGCTGACGCAAAGTGATTTCTTATTCTTGTTAAAGTATTACAAAATATAAAATTACGTGTGTTTTAGTGTATAATACATATAGCATATATGTAATGGATGAGGAATTTGTCAAAGGCCAATCTGACAACTTTACCTACTTCTACTCATTCGGTTTATCTCGTCGAAAACAGCTTAGTACCCCAGTCTTAGAGGAATAATCGTAGAGCAGTCGTGTTTGAACTAATATTGTAAATAATAATAAATGGACGGATCCTATAAGGGTTACTGTTTTATCTTTTGAGGTACGGAACCTCAAAAAGTGGGAATACTATAAATATTAAACAGTAAAGGTTGAATAAAATAATGTATAAGTAGTTCTGAAAAGAACTTCCTAACTGGAACAAAAACTGGGCTATGAAAAAGGTCAAAATATTCAATGTTGGTTGCGTCCGCTGCGAAGGGGGCCAACCGCGCGTTTCTGCCGCGCTGCTGCCTATTTCATAGATGTGCACGCCCCTCCCCCGCGCTCGGTGCCTCCTCCCTCGCCGCGTGGCCCGCTGCGCCAGCGCTGCGCCGCGTGGCTGGTGGGGCCACACCGGCCACGGGGCCCGGCGCCGTTTATTTTTCTGTTACTACATATTTTGTTTAGATTAACATTTTTAAATTCGTAATATCTTTTGAATGGAAAGTTAGATTTGAAGAAATTCAAAAAGTAATTGAGAATTCAAACAGGTATTAAAACAGTCTTGAATACAAAATGATTTATTTGGATAAGGATTAATATAAAGGTATGGATAACATGGTCTGATTTTGGGCGGCATTTCTAACAACTTAAATGTATAACAATGTAAAAAAGTAGTTACACTACAATAGTTGGACAAATGGTATCGCAAAGTTTTTTGTAGATATTGATATGTTCTTTAATATTGTAGAACATTTTTTTGTTCTATCATTTCGCAGCGCATGCGATGAAAGGCATTTTATGGCTATATTTTGACCTATTTTTCATCCCGATTTTTTTCTTTTAATAAATTTAGCCTATATTACTCAGGGATAATGTAGCAAACTAATTGTGAAAGAACTTTTGAAATCCGACTATTAGTTTTTGAGTTTATTCGTTACAAACATACTAACCTTTCCTCTAGAGATTATCATAACCTATGTATCTAAGCAATTAAGTTTAAGGTATCTAATAAATCCTCGCAAACTCTTTAATAGCAAAAATGGATAGTTTGTACAAAATGTTCTTCCAGTTTCTTGTTCTCCTTCGAGATTTATTCGAGAGACCGCATAATAGTTACCTTTATCATTATTACAGTAATTTTACGATTGCTTATGAAAACGACTCCTAATTTTCCGGCAATGTCGTGCAAATTATTAGGAGCAGGCCTCCGCAGAATTCCAACCTTTTCAACTTCATAAAAATGATTTAAGCACGCATTAAAATAATTATTCCTGGCGCTCAGAACATGACATTTTGTTCAGCCTATAACTTTTGTCGTCATATCGTCATAACAATGTGTTGACACTTTTATCGCAAATGTTTATATCGAGTTTACACGTTGAACCAACCATATGCGTGATATTACGATATTTCGTAAAAGAAAACAGTATGAAAATTTGTAGAAAAAAAAAATCTACCGTTACCTGCTTTGTGAATTTGAATGGTATAATACCGAGGGTCATGGGCCTTTACCCGGATACGAGTAAGATTGAGCCATACTCCACCACGCTGGCTCAGTGCGGGTTGATTGAGGGGTTTCGGGCTTGTGGCCAACACGACAATGTTGAACAATGACAAGGAGCTACGGACGTAATAAGAACTAAAAATACAGTTACTATCTCTTGAAACATCCTCCAGGTTTAACTATCAATTTAATATGTAGAATCTACATGAAAATCAAATAAGTACCGAGACATTATACATTGTATCAAATCTTCACATTACCCGTAGAAGTCGTAAAAGCTCGCGCAACCACATCCTAACTACCATACCACTAAAGTCTTAATACTGTTAAACAGCCGTTTGTCGTGCTTAACACATTATCAGTTCCATGACACGGTTTATATTAATTGTTTCTTGCACCTAAAGACGTACCGATCTCGGCGAGACCTGTATTGTATATGCCACCTTCACATCACGTGAACGGATAAACGTGGCGAATACGCGTGTTCTACCTGGGTGTAATGGCAAGATTTGGTCAAACTTAAAGTATTTACTACTTACATTACGCTCATCATTCTGAACAACACTTCTACTTTGAAATCTGTACCTAACTAAAGCACAGAATACATAATAGTTCAAGTAAAGGCAGTGCTGGAAACTCGTAGGTAAGTACTCTCTTTTTGTAGTACACTGTACACTTCTGGCCCTACGCCTCGTGGCATACAGAAACAGGGACGTCACAAACACATAAACATACTCCGTGTTACTACAAAAAATGTTAGGCATAGTTTAACCTCAAAACAAACGTGAAATCCTCTACATTTTTGTCTTTAAACAAGTGTTGAATAGCTGTTTATTCTTTTTGTGGTAAAACCCCGACTTAGTTTTACATCTGGCTTCGAATTTATAAAAGTGCCTACGAGTATACGATACCAGTCTATATCTCAGCAATAGGCAGGCACACTCAGCCAGATGACTAACGACCCGTTTGACGTCCGATTGGCCGGCGGCAATCAATTAGCGAAGTAATATCCATCGTTTAGCCGACTGCACAGCACATGTACTGGCCGCTTCAGATTATTGAAATCGTTCGTGTGACTAAAGTGCGCCATATTGGAATGGACTCCATTATCTCTGATTGAAGACCGTTTGCTCGGATGCGTGGTAATAGCGGGTTGGCTAAATGGCTACTTTAATTAAATTGTGACAAGATGATTATTAATTTAGCTTTTTAAGACTGATCTAACCTAACTAATAGTACCTTATTAGTACTGTTGTAAGGTCCGTAGACCGACTGGGCGTTTGCAGTAACAAACTCCGAAGTGGTCAAGTCCAAGTTTTTTTAAATCACAGATCTTCAAACTCTGCAGTACGCACTAGGTAGTTTCTACTATTTTCAGTAGTGCTCAGTGAAAACAAAACGTTGCAGTATTAACAGCAACGTGCAAGGACTTCTCTTAGAAAAGTTGCCACCTTCCTTCCCGTCAGGATAGTCGATGGCAGCAAACCGAATCTCATTACTGAAGGTAAACAAGAAAACTTGGACGCAGCACTTTTGCATGTTTCTAAATCAAATCCTTCAATTTTCTTCTTACATTGTTCGAGCTCTCTTTGTTTTACGAATGGCGGGTGACAGTTTAGATAGATCCTACAAAGTGTTGGAAATGGCGGAATGAAGGAATCAACCCTTCAGTTGCGAGCGGCAATGTCCCTCGAGTCGCAAACTCAGTTCGGATCCAAGTTTGGAGTTTTTAATAATGGTCTCAAGGTTCTTCACTTTGTCTGTCCGACTGTTAAAGATAGCTCATTAGCTTTGAGACTTTAAAAACTTTAAATAACATTTATTTTTAATAAAACGCCTAAACTTTGTATAACCTTTATTTTTAATAAAGCGCCATTTATTTTTAAAGGCAGTCACGCGTTAACTCACAATTTGCATTTCCCTTTTATATTACGAGCTTGCTGTAACATTGTTTTAATTCTTCGACCCATTAATCTTGGTTTTGTAAACTTCAAGGGGCGAGGCCATCGCCAAACTTGGTCAGGGCATCTTCCTAATGCCTTCATATATAAGTACCTGCATACTTATTTATAACAAATTATGAGTTAACTTTTACTTAATTTGCTTAGTAAGTAATATTTTTGTTTGGTTTGTAAAAAACCGGCCATATGCTTGTTGGACTCCGCATATTTAGGATTCCGTAATAAATTTAGAATATAAGCCAAAAAAGTTAAATTAGGAAGGTACCCACTTCACATACACCTGATATACCTAGCCAAAATATCAGTATGATTCTTCACAAGCAAACAATTACTTTGCGGTTTTTAATAAATGTTTTATATCTAAAAAACTGCTTATTTTATTATGTTCAAACCAATTTTCGTTGATTTTTTATTGAGATACACAACATATATATTTTTTTGATTTTTCACACACACACACACACACACACACACACACACACACACACACACACAAATTTTTTCCACTTTGGAAGGGTCTGTTAAGGGTCCCTTTAACGATTTACTTTGAGGAAAAATTGTATCAGGATCCTCGATGTCATTGTAAAGACCTATCTATAGACACGCCCCACCCACACATATAGGTTTGATGAAAAAAAAATTGGTTTGAATTCCATGAAGGGGGCCCACATGATTTTTATTTTTTCATTTTTTTATAAGAATCGTAAAGCGGTTCACAGAATTTATCTACATACCAAGTTTCAACCGTATAGACCTGATAGTATTAGAATAAAGTTGCTGTGACATACGGACAGACAGACATGACTCTTTAGTCAGAAGAAACTATAAGGGTTCCTTGTTTCTCTAGAGAACCCTAAAAAATCGAATTAGAATATTCAAACATCCATGTACAAAAATCAAATGTTCAGATTTACTTTATTATTTTCCAAAGTATATAAGTAAAATAATTAGGTTACTCGGCAAAATGAAATGTTTTTGCTCAGAATTCACTCACCGCACACGAAATGAGCATAAAATCTTTGAAGCGAAAACTTCTGCTTTGCTGAGAAATTCCTCTTTAGAACCATATGGCAACGCGATATGGAAACAGAAACAGAAACAACGTCGTCGACAAAACAACTCGAGTCTGACTTCAATATAAAATTATAATTTCAAGTTCCACAACAGAAATGAGATTTAGTTCCCGCTCCCCTGTTTCCTCGAGACTTCCTTTACGCAGTGTTTTGATACGAGTGTAACAAATAAAGACTGAAATGTCTTGTGGAAGTGTTTCTTTTATAATTTTCAGATAAATGTTCAAATTGTTCTCTTGTTTTCTGGTATGTCCACTGCGTACAAAATTCCCAATGTTCTTACCAGTAAATCTATTGGGAAGGAAATTCCCAGTAGTTCAACTGGTAAGACTATTCTGTAAGACTACTGGGAACGGCTCGCCTCAGCTTGAAATCCGAAAGCTCTTGTTAGGTTTAATGTTTTAAAAATTTTAGTTACTAATAACAAAAAAATAGCGTTCTGGACCAGCTAGATGCTAGCTTCTTCTGTGCATTCTTGGATAGTTGTTGTTCACTTACTCCTTCGTTTTATTGTGTTTTAGTGTTCCAAACGGCACCCTATTACTCAGCCTCCGCTGTCTGTCTGACTTTCTGTCCCTCACCGAGCTCTATCTGATGAATCTTAATAGGTTGAGTTTATTTTTTCACAGAATGTGAATTCCTGTTGTTGGTACAGCAACAAATAATGAACCATACGAGATTTTATAAATTGAAGGGGTTCCCCTACAAGAGACGTGTTGCATCCCTGACTGTGAAACACCTTGTCAGAAATACAGCATGTGCTCATGGCAGCGAAACCACCCACAACTTTAAGTGGGTAATTGCTGTATGGAGAATAAGAATGGTATGAATGATTTTTTTTTTTTTTTGTTAGTAGCTGTTTAATCTCTGTTTTGCCTTTTGTATTTCTTTTATATGTATTTGTTTATGCTGATACAGCAAATAAACGGATATTCTATTCTATTCTAAAATACCAAATCATCGTCATTCAAATATAATAGATAATATCGCGATTAATCGTTCCGGTGGCGCAATTGGTTTGACGTCAGATCCGCTGTCTGTATGGCTTAACATCAATTATTTGGTTTTTGTTTATTATTTTTTGTCCTTTAGTTGTCTTGTACGATGGCACGGGACCCTTCGTGTGCAAGACCAACCCGCAATTGACTGAATTTCAAAATTCCTACTACCATATTCCACCTTTCCCCTCCACCCTGCCCACTTTGATGACCCCTACTTTTGTATATTATAATTCCCAATTCGGTGCGAGTTTTGATCTTTTGTCGTCATTGGCGCTGCAGGGCTATGGCGGGTGAGTGTTCGGGATAAATTAGCTCGGTCCGACACCGCTGACGAATTGTGCACTCACCCCCGAACGCAACCCGACTGAAACAGAACCGGATGTGAGAGCAGCACTGTTTCAAGCCTTTTAAAAAAACTTTTATGTACCGGAGTAGTGAACCGTACTGGCTGAATATGGACGCTTATGTGCCTCTATCTACCACCATAGTTAAAGGTACACTCAGCTCAAGAGTTACACATGGACCGGCCAGCATACTTCTAGTTGGGTTAATGCACCTTTTGTATAGTTCAAGAGTAGCAACATCCTGACCCACAGATATCTCAACATAGGAGATAGGGTGCTCAGCCTATTTTGTATGCAAACCGATTGTCGCAAGCTAAATTCAAGCACACAACCTATCATTAAATAAACACAACGAACACGCACACATAATAACCACTTACACATTTATCCCTTCTCTCGTATTGGTGAACACAGGCAAAGCAGTTACGTGGCTGTATACGTGCGCATGAGGCGCTCATTGTTTCATAAATCACGCATGCAGCACACACAGCGTCATGGACATTACATTTATTTCCTGTATCTCTCGCTATGTAATAAGTATATAAAGCACATAACTAGATAAAGTACAAGAGCTCCGTGGTTTAAAGGGTTTCACGCTTGCTTTTCTCACTCAAGGGCTCACACAGGAGATGCATGTTCGATTCCTGACCATGTACCAATGAGATAATTAATTTATCTTAAGTACAGTATCGGACGTTCAGTGTTTCGGATGACACGTTAAGCTGTAAGTTACGGCTACTATCGTGGTAGTGGTCGTGAAACCCCTCCATCAACCCGCACTGAGCCAGCGTGGTGGAGTATGGCTTAATCTTACTCGTATCCGGGTAAAGGCCTGTGCCCCATCGGTGGGGACATTAATGGGCTACATTATATATTATAGTACTACAATAAGTGTAGATATGTAATCTACATGAATTATTAACTGATATTAATAATCAAAGTTTCTTTTCCTTCTCTTCAAATGACGATGTTGACGAATTTCAGAATGCAACCTCTCCGCTTCGGAAGGTCCCCTTTCTGCCAACATTAGGACTGTCTTCGGTACTGTAGAGGGAAACTTGTACATCGTGCATATCAATGCACAGAGCATTCACTCCAGCTATCTGGACCTGCTCGAGGCTTTCAATGATCAATGCGTGGACGGCATTCTGGTCTCCGAGTCATTCCTAAAGCCATCGCTGTCATCTTCTTCGTAGTCCCTTCCAGGATACAGGCTTTAAGGATTGACAGAGTCGGAAAAGCAGCCGGGGGCGTCGCTATTTATCTGCGTGCGGAAATCCCGTGCATGGTGATCAGCGCGTCCCCTATCCAGTACTCCAAGTCTGCCGAACATCTCTTTCTCGAAATAACTCTTCACCATAGTAAGGTCCTCCTCGATGTTCTTTATAGCCCCTCTCTTCGCATCGATTACTTCGACACATTAGAATCCCTCCTCAATGAACTCTCACTTCTTTAAAACGATATCCTCATCCTCGGTGTTTTGAACACCTGTCTCCTCAAAAACAATTACCAAACTCAAGTCCATAGTCGACTTGTTCAATCTGCATATTCTCCCTCTTGATGCCTGACATTTCCAACCCCACTGCTCTCCCTCCCTCCTTGTTATTATGATCGTCTGCAACTTGGATAAGGTCGTCGTACATGGTGAACTCAATTCTCTTTTCTCGTTTCATAACCTTATCTATCTTTCGTATAAGATCAGGCCTCTCAAGAACAGAGCAAAATTTCTTAATATTCGTAACTTTAGGGATATTGACTTGAGTCTCTTATTTCGGTTGCCTTGTCGATCGACTGGTCCTTTGAAACATCCAGCGAGACCATGGATGAGAAAATTGACAATTTCTATATTATAGTCCTAAGTCTCTTCGCCAAACATGCACCTATAAAAAGTGCACCTAAAAAAACCTACCCGCCCCTTGGCTAACAGATACTATTAAGCATCTTAACTCAAAAGTCAAAGTCGAAGTCTAATTTCTTTATTACTGAAGATATTTACATATACTTAGCAAATATTATTTTTTGCCTCTTCTCTACATTGGACCACTGTGGGAGAAGTAGGGCGTAGAAACTCCCACGGATTGATTTTTAGATCTCTTTAAAATTGCTTGTGCTTAGCTAATAAAATATTACAAAATTAATTATTATAATTAATAAGCAGTAATAAATAATTACAACATTATTAATAGCAAGGTAAGTATTTTATTAACCCCATACAGTCCCTTCATTTAAGCAATCTTGAACGTTGTAATATCTCTTTTCGACAAAGTCGCTTTAACATGCTTTTGTAATTGCTCACATGGCAATTTCAAAATCTTCAGAGGTATCTTATTGTAGTAGAGAATGCACTGACCTTTGAAGGAATTGCTAACCTTCGCGAGTGTAGAGCGGGGCGCAACTAGTCTGTGATTATTTTTTTAGGTCAACATCACAGCTATCGCTAAGTTTGGAAAATGTAGTAAGGTTCTTGCGTACATATATTATATTTTCGAAAATAAATTTTCTATTTCTTTAAAAAGCTCTTTTGAGGAGTCTGTTCGTTTTTAATTATAAATTGCTCGAATAGCTCTTTTCTGTAAAATAAAAATAGTTTGAATATCCGCTGCTTTCCCCCACAACAAGATACCAAAGGACATGACACTATGAAAGTAACTAAAATATACTATCCTATATGTAGCCACATCCGTGTTATGTCTAATGTTCCTAACAGCGTAAACCGCAGAACTTAATTTACCCGCTAATTTATCTTTGTGGGGTCCCCACTGCAATTGGCTATCAATGGTTATTCCAAGAAACTTTCTATCATTTACTAATTTTATATAAATATATAACACTAAACTGGTCTCAACTTGCCTGACATTTTGAAGTGAGCATTTGATATACTTTGTTTTAACAGCGTTTAACAATAAATTATTAACTGTGAACCAATTCAAGGTTGAAGGCAATACACCATTAACATCATCAAAATCTCCTATTTGTCTTTCAATTTTGAAGAGCATTGAAGTATCATCAGCAAACAACACTATGTCAGTCAATTTCTCCACCATGAAAGGCAGATCTTTAATATACACAAGGAATAACCTTGTGGAATACCAATTTTTACACCCGATCCATCAGATGTAACGCCGTTGACATCTGCCTTTTGAATTATATTGCTTAAGTATGATCTTAGTAGATCCATTGCTTTATTTCGAACTCCGTTATGTTTTAATTTCATAAGTAGCGTATTAAGATCAACACAGTCAAATGACTTTGACAGATCGCAAAAAACTCCGATAGCATCCTGTGCGGCCTCCGGATGCAGAATAAATATAAGATATAAGGGGAATATCTGCATCCGTAGTCGATTTCTCTGTACTGAAATTGCCATTTGAGCAATTTAAAATCCATGTTAAAGCGACTTTGTCGAAAAAGGGATATTACAATGTTCAAGATTACTTAAATGATGGGTCTGTATGGGGTTAATCTGGCTCAACCTTGCTGTTAATAATTTTGTAATTATTTATTCCTGCTTATTAATAATGATAATGACTAAATATTATAATTTGTATTAGTTAAGCATAAGCAATTTTTAAAAAGAGATCTAAAAATCAATCTGTGGGAGTTTCTACGCCCTTCTTCTCCCACGGTGGTCCAATGTAGAGAAGTGGCAAAAAATGACGATTGCTAAGTATATGTAAATATCTACAGTAATAAAGACATCATTTCATTTCATTTCATTTCATTCATTTACCCCCATTGAAACCATATTGTTTGGCGTGGAGTTGTTTTGTACGGTTGAAGTGTGAGAACATTTGATTAAGTATAATCTTTTTAAATATTTTACTTAGTGCTGGAATAACAGATATTGGTCTGAAATTTGAAGGAGGCCAAGACGAACAGAGCCAAGTGTAAATACCGTAAGAATCCGACAGATGACAATTTCCTTTCTTTTCTGTCTTCGCAATCGCTGCAACCGTCTCTGTCGTGAATAGTCGTGATGCTAAACGTCGGCACATCCACGTGAGTATTGAAAGTTACTCACCAGCTAGGTGTAGAAGGAAGCTCTGAATATATTTAAAAGTCGTGTGAAGAAGCATTACCTCTCTCTTTAGAATTATAGGTAGTATGCATGTAGGTCTTTATTAGTATTTAGTATATTTTTCTAGTATTTATATAATTTATTATTTTATTTATTGTACACATAGGTCTACCCCTGCTCAGCAAAAAACCTTTCCCACCTTAACCTGGTTTGCTGGACGAGATCTCTTATTAGAGATAAGCTCGTCTTTGTACACTATTTTTATGTATCTCTTGTTTTTTTATTTTTTTGTGTGCTATAAAGAAATTATAAAATAAATTAAAATTATAGTGAATTCAAGTCGTTTTGTTTTTGTTCATTGTGTTGTGACGACCTCTGTGGTGTAGCGGTTGTTGCTTTGCCTATCATGCAAAAAACCCCCAGGTCTTGGATGTTTGTATGTGTGTAACGTCGCTGTTTCAGGTTCCCACCACACAGGGTATCCTAGTGTGGGGCCAGAAGCAATGTATGTGCCTGTATGCAAATGCTTATGTTCAAAATACTCGTAACGAAACAAGCGCCATGTTTTTTTAATGTTTTTCTTCCGACCATTCTTATTTATTTTCTTCTTCGTTTCTTAGATTCGTGGTTCTTTTCTTATTAACATTTATTATCTTCTGCCAACGTCTTCTGTAGACAACGAATTTTCTGAGCACGAGTTCTAGTTCGATAACGTGTAAAAGTGTTCAGTAGAACACTTTTTTTTGCTGCACAAGTATCTTTTTTTTTAAAATAATTTGCCTTTGTGTTTTTTTACATACCAGATAATATTTTCATGTCAATAGAAACCCAATAAAAATTCTTTCCCCAGTCCGTTGTGCGTCAAGCATATTTCACATAAGACTTGGTGAATGGGGGAAATAGGTCAAGCTAAATGGATGTATAGAGTAAGGCTGACACAGCATTCAATATCTATCTAGGCATATTTCAGAAATAAGAAATGGGAAACTTTATTTGCTTATCATGATATAACCTCAAATAGGTAAGCAAATGACATAGTACGCAACTTTATTACTAACAATTTATTACCATATTTACTTATTTCAAAGGTCAACCAACTTCAAAACACAAATCAACCATCGAAAATCGGCCAAATCTGTCGCTCCCTACTTTAATACTCTTACTTATAATGCGTAGGAACATTCAGCATAAGCATCCGATTAGTGCATCCTTTAGTGCGGATCTCGGATTAGTGCATCCTTTAGTGCGGATCTCGGATTAGTGCATCCTTTAGTGCGGATCTCGTAAAAACTAAACCCGCTATTTCCCATATATTTTTGTTGACGTTTTCGTTGTGTGGTTATTATCGATACAAGTCTGTATTTTTCCTCGCAAGTGTGTTGAAAAACGTCGTATGAAACGCGAAGTTGATCATAATACACAGAACATAACACTCAGCAAACTTACTTAAGATTTATATCCAACTCAGCACACTTGTGTCACAATGTACACATTATATTACAGAAATTGCAATTACAGATAAGATCTATTCGAGCAATTCATAATTTAAAACGCAAACAGACTCCCAAAGAGAACTTTTTCAATAAATTGATAGGCGCACAGACAGTTGCAGGAACGAACGAATTTTAAACCTCCGCAAAACGCTAATGGACGGGACGTCAAGGCGTGTGAACTGTCATTAACATTATGTACTCAGAAATAAGAGCCATGTTTTATCAAAAAAACAAAATTTTATGGAACTGACAAGCCATTAGCGTTTAGCTTAGACTTTAAAATTTAAAGATCATTTCTGTAACTGGCTGTACATAACTGTATCACGTTGATTAATTTCAGAAAATACGCAAGAATTTTTCAATATTTTCCAAAATTAGCAAGAGAATGTAATGTTAACCTAAGAAATAATCACAGACTAGTTGCGCCCTGGTTTAGACTCGCGAAGGTTAGCACTTCTTTAAAGGGTCAATGCATTCTCTACTACAACAGGATACCTCTGGAGATATCACTTTATCTAAAATGGGATATTACATTATTCAAGATAACATAAATGGCAAGAGTGCATGGTGTTTATCTAACTCAATACAGAACTTGCTCAATAATTTTGTAATTATTTATTCCTGCGTATTATTTGTTATAGGTATGTAATATTTCTAACCCGATTTGAACTCGCGAAAGTCAGCAATTCCTTCAAGGATCAATGCATTCTTTACTATCATCATCATAAGACCAACAACATCTGCAACACATGATTCAAGCAGCGTCAGACACATCTGCGCTGGTGACTATATGTTCTGTATTATTCAGTGTGTTCTAGTCCGATTCTGGAGCCCTTTTGCCCTTTTTGCAGCTAGTGCATCAACCAGGCCCTGTCGTGTGTCTGCAATATTTCGATTTTGATTTTCGCCCCTTAAGACAAGTGAGAATTTAAGAAAATCCTTGGAAAAATAGGGATTTTTTGAAATGTGTTTAAAATACTATTCAATGTGTATAATCATTTAATCGCACATCAAAATTACTGATTTGCGCAGCAAAAAAGGATCAGCAAAAACACTTTTTATGTTTTAAATCATTTATGAGTACTTAAGTTTATGTTTTAAGTATTTGTTATTCCTCTTACATGTTGAACCTAACACGAAGGATAAAGGGGGCTTCGCTTTGCTCACCCCCTTTACCCTAAGCCTAAGCTACCGCATCAAATATAAGGGATATTTGCTACGCAAATCAGTATTTTTGATGTGCAGTTTAATATTTCCCATTTAGTTGAGCCAAGTTCTTGTTAAATTTTTATCAAATACGCTCCTCCTCGGTTTGCTCAAAAAAATAAATAATGAATAAATAAATGTAGCCCATTAAAGTCCCCACCGACGGGCACAGGCCTTTACCTTTAGAAGGATTAAGCCATACTCGACAATGCTGGCTCAGTGCGGTTTGATGGAGGGGTTTTACGACCACTAGCACGTAGCGATAGAAGCCGGGAGCTTAACGTGTCATTCCTCCGAAATACTGAACGTCCGATACTGTACTTTAGATAAATTAATTATCTCATTGGTACACTTTCCCTGTATCACTTGCCAAAAGTGTTTTTGCACGTAGGCACTACGACAAAGCTACGACTATGTAACGCCACGCTTGTACAGTTACGTATTATTTATGGCAAATTAAACATCATGAAAGACAAAAACTACACTGTAAAAAATAGAGTCTATACCTGGCTGAGATCCTTCTACTATGAGGGCACCGAAAGCCTCATGTACTGGACATAGAGATCCATCCTATTTCTGATAATATATTCACACTTACAATCACTACACTGCACTTACAACTACACTAACAACTACACCTACACTACACTTTATACTGAAGCAGATTATTACAACTTTTAATTTTTTTATTTTATTTTGTTTCATACTTTTTCCGCTTTGAAAGTTCTATTTGTGCAATATTAATGTAGCTTTATTTCACAAACATTATAAGTATCTTGTGCCTTATCGGGGAGAACTGTTTCCCTAGATACATTTTAAAATAGTTAGGGAGACAGGGATCCATCAGCATGTAACACGTATATTTTTGTGAATAAACAATTTTAACATTTTACATTTTTACTCTCCATTGTGAGAAGCAAGCGTGAAATCCATTAGACCACGGAGCTCTTGCTCAGAGACTTAATTATTTTAAAATGTAACTAATATGTCAAAACACGCTGCAACTTGATTGTATAACTCGTTTACTCTTCTCTAGTCGCCGCAACTATTTTTTGAGTTCAGTTTTAGGTATATATTTTTTTAGAATGATATAACTAATAAATAACCCCTTAAATTATACCTCTCTGTTATGCCTTGTATTAGTACTGACCGGGTGACTGACTAAATATTAAAAAAAAAAACTTTCAGATCACTTAGCGCCGGTTTGTGATTGAGAAATTCACTAAGTTCATATTCTAACATCTTCAGAGACAGAACGATACTTAAGTCTTGGATTAGTGAAATTCACAATTCAGAAATCGGAGGTCAGAATCCTAAATATTTCAAAATTCAGTCAGTCTCGCGGTCACTAGTAATACAATTCGTGATAGAGAGTTACAGCCTTCATTTAAGGGGTTATTAGATTAGTTAAAGCATTCTAAAAAATTTTGCCTTTATGCGTAAAAGCTATTTAACCAAGAAAATATATATCATAATGTTAATTATATTTATTCGTTTCGTACTTTCTGGATTTTGATTGTTATGCCGTCTAAGTAATATGTGTTATGATTTCTTATATTTTGAAATTATGCATTGTAAACTTATGCATTTCGTCAGTATGTATTTCCAATATTATGATTTTTTATATGTTTCAAATATACCTTTGAAATATTATTTTTTCTGATTTTATATATTATTAAGTTATATATTCTAAACGTATTTATTTAGATTTTATGTACATCATTATGTGCCGGGCTGTTAGATTTTCAAACATGGGCAGATTAGACTTAGGTCGGATTATGGTGCTTGCACGGCAAGCCAAAATCAGGATCGGTCGTTTAACGAAATGAGTGAAAGTCGAAAGAAAATTTACGAGAAAACTAAAATGGTGTTTGAAGTGTCAGAATCAAATAGAAATGTATATTATTGTCAGTCATCGATCTTCTGGTAACTTTAGTGAATTTAGAAAGCTACCAACAAGCTAAACCTGAAGTCTGGCCTTCCCGTGAGCACTGATGGCGTAAGTGACTGAACTACGATAGCGAACGTGTTTAACTTAACTTAACGACAGCAATAAAAAACATGAAAAGAGGCAAGTCGCCGGACATGACGGTCTCAGCATTGAGCACCTGCAACATGCTGGCGTGCATCTGCCCTGAGTGTTGTCTATTTTTCTTTTACTTTTTATGTGGTGCACTCCTATCTTCCTGTATACTTAATGAAAACCATTGTTGTACCAATAGTCAAGAACAGAACTGGTGACATTGCAGCCAAATGCAACTAAAGACCTACGGTCACTGCTAAGGAATTGGACAGTTGCAAAAGGCTTGTGTTTAAACTATTACCAAAAACCCTATTTTATTACCAAAAAACTCTAAATGACTGCCAGAATGGGTAAATGATCACCAAATTGTGTTTGGTTATATGATCACCAAACTTCTTTTTATGTTTTGTGTACTTAAGTTTTTGTTTTAAGTATTTTTTGTTGTTCTTACATGTTCAGCCTAACACAAAGGATAAAGGGGGCTTCGCTTCGGTCACCCCCTCTACCATTCATCTAAGCTACCGCAGTATTTAGCCCTGATATTTTCTGCAACTTTTGGTGATCATTTATCCATTTTGATAAGAAAAGAATATTTTGGTGATCATTTAAATTGTAGCCGTTGCACAATGACCAGTTAGATAACTATCAACACTGCAAGGCGCACAGTTCGGCTTCCCACCAGGACTGACCACTGAAGCTGCGATACTGAGTCTGAAGCACACAGTCAGGTATTATGTAGACAGAAAAACGCCAGTATATGCGTGTTTTCTTGATCTTACGATTCGATTTAGTATCATATGAAGTCCTGTGAAAAAGCTTTGGTGTTTGGTGAGCGCCCGGGACCAGCGGGCCAAATGAATATTGAATATTAAAATAATATTATCTCTCCTACCCATCTAAATACTAACATAGAAAGTAAGATCTTATTGGTACTAACATATTTTATTTGATTTTAGTCTAGTTCTGTTTTGTATGTAATTGTGTATGGAACTTGATTTCTGAAACAAACTATTTTATTTATATATTTCATTAGCTGGAGTCCAAGCATACGGCTCCAGCATCAGAGCTTTAGCTCCCTGACCACCCCGTGTGCCTTGGCCGAGGACGTCCTGGCAGCGGTGATGTCTTTTAGGAGCGGTTCGGCCGGCAGCCTCGACGGCCTGACACCGCAATACTACAAATATATACTGAGTGGCGTCGTCGGGGACGCAGACATCACCGACCTTGTCAACTGGAAGCTCTCCGGCAGGGTGCACGAGGGCATCACAGATCTGCTCTACGGGGCGAACCTGTGTGCCCTCAAAAAGAAGGACGGGTAAGGCCCATCGCTAAACACCATCCGTAATACCATCAGGCGGATAGTATCCAAGATCTGCTGCAGATAGATTTTACCGGATCTTGGACACTACATATCTATAGTAATTTTAGTGAATATTACTAGTGGCATGTTAAACTGTATAACGATTTAACATTTTAATTAGCTTAGCTGGAAAACCTCTGGAATCGACTTGACAATTCCAGTTATATTTGAATATGGCAACAAATATAATGATCACCAAAATATTTTAACCTACCCAAAATGGATAAATCAACACCAAAAGTTGCAAAAAATATCAGGGCAAAATACTGCGGTAGCTTAGGTGAAGGGTAAAGGGGGTGAGCGAATCGAAGCCCCATTTATCCTTCGTATTAGGTTGAAGATGTAAGAACAACAAAAAATACTTAAAACATAAACTTAAGTACACAAAACATAAAAAGAAGTTTGGTGATCATTTGTTCAAACACAATTTGGTGGAAATTTATCCATTCTGGCAGTCATTTCTAATTTATTGTTAGTAAAATAGGTGCGTTTTGGTAATCGTTTAAACATAAGCCTTTGAATATCCTATGCCTTATAATTCTGACTGAGCTTTGGGTGTTGTTAGACTAGACGTGTACAAGGTCCCATCAACCTCCTGATTTGCAAGAAGTACGAGTACTGACAGAATGCACCAACTTTATCGATTATGTTCTAGACATCGTTTGTTTGTGGCGTCTCGAATTTATATGGAAATATGATAGTTGGCGCAGAAGGTATGACATAATGAGAACAAAGCCTTAGCACGAACAAATCTTACAAATCCCCTTGATGATTTGCATCCAAGGTAACCCAATACCTCTAGCATATAAGAATTCCGCCATACGATGCTAGGTAAAATAATAGTATTGATGTCGAAAGGCTTACCTAGAAGTCGGGTCCACCTTTTAAGGCGACGACGCTTTAGGCCCTAAAAGCCTTTTGTAAACCTCACATTACGCAACTCCTATATATTAAAGCAGTTGTTTCTTTATACGTTTTTCTAGCTTGTTGATCATGAGTGTCAGCTTGCCTTTGTGAACGTAAACGTAATGTGATTATTTTTGCTCGATAGAAAAGTTTTCCGAAGTTATCACAATAGATATTACTGTTATTTATCTGATCGATTTAAAAAATATTATGTTATGTTCCTTTTTTAGTCCGCCATACATCGGTGAAGAGCCATTTGCATTAAATTTTAATTATATTCCTCTAAAAACTGAAGATGAAATTCTAAGTCCCGCTGAGGGTGCCCAGCCTTAAGTACAGTAACAGCAAGCATATCGGCCCTACGACCGGCCCTGCGACCGGCCCTACGACCGGCCCTACGACCGGCCCTACGACCGGCCCGTACCTTTATAATCCGGTCATTCTTCGCCGTTTCAATCTGCAGTAAATTTTCATTGTGCTACTTTCGTGGCATAAAGAGCATCATTATTTTCCCCTGGGACTAAGATAAGTCACAAAGTTGAGGCTTGTCCTTAGGATGTCCTTCAGAGTAGGGATTGGGCTGCACGAGACGCAACATTTGCAAATACTACTAGTGGAATAGAGACAATGTCAGTAAAAGGTTTTCGATAAGCGGTAATATCCAATCTTACGATGATCAGTTACGTTAGAAGGACTTTGGTGAAACTTTCGTGCAAACCTTGGTCTTAAAGTTAAGATAGCTAATAATAATAATACCTTGGACACTATTTACACACATTGATCTAGCCCCAAACAATGATTCCCTATATCTTGGGTACTAGACAACGATACACATACTTATACAGAAAAATATTATACTTAATAGATAAACAACCATGACTAGGGTACAAACATCCGTTCTCATCAAACAAATATTGCCCCTAGAACCTAACACGTACTTTAGAATAAATTCCGGCTACTATGCCTAATACCAAATACTTATTAGAATACCTACGCCTACCGCAGACTAAGATAGTAAATACCTACATGTCGGTAATCATACAAGACGCGGATCTGAGATCGCGTCAAATGCAATCAGCAGCTCTGAGAGGCGTCAAAGTAATTAAGTTACGTGCCTCTGATTAAAGCATAAAATGTCTCAGGTCGCTTGCTTATTGTATTAGCTGCTAATTTGCCTCTTACAACACCCCCCACATACCGAGTGATATTAAATTTACTTTGCATCTGATTTTGGGCGGGATATCTTATTAGACTGTATTTTAGGGTTAGATACAATTAGAGCTTTTATTCATTTCATAATAATCAGCCTCTTCAGTCATAACCACTTGTACGCATGGTACGTGCTTGCATCAAACAAGGAAACTTCTAAATTTTAAATTTTCCTCCTTTTAAAATTGTACACTAATTAACACTAACTAACAACAACTAATGAATGTGTCTATGATATATATGTCAATATAATTTCTTGACGTGAAGTGCGTGTAGTTCAGTTATTTGGTGCGACCGATAAGGGGCCACGTGGAAAGTATTCCGAGAGTTTTGAAATGATTGATTTTGATTTGTACTTTTCGACCTCGTGTCTTTGCCGCTCAGGTCGCCATATTCGAAAAATGGGGCTTCGAAACAGTTTTTTTACAATATACGTCTTACGGCCGATTTTTCCATCCTCAGATAACGTTTATCTGCCTGTTCATCCGAGGAATTTGACAGATTTTGTACGTGTGAAATTTCAAATAAAGTTATATAAAATAGAATTCGTTTGTCATTCCCATACATTAATTACACAGAATTACTGCTTTAATTGTGCTAAGGCTACAGTAGCTCTTGTTTATCGACGGATTTCAATCAAATTGAAGAGGCACACTAAGGACCACATTCTACACAAGAGTTGCGAAAAAAAAAGGGGGGGGAGTTGATGGGGTAAAAGGGGGGACGTTTTCTGCAGCGTTATATATGGACGGATTACAATTTTTGAAAATGAAACGAGGTCTATTGTCCTCACAGAACCACAAGTTTTGTATTTCTGAATGATTGCAATGCCATTCAAATTTGAAATCGACGAACACACAAGACAGAGGTCGTGCGAAATATCAACGTTAATTTAAGTTGGAATACAGTATTCAAAACAACAGTTTCAAAGCCATAGGATTAATTTCACAGATATAGAATGGAGCCGCTAGCAATACTCAACGTGAACCGTAATCCGGGATAAGCCTCTAATTTTCTGCTGGTCGCCCGCGTCAAGACCGCCTGTAATAAATCGAACCTTTTTTAATTCTTCATAGCATTAAATTTTACTTTAGCATCAAGTTTGCTATTTATTTTACTGCTAAAACAATTTATACACGGTAATCAGTGGGTTAAGTTATTACGTTCTCTCGTTTGTCTTCTCATTTGATTCCTTTTAAAATTCTACCTTTATATACCTACAACTACTCATATTTTACTGAAAATGACTATACTTCAGTTGATAGACCCCATGAGAATTGAAAGACTCCATGTTTAGGCATATGGTGACAGCTAGGAGCACACAGAGGTATCGCAGTGTGCTTGTGTGTGTAAAGTCTGTTGTTGTACTGACGCCGACTCAGCGAAGATGATACTTAAGGGCTGAACATAGGCCAATGGCATTGAGAATTAGACGCGTCGAAGCAGACTGACACATGCTCCCGCGCAGAGCCCCGCGGGACAGCCCGAGCTCCAAGACCAATAAAATTATAGAAAATATTACTAAACTCCTGTAATAATAACATTAAAAATAAAATAAAACAACCAAAAAATTTCCCTTTTTTTACCTATTTTTGCGTGTAAGTTTCATATAGGAAACTGATTTCGTCTCCGAGCGCTTGTTCATTTAGTTGAATAATAATGCATTGCGAAAAATATTTTTAAGTATTAAATATAACAGATATCCGGTAATTTTAAAAGTCCATTCTTATCTCTAATAGACCTTTTATAACATATATTTATCCTACATTTTTATGTTGTCTAGTTTAGCCTAGAATTGAAGCTAAAGATGCATTTCTGGCCATATTCTCCTTCACATCACCCGTTCGCCTTGCAACTTCATGCAGCTACATACAGCTTCATGCTCTTTACTATAGGTACTAAATACCTACATGCATGCAGTAAGTGACGAGAAATTAGCTCACCTTGCATATTTAATATTATTTGAATGATATGTAGGTATTTATCACCTCATTTTTTGACGAGTTTTCTCAAGGGAATGCGATACCTATACTCCGCCATTTTGAAAAAGAAGGCGACAATTGAAGGCAGAGATGACACCGGTGACAATTAGGCTTGGGTAACACCGGACTAAGAGTTGCAAATGTATTGATACGCCAAGAGGTCCGATAGAGATTTTGAAACATGCTCTAATACAACAACTCTCCGGCCCGATAAGCCGGTCCGATAAGCAAGCCCGAGTGGCGACTGGCGAGTGCCGATAACCGCGAGACGCCGAGTCTCGATAGAGCGAGCGAGAAGACGTAATTTCGCTCGCGCGGTAAGATCGAGACAGCGTTATTAACCTCTCTTCATAAGAGAGAGCGGGTACGCAACAGCAACACGGGCCGTTAAGCGAGCGAGACTGCGATTATGAGCTCTGTTCTGTTTTCCATAGAGTAGTAATGTGAATATACTATAAATGGATGCGCTGAGAATGTATTTCGTTTTTTTTCGCAAGACTTCGCTAGAGTTCGGTTTAGTTTAGGTACTGTTGAGTTGTGTGATGATGATGTGTGACACAATGAATGAGCTCTGTTCTGTTTATAATAGGAGTCAAAAACCAAATATGAAGTTTTGGGGAAACCGTCACGTGGCTTTGTTTTGGTATTTAGTTTAGTCGTTTTGTTATTATGCACGTTGCATCTCCTACTCCTCCTGCTAACTAAGCATTATATTATAATTAGTGCAACTAAGTACTTTAATGTAAATAAGTGATTGTGTTAATTGTGTAGAGTTTGAAGTGACAAAGACGCATTAAGTAGGTAATAACTTTTGATTTTTGAAGTGACAATGTTGAAGTAAGTTAAGTGTAAGCTAGGTTAAGTGAAATAAACACTTAGTGACCTTAGTGTAAATAAATACTTTTGTACATGTCGTTAATTGTTAATAGCTTTTGTGTATAAATAATAGGTAGGTACTGACAATGAGTTTGAAAAGTAACTTCAGGAAAAAACGAAGTCCTGTTTGGGAGCACTTCGAACAAGTAGAGGAAAAAAAGGCAAAATGCTTATATTGTTCCTCTACTTTAGTAATATCCCTCGGGTCAACGAGCAACATGGCGAGGCACATGCACAGAATGCATCCTACTATATCAATAATCGTTGAAAGACAAGAAAACCGGGATGTGGGAATTGACACTGTAAATAGAGAGGCATCGGGCTCTCAAGCCGGTCCAGTTCAAGCTCAAGATCCAGTTAGTGCTCAAGCCAGTTCTTCAACATCTGTGGCACCACCACTTCAACCTCCTCCATTGAGATTGGGAGCCCAACCCTCCCGACCAGCAACCCAGCCGATAAGCGATTATTTTGCTTCAAAAAGGCCGTTATCCCTGCGCAAATCGAATGAAGTTGATAGCCAGTTATTGAAATGGATATCAAAAAGCCATCAGGCTTTCAACACTGTGGAAGATGAAGAATTTCTGAAATTTTGTCAAATGCTTCAGCTCAACCCTTCATACAAACTGCCCACGAGAAAAACATTGTCCAACACAATGTTGGAAAAAAACTACGAGCTACTGAAATCGACAATAATGGCAGAATTGGATGTTGTCGATGATGTCTGCATAACGACAGATGGGTGGACATCATTAAACAATGATTCATATCTTGCGGTCACCGTGCATTTCATTGACCAAAACACCAAACTGAAAAGTTACTTGCTCGATTGTGTGCAGTACTCAGAGAGACACACGGCTAAAAACCTGGCGCAGTTTTTAAAGGATACGTTTGAAACATGGAACGTAAGCAATAAAGTGCGAGCTGTAGTATCCGACAACGCGGCCAATATTTTGGCAGCCGTAAAGGAAGGAAAGTGGCAATCAATTGGGTGTTTTGCACACAAAGTTAATTTATTATTACAAGACGCCATCGGATACAAAGTGGTTGCTCCTGGCACAATGAGTGAAACAATCCAAAAAGTTAAGGCGATTGTGCAATATATAAGGCAGAGCCATATGGCAAAGGCGAAGCTTTGCGAAATGCAAAAAAATATGGGCTGCCCCGAATTGAAGCTGATACAAGACTGTCCGACACGATGGAACAGTACGTATGATATGTTACGCCGCGTCGTCGACACAAAGGACAGCCTTATTGCCACCCTGGCGCTCTTAAGGAACGAATTATCCTTGACGCCCCACGATTGGACCGTAATAGAATTAACAGTCCCAATACTGAAAGTATTCTATGACATAACGACAGAAGTAAGCGGTGAAAAGTACGTGACTTTGTCAAAAGTCACACTTTATCACCGCATTATGGAGGATTGGATATTGAAGCAGCAACAGCAGCTACCAGAAATTGTGCCAATCGAGATAATTTTATTAATGGACGCCTTAAATAACGGTATCAACCAAAGGTTTGGCTCAATAGAATCGGAAGAGTTACCGTCTGAAGCAACCATCCTGGATCCTAGGTTTAAGAAAAAAGGTTTTCGATTCCCTGACAATTTTGACGCGGCATTCAAGAAACTAAAAAGCAAACTTCAGGACATTAGAGATGATAACATCTCTGAGTCATCAGTCAATCCTGCCCCAGCCCCATCTGCCCCTGAAGATTCTATCTGGCAAAATTTCGATATTGAGGTGGCCCAAGTGATTCCGGAAAATCCGACTGCAGCCGCTATCCGGGAATTAGACCGATACCTTGCAGAGGACTATCTGCCAAGGACTAGCGATCCTTTAGCTTGGTGGGAGGAGAGGAGAACGGTGTACCCAATGTTATACGTGTACATGAAAAAAGTGCTGTGCCTCACAGCAACGTCTGTTCCATGCGAACGCATATTTTCAAAGGCTGGGCAGACCTTGACAAAAAAAAGATCGCAGCTCTCTTCCTCAAAACTTAGCAGGCTGCTATTTTTGGCTCAAAATATGTAAATAATATATATAACTGTGTATATATATGTAAATATGTAACTATGTGCATACTTGTAATTATTTTGTATCTATGTAAATATTTTATATGATAGCGAAGGTTAGCATGTACATAGAATCGTTGTACATATTTGATTGACTTTTAAGTGCGCCTATCAATCAGTTCTGTGTTGCGCTGTATTCCATTTCTAGGTATTCAGACAGAAGTGATTGATTGACAGTCCTAAGCCTGTAAAGTACGAAGGAATTTCAATCAATTATTTAGGTACCTAAGTAATATCAAATGCGACCATGTTATTCATTTAGTTAATATATATTTTACAGCACTAAATAATACATATACACTTAGTATCGAAATAATATTGGAAAAAACTAGTTATACATAAAAAATATTATTTTAATATTAAGTATGCGCAAATGGGTCGGATAAGAAAAGTCTGCGCGGATGGGTCGGATTAGAATAAGCCAAGAGATATATTGGTTATTTATGATATTGGATCATAATCGTGAATGAAACGTGATTCGGACCGAGAAGTTTTCAAGAGCCGACAATTCAAATGTGATTCGTGATTTAGTAATGTCTCAGAGACTTAGGACTAATTAGAGGTTTCATTACCCGATAAGAGGATTCAGTTCGCGTGAGTGAGTTGGTGTCAATGTATTAAAACACGAGCCGGAGTTGAGATCACCCAAGCCTAGTGACAATCGATACAATATATTCAATACGGTACTGTGAAACTACATGGGAGCACTAAATTTGGTGAACATTTAACTTAAGTAGTACCAAATGTAGTCAAATCTTAATATCGTTAAGCAATATATTTAGTGCCAAATAAAAACTACCCCCAAAATTGTCTAGGCAAGACAGCGATTGTCATATAGAAATACAGATTTTAACCCTTAAATGTTTTATGGTTTTGAAGTGTTTTATGGATTAAATTAAAAAGGAAAAACAGAACTATTATAGGATCACTATCTGTCTATGTGTCTGTCCGTCAGTGTACAATGTATATGTCACCGTAAGATAGTCAAAACCGTTAGTTGATTAACCAACGCGTTAGTTGATCAACTATCAACAGATAGTAAACCAGACTGACAGGGTTTAGAATTTAAGTTTATTTTGTTCTTACATATCAACCTAACACGAAAATTATTCAGGGGCTTCGCTCGCCCCCTCTAGTCATCACCTAAGCTACCGCAGTGTGTGCCCTGGTATTTCGTTTGCAATTCAAGTTTTCTATTTAACGGTTTTAACCGTTAGTTTATCAACTAACGCGTCATATAGTAATAAGCACGCGTCATAAGCATTACGCTACAGTTTACTAACTATAGTTGACCAATAATCGAGAAAAAAAACGTTAGTTTATCAACTGAAAATCTTACGGTGACATATATAAAACGACCGATTTAGTTAAAATGTGGCACATTTATATATTTAGGTGACCAGACACAAACGTGTTACGTAAACAAATTGATTTTGAATTTGGGGCACTTTTGGGGGCAAATAAAAAAATGATTTCAAATTGTATCATGTGGATTCGTGTGCATACCAGATAAGTCTCTCAAGCCCACAGATATCGACTCAAGCCCGTTTTTTCATTTTGTAGGTTTTGACGTTTATGATCAAGCAATAAGGTCATGGGCCATTTTTATGGCCCTACAGATGAGGGGTTAAAAAAAGACAATCGGGGGGATTTCCCACTCCCTGTTGTCAGCAAAACCAACGATCCAATCGTCTTGAAAATTTTACGTAACAAAGGTCTTTACTTTTATAGTAGGTACAGGAAAACTATAGAGAAATGTATTTTTTAAATAGGAGGGTTGTTTTTTTTTTGCAGTTGGACGGAACCCTTCGTGCGCGAGTCTGACTCGCATTTGGCCGGTTATGACAATGCCATCTTGAGGGTGCGATATTGAATCTAGTTTGACGCCAGATAGCCTACAAACAGTGGACCATCAAGACGCTCCTAATAATACCTCATTTGTCAAATTTTGATTATTAGATTAGATATTGTGGGGGATCAGATTAAACATTATGTTTTTGACCGGTATACATACCGGTCGGAACACCGAAATCAGAAGCCGAACCAAGTTGGCTGACGTCGGTAAACAGATAACACGGTTCAGGTGGAAGTGGGCAGGACACTTGGCAAGGCCAGATGACGGCAGATGGACCAGATAGGTAACCGAGTGGTGGCCAAGAGGAGGCCAAAGAGCAGTCGACAGACCATTTGCCAGATGATCCGACGACATAGTGAGGATAGCAGGAAAACAGTGGACTCGGATTGCATTTAGGATCAGAAGTTACTCGAAGCAAAACGTTGTTGGTGACATATCATCCGCTATATAAAACGCCCTGAGAGCAAAACGTCCGCTATTGAAAAGACATGCTAGTTTCTATAGCAGATTTATTTATTTATATAATACTGAACGTTCACAATGTAAAATGTCGAGGGTGTAAAATGTCCGCAATTGAAAAGGTTCGCTAGTCTCTATAGTATGATTACTAGACATTTACAATAACGTATTCTAAAGAGTATTATCTTAAATGGAAAACAACTAAGAGCTCCATACGCGCTGAACTTATTTGATTTTATGTAATTTTTCGCCAAAATCCATTCGCTCTAAGGGCTTTATGAATTGCGTACGACTTGCTCCTTGGCCATTTCCACGTTGTGGTCAAATTGGTTTAAAAGACATTATGACTGGCGGACTAAATGATTCACAGGAAGTTTTGCTTCGAGTACCTTCTGATCCTAAATGCCGGATTGCACGGGACCGGGTCGAGTGGCATGTATATGATGATGATGAAATATTTTGGAGCTTACATACCTACCAATATTTTTACTATTATTAGAGGTGTAGAACTACGCAAGGAAAAAAAAACGTTTCATCGTAAAGAAAATTAATTGCATTGTAAAATGGTCATATTAGTATTGAAAATTAATGAAATCGATCGTTTTTTTTTAATAAAAGAGAGTATCCATTATATTGAATCTATATTTTCGTCAGTTTAACAGTGTTTCGCCATATTACGAGGGTTCAAAATGACAAGGTAAAGCGAAATTAGCAAAACGCATCGCGGTAATACTGCTCAGTTTGATATTATTATTAGGCAATAACCTAATATTATTTAAACCTATAGTGTTGAATAATTTTAATAGCACACATCACATCAATTAGATTCAATGTTATCAATCAGGCTTCATTTACATCATTCTTGAAATTTTGCGTCTTGCCGATAAAAGTCGTCTTAGTTCCAAATAAATCCGTCTAGTTAAGCATATACTTATAAAGACACAGTATATCGGCAGACTATAAAATTAAATTAAACACTTTAACGCGAAAACATAAAAATATTTCTTAAAATCCGAAAACGCGTAGCAAAAACGTTAATTTTCCTCCGCAGGAGCAAAGCTAACAAACGTCAGAACTTTAGTTCTGTATTACGATTAACACTCCAATGTTGTGGAGTCTGAAACTAACAAACTGACAGAGGCTTTTATTGGGCGGAAAATGAGCGGCAACTTTCTGCAGAACTATTCCACAGTTGCAATGTTCAGCACTCAAAAAACTTATTCGGCGAGTCTTTTGAGGGAAATGAAATTTATCGTTTCATACCTGCGCTGAAGAAAATCTGCCGAGCAAGTCCAGATAGTCGTTTAATAATTACGCATCGAGTAAGTAAGCGAAATGAACTGTCATTGACTTTAATGAACAATGACCTACAAATAATTTCAGATGAATTTGCTTACTTTCTCGATCTGTTAAATATTCGTGATTGGGGCTGAAATGTCGTACATTGTATATTTTTGAATCCCTGTTTATGTAGATACTATTCGATTTGAATATCCATCGCCATCGGAAATAAAAAGTTTCGATCGTCAACACTGTGAACGAATGGGACTTTTTTTCCCAATCGTCTACACTGTTAAGGCCCAATTCTGGCTGTTGAGGTGACGGGCGCCGCATTCGTCCGTTGTCTTCTGGCGGGCTAGCGGGCGGCGCGGAATAGCATCAGGCCGCCCGGTGACGTTAAAGCGGTGTTTTTTCGGATTTTACTGAAAAACGGAAATAAGCTAATGGATGAAATTTAAGGATTGATAAGGAGCTCCAAGAGAGGAAAATTTTATATTTAAATTATTATTTTTTTCTTTTTAATATAGAATATGTTCAAGATTTTGTACGATCGAGGCCAATTAATCCAATCGTGTAATGAAATTGAATTTAAACTAGATTATCTCATTGTGAATAACATATATTTTTTGAGACCGATGACTTTAATGAAAATATATATAACGAGTGGTAATGATAGCCAAATACGACAAATTGTTCCGCATAACATACCCTGCTCATTACATCATTATTTACATGAATATCACAAGAATATGACGTTATTGACGGTCTTATTGTTATTTAAATTGAATAGTAAGTAGACAATACATAGTCTTTTACTAAAATATATCATAACGTTTGCTGCACATCAAAGTCGCTGAAGGATAAGCCGGGACCATCTCAGTATTTATTTGCAAAGCATTTGGTTCGTTATATGTTTTATGCAAACGAGTAGCATAACTAAAGCCACTTATGTATTTTTGTAACAAATGTAAAACTACAAAGGATTACAGAAGAGTCCCCTTTGTAAGAGTCCGGAAGCAACTTATTCTGATCCATCATCGATACAGATTATTGGAAAACGTTTCGTAGTCTTTCCGGAAGCTACCCATCTAAATCTACTTTACCGAAAAAAGTTAAATCATCATTATCTGATAGAATGTTGTGCATGTGGCGACTTTTTGTAGCTTTTGTAGCGTCGATTACTTGTAACTATTAGGGTAAGATACTTAGTATGTGACTATGTCTCCTTTTACATTCAAGTAATGGACCATTCACCAATTTTTTCTTCTTAATCCAGGACTCGTTTAAATAGCAGAAACATGCGACGACGCTGCCTATTATAGTATCCTGCATATTCCAACCATCCATCAGCTATAGGCTGGTCTGCTGCACCGTTCTTCTTTTATCATCCGTATTACAAGACCGTTATGGCTATTTTGGCTTGTTGTGGATTTGGATTAATGTTGTAAAAGAGTAGCTTTTGGCAGAAGTGCATTGTTGCCTCGGGCGGTTGGCTTACCTCCAGCGTCGCGTTGGCTTAGCTCAATCCCGACCGAATGGACATTCGTATTTTACATTTTTTATGCAGATTATTGGGTATATTCTCTTTTGAGATTGGGTCGCTCAACAAAGAGAACGATGCTTAACTTTTTCGACACGTTTCGATACTAAAGAAAAACGATTAACCATCAAATATCCAATGAATGCATACCTACTGTTCATTTAGTTCGCTAAATCTGCTGTGCTTCAGCTTGCTTCGGTATTTTTAAGGAAAATACTAGAGATGGGCCTAACGTGGTTTTAACCGAACTTCGGTTTAATTTCTCTAGAGCGACACGTCATGACTTGTTTACGCTCTTACATGAATTGTCGAAATGAATAGTTGCACCCCGCCGAACTAGACGTGTTTTTTTTGTTACGCATTTAAATTACGCAGTAGTTAGGCATTAAAAAATACCAAGTTTATTTTGTTTATTTTAGGCAAAAATGTATAACTAATTTAATTTAAAAATAAATGACATGAATAAAGGCCCTATTTTATTTTACGATCATCATGATAAGTATGATTTCTAATCTATTGATTTAAGTCAAAATGCATGTGAGTATCTCACTTTTTTTTGCACCGAATGTTCGGCATTGAAACCGTATTTCGGCCGAATGCCGAAGTTCTGTTCAAGCTGCCGAAATTCGGTTAAACCGAATGTATAAAGAATTTCGGCCCATCCCTAGAAAATACTAATTCGAGTCTTTTATTTTGCAACACGTTTGAATGTAATATCAGCCGTTTATCTAACTATCCTAAACATTAACCACAGATTCACGATAAAAGCACCATTCGGTACCCCATTCGGAAGTCGCATATTCGGTTGCATTCATTCATGAAATCTTTTATTTGATAAGTTATTAACTATGGTAGATATAAACCATGCATACAGATATCAGGGCATCGGGTAGGTAGGTACTATTGTACCTTTTGTTTACATTGTTGTTTGCAGTGCATTTGTCTCTAGATTTCCAGAGAAATCATAATATTCGATAATTCAGTAAACGCCATTTGCAAATGAATTCTATGCCTATATGAATCGAATCGCCTGGTACCTTCCGTCTCAGCTACCACGTGCTGCAGTACAAGCTATCGACAATGGTATGTAGCCCTTATGTGTCGATATGATAAGAGGTATTTGTCAGTTGACCATAATTGCCGGAGCGATTAGTGCGACATGCCTACATTTGTACCGTAAGCCGGTACGTCCGTACGCCCGTACGTCCGTACATTCGGGGTTCGACCGTTTCTGTTACTGGCGATTAATTCTCGAGTGGGACATAAAGTTGGCGACTGGCTAGCTAGTGTAGCCGGCCCCGATCGACGACATGCATCGGGACCGTTGTGTAGTTGTGTTGTGGTAGACATAGGTAATAATAAACGAGCTATGGTCTGGCAACAAATCTACATGGTTAAATAATATCACCGTTAGATTTGTTACGATTGGATACATAGCTGCACAATAATAAGTAGGCACGGGTAATCTTTTGTGACTTTATAGACGCTTTAAATAACATTTTAATGGGATGAATTTCAGAACATCACTCAGCGCACACGGACCACAAAGCGCCGGCAATAAACCGCGCCACCCCCTTGTTTCCTGTACTCTTACACCTTTTTTATGGAATTGCCACACACGGTAAACGCCGGTGGCCGCCACACGCCATAAATAGTTGCTTCTTGTACGAGTAGTCGCTTCTGGCCACAAAACTCTGACACACGTCACGCCCCGTGCTGCAGGCAACCGGTCCGAAACAAACGCGACGCCCGTATTTGGTTATTTAACCCTTTATTTAGCAGAGGCGATATATTTGCCGTCATATTTTCAACATTATGGCTTGGTAATAAAGTTCAAAACCAATGGAAAATCTATATGCCTATATCATACAAGGTATTAACTTTTATAATGTAAGTAGATAGCGGACAGATATTGTTATCAATAGGATACTATAGACGAATCTTAAATTTTTAGCTTTGGCGCATGTTGTAAATAGAGGTCGAATAAACCAAAATTGTTGGGTAATAAACCTTAAATTTCGCCAACGTGATACTTAATCTTAAATATGACTTAACGTTTTTTGTTTATCTAAGAGTCCTCTGACCATATTTATGTCGTCGGCCGATTGTCAAGTTCGGCAGATCATAATGTTCCTCGGCTTATCACGATATGGCGGCATTTCTTCATCCGCCTTGTAAAATCCGCCTAATTGTTTTAAGCCCAACGTTCGACGACCTGCGACGGTATATTTAAATGTTGGGTGTCAATAGATTTGGCTCGAAAGGTTGAGTTAGGTTAGAACGTATATGTGGAACCAGCGGAGAGAGCTTGCGACTGAAAGTAATGAAAAAGCAAATTTGGCTAGAGTAGGTTATTGTGGGTAAATTTCAGCTGTGTTATAGGTTAGGTTGGAATTTAGAAGAAGCAAAACTGGAGCCCATCGAAGCGGAGCGGAGCGAAGCGTTTGCGAATAAAAACAACATTTAATAATAAGAATAGTAAAAGTCTCTTAAATATCATACTTGGATAGCATATATTAGTCCACCGACTCCCGTGTGATGGTCTTACTTACTTACTTACTTTTTACGGTTTATTTTTACGGCTTACGGTTTATAACCTAAAAAATAATTTATGGATAATTATTTTCAAAAGTATATAGAAATAGTAATCATTGTAAAAATGAAATTGATTGGTTTATTCGTAAAAAAAAATACTATTTTACGATGTGACGTTATATCCTTTGGCCATATCGTTATGTGGCGAAGCTTTTAACTGGGGATATCGACAAACGTTTGGTTCTCATCGATCTGCCCGATTTTGGATTGGGCATACCATAATATTCATGTTGCATCCCATAGAAAACGGGATATTTTGAGAAACGCCGCCATATATTAAGTTGGATCTGCGACGACGTATTTTTAAGTGGATGGAGTGGAGTCAATTATGTTTATGACACTGCATGCAATGAAGGGTTAAAAAAGGCCACTGACCACTTGTGGCGATCACTGATCACAAGTGATACAGCCACTTGTGGTCAGTGGTCGCCACAAGTGGCGGAATTTTGTGGCGCTGTTTTGTGGCCGTGTGCGCCGAGGCTTCACAAAATATTGAATAACAAAAGACAAAATCTATTGTGTCAGAGATACACAAAGGAGAACAATTTATTGTTAAACGGAAATCCTCCGAGCAAGAAGCAAGCTTAACTTTTCAACAAGCATTTTGACTCCGAATATCTACGTCTTCGAATAAGTAGTTTTCTTTATTCAGCTTTGATACTGAGGAATGATATGAAGCAATATCATTTTTAATTAAACTTATGTTAAAATCTTACAGATATCATAATTGATTTTAGAAGCTTGAATCCATTTATTACTTCTCAAGCTCATCAGTGAAATTAAATGTTTTGAATAAAAATATAAATTGTAATATGAATTCACCAAAGTCAAAGGATGTACTAATCTAATCACATCCAATATTTGTAGTTGATTTTATTTTGCGCCCTTGTGATACTAGGCAAAAATACTATTACGATCTCAAGCAAACTAAGGTTTGTTATAATAAATACAGGATTAATTGACGAGATGTACTGATATATGTACCTATATACCTATATTATATACCCATATAATATGAGTATATTTCCGGCCCTGGCCTTTAGGTCCTTATTAAATAATTAGGGCCTAAGGGCTAGGACCAGGGCCAATCTATGGGGGAGCACGTACCCCGGGCGCCAACCTCAGGGGGCGCTAAAGTCATAATCCTTTTTTCACAAAGCGCTTAGTATCCTCAACTACTCTCGAGTACTAGCGCCGCTCCTAGAAAAGATCTTATCATGTGCTCACTTCTCGACTGGCTAGACGTGTTAAATTTCCGGCGCCGACCCAATAACAAATTCTGTTGCTCACTCACTGTTCAATTGGCTAGTTGTTTCCGGGGTGAACTGGGCCGCCCGACTAACATAACATTTGTTGCTAGTCACTACTCGACTTGCTAGCCATGTGATATTTGTCTGGCGGCTTGAGCCACCCCTGTAATGGTTCATATCACGTACTCGGAACCCGACTTGGTAGCCATGTTTTTCCGGGGCGGCTTGCGCAGCCCTTCTTAGCAGGATCAGCAGCCTTATGGCGTAAGTCGTCTGAGCTATGAACTTCATATAGACTTTTGCGTTTGACACCTTGCACCAGCTTCATCTGTCAAATTGGTATCACGCAAATAGCATCATAATGGAGGCCAAACCCAAGCTCATTGAATGAAGCCTAGAAGCCTTCGGTGATACCCCGCAATCGATGAAATTGTATGAGCATGAGATGAACCATAGACACACGCTATGAACTTCAGAGAGTTACGCCATAAGGCTGCAGGATCGGAGGGTTACCACAATCTTTTTCCGATTCAAATTAGGTTCAAAACAAGAACATCACCATGGCAACCATTTCCATTCCAATTCGCCATAATGGACTTTATTTACCTATTACCAAGACTTGTTTTAAGACGGTCACGGTAATTTTGCGGATCAAATAAGCTTCCTAATCTGAATCGGCATAAGACGTTGTGGTAACCCCCGATCTGCTCTCTACTCGACTTGCGATCGAGGCAGATAATATTAATAGCCATTACTCGACTAGTTAGCCACGCGAAATTCCACGACCCTCAAGCTGTAATACTCACCATTGAACCATCATGAAAATAAAACTTAACATTGCTGAAAAATAGTCCAGAAATAGTCTTAATAGTCAACAAGGAAAGAAAATAGTCCACTTATAGTTTCGAAATTATGATGATGTCCTCCATGGCGACTGCGAAGGACTAAAGCGGGTGTCTCTGTTGTACCCGGATGTGGCTAAAGTAGCCAATCTTGGCTTTAAATGTTGTTTCTTCTCCGCGCAACCACAGGTGCACTCTCTCGTCCTCCCTCTTCTGCCTTCGAAATTATAGCTATAACTTGCTGAGGATTACAGCTTGACGTCAAGCAGTGCAAGCAAACGGAAGGGCCTATCGACTTGGTTTAGGTTTCAAACAATAGTACAGAAATAGTACATGCAACATGCTAAATTTCAGAAATAATCCTGCAACGATTCAAGAATTATTAAGACATCTTGGTGAGGATTACAGCTTGAACATTTGACATCATGAAATATCCTCGGATCGTCTACGACTTTTAGTTTGAAATTTATGCCAAAAAAAACCAGAAATAGTCCACCGAAATAATCATTTCTACCTGTAAAGGTTCACTTGCACTTCTGCACAAATGTTTTTAATTCACTTCTTCAAAGTAATTTGAAGAAGTGCGTTAAAAACATTTCAATACATTGTGGACTCTTACAAGATATTTTTTTTTATATCTAAACCAAGTCGATAGGCCCTTCCATTTGCTTGCACAACAGATGAGGATTATAGCTGGACGTTAAGCCGTAACCCTCACCAACCTATAGCTATAATTTCAAAACTATAAGTGGACTGTTTTTCTTTTTTGTGGACTATTTCTGGACTATTTTTAGCATTGTCAAATTTCATTTTCATGAATGTTTCTATGGTGATGATTACAGCTTGAGGGTCGTGAAACTCCGGGGCGGCAAGCGCCGGACTCATGACAGAATCTGTTGGTTACTAAAAAAGTGTGATTTTAATAACGCTATTTATGTTGCTTAAAACGTAATATTAATATTGGAAATGCTGGAGAGGGGGGTCACTGTAGTTTTGCCCCGGTTCGACGCTAAGGTCCAGCCCCAGTAATATCATTCAATATTCAACTGATTATGGCAGCATTCTGTGATGATTAATTTTTGATTAATATGTACCTGCTCACGAATTTTCATTCAAAAAATCATATTACTTATCATAATCCCCCAGTATGATGCTGAATTGAGTTGTAATCGACACGCAGTCGAACCAATACTTATGTATTTCAATACCGGTAACTTTACATCGACTGTTTTCGGGTCAATGGTTTGGTTATATTTTGATTCGCCCACACTATATATTTCACCTTAACTTAGGTTTAATGAAACGGTACTTTTAATCAACCCTTAAATTCGTAGTCTGGCAAAAGAGTAGCAGATTAAAGTGAAAATTACTTTATTCTGAACAACCTCCACTTTGGAAAGTTAGTTTTGCTCCAAAAAATAGCTAAAATATCTATCTAATAATATGATGAATCTGACGACCTCTGTGACGCAGCGGTTGTGGCTCTGCTTACCATGCGAGAGGTCCCGGGTTCGAACCCCGGCTGAGGGTAAAGAAAAAAAAACCCAGGTCTTGGATGTTTATGTGTGTGATGTCGCTTTTTATGGTTCCCACGACACAGGGTATCCTAGTGTGGGTCCAGAAGCAAGGTATGTGCTTGTATTTGAATGTGAATGTGAATGAAATTATCATATAATAAGTATCATTTTATGCCACTTTCCTCACGAGCCACTAGCAACGAGTGATAATTTATTAAATTCTATTCTTTATCGATCACTAATTCTCCACTTAATTTATCTAATCAAACCACGACAGCAACTTGCTGTAGATACCTCAAATGCCATCCCGATCTTAGAGTCGAGATTGTATAGATCTGGGTTCCTCAGATGCCCTCTAAGGCCCGAATGGATCACAAACTTGGTCGGACTGGATCCCCACAGCCGCCTGTGACTGCTCAAGTATTGGAACTTGGCCATTACGTGCCGCGCATACCGACCCTTCGATGTGAAACTGTAGCTTGGCAGTCTCATACACATAGCGTCATGGGAAAGGAAGGGGTCACGACGCGACGAATGCTGTAAGCAGTGTGGCGGGGAGAGGCAGCGGGCGACCATAATAGTCGCCGCCAAGGTACAATACATCTAAACGATGACTTTGTTCCATTGATTATTTTCTTCATGGGTCTCCTATTCACCACGATTATCAATCACTAACTGATGCAGTTTGACCATAATTCTTATTACCAAATTCAATCCACTTTCTGTAAAATTGACTTTATTCTTACTTTAGACATCACCGTCACTTTCACACTTCCGGTAAATTCCAATTAGCGTAGAGGTATTGTTCAGGCTTCTCAGCACCTAATGACCTCGTAGGGGCCCATGAGCTACGAGGTAGCGTGACGATCAGGTGCCAAGAAGTGATGAACGTCGGCGATTCACCGAGCTGAAGTTATGTGGGGTAGATCTAACCTGGTCTGTGCTTCGGTCCCGTCAACCTCCTGTCTCTCTGCAAGGCCCGGGTGCACCCTAGGCTCTTCTTGGTAGACAGGTTCTTCAGCCAACCAGGTATGACTGGCGGGCCAGCGTGGTAGCACAGTGTCCAACACATGTTATGTTTCTACTGGTAAATACAAATCGGGCACGAAAATCCGAACTTTATTTGGTTCGAGAGACAACGGCACACTCAGCTATATTAACAATCCTGAGGGAATCCCGAATACATTCCAGATGCCCTGCGATTTAATTTCAACACCCTAATCAAAACGCGTTTACATTGCGAGGGCTTTCGTCTGTCAGTTGTCAAAAACTGCCAGATTGACAGTTAACGTCAAATTAAAATGACCGTTCAGAAACCATCGATCGAATATCGATTTGGAATCGAACAATCACCCGCCCGGACAGGCACCCACCTGTCCCCTAATCTACTGGCAGCCGAGACAACGTTGCTACCGCTCGTTTTAGAACCGAGCCTCCTACTAGAACCTCTGCAGACCGGGGGGTCCCGTCCTTGCCAGGGTACAAGTTAACAATGCGCCCCCTGCGCCGCTGGCGGTAGGTTAGCATCCTTAACCATAACGAGGTCACCAACACTAGGGGGGCTAGTTTTGTCAGTCCACTTAAGGCGCTGTTGTAAGATATGCAGATACTCGAGCGACCAACGCTTCCAGAAATTCTGAGTAACCTGCTGCAACATCTGATACCTTGACAACCGATACAATTTCACTCCCTCGAAGGGGTGCTCGGGCAACGCGTTAAGTGGCTGTCCTATCAAGAAATGGCCTGGGGTCAGAGCCTCCAGGTCATTTGGATCCGAGCTGAGCGGACACAACGGTCGCGAATTGAGAACGGCCTCGATCTTACAAAACAATGTCGCGAGCTCCTCAAAAGTCAGCGCGGTCTGACCCACTATACGACCCAAGTGCGTCTTAGCTGACTTAACTACGGCCTCAAAAATCCCACCCCAGTGGGGGCAAATCGGTGGGCTGAAGGTCCACTGTATACCCCGACGGGAGAGGGCCGTTCCAATATCCACTTTATTTACATTCAAAAAGTTGACTATCTCTCGTAAGTATCGTTCCGCACCTATGTAGTTAGTGCCGTTATCAGAGCGGATCAAAGTTGGAAGTCCCCTTCGAGAAACAAACCTATCCAAACAAGCAATGAAAGCCTCTGTCGAGAGATCAGCAACGAGCTCGAGATGTACCGCCTTGGTGGATAAACAAACGAACACACATAGGTACGCCTTGTATTGCTTAGCGGTACGCAATCGTGAACTCTTCACCATAAACGGTCCTGCAAAATCCGTACCAACACCTGAAAACGGTCTGACCTCATTCACACGATCAGGGGGCAAGTCCCCCATGAGAGGTTGCATTGTGGCAGCCTTAAGTCGATAACAAGGCATGCACCGAAACACGATGTTCCGTATGGCACGGCGGGCAGATAAGATCCAAAACTCCCGCTGGAGCGTGGCCAACAACGCGTTACAGCCGGCATGCGCGTTTTTAATATGACGATCAGTCACCAGCAATTCAACTAACTGTCCCCCCTTGGGGAGCAGAAGTGGGTGACGAGCCGAATACGACAGATTCGCATTGCGCAATCTTCCTCCTACCCGAAGTAACCCGGTCGAATCAACAAAGGGGTTGAGACGCGCGACGGCTCCCTTCAATTTCGAACGTCCACTTCGTATAATCTCCAATTCTGCCCCAAACTTCGAGGACTGTACCAACCGGACCAAATTCAACATTCGTTTCGCTCTGCCAGAGTCAGAATAGGGTTCAACGTTCGCTGATCGCGAGGAGTACGACAATTTCGAGCGAATCTCCTAATCCAATTGGACACGTTTATCAACTTGTCAAGTGAGCTATACCGGTCCAGCAGACACCCGGCGTCAGGGTCCTCAGCCTTCTGGGTAACATGCACGGCCGCTCTGGGGCCATGATCCGAAGATACTACTACATGGCTGTGGGGCCAGTCCGATTCTCTCTTGGCAAGCCAGGGTGGTCCCCACCACAAATGGTGTCTAACGAGTTCAGGAGCCTGACATCCTCTGGATGCACAATCAGACGGGTTCAATTCTCCTGGTACATGTCTCTCCCAGATTGTGTCGTCTGAGGTCAGTGGGACCTCAGACGACACAATCTGGGAGACACGGTTCGCAACAAAAAACCTCTAAGTTATGGACCGAAGCCTTCAGCCAGCACAAAACAATCTGGCTGTCCGTCCAAGCGTACACCGTATCCTCCAAAACCACTGACCCACGCAACACTGTTAGAGTGTGATTCAAAAGTTTGGTCAAAAGAGCAGCCCCGGACAGTTCCAGTTTTGGAATCGTCATCCTTGTCCGAATAGGCGCTACCTTGCTTTTTGCCAAACCCAAACGCACGTCGACCTCCCCGGTGGAGGTGACGGTTCGCAAATAAACCGCTGCCTCAAACCCTCGTTCAGAGGCATCACAAAACCCGTGAAGGGTTGCCCTGTAATCCCCAGCAGGGACCAATTTCCTCGGCAGCGATACATTATTTATGTCCGATAGCGAGGTGAACATTGGCGTCCAATCAGTCAACAAATCACCTGAGAGGTGGGTGTCCCAGGTCAACTGAGCCGCCCATAGCCTTTGCATAAAACATTTGAGAGCAAAGGTGACTGGAGAAATCCATCTATTCGGGTCGAACTTTCTCGCGATCGTTGACAGTACTGACCGCTTCGTCCAGGCCTGCGGTGTTTCTAAAACCACCCGATAGGTAAACTCATCATGGACAGGCCGGTACTGAATTCCAAGCACTGACAACATGTTAGGGTTGTCAGGATTCTCAAAACCGTGAGGGTCTTGTTGAAACTCATCTGGGAGACCAGCCATCAACTCAGGGGAGTTCGACATCCACTTGCGTAGTTCATAGCCGCCTCGTTTCAGCAATTGAATGAGCTCGTCACGTCGGTCCAGAGCTTCCTCTACACTGGCTGCCCCTGTGCAGACGTCATCGACGTACAAATCTTGCTCCAGGATAGCGGCGGCTCTAGGATAGCTCACACGGTCACGCGACGCCAACTCCCGCAGGGTACGCATCGCCAAATACGGGCTAGACCGTAACCCATACGTGTTCGTGTTTAACTCATAGACCTTGACTGGCTTGGCCGTGGTCTCACGCCAAAGTATCAACTGATACCTTCTGTCAGCCGGATGAATTACCGTTTGCCTAAACATCATCCGAATGTCTGCGACAAATACAATCTGGTGTCTCCGAAAGCTCGTGAGAATATCCGAAATATCACGACTCAACTTGGGTCCCGAATGTAGACACTGATTCAGGGACATCCCGTTCGAGGTAGGTGCTGACCCATCAAAAACAACTCGAATCTTGCCGGTAGGGGTTCGCAGGACGGCATGGTGTGGAAGGAAACAATGATCCTCAGATCTCCAGTCCACACCCGATACCGACATGTGTCCTAACGACTCATACTCCCTTATGAAATCGACGTACTTTTGTTTAAATACGGCGTCCCTTGACATCCTACGCTCCATCGACATCAATCTCGTCTCAGCCATCTTCCTAGATTCTCCTAGTGGCGGTCGATCGGCCCTGAAAGGCAGTCGAGTTACAAAACGACCAGAACGAAGGCGACCATTACTATTCTGGTAAAACAACTCGCACTCTTCTTCGTCTGCGTCGACTCGACGAACGGTGGGAGGTTCCTCTATCTCCCAGAAACGTTGGATAGCGTCTGACAACGCTGAGCGAATAAGTATGCCATCTGACTCGGCAGGCCTAACCATTGGCAATGCCGGACCCATGATCACGTGACCAAACTTAGTATCCACAGCAATCAACCCGTCCGGCTGAAGAACTCGCCGATCCGACAACAGAAACCTACCCAGAACGTCTGCTCCCAGTAGCAGGTCGACCGGGGCTGGAGTGTCAAAATCGGGATCCGCCAACTTGAGTCCTGATGTCAGGAATCGAACGGCCGGATTCAACTTCACCAAGGGGTGTCTGCCCATGACATGCGTCATTACTAAAGCTTGCACGGATGTTTTTGTCAAAATGTCATAACGTGGAGAGAACGTGATCACCGATTGACCAACTACATTCGTAACCGTAACATTCCCCACGCCCCGTATTGATTTATTATACCTATTTACCTTGAGGCCCAACCATTTTGCTAAATCATTCGATACAATGCAGCCCTGAGCTCCAGAATCTAATAGGGCGCGAACGTATGTTGGGTTGCCCGCCAAATCCCAAACAAGCACAGAGGCGATCGGTAACACCACCGTCTCCGGTTGGGGGGCAACAAATTGTTGGGCCGCAAATTCCTAGCGAGGGCCCCCGGGGCCCCAATCTGCCTGTAACCGATCAGGTATGCAGCTATACGCCAGAGGGTCCCATTGTACAAATGGCCCACGCGCCGGTTCCATTGCCACCCTACGACGCCCCGTAAAGGGGGGTGGGCGTGAATTCAACCGTGGCCGCTCCATGAGCGGGGGGGACATCACATGTGACCGACGAGGACGAGGCGACGAGCGGGGCGACAACTGAGGCGGCGTCCGAACCGCACCCGCATAGCTCGAAGGTGTCCCATGCCACCCGCCCGTTACGGCCTGCTCAACACACCCAATGTCCCGCTGAGTCGGATGCTGAGTCGCAACCGAAAACTCAGGGCCCCCCATGTAATGATCCTGAGTGCGGCCCTGCACCCTAGTACTTCCCTGTGCACGTGGGGACGTTGGCCCCTGAGTTGCGCTCCGAGTCGCAAACGAATTCTCAGGGCCCCATGCCGTGTCACCCTGGGTACGGCCCTGTGGTGGCTGTTGGCCGGACCGGTTCATGCACAACAGATTGTTGTGGGCCCCACCACAATATCCGCACATTTGTGTGCGCGTGCAGTCCCTAGCCATGTGTGGCCCGAGGCACAGGAAACACCAGCTCCGCTGCTTGGCCATCCGGCGCCGTCCCTGAACCCTAAGTTCCCCGAACTTATTGCAATTGGCCACAGCATGGCCAATCTGCCTACAACATGGGCAGGTCTCACCATGTGGGGTCAATGCACACACAGTCCCATATGACTGCCGGTTGGTGCGGTCCTTCCTCGTCGGAGGGCCCCTACTCACAGCGCTCCCGGCAGCTCTCTGTGGCTCCGAAGGATGGGTGACCGTCAACCCCAAATTCTCTGCCCGTCGAGCCTCCTCTTCCAAAAATCCGACCAAGTCGGAGAAGGCGGGCAGGTCCTCGGCCGACCTCCCGTGAGACTGTTCGAAACGAGTCTGCACGTCAGCGGGTAGGCGGGAAAGTACAATGTACAACAGTAAGTACGACCATTCACCAACCGGAAGTCCAAGATTCTCTAGAGCCTTGGTGACGGACAACAATGGGTTCAAAACCTCCGTCTGTATGGCCCCGACCTTGTTCACAACCGGAATGCTTAACAAACGGTTCAGTTGGGCATCGGCCAACCTCCGTTTGTTGTGGTAACGTCTGACCAACAATTGCCTGGCCGTCTCATAGTTACCCTCCGTAACTGTCAAATGAACGACCAGCTCCCTAGGTTCACCCCTCAATGCTGCCACCAGCTGAGCCATCTTGACAGACTTGGTAATGTCCGATCGCATGTGCACCAAACTGTCGAACAGATTGATGAAGCTCATCCATTCACCGGTCACGCCGTCAAAGGTAGGCATAGTTATGGCAGGTAACCTGGACCCCGATCCCTGATGCGGCAGAGGTGCTTCAATGTCACCATCATGGCTGGACTCGCGCTGTCTACGTATGTCCGCAGCCTTCTGCGTGATAGTAGTTGCCATCTCCATACATTGGTCGACATCCCCTATCAACCGTGACAGCCTGTCAGGTGCACAACCATCAACTGATTCCGCCTGCGCGGACAATTCGAGCACCCTATTGTAACGTTCCTTAACGTCCATAGACCGCTCCAATACCACATCATGCCTATCTAAACGGTCTATCAGACCGTGTGCGGAGGAAAACCATCTGAGTTCCTTAGAAACACCCTTCTGGATTTCAGATAACGACATGATCGGAACGATACTTACTCACAATTTGCAGTAACTCAATTTTATTGGACCCTCCAGTTTATAACCCAAACGAGGGAACCCTAAACTATAACTTAAACAATGTTGTTTTCCTTAAACAATAGGAACCGAGTTTTATATCTATATAAATTCTGTAAATAACAATTTAGTTTCCCTTTATCATTATAACACACACAGGTAGTCAATATTAGTTCAAGTTATAAATTGCTATAAACTGAAAACAATGTAATAGCCTGCTATCAATAGATGTAACTACCTATGTTAACCAAAACATTCATTCAATAGCATTACTAGACCACTAATAGATTGACTAACTGGTAATTCAATGCAAATTTCAATTCAATATCTGTCTGTCTACTACCAGCAATAGACCTATAGCTTACAATACTACCAATCTATGTGGATATAGGAACAACAACCAAGTTACCTAACCGCCTATACCTACAAATTGATAGTCCCAAATCGTGCCTTCCTGGAGCCCTTGACGGCTGCAAATCTCAGGAAGCCACGCTCTAGCTACCAAATGTTCAGGCTTCTCAGCACCTAATGACCTCGTAGGGGCCCATGAGCTACGAGGTAGCGTGACGATCAGGTGCCAAGAAGTGATGAACGTCGGCGATTCACCGAGCTGAAGTTATGTGGGGTAGATCTAACCTGGTCTGTGCTTCGGTCCCGTCAACCTCCTGTCTCTCTGCAAGGCCCGGGTGCACCCTAGGCTCTTCTTGGTAGACAGGTTCTTCAGCCAACCAGGTATGACTGGCGGGCCAGCGTGGTAGCACAGTGTCCAACACAGGTTATGTTTCTACTGGTAAATACATATCGGGCACGAAAATCCGAACTTTATCTGGTTCGAGAGACAATGGCACACTCAGCTATATTAACAATCCTGAGGGAATCCCGAATACATTCCAGATGCCATGCGATTTAATTTCAACACCCTAATCAAAACGCGTTTACATTGCGAGGGCTTTCGTCTGTCAGTTGTCAAAAACTGCGAGATTGACAGCTAACGTCAAATTAAAATGACCGTTCAGAAACCATCGATCGAATATCGATTTGGAATCGAACAGGTATAGTGGGGTGAAAACGTCTTTTCTAGAAGGACCACGCGGGACCACGCCCTCGTCATACCTCGCGCCACGAATTAAGAGCGCTGGGCGACGTTGGCGGGAATTACTGCGCATATATACAGGTATTGAAAAGTGACTACTGCGCATTCAAGGCCACCGCCCTTGTGGCGCCCATAACTCGTGGCGCGACGTATACCCTACGTGAACGTAGCGGTATCAGGAGTGGTAGTTTGTGAGGTTGTCAGCCTATATGAAGCATTCCAGCAGACCCGACCTCGTCACAAATCACTTCATTTTCATATCGAGTGTTGTACTTATACCTATAGTATAGATAGTTGTTTGTGATCGTATATCGGAGATCGCAGCGATTCAGAGATTATGGTGGGATGTATTTTGCTAGTTTCTAGCAGGTACTAGTAATTTATCAACTTAGCTTCTGGAACAACGGAAGAAAAGAGTGTCGACATAAATAATGTCCGCCATCAACTTTTCCCATGTTAACCTGGTTTGCTGGCAGAGATCTCTTATTAGAGATAAGCTCGCCTTTGTACACATTTTTATGTAACTCTTGTTTTTATACGATTTGTGTGCGATAAATGTATTTGCAGTTGCTAATTAATAGAAATTAATCTAGTGAAGTCGTTACTTAGTTAAGAATGATTTCTAGTTTTAAGTAAAATTCAAAAATTCAAAAATTCAAAATTCAAAAAGAGTCTATTTCCATAAGAAACACATAGGTAACATTTGGAGAATGTCAAATCTTAAACTAACACATGTATAAGGTACAGGAAAATATAGAACTCAATTTGAATTCCGTCACCTCAATGTTTTAGATGCTGGAGGCAAAGAGGCGACTAGAAACCTCCAGCTTTATACGTTATTTTTTACAGAATTGGAGCAAACACCTTCCCAAGCTTTCTTGTCTTCTACATAATCTGATATTTTGTAGTAACCTTTTTTACATAAGTGATTTTAACAACATTTTTAAATTTATTTACAGGCAATTCTTATAACTCAGTCGGTATTTTGTTGTAAAAGCGAATACAAGAAAGATTATAAGTTTTTGGAAATAAATTGTAATATCTTACAAAGTAGGGTGTAAAGAATATTGACAAGTATTAAAATCACCTTTGTCAGATGTCGTTAGATTGGTAGACAGATGACAAAGCCTTTAGAATAAGTTCCAAAGTGCCGTCGCCGCCGACCGAAAGTTCGCTACGTGTCCCGAATCGCAAGCGCCGATATAACTCGCTTACCCAAATGAGGAACTAGCTATTTATCGGATATCTCCTCGTATCCACTCGAACAATACCGGATCGGCAAGTTTCTCGTAGTCGCACTGTACCTACCGACTATCGAGTCTTGAGCCGCGCTTCATCTGCAAAGTTCTCTAATTACTGCCAAACACTGCCTTTAGTCCTGGAGTCAAATTCACATTTGTGTTTACACGACCATTTGACTTGATCTCCAGTTAATATTGAAACTGTCTGATTGCCTTAATGCTGTGTTCAAATTTATTGTTTGTCTGTCAATGTTATGTGTCTTGTAACGTGAATTCAGAATAAACCTGTTTCTAATCTTCTATACTAAATAAAGTACTTTGTTTTAAAGGTCGCTAGAAAATAGGTTGAATTATGATATCAATTTGTTTATAACCGTGAACCTGCCATTGTCAAAATATTAGATGTCTGACTGTCACGCCACCATAACATGACTTTTATCCGGCGTGTTTTCGGTGCTTGGTCAGTATTTCCTAGCCATCCAGTACCCACAAATACAATACAAATAGCTATACTTTTTTCAAAATACCTTAACTGGTTTGGTTGAAAGCTGCTGATAATATTTAGTTTCAGGCCTAAGGCCACTATTTCATATTGGCAACAAATATAATGATCAACAAAATATTTTTTTCCTACCCAAAATGGATAAATGAACACCAAAAGTTGCAAAAAACATCAGGGAAAAATACTGCGGTAGCTTAGGTGAAGGGTAAAGGGGATGAGCGAAGCGAAGCCCCTTTTATCCTTCGTGTTAGGTTGAACATGTAAGAACAACAAAACACACTTAAAACACAAACTTAAAAGTACACAAAACATAAAAAGAAGTTTGGTGATCATTTATCCAAACACAATTTGGTGGACATTTATCCATTCTGGCAGTCATTTCGAATTTATTGGTAGTAAAATAGGTGCGTTTTTGATAATCGTTTAAACATAAGCCTTTCATATTTTATATGGTGTTGTCAAAGTTAGTCGAGGAATAATGTTGACTCGCATGTAAAGTAGTGTTGTCTATCAAATTGTAGTGCTTACAATTAATATTATTATTATCGGCCTCAAACTGTAGCCTTATTATGTTATTCTGACGTCTGGAATTTTTCATTTGAACAATCGAACAATCAAAAGACAGCCGTTTTTAAATAATTGTCCGGTTAAATATCCTAGATGTCAGGTGATGATAAGGCTAAGGGCGTTTCAAGAGTTTCAACACAGCCGTGAATTTGACACTTAGCTGTCCCTACCCCAACTTGGAGTTACCTAAGCCGAGTTATGTTATTACAAACCCGCTGCGGAATAGTAACACTGCTCCGAGAAACTTGCTTTAATATATCTACACCCTCATACAGGACAATATGAGGCGATTTGGACCCCACATTGACATAAGCGAGGCCGAATTTCCATCGCGGACTTCGCACAATAGATGGAGCTCGCAATATGAATGAAATAACACACAGTTTTGTCCTTAGAACAATGCAGCCGGGATATAAAAAAACAATGGCTTTTATTGTTCGCTGTTCTTGAATAAATCTGTGTCGAGGAAGATCTTTTCCGCAGACAATACTGAAGCTGTGGACCAACGTTAGTTTGTTTTCAATCTGCGGAAAGTGGAAAACGCCTTTATATTGCTTACTTCTCATGCCTTTCCCGGGAATCATAATTTTATTTAGAATCTGTGCACAAAGAGAACTCTTTCCGCTGCTACGTCCGAGTGGCACCGGGGTCCGAAATAGAAAAATGACTGACTCGAAACACAATTAGCATTCATAAATCAAGCGCGCAAAAGAATAATAGCGGCTCTATCATTTACGCGGATCGTAGATGGGAGCCCATCAAAGGCTTCTGATAAATGATGTTTGCCGATCCTCGTATGGTACGCAACAGCCGGTATTTTTGCCGCCCTCGCCCCATCCAACAAATGGATGCACCACTTTATCCATAAATCATATTGACTGAGGCGGACCAACACGCGAGCAAATCGAAAAATATGCTCAATGGAGATATCGGTATATACCCGTACGTTCAACGCGATATCCTCCTGATACCCCTTTTAGCCGTTTTGTCGTGCTTATTTCCTGTGTCATAGGGATTACGGTTGTATTGCTTTGGAGTAAGTAGACCTGTGACTGATAGTACCTGACCGATGAACTGCCTATATCTGAAGGTCGCAATTTGCGTAAACGCTGCGAGTTATGATAGGATAACGCGTTGTAATCTTCACGTCTCTTTGTTAGGTACTTCAGTCTTAAATGTGTATGCCAAATGATTATTAATAGATATTTCAAGAGAGTGAGCCATAATTTTACCAATAAAGACCAAAGTGCAACTATAATATCTTTAAAAAAACGTATCTCATCAAGGATTATTATATTCTTTGTTGCTGGCATTATTTCTGTAAGTAAACGTTCCGTATTTCAACGTTAGTATGGTAGAATTTTAGGAGAAGTGTCACTCAAAACATGTGGACCCTGTCATATTGCGGTGACAGAGTAAGTCTCCAACCATCAGTTACTGTCTCACAGACTTTTTATATGTATTTCTCAAAATAGGTCTAAGTTTTTAATAATTCTGTTTTAGAAGGACATATGACGATTTACCTCCTCAAACCATGAGACCTTAATATCCGTATTTTAAACCGACTTGAAAAAAGGAGGGCGTTCTCAATTAAATGGTTTTTTTTATGTTTGTTACCTCAAAACTGGTACTATTTATGAAACGATTTCAAAAATCCTTTTTTTATTTGGAAGGGTGACCTTTCAGTTTGGCCCCATTTTTTTAAAATGAGAAATCGGTCCAGTAGTTTGATTTCTAAAACAAAAAGAATGGAATTTTGATATCACCATATAAAGAAAATTGCATATTATTGCTTTACTGTATCGTAACAGTGGTGTTTAAGGTCATTGTGATAAGATGAATTCTGACTATAAGTTTTCGTTTATTTTATGTAATATGTGGGGACTCGACTGTCAGTTTTCGCGTATTTTGAAGACGTTCGCATCCCGAGAGGGGAGGAAGAAATAGGGCTAGTTTTTTTTTTGAGTTTTTAACTTGGTGAATATTAGTGGTGTTTACGTTCTTTATCATGAAATGAGATGCAATCTGTTTTTTTTGGGTTCCGCACCCAAAGGGTAAAACGGGACCCTATTACTAAGACTCCTCTGTCCGTCCGTCCGTCCGTCCGTCCGAACGTCTGTCACCAGGCTGTATCTCATGTACCTTGATAGTTAGACCGTTGAAATTTTCACAGATGATGTATTTATATTGCCGCTATAACAACAAATACTAAACAACAGAATAAAGGAATTCCTTTTAAGGAGGAAAAGGAGTTTAGTTCGATTCACTTGCTTTCACACAGAGGTTGTGTGAGAAAATAATTAATCCTGGCGATCCTAATCAGGATAATAAGATAAACTTATGAAATTATTACATTGTCGCTGATTTAAGATTTAAGGTTATATTAATAATTATTTTTAACTTTTTAGTTCGAAGTGCTTAAAAGCGTGTTTTTTAGTTTTTTTAAACTATATTTATTTAAAGTTTTCAACTTGGTGAATTATCATTCCGAAAAGCCAGTTCGTTACACACATTTACTCAAAATTCTTTTGCATTATCTACGCAATGACTGAACATACCTTCTATGACAGTTGAGCAACGATGGAAACTCACTGATTGGAAACCGTCAGATACGGAGCATGTCGTCGGCAGCGGGCGCCGGGCGGTCGGTGAATATCGATGACAAAAAAATGACAGGCTACGCTTTCAGACGTTCACTTGTTTCATTCGAATTTCGAGCAACAGTCGATCGCTACAAATTGGAGTGAAATCGAAATTTCTGTATTTTCTTATTCCCAAACTGTGTTCTGAATACTTCTGAAAATAAGTACACGCCAATGGGTTTTAATTTTCAATTATTACTACCCATATTATTTGCGACATAATTATACTTGCAAAACCATCTAAGAATGCTCTCATAGATTTGTCTCTTAATTTCGCAACTACTTATAAAGCCAAGCCTGCTTCCCCAGCCTTGTGCTGAAGTAACACAAGATATTATGCTGGGAAAAATATTATTTTCCTCGGAACTCGACGTTTATCCCGCGCCGTTCTAGCGGGGGCGGTAAACAAAGGCGGGGGGTCGCGGGGAGGGGGCGCAGGACCTGCAAGCGACTCCCTCATTCCGAGACAAAAGACGGCTGCAATCGCAAGCTGCTATCGATATCAAGCAGCCAGGTGCGACAGAGTCGGCAAACTTTATAGACATATCTGAGTTGGGTAGAGTGAGGGGTTAAGACGCAAAAATCGACTTGCTTGAGAGCTCATACGCACGACGAAGAATGATTTTTCTGCCGCGAGCAGTTTTCCGCGATAATGAGTCACTTGACGAAGCCATTGTTACTGAAATAATGTGCGCAGCATGTGAGAGTGGAAGAGGAAATTAAATGTTCCCACAAAACCTCGCTTTGAAGCGTTTATGCATTCCACCCGTCATTATGTGTCCTATTTGCACAAAGACAGCCCCGCCCGAAAAATGTGTTTCGAAAAAGACGATACGAATTTCGCGACGGTGCTAGTCGGTTCAACTTTTGCACACGTGCACTTCAATCAGGCTCGGCTTTTTGTTACAAAAATAGAGCTCAGTAGTTTCGTGTATGGAGCGGCGAGGTCGCATTGTCCCGGGGTCGGGGCCTACAGGTAATCTGAGGCAGGTAAATAGTCTGCCTGTAATTAGCTGTGTCAGGAGTCAGGCTGACGTGGCGACAAAGCTACGCGCTTTGAGCCGTGCGCCGCGTAAGCCAGGCGTGAACTCCCAGTTGATACTAGCTACGGTGCTACGCTGCCGCTACGGCGTAGACGGCGTGTAGATAATAAGTTGGCATAGCACATTTTATGCGATGGTTTCATGATGATTTAGCTATTTTTTTAGTCCGTCCACCCCAGTAAAAAGGCTCGAGGTCGTCCCGCTATCTCCGACTAGGTCTGCCCCTAGATTTAGATTTAGCAATAGAGAATATATATATTTTCCATTATTCAAGTCAACTAAGGGAATCAGTAATAGAATTCTGTCAGTCGATGAGCTAAAATCTTGTCACATAGATTTGTCTTCATTTTATTCAATCTACAAAACAACGTCACGTCTTTTCTCGTACGGGAAAGTAGCGAAGTCACATTTACGCCCAGGAGGCCAGGGGGCTTATCCTTTTTTTCAGAAAGAAACTACAAATAGGGTTTTCCTATGTCGATTTTACATATCACTGAAACAAAAGTGCCTCCAGAATGACCGTAGACAATTCTGTATAACAACTATAAATGCACAATGACCTTTTTGCAATTGGCGAAAACTAAAAGTACCTAATACAATTTCATCACTTAGTCAAAAATATCGCCTTATTTAAGATTCGCTGTAATCATGTCTGTGGGTTTTGTTTAGAAATAAAATATGGCAACTTTTCACTGATTGATATTCCTCTTAACATCTGACTTCTTTAGCTGGACGTGACCGTATTATAAGTGGCTGGGAGCTAGCTCATCGCCGCAGCTATGGAAACAAAGGACTCCTGACAATGTTTTTATCATCGTTCTAACGTTCTTAAAGCTTCATCGATATATGTATTTATAAAGCTTTCGTTACCGGTTTCTAAAGCGAAGAGGTCGGTCCGGGTGGTGCAGTCAGATGATTGGATTGTCTTTTGAGTTTCAATCACATCGCAGGCCAGTCGTCGATGTCAAGACGAGCAGAGGGGAAGGAGAGGGGAGGGGAGAAAGCTAGAAGCGGGTGCGATTATCCAGTCGTCAGCGAATGCAACTTGTCTAGAGGGGAAGAAACTACGACAGGTTTCACCAAATATGGTGGTAAAACCAGAGCCCGGATAACCCCTGAACATCCCAGTCATCGGGTTACTCATTCGGTAGGCAAATTTCATATTCAAATTCAAAATTCTTTATTTTCTGTAAATATTAATATATGTTTAGAAAACGTCATTTTGGGCCACTGTGGGAGTAGGACGGCAAAGAAACTCCCACAGATTGATGCTTAGATCTCTTTTAAATATATGTTTTGTTGTACTAGTACAAATATTACGTATTATAAATAATATGCAGGAATATATAATTATAAAATTATTCCGCGAGTTCTTTGTTAAGTTAGATTAACACCATGCACTCTTTTCATTTATGTAATCTTGAACATTCTAATATCCCTTTTTAGATGAAATGGTTTTACATGGTTTTTAATTGAAAAGATTTGCTAATTTTCGCGAGACTAATCTGGTCTAAAAATACAACTAGTGTGTGATTATTTCTTTTGTAGATTACAGCTATCGCTTATTTTAGAAAATGTTAAAAAGTTCTTACATTACATTTTTGAAAATAACTTGACTTGCTAGTTGCACTTGCAGTTACTATGTTAATTTCTTTAAAACGTTCTCTAAGGGACAGTGTGCGTTTTAAATTTGAATTTGCTCGAATATCATTTCTTCTGTCATATCATTTTTTTTTTAAATATCCGCTGATTTTCCCCACAACATGATACCATTGGATATGACACTATGAAAACAACTAAAATATACCAGCCTTGCTGTAGCCTCATCGTTTTGTCTGATGTTACTAGCAGCCTAAGCCGCAGCACTTAATCTACCAGCTAATTTATCTAAATGGGGTCCCCACTGCAGTTTTCTATCAATGGTTATTCCAAGAAATTTCATGTCATTAACTAATTCAAGCGTGTTGCTGTCTAACACTTGCCGGAAATTTGGAAGTGAAAATTTCATGCACTTGGCTGGTAACAATAAATTGCTTACTGTGGATCAATTAGGGTTAAACACAATACACTAATAGGATCCTCAAAATCTTCTTTTTATCTTTCAATCTTGAATAGACCTTGAATTCAGGCAGACAACTGAATTAGGGGTGCGTGCAATATCTTAACTGGGGAAATAAAACCGATGGGTATCGGGAAGTCAAGCTGAATATTGTTTGCGGCCCATTCACCGAACGTACGGCGCGCATTGGATCGCGTTGGATCTTCCCGAATACGCTTCATTAGAGCCAGCCGTGGCGCCCATATGTCTCAAATCATTTTTAAGCACTAATGGCATTAGAAATATCTTTTAAATAAAAACAATACCATGATAATGACATTTATTTTTACTTGTTTTATTTCATTTTGAATTTGTAAACCTCTAAAATAACACCCTTTATTAAGTTCCACACCACTTAACATCACACCTAATTCACCAAGGTAATAGTAGTTTATGTGACTGCTACATAATGGAGGGCAGTAATACTCGAGGGCGAGTTTCATAATAATATCACTCGAGAGTTTTAATGCCTAATTATGTACATTTACATACACTAGTTTATCTACACACATATCATAAGCTCTCTTGGATGTGTTCAGGAAACGCATGTTTGACCGGCATTGTGGCTCTGCAGTTGTTTAGCTTGTTCTGTAGTACCAACTTCACGCAGGCGGGGGTCGGCGTTCGAAATTTGAATGTCAGTACCAACTTCAAAGACAAACTAGGAGCGGCAAGCAGGCGGGCGTAGGCGTTCGAAATTTGAATGTCATAATATGTAGAAAAATTACACATTATGGTCATAATGTGTAATTTTTCAGATAAGAAATGAGTTTTTACCAAGTAGTTTAACATTATGCTGATCGTAACGTGCGGTTTTTGTACGCAGTAAAGAGGGTTTATGATACGTGTGTAGATAAAATAAATTAAAAAAAACATGCCATATTTCATCATCCCCGGTCGGAATGCGAATGTCGTCAAAATACTTACACGGAAATCTGTTTATCTGACAGTCAAGTGCACACGTATTACACGACAATATAAACGAATATACGGTAATTATAGACAGAATTCATAATTCATAATTTCGTAATTTATGGACAACAAAAATAACACAACTAATATATGGACAACAAGACTTACATAAAAATAGTGTACATTCATCTTACGACACCACTTAACCACCTTAACCACCACTGATTGATAAGTCACAGTAAAGCAATAAAGTAAAGCAATTCGCAATTTCGTTTACTTGGATGACATCATTGTATTGTTGCTTTAAAAAACAAACTACTGGATCGATTTCTAATTTTCAAAAATTACGTCCAATCTGGTTGTCCTTTCAATAGTTTTGAGGTGAAAAACATTAATAAAGAAAAACAACATAATTGAAAACCTACTATTTTGAAATCAGTTAAAAACTTAAAAATTGAACAGTTGTAAACTCACTGCCGCCCGAAATGGCCTTTGCCTTTGTAGACTTCATTGTACTTATATTATTCCAGAAAGTGCTAAATCTAACCACGGGCAGTAGTGAAACAAGTCATACACAGTTAAAGCTGCAGCCCGTAGTTCTCTGTTCGATAGTGCGCGATTTTATTTCAAGCAGGCGAGGCGGAGCAATAAAAGATACATGTAATAATATTTCTATTGAAGTCGGAAATCGCTGCAGGAGGATTCACAGTTCTCTTATCGGGTCGCAGATGCTCTACAATCCGGTATTGTTCTATATTGTAAGAGCTGATACGGGGAGCAGCGCACATATTGAACTCATATCGAATATTGAATTTAAAACGACCCGAATGGCCGAGTCGGCAGTGACCCTGCCTACGAAGCCAAGGGTGCTGGGTTCGAGTCCCGGTGGGGGCAAATATTTGTCTGATGAGCACGGATGTTTGTACCCTAATCATGGTTGTTTATCTATCTAAGTATAATATTTATCTACTTATATATATATGTGTATCGTTGTCTAGTACCCAAGATACAGGGAATCCTAGTTTGGGGCTAGATCAATGTGTGTAAATAGTGTCCAAGGTATTATAGTATTATAGAAAAACGTGTTTTTTGTTGTTGGAATAATTTTATGCGGATGGACAGAAATAAGTATGATTACTTTCAACGTGCTTTCACTTCAGTTATGTACATATATCTGGTTGAACCAAACCTGTTATGATATTCTAAGCTGAATTTCTGTAAGTTCTTTCAATAAAATATATTCCTCAGATCTTCGAGTTTGGCTGCCGCTAAGGCATTCGCAATTTTAATCATGACCATGTCATTCCTTTCCTTCCTTCCTTCCTTAAGGAAGGGTGTCAAACGGGACCCTATTACTAAGACTCCGCTGTCCATTTGTCTGTATGACTGTCTGTCTGTCACCAGGCTGTATCTCATGAACCGTGATAGTTAGACAGTTGAAATTTTTGATGTATTTCTGTTGCCGCTATAACAAAAAATACTAAAAAACAAAATAAAAAATAAATATTTAAGGGGGCCCCCATAGGACAAATGTGTTTTTTGGTCCGTTTTTGCTCGATATTGATAACGGCAACAGGTGGACGCTTGAAATGTTCGCAGAATATCTAGTTATATATTTAATTTAAAAAGGGAAATATTAAACTGCACATCAAAAATACTGATTTACGCAGCAAATATTAGGGCAAAATGCTGCGGTTGCTTAGGTGAAGGGTAAAGAGGGGTGAGCGAAGCAAACATGCAAGTTGAACATGCAAGAACAATAAAAATACTTAAAACATAAACTAAAAAGTGTTTTGCTGATCCTTTTTTGCTGTGCAAATCAGTATTTTTGATGTGGGATTAAATACTAGCTTTTGGAATTTAGGCTGGTTATGATCGATGTATAGTCAAACTAAATATTGCCGGTCCGAGTGGGTCGCCCTGCTGACTGCCAATGGCCGGATTTAGATGTTCCTGAAGATTAATAAATAAATTTTGAATGTAACATTTCCACATGTAATTGTAAATAAATGGTGTCTGCTCTTTAATCTGGAATAGCACGGCACCTCTGTCTACCGAATCGAAGGCGTTTTTTACTTCTACCTTCAGCAGAACGTCACCTCCTTCGTTAGTATGAACGGTGCGAGTCCTCCCCTGCTACCGAAACCCAGCTGGGTTGGAAAGTAGCGCAAAGATCTGGCAGGATAAACTTGCAGCAGATCTTTGACTCTATGCGGCGGATGGTATTGTCTACAGCGATGGGTCTGATGTCCCTGTCCTTCTTTATAGATTAGCTCCGTAGAGTACCTGTGTTATGCCCTCGTGTAGTTATCCAGACAAAAAGAGACTCGGCAGCTCGGCCATATCTGCCAGGAGATTCTGTCCGAAGTTTTCGACGGCTCCACAGATGAGGTCTTTGTAGTGTTGAGGTGTCATCCCGTCGAGGCCGCCCGCAGAGCTGCTCCTGAAGGACATCACCGCAGCGGCGACATCCTCGGTTGTAGCTTGTGGGGTACGCTCAGAATGGCTGGGGGGGCAGGGAGGATCAGTGCTTGACTCCAGCTCTTGAAAGGTGTCTGGGGAGTCAAGAGCGACAGTGTCACTCGAGAACAGAAGTTGAGCAGCTCTCTTAAAGTCTCCGTCGCTGATTTTTATTTCTATTGTTTCCCTTGTTTTCGTGAATCGTGAATTTCGTCCGGTAAGTATTGTTAGGGTTATAAGTTTGGCCTGAAATGTTTTGAGGTCACTTTTTGCAGTAATTTCTTATGAGTTAGGGATCTATAATTACTTCTGTCCCTAGGGGCCGTTCATTAATGTCGATATGTTTTTTAGAAACTTTTTGACCGTGGTTTAGGTTTTAGACTACCCCCCGTCCCGTCCCCAGATCATGTCTATTTTTTGGCATTATACAAAAATCTGAATTATCTTTAAATAGCTACAGATTACTCATTTATTTTTGGAGAATTATGCACCGTGATAGAATATCCAGGCAAACAGGTGGCAGGTTGTTTCTGACTGGCATAAAAATAATAAAGGAAATAATGTGTAATGATGATTACATTTAATAAAATACTGGTAGTATATATGGATCACTAACAAGTGAATAGGCATCTTGCAAGTCAGCTGTGGCACTGAGATTTTCTGAAGATCAACGTCTGTGTCATCTAGCCACTCAGCGTCATCATAACTCATAGACGGAGTGTGCTCTTCAAAATGTCGTCAAAAAGATACGCCACTAAATGGCGGTGTAAACAAATTACAAATTGCGAAGTAATTATCTTGATAACATGAACAAATTTCATAGAAACATTGCATTAAATGAATAATGTAGTGCTGCATTGTGATCCCACTAGATTTTGGTATTTTTAGAGCTTTTGTGTGCCACAAAAGAAGAAGAGCACAAATCGACATTTTGTATTGTTTTTTCTGAGATGTTTTCGTATCAAAGCGCATTCGAAAAGTGATTAACTAAGATTTCCATAGTCAACAAACACTCCTGTCAAAATTCTTGGAGTTGGCGATGCCTGTTTGAGGGCGCGTATTAGGATTCTATGAGTCATCATTATTCTAAGGAATAGGCACTTTTTAGGTCGACGACGTGTCCGTTCTGGACCGTGTTTTTTAACAGAGCTGATTTTGAAAATAATAAACTAAAATGTTTATAGTCAGAGAAAAAATATAATTTAATATACAATCTAACTAATATTATGAATGAGAAAGAAGCGATCTTTAGATATTTGGATGTTTGTATTGAAACTACAAAATATTTTTTCCTGTTAATATTATCATTTCTTATTTATGTCTTCGTTTCTATATTTTTGGGTATTCATAACTAAAATTAAATACACGTGATGTCTCAATTCATCCGCCCTAGGGGGGCTTGTGATGTTCCGTGGTTTTTTCTGATCCGGCGGGATGCCATGCGGCGGCGGCGCCCGAAAAAAGCATCGGACGGGCGCGCAGATCAGCAAGACTCTTGTCGCCGACATCCTGTTGTAGATATTTTGTAGGTAGGTAGATTTGTAAAGACGCCTTAGAGTTTGGCGATGCAAGAATTTCACAGGCTAAGCTGAGTCACGGGGAATGCGGAGTCAGTAGGTAGTTTTGGATGGTTAGTAGTATTGGATTACGACATTTGGATGCTATTTCCTTTTGTGAAACTTTATTAAACGAAAAAATAAATAAAATTATATTTCTATAGGGAATGGGACTTACTTAAAATCGTAACATTAGGCACCAACCTATAATCATAACATGAAGGACCAACTTATAATCGTAACATTAAGGACCAATTTATAATCGTAGCATTAGGGAACAAGTTATAATCGTAACATTAGCGACCAACTTATAATCGTAACATTAGGAAACAAGTTATAATCGTAACATTAGGGACCAACCTACAATCGAAACATTAGGTACCAACTTATAATCGTAACATTAGGGACCAATCTATTATCGTAGCATTAGGGACAAGTTACTTATAATGGTAACCCTTGGGGGGACCAACTAATTACAAACATCTAAGTACTTCATGTTTGATTATATATATTGAATTAGGGCATACAATAATGGTAGAAGTGTCGTCACCTGTAAACATTATTTTCAAACATATTTTGTAGAAACTCTAACTTGAGTGAACATTGTTGGCCAGTAGAGCCCCTAATCCCGCTCACATCTGAAAATAAAAGCAATAACGGGCATTCCAATGTATTGTAAGAACCGGGCAAAGTACTTAAATGAATACCTACGGGGAATATAAACAATTTTCCCAACAATGAATACGAAAGGGACACAAGTCAAAATATTTTCGCGAACCAAACAAATAAAAGAAATTGAATTTTCTTTCACAAAGGCGAGAGAATGGACATTCGAAACTCTCAGTCATAGATCGTTCTTCTCATTTTCTTTGTCTAAATAATTGAATTTCAAGCAAAGATAAGTAGGGGAATTTTGCTTTGGGGGACCATGAATATGAGGGCTTCATAAAATTACATTTATGTAAAATTACAAAATTATGAGAAAATACTTATGTAACGTAAAATACCTTTCCACCAGCACCTTGCACGACATACAAGACCCCGGTTAGCGTTAATGAGCAAAACCACAGTCCAGTCTACAACCCTTTAAAATTAACTTTGTGTCTCTACTCAGTTGGCTAAAGTGCAACCTATTGTCTAAGGCTGAGACAAGTACTTTAGGTTAGATAGAGTTACCCTCCGATCCATTGAAATTCAAAGTTATTCCCATTTTCAGCAAGATACTAATTATTTTGTGATATCAATCAAATCAAATCAAATCAAAAATCATTTATTTCCATAGGATGTTGTTACATCACTTAGATCCGTCATTACATTTTTTTGGGTGAGTTCACTAACACAATGGCGGAATCTGTGGAGAAGAGCTCACCGAAGAAACTCCACAGTCGTCGCATCTTTTGCGTTTCCTTTTTTAAATAAAATATTGTCAAATTACAAAATGAATGCTAATTATATATCGAAACAGCCTGTTACTCAAACAATCTATTCCCATGGACATCTGTCCTCTAAGTAATCAGATATCCTATAGTAACCTTTTTTATACAATTTCTGTTTTATTATTATTTTAAACTTGTCTAAAGGTAAGTTTTTAATATCAGTAGGGACCTTATTGTAATAGCGTATACAATTGCCTTTAAAATAATTACTAATTTTATGTAGTCGGCTTACATAAGCAAGCAACTTGTCTTTATTTCTAGTATTAAAATTGTGTATATCACTGTACTTCTGAAAATTTGTTATATTTCTTTTTACATACACAAGATTGTCATAGATATATTGAGACACAAATGTCAGAATATTGATTTCTTTAAACTTTTCCCTCAGTGACACTCTAGGCCCTAATCTATAAATCCCTCAGCCAACCTCTCTCAGGCGTATAGTAGGATATGTTCACCTACATTATTAGCCAGGTTATCCTTAGAAGTCTGTAGGAAGCAAAAATTACTCTTGCTCAATCTCTTCTTCTCCCCTTGATCGATTATGCCGATGTTTGTTGGGCTAGCGCCAACGAAGAGCAAATGAACAGACTCGAGCGACTTCAAAATCTCGGGATTCGGTTTATCTTCGGACTGCGCAAGTTCTACCACGTCTCGCAGTATCGCAAGGAGTTAAAATGGCTGCCGATCCGTCTTCGTCGGGACACACACATCCTCACTCTTCTATTCAACATCTTAACCAACCCTCGATACCCTAGCTTTCCCCGTGAGCTTTTTCAATTTCTCCCTTCGGCTCGTCCACGTAGAACTCACACGGCTTCCCTGCTCTCTATACCTCATCACAACACCGTCGCATACAAGCACTGTTTTCGATTGCGGGCGATCACTCTCTGGAACTCGCTTCCGTGCACTATCAGAGATAGTCCATCTCTGCCCGTCTTTAAGAATCGTTTGAAGGAGCATTATCTTTCTCTATCCTAGATTTGAGCTTTTTATATATTAGTTTATTTAGGTGTATTTATATTTTTATATAATATTTATGTACTAGTCTATGTAGTGTATCTAGCAGTTAGTTCAATAGTTCAGTAATATATGTATGTATCTTATCAGAGCACATAGGTTTATCCTGTATATTAAATTATTCTTATCAACCTTGGGTTTGCTGGAAGAGATCTCTTTTTAGAGATAAGCATGCCTTTGTAGATGTCCTTTCTGTTTATTATATCTTGTTGTTTTATGTGCAATAAATATATATAAAAAAAAAAGCATATCCTTATCTGAAGCAAACCTGATATTACCGGATTGTATTAAAACCTATCTGAATAATTATAATTATGAAGATTTACCTATAGTGTATAACAACCCGCACTCAGTCAGCGTGATGGAGTATGACTCAATCTAACTCGTATCCGAGCCCCTCGGCTGGGGCATTATTAAGCTACAATAATTAATACCTATTGTATGGGTCAAATGTAAAAAGGAAGACATGGCAATCACCGCTATTCGCGCGTGAACCTTGGGGACTGATCTGGTGACAGTAATTGGTACTAAAGATCTCAAGTACCTTGGTACTCCATTGAACTCTGGTGCCCTTCAGGCTTCTTAGATCGTAGGTAGGTTCAGATAAAAATGGACATGTAGCTGGGCTGTGCCGTATATTAATTGAGCGAGCGAGCGAAGCGTCCAGTTTCGAGATTGGCCAAAACTGCCATTGTCCGTCTGTCTGTTCTTGCCTACCAGGTCGCAATTTTTAAACAGATTTTGACGAAAATTTACATACACTTTGCTTGAGTTATTTACATTTTTTTGTCGGTTGTGATTTTTCACTGGGGGGAAAGGGGGGAAGTTCATTCATTCAATTCATTCTACACAAGATGTTGCGAGTAGATGAAAGTTTTTTCGCCCCTGTAACTATGTTATAGATAAAGCTTGACACCTGAGTTTTCTGTGATAGGCCACAATTTATATAGGCAAATTCCCAAAATTCCGAAATAGATTGAAACGACAGCCGTTCAAAGTTCCGACATTTTAATAATTGTTTATTTTCCAGACCTATATCAATATCAGAATTAAAAGTATTAAAATAATAATAAGAGAAACAAACAACAAACAAAAAATTTTAAGCAATTTTGTAACTGTCTGACTTTGCGCTTGTCTGACAAGCGAGGTCTACTTTTCTCACAGAAACTTTAGTTTACTACATACGCATTACATATTACTTTTTTTTTCGCCATTAAGATGGATGGAGTGCACAATTGTCAAAAAAATGGGAAAAAGCAATTTGCTGTTACCAGACTCAGATTTTCAGACCCAATTCCCTACTTTCAAAAACTAAGATAGAGGGTGTAGTTGCGACTGTCAATATTGCTTCCATCATTTTAATTAACTAATTGCTGTTAGGTACTGTTAAGATAGCTTTGATGCGTTGCTAATTAGGGGTAGGCATTAAATTTCAGTTATTGATAAGATATTATTTTCCTAACTTTTGGGTTAATACCCAAAAATTAGGAAAAGCGTTGCTTGTTGTGGGTACTCTTATCGATAGCCAAAAGGAATTGATTCAAATAACCCTAGAACATTATATTTTCCTTGTGTTGGCAACACTGATTATAAATATATTTTTTAATTCTGAATATGGAGTTTTGGCCAACGGTTGTTGATAATTGTGTGCTAGGAAATAAATTAAGTTGTTGGTATTCCTGGATTTTCTTTATGGTTTGTTTTAAGCAAGAAACATTTTTTCGATGCTACCATGGCCATGGACGGCGCGGCGAAGGGAAAAGGTTATGTTGAATGTACTTCGCCCGGCCCGATGACCTCTTGTGGCGTTGCGGTTCGAAGCTCTGCCTGGCAAGCGAGAGGTCCCAGGTTCGAATACCGGGAGGGAGAAAAACCCAGGTCTTAGATGTTTATGTATATGACGTCGCTGTTTCTGATTCCCACGTCACAGGGATAGTGCCCACGTCGTGCCTGTATATAAATGTATACGTGTTAGGTTTAAATCAATTATATTGAAATAACAACAATAATTAATTTATTTATAAATTAATTAATATAATTGTGCATAATTACAAGTGAGTAATTAGTGACAAGCAAGGATTTGCCTCTTGAAACTGACTTTCTTCGGTACATAAACCGATATAAATAAACCACCAACGTTAAACGATGCAAAATCATTAAAATGTTTTCCACCGACGAAAAAGTTGAAACCCTAAAGTAAGTTTTTTGTTTTGCGCGGTCCCACTCAGCTGGCTTATTTACCTCGAGGCCATCGCTGTTTTTAAATGATGGGCAAAGTTCTTGTATAAAAGAGTCTATATAGTCCGCATCGAGCACCGCATCTACGCAAGTGGTTTTGTAAACTTATTTACTTCCTTCCTCCTGTTTTAAAACTCAAGTCAAACAGCCCCTGTAAGTTTGGAGATGGTTTGATGGTTTGAAGCATTAAAAATAAAAATTTATCAAGTTCGGGTCGGACCTGCTCATGAAATGTCACCCCTCTCTTTCGTGTTATTGTATTTATATTATATGTAAAGTTAATGTAGTATATATCGGTAATTATTTTGTATTCACTATCTGAATTTTATCGGTATTTATCTTATTCCTAGGCATTTTATTTATAGTATTTATTGTGCACTGCCTACCTACATAGTTGTATGTATGATACTATTTTGCTATAATGCCTTGGGTTGCTGGAAGAAATCTCTTTTTAGAGGCAAGCTCGTCTTTGTACATGCATTTTCTTTTAATGTAACTTCTTAAATATTTGTGTGCAAAAGAATTATGAAATGTTCCGAGCCATCGTACAAGGTTTATGTCTGAACTTGAAAAAATACAATTACCGACATACCTATGTCTGAACTAGGTTTCCAACCTAGCACCGCCCCTACCCTACAGGATAGCGGATCTGACTTCAAGGAAATTGCGCCACCCCGAAACGATTTCATAGATCACGCGAAATCATCGATTATTTTTAAATGCCGATGATTTGCTTATTTACAGGGGCGGGGATATTGAAACATGTCTCTTGTATGGGGACTCCTTTAATTTATAAAATCCCATGTAGTTCATAATTTGTTGCTGTAGCGGCAAAAATTCTGTGAAAATGTCAACTCTCTACATTCATCAGTGTCATCTGTCAACTAAGTGACACCTATGAGAAATAATTACATCTGTCAAACAAAGTGATACCTGTAATAAATAGTGACACCTATCAAACAAAGAAACGCCTGTCAAAATTAGTGACGTCCAAATTAGAAACACCTGCTTTTTTTTTTGCCTTGAACTTGTTGTTTTCAGACTCTTTGTCCTTTAAAACTTTGCCTTGGGAGTGGGCGGGACAGCTAGTCCCCGCCTCAAATAGTTTATTCACACGTGAGTGCGTGCCCTACCGGGGGAGAGACCCAACCTGGGAGGGTTGTGGTGAATGAAGTGAACTTGGCAGCCGGGCACAACTAAGGTGTGTCGCTGCGTCTCTGTGTGTCTTGTGCCGGCGTAGAGTGTACGGCGTCATGTGGGGCGTCTGCGGCTTGAGCAGTGTCTGGTGTGGGTGATCTAAGTTGCCGCCTTCGCCTGCGCGTGCGCGGGCGGTGGATGTACAATGGACGGGTGGGTAGAGTCGGGTCGGGGTTGTCTGTGTCCGGGGGTACTTGTAAATTTAATTGCGCCGTAATGGCGTCTACAGGGTCTGAGAGAATGTTGCGGGGACGACGTCTCGGTTGGGTGGCCTCGGGAGATGCGGCGTAGTCAGCCGCAAAGCGAATAAGGGGATTGGAGTGGTGAATAGCTCTATCGAAGTATCGAGTAGAAGCTTTCTTAATGAAGTCGCGGATGGTAGGCACTTTCAGGTCTTTGTGGAGATCATAATTTCGCACAAACCACGGGGCACCCGTGGCTCGACGAAGAAATTTATTTTGGAGGATTTGGAGAGTATCTAGGTGGGTTTTGGCCACGTGCGCAAACACCACACTAGCATATGTAAAAATAGGACGGACGCAAGCTAAGTACAATCTTAGCTTATTGCGTAAGGAGAGTTTGCTCTTGGATTGAATAAGCGGGTTAAGCCGGCTTAAAACGAATTTGGCTTTATTCCTCACAATTCTTATGTGCGGTCCGAAGGTGAGACGGCTATCCAGTGTCACTCCAAGGTATTTCACTTGGCGAGTCCATGGAATAGCCCGACCAAACAGGGAGATTTGTGGTAAACGAGACCACTCACTGAGTGGTGTGAAGCGGGAGAAGAATATAGCCTGGCTTTTTTCTGGGTTGAGCTCAATCCGCCACTTCTTGAACCAATCGCCCAAGAGAGTGGCGGCTATTTGGAGCCTTTTAATGACTATTTCTCTATTCCTACCAGAGTAATAGAGAGCTGTGTCATCGGCGAAGAGGGCAAGCTGTACGTTGTGATGTTTGGGGATGTCACTAGTGAAGAGTGAGAATAGGAGAGGCGAGAGCACAGAGCCTTATGGGACTCCCGCCTTAATTGGATGAGGTCTAGAGTGAGTGCCTTCCACTCTATACCTAAAGTTCCTATTAGAGAGAAAGTCTCTGATAATAAGAACTAGTCTGTCAGGGAAATTCAAGTTGTACAGCTTGTAAATCAGGCCGTTGTGCCAAACCTTGTCGAACGCTTTAGCCACATCGAAAAATAAGGCACCCGTTCCTTTCGGCTTCTTTTGGTTGAAACCGTCCAAAATAAATTCGGTGATCCTGTGTACTTGGTGGACACAGGAATGACCGTTTCTAAAACCGAACTGCTCGTCTGGAACGAGGCCTCTACCGAAGGCTATTGCCTTCAGTCGTCTGTTTAACACCCTCTCATAGATCTTACCAAAGGATTAAAGGAGACTGATAGGGCGGTAACTGGTTGGTATCGATCTATCTTTACCCGGTTTATGAATCCCTATCACATCAGCTTCCTTCCATGCATCCGGGAACATACAGGTGGCAATGGCGGAATTTAGAATGGTCACCAATAGGACTAGAAGGGGGTAGGAGAGGTTCTTAAGAACCCGGTTAGCAATTCCGTCAGAGCCAGGGGCTTTATTGGAGTGAAGCTCCTTGATAATAAGATTGACCTCATCGATGTTAACTAGCTCGATAGTATCTTGAGGGGGAAGTGATGAGCGTCTGACTACTTCAGAGCCCACCAGGTTTACGTGGTCAAAAGGTTCATTTGACAATGAACATTGACCCTCTAAACTGTCAGCCAGACACTCAGCCTTGTCAGCATCCTCGAAAGCCAGTGATTTGTCGGGTCTGGAGAGGGCTGGGATATCCACGACCGCGTCCGATTTGAGAGTGCGCGCTAACCTCCAGTAAGCCTGATGATCTGGGGTGAGCTCTACCAGAAGTTGATCCCATCTCTGGGATTTGTGATTTTTGATGGCAGTTTTAACTAATAGCTGGGAACGACGCATTGCGATTTTGTTGTCAGTGCTCGGGAAGTTATCATAGGCTCTGGTGGCAGCGCGCATCTCACGAATGAGGTCGCGTATATCCTCAGGTAATCTCCACCTACTATCACCAGATGAGTTTACCGGCTTAGTACAGGCTTGAATTGACTTCTGGATGTGCGAAGTCAGCGACTCTATAGCTATGTTAACATCAGATTGAGAATCGATGACTTGTGGGATTCTTTCTAATTCTTTGGAGGGGGAGTTTCTCTTAAATGTGTTGTGGAGCAAAGTCCAGTCTATGGTTGATTTTATGGCGGGCGGGCGGGGTTCAATATCACCAAGTATAGATATCACGGGGCGATGGTCGGATATCAGTTCATGGAATACTTGTATCCCTCTTATTGGGAGAAGAATGTTTTTAAGAAGCATAATATCGAGGATGTCACCTTCCGAGTCCGGGTTGTTCTTAGGAAAGTGCGTAGGAGTCATTGGGGCTAGTAGTTCAATAGCAAATTTCTCGGTGGATTTCTTTAAGAGAGGACCGTTTGAGTTTGTCACTCTACAGTTCCAATCGACATGTTTGCTATTGAGGTCACCCGCAATGATGACGGAATCACCCAAACTAAGAAGGGAGGAGATGTCAGACTCCTTGAGTTGCCTAAGACTGTCTGTTGAGCCCTGTCTTTGGTAGCATGAGGCGATAGTAATAGTTTGATGACCCCTCATTGCTATTCGGCAAACTGAGGCTTCTATGTTTTGAAGCGGTGGACAGTCACACGGGGAGACGTGCAGGCTTCTCCGATAATAGATTGCCGTGCCCCCACGAATTCCATTAGTGCGATCATTTCTAATCAATTTATAATTAGAAATGTTGGGGTTTCTGTGTTGGGGTTTAAGGAAAGTCTCCTGTACAAGGAGAATGTCAATTTGGTGGTCTGATAGGAAGGCGGATACTAAGTCACTTTGTCTCTTCAAGCCATCAGCGTTAAAAAAGGCCAATCTCAATGCACTAGGTTTAATCCTACCGGGTGTGGTATCCATTACGGAGAATAGACATTACGGTTCCTGAGAACGCCTTTGATCGCCGAAATCAATGATCTGTGAGCTTGACAGGCTCGCAAGGCAGCAGCAGGGTCCTGCTTTAGTGCTGCAGTATCAATTTTGAGTAAAAACTCATCAATTTCATCAGGGTCTATTCTGTCCAAGATGGTCAGTAGGTCTGTTAAATAGTCCCTAGTTTCTGTCGGTGGAGGGGGTCTTGTTGAGTTGGGGGGCATGGCTCTAGTTGATAAATCAGCTGGAGCTGTTTGAATTTTGCTTGGCTTGTTAGCCACAGCGGACGAATTGGGAGTAGAGGGGTACTGCCTAGAAGGGGGAAGAGGGGGGAAGCTGGTGTGATTGACCGCTGAACCCTGAACCCAACTAAGTGGCTTAGCCCAGGCATTATGGCTCGGGCGAGGATGAGCCTGGCCTACATTAGTTGGGGCTGGGGCATGGGCTTTCGCCCGTCCTGATAGGCGAGGCTTAGGTCGGGCCGGACAACCTCCGTAGGCTGCGGTGTGACCAAGCACACCGCAGTTGACGCACCCAGGTGGGCCGTCAGACTCCTTGGGGTCGGTTGGGCGTGTGCAAGCCCCCGGAGCGTGGTCCTCCAGGCACTTAACACAGCGGCCTTTCCTATGGCAGTTCTTGGCCGAGTGGCCAAACAACTGACAGTTGAAACACTGGAGCGGCTTATTTTTTTTATGCGGGTTTTCAATTTTCAGCCCTGAAATGTGGCAGATCTCCATAACCTGGAAGATCTGCTTCCCCTGTGGTGATAGATCGACCACAACCAGCACCAGGTCGTACGGTAACTTGGAGCGACCATTGTACATCCTGTGCACTTCGTGCACAGGAATGTTTTTCGCCTTCAAGTCTTCCATGATCTGCTCGCTCTCAATCTCCTTTGGAAGACCCCTGACAACCACCCGAAGTCTTCTATCCTCCGGTAGAGTCAATAGGTGGTACTCAATTTTAGAAGCGGTCAGGAATTTAGTCAGAGCACGGTGGTCGTCTGAGGTCTTTAATTGTACTAGGATCCCATGAGTAGTGTTGGTGGCCCTAACAAAGTTGATTTTGCGCTCTTTGAGCGCTCCATCAATTTTTAACCACATCTCTTTGTTCTTTATACAAATCTTGGGTGGCAGCGCTTTGCGCGTGCCCGGGACTGTAGCCGGGACAGCTACAGAGGGCGCTGGCAAGGGTTTGGCTACGGCGGAGGGAGTAAGGGTGGCCTTGGACGGACGACCGACCTTGGCGAGGGAGTTTTCTGGACCAATGGTTGGAGTAGGAGGCCTCTTAGAGGCACGTTTCCTGCGTGGCCTAGCGGGGTTGAAGTTGTCTTCATCCGAGGCGGAAGCATCTCCTTCCTCGGTGAGACCATCGAAAGAATTCCTGGGGTCAGAGTAAACCTGATCCATTGCGACTTCATTGGAGTCGGGGGTATTAACCGGGCGGCTGGTCAGTAGGGTCTGTTCAAGCGGGATGATGATGGGGTCTTGATTGCTATGAGTCAGCCCGCTCTCAGGCGGAGAGGCCGGCGACCGCTCAAACAAGGTTTGTTGCGAGAACAAACCTTGGGAGTTAGTCCACGACTCTCTCTCGGCATGGAGCTGGCTGAGCTCTTGGGACAGCGCCTGGTTACGGAGCCGGAGTTCATAAATCTCCTGCTCCATCTTAATCTGCACTAACAGGTGGGAGGGAAACAATAAATGTCTGTCACCGGAGGAGGGGACGATCTCCCTCCCTGCCTAGTGCAGGGAGGCGTGTGTGCCTGCGTGTGTTGTGTGCCTACTGTGTAGTACACGTAACCCACCTCAGGCGAAATCAAACCTCCAGCGGTACACTCACTCACTGTAATCCGGCACTTGGTTTTGTTTGATTGGAATGTTGTTTTTACACTTTTCATTGGTTACGATAGCGAGAGGGACGCGCGCGTGAGCGCGAGAGGGACGCACGATTCGAGACAGCGACCGATGCACGGGTGCTTCGGGCAAGCGGCGGACGACGAATGTGTGAGAAACACCTGCCAAAAACAGTGACACCTGTTAGAATTAGTTACACCTGTCAAAAGGTGAATTAGCCCTTCAAGAGTGTTTGTCCGGCCAAACTGACAGAAAACTACTCTTGAGCGTAGCCATCCGGTGGACGGGTGAGATTTACTTGTTCTAAATTTGTACGAATTGAAAACAATTGAAACATCTATCTATCCCTTTTTTTCGCACAGAAGTCAAGTAGGATAACAAGGCTAGCAATACATGTCATCAGGCCTTACTCACGCATGCAAACCATTATTTTATTTACTCTTCAAAACACCGCTCGTTCGCCGCGGTACACCCAGCAGTAAATTCGGGTTTATGATAAGTTTTGTTGGTTTTTTGGCGTATTCAACGAATGGAGGCGCAAAGGAGATATGTAATTGAACTTAAATTTGTTGTAAAAAGGTAATACGCCTTTCACGTGAAAGGTTTGAACCTTGGGAATACTCACCCACCGGGGCGTGCTCAAATGTTTGCATGAAAAACCGGTTAAGTGCGAGTACAACTCGCGCTCGAATGGTTCCGTACGACCGTACAATGGTAGGGATGGTGTAGTTAGGATTTTACATAGCAAAATGTTGTTTAAAAAATTATTGGTGCGTGTGGTATTTTCACACTCCATGTACGTAACCAGGTGCATTCATAAGTTTGTATGTGGTATTGAAAGAATTGTTGCATGGGAGCCCCCTTAAATAATGAATATGAATATGACCTTGCATACTTTAATCATGCAATAATAATATAAAAGTAATGGATACTAACAGTTTTGTTAGTAGAAATAAATATTATTTGACTAAAGGTAAATATTACCTTCCTAGTTATTAAAAAAGACAAGTAGCAAATTCGCTATTCTATTATTTTAATAAAGCAGCCAAAAATTTGGCTACACATAATGCCTCTATTGAGAATTATACTGATGTTTCAAACAAAACCATGGAAGTTTGTCCAAGTCATTTCAATTAGATACAACGACAATAGATTAAGTCTCCAGCCCGTCAAATAATATTAATAAAATACATAATAAAAACAGATAATCTCAAATTTGTTAAATAAATGCATGGTTTACTAATCTGGTCCACCAAAATATTGAAGGTATTAGCAGTAAATTATTAGAGTTGGAATTGTACATGAACTCTTTCAATATTGATATTTTATGTGTAACAGAACATTGGCTAAAAAGCCATGAGCTCATGTTCAATTTCAGTAACCACCAGGTTGGTAGTTTTTTTGCAAATCACATGCTGTACGTGGAGGCTCTCTAATATTTCTAAATGAACACTTAAAGTTCATAAATCGTAATGACATAGTATATTTATCAGTTGAAAGCTACATTGAAGTAGCATGTGTTGAGTTGGAGCGCATAATTGTAATAAGCTGTAAATTATTTTTTAAAAAGTCATGGATGACATATTATTTAATGTAAATTTATTAGAAACTTACTCCCTTAGTGCGAGACTAACAAACTTATTTAATTCTCACAACTTAAATCCACTATTCATGGAACCTACTCGAATAACTGAAACCTCAGCAAATTGTATAGACAATGTATTTGCTTATCCAAATGAAAAAATTCTACTTAAAAAATATATAAGTAATTTGAAGACAGACCATTTAGGTCAATACATTAGACTAGAAATTCAACTTAAAAAAAGTTCTACAAGAAAGATAAAATACATACTGCACATCGATTTGAAAGGTTTAAAATAAATTGGGATAGCAAACTACCTATCAATTACTCTAGTAATAACCCTAATGAGTCATATTGTATTATTTTTTTACAAATTCAGCAATGCGTTCAATGCAGTATTTACTACCAGATCGATTGTGGTCTCAGACAAACTTAACTTTAGTAAGTGGGCCACAGTAGGTAAACAGTAAAGTAGACAAAATTTACATGAATTATATAGTGAAAAACAATGGAATCATAGTGAAGAGTTCAAGGATAAAGTAAAAAAGTACTCAAAAATATTTAGAAAAGTTTGTCAAATTGCAAAATCAATTATAATTTGCAAATTATGAAAGAAAGAAATAAAGAAAGAAATAAAGAAAGGAAATTTATTGCCAACAACACATTATAAAAGAAAAAAGTAGATTAACTTAGACTTACTTATAAATAGAACAGTTTAAATAAATAATACAATATTTAAATATATTTATCTACAAACGTATCATAAACCCTCTTTACTGCGTACAAAAACCGCACGTTACGATCAGCATAATGTTAAACTACTTGGTAAAAACTCACTTCTTATCTGAAAAATTACACATTATGACCATAATGTGTAATTTTTCTACACATTATGACATTCAAATTTCGAAAGCCGACGCCCGCCTGCATGCCGCCCCTAGTTTATCTGTGAAGTTGGTACTGACATTCAAATTTCGAACGCCGACGCCCGAAGTTGGTGCTACAGAACAAACTAAACAACTGCAGAGCCACAATGCCGGTCAAACATGCGGTTCCTGTAAACATCAAAGAGAGCTTATGACATGTGTGTAGATAAACTGGTGTATGTAACTGTACATAATTAGGCATTAAAACTCTCGAGTGATATTATTATGAAACTCGCCTTCGGCGCGTTTCATAAACCCACTCTCGAGTATTAATGCCCTCCATTATGTAGCAGTCACATAAACTACTATTAAAAACTGGCCAATGGATACATTCTCAGCAAATGCGGTCTGTTGAAGTAACAATAACAAACTGCGCTGGTTTTCAGCATGCACCGTGGCTGTTGACATATATTTCACTGATTTCAGTGAGAGCGAAACGCATGCAGAAAACTGTCCTTAAAAATACCAAAGTGCATCATAATTTGTAAAAAATACAAAAAAAAACTATTTCATACAGTGCTTTTTGTAGTAAAAGTGACTAGGAATATATGAGGAGTGCCTGTTCAAAAGAGCCTATCCACCATTTTCCCAAAAAAAACATTTTTTCGGAATCATGCTTATTATGTTGAATTACAGGTTGCCTCTAAAGATGACCGAGCAAAATGGCCTGTAACTGCACGTATTTTGGGTCAAAGATGGCCAGTCTGTTCAAAAAGGACTAGATTTTGCCTTTACAAAGGATTTAAAAAAAATCGCAACAAAAGGGACTAAAAAGTATACTAATTCCATACGGATGATAATTTTCTTGGTCATATCGGACTAAAAGACGTAATTCAAATGTTTATTTTTATATTTAGATGGTTCAAAAACAGATATGTGATTTATTTCGATTTGTGATTATTTTAGGCTTCAAACAACCTGCATCTGATGCCTGCAATGTTTGTGTTTTGTGGCCATAAAATAAAATCTGTAAAAGATAATAATGCAAAACAAACATTTATTACTAAAAAACGAGTGCACAAACTCAGAGCAAATGCATTCTATGCCCACATGAATACCAATGAATGAGGTACCAAAAAGTATTTCATTCTGCTTTGACATGCGGAAAGTCCAGCCATTGCCTAAAACACCAATCCAAGATGCCTACTATTCTAGACAGGTGAGTTTCTACAATGCCTGCGTGGTAGGACTAGATTCAAGATGGCCAACATTTTATACATGGCTTGAATGAGATTCTGGCAGAGGTTCAGTGGAAGTGGGGCCAGCGTTGTATGATTTTCTCAATGGAGTACATGTTCCAGCTGATGTAGAGCAACTGAGACTTTTCTGTGATGGCTGTGGTGGCCAAAACAAGAATAGCCACATACTTCATATTCTCATTTACTGGCTGATGAATAAAGCACCACAGAATATCAAAGAGATTTTGTTGGTTTACCCTGTGAGAGGTCATAGCTTTCTGCCTGCTGACCGAGTGTTTGCAAGAGTGGAGAAGGAAATTAGAAGAACTCAGGTCTCATTATTACAAAGGAAGAATACTATTCAATTTATGAGAAGCGTGGTAAATTGATGAAACTTGGAAGTGACTGGTCTCTTCGTGTTATCAAAGAGTTGGAAGAATTCTATAAAAACTGCCAGCTATTCAAACTTTCAAGAGAATTGTAATGAAAAAGAATGGCATAACAGGATGCAGTGTCCAACCTTATGAAAATTTCAGATTTGAGTAAGGAAACGAACCGCACCATAATCTACTCAAACAAGGTAAAAAACACACTCGAGTACTAAGGACTTTACCATCTGGTCTGGTCTGTTTTTTAGTATTTGTTGTTATAGCGGCAACAGAAATAAATCATCAGTGAAAATTTGAACTATGTAACTAACATGGTTCATGAGATACAGCCTTGTGACAGACGGACGGACGGACGGACGGACAGTGGAGGCTTAAAAATAGGGTCCCATTTGGCACCCTTCGGGTACGGAACCCTAAAAATTAAGTTATTTGAATAGAAACATATTGCAAAGTGTAATTGCACTTAGAATACAACAATATTTGTTATTCTATTATAATATCTATTAAGAATTGTATGTACCGTGACACTTGCGCTATTAAGACGATTCTATTAATGTATCATTTATCAAAAACTATTGAGCCGTTGAGTAGTTAGGAGAGTACAAAGGAACAGGCATACATACAAACATAAATACATACAGGCCAAACACCCCTCACCCACAAAATAACCCTCCTCTTTTTCGCTTTGCTGCAGTCGGGTACAACACGGCTGGCCTTACAAATAAATACCTTTGACTTTGACTTTGACTTTAGAAAAAACAGGCAAAGGTTTGTATTGTTCATACAAACAGTACACTAAACAACCATTGTACTATTCCAAAACGTACACTTAGAATACGTGATTTATGCAGTGCAGGCCCACCGTTAGTCATCATCCCGGACGAGCGTAAACCGCTTTTATCTAGTGGTGGCGCATACGCGACACAGGGGCTGATGACACGCACACATAAGCCGTATGATTGTAGTCGGTTACCTACGACGGCGTGGTTGTATGAATCTTTGTCTCTGTTCCGTTTCTTTGCTCATGTGATGGAAACTAAGCAAAGGAATGCACGCATATAATCGTAACAAAACTGAACACAGTAAGTGAAACAAAAAATCAGGAAAACAAAAGAAAAGAAATGACGACAAAAAAGTCCATTCCTCAACTTAAGCACAGCTACAAAAGAATAATGCAAACACGTATTTTTTTTTTTCTAACAAGCCCTTAGTTCATTGACAATATCCGGAGATGGAGCCCGGGACCCCGAGCTAACGAAGGAACCAACTCTAACGGGCAATATACAATACTCACATGAAAGTTTATATATTGTATCTCGCGGAAGGAAATACCTAAAAATAATGGAGATAATAAGATTCCTGCGGACAGAAGTTGTCTGTTCCGTGCAATGGCCCACCAAATGAACAATGTTCATTTGGTGGGCCATTGCATTTCCACCTTCAGATTTTGGACCTTTAACCTAGACCCGTGGTCTAGGTTAAAGGTCCGTCCGTCCGTTAAAGGTACATTCGACGGCTGTCTCAACATACCTAAAGGGAAATTGTGTCGGCCAACGATCGAACCGACCCGGGAAGAAATGCCGCATCCACGAGCTTCACAGGCTTGGTGCCTGGGGCGGCAAAGGAACAATGATTTCTGCCACTGACATCTACTCAGTAAATGCTCGTGCGGCAGTTAATCCATAAAACGCCACAATAAACCTCGGAATCCAAGCGACGCCATTGGAACAATCAACAATTGCTGGGCAAATAACAACTATAATGGTGCATATCTTGAATAATCTTAGGCCTCTGACAACGCCCAACGGAGACCGACCCTATACCAGCAACAATCAATTCAACGGTGAAGGTTGGGGTTGCACATGGCTTTCACGAGTCTCATCAGCAGACCACAACACTAGACAAGATGACCCAAGTTAGTAAGACTTCCACCAGATCCGACGCACCAACGGACGACCCAAATATCATCATCCGGATATCTAGCCGATGACCTTCCTGACCCTACCGGCTACACACTGTTCCGCAACGACGGCGCACAAAGTTCAGCTATCGCCAATTTTCTAGTCCTCTCTATGCCGCCTGGAGGGGGCAGCGGCGCAAAGGTACTGTAGTGCTCCTAACCACTATACGTTCACTGCCTACTTTATAAAGATGAAGACTGTTTAGTTTAGATGTTCTGTTTTTATTTGGTTTATAGTTATTTACACTTTGTATAAAATGGGATCCACAACTGGCTCGATAGCCATTACGCTAATCCTCACTATAATTTAGCTCAGTCGCTGGGCGAAGCCTACGGTGAAGTGTGTCACATTGACTTCTCACATCCAAGCCTCTTTTTAAAACTACAAAATAAGTAACAGTGTTAAAGTGACACCCACTCTAAACGACCAATGGGGAGGATCGTCGCAGTCGAGGCGGATCAGCAGGTCAGACCATTAGTTTTATTGATTTCTTCTAATGTAAACGTGGTAGCTCTTTTAGATACAGGCGCTACAGCTTCATGCATCAGCCCAGCCGTTGCAGATCAAGTGGGTGCGAGATGTGTGCAAGAAGAGAAAAGACGGGTTAAGGCGGTAAATGGAAGTTGGCTGCAAATTGTAGGGAAATGTGTTATAGATTTTAGTTTGGACAATTTTAGCTTTTCACAGGAAATTTTAGTAATAACTGATTTAAATTGTAGCATTATTTTAGGGGTGGATTTTTTAATAAATAACGGTATGAATATTGATTTTGTTCATTCGTGTATGTGTTTTTTCCAGGGAAAAATACCGTTTTTCAATAATTTCCATACGAAACAAAACACGACACCGGTAAAACAAAATGTCATGCGCGTAGGGATTCTTTCAAAACAAAAGATAGGGTCGGACTTTCTAGACGGTTCTAGAAGGAAACAAATGAACTTCGGGGAAACCACGGTTATCGAGGATCGTGACGTGATAAATTCTATCGACTTTCAGGAGTTAAGAAAGGGCGATTACGTTTATTTCTCGGGGTTATCGGATTCGTGCGAATTTGCGTTTGGGGTAGAAGATAAACGGTTTATCGTAAATGAGGATTTATGTGAGAATGATAAGCGGGTATTATTGGCGTTGTTGGATAGGAATGCGGATAGATTTGCGTTTGCAAATCTATCCGCAACTGACCAGTTAGGTAGGTCGGAGATAGTGTCGGTCGATATTAAGACTTATGATGAAGAGCCGGTTCATTGCCACCCGAATCGCGTTTCGCCGGTGCAACGGGAAATTATTGAGGAGCAGGTCGCGGAGATGTTGAAACTAGGTGTTATTAGGGAATCCACTAGTTGTTATGCTGCGCCCGTTGTGTTAATTAAAAAGCCCGATGATTCATGGAGGTTTTGTATAGATTCTCGGAAATTAAATAGGACAATTTGTAGGGATACTTATCCTATTCCGCGGATAGAAGACATTGTCGATAGTTTGGCCGGGGCCAAATATTTTGCGGAGTTAGATCTCAATTCTGGTTGTTGGCAGACGGTTATTACGGAAGGTAGGCATAAAACGGCTTTCGTCACGACCACGGGTCTTTATGAATTTAATGTTGTTCCGTTCGGTTTGGCAACAAGTCAAGCGGTTTTCCAACGAATGATGGATACAGTTTTAGCGGATTTAAAATTTAAAGGGGTTATGGTTTACGTAGACAATGTAATTGTGTATGGTAGAACGTTCGAGGAGTTTACCGATACGTTGCAGAATGTTTTTGGGCGGTTTAGAGAAGCGAACTTGACCTTCAAGCCATCCAAATGTAAATTCGGTTTTTGCGAGATTGAGATGCTGGGTTATCTAATCTCGAATGAAGGAGTAAAACCTAGTGAGAAAAAGCTGAAGGCTATGCAACAGGTTCCAACTTCCACATCTACGAAGGATGTGAAACAATTATTAGGTTTATTTTCTTATTATAGAAAATTTGTATCGAATTTTGCGAGAATATCGTTACCTCTCACTAAATTATTGAAAAAGGGGATAAAGTTTCAATGGAATGAAGAATTGCAGAATTCGTTCGAGTATATTAAGAAGGTTATGTGTAGTGCGCCAATACTTTCCTATTATTCGGGGGATAAGTCGGTTACTACGAGAGTTTATGTGGATGCGTCTAACGAGGCGTTGGGTGCAGTATTGATGCAGGGCGTTGAAAAAATGAGTCCGGTTGCCTATGCGTCTAGGAAGTTAACGGATGCGGAGAAAAAATATAGTACGACGGAGAAAGAGTGTCTGGGGTTAGTGTGGGCGTTAAGGCACTATAGGCATTATCTTTGGGGATCGTATTTTCAGGTTGTTACAGACCATAGCGCGTTATGTTGGTTACAGTCGAAAAAAGATATGACTGGTAGGTTAGCGCGATGGGCGTTAGCGATACAAGAATGGGATTTCGAGATAGTTCATTGCTTGGGGAAAAGCAATGTAGTAGCAGATTTTTTGAGTAGGAATCCGCTAATGGAAGAAGGGAAACGGGAAACAGAAGGACCTCAGTCTTCTTCTCGTTCTGAACCTGATGATGATGGTTTGGAAGTTTTTAGTATTAATGTAGAGTCGTTACAGGCGGATCAAGAGAACGATTCATTTTGTAGTAGATGGTTAACGCGGTTGAGCGAACGTCCGGAAGCGTGGCGTAGCGGTTTTTGTTTGAGAAATAATTTATTATATAAAAGCGTACGTAGAGATGGAGAAATTAGAGAGGTATTAGTATTGCCTTAGTCTTTGTTTCAAAACGTAATGAACGAATTACATGATGAGGCGTGGACAGGAGGTCATTTGGGTCACGCAAAGACATTGAAGATGTTTCGGTCGAAATATTTCATGCCGAAAGCCGATAAGGAGATAGGGCGTTAAGCTTCGTGCGTGCCGTGTCAAGAAAGGAAATTAGTTAAAAGCGTCGCAGATTTGATGCCGATTAGGGTGTCGGATATTTTTGAGAAGGTAGGAATCGACGTGTTAGGAGCGTTACCACGTTCGTCGAGAGATAACCGTTTTATTATAGTCGCGGTAGAGTATGCGTCGCGGTTTGCGATATGTAAGGCGTTACCTAGGGTTACATCGGAAGATGTAGTGCGGTTTTTAGTTGAGGAAGTTTTCGGGCGAAGTAGGTTCGGGCCGATTAGGGAAATTATTTCAGATAGAGGAACAGTTTTTACGGCGGGAATTGTAAAAGAAACGGTAGAGCACTTTGGGGCTAAAATGATACATACAAGTTCGTTTCACCCACAGAGTAACGGTTTGGTAGAACGAATGAATAGAACGTTAACTTCGATGTTATCAAAATATTTAGGTTTACTACCTAGGCAAAGGCAATTCAATTCAAAGGCAATGGTGCTCGGTTTTACCTTTGGTAGTACATGCGTATAACACTAGCGTGCAGGCGACACTTTCGAAAGTGTCGCCGTATAATATTTTATTTGGTAGGGAACCGTGCTCAGTGGTGGATCGATCATTAGGATTAAACGCAGTTGGTTTAGACGAAACGATAGATGAAAGGGTAAATCGTATGGGTAGGCTGCTGACTAAGGCGTTAGGAAATATTGCGAACGCACAGCGTGTACAAAAGCGGTATTACGATATGAGATCAAAACCCAGATCGTTCCGGGTGAATGACTTAGTTTTGTTATACGTACCAAGGCGGATAACGGGAAGATGTATGAAGTTGGCACGTCTGTATCAAGGACCATACAAGGTCATTGAGATCGTTGGGAGGTCTAATGTGCTGATTCGTCGTCTGAACTCACGGTCACGGGGCGTTATTGTTAACACAAATCATTTAAAACGCTTTGTGCTGCGTTGAGGACTTCGTCTGATATTAAATAATTATACATTAGGAGTATAATACAATTTTATCCCGGTTGATGGTTTGTGTATGCGGTAGTGTTATGAATTGTTTATTAACCGGTGTTTCTTTTCATGTTGTTGCTGAGCTATGATATTTGATGAGGACCGTACACCAAAGACCCAAGCAATATCTGTAACATACTAGATTTCCGTGGTAGATTACCTTTATATGAGAAACTTTTATAAACGACAGTTCGTGTAATTGTTTGAATCGATCGCCTGGTTTTATCTTTGAGAGCAGTATGACGAGGCAATAACTATTCGTCATAGGGTTCGGTTTTGGTTCCTGCGTTCTTAAAGTATAGAGTTGGAATGATTTGGTAAGGGGAGAGTAAGGGTTGTATAACGAAGTTGGTAACGAAGGTTTCTCAATGAAAGTAATTTCTGATGTGGGATAACTCGGGTATTCGATACACATTCGAGATTATTTGTAGTGTCTTTACTTGGGTAATTGGTTGCAACTCACGGCAATTATCTTAAACTGTTAATAGTAAAATATAGTTTACTGAATTCCAACGGATTAGTTGAGATGTTTGTATGTTGTAGTATCGGTTTTAAAGCTAGTTGATTTCATCGTATTATTGGAACGAATTTTAATGAACTCATTCTTAAGCTGTGGCTTAGTAATACGGTTCTATAGATTAATTCTGTTAATATGATTGACGTTTCCTATATTTGAAAATGATAATTTTTTCTTTGATCTTTGCCTGCGTTAATTTTTGAAATATTTCCATTCGGTGGAAAGAGTTCACAATGTGTTCACAATTGTTTATGCAAAGATCGAGTTGTGTTAATTTTAGGAACGGAGGAATTATAGTTGTCTGATAAGTTTTTCGCTAGTTTTTATTGTCAGAAAGTTTGTCGAATGATAACCATTCGAGAAGCTAAATCTTAGATAGATTCAGCTGTTTGCCTTCGTATTGTAAAAGAGAGTTTTCTAGCGTTAGGTAGGTTAGTGTTAAGCCGCGAATAATTGTATTATGGAATCATAGGGTGTTATAATCTAAGTTTTTTAAGGTGCATAGCCTACACCTTAAGTGTAGTTAGGTTTTGTTATTTAATGTTTAATTAAGTAGGTTAAATGGGATGGTTGGACAGATAAGGATTAGGGTACTCGATGTTATTTAAAATTATGCTTGCGGCATATTTACTGTTTTCTAGATTTCAAGCATAGCAAACTAACTTAATGTTAACATTTAATGTTTTTTAGATTTTAGACTGAGATAGGGTTGTCATTTTAGATTTTAGACTTTGAGTTAGGGTTGCCACTTTGAAAAAAAAATATTTCCGTTGGATTTTTTTTTTTGTAGGGAGGGGGTGATGATTGTAAGGTTCGATATTTGTTTATGCGATTATATTGTATACGGGCCTCTTTAGAGTGGGTGTCACTTTGACTTCTCACATCCAAGCCTCTTTCTTTTTAAAACTACAAAATAATTAACAGTGTCAAAGTGACACCCACTCTAAAGAGGCCCGTATACAATACAATCGCATAAACAAATATCGAACCTTACAGTACTGTCGCGCACGAACTTTAGTTCCGAAAGTTCCGTTTTCTACTCTTTTATGTCGCTCATTTGCGACAAGAACGTGTTAACGCAAATATGTATCGTTATGGAATAATGATACAGTAGAATCCGGCGCATCGCGTTCTACTTGCTGCTAAAACGCGATATTTCTAGGTCCGAAAATGACTGAGTTATGAGGGAAAAGGTCGGCGACTATCGGTTTAGCGCCATCTCTTTCCGCCCCTAAGTTTAATGCAAGATCGGTTCACGTCAGTTGTCGCCGCTCGCTTGAGGAGGAAAGTGCTGCCCGATTGCGGCAAAAACGTAACAGCTCATGGTGTCACGGTTTTGATGAAAAGGTAAATACAGATTTTTGTTTTTTTAGTGATTTATTTTTGCAGCTATAACGGGACATTTGTATGTGGGTCATTATTGTAGTAAAAATAGTAATCGCATGCTATGGTTTACATAGGATTGTAGCGTTGTTGCTGAAATAAACAATGTTTTTTGTTGGTTAATTTAAGATGTTCCGTTACAGTTGATAATAAAAGTACAAAATTTTAATGTTGGTTATCTCAAGTTAACACATTCTTGTTAAAAAATTATAAATTTTTACAACGAATAGCTTACAATGTTGCATTATAAATGATAAAAACATCGTCTAATTACAATTTATTTTTCAGATGGAATCACGGTTTAGGAAGATTATAAATCTTGTCCGAGGAATTAATGAACATTCACGTAAGTAAGAAAAATGAAAAGATAATACCGATTCTCGAAATACAAATGAACTAAACAATCAATTTATTTTTTAGCATGTGAATCAGCACCGGAAGAACAACAACTGCAATGTAACCGGCCGGCTCGTTGCAGTTCTTTAAGCAGCAGCACTTCTTCATCATCAATACCATCAATTATTGAAGGTATGTTCACTTATAATAACAAAATAGCAGTATTTTTATTCACAGTGCACACAAATAAATATCATTTAATATATCACGAAGTATAGTATATTTTTTCAAAGAGTATGTTTTTGGGAATCACTATGAGCAACAATATTATTATTTACTAGGAATGCATCAAAACAATAGGAAACTTATGAAATTTAAGAACGAGTATGATGTATGATATTTTCCTGGTGAATACAGTAAAGTGTTCTCTCTCTCTATCTCTCTCTCCTCTCTCTCTCTCTCTCTCTCTCTCTCTCTCTCTAAGATGATAATGTTAGTTTCTGTATTTTAATGATAGCGCTATGCTATGCCCCAGTATTGTAATAATATTTTTTTTAAATAAACTTTTGCTGCAGACTCTGACGACTCAGTGAAGGATCCTGACTACGAATTAGTTCAAGATCAACGAAGAATTGAGAGTTCTAGTGAAGATAACAATATTATGGACGACAGCGAAAATCCTAATAAGACTGATATACGTACTATACAGACTGATGTCCAACAAAAAAATGAGAACATAACAAATATAATACAAAATACGATTTTAAATGAAGAAAAAGATAACACAGCTAAACTAATGATGACAGGAAATGACGATAGAATGAGACAAGAAATGCTGGATGCCATTGCAAGCATCATGCACACAGGAAGACAAACACCAACATTTGTATCTGAAAATAGATATCCGACTGCAGACGTACAGATGGGCACCAATAAAAAAACAACACCTGCTAAAAAAGAAAAAGAAAAACCGTTGGATGAAGAAATTGAACCTAAAAATCATGTACTGCCTGCAGACATACAGAAGAGCACTAATGGAGAAACAACACCTGCAAAAAAAAGCAAAAAAAAGACCATTTGATGAAGAAATTGCATCTAAAAATCAACTACCATCTGCAGACGTACAGATTAGCACAAATGAAGACCCTACACCTACAAAAAAAGGAAAAAAAAGACCACTGAATAAAGAAAAATGGAAAAAAAACATTACTAAACAGTTAAGAAATGCAGGACAGTCCTACGAATCAAAAGCATCACAAAAAACTGTTCCATCCCGTCAACTAAGAGAACCCTGCAATGAAAACCTGCATTTTCAAGTGTCAAAAAAACTTTTCCGAAGAACAACGCCGTGAAATACTGAAAGATTACTGGAATTTAGGAGAGATCGAAAAGCAATGGAGTTTCATCGCTGCATCCGTTGAAGAAGCTATTCCAGCAAATCGTTATGTCAAACTCGATAATGAAGGACAGGTTATTGAACCAAAGCGAACTAATAATGCTTTTTATTTGATTTCGAAGGGAAAAAAATATAGAGTGTACAAGATGTTTTTCAAAAATACGTTTTGTATCAATAATCGCACAATAACAACAGCATTAAGCAAGAAAAATAAGGAAACAAATATTTCATTGATTACAAATAACCGTGTACGACATGGAAAGCAACCAAAAATTGACAATAATATTAAAGAAGGAGCAAAGCAGTTCATAGATTCAATACCCAAAATTGAATCTCACTATACCCGAGCCCATTCAAGAAGAACCTTCATTGATGGAAGCAAAACCATTGCTGATCTGCACCACGATTACGTCAAAATCCGTAAGGAAAAGAAAGTTCCTTCCATCAACTATGTAATGTTCTACCGGATTTTTACTCAAGAGCACAACATATCATTTTTTACACCAAAAAAAGATATGTGTGTAAAAATTCATCACCCGAAGAAAAAGAAGCTAAAAAGGACGCTTATGAAAAACATCATGAAGAGAAGAGGCTATCACGATTAGAAAAAGAAAAGGACAAGAAAAACGAAGAGCAAGCAAGCAGTATGCAAGCAGTATGTCAGTGTCCGAAAGGCGAGATATCCGTGTTTTACTACAAATCCAAATTGAATGTACTCAATCTCACAGTATATGACGTCCAGAAGAATACTGTAGAATGTTATGTATGGGATGAAGCAAATGCAAGCAGGGGTGTGAACGAAATAGGTACGTGTGTATTTAAGTATCTCGAGCAGATATGAAACGGTACCGAAGATATGAATGTAGTATTTTATTCTGATAACTGTGCTGGCCAACAAAAAAACAAATTTATGGTGGCCATGTACCTTTTCGCGGTTCAGAAATTTCCAAATATAAAGTCAATAACACACAAATATTTAATCAGAGGACATACCCAAAATGAAGGGGATTCGGTACACGCATAAATAGAAAGACAAGTGCGAAGAGAATTGCGAAGTCCTCTTCGCAATTCTCTTACACGCCCGATGCATTCATCAGTGCTATCAAATCTGCTCGTAAAAAGAGTGAGCCATTCCGAGTGAACGAAATGTGCTTTGAAGATATTTATGACTGGAAGAATGTATGCAGTCAAATGTCTTTTGCAATACAAAAAAAATGACGAAAACGTTCCAGTCAAAATCAGTGAAGTGAAGATGATAAAAGTCATAAAGGATGATGCTCGGGCAATTTATTACAAAAACTCATACGCAGAAGAGGAGTTTAAAAAAGCTATAGCCATAAAGAAGAAAAAAGACATTGATATTGAGGTTAAAAAGGCCTACACAACTAAACCCGGAATAGCTGAAAGAAAGAAGGCTGATCTAATGGAACTGATCAACAAAAATCACATTCCAAGGTACTACAGACCTTTTTACGAATCTTTGTAGATTTAAGTGTTAAGTTTTTTTATTTCATTTACTCAGATTTTATTATGATTAAGTGAACTGTGAATTCAAAAATGCCTTGAAACTTTGTGCCATTAAAAAGCAATAATAATAATGTTATGTTCCTAATATTTTAATATTAGAGGATAATCTTTGTACTGAATGATTATCTATCTGTGATTTGTTTTGCTAAGATGTTTATGTGAGACTTAATTAAGATTAGTTTCCTAATATTACTGAGATAAGCAGAGGCTTGTGATGTTTATGCTATTATGGCATTCTTAAATATTTAATAACGTTATAATTTCTAACGGTTGTGAGTAAAAGTAAAACTACAGATATTAGTGTCTGGTTATATTATAATATTTTTTAAAATGTGATTATTGCTTGTATTTTTAGCGAAAGTTACACATTAACTTTGCTAAAATATCTTTCATTTTGTAAAACAAAATACAAAAATAAAGAGATTTCGACGACAGTAACGTGTCTTAATTAAAATGTTCCATACATTTAGATTACAGATTATCAATAAAAACGTAACAATACGACATAACTTACAAAGGGTTAGATTTTTTTTTCAAGAAAAACGGTACTTATCTGTTTGTTTTGCAATACTGCAATTTTTTTACAAGAATAACGCAACAATGAGGATCCTTTTTTAAATAAATAATTATAATAAATTTAATAACTGACTTAAAGGTCTGAACACAATTTAATACAAAAAAAACGAAAACCTTGAGGTTATGTTGTATTGAGCTGAATAGTCTAAACATAATAATTAAAAAGTTAAAGGAATTTTAAACTTTCAAATGCGTTTTATCACAAATTGATATTTTTACTTTGTCTCGTTCTTGTCGCAAATGAGCGATATGTGTTTGTTATTGTGTGTTATTTTGTAATATGTGCAAAGTTGCAAAGCTCTGGCGTGGAATACGGAATATGGAATATAAAAGACTCTAATAATGCCATAAAATATCCCATCTTTACAGGACGGGGTGACGTGGCACAGATTGGATTATTGTGGAATAGATCCACTGATCATCTCACACAATGTTCAACTCGTATATCTTATATTTTGTGCTAAACACTTTATAGTGAAGCTTTTATATATCGTAATTATTTTGATCTTAAAAATCCAATGAACTTATGTGATCAAGTGCATGTTTTCTTAATCACATAATTAAGTATGGTAAACTAAACAAATGTTGCTAAATGTAAGGTGCATTCAGTAGAGGTGTGTTATCCCGGATGTGTGGTAAGGTAAGGTGCGTATTGCCTTGTGAATCTAAGTGTTGTACAAGGAGATAAAAAACTGTAATGTAAAATATCGCATGGATCCATGTTAAATCTCAAAAGACCACAATACAATAAACAACAAAACATAGTAGGTAGCCAGTTGAGGCCCAAAAAACAACTACACGAGCACGCAGCATGCACATGTGTGAGGGTTAAGCAGCAGGTACAGAGTTTTAACATTGCGACTAGAGACTGACAGATATTGAATACAAAGTGAAGACAAATACGAAGGCAACCAATATTTGAAAAAGGAAACCGAAGTTTTTAGACAGCTATTGGAAGGACTCAGTGTGATTCACGGAGATAATGACAAATATGCCAAGAAGGAACATCATCTTGAAAACGATAGCGAAACAGACAGCTCTAAGGAAAACCAAATGGATGGACGAATTTAGATAAATCAAACCGCATTTATTTGTATACCCGACCGACAGGTTCTTTCAAAAGCTATGAGACCATCAACGCTGTATCTATGGACAGAAGCATGAAGTCAGCAAATAGATACTGGAAACTAGAAAGACGGCAAAAATCGAAGAAAACAACTGCTGCTCTCCAAATTCCACAACCTCCCCATTCCACATATCCTATATTGGCTTCACGCTGAAGAGTCGGTCGATTACATCACCCTCTTTTCTTTCCTGACGAGCAGGTCACACCCCTCCTTTCAAACGATAGCGAAACAGACAGCTCTAAGGAAAACCAAATGGATGGACGAATTTAGATAAATCAAACCGCATTTATTTGTATACCCGACCGACAGGTTCTTTCAAAAGCTATGAGACCATCAACGCTGTATCTATGGACAGAAGCATGAAGTCAGCAAATAGATACTGGAATCTAGAAGGACGGCAAAAATCGAAGAAAACAACTGCTGCTCTCCAAATTCTACAACCTCCCCATTCCACATATCCTATATTGGCTTCACGCTGAAGAGTCGGTCGATTACATCACCCTCTTTTCTTTCCTGACGAGCAGGTCACACCCCTCCTTTCAAAACTTGTGCCCTCTGATATGCCGGCCGAAAGACCGGAACAGGTTTTAAACCCTGGCTGGAAAGGTACCATTCATTCATTCATTAATTCATCAGCACGACCCGGGAGAACGAGAACGCTGTAGGAACGAAGTATTTCTTCGCATGTGACTCCCTTAACATGTTTTGTTGGAGCAGTAGTCTTCTATGGACTTGTAAGTTTTAATTTTAATTGCAAATACACCTTCAAAACACATGAATTCGCACCTGATTCAAAAGCAAAAACTAGGAATTTCTCTTTCCAACATTGGATAGCCGGGCTACCTCTGCCATTTTCATATATTTTTTAGTTAGATATTTTATGATTTTAGTAAACATATTCACACTATACCCATTCTGCTACTCACTACACCCATGGTATAATATACTTATTTATATAATCTTCATGAATATTTTGTACTATCCTATTCATGAAAGTATTGAAACATATTTATATGCAATGTATTTAATTATTTCCACATTTATTATTATTTTCATTCACATTCACATTCGGATGTAACCGCTGAGTCTCCACGTCTCCTAGGAGAGGGCTGAAAACCAGTGCTACTCTTAATGAGCAATAAACACTGAGCTTTGACCTTTTCGCGTCAATGCAGCGCGCCTACATACCTACCTATATTCTTCTTTTTGTTTTATGTAATAATCTTATGTATTTTTGTTTTTATTATTTTGCTATAATTTAAGTTCTTTTATAGTTGCACCTCCGTATCACTTTTAATTTGTATTTGTGCTGCTTTGATGGAATAAACGTTAATCAATCAATCAATCAATTCAAAATCTATTAAATAAATGGAAATGGCCCCGCAGCCGAAGCCGGCTTCCAAAATTTATGTGATTGGGAGCCGGCACATGGGTGGGTATGTTGGCAGGACTGCATCAAGTGTCCGTCGATATCAAAATGTTGAACCTCATGAGGTTGGTTGGTTCGAATCGGCGGCCAGCGCCGGCTGCGAAGGCACTACCTAAATAAATATATTTTCCAATATTTTACCACCAAATGGAGGATCCGGAATAATTTCGGATTTGGATGTATTCCAATTTTTGGATTGTTTCCAATTTGGTTGCAGCCCCATCTACAAACGTGGCCTATGGCGCGTGGCGTGTGGCAAATGTTATCGTTTTTTTTTATCATCTGAGCCCAACACTAGAGAACAGCTGTTCGCAACTGTTGTCAAATGTCATGCAAATGACATATCCCGTGTTAAAAGAGTATGTTGTGGTTGGTGCGGTTCGGTGATGTTTTATAAAATTAAAATCATTTTATTGTAACATATTTTAGTTCTAAAAGTTTTAAAATGAATCAATTACAAGATGATCTCATTGAGTTCTTAAAGGCGTACTGTTTAATGCGCAAATTGTATTGTTTCATTGTTGATTTTTGTGTTCGTGCTAGTGTCTTTCCTGTAAAGTTTGAGGAGAGCCCACAATATCAAGAATTCAATGATGGTTACAAAGTTATGAGCTCTATTCGTCTAGATATAGAACGGATATTTCCCTCAATCATATCTAAGGTTGTAAAGGAAAGACGGTCAGAAGAATTCGAGTCAACTTTTATTAGATTCTTCGAGATGTACTATTCGGTGATGGTACTCTACAGCAGTGTTTGTAATGGAGAGATCAGTTGGAGTAATGAGCCACCTGATACAAACTTCCAGATGATGACAATTGAGGGATCTCAATCATTTGGTAAGTTTATATTTCATAGTTCTTAAAGATATGAAAGGTTTCTTGGCGCCCTGAGCGAGGCCACCATTTCTCCCTCGCCCGTATACAGCTCTCTTGTTTCCATGCGCCGCTCGCCCTCCAGGCGGCACTCAGGCGCCAAAAAACTTGGCATCAGGTATACCTGAGGGTAATAGTTGCTCACTTCTGCAGGAAATACTTGGATCCCACAGCGCCCCTGGGTAGTGCTAACGAGCAACAAATGATGCAGTGCAATCTAAAAGATGTGACATTTGCAAAATTAACATAGGTTAATAAACCACCATTAATTAAGAAATAAGTTCATTCATAACTATTTCAAAATATGTGGAACCAACCAGATATTAAAACAATGATCAGGATTAAGTGTGTGTCATAGAGGCCACGAGTAAGCAACTTTTCTACTAGAATTAGCAGAAGTCTAACTTTTAATCCTTGCTTTTCCTAGCAGATTAAAAATATAAACACTAAATTGAAACACTGGCTACATGGGCATAATTGTGGGTTCACTGTTGCATAGCAAACTATGAAGTGTGATAATATTGTTTGGTATAAATCCTTTAAACTAAATTTGTCATAAATTTCAGTCATAAACATTGAAATCATAAACCTTATCAAGACTACAATTTTACAGCATAAACATAAAAAGTTATAACAATCACTTTGCATTGTAGATAAACACATAAAAGGAAACACCAAAAAATGTAATACTCAAATCCCAAACACTTCACAACTTACCTCTAAATTCGCATTTCAGTTAATATTCAAATTATTTTGTTCAAAGTTTTTTTTATATCAATATGCTTCACTCTGCTCTGCTTCGCTACGCTCCGGCTTAGCTTATTCAACCAACCTAACCTATAACCTAATTGAAGTTTAGTCACAATAACCTATTCTAGGCAAATTTGGCTTAATTCATACTTTCAGTCAAATGCTCGCTCTGCTGGTCCAATCCACTCCAAATAACATAATTATATAATAAAGCCTTATATTTCTGAGATTACAAATATGTTGATTGTTTAAATTATGTGTTGATTGTTTAAATTATGTCTCTGATCTCAGTGTGTCTGAAGACATAAACCTCCTCCAATTCTTTCCACTGTTTGCGGTCCGTAGCTACCCAAGACCCAAGGTCATTATAACCTCGTCCTCCCATGGGAGGATGGGAGGACGAGAATCCAAATTACATTAACTATTTTTTTAATATTTGGCTGATGATATTGTGTTGTTATAGTGTTATAATATTTTAACGCTTCTTACGTCATTGTATATAAGTGTGGTCAACCTATCTTCCCTTCTAAAATTTGATTTGCCGGTAAAACCTAGCCAAGTTAAATCTTTAACTCCAATTAGTGTTTAGCTATATATTTTTGTGTAATGTTAGAATTTCAGGATTATCATAGGAACAGAACTTGCCACTCATTTAGATCTCAAATCTTTTGTCGGCAATATCATCGAATTACATTTGCCTAAAAAATGCATACGAAAAAATACCTACCAATAGCGGGGAAACTACTATTTCATTGAATAAATTATAATGAGTCTAATGAGAGTGAAATGGAGATTGAATGTACTCCGCCAAATTTAAGAGAAAAAGCCAAATTGTCCAAAGAAAACCAGGGAAAGTTATACAAAAGCAAATTTCATATCCTGGAGAGTTGAAAAAGGTTTTTTATAGAATTTTCATTTATTTCCTTGCAGTTTTTGAGAAAAGCACCATTCAAGCCTCGGCGAAAATGGCAATTGCCTGACTCGTATTGTCGAAGTCCTCGCCCTCGTCCTGCAATTGCCGACTTTCCCCGCCACGGCAGTAATGTATATAGTAACGCAATTAATTAGCTTATATATTCAATAAATGTGTTGTCGAAGGAGCTTTCCCAGACCTCATGAAACACTGTATACTGATACCTCCGTTCAAGTCGGGAGACAAGTGTGATCCTTCAAATTTCAGACCAAAAACTGTTCTTCCAGAACTAAGTAAAATATTTGAAAAGATTATACTCAATCAAATGCTCTCACACTTCAAAAGTACAAAACAACTCCACGGTAAATAATACGGTTTCACTAGGGATAAATCGATTACGGATGCAGGTACCCTTATATCTCATATTTTTCCAGCATGGGAGGTCGCACAGGACGCTATCGAAGTTTTTTGCGATCTGTTGAAGACATTTGATTGTGTTGCTCATGATACGCTACTAATGAAATTAAATAATAACGGAGTTAGAAATAAAGCGTTGGATTTACTAAGATCATACTTAAGCAATATAATTCAAAGGCAGAAGTCAACGGCGTTAAATCAGATGGGTGTAAAAATCGGCGTTCCACAAGGTTCCATTTTAGGCCCGTTCTTTTTCCTGGTAATATTAACGATCTGATTTCACTGGGTTTCAAAACTGAAAAGGAAGATTTTGATGATGTTAATGGTGCATTGTCTTTAACCTTGAATTGGTTCACAGTTAATAATTTATTATTTAACGCTATTAAAACCAAGTGTATAAAATTGTTACTTTCAAATGTCAGGCAAGTTGAGACCAGTTTAGTGTTTGACAGCAACCCGTTATAATTATTAAATGATACGAAGTTTCTTGGATTAACAATTAATAGCAAATTGCAGTGGATATCCCACATAGATAAATTTGCTGTTTGATTAAGTTCTGCGGCTTACGCTGTTAGGAACATCAGACAAAACACGGATGTGGTTACATCTAGGCCAGTATATTTTAGTTACTTTCATAGTGTCATGTCCTATGGTATATTGTTGTGGGGAAAGCAGCGGATATTCAACTATTTATTTATATACTAGCTGATGCCCGCAACGTCATCTGCGTGTTCCTAGGAAGTATCATTTGCCGAGATAACGTTACCCTCCTTCTGGTTCAGTCGGATAAATAGTATCCTATATGTTAATTTAGCTCATAAACTGTTAAATTTCATTCCAATACGTTCAGACGTTTTAGCGTGATTGAGGCACAAACATCCAAATATCGCTACGTTCACATTTATAATATTATTTGGACTAGTTGGATGGTCGCAAGAACCTTACAACATTTCCCAAACTTAGCGATAGCTGTAATGTTAACCTAAGAAATAATCACAGACTAGTTGCGCCCCGGTTTAGACTCGTTGTAATAGAGAATGCATTTCAAGGGTCATTGCATTCTCTACTTCAACAAGATACCTCTGGAGATTTTGAAATTGCCATTTGGCAAATTTAAAAACCATGCTAAAGCCACTTTGTCAAAAAAGGGATATTACAAAGTTCAAGATTACTTAAATGACGGGACTGTCTCGTTGGGAACCTATGCTTTAGCAGGTTGAATAGTTCTGTTGTTCTGTGACAGATTGCCCAGTTTTACCAAGGCCTAGTTCCACTAAGGAATAGAGCAGGTCAGTGAATGTGGAGTCGAGCAGTAAACTTTAGGTAGGTACCGTACCTACTTATACATTATCTGATGTTTGGGCAGTCACTATGATTAATTACTAATTATAGAAATATGTACTTAATTACAAATCATCTAGCTTCATATAGTGGCAACTGTGCATCTGCCACCACATATGGGAAAAGGCGTGCGCTAGGTCTTTTCAGGGTTCCGTACCGAAAGGGTGCTAAACGGAACCCTATTACTAAGCCCCCGCTGTCCGTCCGTCCGTCTGTCACCAGGCTGTATCTCATGAAGCGTAATAGTGAGGCAGATGAAATTTTCACAGATGATGTATTTCTGTTGCCGCTATAACAACATATACTAAAAAACAATAAAATAAATACTTAAGGGGGCTCTCATACAACAATAGGGTATTGACAACGTAGTCCAATAAATGTAAAAACGTGTCTGTAGTTGAAACTATTTGAACGAAATATATTTAAAAATATTTCATAGAACTCGTTAACAAAATTACCTTTCTGACAGTTCCTAAAAAGTATCTATTTTAACTCGCAGTCGAACACCGTATTCTTTCAATACCATATACAAACTTATGAATGCACCTGGTTACGTACATGGAGTGTGAAAGAAGCCGCACCAATAACTTTATAAACAACATATTTTGCTTTGTAAAATCCAAACTATTCTGTCCACACCATCCCTACTATTGCACGGTGGTACGGACCAGTTTTTGGGGTTCCGTACGTTGCGTCTTTTGCTGTTGCGATCAGTATAACTGTTCCGTCCGGAAAACGGAAACCATTATACTGACGTCGCAAGAGCAAAAGACGCAATTGCAAAAAGTTGATTTCGATAAAACACGATTTACAGAGTTTTTTTTTGTTTAATTGGCTTATTATGAGCATCGAATGATGTCGAATGAGTGTCGATAGCCATTCTTATTTTTGAAATCAACTCTTCTTTTGTGTTGATGGCTACGTTGGAATAGACCAGTTCTTTTGCTCTGGCCCACACAAAATAGTCCATTGGGGTCAGGTCTGGTGAACGAGCAGGCCAATGAATAGGCCCGTCTCTGCCGATCCTGCAATTGGGAAAAAATTACCAAACTACTAAATAACTACCAATATACACATCAACCTGTTCAAATAGTTATAATATACATACTATCATAAAGAGAGAGGAAGTGCTCTTTTACCCGGTTTTTGAAAGGGAAAAGAGTGGGACTGTCAATGATAATTTTTCAAGAGAATATTTATTTTCGTAGTAATATTAAATTTTTTCCCTTTTCATCTTAGCTTAAACTATAACAATCAATTACGTCTATTCTACTTATGAAAATATGTTTTTTCTTTGTTTCTTAGAAACTAAGTAAAATAATACCAATAATTTTAAAATAAAAAGACGCAATTTCCTGAAGGCTTCTTTTCTTCTTAGAAGTGCGGCTAGTAAAATAAGTAACAGATTAAAAATAAATATTGTTCTGTTTGCGCCATCCACGTCAGAACTCCAAATAATGTTCCGAAAACAGCCTTGAGGTTGGACTGAAGATGAATCGGTCAAAAACCCAATTCTTGACCAATGGCGCAAAACGAAAGGTCCACTGAACGAAAACACGATCTTTTCTTGACATGTCCACTTCGCGAAAAGTTCACTTCGCGAAAAGTTCACTTCGCGAAAAGTCCACTTTGCAAACTTCCACTTCGCAAAACGTACACTTTTCAGCAAGTTCTTCTTGATTGTCAGATGGGGTTGCAGAGGCACCACAGCTCAAACAGTATCACATGTTTTTTCAGATGGGGTGGCTTATTAATGGGCAGGATATACAATATGTCGACGAGTTCATCTACTTGGGCCATTACCGCAGCGCCACAGAGGTCGTCAATTTTGTAAATAAATAAATAGTAGTCAACCTAAGTAATGTTCCTACCAAAAGCACAGAATACTTAATATCAAAAGTTAACTCTCACAGAAATGCCTAGTCATTGTTAGAAATACGACTCCCCTCAATGTAACCCGCCCAAACGATCGAGCGAAGACGACGAACTAATAAAACAGAGAACTCCGTCAAATAAACCTGAAAATGGTTACGATTTGGAGACGGCGCACGCCATTTGCTCTTGTTACTAGTGTACCTACTGAATCTGCCTGTTTGGTAACTATATGCATTACCTATACGAGCCCAAATGCAGAATACTTCGTCTAGTCGTACATTGAGAGACAAGGTTTTTCGAACCCAAATATTTTGTTGGCAGGGTTTATGATATAAAATTTGCTTGGGTTTCTGATTTCTCGAACTATTACATTTCTTGAGTCATCCACTAATAGGCATAATCACTTTATGCCACAGTCATATCAATATTTTGTTAAAAATAGGAAAGGCAACACAATTTAATAATCAACTCTCAGTTGTGACTTCTAATAAGAAAATAATTCGTTAGTGAATGCGAGTTAACAACTTTTGGGAACGTAAATACGTGCTACACAGCAAGAACATGACATGATTAATGTTTGTGTTAGAGTGATCATTGATCGACCTGGTTTGATGCACTAGCTGCAAAAAGGGCAAAACTATGATTATACCATCCAGACCGCACGCACTACCAGCAACGTCACAACACGTGTGCCGCGCGTACGGCTGTGTCGTACTGTATAGTCACGAGCGCAGATGTATATCGGATGCTGCTTGCATCACCTGTTACAAATGTTATTGACTGATGATGATGATGATTATGATGATCATTGATATATTTTAGTAGCGAGATTATTTTCAAATAAATTGTGACAGGGGTAGATGAATGAATGGATACAGATGAGAGTGAATGAACGTTGAACGGAACATACATTAGAAAAAACAACAATAACAAATCTGCAAATGTAATAATTTATCCCCATAAAAATAAAAAAAATATCATCGATAAACTAACTTAATCCCAGTGTTAGCAGTCTTCACTGAAACGAAACAAATTATTTTAATAGCTTAAATTGAACATATTGAAATCATAATAATTAAATAAATCTTATGAGGTTTATATTTTCCTTACAAAATACGCTTTATGGAATTATATTTTGCTTGCGTGGTTAGGGTGGACGAACTCATTTGCTTTTTAGGCAGTTTAATTAAATCAAAAGTCATATTGATAACTTATTTGCAAGAATGAATTATATTTTAGACTGGAATCTATGTATGGGGTTCATCTGGCTCAACACAGACCTTGCTGTTAATAATTTTGTAATTATTTATTCCTGCTTATCAATTATAATAATTCATATTGAAATATTTGTATCAGTTAATCGCAAGCAATTTTTAAAAGAGATCTAAAAATCAATCTGTGGGAGTTTCTATGCCCTGCTTCTCCCACAGTGGTCCAATGTAGAGAAGTGGCAAAAAATTGCGATTGCTAAGTATATGTAAATATCTACAGTAATAAAGAGATTTGATTGATTGATTGATTGTTTGATTGTATTATTCAGGTTCGTCCTAATTTCAGGCTCCGTAATATATATATCAATCAATCATTCAATCAAAATATTCTTTATTCTATTGGATAATTACATATCTCTTAGAGCACGTCATTCATTAATACTAGGTGTACCTTCAAAAAGCAGATACTTATCAGAGAAGAACGCACAAGAAACTCCTATATAACACATTTTACCGACGAAGACGATTTTTTATAGACGACGTATTCTGCATTTGGGCTCGTAATAGACTGTGTAGCCCGATTCTGCTAGTAAAATGGTGGCACAATTATGAAAGTGACTACTTTTAAACATCGCGTTGCTATGAATATGAAACCTATAACCACTGGACGGTCAATACGCTTCTAGCGATTCGACTATATGCAAGCAAACGAGCGAGCAAGAGCTAGTAATATACAGGGTGTCCTGTAGACAAATATATATTTTTTTTAATCCGGGACTTTTGCCCTCTCGAGGGCGCCATATTTAATTTATTGTGATAGCCAATAACCAGCAGACGATCCAGTGACTTTCAAGGATACCTTATTTTTCTAATTGTGATTAATAATTGTAGTGTAGTGTGGGAACAGCTAAAACATACATACATACATACTAGTCAAAACCATAACCCTCCTTTTGGCTTTCTCTTCATGGTCATTCGCTCAATTAGTTTTTTATTCGCTCGTTAATTATTCCCCTAAAATATAAACTTAAAGTGGGCGGTCCTTGTCACGTCATTGTCATTGAGTCATTTTATTTGTATGGAATCCAGTCCCTGTACGTTCTCGTAAGCCACGCGAATGGGTACTCGCACCACCGATTTGTTACATTCGTGATGCGCTCGCGAAGCAAACAAATATTTGAAAATAAATAAGGTTTTGTGATACGTGGTAGGAAGTCGGGTGTATGTAGGTACTTCACAATATCCTTCGGGGTGACAGCCTCAAGATGAGGGGTCTGATTTATATAGGACCATTAGTTTGGCTAAGCCGACGTGGACATATGTGCTGTGTTTTGTGTGTGAAAGCGGCTTTATAAGTTTAATAGTTAGATACTTTGGCAAGCGTTCCTTTTTTCCCAGTTAAGATATTGTACGCACCCCTAATTCAATAAGTCTGCCTAAATTCAAGGTCTAGTCTTCAAGATTGAAATATACAAAGTAGATTTTGATGATCTTAACAATGTATTACCTTGGACACCTTGGACACTATTTACAAACATTGATCTAGCCCCAAACTAGGATTCCCTGTATCTTGGGTACTAAATAACGATGTACATACTTATATAGATAAATATTATACTTAGATAGATAAACAACCATGGCTAGGGTACAAACATCAGAAAAATATTTGCCCCTACCGGGACTGGAACCCGGGACCCTTGGCTTTGTAGGCAGGGTCACTGCCGACTCGGACATTCGGGTGCAATAATCAAATTAATTTTTAAAAATATCACGTACGCAAGAACCTTACAACATTTTCCATATTAGCGATAGTATCAAACTCAAACTTAAAAACTTTATTGAAAATAGGCAAAAATAATGCACTTTTACAAGTCAAACATTTTGTTAAGTCTCATTTACATTGATAAAAATAAAAAAATAAATCTAATATGATCAACTAAACTACGTACATTATTGATTAAGGTTGGAGTTTGAAAAAGAAAATCTCCCTTTCAAGTGGTGATTCATGGCTCGCACAGGAAAAGGAGACTCCATAAACTCTACCAGTGCTTCGGAGAAGATAGCCGTCAGAGAAGATAGCACTAAGAAAATCTACGGGGATGTATTTTTTTTATCTACACACGTATCATAAACCCTCTTTACTGCGTCCAAAAACCGCACGTTACGATCAGCATAATGTTAAGGCGAGCGTGAGTGCGCTGCAGTGCGGGGGCAACCCCACAGCCCCGTAGAAACCGGAGCTAAGGCGATTTCGAAATAAAAATGCGAAATAGGGCACTTTTGTAGCGAAATTTATGTAAACATAACCTCAAAAATGAGGTTAAAAAGTTAATTTTCTCAAGAACGGTGCATTATCTTTTCATGGGAGTGGTGTCAGGGGGTCCCCTTCTCCTCCCAAACGATACTAGGTCCCTACCCTTGTGCACCAGCCATCACCCTCCTCGCCATATTTGAGGGAGGGGAGCAACCCTCCAGTGCATGTCGCAGTTGGTTGGTTAAATCAGACACTAAACTAACTCTCTGGACCGTTAATTAAATACCGACGTTTAACAATCTGTCTTACCGAAAGCCGGCGTGTTGGAAAACAAGATGGCGTCAAGACAACAGCTGATTTGCACAGCTTATATCAGGGGAAAACATTGCGGTAAAGGGTAAAGGGGGTGAGCGAAGCGAGACCCTTTTTATCCTTCGTGTAAGGTTGAACATGTAAGAACAACAAAAATACTTAAAACTTAAACTTAAGTACACATAAAAAACTATTTATATTGTATGACTTGTTGCCTGGGAACGTTTAGACAACTCGTTAAACGTTTCGTTCACTCACTTGTCTGACGGAATTTTAGTGACTTGGTTAAACGTCGGTATTTAATTAACGGTCTAGACTAGAGAGTTAGTTAAGTGTTATTTAACCAACTAACTGCGACATATATATTCTTTCAAGGGCTAGTGCATTATCTACTATAAAAACGACTAAGTCTAAAAAGGGATATTACAATGTTCACTAACTTACTCAACACAGAACTCGCTTAATAATTTTGCAACAATTTTTTCCTGCATATTGAATAATAATTCCGACCATATAATATTTGTAGTAGTTAAATAAAACCTATATTTAAAAGTGATCTAAAAATCAATCTGTGGGAGTTTCTTCTCCCCCTTCTCCCACAGTGGTCCAATGTAAAGAAGAGGCAAAAAATTACGTTTTTTTAGAAAATGGCGTAAAATTTGTATGGATTAGAAAAAAATGCATTTTGGTTTAATGAAGGAGTAAAATTTGTATGGATTCGTATATATTTACTGCACATAAAAATTCAAATCACATTCAAATAGAAAACAAATAAAAATCATATGTTGGTGCCGCAGATTATTCATAAAGTCGTTGGTACGATACGTCCATTCTGTCTGTGTTCCGGTATCTCAAATATTTCTAATGTATATTTTAATGTACGACCTTACTCGAGATGTTCTCGTCTCGCCTTTGCTTGAGATTTTCTCAGACTTATAACGAAATTCTCAATTGATTGTTGGATCAGAATGTCGGTGAAATGCGGTTAGCCGTAAACAGTTTATGACGTTGCACTTAACTTCGCAATAAGCTTTACAATGTGAGAGTTTCCTCGTAGTTCACACTCACTTGTACTGAAAAGCAGCGTCCATTTCGCCTTCAAAGAGTTTCCTCGGCAGTACAAAATAGTCTTTAGATGGAACTCGCAATTTTATCTAGCGTAACGTTCCAGAGAAAATTATTGCGATGATATTCGCAAGTTATTGCGTATTGTCCTGCTACTCGTATTTACCCTTAATATTGGTTTTCGTATAACATTTTTTTGCGGCGATTAAACTTTTAGTGTGTTAAGCAGGAACTTGCACATCGCTAATAGTAAGCGTATCTTATAGCTTTCAGTTATCCGTAAGCACAAGGAAATGAAGAACATATCATCTCGACTCCCTGGCGCGGTGAGATGGCTGGAACTACGCAGTAGGTACTCAATAGAACATTGACACAACAAATCGCAAGTTATGTCTGTTAATCTGTAGAAAAAAGAATCTGCATCGTGTGTTAATCTGCAGAGTTAACAGTCGCAATAAAGAACGGAGCTTTAAGGCTCGTCGTCTATTGGTAAAATTAGCAATTCGATTCGCGGCGGTTCGAAATTCGGTCACAACCATATACAGGGTGGCCCAAAAGTCGTGGATAAAACGAAACAGGGAGGTAGAGGAAGTCATTTCCAACCAAAAATCTGTCTATAGCATGACCATATCTCAATTTCCCTAAAAGTAATGAATATTTTTTCAAGAAATTCTGACCTATTTTACACTTAAATTAATTTACTACTAATACTAATACTAGATAATGTACCATTACTAAAAAATATTATTTTTTGCACCGGGTATCAAATTTCAAGAGCAATGATTTAGTTTCCGTACATTTGGAAGCGTTACCAAAATGTTTTTCTCTCTTTAGAAACACACCGTGATAAAAAATACTATGGAAAAGTGACTCTTTACTAAAAAAACTTGCTGATTTAATACAGATTCAAATGAGGTATAACACATATCTGTTCGTTAATTCTGGTTTTATGATCGTTCTTGTGGTATTAACTGTTAAGGACAAAGCCTGTACGGTAGCCTTAAACCCGGACCTGTCGGTATAAACTTAAAGTATGGTTGCCGTAAATGCGTCCCTACGTCCCGAGCGCCTTCGCTCGTCTGGCGTCTGGCGTCTGGCGTCTGGGAACCCGTGCCGTGCCCGCTACGACCGGGATATCAAAGTTGAGGTGTGAATCTGATTATAGTCTTCATATTTCTGTAACTTCTGTGATTTCTGTAATTAATACTGTTGATAAACTAAACGCCAATTTGGTATCAATAAGAGCATATAGCTTATAGCAATAGAGATAATATAAGCTTGTAATGCGAATTTTCAAGTGCAATAATAATGTTGTACAAAGGCGAGTCAACACTGATATCTGAACTTAGAAAACTCCATACAAATGTATATGAAGTTATCTAAGCTATCCAGAGAATAGTGTTTCCTCGCCTTCGTACTGGTTGCACTAAGTAATATATATAAATACACAATGTATTTTCAAAAGTTGATAAAGCCAATTTGTTTCGGATGTCTCCTACTTGATAGAAGGACGGAATAACCCGGTTTTGGATCGATATAATTTCAAATTGCAATTCGGTGTTACGATCCGCCATGCTACGAGTTTGCTACGGGCTACGAGCTACGACGAGTATTGCGCGTAGCAGTGGAACGTGTTGCATTTCAAAAAATAGGTTTCCATCCCAATATAGAATAGACTGCCGTGAACTAAACAAATAAATAAAACTTAACTAAATAAAAATAAAACTAAGTAAATCTTACTCACCAAATAATACCTAAATGTGGGCGAAAGATTCAGTGAAACGAACTAAATGGGACAGACGATGAGCGATTCGGAAGCACAACTGAGCGTCCGAGATAATAAAATCGGAATTGACTTTTAACAGCCAATAAAATGCAATGAAGACGATTTCATTCTTATAGTGAAAAGTGATAGATTACTAGCTCTACCTTTCGCTAGCTTAAATCAATGAAATATGAGAATTAGTGACAGTTTAGCAATGAGAACCTGTTTATGTGACAAAAACTACCCACAGCAGATGTGGATTTGAATATGGGCGCTTTTGATTTAAAACGTTTCGTGTCGGCAAAGAAATATTTTTAAGTTGTGTATCAATGGCAATTTCAAGTTCACGTTTCGGCTTTTATTGGGGTCAAAAGGTTCAAAGGTTCGCAAGGTTTCATTGCTTTCTTATTATTTTACAGGAATCACTTTTGTTCAGATTTCCTCTATCGTTGTATTTTAATCTTTTACATGGAGTTCGGTTCCTTCAGGACCCACCATTTTGACCTCGTATTTCGCTAGCAATTCAAGTGTCAACCAGTTCACAGTTTAACGGTTTGATTATAAAGTAACGAAAATTAATATGTTGTACATTGTAAGCAGTACGGTACAGTTTACAATTTATCGACAGTTTGCAATCTCGCTAGATAAATTTAGAGTTTATAAACTATCGGTGTTCACAATCTTACGGTGACATATTCATATTTTAGGGGGTTGCTGTAAGGACAACTTCAAACTGAACATCTTTTATTTTAAAACCGATTTCCTCAGAGCATGTGGGCTAATTTTCCGATGTTTTTAATGGAAGTGGTAACCCTAACCCGACTATTGCTACATTCCGTTCCTTCTTTCATTCTGAATACACTGCAATTTTAGTATTCCTTTGCAAAAGTTGTTGCTAGCAGCAAATGAATTAATGTTTCGGGTGGTAGGTACATATATGCAAAAGCAAAGTAAAAGGTAAAAGTTTATTTCATAATAATTAATATAGTATATATAGCCTTGTAAAGTCCCCGCCGAGGGGCTCAGGCCTTAACTCGGATTCGCTTGCTTACTATACATATCCACACTCCACCACGCTGGACGCTTGAGCAGTTCAATAAATAAAATAATGCACTTCAATCGACATTCTGTTGCAATTGCGATACCTTTAGTGGAATTAGGCCTGTGATATTTCCGCCGGTACCTTATTGTCATTACATCGATGATCGCCTCAATCAGAGTCGCGTATGTGAATGAAACCCTTCCCCGAGGGTCGTCCCGTGTCCCCTTGAGAAATCGGTCTAACCTAACATCGCAAGGCAGGACGTAATTCTGAGAAGAGGGTCATCACGAAGATATAATGCCATTTCTGTACCCTTGATGTCTTTTTAAGTGCGGACCCACTTAACCCTAACTGGGGGTGGGGCTACGTAGCTATTTACTGCGGCCTCAGAAGAACTAATAGAATTCAAAACTGACTGGTTATTTAGTTTGCTCGGAGTTAAAAAAAATCAGCGGTTTGGTAGTTGTTGTCGCGTCGTTAGGCTAAGTAATGTTGTTGTGAGTGATGTTTGTGATGCTGATGGATGAAGGAAATTAACAAGTAAGTACCTATTTGCACATATAGTCCCATAAACATTGCTAAGAATTCAGTTCATACAAAACAGGTACCTATAAGTGACGAAAACAGAACTGATACAATCTAACAGATTAACCAGTTTTGGCCTATATATCTTAGATATGAGGTTGAAAGGTAAAATCGCGGTATGAGTTTCGATTGCTTGGCCAAGATCTCTGGGCCTATAACCTATATATAAAGGATTTTGATAGTAGTTGTATTTTTTTGAATAAGAAGTGATAAAGTAAAAAAAACTGGGTTAGTCGTCATTTTTAATTAAAATTCTCGTTCAAAATGATATACGATTACTTCAAACGATAGAATTGACTGGGGAACGTTCGTAGAGGTTTGTAGTGGAACATTTTTGGTAGTAATTGTAAAAAATATATATTGGAAGTGATAAAGTAAAAAAAAATGTTTGGTCGTCATTTTTACTGAATAATTCTCTTTCAAACAGATATACGATTACTACAAACGGTAGAAAGGACTGAGGAAGGTTCGTAGAGGTTTGAAGTAGAAGATTTTTTGATAGTAGTTGAAAAAAAAAGTTGCTAGAAGAGATGAGAAAAACTTGTTATGGGAGTATTTTTACTAAATAATGATAGTTTAAAGGGATGTACGATTACTACAAATGGTCGAATTGACTGAGGAAGGTTTTTAGTAGAAGCCTTTTTGATAGTAGTTGAAAAAAAAAGTTGATTAGAAGAGATAAAGTCGAGAAAAACTTGTTTGGGAGTATTTTCACTAAATAATTCTCGTTTGAAGGAATGTACGATTACTACAAACGCTAGAATTTACTAAGGAAGGTTCGTAAAGGTTTGTAGTGAAAGATTTTTTGATAGTATGTTGTTGTTTTTTTATTTTTGTTAGAAGTGATAAAGTAAATAAAAAACTGGTTTGATCGTCATTTTAACTGAATAATTCTCGTTGAAAGGAATGCACGATTACTATAAACGGTAGAATTTACTAAGAAAGGTTCTTAGAGTACATCAGGTATTTTATAATGTCACTTGAATATGTTTCGCTATATTCTGCCATGCAGACGTGCAAATGTTATTATACAACACAATGATCATAAAAGTAAATTATCAAAATGACTTAATGCACAGTAAATTTATTAATTTCTCATCATATTATCTATCTACGTATCATCATTATAAACAAAATATTACATGATGTTAGATCGATTTTGTCCTCCAAAAAGTCCTGTATGATTTTTAACTTAAAAAAAATCTATGTCCAGCCTTGTATAAATGAAGTTGGTCAATGCCGCCAATCGATTTATGTAGCCTATGATATACTTTATCTACACACGTATCATAAACCCTCTTTACTGCGTCCAAAAACATAATGCTGATCGTAACGTGCGGTTTTTGAACGCAGTAAAGAGGGTTTATGATACGTGTGTAGATAAACTACTATTTGGCGCCACCAAATATACTTTTGCTAAATAAAGCAGTAGAACGGGGAGGAGCATAATAATTCATAATTTCTTTATTGCACACAAATCATACAGAAAACAAGAGTTACATAAAAAAGTGTACAAAGGCGAGCTTATCTCTAATAAGAGATCTCTTCCAGCAAACCAGGTTAATATGGGAAAAGTTGATGGTTGAGCAGGGGTAGACCTATGTGTACAATATATAAAATAATAAATAAAATAAATTATGTAATAACTATAATAATATACTAAGTACTTATAATATACTACAACTACTATTTTATACACTATACTAATATATACTTACATGCATACTACCTATAACTCTTTTAAAGATATTCAGAGTAGGACTGACCCTGATGGTGCAGGGGAGTGCATTCCACAACCGAATGGCCCGGGCTCTAAACCCGTTCTCATAGAAAGCGGTGTTATGCTGTGGAGTTGTGAGCATGTAAACTGGGTGAGTTCTCCGAGGTATGCTGGAAGAAAGAAACTGAAAACTGTCTCGTAGGAAAGTTGGGTAGCGTGGATTACGTAAAATGTTGTAAAGGAAATTGAGGATGTGTGAATACCGACGAAGACGAATCGGCAGCCACTTCAACTCCCTGCGATGTTGTGACACATGGTCGTATTTGCGCAGCCCGAAGATAAACCGAATCCCGAGATTTTGAAGTCGTTCGAGTTTGTTCAGTAGTTCTTCGTTAGCACTGACCCAGCAGACATCAGCTTAATCGATGAGGGGTAGAATGAGAGATTGGGCAAGAGTGATTTTGGTATGTCGAGGCAAAAAGTACTGAAGTCTCCTGAGAGAGTGAAAGTTAGAAAATACTCGGCGACTTACTTCATTGACATGAGATGACCAGGACAACTGGTTGTCGAAGATTAGACCCAGGTTTTTAACTTTATCGCTATATACGATTGAATTTAACGAGCACTTAGTTTAATATCTTTTTTACTATTCATTTTCTTAAACAAGTTACAGTTTTTTTTTACAAATACAGCAGTTTCATAGATGTCCCTATGGATAGCAATGTCAATATACCTAACATTCTAAAAAGTGAGGCATGCAGCTATCTGTTGGTTTCAACTTACAAATTGCCCTTATAGGCATTTAGAGCACCAAAACGGCGTTTGTGCTCTAAATGCCTGATCTTTGTCGGTTGAGTTCCCCAGAAAATAATGCCATACCTTAAAGTGGAGGCGACAAGACCATGGTACACAGTTAACAAAGCCAATTGCCCAGTAACTTTGGCAATCATATATACAGCAAAAGCAAACCTGCCCTATTTGTGGTTTCCATTTCAAGTGTTAGTCAATGTTAAGTCCTATGAATTTAGTTACATTTATTTCGTCAATTTTCTTATTATTGAAGTGAATGTCAAGATTGTTTGTTATTTGATTGTAATTATTTTTAAATGTCATTATATTTGTTTTATCAAGATTCATTATCGTCTATAACGTCCCAGCCATTCAATAATATTTTTATAGAATTATTTATATTCGTATGTGTTTTTATCTCGACAATCCGCAATCATAGTACTGTCATCTGCAAATAATACCATTGGGTGACTTACTGACGTAGGAAGATCTTGGGATTCGGTTTATCTTCGGGTTGCGCAAATTCGACCATGTCCCTCAATATTGCAAAGAGTTGGGGTGGCTTCCAATTCGTCGTCGCCGAGACACTCATATTCTCTCTTATCTTTTCAATATATTGAAAAACCCGCGCTACCCCAGCTACCTTCGAGACCGCTTTGAGTATCTCTTTTCAGGAGATCGGCACCGGAGATCTCACACGGTCTCACTCTTAGCCACTCCAAGGCATAACACCTCGGCGTATGAGCACTCATTCAGGCTGCAGGCGGTTCGACTGTGGAACGCACTACCTTGCACTATAAGAGACAGTTCCACTATTGTCTCTTTCAAAAACCGGGTAAAAGAGCACTTCCTCTCTCTTTCGCGAGAGTTATAGTATGTATATCATTATAATATATAAACTATATTTGCAGGTATATGTATGTATTGTATTTAGTAGTCTGGTATATAAGTATTTTATTTTCCGTATTTTATATTATATGTATTTTAGTATAAATTAGATATTAGATATTGTACACTGCCTACCCTTTCATGATACATTTCCCTTTCATGCCTTGGTTTGCTGGAAGAAATCTCTTTTTAGAGATAAGCTCGCCTTTGTACATATGATTTCTCCTAATGTAACCTTTTAAATTGAATATGTGTGTGCAATAAAGAATTATGAAAATTATGAAAATCATTGATGTAAATGAGGAATAGTAATGGTCCTAAAACGCTACCTTGTGGTACGCCATATTTAACAGTTCTCGGGCCTGACATGTATTGAATTTCCTTTCCTTTTAATACAGTATAGATCGAGTTTGTTTATCACTTTAACATGATTTCGTCATGTCCATGTACAATTATACAATGCAGAGACAGGGATCCTTCTATCCAAACACGTCACTACCTGCATTAAGAAATCGTAAATGGCTAAATCAATTATCTTACTTTTTAAAACCCTTCTGTTCCTTTGCGGATAGACTTTTTTCTCAAAATATTGGTAGAGACAGTTATAAATTACTCTTTCAAAAACTTTTGATATTATAGGGATGAGCGCAACTGGTCTGTAGAAACCCATGTCTTCGCGGTCCTTTTTCTTGAAGAGCGGTCTAATAATTGAAGTTTTCAGCTTTTCTGGAAATACGCCTTGCTGGATCGATGGGTGTCGATCGAAAGTTTGTGTGTATGTGTGTGTGTGTGTGTCTTTATATGTTTGTTACTCTTTCACGCCGAAACGGCTGGACGGATTTGGATGAAATTTGGTATGTATATAACTTAAACCCTGATTTAACATTTAGGCCATATTTTATCCCGAAAAATAATTACAGTTCCCGTAAACTCAAACTCTAAACAAAAATCAAAACAAAACAAAAGCAAAAATAATGTACTTTTACAAGTCACACACTTACTTAAATGTTTGGTAAATGTTTATTTGTAAACTTAACTTTACATGGATAAAAATAAAAATAAATCAAATATGAATCATATACGTAGGATGATCAATGTGAGTAAAAAGCATATATAAAAAGTTTTCACAAATAAAATGAGTAGATGTATATCCTGTGCGAAATTTGGATGTAATCCGATCGTCGCGGATTCAAATCCTACACTGTTAAAATTTGTTTGTTTCAAGTTCAAGTTCAAAGATTTTTATTCATAATAGCACAGAAATTGAGACTTAATGAACGTCATAACATAATCAAGTAAGCATAATATAACATTAAGTAGGTGCCTAATTATTACATACTTTGAACTTTGAACTTTTTTTTTGAACTTTGAACTTTTTATTTATGTTTTTACAAAATTGAGCTTAATATATAATATTACAATTACTGATAAATTTGTTTAGCTAATAGGTACAGTGGTTTGCTGGCCCCGAACTAGGTAGTCCTGTATTTCAGGTACCAACTCACCAACTCACTATAAATTAATTACAAATACAACATGAACTCATTGTGAACGGTAACTGGTTATGTGATACAATAATGCTTGTGATATCCGAGTAAAGTTATTATGCTAAATTAATTGGTTGATTTTGGATTTATTAATTTCTCTAACATGCTAGAGAAATATGTAAAATATAAATTAGAATGATTAATTGTATGTAATGTGATAGTGTAGTGTATGTGTTAGTGTGCATGTGTGTGTGTATATGTGCATGAGTGTGGGTGTGTGGTGTTAGCATAGATAATTTAGTGTACAATAGTTTACAGATAAATCGATATGAGTTATATATATAAATATACGTAAATGTGTGTGAATTTGCGTATTAAGCGATTGTGTAATTAGGTAGATAATATTATTTTAGCCCGACCTTTAATACATTTTCTGTCTCATCATAAGTGAGTTTGAGAAGCCAATTTTGCAAAGTATTCTTACAGGAATGGTATGTCATCGGGTAAATTTGTAGCTGTTTATTAATGCGGTTATATAAGAAATCTTCCATAAAAGTGTGCTGGGTCTGAAAGAAGCATGTTCTTGATTTAATTGTGATGTGAACCATGTCTTTCCTGCGTTTATCTGCAAACAGCATAGGGTCAAACTGCGTGGTGGAGTGGCGTCGGAGAACTGATCGTTTGATGTAGAGTTGACGGACTGTGAGCACCCTGCAAGACTGGTATAGTTCTAAGGTCGGGTACCTATAGGGTTTACAGGTCATCACCCTTAGGACGGACCGTTGTGCACGCTCCAGTTTTAACATGTAAGTCTTGCAAGATCCCCCCCAGGACGTAATACAATAGCCTAGGATGGATTGGCACATAGCGTAGTATACCTGCGTTAGGAGTTTGGAGTCGGCCACTGAACGCAATCGCTTGAAAACCCATAGAAGTTTTCTGACCCGTGTTGCTATCATGTCTATATGATTCTTCCATCGTAATTGGTCATCGACTATGACTCCAAGATATTTTATAGAGTCTGTTTGTGAAACAGTGAGGCAGTCACAAGGAAGTCCCTGGTTGTAGTCTTGGCATATATGAACTTGTAAAGTCAGGTGGCTGGGAATGTTCTTATTATTTATGATCGAAAAGGCGAGATATTTAGTTTTTTCTAAATTCAGGGTGAGCAAGTTATCTTTCAGCCATGTGGATATCACTGTCATTCCTGTTTCCGCACATTGAAAGACTCTCTCCCAACTGCTTTCATGAAAAACTATTGCCGTGTCATCAGCAAAGCTAAAAACCTTTGCTCTCAATAGATTCAGCTGGCACAGGTCATTAATATATATAAGGAACAGGGTGGGACCTAGTATGCTTCCTTGTGGGATACCAAACTTGACAGTCTCAGATTCACTAACAAAATGACCTATCTTGACTCGCTGATTCCTATTATTGAGGTAGTCTTTAAATATTTCTAGCGGATGGCCTCTAATGCCTAGTCTTTCCATCTTATTTACGAGGGTGGGAATATGAACTGTGTCGAATGCTTTTTTGAGGTCCAAAAAAACCCCTAGACACTTTTGTTTTTCATCAAGTTTTTCTGAAGTGTAGTCCGCGAGTGCGTTTACGGCATCCTCAGTCGATTTGCCTGCCCTGAATCCGTATTGGTTAGGGGAGAGCAAGTCGTGTTTTTCGAGGAAATTTATTAGTCTCTTATTTAGAACTCTTTCCAGTATTTTGGATAGGGATGGCAAGACAGATATGGGCCTATAGTTGTTGACACAACTTTTCTCCCCACACTTATATACCGGGCTTATCATCGAGACTTTAAAAAGGTCGGGGAATATACCAGTTTCTATACACAAGTTGAAAATCTTTGTCAAAGGGGGAACAAGTATATTGCGAGACATCTTTAGTAACTTAGCTGAGATTCCATCACATCCAGTTGCACAGTTATCTCTTAGGTTCATAATTATTAGCGTAATTTCTGCTTCTGTTACCGGGAGAATAACTAGAGACTTATTCGTTTGTGGAGGAAGACGGATTTGAGCTAAGTGTGCATTACTTTGCTGGTTTAAGATGCAGTTTGCTAGGTTTTCACCTATACTCGCGAAAAATTTATTAACTGAGTTTGCAGACTCTTTAGGATATAAGTTATTATTTAGTAGTTCAGTAGGTTCAGATTTCTTGTTATGTGTATTAGTTAGTTTTTTAATAACTTCCCATGTTTGTTTCTTACTGTATTTAGCTTTATCTAACTCTGCTCGCTCATATTCAGTTTTAAGCTTTCTAAGTAAATCATTACAATAATTTCTATAGCGTGTATATGTAATTTTCAGAATAAGGTTTTTTGGTGATTTATTAAGTTTTGCATGCAATTTATCTCTATTTTTTATACACTTTTGGATGCCGTTAGTAATCCATGGTTTCAGGATTCTCTTGCGTTGGGAATAGTCAGGATTTTAGTATTTATAGTTATTGCCTTCGTGATAGTGTTTACTAGTAGCTCTGTAGCTGCATTGGGGTCTGAAGCAACCATAATCTGGGCGTAGTCGTAGGATTCGAGGGTAGCGACAGTAGACGGCAGGTTAGTTTTGGGATAGGTTTTTCTAGTGTTTTTGGAGCACGACTGGCTGCTGCTTATGGATACTAGAACGCTGGAATGGTCAGTTACTGTAGTATTCATCACCGCGATTGATGCCGGTCTATGGTTTGAGCTAAGGAGAATGTGATCCAGGCAGCTGTTCAACCTAGTTGGTAGTAAATGAGCTGGGAGTAAGCCAAGTTCGCTTATTAGTTCGAGGTAGGGGAGACTATTTTCATCATGACTATCTGCCATGATGTTTATATTTATATCACCTACAACGATAATTTGTTTGTACGTTTTTAAACCTAGAATAACTTGCTCAAGCGAGCTTAGAAATTTATGAACATTTTTAAACTGCGGTGGCCGGTAAATCGCGACTATGACAGTGTCTTTGTCGAGTTTTATTAACAAACAATTTCCCTCCTCAAAGACTGGTTCCTGTATCTGATGATCCAAGCCTTCTGCCACGTACACCATTACGCCGCTATTTTGGTTGAGATAGTTAGTCGAGCCGTAGTGCCTAAAACCATCAAGTGCAGGAATGTATTTGTGTTCAGACAGCCAACATTCAGAGAGAACTAGGATTTCACAGTGAAATTCTAGTCTAGACAAAAGAATTTCAAAATCTGACATATTTCTAAAGACACTCGTTATATTTTGAGACAGTAATTTCAGTTGAGAGTCTGTTCCCTCGATGATCGAATTGCATTCTTCAGGAGAACATAGAATTGCAGATTGGCTGGCTGATATGTTATCGATATCGTCCGATATCGCATTCTGTGATGTTCTACTACACATTATTTATAAAGGGAATAAGGGGGCTAGATATGTTGTACGAGGCTAAGCTATACAGAATATTGTATGGAGAATCATTTATAAGGCTTTCTTTAAGAGGTAGGCTATTACGCATTATAAGGCAAAAGTAGTACATGTATTTGCTCGTAGTTATGTATGTGAAGTGCGATTTTGGTTCTGTTTGTATAGTGTTGAAATTTAAATATGTAGGTGTGAGTTTTAGTGTTCCGTGTGCTGTGTTTGTGTGTGTGTTGCAGTTATAAGATACTATTATTATTATTACTCTATATAGTTCTTTAGGTTGTAATATTTTGTGCTTTAAATACATAGGTAGTCATATGACCTTACCTAAGCCCTTAAGTTGCGATTCGCTAGTGATAGGGATTGCATTGGCACCCTCCTGTTTCCGAAGATACACTTTCCCATAGGACGTCCAGCAGTATGCATATTTGTGTGTGACTGCAGCACCTCTAGCCAGGTAGAAGAGCTTCTTTGACTTGGCAGTTAGGAGTTCAGTGACATAAACCGCGTTGCTCAGCTTGTCTAGGCCAATGATATACATAGTACATAATATATAGGGTGCAATGAACTGTTTTAATGCCAGATGTCGGTGTCTTGTAAAAAGTCATTAATTTTGTAGTAGGCCTTTGTGCACAAAGTGTGCTTTATACATTTTTTGAATTAAGCTTCAGTTAAGTTTTGTATTTTTTGCGGAATTTTATTGTAGAAGCATATACAGTGTCCCATAAAAGAACTGCTAACTTTTGTGAGTCTGAACATTGGAAAAGAAAGTTTATGTTTATTTCTAGTTTGCACATTGTGGCGGCTATCAATGGTTTTAAAGCTACTGATATTTTTCCTCACATACATTATGTTTTCATAGACTTGCAACTGTTTAGGATGTTACTATAGTTGTATTACTGTCATACTCCCTATTAAGCATGCAGTTTACTATCTGCACGTAAGATGCATCAGGCATACAAATGTTTTCTACATGCTGCCGTAAGTTATTCTGCAGCTTGATACCTAAACCTACTCCTAATTTATCTGAGTACACTATAGACTTGAAGGCACCATTTTCAACTGAATTGCTGGTGGGTGTTGATCGCCAATATCCATCTAAGGCATCACAGGTTGACGTGTTGCTATGGCCCGTGGTGCCATTTGATGCTACCGATGGACCGCAAGCCTTGACTCCATGTGGCTGCGCTTGATCCCGCAGTGTAGAGGCCGGTGTGATGGGCATGCTGCATGGTGACGACAAGCAAGCCTGCCCGCTGGCAGTTTCAGTTCTCTTCAGCTGCTGGGGGCTCGTTTTCTCGCGTGGATCCTGTTTCTCTTGATCCCGTGGGGATTTCCAGAAATCCATTACTAGCGGACGTCTACGTCATAGAAGGGAAATTACAGTCCAATTTCATGTTCCTAGGTCCATCAAATTGGTCTAGGTGTTGATCGACGTCAGGGTATTTTAACTCAGTATGAAGGACCCCTTTTGTAAAATGCGTATTTTTTTTTATTCACTACAATCTAGCTACACTTTTTTAACCGCGGATCCGACGGCGTGATATTCGGTTTTACGTCATGCTTTGGAACGAGCCAGAAAAGGGAGTACTTATCTTATTTACTTAGATAGTAAGTAGATTACTGGCCTTTTCTTACACATTATCTTTTCCGTGCTAAGAATATCACAAACAGCCGTGAAATAATTTCTTCCTTATTTACTTTGATAGTAAGTAGATTTCTGGTTCTCCATATATTATCTTTTCCGTGCTATCGTGGAATAATTTCTCCCTCTTATGGCACATCCCCATGGTAAAATGAATATCACGCGGGCGGAGCCGCGGGCAAAAGCTAGTATTAAAATAAATTAAATTAGCTAGCTGAGCCAAAGGCAAGCTTTTTTAAAAACCGGAAGATACTTCTAATAAAAATGCTGTAACCTATTATAGTTAGTAGCATCCATTAGTACATCACTATAGCGGAAGGTGCGATCAATGTTGCCATAAATAAAAACGGCAAATCGCAAAGCGCGTCGATTTTGATATTTGGATTTGACAGTTCGCGTCGCGTCCTAACAGCTGGTTTTCTCCGTCGTTGAAGCGAGTTTCGTGCACGTGTTTTCCAACTCAATTTCAACTATATTCATTATTTTATCATCTATAAACTTTACTCTGCCGTGATGGAGGAAGACGGTGGTGTGAAAGGTTTGGGCAATTCGGTATACTCTTTTGTGGTGAGCGTACCATGCGGTTAGATTGCAGTTTCTATGTCTACGAATTCTTATCAGGCGTCGAGTGGCCGTAAAGTTCGTTATTTTCAGGGTTGGCCACGCGAGCCGTCTAGATTATGATACGTGCAAATGGTTCCCGTATATTTATCTTGCGATGTTTTTCTGAAATTCCTGTGTGGCGTTGTCGGAAGCGTCCTCCATTATCTCATTGATTATACGCATTGCGCGTCTTCCACAAGTGTAATTCGAAGTATAAATCTGATTCTGATCTTTGTACAGAAATAATCGGCTTCACTACAAATTTCCACACGAAGTTCCCTCATTCCTCTCATGATTTACCCACTAGGTTGAATTCTTTGATTCTTTTTAGGGGGTATCTATCAATCAAAGTAGGTACTACCTAGTAATTCTAAAATTTCTGGTTTTGTACACCAGTTTCATAATGATATAAGTTCTCCAGAATTTATGTTCAAGTTGAATTCTTTACAGGTCTTTTCTGACCTCTGCTCTATTTCGAAACAGTCAATTAACTTCTAACACCAAAATGTACTATCAACCTACCACTTTCATTTGCTATTAAAACACATGTAATGTTGTATTGTGTGTCTTGTGACATCTGAATACACAATTCCTACCTATCTTTCTTTGTGTGGTAGGTTTGTAGGTTCTTTTTTTATGTATATTTATACTCATTATAGTCCTGTAATTCAGTGCAAACTACACAGTAGATAAAATATATATTTTCCTGGATTAGCCATAGCTGTATAACCAATTAGGAGGAAGCTGAGTGTTCTTATTGATCCCACCACAGCCAACATTTAAAACATTTTAGAACTCTATTGTACTCTTATTTCAGCCCCAGTTACAAGACTGCGCCGGAGACTGTCTGTGGAGCAGCCCGATGATGTCAAGTCTCCATCAGCCCCATCCACACCCACCAAGAAGCGGTCCATGAGGTTAGCAGCCAAGCCACAGCTTGATAACATAGATGAAAATGGTATGTGAACTATGTTATTAAACAGATGTGAGACATGTTTCCCCTTTTAGTGCACTGTATTGAACAGACACAAATTATCTTCTATCTTCTTAAAGGGGGTGTAACACCTGGACCTGGCCCACTTGAGCGGGGCCTTCGTGCATGGGACATGCATACTTCGCCGGCACATCTAGTTCAGCCATCCCAACTCCTGCACCAGCTGGAGTAGGAGGCCTGGGTGTTCTAGGAGCTTGTAGGTGGTTGTTGTATAACCCAGGATAGCCATCCTGGTTTCTATTGTGGATGGACATGCCAGCAGCATGAGTTGTTTCATCCACTTCCATACACCCCATGCATAAGGGGCTTTTTGTTGCGCCTGTAATTTTCAAGTGTTTGTTTAGTAAACAATGGCCTGTAATTAGGCTTGTTTGTATTTTTATTTTACTGTGTGGCAGTCTCATTAGGTAATTAGTAAATTTATGGTTGTACTTATTTAAGAATAGTTTGTGTTTTTGTTCTCTGCTAGACCATAATTCATTTTGTTGCAGTTCTGTGGCTTCTTTGAGCCTTTTCCTAGAGCTTCTGCTGATAAGGGCGAGAATGGTGGAGGGCCAATTGCTGGCCTTCCTGCCCTTAATTTTGCTAGCTTGTCTGCCTCACAGTTGTTTTCTCCTTGGTGACTTTTACCCACTGGACTGTGACTTTGTTTTTCGGACCTAGCCTTTCGAGTGTTTCGTGGCATTCTAGTATAAGTTTTGATTTTGTTAATGGTTTTTTTAGTGCGCTATAGCTATACTAAATAGTCTGTTTTAAAGATAATGTCATTCCCCTTGACATCATTCATCATGTTCATTGCCCCATGTAAGACTCAGTATTTCCACAAGAAATATTGTTTCTGCTTAGGGAAACTTTAATGTCTAGTTCTGGCAAGAAAACTCCTCCACCTGTGTTGCTGCTTTTCTTTGAGCCATTGCTATATATTGTTATCCTTTTATAATTTTGAATTTCCTACTGAATAGGAATTCTGTTTTTATGCGATTATTCCAATAATAGCTACCAGCACTTTTTACAATGCCTTTGCTAGAATTGTGCAGTATCCTTATCTGCTATTTGTCTTTTCGATTGTCCTGTACCGCCTTATGGCTGCCGATTTGGCCTCCTGCTGTATGAATAGGTCCAATGGTGGTATACCTAGCGTGATTTCTATTGCCACTCATGGCCCTTGACCTCATGCAGCCTATGATGGCTACACATGCCATTCTCTAGAACTGCTGTAGTTGTGTTATTATTATGGTTTGTGTTGTTCATTGCCACCATACTAGGGTGCCATATGTGATGATGGGTCTCACCGCAGATGTATACATCCATTGACATATTTTAGGTTTGAGTCCGCATTCATTCCTTAGCATGTTCCTACACTGGAAGAAGGATGTGGTGGCTTTCTTTAGTGTTGCTTCCATTTGCTTGTTCCAACTTAATTTGTGATCAAGCCTTAGGTGTTTTGAAAGTGTTAGTGTTTTATTAAAGAGTGGGCAATCTGTGTTACTGCTGTGGTTTACCATTTTTGTGAATAGTAGTTTTTGTTGCACCATGTTTCTATGTTCCGTGTCAAATATGGTGTTTATAAAGAGGCCGTTCACAAGTATTATCACATCTTGGTATTGTCTTGTATAATCTTGGTATAATGAGCTTTGTTCCCCATTGCAGTAAGGCTGCTGTTAAAACGCCGTTTGTTCCTGGTGATTTATATGGAAGGAAGGAAGGAGTTGATCACCCATCTCACTTTCTCTTCATCTATCAGGTTTTTTGCTTCTACCCATGCTTCCAGCAGGGGTTTTGATGTTAGCGTGGAGTTTGGCGTTTCCGTGGGTATCTCTGCCTCCTTTGCAAGTAGGATTGTACTCCCCGGGAAATGCAATTGTAGCAATACACTACAGAGCTGTTCCTTGCTTTTGGTGTACTCGCCATTCAATTTTTTATCGATCCAGGTTGGGGTTGTGGGTCTTTAACTACTACATCTTCTCTAGTTTGTCGCACCATCTTCAGATGGTTTCGCTGTCATTAGAGGGCATAATTTGTTGTAGCTATAATTTATCTCTATGTTGAGTTGAATGACTTGAAATTGCCTCGGTGTTAACCTTATGTTCTTCAGGCCGAAGGTGATCCATCTATGACCCGAACACAATGCTTCCGATGAAACTCTCCATACTGTTATGAGATACAAAGCCAAAAAGTTGGCAATTGTGATGTCTGGTATTGTTTGTGTGTTCTGACAAATGTGGGTTCTGAGCCCCTATTCAGTGTTGACAGATTGTATTTTGGGAGGAATGCCATGAGATTCTTACCTCTTTTATTTATGTCCTTTCCTCCCCATAGGGTGGTGTGCGCGTTGGCGTCGCATCCTATTACGAGGGGTATACCTCCGGTCCCTCCGAAGGTATCTCCGCTTCGCCTGGCTGGTATGTCGAGGCAGTTTAAAGAGAGGCCCTCTTGACCCGTGGCAATGTTGACCACGGTGAGATCTGGGGAGCAGAGATGTGTTATTTGGGTGGCTTTGTGTGTGATGTGTAATTTGGGACATATATGGCCGCCCTCATTTTATGTTTGAATAGTAGATGTATATATTTTCAAATAAGTTATTGAAACTACATATCCTGCCTTTATGAATTGCTGGCTCTTGTATAAGTGCGTGTTGACAAAGTGTTGCTGTTCTGTTCAGTGCCACCCGGTGCAGGCCGCGCTTCACTCGGCTGCCCGCCGGGAGTGGTTGTGGACCCAACTCCGCCGGCCCTCTCTTTGAGCTCCACCCTCATCGAGCCGCGCTTATAGCAGATCTTCATCTGCCTCTTCTCCAGCTCCGGAATATCCCAAATGGGTATTCCGAATACCATAATAGCACCCGGAAGCTCCTAGTTGGTCTTTTAAACTCTCCCTTTAGGAGGCGCCATTGACTCAGATCTTTGCCGTGCTGCCGATTTGCCCTTATCAATCAGAGCTGAGCTCCTCGATATCAGTTCCCTGAGCATCGGGGAGCCAGACCACCCCTTTGACACTTTGATGTCGTCACCTTCTGCCACGTCACAGTCTCCTGGTCGAGGCAGGTAAATTTAAGTCTGCTTTGCGGCAGACGTTGCGGCATGTGGTCAAAACCCGGAACAAAGTCCTGGGTCAGGTCATCCACCGCTTCTTCCTGATTTTTCTCCATCTCTGGACGGAGAATAAAATATTGTTCGGTCGTCATGTCACGACCGTCATTAGGAGCAATCACCATAATCAGGTGCGAGTTCGCAGCCTGGGTATAGGATATTCCAGGTAGAACTCATTGTTCCCTTTCATTTGGGCCTGAATTGCAAGGACTTTTATGCGGTCCCCTCAACTTCTCCCCGGTAGGCGACACCTGGTCATCAGACCTCATTCTTTTCGTTTGGGGTCTTTTTTGTGTGCTTGCTCTGATGACCCCCCGATGTGCCGAGGCGACTGATGGGCAGACGGGGGAGGGCCCGAGATCCCGCAGGAGCCTGCCCCCCCCTCGTCACAAGCTCCTACAAATATGTTAACACCTAGGTTTGATTTGACAGTACCTATACAGTCAATAAATTATTTCAGGCTTGAGATTGTGAGTTATCCTAACCCTGATACTCAAAGGCTAATTTTATGATCTTTGAAATTCTGAATCAATACAAGTGTATAATGTATAAATTAAATATCCCATTTCAGCTCCAGTCAGCAGCCCAGCGAGAGTCACCCGAAGAAGATCAACGGCAAAGGATCTCATTGACCCGACAGAGGAGAAGCTGATGACCCCGACACAACGGGTGGCTGCCAGGGTCACATCTGAAGTCATTCAAAGTCTTGACTCGCCCCGAGCTAAACGAGCCTTGAGGCGGAACTCATTTGTTGGTGAGTGGTCCACATCACTTCAGACTAAGATTTACGTTATTGTGATAAATTGATAAAATTAAAACTATACCCTAATTGCTCAAATAACGATGTAAATTGACTGGTCCCATGTTGCCTTGCCACTTTTTGATAAAAAAAAAATAGTGATTATCTATAATCTCAAAATATAATAAAATATAAATGTTATGATAGCTACTAGTACATACTAAAGCTTAACCTTAACCTTAACCCTTAGAAAAAATTAAACTAGAAATACTTACTGGCTTCATTTGACAAAGTTCACTAACTTTGTCAAATGAAGTTTCTAATTGCGCGACAAGAAATCTAGAAACTGCAACTTGAAAACCCTAATTCAAGAAAACAAAAAAGAAAAGCGAGCGTTGGAATGTTGTTCTTACAGTTCCAACCTAACACCAAGGATAAAGGGGCTGGGCTTCGCTCACCCCCTTTATGTCGCGCAATTCAGTATTTTTTCGCTTATTTCAGGAAATTCCTATGTGCATTGTTCATTCGCTCAGTTGCTTCTTTAGTTGGTCAATTTTTATAATAGTTTATGTGACTGCTACATAATGGAGGGCATTAATACCCGAGAGTGGGTTTGAATGTCAGGAAATTTGAATGTCATAATTTAACAAATTTCGGTACATTATGGTCATAATGTATCAATATTCGGATAAGAAATTAGTTTTTACCAAGAAGTTTATCATTGTGCTGGTCGTTACGGGTCAGAGTGTCGAAAAGGGGGCGGAAGCCCCCACTTGTAAAATATTCAAAAAATTCTAAGTTTTTTTTTTCCTTGGCGCCCCCTTATCTACACTCCAACCCAATATTCCATCTATGTTATCTAGCTATTCATTCTATTTAGGATGAATGAGTACATCACTATTATACTGTAAAGTATGGACATTCTTACTTGGCCCACATTTTAAATAAATGTCACTTGATCAGGAAACTCGATATTCTAAAGGGATCACTCGATGTTGGTTACATTACATTCAGTTGTAGAGACAATTTAAAACACAAATACATTAGAATTCACTAAAAACTGGTCTAAATTCTGCTTAGAAATAACATTATTTCCCAAAATTCGACTTCCGACGAAAATTGAACATAGATTAGCAAGAAGTGTCATAATTCGTTTTAGTGATGGGCATGATTTGACGAAAGAAGGTTCGCTAATAATCAATTCTTAAGGCAACTGGCTAAAAGGTGGAATAAGACTTTGCTCGAGTGAACCTTGAAAACTCCATATAAATTTGTATATAGTTGTCAAAGTTTACTCCAGTTCGAGTTAAATCTTATTCCGCCTAGTCGCCCTGAATGCACCGAGCACGTCATAAAAGAAGAATCGAAAATGATGGAGCTCGATGGTCAGTAAAATATGAATTATATGTATTTGTTACGGCTTAAGCTATAAGAGCGGTTTACTCTAGGTTTATCCAGTTGGTTGCTCAAGCTCCTCGGTTAGAGCCCAAAATAGGTATTTAATAATAAACACGACTTCGGGTTTTGAACGGCTAAACCTAGGTTTAACCAAAGCTGTTATGTTCGATTTTAGGTCGATAAATAAAAATGACAGGTTTTATAACATCATCATCATTAGACATTTTGGTGATCAATATTTAGTAGGTACCTACTTATAATAAGTCATTATATCTAAATGTCATTTATTTAAGCAGGACAAACAAACAGGCCATTTCACGAATAAATATCATAATAATATCACGATAATATATGTGGCAAATACATAACCTATTATATTTTTTATAATATTGAATTCTCTAATTTTTTAATAAGCCACATTTTAATCTTTCATGTTGATCACGATTTATCGGGCATTATCAAGACGAAAAGTGAGTCAGATACGGAGAGGTCGCGGGCGGAGTCGGTAGGATGAGGAGCTCAGCTCCTCGTCACACCGACGAACGTCCGACTCCGCCGGACCGGAAACGTGGAGTTGCTCTTTCTCTCGTTCCTCAATGCTCTTCGTGGATCTGACTCCTCCGGACTATGGAGTCTGTTAATTGAGACATATCGGACCGTGTGTGTGTGTCGTTCCGAGTTCGGATATGTCTACTGGAACTATTACGGTCCGGAACGACTCATCTTTACACAACACTATTAATGTCACATTTTATTGGGCAGCTATTTCTGTTGAGTTGGGCCAAGTATAGATGCCTCGATTTTATAGATGGCAACATTTTTCAAGAAGTGTTGTTTCAAGCTGTCAGTTTGCTTCGTTATTTGAGCAATCAGGGAATAGCTAAGTTCTTGGTGATTTTTCTAAAAGTCTTATAGAATCTGTTTTGTATTCCCTTGCCAAGCTCGTCAAACATTATCAACACAACTCAATACAAATTGCATGAAACTTTTAGATAGGATTTGATACTTATTTATTTGTTCTGTAAAAAGTAAGTTGGACCTCGCATGACATAGGGTTAGTTTCTTTAGAATATTGTCGGGGTTTATGATCAGAGTAAGAAAGAGCTAGTTGTATATTTCAGGCAGTGACACTGAGGGTCCGACTACGCCTGCACGGCAGACCAGAAGAACCAGAAAAGATTCCGATTCCAGCGTCGAAAACTTAGGTAACACTATTAGTTATCTGTCATGATCATAACTATCAAAATAAATTAATGACTATCATGAAAACCGGCACGCAGTGTCCTTTTGGGCGAAACTGTTAGACTCATGTTCGGTGATATTGTATGTATGGAACATATGGGTAACGTTTTCGAAGTTTATCGGGATGCTGACATTCGTCAACTCTATTTCAAAATAAATATCATTTTTGTTTTCCGCATCGTGATAAAACTTGAAAATGAAACCAACATCGTTTTTTTATATAATCCATTCGTCTGCCTTCTTTTTTACTAAAACACATATAAATATGCAACTATGTGTTTATTTCTAAGAAATGTCATCAAAATATATCTCACTTTAATCCTCCATAACTCAGTTTGGACTGAGTTTTGGGGTGTACATTTCATAAGTATGTTTTGTTGGTTACATAGGCAAGGATCGATACCTCATGATTTGACTGATGGCCGCTACAAAAAAAAAGCCACCACCACCCTATTTTTTTATTCTTGAAGTTCTTGTTAGATTCTGACTCCGAAGAACATTATCCCATATTCCCTTACATTATCGATCTGGAAATGTTCTCGATCTAAGAACATTCCTTTTGCATATAAACAGGTTATGAGTAGTGACATGTTTACTAAACAAAATATTGACTACTCATGACATGTTTACTAAAAAAATATTGATTATTTAGGATTTTGAACTTGTAAATAATATAGAAAATAAATCACTGAAAATTTGTTATTTTCTAAAAACTTTTATTTATTTTTGCATTTTAGCTTTCTAATCAGCTTTTAAATCATTGCAATAAGTACATATTCTAACTATATATATATATATTTATATTTTCAGCTGAAACAGTCACAAAACCTAATAAACGCGTATTAGAAGAAACAATTTCGGAGGAACCGGAAAGCATTAAATCATCAAGTCCGCGGAAAAGTTTGAATGAAAATGTAAAAACTTCTAAGCAGGATAATACAACAGAACAGAAAAACAAAAAATCAAGCCCAAATGTTTCGGCGACTGAGGGTGACTCTCCTGATAGTCATCGTAAAAGCACCAGAATTGGCGCTAAACAAGGTGATACCAGCCTGAACAAATCAGGTAGTGAAATGAACACAAGTACATCACAAAACAAAAAACGTCTTAGTAATTCGAAGACAAATGTACTGGTGGAATCAAAACAAGATGAAATCAAAGAGCTGGATGAAAAATCAAAAGAAAATCCTAACTCCAAGATCCCTGTTTTAAAATCTGAAAGACAGAGGACAAGGTCTTGGGCTCCCGCCTCTGAATTTGATGTATCAGATAAAACAGACAAAACATTCACTAACAGATCATTCAGTAAAAAGCAGATACTATCTAACAGTGTCGGTGCAGGCGATACGATTGTATTTGAACCCAGTGTTAAGAGAACTGACAAAGCCGATATTTCGTCAGACGAAAAGGAAAATATAAATAACTCACTGAATTCTTCAGGAAAAAAGAAGGGCATCAAAAACAAATCTTTTGAATCCGATAAAGATAATATTGCCTATCTTAATAGTTCACTGACCAAAACCTCAGACGAAGCTGAACAAATCAATGGAATAGATACTGTTGATTATCTTCGTACACAACATTCAGAAGTGAACAGAAGTGCCGAAGTACTAGCAACTGAAAAATTTCTGCAACAGACAGACGGAAAAAGTGTGAAATGTGCGTTATTCGTCGAAGATACCGATTATAACGCGGATGACGCAAATAAACCGTTGCCAGCTTCCAGCGTCCAGACTCTTGAGGGCGATGACCAGTGCGTGCCAGTCGTGAACGATATTAACGACCCGGCACCCGAAGCTGATCAAAATACAAGCGTCGAACCAATGGATGTTGATGTGACTTTACCTGAAAATGTAGTAATACCCAACTTGAACATTTCCAAGAAAAATAAATCGATAAATCAATCCGATTCACATGAGAAAAGCCAAATGAATGTGAGCTTGAACAAATCGACAGTCACCAAAGCAGTACAAGATCTCGAGAAAACAGCAAATGAAAATAAGAGCACAGTTATACTGTCACAAATCAAAGATGACTCAGCTGTTGACACAAATGTGTCTAAATCTTCCAATAAAGATCCATCAAGTCCGAGTAACACCTCTTTAATCGCAAAAGGTAAAGAAAGTAAAAATAATTCTCTAGTCAATGAAGAAACACCACTCAAAAATAAAAACATAAAGAAATTAGGAATTCAAACCAGTACGCCTGTAATAGGTTCCAATGAAACCCAGAAAATGGAACAGAGCTACTCGAAAAATACATCAGATATTTCGGTGCGTTCAAAAAAATCTGAGCCATCTGAGTCATCTTCCAGTGAAGATGAATCATCTGAAGATGAAAATTCAAAGTCGAAAAGTGCATGGTTAGACGGTGAAGCTGAGGACGCGGGTGACGACTACGAGTCTGGCGATAGTCAAGATGCGTCAGAGAGGGCATACGAAGAAGAAAACGAAATCATCGAAAAAGGAGAAAACCTCGGATCATCAGACGAAGATGTTTCAGAAGACTCCGAATACGAGAAAGACTCATTTGTAATCAGCTCGGACGAAGAAGACGAAGAATTATTGAGTGGTAGCGGTGATGATCTATCACTCTCTGCCAATGAACTAACAATGAGTGCCAAGTCTAAAAAGAAGTATAATGAAAAGAAAGACAAGGAGCAAAAGAAAGCTTCGAAAGAAATTTTTGAAGCACGACATCAAAAGGATGCTGATGAAGCCCCTAAGGGAGAAAAGAAGAAGAATCGCATGAGGTTAGAATCCGCGAAAATTTCATCTGCTGACGAGTCACTTATCAAAACGAAGAAAAATAATAAAAGATTGAGGATAGATTCCTCCCAAGATTCTAACTTAGAAAAGTCATTCAATGAAAACTGTAATTCTAAGCAGAAGAAGAGAAAACTAAACACTTCAGGCGATATCGCAAATGAGCACGAAATAACAGCTGTCGTGAATGATAGCATAATTAAAAAGACAGATCCTCTCGAAACAGCGGTAAAAATGGAACCTAAAACGCCCCAGACACTAGAAATTTCAACCGTAAATGTATCTGCGAGATACGAAATGTTAGAAGTGGATGCCAACGATATGACAGTAATGAGGGCAAATGAAACAACGGACCCCTTACAGTCCACAATAGCATGTGATGATGATTCATCCTCCCTCAGTGAAAATGAAGAAATCAAGCAAAACTATGAATCAATACTAAATCAATTGAATAATAGTAAAAAGAAACAGAAAGAAGATGACTCATCTTTGAATATGAACAAGAAGTCAAAATCAGTCCGAGAACTTATCAAGGATCAATTGAATCTCAAACACACTAAAAACACGAAAAAAACACGCAAGGAGTCTCTCAGTGCAAATGAAAAGAATTCCGAAGTAGAAGGCCCTGAATTAGATGAAAATTCGTCTTCTGACTTACAATTACTATTTCTTGAGGATGGTGATGAAAGTGATCATGATAAGAAGAAAAGCAAGAAGAGTCACATAGAGGAAGAGAAAGATGACTTTATTCCTTTGAAAAAAATCGAAGGAAAAACAGATTTAAGGACAAGCTTCTGTAAGTTACAAATTATATTGAAATGAAACATATAGTTTAGGAAACGAATGATTCTAGATGAAAAAGTGCAAAGCAGAATGTTTGACTTCGGATCTTCGTTAGCACACATTTACTAAGCTAATAGGTTTGCTATTATATCTTTAGACTGATATAACTGATGACTGATGAAAGCCCTAAAGTGTTTTTTTTATGTGTTCCAGGTGCTACAGCACAAACGGAGAGTAAGCAAACGCCCGGGAGTAACAAAAAGAACAGAAATATGTTCTTGGAACCTGGTAACACCGATGAGATAAATTCCACAACGACAACAGAGCTACCTGAAAAAGGTGGTAAGGATATTTCAGTAATTGTAATAAGCGTTACGCACGTACAATACGATTATTTAAACTTCACCGATCGACACTTCTCGGCTGTTTGTTATTTTTTTATCATAAATGAATTAACTGTTTTCAGATTTTTCCCTTAATATACTCTTCATGATACACCTCTTTAAAAAAGTTCAAGTTTCCAGGACATCTTGATCACTTTCAGCCGAGAAGTGTTGAGCAGTAAAGTTTAAATTATCGTACTATACATACGTATCGAAAGTCAGAATGTATGTATATTCTATCCATCTTAACATACCCAATTTCAATAACAATCATAGCGTACCAATAAAATGTGACATTTTATAGTGTTGTGGGAATTACTGAATTAACTACCGAGATCTGTTTGATTTTATTGTTGAATGAATGAAATTTTTGATTGAGTAAGGACCTATTTCAAAATGTCCGGAGAAACACTATCTGATAGGTAATAAAAAAAAACTTCATACATAGTTTTTTTGGGTTCCGTACCTGAAGGGTGCCAAACGGGACCCTATTACTAAGCCTCCGCATCGTCGTCCGTCCGTCACCAGGCTGTATCTCATGAACCGTGATAGTTAGACAGATGAAATTTTCACAGAAGATATGTTTCTGTTGCCGCTATAACAACAAATACAAAAAAAAAATAAGGGGGCTTTGATAAAACATCCTATCATACTCTTGCAGATTTATAGTAAAATTAACTGTTGCAGACATGAACATCTCCCTAAACAACAAAAACAATAAGAACAAGAAGCTTTCATTATCTGAACGCCTTTCAGAGCCTGTACAGGCTTTAGAACTAGCACAGGTTGCCACCCCAGGAAGTAGCAAGAAAAAGAACAATAGGCAGTCAGTTTCGGAAGTAACTACTGAGCTGTCACAAGTGGCAGCATCTGGAAGTAGCAAGAAGAAGAATAGGCAGTCAGTTTACGAAAACACTGAAGATATAATTGCCGATTCGTCACAAGTGGCAACACCGGGAAGTGGTAAAAAAAAGAAGAATAGGCAGTCAGTGTCTGAAGATACTGAGGAAGTAACCGGAGAGTTGTCACAAGTGGCAACACCGGGAAGTGGCAAAAAAAAGAAGAATATGCAGTCAGTGTCTGAAGATACTGAGGAAGTAACCGGAGAGTTGTCACAAGTGGCAACACCGGGAAGTGGCAAAAAAAAGAAGAATAGGCAGTCAGTGTCTGAAGATATTGAGGAAGTAACTACTGAGTTGTCACAAGTGGCAGCAGCTGGAAGTAGCAAGAAAAAGAAGAATATGCAGTCCGTGTTTGAAGATGAGTTGCCACAAGTGGAAATACCAGGAAGTAGCAAGAAAACTAAGACTAAGTCAATGTCCGCGGATTTCGGCGAACTTATGAAAGCTGAATTAAAACAGTTAGGGTCACCTGGAAGTAACAAGAAAAAAAATAACAAGATATCGGTATCTGAGGATTTGGATGAAGTAACTGCTGAATTGCCACAAATTTTAACCCCGGCCATTAATAAAAAGACGAAGAATAAGCTGACAATGCCTGAAGTCACGGATTCACTTGATGTTGAAGAGGTAGAAAATCTTGATGCCGCCTCTGCCAGTGAGCCTAAGGGTAGTGCTAGTAAAAAGACGACGAGAAAATTGGAGTCCTCCGCTGTTGTGAAGACAGGTAATTTTAGATTTAGTTGTGCTTATTTACCGTTAAAATAAACTCATTTGTGTGCAAATACTGTAATCACGTGAAAACCAAATATCTAGGTTTGCTGTTAAAGTTCTCAAGTCGACAAAGATTTTCCGCTTCGAGTGAGCATGACGTCCGTGTTGAAGTGTGATCGGCCTGGCGTTAATATAATACTGCGGGAAATATTAAAGTGCACATCAAACATACTGTTTTGCACAGCCAATATCAGGGCAGAATTCTGCGGTAGCTTAGATGAAGGGTAAAGGGGGTGAGTGAAGTGAAACCTCTTTATCCTTCGTGTAAGGTTGAACATGCAAGAACAACAAAAATACTTAAAACATAAACTTGAGTACACATAAAATATATAAACATAAAAAATGATTTTGCTGATCCTTTATTGTTGTGCAAATCAGTTAATATATAGTGACAGATTCATATAACCTAAGCCACGTTGGTAAAACTAATATTTGTTTTGTTTTTCAGATTCTCCAGCTAAGAATTCCATCAATGAACTTATGAGAAGTCACAAGAAGAATAACTCCAAATTGTCACAATCGCTTTCAACAGAGATAGCTGACGTAGCAACAGTCAATCCTCAGTCAGACCTCAACAGTAAGAAAAGGAAGAGATCTTCGGAAACTGAAGAGATTACTGCTTTTGATGTGAAAGGTAAGGAGTTGGTTGTAGGTTACAGGTTACCAAACCTGGCTGGCTGTAAGTTCACATATGGGCTCGGGTAGTATTTGCTTTAGTTGTTGGTTTTATGAAAAAATACTCACTCATTTTTTATGATGTCACTGCATGAGCTTCGGGTAGGCACATGCTGCACTGCACTACACTGAGATGACTTCACAACAACTTTTAATTTACATATCAATTCATTAAATGCTGTATAAAGTAATTTAGAGTTAGTCATTAACAAAGAACAAATTTTTATTTTGTCATTTTAAAGATTTTCGAGGTAGTGATTTTGATTAGTGTTTGACTCCCTTTGTATATTTCGGTCCTATTGTGTTAAATCCGTTCTGTTTCAATGATTATGACTTCAGAGACAGCAGCAGTGAATGAACTGCTATCTATGTAAAGAAATAATTATTCTCACCAGCGTTAATTAAAAGCGCATTAATAAGACATCAACAATTTCATAATATTTACAGAATCCAAACCACGCAGAAACAACAAGCGAGCGCGCTACGAAGACGACGGAACAATGGTAATATAAAAATAAATACTATATATGATATTATTATATTTTATTCTCTTATTTTATTATATACATTTAACCTCTCTAGCGACCCTCGATGACATGTTACCCCGCTCAAAACCTCAGGGACCAGGACTGGAAATCAGCGCTACACGGAATCCTGATTCTTTATCAGCAGGAGCTATTATTATTACTAGCCTATATCATCCCACTGCTGCAGAAAGGCCTGTCTTCCCCTCATCCACACATCTCGCTCCTGGGTCGAAACAATTTAGTTATTAAATAAAACAAAACATATTAACTTTAATTTTCAATAAAAATATTTAGGATTCCTTATGCAATGTGTAAAACAAGTGATTATGTTGGTGTGAAATAACAAAAGTACTTTTACGCCCATTATTGCGCCCCCTTGTACGAAGACTCAGTTTTACATTATTATTAAATGTAAGGTTTTATTTCAGGTTCCAAAGCAAAGTGTATTTAGCAACATCCAGATATCATGGCTACCCACTACTGTTCTCGACCAGTTGTACGCAAAACCCAAGAATTGTCACAAGGCACAAACTGCGAAAGCACCCAAAATTGTATCAACAAGTGCCTTTACTGTAGAAGAAACTACAAAGAGGAAAAACAAACCCTCCCAGTACCTAGAAGAGAGTGTCAATCTCTCGTCCAATTCTCCGGAGAAAAACAAACGAAGGAAGCTAATTGATAAACCTAAAGTTTTACCTTTTTTACCGACCGTGGCGACATCTGGCAGTGGATTCACAACGAACTTCCAAGTAAATGTTCTCGCGAAGGAAACCAAATTCGTCGCCCAACTCAGTGACTTGCCCAATTTCAAGACCAGCCACCTCCAAGGCAAAAACATCAAGAAAATGGGAACTTACGAACTTTACAAAAGACACAGGAACTTGAAAATATCGAAGTTTTAGGATGTGTTGAAATGTGTCAGTAGAATACAACGTGAATAAATTTATTTCATAAGTATAAATAAATAATGTTAATTAATTATTGTTTCATAGGATAAAAAAGTGTAAATGTGAATTAGCCCCGCAAAATGCTAATATGCATAACATCAAAGAGTATGAACTGTTGTGTAAGTACATTATATATTCAGAATAGGACCCATGTTTTTATCATAAAAACAAAATTGTATGGTACTGTCACGCGTATTATTAGCATTTTTCTGAGCTTAGATCATCATCAGTGCCTCTAAAATGATGGAAAGTGGTTGATTTTATTATTTTAATTCGAAGTTAGCCCGTTGTTTTGGTACATACCGACGATGAGTGTGTTATTTTATTTTGTCATTGAAAGAATATTTGTGTTTAATCGAGGTCTGTATTTGTATGACGTAAACTAGTTTTTTTAATACATCTTGATTGTTTTTACTTTTTATGTTTTATAATCTTGTCGGTTTCTGCTGAAATAATGTAAACATTTATAAATTACGTTGTATTTGGCGCTGAATATCAACAGTTCATTTTATCTCTGTTAGGTGGCGCTACTAAATGGAATTGTCCAAGTGCATTCCAAATGCGTTTTATGGACGTTTAGACCGTTCCTTTAACTGTGGAGACGCACAATAATATAGCCGATAGAGATTTAAATAATTCCACATGCATTTCACAAATTACTGAATAACTTAGAGTACCGATAATCTTCCCGCTCTGTCATGCCGGTGTAAACAAACCGCCATGTTGTCTGTAGATAACGTGCTGTCTGGGAGGAAGTGGTAACGTAAGTATTTATTGACATGCAACTATAGTTGCTTACGATTTAAGATCAAATGACATTTAATTTTTAATAATCCCATGACCAATTTATTTCAAACATCACGATGCATTTAACACCATCTACTAATATATAACAAAATACAGTCGCTCTTATGACTCATGACGTCACTCTCGAATCAGAACCGACCAATAGCAAAACAGCGAGAATGGTCACGTGGGTAAATTCGACCAATAGCGAAGGCAGTCGTTCTTTGTGTACCTTTTCACAAAATAATAAAACACTGGTGTTTTGTAGGGAGTGAGTGGTGTTAAAATATGTCATTCCAATGACAATAAATACGTAAATGTGTGAAATCAAGGATTATTCAGTTGGGCAAAAGGATATTTATTTGAATAAATATTCGGTAAGTACAAAATGTATTAAAATTACAGCTTTCTCAAGCAGAATCGGTGTTTAGCGAGCCGAACATGAACAATGGGAGAGTCCAACCCAACATGTCCCGCTCTTTTGATGTTATTTTATGGAAAATGTTATGTCAGAAACAGAGCTTACGTATAAATCGTAGTTTAGTTTTTGTCAGATCCATTTTACTAGAAATTTTATCACATATTTATGACAATAATTATACCGACCGGATCACAAAGTGGCGGGAAATCGGATTGAAACTCCTTCTGGAATTTATCAATGAGATTGTATCTAATTGACGAGAACTAATTTATCGATGTATTTACTGAATAATTTACTGTATATTACATAATTTACATTTGTATCTTTTCAAAATACTACCGGTATGTAGTTGTAGTTTTTACAGGCTAGTTGTCGGTATTTTTTTGGTCATTTCTCTCTGTCCCACTGACGGTTTCCTATGAGCGCTAACAAGGACAGCAGTTTACGTTACGTAGTCGGTAGGTACGGTGTAGATACGTAAGTACGTTGCAGTTTGTTTGCACTTGCATTGGGGCTTCGTCGGAGGGTGTACTGGTTTGGAGGAACTAAAGCATTTAAACTGAAATCATTTATTACGGTATCTGAAATAATGTCACTCGACTATGTACTCAATACAAAAAATATTTTAATTAACAATATAAGGTAGGTACCTACCTACCATAATCAATAACAAAAACCGGCCAAGTGCAAGTCGGACTCGCGCACCGAGGGTTCCGCACAAATCGCATATTTTTGTGAAGGAACTACAAATTAACGGTTTTCAGATTTTTCCTTTACTTGTGCGCTAATAGACCTTTGTGCCAAATTTATTCTATCCAGGCCAATGTGAAGAACCCTATCCGTGTTACCACAAAAATTGTTTAACAGCATTTAACCTCAAAACAAACTTAAAATCCCATATGTTTTTATTTTTAAACAAATGTTGAAAAGTAATTGATTTTTTTGTGGTAAGGCCCTATTATATGGTTTTGATTTGAATAAAAGTGACTGGCGGTTAATTTTTAATTATGTTGACATAAGTATGATTTTTTTACAACTTATAGAGACTGCAGACCTGATTAACTGATATTAATTTTAACTTGTTTTAAAAGACAGATAGAAATTTTCAGTTTTCGGATCTTTCCCTTTACTTGTGCTATTTAAAAGTTTTCACAGACCTGATTTATAGATTTAAATTTCAACTTGATACCTCCGAGTGTTCCTGAGTAAAAGGATCTTGAATTATAGACAGACGGACACAAAGTGATCCTTAAAGGGTTCTTCCTTTGAAGGTACAGAACCCTAAAAAAAATATAAAATTATTATAATACATATTTATATTGACAAAATAGAATATGTAGGCTAATATATATATATCTGGCTGTTCCCTATTTACACCTAAAATTCTGTGTTTTTCCTGGATAATCAATTAATTGCATTTAACATTCCATTATTTCATCTGGGTCATCATAATCTAACTACTGCTGTTTCTCCTCTGTGGCGCAGTGGTTGTGGCTCTGCCTACCATGTGAGAGGTCCCGGTTTTGATCCCCGGCTGGGGGTAAAAAAAAAAGACCTCGCTGTTTCTGGTTCCCACGACAGAGGGTATCCTAGTGTGGGGCCAGAAGCAATGTATGTGCCGGCATGTAAATATTTATGTTTATGTTCCTTGCAATATTAGTAATAATTGGTTACAATAAATAATAATAAAATTTTATTAAATTAATTAACGGCTTACCAAACCATCCATTCTTACAAAAATAACTTTTATGTTTAGTTAGCGATAGCAGGTATGATTTAATATTTTTTCAAGACTGCAATGCAAATAATCGGGATGAGGAAGTCCCTATTATCCTTAAAACTTTATCAGTACTTAAATTCTACAGAACAAACTGGGATCCTGTGAGCCTTTGTAACTATACATATAATGATATACTTACTAGGAATTGGGTGAATACACAATAGTTCACCTCCTTAGCTATTAATCTCTTTACTCTACTCTTACTCTGACCTAAGTTTAATCAACTTTTAATCTTTTCAGTACATGAAAGAAGTCTTCTTCAATTTGCAGTTACATAGCAAATTAAATTTTCTTCTCACTATCAACATCATTCACTTAATTACAATTATGTAACATAAATGCAGAAACCTTTTTAAATGGATCAGAAATAAAGTTCCCACGGCTGACCGAACAATATCAAAACGTGAACAGCAGTACAGTCAGCATCAAATATATGTCAGCAAGTTCAAAAATATCTATAGAGCCAAAGTGTCAAAATTATGTCAACACCCTCAGAGTTAATTTGGATGTTGACATAACTTTGACATGTTGGCTGTGTGTAGATATTTCTGATTTTTTAAGATGTGTAGATCTTTTTGAGTAGCTAACCTGCTCACTTACTGATGCTGACTGTACCTACATTATAGGTAGGTAGATACTGCATTGCATCTGTTAGGAAGCGAAGAGGCAGGCACACCACGTCGCACGTAGCCGCCACACAGTGGTCTGAAAATCGGCCTCCATACTCCTAGGAACTTATTGTCAGGAAGTTAAAATAAAACATTGTAATTTCTCCGGTATACTTCCCTCCACGCCATGTTAAAATATGGGAACTGGTAGCACCACGCGTGAGTTTTTTTTTTTTTTTTTTGTGTTCGTTAAAACACATTCACATTTTTTTGGAACTGATTGAAACTCTGATGGGCTGGTGCTAACATAGTACCCTGCATGCTGAACACGATGACATTAATTCACTCCGAATTTTAATATGGCGTCCACTAAGTCTCTATGAGTAAGAAAGGCAGATTTTCAGACCACTGTGCGCCAGTTGCATTTCGTATTTGTAAACATAGAACACTCACACAGATAAGAAGTGCAGCGGTGCTATGTGGATCGACTTGTGTTGATTATACACCGAGCTAAAGTGCTTAAGGATCTTGTGGCACTTGGATGCGATAGGAAATGAACCTTGTGCTATTATTCGTAAGAGTTATTTCTATTGTCATCCAAGTGTCAAAATATCCTTGTAGCACTGTATTCGATGGCAGCAGCTGCATGGGGCACACCATTACAAACATAACCAGCCAATCAGCGGGATGCATACTGACTGACACACAGGCACAAGGAACACTGCTGCATAGGTACTGCTATCAGTGTGGTCGTAATGCATTGAATGGTGTAGTAATTTTTTGTGCCTACAGAATGGCAACATGCCTGCGTATTATGTTATGCACGGGATAGACAGGAATAGGGATGAAGGGATCTCGAAAAACAAATGCGTTTATGTTGGCTAAGCTATTTTCTTCTTGTTTCATTCTTGCTGAGATTGATCTGAAACTTACAAAAGCTTACATAACTTGGATTTACGCCAATCGTGACAGAGGGACACTTGCTGCTACTTAATGGGGGGGGGGCTTATTTGAAAATTAAAAAAAAAAATATCACACTGTATCTTGTGATATGTCAAATGAAAGGGCTTGTTGCGAGTATCTCAAATATTGTCATTTTATTATTTAGTTTAAAAAATATCCTATCTCCGAAACTACTAATCCTAAAATTTAAAAAATACGTAATATAAGTCTATACTTAAATATTACAAGAATGATACCTTTTTAAATATCTGAGCCCATCAAGAATTATGAATTAATATACGGCTTAATATAATACAGGAAAAATTATGATGAATGTATCGTTCCAATTTCCACAATTTCTTTCAACACCACATACAAACATATATGCACCTGGTTACATCGTGGACATTCGTGGAGTATGTAAGTAGCCACAATTACATTGGAAACAATATTTTGCTATCTAAACAAACAGGAAATTTTACGATACCGAATCCCTTAGCAAAAAACTTTAATACCATTCTACGTTGGTACGGGAATCCTTATTAGAATTTTGCGAATTGGTAGTTATAGACCAGGTAGCAGGTAGTCAAATCGCGATATAGGGATTTCCGGACTTTATAGCTCTTTCACACGAGCAGCTGCCGAAGTGCTGCTCGTGTGTAAGAGCTCTAAACGCTATAAGTAGGTAGGTACTTAGGGTAATTATGCCAGTTGGTGGTCAGGGGCTAGTTGGTGGCCGTTCGAGGGACCTACTGCAGAAATATTATTATAATAAGAATTCTCGTGTTCAAAGACATCGAATTTTTGGAAACTAGGATATTGCCCGAATTCGGGACAATTTAATTTGACTGGAATAAATTAATCAGGTGACCGACGATCTCATTCATTTGGGCGCATGTGCTGCTCGAGTCGATATGTTCGTAAAACTGTGAAAAAATAGCGAACACTTGACGTTTTGGAAGTGAATATTTTCCTGTGCTCTTTACTTTGCTGATTTAATATCTGAGGTATATAATTAATACAATTTCTTATTTGAAGGAAAATGTGAAGAAAACCTTGAAACATTACGTGGCCTCGAACTTACATATGAAATCGCAATAATTTTAGTTTGCTGCCGGGTGGTCGGATGAATGGCATGATAAATCGATATATATTTTTATTTTTATTTTTGCTTTATGTATAAGGTTCATGATTGTCCACCTGTTTTAACATTTGGGGCTTCCTTATTGATGCACTGTTAGTTTATTGTAGCCATTTATATTATACTGTGACAAATTATCATGTGGTCGCAAATGAACTGGTTATCGGTTTGCGGCCGTATCAAAAAAGTATGGAAATCAAATGGTCAGATGGAGAATGGAAATCAGACAATTGAACAGAGCGTTATATATAAGTGATGTTGCGGCGGTCAATTTTAAAAGGCTTCTGTTTATTTGCTACCAATAAATTCGAAACGACAGCCAGAATTAGTAAACGATCACCAAATTGTGTTTGTATAAATGATCACCAAACTTCTTTTTATGTTTTATGTACTTAAGTTTATGTTTTAAGTATTTTTTGTTGTTCTTACATGTTCAACCTAACACGAAGAATAAAGGGGGCTTCGCTTTGCTCACCTCCTTTACACTTCACCTAAGCTACCGCAATATTTTGCCCTGATATTTTCTTCAACTTTTGGTGATCATTTACCCATTTTGGGAAGGAAAAAAATATTTTGTTGGTCATTATATTTGTTGCCATTTTAAAATATCAGTCTTTTGTATTTTTCTGGTAAATGTTAAGTTTTGTCAAAAAACAGTTTAACAAAAGTTTGAAATCCAAATATTATCTACTAATAATATTTTAACACCTATTCGCCTAATAATCATCATTAAACAGATATAATTAAATAGAAAGTCGTATTTTTCATAGAATTCAACAAAGTAATCTTTAGGTTGTTGTTTTATGAATGTGCCCCGATTTCTCCCAGACCGATGGACCGCTTTGGAAATTATTATTTTTCGTTTGAAAATTTTACCTTCCAATTGGTCGTATTGACATCAGGGCAGGATCAAATATTAAAGACAGACCTCTAGCGATTTTGATGTTTTCATAATAACTCGTGCATTTACTCCGGGAAGCATCATTTTGTGAAGTGGAACTGATGATGAATACACGTCGCGCGACACGTTATGAGCGGTGGCCTTGAATGCGCAATAGTCACTTTTCAATACCTGTACATATGCGCAGTGATTCCCGCCAACGTCGCCCAGCGCTCTTAATTCGTTGCGCGAATTAAAAGCGCTGGGCGGTTGCGATATTATTACTTTATTACTGTTGCTATATATACTATACAAACCAAAGGGGCGTAAGCGCTAAAGGGCTACTTTATAGCACAGACAAAAAACTGATCAACTATTGAAGAAGTGAACATAATTTATCGAAAATTCACACAGGTTCTAGAAAAATAATAACTGGTATGTACTGGTAAAATGTTATTATAATTTTACAGAGGACAGGAAATTCTCGAGAGGAATTGAATGCCATTAAAAAGAAACGTTCTTTTGGCGCATACGCCCCTCTGGTTTGAAGCCCTCGATATAATGCCCATCATAATGCTTATAGTGAAGTGGAGGTGATGGTGACGAAAGTTTCTCAACGATGAGAAGATCTAGGGAACTCTTCAAATGATAAAGATCTATAGCGATTTGGGTATTATTATACTAACTCGTGTATTTGCTCTCGGAGGACATAATTTGGTGAAGCGAAGTGGAACTGATGATGAAAACTACAGATGGGCTCCGGAACTACTCATTTCTGGGTATTTAATGAAATAGGGTTTGATAAATTTCATTATTTTTTTTTTGCTTTTTGTTTAATTATACATACGCGACACAGTTTGAACCAACTTTGAGGTGGTGTACACGGCACCCGAAGCTTTCAAAGAACCCATTTACTGTGTGTCCAACTGGCTGGCAATAACAAATGAATAGTAGAAGAATAAAAAAATCACAGAGTGCATATCTCTATGATAAAAATGTTGACCATATCTCTATGATAAAAATGTTGTTGATAAAGACCCACGTGTTTTTTTTTTAATAAATTTGTTTTCCATACAAGAGACTAGACAGAGCATTTGTGTGTGCGAATCCGATTGAAATTTGACCGTTTTTTATCTCTAACGTGGTGTCCCCGGTAGGTGTACTCCACGGTCTATTATCATTATGTTTTATTCAATCAATATCGAGTCGGACTACACAAACAAATGGTTACGTGCCAACATACAAGAAAACACGAAACGATCAAGTCTCTTGTATTGGGACCCCTTTAAATTTTACAAAAGCGTATAGTTCTTTTTTGTTACAACGGCGAAAGAACTATACACTCCCGAGAATTTTCGACTAGTACCTACTACATTTCATAAGATATATATAGTCCGGTGAAAGACAGACGGACGTACATACGCACTGATAGCGGATGCTTAGTAATAGGGTGCCTTTTAGTACCCTTTGGGTATGAAACCCTGTTGGGCGCCTCGCTGGTGGGGCGGACAATGTGTTGCATATGTAACTTCTTTGACTTTTAGAATCGCGGTACATCGTGGATGGTAATCACCAGGCAGAATTTATAAGAAATATTTTTGTTGAGAATATCATCATGATGTACAACTTTTAATTGACCTGCTATTTGATAAAGATCACTGTTTACCATAGAAATAAATTAAATAAAAAACAAGTTCATTATAAAAATGTCTGGCGCCCGCTATCTGGATGAAAGGTGGTCGCAAACTGACAAAACGGCTGCAAACTAGTATTTCTCAATGTTTTTAGGCTTTTAAGTATGATAATATTTTAAATATAATTACTAGACACGTCTGTAAATGTTAGTGATCGATTATAAACAACAAAGTCTCCTCAATTCAAGGTAGAATTGGGTACCTACCTTAATCGGCCGCCAACTAGCATAGTGACCCTATCTAAAATCAAGATTTCTTTTAAACTTTTTATATGCAGGTAGGTACTAACTTCAAGAGCATAATACCCAAGAGCTTCCTTTTCTACAATCTGTATCATGAACTTGAAACAATGGCCTTAATGAAGGAAAATAAATGAATATTTTATCCGCGCACAATTCACGTAGAGTTCACTGACCCGCCAGCCGTGAAGCGCTATGTAATCTGTCTAGTTAGGTAAAATCATACATGCATGTCTTGCAGAAATTAGGTTTGCTTGAACATTTGATATCTCAGTAACTCAAAAAAGGCATTTTTGGCCAATGGGCCAGTATTCAGGAAAAATTGTGGCAATGTTTTCTTTTAGGTCCTCCCTTAGCCCAACTGAGTTAATTCGAACTTTACAAACATTATCTCGAAATTAACCTAGGTACCTACCTATACCTAGGCAGATTGAAATGAGAAATGAATCCTAGGATTTGTGTAGTTTCTATTAATTAATTAAAACTACACAAATCCTATAAATAGATAATGTGAGAAATCATCACATCTTTACCGTCTTAGGACTAATCCTATAATTTCTAGCTAGGTAGGTACCTACCTTTGATAAGTAGGTACATAGGCAATAGGTTCCTACATTCAGGGCACCTTACAAAAGGCAAACAACGTTACCGACTTCCGCTGTCTAGACCCCTGACCGCTAAAAGTACACCTACCTAACTAAAGTTAAAATAAAACTGCGAGATAAATCAGTTTCCCTCCTACATTTTGAAAGCGGGAATAGGGCGAGGGTTGCTCGGCGCAGAGATCAATACTTTGGTCCCCCTACCACAATAACTGCGCGCGCAGCTTTCCGTACAACTTTCCATACACGTGCTTGCTAATTTTACCTCTCGGTTTTTGGCGCCATTGCTAAAAACTTTATTACCTCATTAAACGACTCGCCGACTCTACCTAGTTGTCTAATCCCTATTCACACCTCACAGCAAAACGCGCCGATACCAATCGAACAAATTACAACAGAAATTATTCTGCTTCCACGTCGAGGAAATCAACCAGCGAAGCGCGGAGAAGATGGCGGTCAAACACCCCATTTTCCTCGGCATATGTTTTTCCAATGGTCGGCGCGGCGACGGCTGCTCTGTAGTGGAGTAGTGTAGAGGCGCTGGCTGTCGGTCGGCTCTGGGTTCAAGGCGAGCGCGCGCGGTCAGGTTCGAGGACACGAGACGAGCGGGCGGACCCCTCGAAGTGCCTCCGCCGTTGTCTGCTCTACCGGCGAAGCCCTCTTCCGACGCGTTGGAAAAATATACAAAATTATCTCGCTGATTTTGTCTAGTGGGGTGTTTGTGCACTCTACTAATATAGGGATATATAGTTTTTGATCAATACTAAATTCTATTTTGTAATACATGTTGCTCTATTGTTAGAGCAACATGTAAACATTTATGCAGCGGGATTTTTCTAGATTTTGAGCTCTCTTTCATTGTTTTGATGTAGGTAGGTATCGTTGGAGTTTTCTATGGTCTTCTTAGAATTTTGACTGTTAATAATCTAAAGAATGTATCTTTGAATTTTTAGAAATCAGTTTTCTGCTAATATTTCATTAGGGTACCTCATAGGATCACTCGTGTGTCCGTCGGTCCGTGTGAAAATGGTAGTTTTTTACCACGGGAGTAAGGATATTATTAGTAATACCTTTTAATAGGTATAATATAAATTATAAGTGCAACATGAAAAGTTTTCTTTAGCACCTTTTTTGCATGTAAGCAACGAGTTAATTTAACAGCGTCTATTATAATAATAATTAATCATACCTGCTCCCCTAGACAAGTGACATCGCTATGGATAGCGAGTCGAAACGATAACTTTTTATGTATGTGATATGACATTTGGAATCGCTAAGGTGACGTCACCTAGCGAATCCAAATGTCAAATCGCATACATAAAAAGTTATCGCTTCGACTCGCTATCCTTAGCGATGTCACTTGTCTACAGGCACTGTTAACTACCGTAAGTCGCAACAGAATATTCAGCCAGCGCCAACAACAATTAATTTGACTGCGCTACCGATAAATATTTTAGCATCAAAATTGATGATTGACTCGTCATCGAATTTATTTATTCAACAAATAAATTAATAAATCGTATTATTTTTTCAAGAAAATTATAATTTTTTTCCTGGAGTTTCGACGATTTTAGGTCGAGAAATTGATTAAAAAGGCGAAATTGGTATTTCACAGTAGCTGCATTAAATAATGCCCCTTCTATTATTAAGGTAATAGGATCACTTGTGTGTCCTTCTATCCGTGTATTATATTTATATCCGATTGTTTACCAAGGAAGTAAAGAACTACTTTTAAGGTGATAGTGAATCCCGATCGTAGTGAGGGATTCTAGAGTAGAATCCTGAATGCAGCGAGTCGTCAAAGTACCTCACTCGAATTTAAGATAGTTGTTGTTGTGGACACTCTACTTTCCTCACCAAGACACACTTAGAAAGCAAGACTACCAAAAAATATATTTTTACTGGTAAATTAAAAGTGAAAATTTATGTTTGATACATTGGTCCAGTTGTGGAAAGATAATAGAATTTTATCTTCTATTTTTATAGAATCTTTGTAGTTTTACTACGTATATTTGCAACGTTGCGGCTTTTGTTTTATTTTTTAAATGTGATCCAGCTTGCCGTGGCCAGCTCGATTTTCGAATAAGTTCAGTGCGGGCGCTGACCCAGGCCCGCGGGGCTGGGTTATTGGCCGTGCGGACACTACGAGTATAGTTGTTCTATTTCACGAAATTAGCTGGTTGTAATGATATTCAGTACAACATTAGGGCCCGGCTAAAGCCAAGGGCTATAATAATTAATTTTGCTTTACGTAAGATTTGCATGAAATAATTTGCCATTTTATATTAATATAACGCGAGAGTTTTAATGCCTATAAATTATGTACAGTTACATACACTAGTTTAGTTACACACATATCATAAGCTCTCTTTGATGTGTTCAGGAACCGCATGCTCGACCGGCATTGTGGCATTGATCATTGCTGTGCACTTGTTTAGCTTGTTCAGTTGTAGCGGGCGGCAGCGTTCGTAATTTGAATGTCATAATGTGTCGAAATATTGATTAATAATCAGATAAGAAATGAGTTTTTACCACGTAATATCATTATGCTGGTTATAACGTGCGGTTTTTGGACGCAGAAAAGATGGTTTATGATACGTCTGTAGATAAAGTATATTAAACGACCGAATTTTGGAAAACGGACCTACAGCGTATGAGACGTAATGTGCGTTATCAATCAGTAAGGGACAGAGTTATGCGTCAATCATATTCTCCTTTTTTCGCTTAAAAAGGGAAAGAAGGCAGATTGACGCATAGCTCTGTCCCTTAGTGACAACGCAGAGTAAGTTATTTCCTCTGATGGGTGTTTTGTAAACACGTTCCGTTTCACGTTACTTTAAATTCGTAATTTTTGTTAGAAATCACCAAATAAACTTTTGGACGTTTTTATGTTATTACGTACATATTTTGTGTTTTAAGTCTCAAAATATTATTAAATATGTATGTCTTCACTATTGGACGACAGAGGCAACTATAGGCCTATAAGTCTCTTATCAAACATCTACAAGGTCTTCGCAAAGGTGATCTTGGCAAGAGTAACAAACAAGCAGGCTTCAGAAAGAATTACAGCACAATTGACCACATCCAGACTATTAAACAAAACATGGAAAAATATAATGAATACCAGAAACCATTGTATATAGCCTTTATCGATGAATTCCAAAGCTTTTGACAGTTTGAATCACAACAGTATTTGGGATAGTCCAAAGATGAACCATTGTCCCCCAAAAATGTTTCGGCGATTCTGGAACACATATTCAGAAAATTACTGGGACGACTATGGCCTTAGCATTAATGGTAGACGTCTAAACCATATAAGATTCGCTGACGACCTGATCTTACTGTAAGAAAACCCAAAGACATTGAAATGCATTATACAAGCCCTAAGCAACGAAAGCAAGGAAGTAGGACTCGAAATGAACAAAAACAAATCAAAACTCACGACTAACAACGCAGAGTTCGATATTGAAATAGACGGAACCAAGTTCGAATATGTGAAGGAGTATGTGTATTTAGGACAAATCATGGCAACAACTGATATGATGTCAATGTCCATATTAAAACAAAAACATTGTAATATGTAGGATACACGTGTTGGAACACGCGAATCCTTCCATGCCTGACGTACGGCAGCGAGACTTGGTCCCTTACTGAAAAGCACAGAGAGAAAATAGAGAAATGCCAAAGATCAATGGAGAGAAGCATGCTGGGTGTAAAACTAAGCGACAAAATAAGGAATGAGGACATAAGATTGCAAACGAAAGTCATCGACTTACTTTCCCGCATCGATCACCTGAAATGGGGTTGGACAGGCCACATGCTACGCTGCCAAGAGAATAAATTGAGTCAACTGGTCACCCATTGGCACCCTAGAGATGGCACTAGAAGACAGGGTCGCCCAGCGAGTAGATGGGAGAATGAATTACGCCTAACACTGGGACCACACTGGACCAGAGTGGCGTTAAATAGAAATAAATGGAAACGGCAGGAGGAGGCCTATGCCAAAAGGCACACAGAATTAAGACTCTTAATGTGAAATAATTAAGATTTGAATAAATGTTTTAGTATGTAAATTAGGCACTCTTCTCCTGGAAATAAAGGCTATTATTATTATTTGACATGTCAAACGAAATATTAGGTCCTTACATATAAATTGCCATTTTGCATAGGAGTGTAAAGACTTGACACATTTCAATGAAACAACGTTTGGTTTTAGACTGTTCTATATTTGTAGTCATAAGTAATATCATAGGTATCCATAATAGGGATGAGGATTTTAAATATAATAATTTATTTAATCACAGTATGTACCATTGCTATCTATACACTTTTGCCATCTCATAGGTAGTTCTTCGATCCCTTTACTAAAAAAACATTCGGACGGGAATCAATAAAATCTTTGAAGGCGGTTTGGACTGCCCCATCGGAGTTGAATTTTTTCCCTTTCAAGAAGTGATCCAAATTTCGAAAAAAATGGTAATCTGTTGGAGCAAGGTCCGGAGAGTACGGTGGATGTCTTAGACATTCCAATTGAAGCTCCTCTAATATGGTAGCCGTCTGTTGTGCAGTGTGTGGTCTAGCGTTATCATGAAGCAGCAGTGGCCTAGAGCGATTGACCAGCCTCGGTTGTTTAGCAGCTAGCTTTTCCATCATGATTTGCAGTTGCTGACAATAGACATCTGCCGTAATCGTCTGGCCAGATTTAAGAAAGCTGTAGTGAACGACACCAGCACTAGTCCACCAAACGCTCACAAGTAACTTTTTTTGGAGTCAATTTTCGCTTGGGCATGGTTTGGCTGGTTCGGCAGGGTTCAGCCATTGCGATGAGCGCTTCTGATTATCGTACAGGATCCACTTCTCACCATAGGTAATGATTCGATTTAAAATCCTTTCATTATTGTGCCGGGTGAGTAATGCAACGCAGCAGTCAACGCGCGTTTGTTGATTTGCTTCACTCAGTTCGTGAGGTACCCACCTTTCAAGCTTTTTCACCTTCCCAATTTGCTTCAAGTGGATTAAAACAGTTTTATCACTAACACCGCAGCCTACAACTAACTCGGACGTGGTTTGCGATGGATCCGCTTCCACAATTAGCCTTCAATTCATCATTATCAACTTTGGTCTCCGGCCGTCCACGTGGCTTGTTTCCAGAACGAAAACGTTGGAACCAAAAACGCACTGTGTTTTCTATTGCGGCACCGTCGCCATACATATCATTAATCCTTCGAGCCGTTTCTGCAGCACTGGTGCCACGGTAGAACTCATACTCGTAAATAACGCTATATATTTTCCAACGAATACTACTTTTACGAATACGAATATCAAACCTACTATTCGGTGAATACGAATACGAATATCTCGCCATGGTAATAAAAGACTAATTTATTTGATGAATTTCTATTCTCCTAACCTTTATCATAATTTTGGAATACTCTGTTAAAATACGGTTAGTTAAAAAAATAGACAAAAAATACTATTATCCCTTATTAGTGATGCAACGAATACTACTTTTACGAATACGAATACGAATATCAAACCTACTATTCGGTGAATACGAATACGAATATCTCGCCATGGTAATAAAAGACTAATTTATTTGATGAATTTCTATTCTCCTAATAATTAAAATTTACAATAGGCAAATTTTTATTTAAAAAACATAAAATATACGATTTTATGGTTTTAGGCGATTTCTTTTTTCAGTCTGGATGTTTCCAGCTGTTGAAAAATGTCTTTCCGACGCGACTGAACATGGCTTCAGTGAAAAATATTTTATAACCTATGGCCGGGGAGTCCCCCGTCGTCCTATGTAAGGCCCTATGCACACGTCGTATTTTTACGTGCCGACGACCGACGCGCGTATTCGCCGAATACGAATATTCGGTAAATGTCTATTATTCGGCGAATACGAATATTCGTATTCGTTGCATCACTATCCCTTATTTCCGAAACAATTGATCTTAATTATTTTCTAAATACGTAATATAGGTCTACTTAAATATTAGGAAAACTGTATCAAAGAACTGTATCAAAATGTTTTAAACAGGCACAATTAAGGACAAACCAGTTTTTTTGTGCGGTGATACGGAATCCTTCGTGCGCGAGTCCGAGATGGTACCTACCTACCTATCTAGGAAGTCTTCCGTGCTCTCTGCATACATGTTACCTTTACCTCTAGGCAGGTAGGTATTACGAATAGCTCAATGCACATGCACATTAGTGAGCCCTATGAATTACATAATAATTAATATTATGGTGCGTATCAGTTATCCTCTAAATGGGTTCCCAGAGCCACTAAAATGGGTTCCTACAAATGTAACGACGAAGCGTGGCCGACCCAGAAAAAGATGGAGCGATTGGGTCTCTGGGACAAGAACTGGTGGGTGACCGACCGCTAAAGACCGCCAAGAGTGGAAGAAGGGGAGAGAGGCCTTTGCCCAGCAGTGGGACGTGGTGGGCTCTTTAAAAAAAACACTTACTCCTCACTGTCCATCGATTTTTGGTTCCAAATATCGATGGATATATATTATCTGTAGAAATAAATAAGTAGATTTTGTTTTGTGCATATACCACAATACATCTACATAATTCTAGTCATGGCAATAGTACCTAGTAATAATTACGCCGTGAGTGGATGAAATATCGCCGATTTCATACAGCACGTCAAGTCAAGCGTAATGAACTCGAGAGGTAATAAAGACAGAGTTCATGGACTTTGGTTACTACCTACGTATCTCTAGTATCGTGTACCTACTCAAGCCCCAAGAAGGCACATTTTCGGAGCATATTAGGTATGTAGGTACCTAACCTATCTATCTATATATCTATAGGTACCGGGCCACTTAGAATCACAAAATCCATGTGGCGCACGCAGCTTCTAGCCGGCATGGTTTGATGAATTTAATTTTAGACGCAGAAAGTTGTGTACCTGAATCATGTCATGGCATGGCCCTAACGTTGGCTTGAACGCCCTGAGATAAAAGTATAAATATCTTAGTAGGTACCTACCTAAGTAGGAAATGATCATTTGTCGGTTAAAGTAGTAAGGTAAATTAGGAATTTACTCATAGCTGTGTTGTCAGGGGTAAAATTGACTCACCCTCTTTTGATCCAATAGCTATCTCTTTCTGTCACCCTAACGGTAAGCCCATTTTCTCTTTCACATGCTATTTCCGGTTTTGTTTGGCGCGAAAATACGAACCGAGAAATTTTCTGCGATAGTAGAAAATTCGTTATCAGCAAAAATACTACAATGACTTTCTTGTATGTGTCCTTATCAGTCATTGCACTTGTTGTTATTGTAAAATAAAATATTTATATACGAGCCATTGATAAACGTTTACGTACTACGTTCATTTTCAAGAAATACTCTGGTCTTACAGCCGCCGATGAAAGTAAATCTTTTAAATACTTCTTGAGATGAGTTACGCTAAGAACAACAAGTTTATTTATAGCCGCATTTATCTCGAGAGTAAAAGCATCGACAAAAAACATGTCCCGAATCTCGAGGGCCTTCGGTCGATGATGCGCCGCCACTTTTTATGATACTATAAAAAAAAACAAATCCAGCCACCCGTCCCGGCCGAGCCCTTGCTTTGCATGCAGACAACACAAGTGTTGACGTAGGTCGGACACCCACCAACAAGTTTGCGCCCATTTGCCATTTTACATTTTACAGCTTAGTTAGATCATGAATCATTCGCCGATATTACTGATTCATATTTCGGTGTAGCTACTACACCGAAATATGTAATCATTTTGAATGGCTGCATTCACGAACTGGCTCACTACCGGGGTAGCGCATACCACAGGACGAAAACTGGTTTTGGTTGGTACTACGTAGTGGTTTCATTGTACCGTGCCTGCCTTGCCTACCCACGGCTGAAGTCGAGCCGAACTATCGCTCTCACAAATGTAGGGCATTGAATTGGCGGGAAAATGTGTTCGTGTGACTTCGTAGTACAGTGTATTTACTTACTGTTAGAGTATATGCCGGTCTTTAGAGCGGGCTTCGACTACTACCCGGAGGCAGACGAATTATTACTACTGCAGGAACTTTTACTAGGTTGTTCTAAAAAGTCCAGTCAAAATTAAACATCAATCCAAAATCACCTTGTCCTCATTGCATTAGAGTCATTTTCTGATTGTTGACGTGGTTCACGTTATTATTATGGTTATTGTTTAGCATAATTCCTTTAACCAAAATTTTGGAAACCCTTCCATACATGTCAAAGTCATAATAAACATAGGGAGCAGTCTACATTTATACGTAAATATAACCTATCGATAAAATACATAGAAATAATGTCACATAATTAAGTAATCAGCTATTTTTATTCTTACATGTAGACCTAACATGAAGACCAAAGGGGCTTACCCCCTTTATCCTTCATCTACCATGATGACCCACCATTTAGCCCAGATATATGTCGCGTAAATCTCAGATGTTTCAACTCACAAGAAGTCCAACTGAAATAGTAGTTTATTTGACTGATACATAATGCCTAATTATGTACAGTTAATCTACAGCTACACTACACACATATCATAAGCTCTCTTTGATGTGTTCAGGAACCGCATGTTTGACCGGTATTGTGGCATTGAGTTGTTTAGCTTGTTCTGTTGTACTAACTTCACAGACAAAGTAGGGGCGGGCGTCGGCGTTCGAAATTTGAATGTCATAATATGTAGAAAATTTACACATTATGGTCATAATTTTCATATTCAGATAAGAAATGAGTTTTTACAAAGTAGTTTAACATTATGCTGATCGTAACGTGCGGTTTTTGGACGCAGTAAAGAGGGTTTATGATACGTGTGTAGATAAATATATTGAAAGCAAGATAAGCCCTTTTTCATTCATCATGCATGATACAAGGGTGCTAAGATGGTTATTACTCACGTTGGGGTATTATTCGCGGTTATAGCTAGCTGAGTGTGTATGATCACGATATGATATGATAGTTTTTCAGAACGTCGTCGGATGAAACTCGTGTGCAATGACAGACTTGTATTGATAAGTGAGGAAAAAACTTAGAAAATGTTTTTTCCGAGCTTTTCTAAATAAAGTCACTGGTAAAACCGCTAAACAGTCTATAAAAATGTAGCGAATAAAAATTATGAAACAAAAATGATGCGAAGCAAAGGGATACCAACAAAATTGTATGCCGCCCCGGAACTATCATTAAAAATATTACTTTGTACTGCCAGATAAACGTGCAATGAAGTTCATTGAGCCGAAAAGAAAATGTATGCTTTCACGTTTGATGTTGTGACTTTTCGCGGTAAACGTCAAATCGCATACGTAGTCTTAGCGGGGTCAATGTATTTTATTGAACGTTTATCTGGCAGTCCTATAATCGATGATATAGTCAGACGCATCCCAGCTCAGGGAGGGGTCATCACTGCCACGTAATAAATAAGATTATTACCCCCGGAAAAAAACAGTTTTACGCCAGGGGTAAAATTACCCCCAGGTTAATTAGACGGCCGTAGACAGTAGATTAACTTTATTCTAAGGGCATACAATCCTAATAAAACCACGTCAACAGTAAGAAAGTTATTATAATGCAATGAGATAAAGCATATTTTGGATTGATTTTTACCTTTGACTTAACATTTCTAATTACTTGGTAAAATGTTCTGCAGGGCAGGACATTAGTAACATTTCGCCTGCTCTAAAGACCGGCCTAATCTCTACCTTATTCCAGAACTTGTTTGTTTTTTTTCTTCCTGATATCAAACATTGTATACAGGGTGATTGGTTATTCGATACATACAGGGTTAATTTTTAACCCCTAGCCAAAAGTAAATGTAATTGATGGACAGAAATAAAATATACTAGCTGACCCGGTGAGCTTTTCGCACTACTCGCATTGGCGCGAAAATTAGTAGGTAATAAAATTGCACCTCGCTGGAATGCAATAACGTTAGAGCGCCGCCGCCGTAACGACTTCACGAATCCAGGTTTTAAAAATTTCAAGTTAGGTCTGCTAGAAGTACCTTAGAATTTTAATAATCGGTGAGTGAGTCAGTCAGTGACAGAATTAAGGAAATTTGACTTGCCGTAGTTTTAAATCTACTGGTTCAAATTAATTTAATTTGGAGATATACGTATAGGTTTGTTGAGCTCTCTTTGCCATAAAAAAATCAGGCTTCTGGCCTTATCCACAACGAAGTTAACGGGAGTCGAAAATACCCTGAATTGCTTCCAGTAAACGAAGGACGACTGTGCTCGAAGCGAAAAACAAAATCACATCTTCCCGCAAAAACAAAATCACATTGTCGTAACTATTCAAATATTTGTCCAAATGTTATAGTATGAAAGTCAAAGTTTATCTACTTTAAATACCAGAAGCGATAAAAATATTTATTTTGATTAGGATCAATTTGTTACGACCAAATGTGCACCTGAAATAAGGTATCAGTTTTTATTGTATTTAAGGCAGATTTTTTTCCTACTTACTTGACACTTATCAGTATATTTTGGACAATTCACACAATATCTTTATAAATTATAGTCTATGTATTCTGATGTATAAGCTATCTTATTGGAAAATTTAACTAAAATGCTTGCAGTTGTTTTTACATAAAAGAGTGACAAACATCCATACACACTCACAAATATTAGTAGGATTTAGTAAAAAAAAATACGAAAATAATTGGCATGTATTTTAACGTTAAACAAATAATCCCCGATTTTTTTATCAAAATATCTCAAAACTGCAACAAAAATACTGACTGCACCTCAGAATTTACCCACAAAACAAACTCAATTTCGCAAACTGTTTTAGTACTTATGTAAAACCGTTATTATAAGTGATTATTATAACTTTACTTAAACCAAGCACCTATTAATCTTTGGGGCACATCAGTTTTTTATAGAGAAAATACCATTTACTCACTCATTATTATCTAATCAATCAATCAAAAAATCACCTAAATGCAAACATAATAACAATAAAGAACGATAAATCAGATTTTGAAACATATTTTTTTGCAATTGTAAAACAAAATTTAATTGGGTAGTATTTATTTGCACATCTATTTGCACAGCAAAAATGTTCAACATAACACTTATGTTTCTTATGCTCATGTTCAAATATTTTATGTTTCTTTTTCTCTTACATGTTCAACCTAACACTAAGGATAAATGGAGCTTCGCTTCGCTCACCCCCTTTACCCTTCACCTAAGCTACCGCACCACTTTGCCCTGATATTTGCTGTGCAAATCAGTATTTTTGATGTGCGGTTTAATATTTCCCAATTAAATCGAATTAAAGCCTCAAATTTTTCATTATATGATTAAGGCAGGTCTTGCTTTAGCAGGGCGTCCGCGATTTCACTTTATGCCAACAGGGTTTTGTATATAATTTTCATTTAAAAAGATAAGCAAAAATAATTTTAGCTGTATTATTAAGCTTTATAGATAAAATAATGATAAAATTGATAAATATTACATATATTTAGGTAAAGTAAACATTAATAAGTGTGGTGCAGCAAAAGACAGGAGTTTTCGAAAATCCGTTATTTATATGGAGAATATTGAGCGCAAGTCCGTATTTAGTCAGTTAGAGTGACTAAAAATATATTTTGTATTGAAAACGAAATTTGTGTTCGACAAGCCAGATGTTTGTTGTGAACTGTGTAAGAAAGATTAACTTGTTTTGTTAGGATTAATGATTTTGTTGGTGGTGCTTGTTTTGTTAATCAAATGGTTTATTTGTAGAGTAGTCAGTTTTTTGGTATAGGGTATGTTAATCAGTGAAGATAATTCGTTTGCATAATTTTATTTTGAGCTACAGATAAATATTCCCCATAATAAGTCTTCTAAACTCCCATTTTACGCCACTTTTAAATGCAAAATTTCTCCTTTGATCAACGCGCCGCGAGCCGCATGCGGCCAAAAAATAATAATGGGCCGTGCGCGCGGTGACCCAACGAGTAAGTGAGCGTAATTTGAATTTGTGTTAGGTTAAATTGGCGAAAAAATAAAAAATAAACTTTTTTATTTCATAAATTGATTGTACTTCTGCAATACGTGAAAAAAATGGCAGGGGTTCCAAAAAGTAGAGCCAGCAAATTTAACGACTTATCACCATATCCGAATATTAATGTTTTTCGAGTGTGCTTTACCTTTTTTTTTTTTCAAACTTGTTATCAAGTTAATAACTACGAAATTAAATTACTTTGGGAAACTCTTTGACTATCGTTTATCAGATAAATACATCAATGATTCGGTCGAATATCTTAAATTAAAACAAACATTCTTAATTTTGATTCAGTGAGCCCATCAACTAACGTGATGATAAAACAATTTTAAAAATTTATAACTGCTATTTTGTCAAAAAAATATATGGGACAGCGTACAAATTGATTTAAAAACTTCCTTGTTTTACCAACTTGGTTAATTGTTTTGCAAAAACTTCTGGACAAAAAAACTGTTGCAGTAATTGCAAACTGTGGAGCGTAGCGTAAGAACAAGAGTCACTTTGGTATGGACTCCCTTGTAGCCACTAGTGAGGCATACCGGGAGATAAGTCTTATGAAAATGTAATATTTTATTGTACAGCGAACGAATAATTTGTAGAGACTGGGAGAAAAAAGTTATTCCATTTTGAATTCTCCATACAAAAGTGATATTTGTTCCTTCTAGGGTTCTTCACCACCTACATTACAATTAACTTTTTTTGTTTAAAGTCAGTGTAAACATTTTTTCATGTTTGATATCTGATAGAATAAGAAAATTGTTTCATTTTGTACGGTCAGTTCCATAAAATACATTTTGTCAAAAAAATATTTTTTTGACAAAATCGTAGGTATAAAATTGTTAATTAGTTGATGTGTTCTCATCACGTGAGAATGATTAATCATCAAAATTAAGAGCTTTTTTATTTTAAGCTAGTCCACAGAATCAATAATTTATGCTAACAAACGACCCAAAAAACGACAACTACCCGAGGTAATTTGGATTTTCGTCATTAATAACTTGAAATGAAAAATGTTGGGAAACAAAACCAAAACCCAAAATTCTCGAAACACATTAATTCTCGGATAGGTAGGGTAGATGTTAAAATTTGCTGGAAATGGTCTCTTCTTTAACCCCTCACAATATATGTATCGAATAACCAATCACCCTTTATATGTACGAGTATGATGATGTGAGGATGTTGAATGTTTTTTTTGGTTGCAGGTGTACGCAGACAGTATGGATCTCTACATCACTGACTCACTGCAGGACATGCTGGACATGGACATCAAGTCGGAGATGGCTACGGACCTCAACAGCATCACAGACTTCTCCGTAAGTGGCCTTTATACTATTTTACCGAACTGTCGAGCATGCTCGACAGGACGTGACTTCTAGCATTAGAAATAAATATTGAGGATCAACCAAGACCTAAACTTTCTATGTATAACTTAGATATTTCTTTGCAGGATACATTCGGATTGAACTTCTCCGAAATGCCTCCGTTATTAGACATGGACACAGACAATTCAGCGACGTGGCTCAATCATTCGTCTAATTTTGTACATAATCTAGATTTGTACGGCTCGGAAGCGAACGCAGTCATGGTTAATCCCAACTCGGTGATGCCGGCAACATTCGCCGAGACGCCAACAAAGAAGATTGTCAAAGAAGAGGCTTCAAACTTACTGCTCAGTTCCACCGCTGACAACGAACTAAACAGTGGCCGGTCACTGGCGAGTCCAAAGCCAGAGAAGAGCCACCTTACCTTCTCTCCAAACACAATCAAAGTACCGAAAGTAGAACCGGAAGAAGCACTACCGAAGAAACCCTTAGAAGAAGCTACACAAATGGTCATATACGTTCGGAAACAAGACAACAACGTAGTCAAAGATCTTATCAACGACCTAGACACCAAAATTATGAAAAGCCACAAAACTGCCACGCCCACAGTAAGAATAAAGGCCAGCCAAGCGGAATTACTTAAAGTTAATAGCAAAAACTGTTCTATTTTAAGTACAAACCAAAAAGTATCACACCAGCTAGGCACGAAAACCATAATCTCTGGCAACATCCACATATTGGACGCGCAGCAATCTAGGACAATTTTAGCAAACAGTGCAAAGAATCAGGCGACGATACTGATCGATAATTCCATGAGTAACAATAGGCACATAATCAAAACTGCGGTTGGAGGGTTTACTGTGGAAAATGCCAGTCATAAGTATATCAATAGTATGTCTAAAGGTGGAGGCGAATTCCCCAAACCGGCGTATTCCTACTCATGTCTAATAGCCATGGCGTTAAAAAACTCGCGAACAGGCAGCTTACCAGTCTCGGAAATCTACAATTTCATGTGGTAAGTGTAATTCCTGAGGTCAACAACCCTAGATTAGTCATTCGGCAGATAAAAACTTACGTGGTACTTTTCATTGTTCACAGTCAACACTTCCCATACTTCAAAACGGCACCAAACGGTTGGAAAAATTCCGTACGGCATAATCTTAGTCTAAATAAGTGCTTTGAGAAGATCGAGAAGCCATCCACGAATGGTGGCCAAAGAAAAGGTAAACAATGTTCGTACTTCCAAAATTTTCCATTAACTTAATACTTAAATTTTTGTCACAAATTAAATGTTATCCTGAAATATTTTGATTATTTCAGGTTGTCTGTGGGCGATGAATCCATCGAAAGTTGGGAAAATGGACGAAGAGGTCCAGAAATGGTCGCGGAAAGATCCGCAGGCAATCAAGAAGGCCATGGTTTGTCCAGGTAACAGAGGCTCCTTCCTTCATTTGAAAACCTAATGTCCAAACTTGTGCAACCTTTTGTACCCTTTGAAATTATACTGTGGTTCAGAAAAGTCGTTAGTCGTCTTTTCTAATGCTAAACTGACAAAGCAAATACAAAGGTTTGTTTTGTATTTACTTTACATCATTCAGTTCAGTAAGTGGCAATTGGTGTGCCTATGAAAATTTTGAAATTAACTTTCACGTTGAAAGTGGCCACTGATCGTATTTGACGGCCAAGATTTTAATACTTTTAATAATAATTTGAGTTTAATAAATTAATGGTAAAAAACACTTTAAAAAAAAAAGCTTTTATTAAACTTTGACTAAAAAGAAGAAAATAAACTTTAAATTAAATCAAACCTATCAATTAATTACATCAACAATTTATTATGATATAAAGCTATGTATAAAATATATATATTTTTGTTATGATTGGGAATGTTTCTAAGACTGTGCATTTCATTTTGTTGGAGAACTCTGAAACAAATGACAAAATTTACGCAAATGGTTGTTGTATTAGTTTTCGTGTTCTCCTCAACGAGCCCTTTCATTCGATACCCATATATCATAGTGGTTGCTGTAAAAATTATAAATCGCCATTTTGTACCGTCCGCCATATTGGATTAAAAATGGTGGCAATTAATGAATCGTGCATTGTCGTCGGAACCAAACATGTGTGCCAAATTTCAGCTTGATAGCTTCAGTGGAAGTGGGTGTAATATTGATTGCAAGATTCCAGGACATACATACATATGTGCAAGTGTAGAAAAAAAAATAGTTTAAAAAAAAAAACATCGTCGCCTCAAGCCTTTTCCCACAGGGGCGGCAGTGGCACAGTTTAGCCAGTAATTCAATACTCCATTTAGCGTAACCATTATATATATGTCGTAACCATATCGTAGAATTTACTATATCATGAAATAGCCAACCATGGTTGAATTAGAACATTCATTGAACGAAGAAATATTTTAGGGCAAAACACTGCGGTAGCTTTCGTAAATACTAAAGGTAGCAAGTGCAGCGAAGCCCCCGATTAATCTTAGTGTTAGTTCGACATGTATAACAGAAAAAACACCACGTAGTACTGAATACAAAAAAAAGCTTTTAAAAAGTCTTGTTTTCGCAAAATTCAACCCTTTCTGATCATTTCATGAAATAATTGACATATCGTCAAATGCCATTTCATGAAATGATCAATCCATAGTTGGATATTGCATGAAATGATCAAATTCTACGATATAGCTACGACAAAGACATAATGTAATTTATTTGCGTAACCACAGAAAGTCTAGAAGCGCTGGAACGCGGCGAGATGAAGTACAGCGGCGCCAGCGACTCTGGCGAGGACGCCGACGACGCGGACGCCGACGCCGACGCAGACACGGAGGCCGACGCGGACAAGGACGAGCGAGAGGAGGACGACACCATTCTGTATAAGGAGGAGGTGAGACTCGCGCAACAAACTATATTATAATATGCAGGACACAGTTTATTATTAACTAGCTGGTGCAATTTCGTCTGGCTCGTTTCGTGTGCCTAGGAATTATCATTTACCGATAGAACAATACCCTCCTTCTGGTGCAGTCGGATAAAAAGTATCTTATTTGTTATCTTACTGATAAACTGTCTTGTAAATTTCATTCGAATCCGTTCAGCCGTTTTTGTGTGATTGAGGCACCAAATCCATATCAAATCAAATCAAATTTCTTTATTACTCTAGATATTTACATATACTTAGCGGGAGAGGAAGGGCGTAGAAACTCCCACAGATTGATTTTAAGATATCATTTAAAAATTGGTTGTGCTTACTTAACTAATACAAATATTACAATATTTGATTAAATTCCACGCCTTAACCGACAGGGCGTGGAATCTTGGTAGGGTTGGTTTTCACCAGGAGTACTGACCTTTGACGCCGTGGACCGGAATTCGAAAGCTCAATTCGAGGCAGGAACACGGGATGAGGAGCACAAGGGTGGGGGGAGAGGAGTCGAATCTTACTATCGTCGTAGCCCGATGGACCCGTAACCGTGGACCAAGCTATCAAATAAATTGATGAAGGCCGGCCACTCATCAATTGCCCCACTGAAGGCCGGAATCTCCAGGTGTGGCAGCCGTCCAACAACAACACCCTTCGGGGGTGGGTCTCCGTTACCCTCCCCACGGTCATTCCTTCGTGACCGCTTAATTTTCTCCGCGCGACGCTCGATGTCACCCAAGCATTCCATCGCTTGGTCAGCATCCGCGCAGAGTTGTTTCACTGCAGCCACCGAGGCTTCATCAGTAAGCCCGAGAGCTTCAGCCTCCGCAGCCAGCCGACACACCTTCCCGACGCGTGTCATTGCGTCCTCCACACGCTTGAGCAGGACATCATCCATATCTGGTCGCTCCACATACTTATGAGTATGGGCGAGCCATCTCATTTCCTCACGGACACCATGCCGCAGTACCGTCAAGGGCGAAGGTGCCATGTTTACCGATTTAATAGATTCTGGTTTTATACTTCACTACCGAACTAAGTATAGCCAGAGACCAGCACTTGCCCGTCAGCGCTGGGCACAGAAATTAAAACTAAGTTGTCAAAACTAAGGCAACCACTAAAACAATTAAATCCTAAAAAATAATTTAATATGGTCGCCCTGTGGACATACACCCCATAACTATACACTCTAAATCAATTAGAGAATGCCACCATATGATACAATACATATAACACACAAAAAGGTATTATAAAAAAAAACTATTTTTCTAGAAGTGGCCCCTCCGATATGACCTACACTTCTTTTGAGGTCAGCAAAATCAGCTTAATACCCCTTAAATAGCCTGACCCTGCTCTGTAATCCGAAATAACACTGCAATACTATACTCAATCCGACCAAATGACTGTTCCTTATGCACACCGAGTAGTTTCCGACTACAACTTTATAATAATTGTTAACTGAATCGTCAATTATACGTTCACTAACCGAACCGACCGACCACAAGACTCACTCACAAACTGATTGCCGACCAATCTGAGATACCCTTTTCTCCCAACTACAATGTGGCAAAAAAACAACCCTACAACCGTCCGTGAATCGATTTCCTACTAGGAAACCGCGCCTGCTACCAAAATTATTAAATTCCACGCCTTAACCGACAGGGCGTGGAATCTTGGTAGGGTTGGTTTTCACCAGGAGTACTGACTACCTTTGACGCCGTGGACCGGAATTCGAAAGCTCAATTCGAGGCAGGAACACGGGATGAGGAGCACACGGGTGGGGGGAGAGGAGTCGAATCTTACTCTCGTCGTAGCCCGATGCTGTCGCCGTCGTGTTGCTTGCCGACACGAAGGGTCGCTGTCCGAATGCGACGAATTGATCCCCGAATCACTTCGTCCCTTCACAACACGAAGCACTCACTCCGATGACGTGAATCTACTTATTTCCCGACGATTGGACGATTGTTCCGTGATGATTATTACAAATTAACACTCCGACCAGGCCCGACACCTGTGTTAGAATTGTCTAACACAGGTGTCGGGCCTGGTTGGCCATGGCCTTGGCTGTATTTTTATTAGTAATAATTGTGTTACTAATAAAAATACAGCCAAGGCCCGAATGCCATGTGCAAAAAAGTAACCTCTAACTCGTCATCACGTTTCTATACAAGTGACAGCTGCTAGTTCCGTTCCGATCACTCGCGGTCCGAGTCGCGCAACGAAAAAAGGTGCGTTCCGAAGCATAAATATTAAACAATATTAATTATTATAATTAATAAGCAGGAATAAATAATTACAAAATTATTAACAGCAAGGTATGTGTTGAGCTAAATTAACCCCATAAGATCCCGTAATTTAAGTAATCTTGAACATTGTAATATCCCTTTTCCGACACAGTCGCTTTAACATGCTTTTTAAATTGCTCAAATCGCAATTTCAAAATCTCCAAGGGGTATCTTATTGTAGTAGAGAATGCACTGACCCTTGAAAGAATTGCTATCCTTCACGAGTCTAAACCAGGGCGCAACCAGTCTGTGATTATTTATTATGTTAACCTTACAGCTATCGCTAAGTTTGGAAAATGTTGTAAGGTTCTTGCGTACATATATTTGCGTATTATATTTTCGAAAATATGGATGAGAATTCTGTTTGAAGAATTTTGTAATTATTTATGTTAAAAGACATCATATTTTCCTTTAACCAGAGTATTCTGTAAGAAAAATAACATCAAAGTCAGTTTTTTTTTTTTTTTATTATTCCAATACAACTTCTTTGCCAGGTGTTTTGATGGGTAATATTTAAGTGGGGCTTACCTTTTGACATAAACAGTGGCTCTTTTATGCTAGAGATTTCCTCTATTGTCTTATTAACGAATTTAAATTACTTGGAACAGATTCCAATGTTGCATGCAAAACTTTATCAAACGGTGAATTCCCAATAGGGGTGCATGTCATCTTACCTTAACATAAGCAGGTTTCTGATTAGTCTGTTCAATAAAAACAGCTGATGTCATGTTGAACTTGGTTAAACTAACTATAGCGTCGCATATGCCAACAATGTAGCTACTAATTTTATTTATTTATAAGACAGGCATCGTATCGTGAGTCAAGTGTAAAGTAATGAATAAAATTATTCATGTCGAAGTATGAAAATAACATCGCTGTGATGACACGTTAAATTAAATAAATGAATATTCATTCTATGCACAGATTTGTTTTGATGTTCCGTCAAATAACAGGCGTATGGAAAATTTCATAGTATAAATTTGCATTTCATCCTACTATGTGTTTCAACACTTTTATTCAAATCATTCCGACTTATGTTTGTTTGATTTCCCACCATAATTATAATAGTGCTGTACTCTTCATAGATACCACAACTAATTATATTTATAATATCTACAAATTAACTATTTCGACAGCAAAAGTTCGTTACTTTTTGGTGAAGCCGGTAATGTAGTAGAAGTCCAAGTCCTGCACCTAATTTGTCAGAGAACAAAACCTATATCTATCCAAACTTTTACATTTATAATACTAGTGAAAAGTCGAATAAGGCCTATTCCCAGAAGTAATTCGATGGAGTTGAGTATATGATGATGATGATGAAGGCCTATAAGAGCATCTGTATAAGATGACTGAAGCAACGTCCGACAGACATCTGAAGTTTTTGCTATCAGTTTTTCATCTATCCCATCAAAATCTTACTTTTGTGAAGTAAAAAGGACCAATGATTGCTGTTTGTGGTTCCTTAGTATAGATGCGTACCGCACAGCGCTGCGGTTCGCATTACGATACGTACGATGCAGCGTCTTGATTTTGTTTCTCGCCGCCGATCGTGATTCGACGTAACAACAGATGTTCTCGACGTTTTTATCACAATTACGCGTCGGACACCGCAAAGCGCGTACCCTACCATTGTTCGTTTCGGCCGCGAGAAGCAAGCTTAGTGTTTTCACCAGCCCCCTCTATTCCAGGAGGTGTCGGACCAAGAACTCGAGGTGGAGGAGGTGGAAGGCACGGGCATGGTGGGCGGCACGTACCGCCTGCTCGCTGCTGCCGCCGCGCGCCGACACTCAGCGCTCGAGTACGGCTCCGCGGTCGGGGACGCCAGCGACGCCAGTGACGACATCAGCGATGTCGAGGTCAGTTCAGTAGAGGTGAACCCGTTGAGACTCAGCGTTCGTGACGGCCACGTGGTCGGCTACTGAAGATCTCGATTTGGACAGACAGGAACCAATATAGATAGAGTAGGATGCCGCGGTGGCCGCTCACTCAAACATAAGCGACCTGCCTTTCGCCTGCGTTTCAGCGAGCGTGTATCGTGCTCTTTTGTGGCTCTCCCTGAGTCAGGGAGAGGTATAGGTCAGTCAAAAAACCCTAAAAACGCAAAACATGATGAAGATCGTGGTCACCGTCAACAGCCGCCATACGAGAACGGACGAAATGTCTCCATCCATCGCGTTCTGTGAGATCCTCACAGCCAGCGTCATAAATGTTCTTAAGTTCTACTACGAAACTCGTATCAGGGCCTCAACATCTCTGATAATATAATCTCCTCTGAAGCAGACGTTTTCGAATTGATTTATTCTCGTTACAGGTATTAGATAACTCTTACGAAGAGCTTGACATTGATATGTCCAAATCTGTCAACCTGGATGTTTCCTTGTCTGAAAGCTATGGTGAGTTGAAATTATTTAAGATTAGTGCAATCGCGTAGTAATCTACACAAGTTTTCCAATATTACTCACAATTATGGCCGGTCCACACGATGCGATGCGGCTGCAGCGTGGCCTGAGCAGTGCCGGCGCGGCATCCTACATACAAATATCCATGTTCGACCACACGTTGCGTTGTGTCTCCGCTTAGTCGTTACCTAATTTAGTGTACACGTCGCTTCAGGAATTATGAGCGTTGGCCTTGAATGCGCGGTTGTCATTTTTTAATACCTGTACCTATGCGCAGAAAGTCTTAATTCGTGAAGCGACGACAATTTTCACTAATCGGAGTGTATAATATCAAATGAATAAAATTCATTATACAATAACCCTCTTCGTCGTTGCTCGCGCACCGTTGCAGCAGCTTCGTAGGTGCGGTGCGCACCGTCCCACACTGAATCGTCTAGAACATGCTAGCTGGACAAAATTATTTTTTTATTTCTAATGACTTATTTTAGCTCAAATACCAGTCAATTGTTGTTCCTAGTAGGATTCGTGGGCCGGTTTTACTTAAGTACTACCTTCACTTCGTTGTAATGAGGTGTGCAAACGATTGCTGGGAGTCACTTTTCTCTCCAAAGTGTTTTTATTTTTGCTAGGATATGCGTAGTTTTTCTGGAAAATAAAATTGAAAATTGCAATTGTTAGGTTGAACTTGTAAGAACAACAAAAAATACTTAAAACATAAACTTAAGTACATATAAAATGGTAAGAAAAGTGACTACCAGCTATCGTTTGCACACCTCATTACAACGAAATGAAGGTAGTACTTAAGTAAAATTTAAGCGGATTCGAGACTACCCCACGATTTGAGAGGAATTTGAAAAAAAAAACAAAAAAAAAACCTTTTGGAAATAAATAAAGATAAATATATTGAATATTACAATGCACAAATTCAACGATATTTACAAAATTACAACTATAACTTAAATTAAACGGATGTTACATCATAATATATACCTATTTCATTAAATAATTAATGCAAAACTACCCTATATCAAATTATTTACTCAAAATAATACAAAAGTTATTCTTCTTCATCCTCAGACGAGTCAGATTCTGTATAATCTAGATTATTTCTAACTAAATAACAAGTAGGTGGCGAAATTAAGGTGGGATAATTAAGTCGCGGACTTCAGGCATTAACTGTTCGGTCTTTATTCTAGGAATGTCTCTGAGTGAGTTGATTTAAGGGTCAGATGATGCCAAAAGAATGTGCATCAAGTCTGTATTCGTGGCAATATACTCGCAAGACGTCATGTCTTGCGAGTATTATGCAGCCGTAAACGGCGTATGTCTTTGTTTCTCGCTTCTTGGGCTTCTACGGAGAACTGTCCAGTCGGAAGTAACGAGGTCTTTATTACCTCAGTACTGTGCAGAAGGATTTTATGCACAGTGGCAGGCATGAAGTACCACGAATACAGGCGTAAGTAGAGTTTCCGCGTTTCCACACAGAGGTTTTCAAATTTAGCCAAATCGACATAGCCAGATGACAATGTTCTTAATATTATATTATACTTTTTAATGAGATTAGCATCTAACCACGTAATCTCTGCACTCAGATCCACATTATCAAAAAATCTACGCGCGGTGTTTCCTTCGTTTGTATTTCCGAACCCTGGTTTTGGTTGTTCCACAATCAAACCTTCGTTTTTGAACAATTTTTTTATTGCCTCTGCGCGCTGTTTTACACCTAACATATCGTCTTCACCTCTGGCTTGCCATTTTTTGATGTCCAGACGATAACTTATGTGCAACAGACACTCAAAACCGCGAATCTAGGCGTGCAGAGTGAACAACCTAAAACCATAGTTTTCTTGCCGACCATCATGACCTTCACTTCGTCATTCATTGTTTTCGGCGTGGCTTTACATATGTAACACGTTCGTGCTGAACGTGTATTTGTTAACGCGTGACATACTTTGCGATCGACCATAGTTAGGATAAAATTGTGATTCAGAAAAATTTAGACGTCCGACTGAAAACAATGTTGGACCTCCTCCAGCAACCTCTTCCAGCACTTTGTCTGTTTCTATTTGTGTAAGCTCCGTTGATTCCTCTGAGAAGATGAATTTGATGGCTCTGCAGTACACGGACGTGGGTTTTGCCAAATAATGAGGTCGCCATCATACAACCTCAAAGGAACAAACGAAAACACAAATAGAAACTCATCAGTAGCCTCGGAGTCCTCAAATTTCTGTTTATAAGTACTATGGCCAGAACTAACGTCGCAACCCCACTTGCTTATCAAAGTGAATGATGATCTAGGGAGCACACTTCTAATGACATCACTTTGTGCCATAAGTAATCTCTCCGTTGTCTTACCCAAAAGAGGTTGCAACTTACAATCGACATGCGTTTCTGTCACAGGAATGTGCTCCGCGGAAGGAAAAGAACTATAAATTGACTTACGCATGCTATGCCACGATGGAAACGTGTTATGTTCCGCCTTCATTGACCACTTCCTCGCCGTCTTATAGGTATGACTATACCCTTGGAGTCAAAATAATAAGCCCAAGCTTCATCGGTAGACAACTGCCTACCATCCGGGCACGAAGTAGCTTTAGGGGTTTCACCATCACTTCGTTTTATGGCTTTTGCGATGCTTCTCTTTCCCTCCGCTCTGTTTGCGACCTCAGCAGCAGTCGCCAACTCCTCAGCAGTCCACTTGTTTACAGCTTCTTCAACACGCCGTTTCTTCGTCTTGAATGAAGCGCCTTCAAAGCTGCTTTTTGGCCTTCCCCGGGTGCGGTTCTCAGTATCTGATGATGTGGACGTCTTTGGGCTGATCACATCAACCTTGAATTGAGAGCCAGCACCTTCTAACCAACTTTTATTGTTAGTTAACAATCGATCTTGATGACGTCCTGATGAGGCAGTTAAGTCCGGTCCTAAGCCACATAATTAACCAATCGTTCGCAACAGGCACCTTTCCTGATAAACGGAAGCTATCAAAAGTTAAGCCACTTCACAAAAAAGGTGATAAATGCACACCTGGGAACTACAGACCAAGAAAATTTTGGAAAATATTGGTATGAGTGTTAACTCATACCAATATTTTCCAAAATTTTCGAGAAGTCAATGGCGAGGCGACTCAACGAATATTTTTCAAACAAGGTTTGATTAGACCCGAACAACAGGGCTTCCAAAAAATTAAGTCGACAACCCTAGCAGCTTTTAATTTAGTATCAAGTGTAGCAAAAGGCTACGACTTGAAACAGAATACTTCGGTTTTGTTCTTTGACATGACAAAGGCATTTGATTTTGTATCCCATGAGTTATTATTGAATAAACTAGAGAACTATGGTATAAGAGGACCAGCATTGCAATGGATCCAAACATATCAAAAAAATAGAAAACAAAGTGTACGCATTCATAGGCTAGACGAAAACCATATAGAACGGACGTATGATTCAGAGTATAAAATAAACAACTATGGTGTACCTCAAGGGAGTGTACTGGGGCCGCTCTTATTTATTATGTATATAAATGACATTCCTGATGTGACATGGTACCAATCAATTTTATTTGCGGATGACATATCTATTATTGTGACTAATAAAAATAACCGCTTACTATCTAATAATAATAATAATCTTTATAATCATCCTAATCTTAATAATATTAAAAATAATTCAATTGACATTCATAAATCTGACATACATACAACCATAGTACAATTAGTAGACTGGTTAAATAACAATAACCTACAAATAAACGTCACTAAGACAAATCTGATGAATTTTAATAATATAAATGATATGGACATTAATTATAATAATCAAATTATAAAATGTGAAGAAAGCGTTAAATTTCTAGGTATAACTATTGACAAATATTTAAATTGGAAACCTCAAATTGAACAGGTATGCAGTAAACTTAATAAAGTTTATTCAAAATAACCCCCGCGATTTTGAATAAAGGCCTTTATTCTGCGCGGCCAGTCGTCTATCTAGCACGAACGAGGTCCATGTCAATATCGGCGGCTGCTTTAATCAAGGATGCCTTGAGTGACTCCAAATCAGGATGAGGCTTTGAGCGGGCCTTTTCCTCCAAGTGTTGCCATATCTTGTAATCTAACGGACTCAAATCTGGACTGGAGGAGGGCCAGTCTTCGTGCCGGATGAAGTCGATTTCACGCGCCGCCAGCCAGTCTTGTGTGCTTTTCGCTCTATGAGCTGGCGCAGAATCTTGTTGGAATACCCAGTGCCTGTTATTAAACATGGTATGAGAAACAGGTTCCACAAGGTTATTGAGGACTGTATTTTGATACACAACTGCATTCGTTTTTACGCCTTTCTCACAAAAATGTACCTCAGTTAAGCCCCAATAAGAGACTCCCAACCAAACCATGAGCGAGGATGGAAAATGACCTCGTTGGACACGCGGAATACGGTTGCTCGCTTCTTCACTGCTATGTGCGTACACCTTATCATTTTGTTTGTTGTAGCTCTCTTCCACGGTGAAAATTTTTTCATCCGAATAAAGAATTTCCCGATGCTTTTTTCCCGCGTACCGCTTCAACAAAGCGCGGCATCTCTTCAGTCTCAGGTCCATTAAACGATCGTCCAAACGATGTCCTGTTTTTCTTCGATATGCCCAAAGCCCTAAGTCTTCATTTAACACCCTTTTCACCGTGGTCCTGCTTAACCCCATCTGAAGGGCCAACAGTTTCTGCTTACGTATGGGATTTCTTTGAATTCGCGCCTTCACAGCTTTTATCACTGCTGGAGTCCTAACAGAGCGAGGGCGACCACTTCTTGACCTGTCATCTACACTAGAGTCTTCATTGTATCGTTTTATGGTACGATAAACGAATCTTTTGTTTATATTTAAAAAAATCAGTAAGTCGAAAATCTGAATTGGCGCGTAACCGCAACGATGCAACGCAATAACTGCGACACGGTCTTCTTTAAGTGTCCACTCCATATTTAAAAATGAGGAAAATTCTAAAAAGTACACATTTTTATTTACATGAAAAAATCGAAATTCGAATTCAATAAACTTTTTTGTGGCCAGCGTTCTAAATTCAAAAGTTTTTATTGTGTGACAGAACTTATGACCTGACTGTGTATATATTTGAGGTCGCCAAATTTGTACAGCAACACTTTGACTTGTTTGTAACAGCAAAAAAAAAGTACCCCAGAAATACAAGATATCCTAATAGACTAGTATTAGATCATGTGCCACGGACATCAAGGTACCAAAATAGCTATTACGCAATGAGCGTAAAAATATATAATAAAGTGCCTGATGAATTAAAACATCTCCCATAAAATCTCTTCAAACAAAAACTGTTCTCATGGCTACTGCAGCATAATTTTTATACACTGAGGGAATTATTTCTCACTAAGAATTAAAAAGTAATGTTATAATTTACCTACAGTAAAATATTTGCATGCTATTATATAATATAGTTGATTAAGGAAGAAAATGACATGTTATATTAATTTAAGAACTTAAGAATACCTTATTCAAACGCAAATAAACAAATCTAATCTAGAATATGATGCGATTTTTACGTGCATTTCTCGACGTGACTCTTCAGTGATATTCGAGAGGTCAAACCTCATAGACAGAAAGTCAAAAAGCGCGAATTCCGGTTTTCTTTATCGTGTTTTACCCATTCATCGAAAAAGTCAATTTTCGAGACAGTGAGAACGTGGTCTGAAATTAAAATTATGTACCTTGGTACATAATTTTTATTTCAGACCACGTTCTCACTATCGCGCAATTAAATTTTATCTTAAATTAAAGCTACATAACCCTTAGACATAATCATATAAGAAAAATTGCCCGGGTACACGTGGATACAAAAAGATGTGGTCCTTTAAACTTAGCCAGTAAGTTGGACACAAAACAGACATTTAGGAGAGGTTTTAATATGGTAACACAATCTATACCTTCAACAATAAAATCCTTAGCACATGCTCATGCGGCGAAAGTATTGCGGTGCGGCGCAATCGTGTGGATCGGCCTTCAAAAAAATTAAGTCAATCTCCTAAAGGGACTGGAAATGGTTTAAATTAAACCAACCAAGTGTGTCCTAAATAGCTAAAGTAAATTTGAATATATCTGCAGTAGGTGTTCCAAGTAATATAAAACTTGTGCACTATCGTACACCGCTTTCTCCGGGAGGGCATTTATGTATCCACATATCTCAGAAGCCTGTTTATAACCTGACCTGTCTATAACCTGACCTGTCTCTTCCAGTGATCCCAGCGAAACGGGCGAAGACGAGCTTCGTCTACCAGCCAGTCACCACACAGACGCACACCAGCCGACGGAAGACCCCGCTCGTGAACCGGGTCGCACTCATGTGAGCCGCTAACGTACGAAGCTTGTGTTACGACAATGTTCATGAGGCGGTATAGCATCATCTCTACGTCAGACACCTACGAAGCTGTTCTATTAAATCAAAAGTATCATGTTAGGGGTGCAGGAGCGAAGGGATGCCAGTGATGTACCTTCCGGCGGTAACAGAAAGGTTATTCATGTACAAGGAGGCATAAACTTGGGAGGAACAATTTGAGCAATTTCAGTTAAGAAATTCACGATGGACGATTTATTCACACTTCCGATCGAAATTATTGGCCGCTTGGCCGATTATGTATGGAGTCCACGTGAAAAATAGTTTGGAGTGATTTCACGACTTAAAATATGGCTACGCCTTTCCTGTGCATCATGTCATGTGCCCTGTGCATCATGTCATGTGGCCTGTGCATCATGTCATGTGCCCTGTGCATCATGTCATGTGCCCTGTGCATCATGTCATGAGCCCTGTGCATCATGTCATGTGCCCTGTGCATCATGTCATGAGCCCTGTGCATCACGTCATGTGCCCTGTGCATCACGTCATGAGCCCTGTGCATCATGTCATGAGCCCTGTGCATCATGTCATGTGTCCTGTGCATCATGTCAGGTGCAGTCTCATCAGAATCCCAATTGTAATTGTGTAAGTGATTAATCAGCGTGTTTCTAGTTTTCTACATCCACTGCGAAATGTAATACAATAATGTCTACCAGATATGTGTATTTACGTTGTTTTTACGAAGCTGACACTAGTTAGATATCTCTCACGTGTAATAGTATCGGTGTTGCAGTTAGACATTCCTTAGTTCTACAGGAAGGATTTGTTGGCTTGCACAAGTCCACAGTATCTTGTGATTTGGATAAATGTTTCTATTTTGTTTAAAGTAAACCTTATGAGTTAAAGTAAGTTGTAATTATAAAGTTATCAGTTCCCACTTAGTTATTCTACTAGTTAGGGCATATAAGCATCAGTACAAATATGTTCGCTGCTACATCGCAATTTTTACGAAATGTTCACGCGAATGTTTGAAAATGTTGTTAAATTGATCATCTCATTCATACTGCCTGCTAATAATAATGTTGTATGAGATGATTGACGTCTTCAGACACTAATAGCCGTAGTTTTGTTTTGTGATACTGTCTGTGAGTATTGTTAAAAGTCCGACGCAGCAGCGAACGCCATAGCGGGTATGTAATGTAAATTTCCCACCGCTTTGCAGTAACTGTTTGTTACATATTCTTAGGAAGTCGTGCGTGTGTACGCGCGCAGCTCGGGGCGGGAGACACCGCACCGGTAGCTCTCTTGGTAGCTGCGTTTATGATAATTTGATTAATTTTGATATAATGAGGAATAGGCTTGGATTATACTAAGTCTAGAAGTACATTTCTGTAATTATAAGTGAAAGGAGTCGTCAAGTTGTTTGTGTTAGTATAAAATGATATGTAGTGTGCAATTACATGTAAAGATAGATAGAATTAAGTTGTTGGAGTTAGATGAAGATGTTCAGCCAGTGGAGCAAAATACTGAATTGAGTTATTTGCAACTTTTTTTATATCCATAAACCGTTGTTCTCGAGTTGTTTCATCTAATGTCAAATCAGCATCATATATCTCAGTACCTAACTCGAATAACAAATGTCTTTATTCACTTAATTGTAATACATTCATAGAAATCAAAATGTTTTGCAATTGACTGAATATGCATAGTAAAAAGGGTTATAGTGATTTTTGAAAATGAATAAATGAGGTGTGAGGAATGTTGGCTGGCAATTAGGTTAGGTTGTGATAGTAGATCTCTTTAATTGGAATATTAATTTCAAGTTTAGTATCGAGGGTTTCCCAATGCGCTGCGAGTTTGTTATTTCTCTTCTTCTTTTCAAGAGAGACAAGCAAATATGTGAAACACGGAACACATATTTCCACTAAAATTAATGCACCTTTGCGTATTCGCAGTAAGCTTTATACAAATCCATTTAGCTGGAATATGTTGTAATTAAACAATTTCGCTTCGCTTAGAGGAAAAAACTGTGATATGGCATAATGGCTAAATTGTACATATTTGCTTGCTTACTCTAGTTCATTCATATCGTCACATATGCTGTTAAACTATCGAGCCATTATAATATAAGTAGGGTGAATCAAACCAAGTGATGCTTGTTGGGAAAATAACGAATCGTAACGGGCATTTATGGGGAATAGTTAAATTGTTAACTATGCACATTAGATACTTGTAGCTACAATGGAACCAATACTTCTCTAAGATTCTTACAACACGCAGTATGTGTTTCAGTTCTGAGGGATGTTAGTAAATTAACGGTTTTGTATTATTAGCGTTAACTTTAATTTGTAATCTAAATAAGTATGTCCTAATAATATGTTTTGTATCCTACCAAACTGAATAGCGTAGCTACAATATGATTAGGTGCTTTTTGTATACTTACTGAAACATAATACACCAAACTGTGAAATTGTGGAAATTAATTATAGCTATACTGTACACTCGTAGGCATGAAATTTCATTTTGTTCGTTACTGTTGTTTTCGGGAGATAATCAAGAGGCAGTAACTCGATAAATGTCTCGCCTCTTCCGCTGAGCAAAGGCACTTTGGTCTTGTACGAGTACTTGTCCTACCCCGAATCATAGACCCTATGATGCACGTGCCGTGACCACCACTGACTGTCCCTTATTGGTCGTGGACTCGTGGGTGATCAAAGGGACGGTAAACTATAAAAGCGACCAATCACGTCATGTCATCATCATACATTGTCACCTGCGAAGTCATTCGAGTTAACTACGGCAAAGGTACGAAATCTTAATATCTTATAGTAGACTTAAGGTAAGAATAAATTAATAGACAGTGATAATACATATTGTAAGTAATTTTCCAATGAATTTTCATGTCAAGGTCGATAAGTTATTGGCTTCCCATATATTTAGTCAGAGATTGAAAGGGCTCAAGGCCTTAAAATATTGAACACATACACAATAAAAATAGTACCTTACTATTGTAATTTTCCACTGCCAGTATTTGAAAATCCATGTAAATTTAGTATCTATTAGTGTAGAATTAGTTCAGTTTTATGAGTATTGTAATACATAATTAAGGGGAAATAAGTTGAATATGATTTTTGTAATAACATTTTTGTAATAAAAATCAATTAATTCAATATCGATTGATGTTATTTCAGAATCAGCCTTGTAGATCTAGCTACCTACTCCTTTCCTTACAGCTTAAAACAGGTGTAGTTACTGATATGCCGCGGCAAAATCCCCTTTCCCAGTAAGTTCCCCGTGGGAACATTCCCCGTAACTGGCAACGATCAAACCATTCAGTAGTTAATACAAATTTGGATCTGTAACAATATTGTCATACTTAGAGTGCAGTAAAACTTGATTGAAATCCTTGAAATTTAATCAACACATTGGTATAATCTAGGTACAATACAAGCCGAGCCAAGAAAACAAAAAGTAAGGGTACTTGTGCCTTTAAAGACAATATAATGAATAATGTGTGCAGCCCGCGCCAGGTTTCTTGGCCTCTGGGCAAGCTGTCCTGTTTCGCCTCTGCATGAATCTCTTGTACCCATGCGCCCATACCTCAAGGCGGTATTCAGAGGCCAACAAAACTGCCAATGTATGACAAGAGCAGGCAGGTTATGCCTGTCAGGTAAATCCGTGCGTATATGGCTAGCTTTTTTTAAAGCTGCCCACCAGGCACGTCTGGTCATCCTAGTCAGTGAATCATCCCGGAGTCGGAATTAAAAAAAGGCATTATTCCGCGCTAATTGCTTCGATCTCTTTCTATCATGTCAAAATGCACCATGGTTGCTTCCACGGAAGTCGTGAATGAGCCTTCCAAGGTCACTAATCCGTGCACTACAATCCTTCAAGGCAACACCAAGACTGAAAATAAGGAGTCCGGGACAGAATATCTTGCCGTCAAACGTTATTTATGTCTTAAACCGACCAAAACTGACCATGTATTCCCAGTTAGTCACACCCATCTTAGTAACACTGTTACAAAAGTTTCGTGGGATTAAATACCTAGGAGTGACCTTTGACTGGAGAATGAAGTTCGACACTCATGTAAAGTCACAGTGCGCTAAGGCCACTAGAGTCTTATTCCTATGCAAGAGAGCTGTAGGGAACAGATGGGGAATGAAGCCAAAGATCGTCCATTCGATCTACACGGCAATCACTCTACTAAGGATTCTATATGGCTCAATTGTATGGTGGAAAAGAACAGATTTAGCTACGACGAAAAAAGAGCTTGGCAAGGTGCAATCGAACCAACTGAATCATGACCCACTTGCCTGATAACTCGTTTGAATCTTTCAAACTTGTAAGATCTATCAAAATGTCAGTGTCTAATCAAATGATAACAAGTTCGTTACCAAGGAAATAAACCTTCAAGCGAATTTCGACCTACTTGCATTTAAGGGGTTTAGCAAAATAAGCTTATGGTGGGTCATGATTCAGATGGTTCGATAGTACAAAGATTGGCATGTCTTATGATTACAGGAGCCATGAGGTCTTCAATCTAAACCCATTGCATGTAGAAGTAAAAAGGACATCAACTGAACAATGGTACAGAATGAAAATTAACAAAGAACGGAAAGGCAACTCTATGGACACAGGTCATGCCTCCATTGAGGTCAGGTAGAAAGTTGGCAATGCTATTGGCAAAGAACGATCTGATAAAGAAGGAAATACGATTCGATAAGAAATACCGAATCCATATAGGAACCAGAGAAAATTGGAAAATAGAAACAGACCAACCGGTTGTAATTTGCTTCACGGATGGCTGGAGAAGAGAGAGCCCAAAACTAGCAGAAGTTGGTTTTTGCATCATGGACAGCAATAAACAAGACAAATCAATTGCCTTGGGGCTATACGCCAGGGTGTCCCAAGCGGCAATCTACGCCATAATGGAATGCCCTGAAGCACTAAGGGAAACATCAGAAATCAAAAACAAGACAGTAGTCATTTATTCTGACAGTCAAGCAGCTTAAACGCGCTTAGGCAACCAATGGCTCTTTGGGAAGAGCATCAGAAATAATTATCGCATGGGTCCCCGGTCATGAAGGTATTCACGGTAACTGGCAAGAAACGGCGCTAATGAGCGTTTTATTGGACCAGAACCAAGATTACCTAGGTATATCAGCGACTGTCATAAAGAACAGCTTCGCGAGATGCAAACCAAGAATGGAAGAACACCGACTGTAGGTATAGATGTTTATCTTAAGGAAATACCCCAAAAGGCTGTATTTACTTAATCTTATTAGGGAAAACTTAGCAATACTGGTAGGTGTGGTGAAAGGTCACTGCAAACTAATTAGACACCTATCATTATTAAGCCTCGTCCGTACAGGACCCATCATGCCCTCACTGTGGCTTGGAGGAAAGTAGCCACTGTAGCAGCACTTCTTGGGAGAATGCGTAATGTATTCAAATATAAAATGGCGAATACTAGGGATGGATAACAATAAAGCATATGATCTGTCAAACTAAAAGTAGCGACATCCTAGAATTCATTCAACGAACAAGAAGATTTGGGGAGGGACATCTGTTGAACCAACAGTAAACAGTGCCCAAACACTGGGAATTGGGTGAAATAGTCACGATAGAGGACCGATCACCCGCCTGTGGTTCAGCGGGCTTCCCACCTCATAATCATCATCATCATCCTACGGTGACATATATACTATTGTTACGTTATATTATTAGTAATTGTGTATGCAGACAATTTTTTGCAATTAGGGTTATCATATCAGTATATATCGTTTGTAGTATATTATATTACTCGTAGTAGATATATGTACTTATACCTAGAGTTTTATTGTACGCACAGGTCTTCCCCCGCTCAACCATCACCTTTCCTACCCATCATGCTTTGCTGTGTGAAATCCCTTTTTAGAGATAAGCTCGTCTTTGTACATGTTTTTTTCTACGGGACCCTATTACTAAGCCTTCGCTGTCCATCCGTCCGTCTGTCACCAGGCTGTATCTCGTGAACCGTGATAGTTAGACAGATGGAATTTTCACTTAAGGTTCATTTCTGTTGCCGCTATAAAATAAATTTAACATGTCATCACAGCGATGCTATTTTATATTTCGACATGAATAATTTTATTCATAACTTTACTCTGACACGGGATACATTGTACCTGTCTAATAAATATAGAAAATTAGTAGCTACATTGTTAGCTTATAATATATGCGACGCAGCTATAGTTGGTTTAACTAAGTTCAACTTGAGATCAGCTTATTTTAAGAGTAATATGACATGCACCCCTATTGGGAATTCACCTGTTAATTATACTTTGCATGCAACATTGGAATCTGTTCCAAGTAATTTAAATTAGTTCATAAGACAATAGAGGAAATCTCTAGCATACAAGAGCCACTAAATATGTCAAAATGTAAGCCCCAGTTAAATATTGCCCATCAAAACATCCAGGGGCTACCTGGCAAAGAACTTGTATTAGAATTATTTCTAAAAAATTCTGACATTGATATTATTTGTGTTACTGAACACTGGTTGAAGGAAAATATGATGTCTTTTAACATAAATAATTACAAAATTGTCAGTTGTTACAATAGAAAGACTGCTGATAGAGGTGGTTCTTTAATCTTAGAGAAAAATAATATTAAGGTGAAATAACGGAAAGATATTCTTGCACTCACTGTTGAAAGACAAATAGAGGTATCCTGTGGTGAGATAGATAGCCATATTATTGTTTGTGTCTACAGACCACCGAGGGATGAAAAAGGCCATGGTAATTTCGAAATATTTGAGAAAATTATGGAGGAAGCCCTCATTAAACTTTGTAATAACAGAAAAAAGTTAATTATTTGTGGTGATCTTAATGTAGATCTGCTTGTAGATACAACACTGAAGCGACGATTAATAACTCTGTTCAAATCATTTAATTTATGTCATGTATTTCTAGAAATACATGACTCTAGAGCCGACTAGAATTACACTTACCAGCCAAACTTGCTTAGATAACGTTTTTTGTGACTGTGCATTCACAAGTAAAAGTGTAATTAACTGCTTACCCTCCGAACACAGTGGTCAAACAGTTTCATTCCCAATAACTATTAAGGATAAGACTGGTCCATCATTTTATAGGCCTGTTACATCCCATAGACTAGAGACATATACGAAAAACTTAGATATAAATTTGCCAGTACCGGATTTTAATGAACAGAACCCAAACAAAATCTACTCAGATTTCTTCAACATTATTCAGACAGAATTCAATAAAGTTTTCAAATTAAAGAAAGTCAGTGACTACAACGGTAAATCTAAATTTAATGACTGGGCAACGTTTGGAATTCGTAAAAGTAGAGTTATCTTGTATGACCTTTATGATCAAAAAACCTATAACTTTGATCGAAAATTTCATGACTATGTTAAAAAATATTCCAAAACTTTCAAGTTGGTTTGTAGAACTGCAAAAACTTTACACATTAATAGAAAAATTCAAAATTCAAATAATAGAATGAAAACAGTTTGGCAAATAATAAACCGCGAAACTGGCAAAGTTATACCAAGGGACAGAATTTCTGCCTAAAGATGATGTTGTTAAATCCAACGCTGATGTTACTCGAGCTTTTGAAACATTCTTCACCAATGTAGCCGTACTCACAACGGACCGTCTAAATTCATCTCCATTTGAAGCAGAGACTTTATTAAAAAATAACACTAGCGTCAGTAATGTATATTTAAAATTGCATCATGTATATCCCCAGGACATTGTCAAAACGTTTAAATTACTTAACTTAAAAAATACGGAAGACCTGTGGGGTATATCAGTCAAAGTCATTGGTTCAGTTATAGCCCCACACTTAGCTTATATATTCAATAAATGTGTTGACGATGGGGCTTTTCCAGACCTCATGAAACACAGTAAACTTATACCGCTGTTCAAATCGGGAGATAAGGGCGATCCTTCAAATTTCAGACCAATATCTGTTCTTCCAACACTAAGTAAAACATTTGAAAAGATTATACTCAAGCAAATGCTCTCACACTTCAACCGTACAAAACAACTCCACGCTAAACAATATGGTTTCACTAGGGGTAAATCGACTACGGATGCAGGTATTACCCTTGTATCTCATATTTATTCTGCATGGGAGGCCGCACAGGATGCTATCGGAGTTTTTTGCGACCTGTCGAAGGCGTTTGATTGTGTTGATCATAATACGCTATTATTTAAATTAAATCATTACGGAGTTAGAAATAAAGCGTTGGATCTACTAAGATCATACCTAAGCAATAGAATTTGAAAAGGCAGAAGTTAACGGCGTAAAATCTGATGGATCGGGTGTTAAAATTGGCGTTCCACAAGGTTCCATATTAGGCCCTTTCTTATTCCTGGTATATATTAATGATCTGCCTTTCATGGTGGAGAAATTAACTGACATAGTGTTGTTTGCTGATGATACTTCAATGGTCTTCAAAATTGAAAGACAAAAAGGAGATTTTGATGATGTTAATGGTGTATTGTCTTTAACCTTGAATTGGTTCACAGTTAATAATTTATTGTTAAACGCTTGTAAAACCAAGTGTATCAAATTCTCACTTCCAAATGTCAGGCAAGTTGAGACCAGTTTGGTGTTAGACAACAGCACGTTAGAATTGGTAAATGATACGAAGTTTCTTGGAATAACCATTGATACCAAATTGCAGTGGGGACCCCACATAGATAAATTGGCTGGTAAATTAAGTTCTGCGGCTTACGCTGTTAGGAACATCAGACAAAGCACGGATGTGGCTACATCTAGGCTAGTATATTTTAGTTACTTTCATAGTGTGATGTCCTATGGTATCTTGTTGTGGGGGAAAGCAGCGGATATTCAAACTATTTTTATTTTACAGAAAAGAGCTATTCGAGCAATTTATAATTTAAAACGAACAGACTCCTTAAGAGAGCTTTTTAAAGAAATTGACATACTAACAGTAGCTAGTCAATTTATTTTTGAAAATACAATGTATGTACGCAAGAACCTTAAAACATTTTCCAAACTTAGCGACAGCTGTAATGTTAACCTAAGAAATAATCACAGACTATGTGCGCCCCGTTTTAGACTCGCGAAGGTTAGCAATTCTTTAAAGGGTCAGTGCATTCTCTACTACAATAAGATACCTCTGGAGATTTTGAAATTGCCATTTGAGCAATTTAAAAAGCATGTTAAAGCGACTTTGTCGAAAAAGGGATATTACAATGTTCAAGATTACTTAAATGACAGGACTGTATGGGGTTAATCTGGCTCAACACAGACCTTGCTGTTAATAATTTTGTAATTATTTATTCCTGCTTATTAATCATAACAATTAAATTTTTCATATTTGTATTAGTTAAGCACAACCTATTTTTAAAAGAGATCTAAAAATAAATCTGTGGGAGTTTCTACGCCCTTCTTCTCCCACAGTGGTCCAATGTAGAGAAGAGGCAAAAAATGACGTTTGCTAAGTATATGTAAATATCTAAAGTAATAAAGTACTTTGACTATTGACTATTGACTATTGACTAATACTAAAACTTCTTTCAATACCATATACAAACTTATGGATGCACCTGGTTACGTACATGGAATGTGAAGGTAGCCGCACCAATAACCTTGTAAACAACATTTTGCTATATAAAATCCAAACTAGTCACTCCACACCATCCCTACCATTGTACGGTGGTTTGGAACCCTTCGTGCACGAGTTAGTCTCGCACTTGACCGGTTTTTACACATGATGACTTAACGTGAATTCTTCCTTGAGCTTCTTGGCGGCCTTGGCGCTATGCCTATATGGTTCTATTATGCTACCAACTTAATGGCGAAGGGACGTGTTATCTGAAATGCACAATAACATAAGGTTTTTTATCTACACACGTAACGTATCATAAATCATCTTTACTGCGTCCAAAAACCGCACGTTACGATCAGCATAATGTTAAACTACTTTGTAAAAACTCATTTTATGACCATAATGCGTAAATTTTCTACATATTATGACATTCAAATTTCGAACGCCGACGCCCGCCTGCGTGCAGCCCCTACTTTGTCTGTGATGTGAAGTTGGTAGGTACTACAGAACTAGCTAAACAACTCAATGCCACAATGCCGGTCAAACATGCGGTTCCTGAACACATCATAGAGAGCTTATGATATTCATATTCATATTCATTTATTTGCATATAACATGTACAATACACACTACAGGTGGAAAATGTATGTAGGGTACATGCACCCTGACAGGGTATAACAAAGTTATCTACACATACACATAACTTTTACATTGACCCGATCAGCTGTTCACAGGTTAAAGAGACTAAATTTATTTTCCTAATAATTTTTATCTTCGAAGAATTCCTGCAGCACGTAGTAGCATTTTTCGGCGAGGTAACATTTTAAAAGTTTTTTAAATTTTGTTAAATCTTCCATTTCCTGGAGATTTTTGGGTAAATTATTATATATTTTTGTAGCCATGGTAAAGGGACCACATTGTACCATTTTAAGTTTATGGGTGTAGATAAACTAGTGTATGTAACTGTACATAATTAGGCATTATGTATCAGTCACATAAACTACTATAGTAAGTCTTATTTAAAGCCTAGCAGCAAAAAACATTGTTATTGTCAATAATATTGATAATGGTTTGACTCTACCCACACAACTGTCAATGTCAATCAGAAAACTGAAAAGTGAGGTTAAAGATGGTTTTGTTTTTGACCTAAGTGATGCTGATGCGTGCATGCATAGTTTTTTTTTAGTATATTTGATGGTAGGCGGGACTGGTGACTTGTGTGTGGTTGTTTTTTTACTTTTGGGCATTTTCTTTAATTTCTGTTTGCATTACTATATGCAGTTCAACATAGTTCCTCCACAATGTCTACCCGCGAAATACTGACGGTACAACTCGGCCACTATTCAAATTACGTCGGTGCTCACTTCTGGAACATCCAAGAGCTAAGTTTCGACTACACCGGCACAGTCAAAACTGAATGCAACCACGACATTTTGTATAGAGAAGGCCGCACAGCTACTGGAGAAGTGACATATACACCCAGGTTACTTATAGCTGACTTGAAGGGGGCATTGAGAACTTTGCCATTGAGTGGAGGTATACCACAACATTTAGAAGAACAAGTTGAAGAAATACCATGGAATATTGTTGAAAAGATTGAGGAGCCGCCAGTAGTAAAGAATGAATATTTAACAGATATCGATTCTGAGCAGGGCCCATCACAAGCAGAGAAGGATTATAACTTGGAGCAAGATGTGCATAGTTGGACCGACTACTTGTACCCAAGACTACATCCCCGAACTGTCAATATTGTTAGAGAATTTGATCATGCTAATGAAAATGTAAGTTCTTTCTTTGTTTTACCATACTATAATTTAGCCATTTTTAGAATATGATTATGAGATTTCCTTAATGCATAGTAAGCAATATTTTTAATTGCAGATGTCAAAAATTTATAGGTTTTGAGCTGTCAGGATTGCATTCTCTCAGCGGCCAGACTTTAAGGCCCATATTGATTAACCACTCTCAGATATGTTACAATGAAGGATTCGGGCTTCACGCACCGATATTTTCCAAAACTTGAATATTATTTCCCTTAAATACCCCCCTAACAATACCTGTACATGTCCGCAAATTTTAAGTACCAATACAAATAAATATCTAGGTATAATAATAGAACTTCAGCATGCTGCAAGTGGTAAATTAATTATACCAATCTACAAGGCTCTATTCCAATCATTAGTGACATATGGAATCACATGCTGGGGTGGATCCCCAATGACTCATATACTAGCTGTCGAGCAAGCAAAAAGACATACTAAAAATTAGTCTATTCAAACCTTATAGGTTCCCAACCAGGACACTACACGAAATATCATACACTCTAACCGTCAGACAACTGTACATATTACATACCACACTGAAACAACACTCTCTCACTCCTTACTTGAACGAAATCAGTTAAAAACCGGCGAAATGTTGACATATGCCCTGATATCAGAAGCAGAACTTTCTTTCTAAACAGATTCCTAGTCTTTCAAGGACCCAGACTACAATAAAATTAATAAAGATCATAACATATTTAACCTATGTAATTTCGAAGTTAAGCACAAAATAACAAACTGGCTGATAAAACTGGACTATTATCAAACTGAAAATATTTTCACCTTAATAAAGTAAAACTTTTCTCTACTTTTGACATATGTAATGAACACGCACATAAAATCTCATACACATTTTCACCGACACAACCATAAATTAAGTGTATATTATGGCCACATACTATGACATAGCCTGTTACTTATCATTTAAGTTCTTTAGCTCCAAGGGTGTAAATGTGAGCAACCAGTGATCATAACACAGGCATCTAAAATGCCTAGCTTGGTCGTTGGCCTGCTACCACTGCTCTTTTCTCTACTCGTGTGTTTTATGAATAAATATTATTATTAGTATTATTATTCACCATATCAAATGTTATTTTCACTCCTTTGAGATAGGTCTCAGAGCTTGATTAATATTATGGGCCTTTAATGGGAGTTTTAATTATTTTCTTATTTTCCAGCAAAGTTTTGATATCAGCACCACTGGCCGAAATATATGGAATTCAGATTTTGGAGACATATTCAGTGACAACATTAGAAGATATGCTGAAGAGTGTAATAGTATGCAAGGGTTCCAAGTCAACTTTGACTGCACAGATGGATTTGCAGGGCTGGCTCTTGGTTGTATCGAACACTTGACTGATGAGTATGCAAAGTCTATTCTGGCCCATCCCATCATAGCTTCTTACTTCCCAGACAATAAGCCAACAACACAGGACGACCGCGACAAATCCACTTTAAAAGACTCCATCAGATTGGTGAATATTGCACTTTGTATGGAACAGCTGTCACAATACACTAATATGTGTGTTCCTCTCTGCACAGGCGATAAAGGCTGGAGAAAGCCAGGCTCTCCGAGAGTTTTTGACTATATCAACTATAATCCAGAACTTTATTACCATTCATCAGCTCTACTAGCCTCAGCAATGGACACCCTGAGTCTGAAATACAGGCTTAAAGACAATCTCTATACTTTATCTGACTTGGCAGTAGACATGACCGGTTACGGCAGAAAAATGGCAGCAGCTTCATTAGGAATGCCATTTGCAATGAAAGAATCACAGTATCTGATAGATTACCTGAATGAGGTGACCAAACCCATTTACACTGCCATTACTCCAAGTTGCAAAATTGCTACAGACAAAATATTCCAAATTATCACTGTTAGAGGCATTCCAGAGAACTTTGCAAAGGCACCAATGAAAGATGCTAAAGAGCAGAGGAACTTACCAGCTTACAGGTGTAACAACCTGAAAGAGATGTTCGATCTGTATTTTCAAGCAAACAACTTCCTATCTGCTACTAATGTCACAATATCACAAAAGCCTATGGAAGTGAAGACACCATTTCCCCGGATATTCTCTGATGAGCTAAACAAGTATGGGTTTGTGAGGAACAATGAGTTGGTGGAAAAAATAGGGAGCATTCCCCTGGTGGCTGGCTACCACAATGGTACCTTTGTGGGGGATATGTTGGAAAAAATGCACAGAGAAGTGAACAGGATCAAGTTTGCAAAACTTCACAAGTTCAGAGAAGAAGGATTGGAGGCGTCAGAATTCAGTGAAAGTTTAGATAGACTGGCGGAATTTAAAGATAACTATGAAGACAACTTTGAGTTATGATTGACATAAAAATTTATAATACACTTAAATATTATTTATTCATCAAATATTTTATCTTCTGCTTAAAATGTCACTTTCTATAGGAATGTAAAACTTGAACTGAAGTGTTGTTTCTTAGCTCATAAACTAACCATTCTAATGGTTTATAGCATTTATAGTATCTTCAATCTTAAATTGCACTAAGGTCCATATAAAAATGTTTATCTAAAAAGTTAATCGAGGACCTTACTAAAAAAGTTTTCTGTATTAAAATTACACATGATAAAAAACTCACATTATATCCACATATTATTTAAATTTAAACTACTAACTTTCGCTTACATTTGAGAGCGGGCTGTACATATATACACAAATACACATATATATACAAATATTTAAAAAAAAACATGCAGAACAGATACCACTTAAAATTTAAGTTTTTACTGGAAGCACGTTGAATGATTAATTAAGCTTGTTTAAAAAAATCAAGTTAAAATCATAACCCAATCCGGAAAAAGATTGCACCAGAAGAAATTTTATAGGTACCAGTTTTTAAATAAGAGCCTTGTGAATCTGGTTGTTTTTTCCTTCGTAAATATTACTTACAAATCATATTATATGTACAAATTATGTATAAAAATCCCTTTCCAATATTGTATTACACTGGCTTCTATGATATCAGCAAAGAGTTATACATATCTGTATTTTAGTATCCGTAAATTATGATAAAAATGCCGACTTTTTAGGTACGGTACACGCTAAGCCCAAAATAGCTGCCGAAAGCGGCGAGCATCCGGCACTGAAAATAAGTGAAAAGCAATCAGAAGGTAAAGTTTAGCAATCAGAATCAGGTCTATAAGGGGTGACAGCGACATAAATTGTGCCCACGTTGAGCCATTTATTCAATAGGTACTCCATATTAACTATAGCTAACCCATCTCCGCGGGCATTAAGATTGAAGGTTTCCTCACGATATTAAAAAAAATATGTATGACGCCAGACTGCCTACCCTAGAGTGAAAATGTTCATACTTTTTTTCATATTTTTTATTATTATTATTCGAAGGGCGTTGTCTTGTAACAGGTAGTTATAAGCTTACATGCTTGTATTGGGAAAAATTAAGTAAAATAATATTTATATCCATAAATAAAATCATTTTTAATTTTTCATATTTTTATTATTATTATTGGAAGGACGTTTAACGCTTAAATGCGTATTAGACTATCCGTTAATGTAAAATAACATTTATATACAAACATTTTAAATATTAAGTTCCAATTTATCATGTAAACACGTTAATAACTATAGTCATTACATTAAGTTATGTAGATATATAAATTTGCCTAGCCTATTTTGGATCGAAAAGCAGTGAAAAATCATAATTTCTTTTATCTACACACGTATCATAAACCCTCTTAACTGCGTCCAAAAATGCGCACGTTACGATCAGCATAATGTTAAACTACTTAGTAAAAACTCATTTCTTATCTGAAAATTACACATTATGACCATAATGTGTAATTTTCCTACATATTATGACATTCCAATTTCGAAAGCCGACGCCCTCCTGCGTGCCGTCCCTAGTTTGTCTGTGAAGTTGGTACTGACATTCAAATTTCGAACGCCGACGCCCGCCTGCGTGAAGTTGATACTACAAAACAAGCTAAACAACTGCAGAGCCACAATGCCGGTCAAACATGCGGTTCCTGAACACATCAAAGAGAGCTTATGATATGTGTGGAGATAAACTAGTGTATGTAGCTGTACATAATTAGGCATAAAACTCTCGAGTGATATTATTATGAATCGAGCCGTACTCTCGAGTATTAATGCCCTCCATTATGTAGCAGTCACATAAACTACCTACCATATAAGGCACACAAATCAAATAAAAAACAAGTTACATAAAAATTGTGTACAAAGACAAGCTTATCTCTAATAAGAGATCTCTTCAAATTCTGGTATTAAAGACAACTAATTATCAATCTGTGAATGGTGAAATATAGGTACAAAACAGCTGATCACCCGACCCACACTGTATGGAGAAGTGAAAATTAAAGTATCATTTAAAAATACAAGTTACATAAAAATAGTGTACCAAGGCGAGCTAATCTCTAATAAGAGATCTAACTGTATGGAGAAGTGAAAATTTCATTATAGCACACAAATCAATTAAAAAACAAGAGTTAAATAAAAATAGCGTACAAAGGCGATCTTATCTCTAATAAGAGATCTCTTCCAGCTCTGGTATTACAGACAAATAATCATCAATCTGTGAAAGGTTACGCCTTAAAGCAATGGGTGATACACAAGTCGATATGGCACGTAACATTTTTCCAGACTGTGCGGGTATCCTTTTTGCTTTTGGCACACCACTTGCACCGTGCCCTGCCAGATTCGTTCATCATGGCGAAGTGACGTTTTCTGGGGATTTTCCCCATAGTTTTTACAGAGGGACCATACCTTGTGATGATCTCGTCTACAATCTGGTTTTTCTACAATTTTAGATTTTTATCTACACACGTATCATAAACCCTCTTTACTGCGTACAAAAACCGCACGTTACGATCAGCATAATGTTAAACTACGTGGTAAAAACTCATTTGTTATCTGAAAAACTACACATTATGAGCATAATGTGTAGTTTTTCTACATATTATGACATTCAAATTTCGAACGCCGACGCCCGCCTGCTTGCCGCCCCTAGTTTGTCTGTGAAGTTGGTACTGACATTCAAATTTCGAACGCCGACGCCCGCCTGCGTGAAGTTGGTGCTACAGAACAAGCTAAACAACTGCACAATGCCGGTCAAACATGCGGTTCCTGAACACATCAAAGAGAGCTTATGATATGTGTGTAGATAAACTAGTGTATATAACATAGTGTACATATGAAACTCGCCTTCGGCTCGTTTCATAAACCCACTCTCGAGTGTTAATGCCCTCCATTATACAGGGTGACTTTAAAACCCCTAGCTATAATAAAATTTTGGAATCAGAATCACTAGTAGAAAACAAAAAAGCATTTTTTTCGTTTTTTTTTTTCATATTTGATTGATAGGAAATAGCTCCCATATTCGAATTTAAAGACAACCTACGCGCTCAGGGCGGCGTTGTGTGACTCGCGGTGTCTAATCCGCCCACCACACCCCGCACCCGCCCGGCTCACCCCCGCAATGCCTTTACGTGCGCCGCCGCCGCCAGCCAGACTGCCCGACGCCAGTCTAGTCACCTGCGCAACCTTATCGCGGTTTGACGTGCGCACGCTACAAATTCCCCTCGCCGCGCGGGTACTTTTATCTTTGAGTCCGTGTCCGTCTGATACGCTCATACAAGATGTACTCTAATCGTGAATATTACGAGATGGTGCGTGTGTACATCCAAAGTGGAGAAAACCTGTACGAAGCCAGAAGATTGTACGAGACGCAGAGCATCCCTCGGCTCCAAGCACAAGGACTACCTAACGCCACTGTCCCCCACCGTCAAACCATCTTAGCGGCAAACCAACGGCTTCTGGATTATGGCCAGTTCACAGTGCCAAGCCATGCTTATGGTGGAGGCGCGCCGCGTTTGGCTGTGGAGGTAGAAGACGCTATCTTGGAGTACTTTCAGCGCAACCCTCGAAACAGTACGCGAGACGCAGCTCATCGTTTCGGAATCAGCCAGTATTCTGTGTGGAAGTTGCTGAACTCTACTGGACAGCATCCATACCACTTTCAAAAAGTGCAGCAATTAAATGAAGATGATGCGCCACGTCGTCGCAATTTTTGCGAATGGCTGGTACAAAATCAGAACAAGCACATCCTATCGACAGACGAGGCGATGTTCACTCGTGTAGGGCTCTACAACCAGCACAATCAACATTGGTGGTCATACAGTAACCCAAAATGTATACGAGAACATCATCACCAAGTGCGCTTCAGTGTGAATGTGTGGGCCGGCATCGTGGAAGATAAAGTCATTGGGCCATACTTCATCGAAGGCCGCCTGACCGGGGGCACGTATCTAGATATGCTGCAAGGCGTAATAGCAAACTTCTTAGAGGACGTGCCGCTCGCATATCTACAAGATTTTTTCTTCCAACAAGACGGAGCACCACCTCATTTCGCGCGACCTGTTCAAAACTACCTGGACGATGAGTACAGTGGTCGGTGGATAGGACGCGGAGGGCCTGTGCCTTGGCCTGCCAGATCACCGGACCTCACACCCTGTGATTTCTTTTTGTGGGGCGAAATAAAACGGTATGTCTACTGGGACGAGGTTCAGAACCGGCAAGAACTTAAAGACCGCATCACAAGTGCATTTGACGCTGTAAAAAGTGATGTGGTAGTCTTAAGAAAAGTGCGTCATAATGCAGTGAAACGTGCAAGACTGTGTTTAGAAAGGAACGGATTGCATTTTGAACAGTTGTTGAAGTACAGCTTAGTTTGAGGTACGTATTCAATATCACTGTTTTTAATAATTTCTTCAGTTCGCAGCACATGAAGTTGATCCTAAACTACAAACTACGTACAGCATTTACCTAAACACGTGCTCATCTCATGAAAATAAGTAAAAGTTTTATAATACCTACACCAGAACTCAGTAGCTAGGGTAGGTAGGTAGGTACCTAACTAAATAATAATCGCGGCCCACCGGTGGTTAGTAGCTTCTTGACTGATCCACCCTAACTTACTGACCCCCACTCAAAAAACTAGTTAAACTGACCTATCTAATGGTGAACGCACACTTATCGCCATAGTCCGCACCGAAATACCGCACGAAACGAAACCTCGCTCACCTATCCGCGTCGGAATCCGGAGAAATCCTGATGACGTCATCAGATTTGGCGCGGAGTATGCGGACGAAGCATTCTGCCTTCTGTTGCGTGCGACAGAGCAACACACGAGTCGCAGGGAAGATTCCTTAGACAAGGCCTATCCGCTCCGTGCGGATGATGCGTGCCGATGTCGATAAGTGTGCGTTCACCTCAAGAGCGGTCGTTTGCGGGTCGAAAATACATTTGTTTTGTTTGAAATGTTGACTAGGTAGGTAAGTAGGTAGGTGGTTAGGTAGGTAGGTAGTTAGGTAGATAGGTTGTAAGGTAGCTAGTAGTTTGAAGGTTTGTTACAAGTAAATCAACGTATTCTTTAGTAGCTAGGCAGGAATCATTTAAACTACAAATTGCCGCGCCGCCGGCCGCTGCGATCGTCTCACCATTACCTACGTAATGCCGAGACGATCGCAGCGGCGGCGGCGGCGGCGCTACACAAAGTGAAAGCGCGGCGCTACACAAAGCGAAACCGCGGTGCGATGTTATCAACACTGGGCGGGCGGTAAATATGGCAACAACACTATTTGGGACTAGTAGGAATACTTTGGCGGTTGATTACTTAATATTTTACTATGAAAGCAGACGAAAGTAACAAAACATGCATTTTGTACTTTTATCAAGGAGTACGCTCTTTTGATATAGCTAGAGGTTTTTCAGTCACCCGGTATAGCAGTCACATAAACTACTATTATGTGTATATACAGGGTGACTTTAAAACCCCTAGCTATAATAAAATTTTGGAATCAGAATCACTAGTAGAAAACAAAAAAGCATTTTTTTCGTTTTTTTTTTCATATTTGATTAATAGGAAATAGCTCCCATATTCGAATTTAAAGACAACCTACGCGCTCAGGGCGGCGTTGTGTGACTCGCGGTGTCTTATCCGCCCACCGCACCCGCCCTGCTCACCCCCGCAATGCCTTTACGTGCGCCGCCGCCGCCAGCCAGACTGCCCGACGCCAGTCCGTCCAGTCGCCTGCGCAACCTTATCGCGGTTTGACGTGCGCACGCTACAAATACCCCTCGCCGCCGCGCGTGAGTCCGTGTCCGTCTGATGCGCTCATACAAGATGTACTCTAATCGTGAATATTACGAGATGGTGCGTGTGTACATCCAAAGTGGAGAAAACCTATACGAAGCCAGAAGATTGTACGAGACGCAGAGCATCCCTCGGCTCCAAGCTCAAGGACTATCTAACGCCACTGTCCCCCACCGTCAAACTATCTTAGCGGCAAACCAACGGCTTCTGGATTATGGCCAGTTCACAGTGCCAAGCCATGCTTGTGGTGGAGGCGCGCCGCGTTTGGCTGTGGAGGTAGAAGACGCTATCTTGGAGTACTTTCAGCGCAACCCTCGAAACAGTACGCGAGACGCAGCTCATCGTTTCGGAATCAGCCAGTATTCTGTGTGGAAGTTGCTGAACTCTACTGGACAGCATCCATACCACTTTCAAAAAGTGCAGCAATTAAATGAAGATGATGCGCCACGTCGTCGCAATTTTTGCGAATGGCTGGTACAAAATCAGAACAAGCACATCCTATCGACAGACGAGGCGATGTTCACTCGTGTAGGGCTCTACAACCAGCACAATCAACATTGGTGGTCATACAGTAACCCAAAATGTATACGAGAACATCATCACCAAGTGCGCTTCAGTGTGAATGTGTGGGCCGGCATCGTGGAAGATAAAGTCATTGGGCCGTACTTCATCGAAGGCCGCCTGACCGGGGGCACGTATCTAGATATGCTGCGAGGCGTAATAGCAAACTTCTTAGAGGACGTGCCGCTCGCATATCTACAAGAATTTTTCTTCCAACAAGACGGAGCACCACCTCATTTCGCGCGACCTGTTCAAAACTACCTGGACGATGAGTACAGTGGTCGGTGGATAGGACGCGGAGGGCCTGTGCCTTGGCCTGCCAGATCACCGGACCTCACACCCTGTGATTTCTTTTTGTGGGGCGAAATAAAACGGCGTGTCTACTGGGACGAGATTCAGAACCGGCAAGAACTTAAAGACCGCATCACAAGTGCATTTGACGCTGTAAAAAGTGATGTGGTAGTCTTAAGAAAAGTGCGTCGTAATGCAGTTAAACGTGCAAGACTGTGTTTAGAAAGGAACGGTTTGCATTTTGAACACTTGTTGAAGTACAGCTAAGTTTGAGGTACGTATTCAATATCACTGTTTTTAATAATTTCTTCAGTTCGCAGCACATGAAGTTGATCCTAAACTACAAACTACGTACAGCATTTACCGATGCCGATAAGTGTGCGTTCACCTCAAGAGCGGTCGTTTGCGGGTCGAAAATCCATTTGTTTTTTTTGAAATGTTGACTAGGTAGGTAGGTAGGTAGGTAGGTAGGTAGGTAGGTAGGTAGGTAGGTAGGTAGGTAGTTTTTTCATATTTGATTGATAGGAAATAGCTCCCATATTCGAATTTAAAGACAACCTACGCGCTCAGGGCGGCGTTGTGTGACTCGCGGTGTCTAATCCGCCCACCACACCCCGCACCCGCCCGGCTCACCCCCGCAATGCCTTTACGTGCGCCGCCGCCGCCAGCCAGACTGCCCGACGCCAGTCTAGTCACCTGCGCAACCTTATCGCGGTTTGACGTGCGGACGCTACAAATTCCCCTCGCCGCGCGGGTACTTTTATCTTTGAGTCCGTGTCCGTCTGATACGCTCATACAAGATGTACTCTAATCGTGAATATTACGAGATGGTGCGTGTGTACATCCAAAGTGGAGAAAACCTGTACGAAGCCAGAAGATTGTACGAGACGCAGAGCATCCCTCGGCTCCAAGCACAAGGACTACCTAACGCCACTGTCCCCCACCGTCAAACCATCTTAGCGGCAAACCAACGGCTTCTGGATTATGGCCAGTTCACAGTGCCAAGCCATGCTTATGGTGGAGGCGCGCCGCGTTTGGCTGTGGAGGTAGAAGACGCTATCTTGGAGTACTTTCAGCGCAACCCTCGAAACAGTACGCGAGACGCAGCTCATCGTTTCGGAATCAGCCAGTATTCTGTGTGGAAGTTGCTGAACTCTACTGGACAGCATCCATACCACTTTCAAAAAGTGCAGCAATTAAATGAAGATGATGCGCCACGTCGTCGCAATTTTTGCGAATGGCTGGTACAAAATCAGAACAAGCACATCCTATGGACAGACGAGGCGATATTCACTCGTGTAGGGCTCTACAACCAGCACAATCAACATTGGTGGTCATACAGTAACCCAAAATGTATACGAGAACATCATCACCAAGTGCGCTTCAGTGTGAATGTGTGGGCCGGCATCGTGGAAGATAAAGTCATTGGGCCGTACTTCATCGAAGGCCGCCTGACCGGGGGCACGTATCTAGATATGCTGCGAGGCGTAATAGCAAACTTCTTAGAGGACGTGCCGCTCGCATATCTACAAGATTTTTTCTTCCAACAAGACGGAGCACCACCTCATTTCGCGCGACCTGTTCAAAACTACCTGGACGATGAGTACAGTGGTCGGTGGATAGGACGCGGAGGGCCTGTGCCTTGGCCTGCCAGATCACCGGACCTCACACCTTGTGATTTCTTTTTGTGGGGCGAAATAAAACGGCGTGTCTACTGGGACGAGGTTCAGAACCGGCAAGAACTTAAAGACCGCATCACAAGTGCATTTGACGCTGTAAAAAGTGATGTGGTTGTTCAGGCTTCTCGGCACCTAATGACCTCGTAGGGCCCATCAGCTACGAGGTAGCGTAACGATCAGTTGCCAAGAAGTGTGAACGTCGGCGATTCACCGAGCTGAAGTAATTGGGATCGATCTAACCTGGTCTGTGCTTCGGTCCCGTCAACCTCCTGTCTCTCTGCAAGGCCCGGGTGCACCCTAGGCTCTTCTTGGTAGACAGGTTCTTCAGCCAACCTCCTATGACTGGCGGGCCAGCTTCAATGAGCACAGTGTTCCAACACAGGTTATGTTACGTGGTAAAAACCAATCGGCCACGTAAATGCGAACTTTATCTGGTTCGGGGAACCACAACACACTCAGCTATATAGACAATCCTGAGGGAAACCCGAATACATTCCAGATGGCCTGCGATTTAATTTCAATACCCTAACCAAAACGCGTTTACTTTGCGAGGGCTTTCGTCAGTCAGTTGTGAAAAAACTGCTAGGTTGGCAGCAACGTCAAATTCAAAATGGCCGTTCAGAAACCATCGATCGAATATCGATTTGGAATCGAACAATCACCCCCCCGGACAGGCACCCACCTGTCCCCTAATCTACGGGCAGCCGAGACAACGTTGCTACCGCTCGTTTTAGAACCGAGCCTCCTACTAGAACCTCTGCAGACCGGGGGGTCCCGTCCTTGCCAGGGAACAAGTTAACAATGCGCCCCCTGCGCCAACGTAGTGGCGGTAGGTTAGCATCCTTAACCAGAACGAGGTCACCAACACTAGGGGGGCTGGTTTTGTCAGTCCACTTAAGGCGCTGTTGTAAGATATGCAGATACTCGAGCGACCAACGCTTCCAGAAATTCTGAGTAAACTGCTGCAACATCTGATACCTTGACAACCGATACAATTTCACTCCCTCGAAGGGGTGCTCGGGCAACGCGTTAAGTGGCTGTCCTATCAAGAAATGGCCTGGGGTCAGAGCCTCCAGGTCATTTGGATCCGAGCTGAGCGGACACAACGGTCGCGAATTGAGAACGGCCTCGATCTTACAAAACAATGTCGCGAGCTCCTCAAAAGTCAGCGCGGTCTGACCTACTATACGCCCCAAGTGCGTCTTAGCTGACTTAACTACGGCCTCAAAAATTCCACCCCAGTGGGGGCAAATCGGTGGGCTGAAGGTCCACTGTATACCCCGACGGGAGAGGGCCGTTCCAATATCCACTTTATTTACATTCAAAAAGTTGACTATCTCTCGTAAGTATCGTTCCGCACCGATGTAGTTAGTGCCGTTATCAGAGCGGATCAAAGTTGGAAGTCCCCTTCGAGAAACAAACCTATCCAAACAAGCAATGAAAGCCTCTGTCGAGAGATCAGCAACGAGCTCGAGATGTACCGCCTTGGTGGATAAACAAACAAACACACATAGGTACGCCTTGTATTGCCTAGCGGTACGCAATCGTGAACTCTTCACCATAAACGGTCTGACCTCATTCACACGATCAGGGGGCAAGTCCCCCATGAGAGGTTGCATCGTGGCAGCCTTAAGTCGATAACAAGGCATGCACCGAAACACGATGTTCCGTATGACACGGCGGGCAGATAAGATCCAAAACTCCCGCTGGAGCGTGGCCAACAACGCGTTACAGCCGGCATGCGCGTTTTTAATATGACGATCAGTCACCAGCAATTCAACTAACTGTCCCCCCTTGGGGAGCAGGAGTGGGTGACGAGCCGAATACGACAGATTCGCATTGCGCAATCTCCCTCCTACCCGAAGTAACCCGGTCGAATCAACAAAGGGGTTGAGACGCGCGACGGCTCCCTTCAATTTCGAACGTCCACTTCGTATAATCTCCAATTCTGCCCCAAACTTCGAGGACTGTACCAACCGGACCAAATCCAACAGCGACTCGTTTCGCTCTGCCGGAGTCAGAATAGGGTTCAACGTTCGCTGATCGCGAGTACGACAATTTCGAGCGAATCTCCTAATCCAAGTGGACACGTTTATCAACTTGTCAAGTGAGCTATACCGGTCCAGCAGAAACCCGGCGTCAGGGTCCTCAGCCTTCTGGGTAACATGCACGGCCGCTCTGGGGCCATGATCCGAAGATACTACTACATGGCTGTGCGGCCAGTCCGATTCTCTCTTGGCAAGCCAGGGTGGTCCCCACCACAAATGGTGTAACGAGTTCAGGAGCCCGACATCCCCTGGATGCACAATCAGACGGGTTCAATTCTCCTGGTACATGTCTCCAGGTCAGTGGGACCTCAGACGACACAATCTGGGAGACACGGTTCGCAACAAAAACCTCTAAGTTATGGACCGAAGCCTTCAGCCAGCACAAAACAATCTGGCTGTCCGTCCAAGCGTACACCGTATCCTCTAAAACCACTGACCCACGCAACACTGTTAGAGTGTGATTCAAAAGTTTGGTCAAAAGAGCAGCCCCGGACAGTTCCAGTTTTGGAATCGTCATCCTTGTCCGAATAGGCGCTACCTTGCTTTTTGCCAAAACCAAACGCACGTCGACCTCCCCGGTGGAGGTGACGGTTCGCAAATAAACCGCTGCCGCAAACCCTCGTTCAGAGGCATCACAAAACCCGTGAAGGGTTGCCCTGTAATCCCCAGCAGGGATCAATTTCCTCGGCAGCGATACATTATTTATGTCCGATAGCGAGGTGAACATTCGCGTCCAATCAGTCAACAAATCACCTGAGAGGTGGGTGTCCCAGGTCAACTGAGCCGCCCATAGCCTTTGCATAAAACATTTGAGAGCAAAGGTGACTGGAGAAATCCATCCATTCGGGTCGAACGTTCTCGCAATCGTTGACAGTACTGACCGCTTCGTCCAGGCCTTCGGTGTTTCTAAAACCACCCGATAGGTAAACTCATCATGGACGGGCCGGTACTGAATTCCAAGCACTGACAACATGTTAGGGTTGTCAGGATTCTCAAAAACGTGCGGGTCTTGTTGAAACTCATCTGGGAGACCAGCCATCAACTCAGGGGAGTTGGACATCCACTTGCGTAGTTCATAGCCGCCTCGTTCCAGCAATTGAATGAGCTCGTCACGTCGGTCCAGAGCTTCCTCCACACTGGCTGCCCCTGTGCAGACGTCATCGACGTACAAATCTTGCTCCAGGATAGCGGCGGCTCTAGGATAGCTCACACGGTCACGCGACGCCAACTCCCGCAGGGTACGCATCGCCAAATACGGGCTAGACCGTAACCCATACGTGTTCGTGTTTAACTCATAGACCTTGACTGGCTCGGCCGTGGACTCACGCCAAAGTATCAACTGATACCTTCTGTCAGCCGGATGAATTACCGTTTGCCTAAACATCATCCGAATGTCTGCGACAAATACAATCTGGTGCCTCCGAAAGCTCGTGAGAATATCCGAAATATCACGACTCAACTTGGGTCCCGAATGTAGACACTGATTCAGGGACATCCCGTTCGAGGTAGGTGCTGACCCATCAAAAACAACTCGAATCTTGCCGGTAGGGGTTCGTAGGACGGCATGGTGTGGAAGGAAACAATGATCCTCAGATCTCCAGTCCATACCCGATACCGACATGTGTCCTAACGACTCATACTCCCTCATGAAATCAACATATTTTTGTTTAAATACGGCGTCCCTTGTCATCCTACGCTCCATCGACATCAATCTCGTTTCAGCCATCTTCCTAGATTCTCCTAGTGGCGGTCGATCGGCCCTGAAAGGCAGTCGAGTTACAAAACGACCAGAACGAAGGCGACCAGTACTATTCTGGTAAAACAACTCGCACTCTTCTTCGTCTGCGTCGACTCGACGAGCGGTGGGAGGTTCCTCTATCTCCCAGAAACGTTGGATAGCGTCTGACAACGCTGAGCCAATAAGTATGCCATCTGACTCGGCAGGCCTAACCATTGGCAATGCCGGACCCATGATCACGTGACCAAACTTAGTATCCACAGCAATCAACCCGTCCGGATGAAGAACTCGCCGATCCGACAACAGAAACCTACCCAGAACGTCTGCTCCCAGTAGCAGGTCGACCGGGGCTGGAGTGTCAAAATCGGGATCCGCCAACTTGAGTCCTGATGTCAGGAATCGAACGGCCGGATTCAACTTCACCAAGGGGTGTCTGCCCATGACATGCGTCATTACTAAAGCTTGCACGGATGTTTTTGTCAAAATGTCATAACGTGGAGAGAACGTGATCACCGATTGACCAACTACATTCGTAACCGTAACATTCCCCACGCCCCGTATTGATTTATTATACCTATTTACCTTGAGGCCCAACCATTTTGCTAAATCATTCGATACAATGCAGCCCTGAGCTCCAGAATCTAATAGGGCGCGAACGTATGTTGGGTTGCCCGCCAAATCCCAAACAAGCACAGAGGCGATCGGTAACACCACCGTCTCCGGTTGGGGGGCAACCAATGGTTGGGCCGCAAATTCCTAGCGAGGACCCCGGGGCCCCACTGTGCCTGTAACCGATCAGGTATGCAGCTATACGCCAGAGGGTCCCATTGTACAAATGGCCCACGCGCCGGTTCCATTCCCAACCTACGATTCCCCGTAAAGGGGGGTGGGCGTGAATTCAACCGTGGCCGCTCCATGAGCGGGGGGGACATCACATGTGACCGACGAGGACGAGGCGACGAGCGGGGCGACAACTGAGGCGGCGTCCGAACCGCACCCGCATAGCTCGAAGGTGTCCCATGCCACCCGCCCGTTACGGCCTGCTCAACACACCCAATGTCCCGCTGGGTCGGATGCTGAGTCGCAACCGAAAACTCAGGGCCCCCCATGTAATGGTCCTGAGTGCGGCCCTGCACCCTGGTACTGCCCTGTGCACGTGGGGACGTTGGCCCCTGAGTTGCGCTCCGAGTCGCAAACGAATTCTCAGGGCCCCATGCCGTGTCACCCTGGGTACGGCCCTGTGGACGTGGGGACGTTGGCCCCTGAGTTGCGCTCCGAGTCGCAAACGAATTCTCAGGGCCGTGTCACCCTGGATACGGCCCTGTGGAGGCTGTTGGCCGGACCGGTTTATGCACAACAGATTGTTGTGGGCCCCACCACAATATCCGCACATTTTTGTGCGCGTGCAGTCCCTAGCCATGTGTGGCCCGAGGCACAGGAAACACCAGCTCCGCTGCTTGGCCATCCGGCGCCGTCCCTGAACCCTAAGTTCCCCGAACTTATTGCAATTGGCCACAGCATGGCCAATCTGCCTACAACATGGGCAGGTCTCACCATGTGGGGTCAATTCACTCACAGTCCCATACGACTGCCGGTTGGTGCGGTCCTTCCTCGTCGGAGGGCCCCTACTCACAGCGCTCCCGGCAGCTCTCTGTGGCTCCGAAGGATGGGTGACCGTCAACCCCAAATTCTCTGCCCGTCGAGCCTCCTCTTCCAAGAATCCGACCAAGTCGGAGAAGGCGGGCAGGTCCTCGGCCGACCTCCCCGTGAGACTGTTCGAAACGAGTCTGCACGTCAGCGGGTAGGCGGGAAAGTACAATGTACAACAGTAGGTACGACCATTCACCAACCGGAAGTCCAAGATTCTCTAGAGCCTTGGTGACGGACAACAATGGGTTCAAAACCTCCGTCTGTATGTGCACCTGAGTTCCTTAGAAACACCCTTCTGGATTTCAGATAACGACATGATCGGAACGATACTTACTCACAATTTGCAGTAACTCAATTTTATTGGACCCTCCAGTCTACAACCCAAACGAGGGAACCCTAAACCACAACTTAAACAATGTTGTTTTCCTTAAACGATAGGAACCGAGTTTTATATCTATATAAATTCTGTAAATACAATTTAGTTTCCCTTTATCATTATAACACACACAGATAGTCAATATTAGTTCAAGTTATAAATTGCTATAAACTGAAAACAATGTAATAGCCTGCTATCAATAGATGTAACTACCTATGTTAACCAAAACATTCATTCAATAGCGTTACTAGACCACTAATAGATTGACTAACTGGTAATTCAATTTATATCTGTCTATCTACTACCAGCAATAGACCTATAGCTTACAATACTACCAATCTATGTGGATATAGGAACACAACCAAGTTACCTAATAACCGCCTATACCTACAGATTGATAGTCCCAAATCGTGCCTTCCTGGAGCCCTTGACGGCTGCAAATCTCAGGAAGCCACGCTCTAGCTACCAAAATGTTCAGGCTTCTCAGCACCTAATGACCTCGTAGGGGCCCATCAGCTACGAGGTAGCGTAACGATCAGTTGCCAAGAAGCGTGAACGTCGGCGATTCACCGAGCTGAAGTAATTGGGGTCGATCTAACCTGGTCTGTGCTTCAGTCCCGTCAACCTCCTGTCTCTCTGCAAGGCCCGGGTGCACCCTAGGCTCTTCTTGGTAGACAGGTTCTTCAGCCAACCTCCTATGACTGGCGGGCCAGCTTCAATGAGCACAGTGTTCCAACACAGGTTATGTTACGTGGTAAAAACCAATCGGCCACGTAAATGCGAACTTTATCTGGTTCGGGGAACCACAACACACTCAGCTATATAGACAATCCTGAGGGAAACCCGAATACATTCCAGATGGCCTGCGATTTAATTTCAATACCCTAACCAAAACGCGTTTACTTTGCGAGGGCTTTCGTCAGTCAGTTGTCAAAAAACTGCTAGGTTGGCAGCAACGTTAAATTCAAAATGGCCGTTCAGAAACCATCGATCGAATATCGATTTGGAATCGAACAGTGGTAGTCTTAAGAAAAGTGCGTCGTAATGCAGTTAAACGTGCAAGACTGTGTTTAGAAAGGAACGGTTTGCATTTTGAACACTTGTTGAAGTACAGCTAAGTTTGAGGTACGTATCAATATCACTGTTTTTAATAATTTCTTCAGTTCGCAGCACATGAAGTTGATCCTAAACTACAAACTACGTACAGCATTTACCGATGCCGATAAGTGTGCGTTCACCTCAAGAGCGGTCGTTTGCGGGTCGAAAATCCATTTGTTTTGTTTGAAATGTTGACTAGGTAGGTAGGTAGGTAGGTAGGTAGGTAGGTAGTTATGTAGGTAGGTAGTTAGGTAGTTAGGTAGATAGGTTGTAAGGTAGCTAGTAGTTTGAAGGTTTGTTACAAGTAAATCAACGTATTCTTTGGTAGCTAGGCAGGAATTATTTTAATTACAAATTGCCGCGCCGCCGCTGCGATCGTCTCGCCATTACCTACGTAATGCCAACACGATCGCAGCGGCGGCGGCGGCGCTACACAAAGTGAAAGCGCGGCGCTACACAAAGCGAAACCGCGGTGCGATGTTATCAACACTGGGCGGGCGGTAAATATGGCAACAACACTATTCGGGACTAGTAGGAATACTTTGACGGTTGATTACTTAATATTTTACTATGAAAGCAGACGAAAGTAACAAAACATGCATTTTGTACTTTTATCAAGGAGTACGCTCTTTTGATATAGCTAGAGGTTTTACAGTCACCCTGTATATACACATAAAAATCTAAATTGTAGATGTTGTAACAAACGCGTTATTGGACACGTTTAGGAGTCGGAGGAAAAGTTTCTTATACCATATCACGTTCCGCAACCTTTCCACGGGGAATGCTTGGAGCAGCTGGTTCTTTTTATCGACCTCCCCATGGAAAGGTTGTAGTCCGGACAATTTTTGGTTTGTACCTGTAGTATCCATATATTTTTTTTCCGCCGACTTTACTTCGTGGTAGGTGGATATCATGTATACCAAGTTCGTGTCCTTGCGAGATCGCTTGCCACTTCAACTGTGCGCATATTGGATTTCGTTTTATTGCGCAGAACTGTCTGGCACGAATTTTTAAGCTACGGGACAGCAACGGTGAGTGTATGGCCCTTATTTAGTAGAGGGCGGGCAAGATTATAAACAATTTTAGACGTCGCTCCCTCGGGCTCAGTTGTATTTGAGCCGGTATGGTCTTCTACAGGTACTTGGTGCTTGTCGCCTTTCCCCGTGTAAATCATCTTCCATAAGTACCCGTTCTGGACTAGCAGAGTTCGTAACTCTTTATACCCACCGAAGCACCTTTCGTTGCAATTAATTGCACAAACGACAATCTGCCCTCCCAGAGCAGAAGCGACTCCTCAATCGAAATCGATTGCTCCGGCAGGTATAAAGAGCTAAATCTCTCATTAAGATGGTCAATGATGGGTTGAATTTTTACAAGCTTTTGTATCACTGGATAGAGCTTGGGGAAGCTTGGAGAGAGCTTGGGGAAGCTTGGAGAGAGCTTGGGGAAGCTTGGAGAGAGCTTGGGGAAGCTTGGAGAGAGCTTGGGGAAGCTTGGAGAGAGCTTGGGGAAGCTTGGAGAGAGCTTGGGGAAGCTTGGAGAGAGCTTGGGGAAGCTTGGAGAGAGCTTGGGGAAGCTTGGAGAGAGCTTGGGGAAGCTTGGAGAGAGCTTGGGGAAGCTTGGAGAGAGCTTGGGGAAGCTTGGAGAGAGCTTGGGGAAGCTTGGAGAGAGCTTGGGGAAGCTTGGAGAGAGCTTGGGGAAGCTTGGAGAGAGCTTGGGGAAGCTTGGAGAGAGCTTGGGGAAGCTTGGAGAGAGCTTGGGGAAGCTTGGAGAGAGCTTGGGGAAGCTTGGAGAGAGCTTGGGGAAGCTTGGAGAGAGAGCTTGGGGAAGCTTGGAGAGAGAGCTTGGGGAAGCTTGGAGAGAGCTTGGGGAAGCTTGGAGAGAGCTTGGGGAAGCTTGGAGAGAGCTTGGGGAAGCTTGGAGAGAGCTTGGGGAAGCTTGGAGAGAGCTTGGGGAAGCTTGGAGAGAGAGCTTGGGGAAGCTTGGAGAGAGCTTGGGGAAGCTTGGAGAGAGAGCTTGGGGAAGCTTGGAGAGAGCTTGGGGAAGCTTGGAGAGAGAGCTTGGGGAAGCTTGGAGAGAGCTTGGGGAAGCTTGGAGAGAGCTTGGGGAAGCTTGGAGAGAGCTTGGGGAAGCTTGGAGAGAGCTTGGGGAAGCTTGGAGAGAGCTTGGGGAAGCTTGGAGAGAGCTTGGGGAAGCTTGGAGAGAGCTTGGGGAAGCTTGGAGAGAGCTTGGGGAAGCTTGGAGAGAGCTTGGGGAAGCTTGGAGAGAGCTTGGGGAAGCTTGGAGAGAGCTTGGGGAAGCTTGGAGAGAGCTTGGGGAAGCTTGGAGAGAGCTTGGGGAAGCTTGGAGAGAGCTTGGGGAAGCTTGGAGAGAGCTTGGGGAAGCTTGGAGAGAGCTTGGGGAAGCTTGGAGAGAGCTTGGGGAAGCTTGGAGAGAGCTTGGGGAAGCTTGGAGAGAGCTTGGGGAAGCTTGGAGAGAGCTTGGGGAAGCTTGGAGAGAGCTTGGGGAAGCTTGGAGAGAGAGCTTGGGGAAGCTTGGAGAGAGAGCTTGGGGAAGCTTGGAGAGAGCTTGGGGAAGCTTGGAGAGAGCTTGGGGAAGCTTGGAGAGAGCTTGGGGAAGCTTGGAGAGAGCTTGGGGAAGCTTGGAGAGAGCTTGGGGAAGCTTGGAGAGAGAGCTTGGGGAAGCTTGGAGAGAGCTTGGGGAAGCTTGGAGAGAGAGCTTGGGGAAGCTTGGAGAGAGCTTGGGGAAGCTTGGAGAGAGAGCTTGGGGAAGCTTGGAGAGAGCTTGGGGAAGCTTGGAGAGAGCTTGGGGAAGCTTGGAGAGAGCTTGGGGAAGCTTGGAGAGAGCTTGGGGAAGCTTGGAGAGAGCTTGGGGAAGCTTGGAGAGAGAGCTTGGGGAAGCTTGGAGAGAGCTTGGGGAAGCTTGGAGAGAGCTTGGGGAAGCTTGGAGAGAGCTTGGGGAAGCTTGGAGAGAGCTTGGGGAAGCTTGGAGAGAGCTTGGGGAAGCTTGGAGAGAGCTTGGGGAAGCTTGGAGAGAGAGCTTGGGGAAGCTTGGAGAGAGCTTGGGGAAGCTTGGAGAGAGCTTGGGGAAGCTTGGAGAGAGCTTGGGGAAGCTTGGAGAGAGAGCTTGGGGAAGCTTGGAGAGAGCTTGGGGAAGCTTGGAGAGAGCTTGGGGAAGCTTGGAGAGAGCTTGGGGAAGCTTGGAGAGAGCTTGGGGAAGCTTGGAGAGAGCTTGGGGAAGCTTGGAGAGAGCTTGGGGAAGCTTGGAGAGAGCTTGGGGAAGCTTGGAGAGAGCTTGGGGAAGCTTGGAGAGAGCTTGGGGAAGCTTGGAGAGAGCTTGGGGAAGCTTGGAGAGAGCTTGGGGAAGCTTGGAGAGAGCTTGGGGAAGCTTGGAGAGAGAGCTTGGGGAAGCTTGGAGAGAGCTTGGGGAAGCTTGGAGAGAGCTTGGGGAAGCTTGGAGAGAGCTTGGGGAAGCTTGGAGAGAGCTTGGGGAAGGGAGGCTTTATCTACAAAATGTAGGCATCTTTTGTTCACCAAAAACCTGTTGTAAGGCATGATGTCTTGAAATTGACCGACCTGGTGGTATTTGAGGGCAGGGAACCAAAATTCCTTCTCCACCGGTAAAGGAGACAGGCTTTGCAGCATGATTAATGCAAAAAACACCCACAGTTCCTCTTTTTTAATCCGTCCATTGCTTCATGCGCGAATGTTTTTTATATTCGGATCATTGACCGTTCGCGTACCTGTTGGTCTCAGTCATTGTGCCAATTTTTTTCGAGGATGTCGAATGGGTTTTAGCCCATCAATACTAAAAGTAGGACCAGCTTAGCCTGTAAATGGTTCACGCTTCCCTTTAAAGGTCGTTGGCTCATGTGACCATTATAAGAATAATAAATCTGTGTCGGACATCGCCCTCAAAGCCGCGTTGTCGCACGCATCTATATAGGTTTTCTAGTTGCTCACGTGCTAAGGGCGGAATTTCCGACTAGTCAATTGGATATTCCGCGACATTTCTTGTTCGCCAAGTAGCCACTGGCCACCCCATCGAAACGACCTCCAGTTCCAGCTGGTCCTCTTCAATGTCGCTCCCAGGATTTCTTTCCCGCGACATCATTAAGTCCAAAATATGTTCGGACTCATTATCAAATATCTGGATCTGAAACAAAATACTCAACTAAATAACCTGAAATCCGACCTAAAATTACATAAATTTTAAATACATCTAAAAGCATAGCATCTAATGGCCGCTGTAGCCGGAGGTCCTGGGTTCGAATCCCAGTCGAGAAAGTCTTGGATGTTTATATGTCTGTGACATCGCTGTTCCTGGCTTTCACGATACAGGGTACCCTAACGTGAGGTCAGAAGCAATTTTCAACTGACCATAAATGTTTGATGTTGATGGTCCGGATCCAGAGGCTTCTGGCGTCAAAGTAAGAGTCTGGGTCGTACTCGAATTCATCGATTGACTTGTACTAGATGCTGAAAATTGCAAAGTAGTTGTTACTCAGGAAACTTACTCTAGCTAAAATTTAATTTCCAACATATATTTTTTTTATTTACTCACAAAGTGAAAATCCAACTAATTTAATTTCCACATTTTGGACTATATTGATTGGGTCTTCCCGTACGAATTGCTGGATTCCTGACGTCGGCGTAAAGATGAATTAGCGTTTTCTGTGAAACAATATAATTATACAATTAAAAAAAGACAAAATAAATTATATTACTAATTTCAAGCACGGTAGTGCTACAACTAAAACTTACTCATGGGGAACAGACTTTTCTTTTATTGTTGCCTCATGTGCCTCAAGCGTCGTCGATTACAATGGTTCGTCTAAAAATATGACATTATTAACGTTTCCATATATTTAGAACAAATGGGAAAATTTAAACAAACAAACTTACTATTCATTCCTGATGGGCCAGGTTCAGGAGATACTGACAAAAACCTTGAGAAGCCAGATGCAACCACATCAAGTACTGGTTCTAGAAATAAAAAGCAACCCTCTAGTACGAGCATTTATTTTCCGTCGAAGTTTGTTTCGACACTTGACAAGTTGATACGCCAGAGGGACGGGCAAGTCTATGTAAGATGTTCATGCGAGCCAGGAGGTTAAACGAACCGTTTTGGTCCTTGATGGCTTCGTCTTCGGTTTTATGTGCCACGGCTGCGGAACCCTAGTTGGAGGAACAGCAGGAGTTCCGGCCATCAGGGGGCACGACACTCGTGGTGGAGGCTTTTCTGTAAAATTATTTATTATTATAGAAAAATGCAATAACCATTTTAATTTAATGTTTATAAAATCATGCCTTACCTTTTTGTTTTCGTTGTGGGGCATCGGGCAACAGAAACCTACCCACTCGTTTCGTCTCTGAACAAGTAATTTAGATTTCTGCTCTGGGGTCAGCACGCTCAGATGTTTTTTCCGACACATTTTTTTTCAACATCTGGAGTCGCTCCGAGAATCTGAAAATTAAATGAATAAGTTAGTAATTGTTAATATAATCTGTTTTTTATTTATTTATTTTTATTTAATTAGTAAGTAATTTAACAACGAAACTACGTTTACTCACTTAGGCAGATGTGACGAGGCAGCTACTGATGGAGGAGCAGGTTTACTATAAATCCGAAACATTTTCAGCGGCCCAGCAACGACATCTTGGGCGACTGTTGCGCGCTCTGGGCGCTTCTCTAGTTGTCTTTAAACAAGAAAGTCCCCAGTATCAATCACAACAGAATATGCACACACACATTATATATATATGTCACCGTAAGATAGTCAAAAAAAGTCGATCAACTATCGACAGATAGTAAACAAGACCGACAGGGTTTAGAATTGACATGTCAAACTAACACGAAGACTATTCGGGGGCGAGCGCAGCGACCCCCCTCTAGTCTTCACCTAAGCTACCGCAGTGTTTGCCCTGGTATTTCGTTTGCAATTCAAGTTTAAACCCGTTTACTATTTATCGCTTTTAACTGTTAGTTTATCAACTAATGGTTTTGACAATGTTCCGGTGACATGCAAATTTATATATAAAGATACGTGAAAATTGAAATAAAAATAAAAACACCTTGTAACAAACATTCCCGACGGTCCAGCAACTGCATCTTGGGCGACAGTTACGTGTTGGGCGAAAGTTAGGCGTTCCCCTGGTTGTCTTAAAACAAGAAAGTCCCCAGTATAAATCACAACAGAATATGCCCACTAATATAAAAAATAAAAACAGATTGTAACTAACATTCCCGAGGTCCAGTAACGCCATCTTGGGCCACAGTTACCTCTTGGGCGAAAGTTGAGCGCTCTGGGCGCTCCTCTGGATGTCTTAAAACAAGAAAGTCACCAATATCAATCACAATAAGAAGAATATGCACACAAATATAAAAAAATACGTGAAATTAGAAATAAAAATAAAACACCTTGCAACTAACATTCCAGATGGTCAAGAATTCAAAACAGACTATGTACTCAAATATACAAAAAAAAGGCGTGACGCTGTACAAGGGAGTGCACAGAAATTTTTTCTGGAAAAGCAATTATAAATATTCAGAAGGTCAAATCTTACAATAAAAAAATAAATGCATTATATATATTTATAAAATCTTATTAAACAATGACATGGTAAACAGCGAGCGTCTAGCACAGCTTCGACCAACTCTGCCACCACCCCTCCTACCACGTTCTTGAGGCATGAACTGTTAAAACAAGCAAAACAAAATGCACTTATAGATGCTTATACCGAAGTATTAGAAAAAATATATTTTTGTATGAATAAATCATATCGTATGGGAAAAGGCGTGATACCATATTTTTGAGAAATTATTTCATACAAAACATTTATTTATGTATTTATAAACAACAACAAAGAACAAACCTCTTTTTAGGGTTACGTACCCTAAGGGTGCCGCACGGGACCCTATTACTAAGCATCCGCTGTCCGTCCGTCTATCACCAGGCTGTATTTCATGAACCGTGATAGTTAGACAGTTGAAATGTTCACAGATGATGTATTCTGTTGCCGCTATATCAACAAATACTAGACAACAGAATAAAATAAATATTTAAGTGGGCTCCCATACAACAAACGTTTTTTTTCCTCGTATTTGCTCGATATTGATAACGGCAACAGGTAGACGCTTGAAATATTCGCAGAATATTAAGTTATATATTCACTTTAAAAATAAATAAATAAATAAAAATAAAACAAATATTTTAGGGGGGCTCCCATACAACAAACGTATTTTTTTGCAGTTTTAATAGATAATGGTACAGAACCTTTCGTGCGCGAGTCCGACTCGCACTTGGCCAGTTTTTAGATACAGGATCATCTTCCCGCTTTTACCGGGGCATCGAGAAATTTGCCCAGTATGGTCCCTGCCTTACTATTACTACATCAGCCGGCAACATGACCGTTGGAATGTTGATCTCGCGGAAACTATGTTTATATTTCTAACTTTAATCGTGGCTATTTCCATATTGTTATTACAGAAAACTAGTGTTGAATGATCGTTCTTCAACATATTGGCTTCTTATTGGCACACAAAACAAAATTTTAAAGGAAACATTTCGGACTTACCTGATAAACAAACTTGTATTCGCGAAACTCGTTATATGGCATAAAAACAGTGTTTTAGCCAAGTATTTTTAAACAAGTAGTAGTTAAAGGAGTTATTCCATAGGAAACTGAACAATTATCAGCTAAAATCGCACAATAATTCCACAATCACAGAGAAATACAGCACGCGAACCGACCATTACACTAGACGTGAGCGAATGACTTAAATATATTTTTTTGGCGGCATGATTGTGTCGGTCGGATGTTTTGGTATACCTCGCGCCACGAGTTATGAGCGGTGGCCTTAAATGCGCAGTAGTCACTTTTCAATATCTGTACATATGCGCAGTAATTCCCGCCAACGTCGCCCAGCGCTCTTAATTCGTGGCGCGAGGTATACTCTTGTTCAAGCTCATTTAATTTAGAGCGAGATGGAATACGGTCCATATGGACAAAGTAATCGGTGTAAACGGAACAACAGGATACCCAGGGTACCCACCCAGTAGCAAGCAAGCGGTCATAAAGTAATCGGTGTAAACGGAACAACAGGATACCCAGGGTACCCACCCAGTAGCAAGCAAGCGGTCATAAAAGGCACATCAATAAAACCAACAAAGAAAAATTCATATAACTGTAATCAAGATGATTTAGATAAAATAAATCACATCCCAACCACACACTCGCATTGTACACAAGATTTACATACATCGGACATACTTCTAGCCTATAGATAGATCACGAGGATCTCTCTAGCGCTCGCTCCTTCATGCGCGAGATAAATGCTGCACCTTTGTTCTTTCTGAAGTTCTCGTAGGGATCGTTGAGGTTTACTCCAATACCTGGTGAAGGATTCAACATTTCATATATTCTGCGTGATTTTATTAATAATGCGCAATAATACCTAAAGGGAAGGCCGAAGAACTTAATTCTATCCTAAGAAAAATTGTACCTAAATCATTTTTGGAAAGGAAAAATAACCAACATATATCAATTATCTGTGAAACATAAACCGTGTCACCACAAAAAATATTAAAGGGCGTTTAATTAACCTATAAAATCAATCGTCAAATGCTATATATTTCTGTTTTTAAACAAGGTTGAACGGAAGTTTTTTTTTTCTGGTAAGGCCCAAAATATTCGAAATGCCACCATTTTTGCTTATATGTCACCGCAAGATTGTAAAAACCATTAGTTTATAATCTAACGCTTTTTTTCTCTCGTTAGTTTACAAACTATCGATAAATTGTAAACTCCTTACGGTATGACGCGTTAGTTTATAATAAATGCGTTAAATTGTGAACTGATTTAAATTTAAACTGCAAACGAAATAGTAACTCTAGTTCTCTGTGTTAGGTTGACATGTAAGAACAGAAGAAACGTAAATTCTAAACCCAGTCGGTCTGGTTTACAATTTGTCGATAGTTTACAAACTAACGCGTTAGTTAACCGTTTATTAACTAACCGTTGTGACAATCTTACGGTGACATATACACTTCATCAATTCATCGGCCCACACCTCTGCCGTAGGACGCACTGCTTTTTTTAGAGCTACAGAAGCAGCTGCTGCCACCTAGTCTCGCTTTACAGACTTGATGTTTATGAGGTTCTAGCTTTCTCTTCTCAAACTACCCACAGTCGGTAGTCCGATGGGTTAAGTCCTGTGGCCAATCTCCGACGGCAATAAAATCGGGAAAATTGTCCTTATGCCAGCCTTAAGCATGGTTTGAGCTTAGTGTGCAGGTGCTGAGTTGTTGGAATATCAAATGCTGGTTGGAAAATAAATATTAGATCTGTCGCTTGACAACAGGCTCCTAAATGGCGGACTGAACAATTACTGCCTTTGATTTTAAAGCCTTGCTTGCAAAAATGAAGCTCCATGACCCCGTTGAACGAGAGCCCCATCATAACCATCATTTCCACTTTGGCAACCTTCTCAGAGGCTTCTTGAGAGATACTTGAACCGAAATATTTCACTATCGAATGTCAGTAGCGTAATCCAACCCGTATACAATATAGGTTGGTTTTAACGTCCCCGCCACAAGACTCTTTAATGAGTACGTAAACAAGGCATCTTCTGTTGATACAACGCCATAACGGTGTACCACTGAGATGTTTTTTTTTTCAAAACTAAAGCGGTAGACATCATGAATACGGAGTACGACGATTTTTTTTGATTTATTGAAATCAGGAAATCTTTGTCCATTTTCACACAACATGAAGCCGAATATGACAAACAGTTTTATTTACTCAGTATCACTTCGTAAGTGGAGTTAGTATGGTAAAAGTATATTTAACTATATCTTAGAGGTTTTGCATCTAGTTAAACAAATTATAATTATAATAGCACGATATACCTACATATAAAAAGAGACTTTCTACATATACAAATTGAAAATATCGCTTTATGACATTAGTTGACAGTGTGTCTTTTATTAAAAACTAACTGATGCCCGCAACTTCATCTGCGTGTTCCAAGGAAGTATAATTTACCGAGATAACGTTACCCTCCTTCTGGTGCCGTCGGATAACAAGTATCTCTCATAAATAGTATCTCTTTGCTAATTTCCATTCAAACATTTCAGCCGTTTTAGCGTGATTGAGAACACGCAAACATATCGTTCATATGTTATGTGAAGTGAAATTAACATCCATCCGGCGACAAGATATCCGTAAGGCGCTCGATTCTGCTTATCTAAAATCTATTAGAGAGTTAAATGAACGCGTTATATGTTTAACGATACTTAATAGATATTTTGATATTTTGTGGTGTGGTGGGGTTACGTCTGTCTTATGCCTGTTTGGTCCTCTCAACCGAACTAGAGACGGATCTCCGCACCCCGGGAGGGGCAACTCCCGCCAGCTGGTACAGCTGATCGGTCGGTGTCGGTTTCAGGCAGCCCGTTATAAATGGAATGACTCGTTTAGCGCCACATCGACCAGCCCAGCGTGCGATGACCGTTCCCATATAGGGCAGGCATACTCGGCCGCAGGGTAGCACAACGCCAGAGCTGCGCTGCGCAGGGTGGTTGGCTTTGCTGCCCAAGATGTCGCGGTCAGCTTCTTGGTCAGGTTGTTGCGTGTATATACCTTGTTTGGTATTCGCGTAGTGCTTCTTCAACGTCGGGGTTCGATCCAGGGTTACTACCAGGTATTTTGTTTTGCTCTACAAAAGGTGGTGCAGAAAATGTTTTAGGTTGCCATTTGACAACAAAAAAGTTAGGCCGTTCGCCGTCCGCCTACGCGGCGCACCTCCTTTCGTATGTCATTTTTCAAATGCATTTATTTCTTTCGGTACCGTAATAATTAAGGTCGGATTTCGGTAGGGTTTGATATTGATACTCAAATAGCTGTCGATTCTTCCGGTATCCAACAGGTATAGCTGAATTCGGTCTTTGCATGTGGTATGACACAATTCTCTTTAACACGCCCACTCCAGATCTCCAGCTAGGATTGATGCGATCAAGTAAGGGTTATTTATTGTTATTTTCTTTTGTTAAAGTAATACTGTAAGCACTGTAACTTTGTTCAGATTCTTAAGTTTCTTGATAACCTCTTTGAATCTCAGATGGGAACACTACAAAATACTTATGTAACTAACCAATTTTAGATTTAATTAATGTTATTTTCTTTTGTTAAAGTAATACTGCAAGCACTGTAACTTTGTTAATTATTTTTAAGCTGACTTAATCATAAGCCGTCTTATTAATAAACATAGACTAGCACAGTAGTAACTTTACTCCAAGTATTAGGCCAGTATAAAGGAAAATCATTATTAATAAACGTGGTGTAAGGATTGAGTAGCACTAATCCGACTCTACTCTCGGACCAACAGTTACACCTCGTCGGTACCTAGTTTAGCGATGGAGTAAGGACAGACTAGTGTGATCTATGGCGTAATTTGACATTTGTAACTTTTTTTTCAAACGGCCATTTTGAATGTTTCTATTATTGTTGTTTTATTCTCTGGTTTTGCTTCGGAGTTTCATTCATAGTTTGTGTAATTTTGGTTTTGAAAAGGTTTTGGTTGTACTAATTAATCTAATTCTTTGTTTTTTGTAAATAATATTTCAAAATCGTACCGGGTTTCATAGTTTGTGGTGATAATTGAAAGGTACAATTACTTGGATGATTTGAGGTTACTGCAAGAATTTGAAAACAACACTTCACTAGGAAGAACTCGAAGAAGAGGAATTTAAGTACAATTATAGGTTTTCCCGATCTACTGCCATGTTTATAATCAACATGATTAAAATTATTTATCTGGAGATGCTCTAGCATCCTCTAGGTGGTCGCATCCCTCAACATATTTAAGTTTTGAGTGCAATTAGAATATGGGCCCGCGGAGAGGTAGGTCATAGAATGCTTATCGTAGTACATATTCATAGTTAATTGCGAATTTTAATGTGATTGGGTTTATAGCTAGTTATATGTTTAATTCTAAATTGTGATTTCAACAGATTCAAGACGATGCAGGTGATATAAGCGGAATGAGTCAGCCTGCAATCTCGCTCATATGCAAGCAAGTTACTTTAGCAAAATGATACCACATATTGCTCAGTGGATTAAAATGCCACAAACTGATGTCCAGCTGAACAGTGTGATTGGTGGTTTTTAAGTTAATATATAATGTACATTTAATCTTGTGTTTTTAGCAATAAAGATATATAAAATAAACTGGACTCTAAACTAGATCAATTTCATTTATTATTAATTATTTAATTAGTACCTTCTGTACTAATGTAGTGACGCCCAGAATGGCCGAGTCGGCAGTGACCCTGCCTGCGAAGCCAAGGGTCCCGGGTTCGAGTCCCGGTGGGGGCAAATATTTGTTTGATGAGAACGGATGTTTATACCCTAGTCATTGTTGTTTATCTATATAAGTATAATATTTAGGTATGTATATAAGTATTGTATAGCACCCAAGATACAGGGAATCCTAGTTTGGGGCTCAATGGGCTGGGGATCAATTTGTGTAAATAGTGTCCAAGGTATAATATTATTATTACTATCTAAAAACGGATGTCAGTTTTTTTTTTTTTTTGGGTCTGACGGCCCTGGAATTAGTCCTTTTAGACCATTTTTGCTTTTAAATAATTGGGGTTGCCATAGATCACCCGCTAATCCAAGCGTAAGGAATGCTTTGTTATTCCAAGCATACTCATTGTTTATTAATAACAACTTTACACCAGACTTACTCCGAGTTTAACCTGAGAGTAACTACTCTGAGAGTAAGGAAGGATTAACAACAGAATAGAGTATTTTTATTAATAAGACGGTAGATGTATGGCTTATAAAATAAATAAGATAAAAAAAAAGTAAGGGTTTTCCAGAACGCTGAACCCTATTTAGTATTTAAGTCACAGTGAAACAATTGAGCAATAACTGTCAATATATATCTGGGGTCACGGCAGTGCCCCCGCCAAGACGAGCAAGCGAAGCGCAAGGGCACTACCTATCTTTTCTAGAAGCGCTTCGTCGATTTTTCAAACCCTCATAACTTGGGTTTGAGATATGGTGTCAGTAGTGGGCTTAATATACATAGAAAGTTTCAATAGCATAGCTCTTATACTTTATTTTTTATTGATAACTAAAATACCACGATTTAGTCACGGGCTCACTCACTGATGATCATCAATATTCTGAGGTACTTCCTCAAGTCAAGTCAAGAAAGCTGAAGTTTGGTATGAAAGCTAATGAATAGTGAGTAAATTTGTCACATTACGCCCATGTGACGGTAGCGAAACGGCCAAGCCACATATTTTGATTAAGTTGTAGAGTTTGTGAAGTTAGAGCTTATAGAGACGTTAGGACGTGTAGAGATAGAAGCTTGGCTCTATATGAGATCTGATAACTTTTTGATAGTGCCAGCCATATGGTCTCGTCTTGGCATCATTTTACATGAAAATGTTTTTGGTGGGATTTAAATTGTACGAATTCAAAACTTGAGAGAACTTATGGCCAGAACATATAGCTGAAACTATAGCCAGACTAGGTATATCCAACGAAAAATATTTCAACAAAAGTATACTACACCGTACGCTCAGACTGCGCGGAGCTACAGCAGATGACACAAGATTGAACCAAATGGAAAAGTATAGGTTCTGAGATGATGATGGTGGGTAACTTTGTAGGTCCTGCCTGTAGGTGCAGCAGTTGCTCGCGTCCTATACTCAACTGTGGGTTCACTAGCAGGCTGATAATTATATTGTAGTGTGACCATAACATCTACTAAAAATACCCATACAGATGGCGGCCATATTGGATTTATAGCAAACAGGCCACCAGACATGGCGCACAACTTGCTTGCGGTGGTTTGCTCAAACCTTAAGACCATACCACATTTCAAAGACTTGGCATAAACTACTATTAAGCTAATACTTACGTATATTTCCGTAGTGTTCTTTTTTGTGACATCCTGCAGTGACAACGATACTTAGTATTTGATTAATGAAATTCTCAATTCAGAAATCGAAGGATAAACAATTTCTGAATTGAGAATTTCACTAATCAAATACTTAAGTTACTGCTGTCTATGCAGATGTTACAAAAAAGAACGGGACATAACGATACATAAGTATAAACTAAGAGATTTTCTTAATTCGGAAATCGGCTATAGGTCCACTAAGATTAAGTAAATACTTAGCCTACTTTGGATCCTTCCTTGAGGTGATGACTACAGTTTGTGGTTCGCATTACGCAGTGAACAACTCGTTCGATTAACGAAAGGACAATGACGGCGCTATTTGCATCTCGGTTGGATTTGCATACCGTCTGCCGGCACGCCTTTATGACGTTTCGCTCAAATGTAAGCCTTGCGCCGCAATTGCCAGTCCCTTGCTTCAATTGAATGGGTAGTGCTACACGCCAAAGTTAACTAGGCACCTGCCGCTGATGACGTCATAGCGTCCGGTATCTTTCCTAATTAAGTTCATCACTGACTTTTATGACCCCGCTCCCAGCCGGCAAAAAATGTTCATTCTAATATGGGTTTTAGGTTGTGCTCTGTAGATATAACTACACAGTCAGGTCATAAGTTCTGTCACACAATAAAAACTTTTGAATTTAGAACGCTGGCCACAAAAAAGTTTATTGAATTCGAATTTCGAATTTTTCATGAAAATAAAAATGTGTACCTACTTTTTAGAATTTTCCTCATTTTTAAATATGGAGTGGACACTCAAAGAAGACCGTGTCGCAGTTATTGCGTTGCATCGTTGCGGTTACGCGCCAATTCAGATTTTCGACTTACTGAAAAATTTGAATATAACCAAAAGATTCGTTTATCGTACCATAAAACGATACAATGAAGACTCTAGTGTAGATGACAGGTCAAGAAGTGGTCGCCCTCGCTCTGTTACGACTCCAGCAGTGATAAAAGCTGTGAAGGCGCGAATTCAAAGAAATCCCATACGTAAGCAGAAACTGTTGGCCCTTCAGATGGGGTTAAGCAGGACCACTGTGAAAATGGTGTTAAATGAAGACTTAGGGCTTAGCGCATATCGAAGAAAAACAGGACATCGTTTGGACGCTCGTTTAATGGACCTGAGACTGAAGAGATGCCGCGCTTTGTTGAAGCGGTACGCGGGAAAAAAGCAGCGGGAAATTCTTTTTTCGGATGAAAAAAATTTCACCGTGGAAGAGAGCTACAACAAACAAAATGATAAGGTGTACGCACACAGCAGTGAAGAAGCGAGCAACCGTATTCCGCGTGTCCAACGAGGTCATTTTCCATCCTCGCTCATGGTTTGGTTGGGAGTCTCTTATTGGGGCTTAACTGAGGTACATTTTTGTGAGAAAGGCGTAAAAACGAATTCAGTTGTGTATCAAAATACAGTCCTCAAGAACCTTGTGGAACCTGTTTCTCATACCATGTTTAATATCAGGCACTGGGTATTCCAACAAGATTCTGCGCCAGCTCATAGAGCGAAAAGCACACAAGACTGGCTGGCGGCGCGTGAAATCGACTTCATCCGGCACGAACACTGGCCGTCCTCCAGTCCAGATTTGAGTCCGTTTGATTACAAGATATGGCAACACTTGGAGGAAAAGGCCTGCTCAAAGCCTCATCCTGATTTGGAGTCACTCAAGGCATCCTTGATTAAGGCAGCCGCCGATATTGACATGGACCTCGTTCGTGCTGCGATAGACGACCGCGCCGCGCAGAATAAAGGCCTGTATTCAAAATCGCGGGGGTCATTTTGAATAAACTTTATTACCATAAGAATCTATGTTTTATTAAGTTCATTTTGCTATATAAATGTTTCCATAAATAATAAACATGTCTAAATTATTTCATATTGCACATGTGACAGAACTTATGACCTGACTATGTACTTTACATTGTCGACATAACTTAGCAAACAGCTCGCTGTTAGCGAACTTGCCGCAAGCGTACCACTCGATAACATACCCACAGAGCACAACATAAAATGCATATTTGGATGAATGACGACCCGAATGGCCGAGTCGGCAGTGACCCCGCCTACGAAGCCAAGGGTCCCGGGTTCGAGTCCCGGTGGGGGCAAATATTTGTTTGATGAGAACGGATGTTTCTACCCTAGTCATGGTTGTTTATCTATCTAAGTATAATATTTATCTATATAAGTATGCACGGAGAAAAAAGACACCACGAGAAATTAATAAACTGTTTTGTATTTGACGCAAATACTAAGTTTTAATATAACTTACAATGTTTTGCTGTTTTTACAAATATTAATGATTTTTAGCAAAACCTTTTTGTAATTTCTAAAAGTCGGTTTTAGTCAATGTCAGATATTACAATATTTAGTGGTTATCTTAAATTATAGTAAATATTGATAAAGTTTTGTAATTACTGCAAACCCATTTAGTATCTTTTAAAAAGCTCATGCATAGTTTCAAGAAATTATTTTAGTACAAGGCAAAATTACAAACGTTTGTAACAATTAATAATTACATCTTAATATTTACATATGAATTACTTAAAATTACTGACGTATTTCTTATAATGATAAAACTATAATGTTTTGTTATTCCAAGTAAGCACATCTTTGTATTTACATATGATACTTTAAACTACTAACGTATTTCTTAGAATAATAAAAACTAATCTGTTTTGTAATTCCAAGTACCTAACCATTTTGTAATCCAAGCTCGCGACACACACAAGCACCAATTGTCTGCCATTTCAAGTTTGCAAGCGCTCCGGGTGACACGTTGCGGTCAAAAATTACGTAATAAAAAGAAAGAAAATTTTATTGTTTAGTACCTACAACTAATGCCCAATTTATTCGTAACTATGTATGTGCTAAAACAATCAAGTTGTCGGTTGTGTGTTCTTATCATATAGTTTCAGTGTTTAAAATAAGTGTAAAAAGCAAATAGATTTTAAGTGATGGACAATCTTACAAGGAACAACAAATATGTTAATTAATTATGGTTTATATAGAAATAAAATAATAAAAGTTAAATCAGTATTTCATTGCTTTAAACATTGTAGTAGTAAACACCTATACCTAGTGTTGTATATGTAAATACTAATTTTTAGTGAATTTTAGTGCTGTAGTTTTAGTAATTTATCTAGTTTAGTACCTTATTATAAGTTTATATTTGTCTATGACGTCATCATTTCCGATATAACAATTGAACTCTTAAAATTACAAAACATTTAGTATTTGTTTATGACGTCATCATGAAATAGTAAATACAAATACGAAACACTTGGAATTACAAAAACGTTACATGTAATATTTACTAACTGCATTTACAAAAATCGATTACTTATTATTACAGGACATTTGTTGTCCTCGGATTGAGAAATACTTTAGTAATAATTACTGTATTTTTGTCAGATTTTCTCTCCGTGTGTGTATCATTGTCTAGTACCCAAGATACAGGGAATCCTAGTTTGAGGCTAGTGTGCAAATAATGTCCAAGGTTATTATTATATTATTATTATTTGTCGAGTGGGAGAGTAAGTCAGCTATGACCTTGACGCGTCGAGGGCGAGAGCGAACGAGAGAGGGAAGCGAATTCCTCTTGGGAGTCTAGCTAAGTTTGGCGTGCATGGTGCATGTTTGTCGACTGGCTGCTGGTTACCTTTGTACTGGTCCTGACGGTCGCGCACATGGCCGCCGCTGATGGGCTCGGCGATGCCCTGCCCCGCGGCGCCCAGCCCGCCCGCGCTCCAGCCCATGCGCTGCAGCATCTGGTGGCCCTTGTTGCTCGCGTCGATGCCGCCCGCGCCGCCGGCGGAGAACGACGCGGTGCTGGCAAAGGACGTTATGCTATAGTATGATCGCAGAACCAAAATAATTGAGTACATGATCAATGATTATACAGATGTAGTGAATAATCCTTTCCTTTCGTATTTTCTCGGAAATGTTCGTTTTTGTCTTACTACTTCACTCGCACTCAGTACCCATCGCGACAACGTAGGGAACGATCGCATTGCAAGAGGAAGTATCTATATAGAGTAGTTAATACCACAGAAATATTTTGTTGATTTTGTGATAAACTTCATGGACTCGTGTATTAATGCAGGCCACCTATATATATATTTTTTTACTTTACATTTCACTCTTGTCTGTCATTTTTGTAAATAATAAACATTGATTTTATTCGATCCACATTAACAATTTATAAAAGACATGCCGAAAGCACTAAGAAAAGGGAAACGTTTAGATCGGCAAGCCTGCGAAGTTATTTTCAATATTTATTTATATTTCTTAACTGAAAATGACAAATTCAAACATACCAACTATACTGCTTACTTTTGTAAAGTCCAAAGCGAGTTTCGGAGGCCAGTGGAATTTCTCAACGAACAGTAAATAAAATATTGCAAAAAGAATACATAAATCAATCCACCTCCAATAGTCCGAAGTCGGCAAAGTTGGGTAGACCAAATAAATTATTTTGTCTAGGTCTTGACGATTTTGACTACAACGTTATACGCCGATTAGTGTATAATTTTCGTATGATATACAAACAAGTACCTACAATTAAAGCCCTGAAGTCCAAGTTATCCGAAGCCATACATTTTAAGGGATGTGACTTTACGCTAAGAAAAATTCTTAGAAAAATGGGATTTCGGTATAAAAAAGTTGAAAACAACAGAAAATTACTTATCGAGAAAGATGATGTTCGTTTAAAAAGAGTAAAGTTTTTAGACGCGATAAAAAAGTACAGATTGCAAGGGAGAGAGATTGTTTATATGGATGAAACATACATCCATACCTCACATTTGGCAGGTAAAAGCTGGGCTGACTCGTCAGAAAACGGAGTGAAACAGTTAATTTCTAAAGGACAACGTCTTATAATAGTGCACGCTGGTAGTAGAAAGGGGTTTATACCTGGGGCATTGTTAATGTATCAGTCTACTGATAGAACAGGTGACTATCACAACGCGATGAACAATGAAAACTATGAAAAATGGCTTCGTAATCAACTCATTCCAAACTTAGCTCCACATTCGGTACTAGTAGTAGATAATGCTGCATATCATAATAAGTACGTAGAAAAACCTCCTAATTCAAATACCAGGAAGCAAGACATGATTGATTGGCTATCCAAACAAAACGTTCCGATTGATCCGTCATTAACAAAACTTGAAATATATGAAATTATTTGCAAGTACAAACAAGACTTTGTAGAATACTCTATAGATAAACTTATGAACGAATATGGACACAGCGTACTAAGATTGCCACCATATCATCCTAATTTCAATCCGATTGAAAACATATGGTCTCAAATAAATAATAATAATAATAATAATAATCGTTTATTGCAGGCATAAAAGCCCATAGAATAAATTACACATTATGTCAACAATAAAATAAAATTAAAATTCAAATAAATCATTACAAAATAAAAACGTCAAAAAATTTAAAAATAAAAACACACACACGGCAGGGGAAGAAGGACGAGTGCCTAGGCTACCCACTAACGTGTAGCCTCACCCACTGAGCCAGCAGCGGCGAGTCCCACCGTCCAGCCAACGTGCGAAGAATGGAGTTGGAGCTGCCGCGTACGCGCGCTAATAGCGAGGCGCTGCGTTTCCTAATGATCGCGGCAAAGCCGTCGACCCTTGCCTCCGCAAACATGCCTGAGGCGCTGCAGTACCGCGGCAGGCCCATCACCACCCTAAATGCATTGTTGTACTGAATACGTAGGGCGCTGTATGCACCCTGCGTATAGTTGACCCACAGGCTGCACGTGTAGTAAGACTGGCAGTATGCCCTGAACAATGTTAATTTTGATTCTTTACTACAACGAGCGAACCTGCGAGCCAGCATGTTACAGCGAACAGCCAGCGCCCTACGCTCCCTCTCAATGTCACAGACATCTTTGAGGTCATCGGTGACCCAGTGGCCCAGGTACTTGAACTTCTTAACCCTGTTCAGAGGAGAATTATTAATGTAGACTGGAGGCAGGTCAGAGTATGTTCTCGTGCCTGACTTGAAAACCATTAGCTCACTCTTTTTCGCGTTGTACCTGAGCCCATGGGCCTCCGCATAGGACTCACAAAAACGCAACAGTGCACATAGCGCACCGACCGATGGGCTCAGCAACACCATATCGTCAGCATAAGAGATGTTATTAATATTTTGTCCGTCTATATGACATCCAACTCTAGTGCTGCTGAGCTCCTCGATCAGGTCATTTACATACAAATTAAAAAGTTTAGGAGAAGTGAGCCCCCCTTGTCTCACACCACAGTCCAGTCTGTATGCACCAGAGCATGACCCCGCCCACCTGACACAATTATTTTGGTTACTGTACCAGAATCCAAACAAACGTGTTATTTCTGGCGGTACACTCGTTTCATTCCGCATTTTCGCCCAGAGTATGTTATAGTTGACTAAATCAAATGCTTTAGACAAGTCTAAGAAACATGAAAAAACTGGCGTATTCCTGGCGGTATAGTACTGAACAGTCTGCAACTTTCCGTTGAGAGTCCGCACCGGAACCCGAACTGATGGTCATTCAATGTCAAGTGCCTATCTAACTGTTTATCAAGCAAACTGTCCAGCACTTTTGCAACGACCGTTGCCAAAGAGATGGGCCTATAGTTATTTAAATCAGAAGCATCTCCAGTTTTGTTTTTGACAATTGGAATAACCAGAGTGTACATAAGGTCATTAGGCAAGTAAGAGTGACTTATACACAGACTAAAAAACATCGCTAGTACCCTACCTACATGGAACCCAGCATGCTGCAAGTGCTCGATGCTGAGGTTGTCGTGTCCAGGGGATTTTCCTCGAACCATATTTTTAATCACTGTTTGAACCTCTTTAGCAGTGAACCTAACATTAAGATCCCCGGTGAGCCCCACTTCCGCAGCATCGGGCACGCGCGAGGACGCTGCTCCTAAAGGCGATTCCACTTTGAAGTGAGTGCGAAAGGCCTCCGCTATATCGGTCGGATCATGCACGCCAGCCACGCTCACAGGAAGACTCGCCTTCGGATTTAATTTATTAGTAGACTTCCAAAATTTTGAAAAGTTTTTGTCCCTATGGTGTTTTGCAATAATGTCCATTTTAATTTGTTGCTCGTTATTCTGACACCATTTTAATTTATTTTTAAACAATTTTCTGGACTCACACATTTCCTGATAAATTAGACCAAAACTGGGTTTCCCGTACAAATTCCATGTCTGAAAACAGAGACGGGCCCGCCTGTGAGCGTCTGCTACGTGTCTGTTCCAGCCAGCAATATATTTACGCCTTTTGCCTGGTAGGTCACGATAACTGACACTAGCTCCTTCAACCAGTATACCAACAATACTTGCATACAACTTATCTAAAACTTGCTTATGATGTAAGTCTGAACAATATGAATCAGCACAGTGAATACATTCAGTCGGAAAGTCAACATTTTTCAGCTTAGAATTACAAAAGTCTTGATATTTCATAATTTGATCCGAGTCCCGAACACCCCACTTCACCTTATTATAACTAGAAAGAAAGGTAGGTAATTTTGGTTTAACTAAACTAAAGTTACATTCAAGTTGTATAGGTATGTGGTCTGACGGGTAACTATCATAAAGTATACTGGCACTGAGTACAGTCTGACGCGCGGCACTAGTCACTATTGTATGGTCCAACCATCTTTTGCACCCGTGTGCTTCACTTACAAACGTGTACGAGTCCGTTGGCAACAGTTCCACGTCCACCGTAGACCATGACTGCTCTGTACAAAAGTCAATAAGTTCATTAAAAAAAGGCTCACCTGGATGCGCATTAAAATCCCCGAGGATAAACACGGTGTCCGCATTGTTTACCTCAATTATTGCCAGAATCTCACTCAAACACGACGTAAACACAGCAAGGTTCTCGGCCTTGTCAGTAGGCATGTACACGGAAAACACAACTATAGAACGATCTTGGATCACTATTTTGATTGCGGCGACCCGCTCACTATCACAGGTTATAACAGATACCGAGGGAAAAAGCGACTTTTTCCACAACAACGCGACACCTCCGTATGGCCTGCCACGAAGAATGCCCGCCGAAGTGTCTACAGCTGATTTCCCGAAGTAGGCGAAGTCACTATCTATGTTGCCTAGTGAAGGAATGTCGTGAGGAAGAAGCCAGGTTTCCTGCAGCGCGACAATGTCTGATGTTTGACATAATCTTCTCACACAGTTTACGGAAGTTTTTACGCTTTTACAATTAAAGCTGGTCAGTTTGCATTGGTATGTACAGGGTGTACTAGACATTTAAGATGTGATAGGCTTCGTACCAGCAGACACACCAATGTCCCTGTCTATTACTTTGTACTTGGAATGAACAAAGCGTCGGAAATAAATTCTCTTGGGCCACAAGTGGACATCGTTGAATAACGGGAGTTTATTTCTGTTTACATACATCTTGAATGCTTTGTGCTCTGAGTCATCACCCTGTATGTCAATTTGTCGTAAATATACTTTTTCTTGCGTCTTCCTGAAGATGTAGTCCGCAATATTCTTTGTCTTCGTATCATTGTGAACATTGGTGATAAACAAAGGAACTTTGGGATCGGCTGCCTTAAACAAACCGTCGGGTTCCACATTTGCTTGCCCCGCCTGACCCAAGAAACGGTTCTTAGACCTCGACTTGGATTTCTTCTAATAAAGGGATACGTATCCAAAAGAAACATCAGTATGAATATGACTACTGTGAAACAATTGGTACAGGAAAAGGTTAATATGATTGGTTCCGATGTTTGGGCCAAAGTATGTGACGACGCCATCAAATGCGAAAACGAGTACCGAAAACACGAACCTGAGTTGGAAAATTATATGGCTAGTTTTGTAATCACCGTTCATGAAAACTCTGACGATGATACACCAGAAAATAGTTCTGATTCTGACTGTGATATGGAAGTTGGAAGTATTGTTTCGCATCACACTGTCCACCGCGCTCCTCCTCCTCTTATCCCGCTGTCATAATCGAAGTCGTTCATCCAATCAGAAAATCATATTTATTTCTAATAATTTCTCTGCTGGTTTGTTTTGTTTTATGTTGAGGTGTCTTTTTTGTTATGTCATAGTATTTTTAATTAATTACAAAAAAAAATTGTTATAAAAAAGGTCTGCAAAATTCTACTGTAGTTTTGACTTATAGTTATACTTTTGGGGTTCCAATCCTTATAGAATCATTAGATCATCCCAACCGGAATTTGGTTTTTATCAGTGCGTTTTATTGAAATAAAACGTCCTCAGTAACTAGTTATATTTTTGTTTACCTAACGAATTCTTTATATGATAGAATCGTGGTGGTTTTAACATCTCAGTGTAATATACGTCAAACGGGCAATTTGACATTTGACATTGATAAATAAAGTATGCGATTTATTTGATACCTACACGTAATTTAATAATACAGTAATTCATAGACATATCGGCAACATTCGGGTGTTATCGTTGTTCCGAGTTTTGCCGATAGGAAAGGATTATTCACTACATCTGTACCTCGCGTAGGGTAGTAGTAAGTTCCCAACCGTGGTACTACAAAAAATATTAAACGTAGTGTGTACCTCAAAACAAACGTCAAATCCCACACATTTTATTCTTTGAACAAGTGTTGATCGGGAGTTTTTTTTTATCTAGAAAGGACCTTAGCCACTTACCACAAAAAAACGACTGTTTTAACACATGGTTACAAAAAACGATACCACAAAACTGCTTTTAATGTTGTATTTAGGGTATATATATATATATTTGTATTTAGACATGTGTCTAGTGTCTTGTCTGTCAAGGTGGCGGAATTATTGATCAGCTGTGTTGGTTTTATTCACGTAAAGGGGGTTTTTACTCCATTATAGTCCACGTTTTATCGTGAGGAAACCTTCATATCTCCATAGGACATCGTGAGGAAACCTCCATAGTTGCGGCGATGGGCTAACAACCACTGTTATGCAAAATGGGCTATTGATTATCTAAAGTGCCGGACACGTGTGCCGGATGCACCCCCAAAAATGGGCCAAACTGAACACCGAATGGGTGCCCACTGATGGTCATCGAAATAGAGGCAAGCCGAGGCGTCGATGGCGGGACGACCTGGACAGGTTTTTGCCGACTGTGAGGGGTAGCACAGCACAGGGAGGAATGGTCTGAGATAGGGGAGGCCTTTGCCCAGTAGTGGGACACTATGCAGGCTAAATACAAAAAATAAAAATAAAAAAGTGGGCTCCACTGTGCCTCTGCCACCCTGTATCCAAAAAAGGGTCACGCTATTGTATCGTCCAATGATGAAATTTGTGGTAGACTACGGGACACAGTGTACTATGGGGTGCAATTTGTACCATTGTGTGCCCATCCACTATAGAAACCAGACTAGCTGCAAGCCTCAGCAATCTTGGGAGAAATTTCATCTGCCTCAGAGCTACTCAACCATCCAGGTTGGTCGGTCAACCAACTCAAGCTGGGGCAGGAGATAGGATGGCTTAAATAGACGGGTTTGTGAAGGAGATAAGCCAGCTTTTCACTAAAGGATATAATTTATTATGTATTAAGATGCAGACACACGAAAACAGTGACGCTGGCTCTAGTGAGACTGGACCGAGACAGCCAGCACTTGCCTCTTGTAAGCCTAGCTAGACAGGCGCTCTGTAGGGGTATACGACACACTACCACAGGTATATTTATGTCGAGTAAACGTTTTTGGTAATGACAAGCTATTCGTGTGTTAGAGTCACACTTGTAAACTAGTTCGCATCTAAGTCTATTAAAGTTCAATAGATAATACGTGGTGTTTCCTTTAGCTACAGATAGTGACCACCTTTGTAACCTATAAGTGGTGACCCCGACTCGAACAATTAATGGGAACTCGAATATCAGTGCAGTGACATTAGAAGTGACAATGAGTATACCTAACACGAATTGCGCGGCTTCAGCAGCAGCGGCATTGACGTCGGCAACAGTAAGGAGCGAGGGCGAATTGGCGGTGATATCTATAACATCCCGCTTACCAGAGTTTTTAGGCAGAGCTACCGCGACTATGGTTTGCTCAATTTGAAGCTGCTGTTCTGCCGCAGAAGCAAAGTCACGAAAGTAAATTTCAGCTAGTCGTGGCGAAATTGGGAAGAGATGCGCTGCAGCAAGTAAGTGACCTCGTTTATAACCAGCCGGCCACCGAAAAGTACAAAGCCATTAAGGAGAGGCTGCTCCAAGTATACGAAGAATCAGCGGAGAAGCAATTTCAAAAATTAGTTAATCAGATGGACCTGGGGACACAAAAACCGTCTCAGCTACTGCGCAGAGGGATCTGGCTCGGATGAGACGTTGCATAGTCTTTGGTTAGCACGATTACCAGCGGCAGTACGAGCGGTTCTGGTAGTGAGTCAGGACCAGGCATTAGACAATCTTGCACCAATAGCGGATAAGATAATGGAAAATATCAACGTTAATCAAATCGGAGAAGTTGCCACGAGCTCCACTGCGATGCCACACATGATGAACGAGGTACTTGTAAAGTATGATAGCAACATATAGTGAAGTATATGAGTAAATTTTGTTTTGAATAATATTGTAGTTACCCTGTCTTAAAGAAATTAGAAGGAATAGCATGTTAGCAATGACTCTGACTCTGTTAGAGGTAAAAGAGGGAACGTCCGACACTGCCAGGGCCTCCCTTCCCTGGCGTCCATGAGGATTTTCAACGTGTGCCAAAAAAAAAACAAAAAGCATGCACTTTGACTATGTCGTGGGCCGATGTCCGCTCGTAAAAACGAGTGAGCAGCCAAAGCACTCCTCCCATATATATCATACACACATATATATCGCCCAAACGGGCGAGTTGCAGGTAGAAAGCCCGAAAGCACATACTGAGGCCATGGCTCGCAGTAACATCTAACGATAACGGCTATACACACAACACAGGGGTTGTTGATAGTAGTGTATGCTACACTAGCTGATGCCCGCTCTATGTGTAGGGACCCGGACATAGCAGGGAGGTCTGACTTCCCGGGATGGGTAATTCCATATTTTCCCCTCCAACAAAAAAAACATCAGTTACATTTTACGCGAACAACTTAAGAATAAATACATAATTTGGTGGATATGTTTATGCTTAATTTAATTCCTAAGACTGTAAAAAAGTTATGTCCGATAAAACAGTTTGTAAAAGCTCTAAAAAGGATGGTGAATGTTTTAAATATATCAGTAAAATAATCCCGACATTGAGCACAGAAAAAAATAAAGCTGGTATTTTTGAAGGTCATCAAATCAGGGAAGGACCAAAATTTTACTGAATGTACGACAGATAAAGGGAAAATATAAATGGATTAAATTTATTTTGGTTGTGCAAAAAAAAGGAAAAAAAAAATCTCTTAGGAAATAAAAAGTCTCCAGACTGTATTCAACACGTTGAGCAGCTCATGTTGCACTTCCAGAGACTAGGATGTAACATGAGCATCAAGATGCACTTCCTCTTCAGCCATTTAGACCGCTTCCCAGAAAATTTAGGGGATTTAAACGAAGAACAAGGCGCTTTCATCAGGATATTCGCACGATGGAGGATTGATACCAGGGTCGTTGGAATGCAAATATGACGGTTGATTACTGCTGGACTCAAAACAATACTGATATTTCAACTCATGCAAGAAAATCATATAAAAGAAAGTTTTTTGCATGTTAAGAGCAATATATTTTTTATTCTTATTTTATTAAAAATGTAATGTGTTCATATCTCGAGAACTAGAGCTGCTAGAGAAAAACTGACTACATATTTGGAATCAGGGCAGAATCCTACAAAATCAGGTAAGAAACTTCATTATACAAAACTACTGTATACCTGTGTTATGTACGCAATTCTTTTGGGTCTGCTTAGTGATCAGTGCTGGCAGGTTTTCGACTTATGTTTGTTTGAGATACAACTCGAATGGGACCAAAGGACAGAAAAAAAACAGAACAAGTGTAAAGGCACGTAATTTTGCGCAACCCGTTCTTAGTTCGCAGCAGTGATTGACAGATCGCGAAAAAGAAAGGAAAAAACTGGTAAACATATCTTATTGCTCCATTTTGGAGTGCCAGAACGATAGCCGCACCAACAATATCATTTCGTACCATCGGTAAGCAGTAATTTAATTTAATATATGGAAAAATATTCTTTGCAACTTTTAATTTAGAATCATTACGTCGTCGTAAGTAACAAATATACGCAATGTAATTTACTCCGTATCAATCAGACATAAGGTTTAATATACATTAACTGGCAGTTGTTTAAAAACATTTTTATTTTAAATGATATTCATGATTCATTTGTAGTTAACTATTTCATAAGGTGCGTGTTTGACATCGGTTCTGTTCTGATAGTAATCGAGGCGTATGCCACTTCCACTGTTTTTTCTATTCTGTGGTCGTTGTTGGTCATCTGTGCTAACATAACACAGAAGATAGAATCACTATACAGGTGTGGAGTGGAGGTATGCGTGTTTCCGGATTGCGATCTTCTCCGACGGCAAACGTCAAATCGCACACATTTTCTTAGCGTCGTAGTAAGTGATAACTTAGAGTCTACATCATCGTTGTGGCTACTCCACGCAGCACTCAGGGACAGAAAAACTTGGCGTCACCTGTACCCGTAATACACCCCAAAATGAACAAGGCGCCTTGTTCTGATGACGACACAGCGTCCGTCACTGTCCTACTGACGCGTCGAGGGCGAGAGAGACAGACAGAAAAACTTGGCGTCACCTGTACCCGTAATACACCCCAAAATGAACAAGGCGCCTTGTTCTGATGACGACACAGCGTCCGTCACTGTCCTACTGACGCGTCGAGGGCGAGAGAGGGAGAGGAAAACGCATTCCTCGCGGGTACCAAGATAAATTTGTGACAATGTACTTACAGAAAGCTCGGTGGCGACTCCGACCGCTCTCGGTCTAGGCGACGCGAGCGCGGCGACGTGTCCGCTTCCCCGCCGCCGCCCCCGCCGCGGTGTCGGTCGCGCGAACGACTGCGTGAGCGTGAGCGTGAGCGAGACCGCGATCTTCTACGACCTGGGAGAGATTGACGAAATCCATACATATATAACGCTACAGCTAAATCAAGGAACTTATGTGCCAATTTTCGTCAAAATCTTTTGGAAAATTCGACGTGTAGGCGAGAACAAACAAACGGACAATAGTAGATTGTACAACCCTTGTTGTGTGTTTTACGCCCTTGCATAAAACACACCATTTCACCCGAGACGTTGATATCCACCCAAGCCGCAGTCAAGGGTGGATAGTTAAGTCGAGGGTAAAATGGAGTTAATGACCGAGTTATACACCCTGCTTTTTACTTCGATTGCGAGAAAATGAAACAATGGCATACAAATAAAACTATTTATTTTTATTTTCGACATATGACATTAGTTTAAGGCAGCCATACTTAAAGTGTGCTCCGCGGAACCTAATGGTTCCGCGAAGCCCGTGGGGGCTCCGGGAGGATTTAGCAAAATATAATACATGTTAAAAACACCGCTCCCTCTATGTTCGACCTTTCCACTTTACGTGCACTCTTGCGACTGTTTGACGCGGTGTATCACGCGAGGCGCCGCCGAACAAAGTCGCCAACTCGCCAGCACAGTACAATTTTGTGGGTGCTATGCCGCCCGCCGCCGATAGGTAACGATTGGTCGATGCGTTTCATCCGTTTGAGCTTCCCTTTGATTTCGCCGCCTTGCGACCTGAGCGAAGGAACTCGTGTGCGCGCAGTTTTGATAAAAGCCGCCTTTATCGGCTGTAACTCCTTGTTAGAAATACAAATTGACAGTGCAATTTGTTCAATTTGTATTTCTATTTTTGTTTCGGTTTATTTATTTATCAAAGGCGAGTATAGTTGAGAATGTTCGAGGCTAGGATTATAAAAGCGACGATCGTGCCTCGACACTCAATCAGGCATCGGAGCTTGATAAAATCACTAACATGGCAATAAAATCCTTCCCTCTTAGACTCCTCACAACGCTTACGGTAATTTTCAATGCCTCCCTCCGTCTCTGTGCCTTTCCAACCGCATGGAAAGAAGCTGACGTTATTGGCTTTCACAAACCCCGGAAAGCTCGAACCGACCCCACTTGTTATCGCCCCATTAGCATACTCTCTTCCATCGGCAAAGTCTACGAACGGCTTATTCTCAACTGCCTCAAAGACATTTGCATAGATAAAAACCTCATATCCAACGAGCAGTTTGGCTTTAGACCCAAACACTCGTGCGTCCAACAGGTGCACCGCATAACGGAGCACATTAACAAAGTATTCCACACAACGGCAAAGTCTAAAGATACCGGTGCCATATTCTTTGACGTAGCGAAAGCTTTTGACAAAGTTTGGCACAATGGTCTTATTTATAAACTTTACCAACACAACCTCCGCGATAGGCTTGTACTCATTATCAAAGACTACCTCACTGAGCACAGCTTTTGCTATTGAGTAGAAAAACCACGCTCTAAGTCCCACCCCATAGCCGCCGGAGTCCCGCAAGGCTCAGTTCTCTCCCCTACCCTCTTTTCACTTTATGTCCAAGAAGTCCCCCGCACGCCATACGTCGAGCTAGCTCTTTACGCCGACGATACGGCGCTCTATTACCCCAGTAGAAAGAGGGCGCGCGTTTGTCAAGTACTCCAGAAAGCAGTAACCAACTTCGGTGAATGGGCTCTCAAATGGAGAATAGAGATATACCCCGAGAAAAGCGCTGCCTTGCTTTTCTCAAGGTGTAAGACTCGAGCTAACCGCGCGTCCTCTTCACTACCCGAAATCACCCTCTTCGACCGCGCTATCCCCTGGGAGAATAAAGTGAAGTATTTAGGCGTGACATAAGACTCCCAACTAAACTTCAAATCCCACATTAAAACGGTCCGCGGCAAAGCAGCCTTCTACATGGGTAGGCTTCACGCGCTCATGAGAAGTAAAAGCAAACTCCCACTGCGCTGCAAAATAACTCTATTTAAAACTTGCATCCGCCCGGTCTTCACGTATGCAAGTCCACGGTCCACGGTGCACGGTCCGCGGCAAAGCAGCCTTCTACATGGGTAGGCTTCACGCGCTCATGAGAAGTAAAAGCAAACTCCCACTGCGCTGCAAAATAACTCTATTTAAAACTTGCATCCGCCCGGTCTTCACGTATGCAAGTCCAGTCTTTGCACACCGCTCCCACTCCCTTAAACCCCTTTAGGTTTTACAAAACTGCTTCTTGCGAAAAGCACTAGGTGCCCCGTGGTACATGCGCAACGTAGACCTCCATAGTGACTTTAGACTCCCCACAGTAAAGCAATATATGAAAGAAGCGTCCGGACGCTTCTTCATTAATGCATCTAGCCATCCAAACCCGCTTATCGTATAAGCATCCCTTTATTAACCGACCCCAGATATAAATAATAAACACCTTTACAAAAGGCGCCCCAAAGACGTCCTCCTAGAACCGTAGGACGATATCACGAAAGCTCTTAAAGTCCAACCACCCCCCGCCCCTCAGGCACGTCAACTTGTCGAAGGCTGTGTTCCCGAAGCATTATAGCGTCTGAGATACCAAATTTGAATTGAAAGACATCGCCGTCTTGATACGACGGACACACAGTCTCCCCCTCCCCCTTAAACCTCCCGGACTGAGGTTAGGGCCCCCCTAAATGACCCAAATATAGAGTAGATTAGGATAGGTTTAAAATTATTTAACCACCTCATAGTAGCGAGGGCTATCTGCTCCCCTAACATGCCGCTATCATGCCCTCTGACTATGAGCTGATGTCCGCTCGTAAAACCGGGTAAGCAGGCAAACTCCTCCCATATATATCACATACACATTGTGTATCGCCCAAAAGGGCAAATTGCAGATAGAAAGCCTTCAGCATATACCGAGGCCATGGCTCACAGTAAAATGATATATAGATAACTGCAAAAAAGGGTTGTTTTAGTCCTTATACCACACTAGCTGATGCCCGTTCAATATGTGAGGACCCGGACATAGCAGGGAGTTCTGACTCCTGGGCATGGCTAATTCCATTTTTTTACCCTCCAAAAAAAAAAAAACTCAATCAGTCAACGATTAACGTTCGGAGCGATAAGTACTTACTAGCTAGCGAATCGCTAACTTTAAACGAAGTGTTCAGTATTCTACTGCTGTATTCTGATTGTATCTGTATTGTACATTTCTTCTTTGGAATGAACTCTTCTACGCATTATTTTGACCCCACTATCCTGACACGTATCATTATTAATAAAGAAGAATGTAACGTTGGCTTAAAGGCGTTAAGCGTTTTGCAACAAAATCTTCTGACGAAGGCGAATGTTCATAAGCAGTACGCGCGGAGTATACAGCAATTCCCGATCAAGACGGAGATGCAAAGACGTCAAGCTCCACAGTTTCAAAGGCGAAAAAAGGGAAGTATGATGAATCTTATATCAGTCAGTAGTCCTGCCATAAATTCTGTCCCTACTTAAAATATTCCTAGCTCAAAATAAAACAAACAAAAGTAATAAAATGTAGTTTGGTATATTCTTTATTTCCTAATTAACTAAATAAAAAGGCAATATACTCAAAGTGACCACCTTTTGCCTTCACACACATCTTCAATCGATCCGGCCACTCGTCTATCGCCGCACGCACCGTTTCTAGAGGTATCGAAGCCGCCACTGCCACCAAATCACGTTTTAGCGACTCGACATTCCGATGAGGTTTCGGGCAGGCCTTCTCCTCTAAAACTGACCACAATCGGTAGTCCAAGGGGTTGAGGTCGGGACTTCCTGAGGGCCAATCTTCGCACGCGATAAGCTCCGGCAAATTGTCTTTAAGCCACTGTTGAGTGGTTCGTGCTTTGTGTGCCGGGGCTGAATCTTGTTGAAAGATCCAAAATGATCCAAAATGCTCTTTGGAAAACCTAGTCCGAGTGAGTGGCTTCAGAACAGGCTCCAAAATGTCGGTCTGGTAGTTTGCCGCTTTCGTTTTTACGTCTTGCTGGCAAAAATGGAGCTTGGTAACACCCTCGTATGATACGCCCCACCAAACCATGACTTGCCGGATGATGGCCTCTTTCTACCTTAGCAACCTTCTGCGAAGCCTCCTGAGAGCTGTGAGAGTACACCCTGCCATTTTGACGGTTGTATTTCTCTTCAACGGTAAAGATTTTCTCGTCGGTAAACAAGATTCTTTGGTACCCACCCGTAGCGGGCTTCTGAAACAGCTTTTTCGCTCTGGTCGCTCTTATGTTACGTAAAGCTGCTGACAAGCGATGTCCTGTATGTCGTCGGTAAGCGGTAAACTTAAGGTCCTGTTTGATGATGCGAGACATGGTTCTAGGTAGAATTTTCATCTCCCTAGAAGGATTTTGTGCTTACGAAGAGGATTTCTTCTGATTCGCTCAGCAACAGCTTTAATCGCCGCTGGCGTCCTAAAATCACGAGGGCGGCCGCTTCTGGGTCTGTCATCGATAGAGGACATCTCGCTGAATCTTATGATGGTACGATATACGAATTTGATAGTGATTCCTAATAACAGACTGAAGATCTGCATTTTGTAGCGCTTGTGTAGAGCTATACCAGCGACTCGGTTTTCCTTCACACCCCACTCCATGACTTCTGCTTGGATTCGTGCCGTCCACGCCCTTCTACCTTCACAGAACGAAAATTTTGTATAGACGCCATATTGGATTAGTGTCAACTGAAGTTTTAATAAAAGCTTCCTTGCCTGTGATTGGCTAAAAATGCGAGTCAGTTTTCCGATTCTTTTGTAGTCTGTGGTGGTTAGCCGCACAGACTAAAATTGGGTGTCCAAGTTTGTACAAACTTGTCTCTCCATTTTTATTTCTTTAAATTTAAATAACTTGCTTAGTGAAAAGTTGAGTGAAAGAAAAAATCAGTTTGGATTGGATTGGAATTGAAAAATATTAAGAGGCAAGTCACAACCTTAGATTATACAAACACTAGATACCGCGTCAGTACTGAATGACAGCGGTGAAAACAGGCCAACTTTAGCATGCTAGTGTGCATGTCGACATGTTGGAACGCTCGCGACCTGTTAATCTGTGTGCGTGTCAAATGTTGCCACAAAAGCAATACTACCGGAAAAAGTAGGGAAACTGTACAAGTTGGTGGATTACCTTCGATCATTTATTCTACAGTATAACCTAAATAAATAAACTTGGTGAATAAACTAAACTCATAAATTTTAACCATATTATGTTAGCTGAATTTCGGTTAAGTACGCAACTATCAATTTTTTATCTTCACAGATTTAACTTAAATATCTATCTTTGGTGTAGCTAATGGTATGGTATGACTAATTTGGTACTACATAATGTATAATATTCATAGGCACTACATAATGCATAATATTCTCAAGTAATAAACTAATTCATATAGCGACTGGTAAACAAATTACTGAAAAGAAAATGACTGAGTATTTATTTAATCCTTTTTCAATAGGTAGCGTCAAAAAAAGACCCCACCTTACATGGTCAGGGTTTTTCAGGCCCATCTTTTAATTGGAAATGCAGTAAGAGATGTGAAATCAGACTTCTAAATAATAAAAATGGCTAGTCTTAAGATTAATTTCGAGCCTCGGCTAATGTCCGAAGTCATGTTCGTTTGTGATAACGGATGTCATCTTTAATCGGAAAGATTGCAAATTAGCCAATGCGTTTCGGTTAATGTTGGACATTAGTTAGCTAATGTTAAAAACGAAGTATTCGTGCAACTGCGGGGAGCAGGGTGAGGTAATTTTATTCAGATGAGAAAGCTATTTCTAATATCAGGTCAAAACACTGCGGTAGCTTAGGTGAAGAGTAAAGGGGTGAGAGAAAAAAACTATAATAAGACGAGATATGTATTTTTGTTGTTATTATGTCCCTTCGCTCACCCCCTTTATCCTTCACCTAAGCTATCGCAGTGTTTACGGCTACATCCCACATCATCACTTATTCCAGATTAAGACGGTAATTTTTCAGCATTAGCCTAGGTATACTGAAAAATAAACTTAAGTTTAGTCGGCTAATGTCAACCATATTTTCTCACCCATCTTTAGCCTCAACAGCGTCGAGGCTAAACTGCAGTTTAGCCGACTAATGTTGAAATCATTTATCGCAATGAGCATTATTTCGGACATTAGCCGACGCTCGAAATTAATGTTAAGACTAGCCGGCTATACTTAAGTTTAGTTTCACACCTAGCTTTAGCCGTAACATATACATCATTTATTACATTATTATGTTTTAGTTGTACTTGTGTGTTGACTCCAGCCGGATTCCCAGATATAGATTTTGAAGCAAATCGGACTAGTAACTACGAAGTATGACTGAATTTGGTCACAAATGTGATTTTGCCACCCCGTATGGAAAAAGGCGATGCTAGTTTATCACCTCATGTTCAAAAGCACTTAGGTGCGAGCATAGTTGTAATTTGTGGGGAAATTTTGCATTGAAAAACTGGTAACACTAATAAAATGTAAAGTGTGAATCATGTGAAATCAACAAGAAATTTTCTTAATGTTTTACGAAATACAACGAATTTAGGTTGACTTCCCGATGAAATGATGACTTGTGATTTGCTTTTATTCGTCCTTTGTAATTTCTACACACTTTAATCGCACAGCAAGGCATTTTTTATCAAATTTTGATGACCTGTGAAACTGTACAACGCGTGCGTCTCCAATGTCAGCTCAAAGCAGACTGTTTGAATGGCGGCCCACAGTTGTGCGCCTTATTTTTCTACGCAATCGCGAAAGTGACACTCCGTCTATAGAGTAAATAGTCTAAGGTCACAACTCATGTGATAAAATGCAGTTTGAAACCACTCGCAGTAAAGTGTGGTCAAGGATCGGCCTTTCGATCTGCTCTAAACAGCTTCACTTCACTTCAAAGGGAGGAGACGGAGCAAGAACAAATACTGGTTATTTTTGGACCCCTAGACAATTTTTTTCCCGTCATAGTATTGCGGGACTGCAATATTTACACATTGTGAACAAAATATTAATTTAATGAAAATAAATTAAGTTTGTGTTCCCGGTATGACATTATAGCATTACTTTTTCTAATTTCAGATGGCACGGTCACAATAAGTGAGGTTGGGTTCATCATCATCTTCAACTCGAATTACAGAAACTCGAATAACATTTCCTCGAAGACGAACCCTCGATGCTTCATTTCCTCGAAAGACCGTTGCCACGAACGCTAGCTCAAAAGATGGACAACTCGAAACCTAAGCGTTGTTTATGACCCGCCACACCTTATTAAGGGTTTGAGAAATAACTTCCTCAATAAAGATATTTAAATAGAAGGAAAGAAGTCAAAATGGCAACATATTGTTGATGTTTATGAATTAGATAACAATCATACAGAATCCAGACTGCTTCATAAGTTAAATGACCAACATATAATTCCGGACAAGATAAAGAAGATGAAGGTGTGTTTTACTCTTTATATTTATTTATAATTAATCAGTGACACCTGTCAAAAATTGTGATTTTTATTTTACAAATATTTCTTCTTTTCAACTCACTATGCAGATGGCAGACCCGTGAGTGAAACAACAATAAATACGGCGGGAACAGCAAAAAAATTCTACCAATTATTCGAGTCCCTGAACGGAGCGGCGACGTTTTCTATGATAATCAAAGGGAAGCCCCTGCGAGCCGCTGTCACCAAAAAGTCGCTTCATAATGAGTTCTGGATGGAGGCGATAGAAAAATTAAGTTCTTGGATACAATTGAAAACTTCTTTGGTCAAGTCCGGGCTTACAATTATAGAAATAACGACCCGACAGGCCACAGCTTCAACTGCACTTTCAAATCATTGTTGATTACTAGAATAATCAAGTTGATGGTAAACCATTTTGTGGAGTTGACTTTTCGGTTTCAATTAATGAATTGGTGCAATGTTATTAATAACCTATTAAAATGCAACCATAAACATAGGCTTTAAGGGCGAGAATTTTCGCCTATGCAAAAAAGCATATTTATATAAAATATAAAAAATAAAAAAACAACAAATTATGTACTTGAGCAGTTTCATTTAATCTCCCTCAGCTTAACCTTGTTAGGAAATTGAAACAGCCTTCCCATATTCGCGCGGGGTGCCCACCCAGGCTCAAAATGAAAAGGCAATATAGTTAGGTGAAACAAATAAAGAATAGGCTGTATTCCGAAGTATCCAAGCCTACATTGATGATATTAGTTAGAAAAAAACAAGTGTCATACAACACTAAACTTTTTTTTTCTTTCTATATGCATATTTTTGCTGTACGTAAGTTGGCCGTCTGATACGTAGTATCCGTAGTCTGTGGTGCCGTCAAGTGAGGCTTTCCTAGAAGACCGAAGCCTATTATTTATGTCATAATACGAAATCAAAAACATATCAAATGACATTCGGTTTTCTAGACGTTTGTATTCAAAAGTTTGGGACAGTATTTATGGCCAGACTAGGTAGTTCCATGGTACCTGCCAAGTTGCGCCGACATTTAGAAATAGTGCACCCCGAGTTTAAAGACAAGAATGAAGAATTTTTGGACGTAAAAACGGAACAGTTATTGGAAAGTCAAAAAACTATGAAGCATACAACCGAAACTATCAATTAAAAAGGCCACTGAGGCATCGAATTTAGTTCTATCGTTTAGCATAGTACCTATCTCATTGCACAAGCAGGTGAAGCGCACACTATCGCACACTGAATCGTCAAGAACATGCTAGCTGGACAAAAGTCACCTCCTAATTTCCAAGAATTAGTGGTCACATGTCATTAACAACACCCCAGAGGAAACATTTCCAAGAATTGTTTGTTTCAAAGTACGGATGTCATCAAGTAATGACAGGTAAAAGGGTGAGTGTTAGATTTTGTATTTGATTAATTCTCGTCACTTGCAATTTTGCTACACGATCGAAAGGGTCTCATGAGTTATTTTGTGAAAAACCAAAAGTGTTGTGCTATGGATTTTGTTGCTGAAGGTATGTAGATTATGTTATCATATTCAAACCTCTTCTAAATGTCTGTTTTGTGTCCTTATTAACTGTCTAAAGTTTAGTCTGAAAAAAAGCGTAATTTTTTACCTTTTTAAAAGTTTAAAGGACCATATCGTTTTGTATCCACGTATACCCGGGCTAATTTTTTATATTACTTAGACATAACCCTTAGCTTTAATTTAAGATAAAATTTCATTGCGCGATCTCCGTACATGTTTTTTTTTTTCAGAACACGTTCTCACTGTCTCGAAAATTGACTTTTTCGAGGAATGGGTGAAACACGATAAAGAAAACCGGAATTCACGGATTTTTGACTTTTTGTCTACGAGGATTGACCTCTCGAATATCACCGAAGAGTCACGTCAAGAAATACACCTCAAAATCGCATCATATTCGAATAAGATAGTGGAAAAATGGGCCTCATCAGGACGTCATCAAGATCGTTTCTTAACTAACAATAAAAGTTGGCTGACTTTCAGTTCAAGGTTCATGTGATCAGCCCAAAGGCGTCCAGCTCATCAATCACCGAGAAACGCACCCCGGGAAGGCCAAAAAGCAGCTTTGAAGACGCTTCACACAAGACGAAGAAACGGCGTGTTGAAGAAGCTGTGATCAAGTGGACTGCTGAGGAGTTGGCGACTGCTGCTGAGGTCGCAAGCAGAGCGGAGGGGAAGAGAAGCATCGCAAAAGCAATAAAACGTGCAAGTGATGGTGAAACCTCTAAAGCTACTTCGTGCCCTGATGGTAGGCAGTTGTCTACCAATGAAGCTTGGGCTTATTACTTTGACTCCAAGGGGAATAGTCATACCTATAAGACGGCGAGGAAGTGGTCAATGAAGGCGGGACATAACACGTTTCCATCGTGGCATAGCATGCGTAAGTCAATTAATAGTTCTTTTCCTTCAGCGGAGCACATTCCTGTGACGGAAACGCGTGTCGATTGTAAGATGCAACCTCTTTTGGATAAGACAACGGAGAGATTGCTTATGGCACAAAGTGAAGTCATTAGGAGTGTGCTCCCTAGATCATCATTCACGTTGATAAGCAAGTGACGGTAGTTCTGGCCATAGCACTTACAAACAGAAATTTGAGGACTCCGAGGCCACTGATGAGTTCCTATTTGTGTATTCGTTTGTTCCTTTGAGGTTGTATGATGGCGACCTCATTATTTGGCAAAACCCCCGTCCATCTTCAACTATGTACTGCAGACCCATCAAATTCATCTTCTCAAAGGAATCAACGGAGCTTACACAAATAGAAACAAACAAAGTGCTGGAAGAGGTTCCAACATTGTTTTCAGTCGGAGACGTTCAAATTTCTGTGAAACACAATTTTATCTTAACTATGGTCGATGGGAAAGTATGTAACGCGTTAACGGACACACGTTCAGCACAAACGTGTTACATATGTAAAGCCACGCCGAAAAGATGAATGATGAAGTGAAAGGTTATGATGGTCAGCAAGGAAATTTTGGTTTTGGGTTGTCCACTCTGCATGCCTGGATTCGCAGTTTTGAGTGTTTGTTGCACATAAGTTATCGTCTGGACATCAAGAAATGGCAAGCCAGGGGTGAAGACGATAAGTTAAGTGTAAAAAACCGCGCAGAGGCAGTAAAGAAAATGTTCAAAATGGAAGGTTTGATTGTGGACCAACCAAAACCAGGGTTCGGAAATACAAATGATGGAAACACCGCGCGTAGATTTTTTGATAACGCGGATCTGAGTGCAGGGATTACAGGGTAAGATGCTAATCTCATTAAAACGTTTAATATAATATTAAGAACATTATCATCTGGCTATGATATCGATTTGGTTAAATTTGAAAACCTTAGTGTGGAAACGCGGAAACTCTACTTAAGTCTGTATTCATGTGGTACTGTGGTACTTCATGCCTGCCACTGTGCATAAGATCCTTATGCACGGTACTGAGGTAATAAAGACCTCGTTACTTCCGATTGGGCAGTTCTCCGAAGAAGCCCAAGAAGCGAGAAACAAAGACATACGCCGTTTACGGCTGCATAATACTCGCAAAACGTCACGTATTGCCACGAATACAGACTTGATCCACATTCTTTTGGCATCGTCTGACCCTTTAATCAACTCACTCAGAGACGTTCGTAGAAAAAAACCCGAACATTTAATGCCTGAAGTCTGTGACTTAATTATCCCGCCTTCAGTGGCCATTTCGCCACCTACTTTTAATTTAATTAGAAATAATTTAGATTATACAGAATCCGACTCGTCTGAGGGTGAAGAAGAATGACTTTTGTATTGTTATGTGTAAATAAATCGATTTAGTGTAGTTTTGCATCAATTATTTAATGAAATAGGTTTTTATTATGATCCTTTTAATTTAAGTTACAGTTTTAATTTTGTAAATATCGTTGATTTTGTGCATTGTAATTATTCAATTTATTTATCTGAGTGCAGGGATTACAGGGTTAGATGCTAATCTCATTAAAACGTTTAATATAATATTAAGAACATTATCATCTGGCTATGATATCGATTTGGTTAAATTTGAAAACCTTAGTGTGGAAACGCGGAAACTCTACTTAAGTCTGTATTCATGTGGTACTGTGGTACTTCATGCCTGCCACTGTGCATAAGATCCTTATGCACGGTACTGAGGTAATAAAGACCTCGTTACTTCCGATTGGGCAGTTCTCCGAAGAAGCCCAAGAAGCGAGAAACAAAGACATACGCCGTTTACGGCTGCATAATACTCGCAAAACGTCACGTATTGCCACGAATACAGACTTGATCCACATTCTTTTGGCATCGTCTGACCCTTTAATCAACTCACTCAGAGACGTTCGTAGAAAAAAACCCGAACATTTAATGCCTGAAGTCTGTGACTTAATTATCCCGCCTTCAGTGGCCATTTCGCCACCTACTTTTAATTTAATTAGAAATAATTTAGATTATACAGAATCCGACTCGTCTGAGGGTGAAGAAGAATGACTTTTGTATTGTTATGTGTAAATAAATCGATTTAGTGTAGTTTTGCATCAATTATTTAATGAAATAGGTTTTTATTATGATCCTTTTAATTTAAGTTACAGTTTTAATTTTGTAAATATCGTTGATTTTGTGCATTGTAATTATTCAATTTATTTTTCTTTATTTATTTCCAAAAGGTGTGTATTTCTTTTGAATAAATATTAATTTTTTTTCAATATTTTTTTGTTATTTATTTTTTATATCCCCCTAAAATTGCGGGATAGTCTCGAATCCTACTAGTAACAACAATTAACTGCTATTCAAGCTAAAATAAGCCATTAGAAATCAAAAAATAATTTTGTCCAGCTAGCATGTTCTAGACGAATCAGTTGTGTATCGCTGAGAATTTAATAAAACCATGTGTGTTGGACATAACAAAATGTATGCTCGATGATAAATCTGCAAAGCATCTTTCCACTGTGCCATCCATATCCATATGAATATACTTTTGAAGAAGTCATGCTTATGTGTTCACCGCTGGCCATAAACACTACTGGAGAAGTTATTTTTTATAAAATAAATATATTTTTTGAAGAAAACCATCACAGTTGGAACGATTGCACTGACATTTGTACAGATGGGGCCAAGTGGTGTCACGAATAAAAATAAAGGGCCTAATTGTAGTTTCAGCCATTGTATCATGCTCAGACATGCACTTGCGATGAAGCAAATGCCGTCAAATCTGAAATTAGTTATTAATGAAGCGGTAAAAATAATTATTTTTATCAAATCTAGACCACTACAATCCCGATTGTTCTCATTATTGTGTGAAGATTATGGCAGCAAACATAAAACACTGCTGCTCCATACAGAAGTGCGATGGTTATCTCGGGGTAAAATTTTAACAAGGCTATTTGACTGATTGTATGATAAAACTTGGTTACTCCGACTGTCTTTCAAGCGGATCTTTCAAAAACTAAACAAATTAAATTTATCATTACATGGTAAACAGACAACAGCGTTGCAGGCCTGTAACAAAATAACTGCCTTCAAAAGAATATTAGATTTTTGGATTACAATTTGCATTGGTAAGAGAGAAATAGAAAGCTTTACGTCACTCAGTGAGCTTGTTAGCGATAATGTCTCACTGCGATGCGCGCATCTTTTGAGTCGTATTTTCCCGAAGAACAGAGTACAAAAATAAAAATGAATTCATGGATTCATGATCCTTTTTCCTCCCGTTCCCAACATACTTGTGCGAAACAGGATTCTCAACCTATGCAGCTACAAAAACAAAATACCGCATTAGAATGGACGCCGAACCTGATATGAGACTTCAACTCTCTTCTATCAAACCTGATCTCAACCAATTAATTAAAAATAAATAACAGTTTCATACTTCCCATTAGATTTTTCTAAATAAGTAAATCTGTTACATTATACTAGTAATGCTTATTAATAAAGATTGCACATAAAGAAATTTTTGTTTTATTGTAGGGTTCCGTCAAGTATTTCGCTTTCCAAAAGGGTTCCGTCACCAAAAAAGTTTGAGAACCGCTGGTCTAAGACACTTTATAATGCAAAGTCATTTAATGGATTTATAGGTTTTTAAATAATAATTGACTTCTATTTTATCTAGTTTTAATAATTTAGTAATAAAAAACACGAATGTGAAATTTATTAAAGCACATAAAATAAGAAGTTTATTCTACGAAGTTTTTATCGTGCATATGGCTGTTAGGCCCGATTATCTAAGTCTTTAAAAACCATTTCACTTTGTGCATTAGAGCATAATAGTGGCATTTCGTGCAGCATACATCCAGCACAAACATGAACTTTGCAAGCATGAGAAGTGAAATAGTAGATTTCCTACGAGTTCGTAGGGTCGTAGCGAGGTTCGTAAAGAAGCCTTTTCAAACGAGTTAGGAATATATTTTTCACACCTTTCATTCGGCAAAGTTAGTTTTGCTCCACGACGAGAGAGAGCAAAATGCTACTTTTCTGTTCAAGCTACTTTTTTAATTTATTTATTGGCATGTAGCATTTCCGCAATGTGCCAATTGGACACAGATCAAAATAATCGAATGTAATTATGAAATTACATTACAATTGACTACGATGACGTAGTCGATTAAAAACGAACATGTTTCAAGTTTTAACATTAACAACGTTAAATGAAAATTTATGAATTTTTCGTAATATTTAAAAAAAAAGTCATAATAAATTATATGTTTTACTGAAATCAAAACTATCGATGACTGTTATTGTGATATAATGAATATTGATATCCGAAACCATTGTAATATTTGATTCGATTATTTAGTAAAAGTATACAGGAATATTTTATTTGTGGTGACCTTTCCTTAACCCTTATTTCGAATTGGGCCATCCCAACGGACAGGTACTTAAAAAAAATCTACCGTTGCGTCCGTTTCTATTTTCATCTCCAAACTTCTACCAAACTTTCGGTTCTTTCACGCTATGGTAGAAAAAATAATTTTGGGAGTGGCAACCCCATATCTGTCAGTTGCCAAAAAATGTCGGCAAATCGGCGCACCGCAAGACCATTCCAGGTAATTTATTTGAAAAAACATATTTTTGTTTATGTTGCCTAATTTTTCTGTCTGTTTTATGAGAATTACATTACTAACATTCAAATAATACAAATTTCATTGATTTTGCTTGTGTCATTCGCCGTAATTATTTTCTGTTGTCCGGCACACCGGACCTTGTCGAATCACATGTTATTTGCCTTGTCCGTCACACCGGACCTTGTCGAAACACATGTAATTATTGTGTTATTAGCCTTGTCCGTCACACCGGACTCTGTCGAAACATATAGTAAAGTCGTGATATTTTTGTTGTACGTGGTTACGGACATTGTCGAATAGTTATACATGTGTACAACACTTACCTGCACCTGATTACCTGCACCTACTTACTGCATCTATTTACATGCACCTACTTACATGCACTTACTTGCATGCACCTACTTACCTGCAACTACTTACCTGCACTGCACCTACTTAAGGCCTGTTTACATTGGTCTAGGACAGTGGACAGTGGGTAGTTGCTATCCCAAATATTCGCCACTGTCCGATGTCCTTACCAACCTGTACCTACTTACTGCATCTATTTACATGCACCTACTTACCTGCACTTACTTGCATGCACCTACTTACCTGCAACTACTTACCTGCACTGCACCTACTTAAGGCCTGTTTACATTGGTCTAGGACAGTGGACAGTGGGTAGTTACTATCCTAAATATTCGCCACTGTCCGATGTCCTTACCAACCTGTACCTACTTACTGCATCTATTTACATGCACCTACTTACCTGCACTTACTTGCATGCACCTACTTACCTGCAACTACTTACCTGCACTGCACCTACTTAAGGCCTGTTTACATTGGTCTAGGACAGTGGACAGTGGGTAGTTGCTATCCTAAATATTCGCCACTGTCCGATGTCCTTACCAACCTGTACCTACTTACTGCATCTATTTACATGCACCTACTTACCTGCACTTACTTGCATGCACCTACTTACCTGCAACTACTTACCTGCACTGCACCTACTTAAGGCCTGTTTACATTGGTCTAGGACAGTGGACAGTGGGTATTTACTATCCTAAATATTCGCCACTGTCCACTGTCCTTACCACTGTCCTAGACCAATGTAAACAGTCACTGCGCCACTGTCCTTACCACTGTACTGACCACTGTCCTAGACTAATGTAGACCGGCCATTACCTGCACTGCACCTACTTACCTGCACCGATTTACTTACCTGTGCCCCTTATCTCACTCCTAGGCATGAAATTCTAGAATAACTCGTAGTCTGCAAATATTGCCATCATTTATTTCTTGCCAAGGCATACCCATTTTGTGATAGTGCTTTGCTTAGATTTTTCTTTTTCTTTGCTTCAGTCTTACCTGCATAAACGCACAAATAGGATATTGGCACTCGTTCCAAAAGAACGTGCACCATCGGAATCAGGCAATAGTTCCGACGCTGAAGATAAGCTTGAATCACCCTCTCTTCTGCCCTCTAACTCCAGTTCACCTGCACCGTCCATTGCATCTTCGCTTGAGCGCTTAGATCTCTTAGATAGCCCCGATGAAGATCATGCTGAAATAAATGTGTGACCCGACGACGACCTTTATCCGACACCTTTGACTCCGATTTTACAAAACGTATTCCCAGATCCGTCGCAGGAACCCAATTACTCAAACTTACCGTCTATATCGTCGTTGCCCTCATTGCCCACGCCTGTAAACAGAAAGAGAAGACTCAGGGGACCATCTGTAGCAACAAAAAAGAAACCGAAGAAGATCCAAAAGTTCTCCCTGAAGTATACATGGAAACAAAGTACCTTTTTGTACAGAGCTCAAATAGAAGATACCGTAGCAACTGAAGAGCCTCCTGAAATCCGGACACCTCTAGATTACTTTGCGATGTTTTTCTCCAAAGATGTCATAGCAAATGTTGTGCAGGAAACGAACACATATTCTGTGCAAAAAACAGGCCGCTCCATAAATTTGACTGAGGACGAGTTCTGCGATGTACTTGCAATTCAGATTCTGATGGGAATAGTTTCGATATCGTCATATTTAGACTATTGGAGCATAAAATACAGGTATGACAAAATTGCAAGTATCATGCCTCTCAAGAGGTATGAAACAATTCGCCAAAATTTACATTTTGCGGACAATAACTTCGATGACTCAGACCGGTTTTACAAGGTTCGGCCATTAATTGAAGGAATACGACAAAACTGTCTTGCTCAGGAAAGCGGAACAGGTGAACACACTTACAGCGTAGACGAAATGATGATACCTTATAAAGGAAGCAAAGCAGGAAAAAGACGCCAGTATATGAAAGATAAGCCAACCAAATGGGGCTTCAAAATGTACGTGCGAGCTGGAACTTCAGGCTTGATCTACGACTTTCTGCCATACGGTGGCGATGATAAATTCAGGTATCACAAGTTCTCTGATGAAGAGCAAACGCTAGGATTTGTTGCATCAGTTGTACTTGCACTTTGCCAGACAATCCGGAAGAAACCAGCAACGGTTTGTTTCGACAATTTCTTCACGTCACCTGAACTTGTTTACATGCTGCGTGAAAGTCATGGAATCTTTTCCGTAGGCACTATCAGAAACAACCGACTAAGAGGAGCTGAAGAGAAAATAATTAGTGAAAAGGCACTGAAAAAGAAACAAAGAGGAGCTTATAGTCAAACAGTGTGCAATAAAAACAAGTTGTCAGTAGTGAGGTGGCACGACAACAAAGCTGTTACTTTAATCAGTTCCTATACTGACGTTGAACCGGTTCATAGGATCAAAAGATACTGTAAGGATGCCAAGAAAAAAATTGATGTCGATTATCCTAATATTGTGAAGGAGTACAATAAGAATATGGGGGCAGTCGACTTGGCTGACATGCTGATCGCCTTGTACAGAACTCCTTTCAGGAGTAAGCGCTGGTACATGGTTATGTTCGCACAAATGATTGATATCTGTGTAAACAACGCATGGATCCTATATCGTAAACATAAAGGTTCTAACACCAAATGCATGCGGCTGAAAGATTTTCGGTTCGAAATATACCGTGGTTTAGTCAGCACAAACAAACGTGCTAACTTTGAAAAAACGGAACCAAGCACGATCAAGCATGTTTGTAAACTAAGACCGCCTGACAGTTCGCGTTACGATGGACTTAGTCACTTTCCGTCAGTGAAGGACGAAGGTCGTTGTATGAACTGCAATAAAAAAACTACGGTTTACTGCATGAAATGCGACACACGCCTTTGTTTTGTGACGGGAAAGACTCACCGAAACTGTTTTTTGAGTTTCCATGTCAAGTAATGCACGAGCACGAGGAATGCTCGCATGTTCTTTTAATTAAGTTCGTTTTTTATTTGTGTATCTTTGATTAAAATTAAAGCCTCATTTGACTACTAACATTGTTTCATTTATAATATACAGCTTCAAACAGACACTGACATCATTCGCTAAAGTCCGCTAGGGCGGACACATAATTTTATCACTTTTTTCTCTCAGATTCGACAATTTTTCCTCATAGTCGGTGTGAAAAGTTGTGTGTCACTCAGGAGCAAAATTATTTTCGACATGGGCGTTAACGCTTGAATCCTTCGTTACGCTCAGGATTCTAACTTAGAATTCCTCGCGTATCCCTCGCTACGCTCAGGATTCTATCGTAGAATCCTTCCCTTCACTCTGGATTCAATGTACCGCCCTCGCCGTAAATACATCATTTTGCTCCCTTGTGACACAAATAACTATTTTCCGCCTGGGATCCCAAAATCAAGCGGCGAAGTTGCTATTTTTAAGGTTAGAATGCGGAAAAATCATTTTTGGCCAATCTCGCGCGCTTGGAAAATAAAGGATAATGAAATAGGAAATGAACCTCGTAAGTCATTTGTATTGTTATTTGCGCGCCATGTTATCGTTGTTTATATCTAGTCGAGATAAGCTACGATGTCTATGCATTTGGTCTCCTGACTTTGAGGCATTCCAGCGAAGTGAATAGACAGTCAGCATGAGATACACATGAGGGCCCAAACTACTCAAATAGATCTCAAATACCTAGTGTGGTATCTACGAACAACAAAGCCTAGTACTGAAGCTTGCATTAAATACCTCCTTAAAAAATACGCTGTGTATCTCGGATACAACAAGCTAATCCTGATGGTAAGATCAGTTTGTACGTACGTGTAGACTCGCCGTCCCTGTCCCGCTCGCGCCGCCACGCCGCATGCCGTCTCGGCGACGGGCTGCGTGAGCGGGAACGAGACTTCGCTGGCGATGTAGGCTCCGGAGATTTACTCTTTGATCTGTTGACAAACAAACATGAAAAATTATATTCAGGCATAATACTGCTTGAGATACGCTGTGGCGTGGGCACCAGACAAAGCTCTGTCCAGATATTTAGAAATCCAAGAGCCAGGGATATTTATTCCTTCCTGGCTGGCTCGCTTATGATTATGAAGCAGACCAACCGCTGCGGTCGTCATGGTTCCCCATGTGGGGTCGATATGTGTGTGGTGAGGGAAGGATGTGTTGTCGTGAGATCAGTTGTATGGCGCGAGGCTACACTGTGGGGTCGCAGACGCAGTTAACCTTTTGAGCGCCCCAGTCGGCACTGGCCGACAACTGAAAGTCGTGCAACTGGTCGGCAATAGTCGACACAATTTTTATATGAAAATAATTTATAGCGTATGAATTAAATTGTATTTTGCATAGCAAATATGTTTGGCGTGTGAGTGACACATTTTGTATCTGATGTATGGCGGTGAAAAGGTTAAGGTCATCGCTGACATACGAACCCACACCCGTACAGCTAAAGATGGGTTCAGACATGTTCTTTTGTCCGTACCGTATCAGCGTCCCGATCACACGAGACACGCCGTACCACCGTACCATAACGAACGGGCGTCCAAACTAGCGTTCTTGGATTGCACTCGATCCGGGCGTCAGAACTAGCATTCTTGGATCGCGACGCTGATACGATACGGAAGTTACGGACAAAAGAACATGTCTGCACCCACCTTTAAGAATGTTCGTTCAAAATATGGGTTTTAGGTAGTGCTCACCAAAATTTCTTCAACTTAATAGCCACGCGTAACGCGAGCCTAGAGTGGAAGAACAGCAACTTTTATTTACTTAGTCTTAGTAATTAGCAACTCTGGTAAATCAAATCAAATCAAAAATCATTTATTTCCATAGGATGTTGTTACATCACTTAGATCCGTCATTACATTTTTTTGGGTGAGTTCACTAACACAATGGCGGAATCTGTGGAGAAGAGCTCACCGAAGAAACTCTACAGTCGTCGCATCTTTTGCGTTTCCTTTTTTAAATAAAATATTGTCAAATTACAAAATGAATGCTAATTATATATCGAAACAGCCTGTTACTCAAACAATCTATTCCCATGGACATCTGTCCTCTAACTAAGTAATCAGATATCCTATAGTAACCTTTTTTATACAATTTCTGTTTTATTATTATTTTAAACTTGTCTAAAGGTAAGTTTTTAATATCAGTAGGGACCTTATTGTAATAGCGTATACAATTGCCTTTAAAAGAATTACTAATTTTATGTAGTCGGCTTACATAAGCAACCAACTTGTCTTTATTTCTAGTATTAAAATTGTGTATATCACTGTACTTCTGAAAATTAGTTATATTTCTTTTTACATACACAAGATTGTCATAGATATATTGAGACACAAATGTCAGAATATTGATTTCTTTAAACTTTTCCCTCAGTGACACTCTAGGCCCTAATCTATAAATTGCACGAACAGCCCGTTTCTGCAGAATAAATATACTATTAGAATTCGCAGCGTGACCCCACAATAAAATACCATAGGTCATTAGACTATGAAAGTAACTAAAGTAGACTAGTCTAGCGGTGTCTACGTCGGTAAGAGCTCTAATTTTTTTAACTGCGAACGCTGCCGAACTCAGTCTTTTCGACAATTTATTTATATGAGGATCCCATTGTAGTTTGGCGTCTAAAGTAATGCCCAAAAAGACAGTCGACTGCACAAGGTCCAATCTCTGTCCTTTTATAAATATGTCTGTAGTTACCGGGTTCACATTGGGTAGCACGAATTTAATACATTTAGTTTTCTTTTCATTAAGTAATAAATTGTTAACAGTAAACCAGTTCACTATACTAGAGATAGCATTGTTTACCTCGTCATAATTTGATTGCTGTCTTTTAACTTTAAATATCAAAGAAGTATCATCGGCAAACAATACTAACCCATGTTTTGCTTTAACAAGGTAAGGTAAATCATTAATATATACTAAAAACAAGAAAGGACCAAGAATTGAACCTTGCGGTACGCCCATACTTATTGAAGACCCAGGTGATCTTTTCCCATTAACATCGACCATCTGAACCCTATCTGTTAGATATGACTCCAGAAGGCCAAGTGCCTGATCTTTTACACCATAATGGCGTAACTTCCTGACAAGAGTGTCATGATGGACGCAATCAAAAGCCTTGGATAGATCGCAGAAGACACCTATTGCATCCATTGCGTCTTCCCAGGCATCAAAAATATTGTCGATTAGTTCAACACCAGCATCGGCTGTTGAACGACCCTTTGTGAAACCAAACTGAGCAATATGAATTAAATTATTGAGATAAAAATGACTTTGCAATTGATTAAGTATGAGTTTTTCAAATATTTTGCTAAGCGTTGGTAGTATCGATATGGGTCTAAAATTGGTGGGGTCTGATGTACTACCAGCTTTGAATAAAGGTATAACTTTACTTAGTTTCATCAAGTCAGGAAACACACCATTATCTATAAATTGATTAAATATACAACAAAGGTGAGGTGCAATACAATCTACTATGGAACTAATAATTTTTACTGATAGACCATGGGCGTCAGCTGTCTTTTTCATTTCCAGGGATTTAAACGCTTTTACAATGTCTTCATTATTTACGTGCCGAAATTTAAAATCTGTTTTACATTCCTCAAAGTTTTGTTTAAGTATAGATTCAGCAGCAGCGGGAGATGAATTTAAAGACTTGGTTGTTGAAACTGGAATGTCCGTAAAGAAATTTTCGAAAGCTTTTGCTACTTCTAGGTCTGTACTTAGCAATTGATTATCTATCTTAAGCTTGAAGTTATTATGTGTAGCTTTGGCCTTTCCAGTCTCTCTGTTTATAATTTGCCAAGTCGTTTTCATTACATTGCTACTAGATTCAATTTTGTTTTTAATGAAATTAGATTTAGCTACGGCACAAACGCGTTTAAACATTTTTTAATAACTACGAACATAATCTAGAAAGGCCGTTGTAGTGTTATGCTACTTACATGCTATTCTTGCTTTTCATGCTTTTATGCTTTTCAGCTGGATTCTTGCTGAGCTGCATAGCTGTATATTTGGTATCACCTTTATTTTCATAGGACCCTGTAACGTTTTAAGCCATAAGAACACATTAACAAATCATTTTTTGCTTTGTATTTTCATACTATCAGCTCTTGTAAATCGATAGGGAAGGGGTTTACCTTTGGTGACCTTGTTTTTGGCTTTCTCCGAAACTGCAATCTCGGGCTTCGTGCGCGCTGGTGCGCTACTTTTTTTTCTTTCGCTGTTATGTAATTTACTTCATGTTTTTATTATTGTTTATCGTATTACGAGCCTGAAACTAAACTTTGACGTTTGTTGACGTCTTTGCTTATCTGGTTGTCATGGCAATGCTCATTTAAACTAGTTAGCGGTCTGATATGTTTGCTTTAATACTTTTACAAAAATACTCTTTCTCTCTTGGCCACTCACAAAAATTACGTTTAATTTAAATAATTTTTAGAACTCTCCAAAAAGGGTATAAAAGCGGAACATTTCTGAAATTCTGGAGTCTCACGTCAGCTTCTGAACTGGAAGTATCACTTAAAGGCCTTATCCCGGGGTCGCTCTACCCCGGGATCCTGCGAAGCCTTCAAACTCCTTCAAATCTTCAAATACTCCATCTACAACGGGATCCTGCGAGCCTTCAAACTCCTTCAAATCTTCAAATAACCATCCGTCAAACTACGGGATTCTGCGAGCCGTGCCTACGCCGCGATCCTGCGAACCACTGCTTCATCGGTCTCCTACTCCATCCTACAACGGGATCACTCCTACAACGGGATCCAGCGAGCCCTAACTACAAGTACGCCGCTACCGTTCCTACAACGACGATTTCTACAACGGGATCCAGCGAACCGTAACCTCAAATACGCCGCTACCGTTCCTACAACGACGATTTCTACAACGGGATCCTGCGAGCCGGGACTACAAGTACGCCCGCTACCGTTCCTACAACGACGATTTCAACAACATCTACAACAACAAATACACCTGCATCCTGGTCCCTAACTCCACCGGTCTTCTACTCTTCGTATCCTCCGCTTCCTTTTTATACTTAATTTGTCTTTTATAAAACTTGTGCTCATTTCATCCATCCTCATCTTCGCAACATCTTTTTTATAGACTTCACTGTAAATAACCAATAAACTGACACTTTAAATTTTATCCTGGTTGTTGTTTTCTGTTAGGTTCTGTTAGGTTCGTATCCTCATACGACATTTTGGCGCCCAACGTAAAAGTTCTTCTCCACTCTTCACCTTTTCTGCGTCTTGTCTCTTTCCCTTTGATTTGCTTTCTCTTTCCCTCTTAAATCTTTATCTATTCATCCTTTTCACATTTTCCAAATTGTAAAACAAAACTTCATCTAGTTTTTCAACTTATCTGGATAATATTTAGGCCTACATTTAACTTACTTCACTTCACTTCACTTCACTTCTATAACACTTAACTATACACTTAACTATAACAATGGAAAGGGTTATTTTGACTTACTTTTCCAAATACTAAAACGAAACTTCATCTAGTTTTTCAACTCATCTGGATTATATTTAGGCCTACATTTAACTTACATTACTTCACTTCACTTCACTTCACTTCACTTCACTTCACTTCTATAACACTTGACTCTACACTTAACTATAACAATGACTCCACCTTCAACTGCAAATGACTCTCCACCACTTGACCTTCCTGCTGATCCGACTGTCATGGAACCTCCTCTTGTTTCTCAAACTTCTGTCCTGAAGGTGATACGAATCTTTACATAAAATTTTTGCATGTAAGTAGCATAAATTTTCTTAACTTCTAACTGTTAATTTGTATATATGTATATTCTTCATTTCAGACACATCTCGTTGGCGATGTGGCTGATCTCTGGCTTCGAGCTCTACCGCTCTGTTGTATATATGTATATTCTTCATTTCAGACACATCTCGTTGGCGATGTGGCTGATCTCTGGCTTCGAGCTCTACCGCTCTGTTGTATATATGTATATTCTTCATTTCAGACACATCTCGTTGGCGATGTGGCTGATCTCTGGCTTCGAGCTCTACCGCTCTGGCCGTTTTAATCTTAAGGCAAAGCGACTAAAGCTACCTTAGGATTAATTTGTTTCTCTTTACCTCTACTTAATTTTTTTTCTCCACGCAGGAGCGGATGACAACTCCTTAAGTAAGCCTGAATGTCGTTTTGAAAACACACTTTTAGAGTGGTAGTCATTGAATGTGAACTCCACCCTTACCTGAATGAAGATAATGAATGTAAGAGATGGTATATCTGATTTTGCCTGGTGATGTCTGTTTCTGCAAAGCTGTGTTTTTCTGGTTTATTTTTGTACATATCAAAATTTTTGCTGAGTCAAAAATTTTTCCAGGGTCGGGGGGAAAATGTAGTGTTATGCTACTTACATGCTATTCTTGCTTTTCATGCTTTCATGCTTTTCAGCTGGATTCTTGCTGAGCTGCATAGCTGTATATTTGGTATCACCTTTATTTTCATAGGACCCTGTAACGTTTTAAACCATAAGAACACATTAACAAATCATTTTTTGCTTTGTATTTTCATACTATCAGCTCTTGTAAATCGATAGGGAAGGGGTTTACCTTTGGTGACCTTGTTTTTGGCTTTCTCCGAAACTCTGCAATCTCGGGCTTCGTGCGCGCTGGTGCGCTACTTTTTTTTCTTTCGCTGTTATGTAATTTACTTCATGTTTTTATTATTGTTTATCGTATTACGACCCTGAAACTAAACTTTGACGTTTGTTGACGTCTTTGCTTATCTGGTTGTCATGGCAATGCCCATTCAAACTAGTTAGCGGTCTGATATGTTTGCTTTAATACTTTTACAAAAATACTCTTTCTCTCTTGGCCACTCACAAAAATTACTTTTAATTTAAATAATTTTTAGAACTCTCCAAAAAGGGTATAAAAGCGGAACATTTCTGAAATTCTGGAGTCTCACGTCAGCTTCTGAACTGGAAGTATCACTTAAAGGCCTTATCCCGGGGTCGCTCTACCCCGGGATCCTGCGAAGCCTTCAAACTCCTTCAAATCTTCAAATACTCCATCTACAACGGGATCCTGCGAGCCTTCAAACTCCTTCAAATCTTCAAATAACCATCCTTCAAACTACGGGATTCTGCGAGCCGTGCCTACGCCGCGATCCTGCGAACCACTGCTTCATCGGTCTCCTACTCCATCCTACAACGGGATCACTCCTACAACGGGATCCAGCGAGCCGTAACTACAAGTACGCCGCTACCGTTACTACAACGACGATTTCTACAACGGGATCCAGCGAGCCGTAACCTCAAATACGCCGCTACCGTTCCTACAACGACGATTTCTACAACGGGATCCTGCGAGCCGGGACTACAAGTACGCCCGCTACCGTTCCTACAACGACGATTTCAACAACATCTACAACAACAAATACACCTGCATCCTGGTCCCTAACTCCACCCGTCTTCTACTCTTCGTATCCTCCGCTTCCTTTTTATACTTAATTTGTCTTTTATAAAACTTGTGCTCATTTCATCCATCCTCATCTTCGCATCATCTTTTTTATAGACTTCACTCTAAATAACCAATAAACTGACACTTTAAATTTTATCCTGGTTGTTGTTTTCTGTTAGGTTCGTATCCTCATACGACACCGTATTTTTATTATATGATTTCTCTTCATAGAATTCATATAATCTTCGTCTGCTCCTATGAATTCCAACTGTCGCCCAATCACTAAACAAAGCTTTGTTATTAACTTTTATAGTTTTTGATTTAAATACCGTATCATATTCATTTTTGACAAGGTTAAATACTGAGTTGTACAACAAATTTGGATCGTCACTGTATGGTATTTCCCATAGTTTATCTAAAATATTATTCCTGTAGTGTTCAAGCCGAGTGTCACTAACGGGCACACATGTAATATCCTCTTTTTGGTCCTTTTTTATTTTAATATTGAATATACCTATCTGACCAGAGTGATCAGAGGTTAATTTATTGATGACCGATTTGAAAATGGGCGTAATGTTAGTAAATATATTGTCAATGCAGGTAGCAGATGTTGCAGTAATTCTAGTAGGCTCCAAAAACAGATAGTTCATGTTGTGACATAAAAATAAAGATTTTAATCTAGTACAAATATTATTATCCTCTAACAGATTAACATTAAAATCACCACAAATTATAAAAAAAATGTTTTTATCGCTGATTTTAATCAACACTTCATCCATGGTAGGTGTGGTAACTGGTTACTATTCATTAAATAAGCAATTATCGTTAACCACATCCTTCATGCCCTCAATGTGGCTTTGGGGAAACTAGTCAGCACTTCGTGGGAAAATGCAAGATGTATTAATTCAATCAATCAATCACTTAGCGACATATTAGAATTCATTAAAAGAACAGGGAGAGAGATTTAGGAAGGGAAATCGGCTCAACCAGCAGTAACCAGCGCTCAATCACTGGGAATTAGGTTAAATAGTCACAATAGAGGACCGATCACCCAACTGGGTTCAGCGGGCGACCCACCTCATCATCTATCTATCTAAGATGTGCAGTGTAGATATACTTAAAAAAAAATATAAGCAAACAGCTGGCGGTAAGCGTGCTTGCCGCAAACGTACCACTCCATAGTATATCTTCAGAGCATAACCTAAAACCCATATTTGAACGAACATATATAATAGCTGTGAAACATTATTTAGGTCTGCTCTGCTTCATTGCGCTTGCGTCATCACATGATCCACGAGCTCACCTGTACCGCCTGCCGGGCGCGTCGGGCACCTTCTGCAGGTCCCTCGGTATCGGCGTGGGCGAGCGCGAGCGCAGCCGCCGCCCCGCCGCGAGGTCGGCCTCCTTGCGCTTGCGGGCCGCGGTGCGCGCCTTGTAGTACTCGTAGAGGCCGAGCTTCTCCCAGCCCTCGCTGCAAATTGCAATGCCGCGATAAGACATAACATCGCGGTAAGCCTTCATCGTTTCGGACCGCAGGGTACAAATGCAAAATCTCTCACGCACTCTAGTGAGCTTTTTGGAAGCTTTGCTTTAGTTTTTACACACAAATGACATACATTCGACGGAGGTGGCCGTGAGGGTCATGCTCCAGCCCCCGGGCTGAGAGACTAGTGATATTTTTCAAATCTCGCTGAATAACATAAAACTTTATTGAATATGGACAACAATAAGATAGATGGCGAGCAATCAAATCTACTCATGCCGCAAGCGTGGACAAGTCGCTCTACATCAATATTTATAAAATGAAAATGAAAAATCTAATTGCATTTAAATACTTCTTTAAGACGACACCATAATCGTAAATTACTTCTATGTTACTACTACTTGGAATGATGCGAAATTGGATCGGATGATCGATGCTCCATTCGACTATTCTCGAGTGACTGGGTCCGCCCCATATAACAGATCTTATCAGGTACCCACTATTGGACTTGCTAGCGATGTGTATAGGTCATTGCCCGATTTGCTAGTCCTATAATTTTTTCCGGGGAGGCTTTCGCCGCCCCTGCAACAAAACGAGTTGGTTAATAAGTGCCCAATTAGCTAGCCATGGGTGTTTAGGTGCTGCTTACTAAATGCTAATATGAAACACATTGGGCAGTTCCATTTGTCGCAAAAGTTACAATATTTGTTAGCCAATGTTATTTGTGGTGAAATGAGTGTTTTGAAGCTGATCTTGACTAGACCTTGACTTTAATCGTCAGATCAGCGCCAGTGGGCTTTAGCAAATTCACTCGTCTATCCTCAATCTATCTTACTTGTCCCTCGGCCGTTCGTGGTTCGGAGGTGCGTAGAAGAACTCCACAGCAGCCAGTAGCCGCGCGTTAGGCGGCGCGGGCGGTGGAAGGCGGATGGTGGCGGGGTCGAGAGGCTTATACCTGTCCTCGTCTAACTGAAATACAAATATGACCGGCGATGTAGGTTAGAAAGAGATACAAGACATTAAGTCGTCTTACAGCTAAAATATGTTACAGTTCAATGTCTCGGATCAAGCCCTTGGGAAGTCCAGGGAAATTATTGGTTAGTGTGAACTGCTTTGACAAGCATTCTTGAATTTTGGATAACTTGGAGGGAGTAAGTTGCATGTCGAAATGTAAGTAATTGAACCTAAATATAAATTTTTATTTTATATAAAATAAACTTATAATTACGTCGTAGTTAAATCTATTTGGTTGACTTGACTATTTTTTCAGCTGATAAATTTCGAACTAAATAAACGGTTTTAATACAACATGGCTATGAACTATCGCAGGGAAGGAACCGCATTAAAATCCGTCCACCCGTTTGAGCCCTAGAGTGCCACAGACAGACACACACACAGCCCTCTTTCCTTGTTCAAACTTATAACACCCCTCATTTTCGTCGGGGTTAAAATAGGAGTTCTGCGAGTATGTTAAGTACTAAAAGTTAGTTGGCATATGCAGTAGTTGCTTCTCTAACTTATTACTATGTGGTGGTGTATGTGGTACTTGCGTGTTGTTACAAACTTAGCCAGACTTAGACTAACAACATTAGACACACTAATTGCGCCCCGGTTAAGACTCGCGAAGGTTAGCAATTATTTCAAGGCTCAGTGTATTCTCTACTACAACAAGAAACTCTGGTAATTTTGAAATTGCTATTTGAGCATTTTGAAACACCATCTGAAAACGACTTTTTCAAAAAAGGCATATTACAATGTTCAACATTACTTATATGATGGGACTGTATGGGGTTAATCCAACTCAACACAGAACTTGCTTTTAATAATATTGTAATTATTTATTCCTGCTTAATACTATAATTAATATTGTAAGAATAGTATTACTTAAACACAGCCAATTTTTAAGAGATTTAAAAATCAATCTGTGGGAGTTTCTACGCCCGCCCCTCCCACAGTGGTCTAATGAAGAGAAGAGGCAAAAAATGAAGATTGCTAAGTATAAGTATATATCCAGTAATAAAGACATTTGATTGATAGCTTGATTGTAAATTATGTTCTTACCTGTATGAGTGGCACCATAAGCCCAGCCGGCAACTCGAAGTACGGCACCGAAGGCATCAGCTCCTCATTCACCAGCTCCTGAAATGGCGGGAATCCTGGCGGAGGCTTCGTCAGGTCCGGAAGACCATTCTGGAATGCTAATGTCTCTTCTTTGGGCTTAAACCCTGGAGGTGGTTGTGAGAAGTTGATATTTAGAAGTTCAGATAAGTCTGGTTCTTCATTATGTTCATTCCTATGCTTGTCGTTGAATGCCTGACTGTCGTAACTGTTCTCGTTGCCACTCAAGCTGTTATTGGAAGGGTAGTTGTCCCCGCTCTCGCTGCCGTAGAGTTTGAAGTTGTTCTGATCGTAGGATTCTGGGAAGCTCTGTTCATTGTAGGAATTGTTCTGGAAGTTATTTTGGTGCATGCTGTCGTTGTTTTCGTGACTCTGAGTATTGTTTAGTTCTATGGCGCGCTTTTGCATTTCCAGTTGTTGTATTTGCTGCATTGTGTGAGCGACGAACGCTTGATGTTGTGTTTGGTAGCTGAAACACAAAAACAAAGTCAGAATATGTTTCTTTATGTGATAGTTTTAATTGGACAAGTACATACTTCTCGAATGTGGATTTAGTTTGTTGCGTTAGCTGCGAAAGCGAATTGGAGTGTAGCGCGATCAGGTTGTTTTGATACTCTTGGTAGGAGCTCGTCGGACTTTTCATTTTCTCAATGACGGTTGTCTCGAAATAGTTGGACTTGGATTCCCAGAGCTTGAGAAGTTTGTTCAGCTTAGCCTCCTGTTCCTCAGTAACAGCTGAAACAGCCAAACGATTAACCCGATGCCATATGAGTTAGCAGTCAGACTAAGCAAGTAACCTGTAGCGCAATTCTGCTACTTGTATGATTTTTAAGGATTATTTAGCTAAAATATTAGTTGGACCATTGCACATTGGTCAATCATAAATTTACAAAATATTTATTTTCTCTGATTCAAGATGAAGTATGTAAATAGAAACTCAGGAGGGATAAGTACAAAGATAGTGGGATAGGATTCAAATTAAATTGTAAGCAGCAGAATTGAGCCCTGACTCACAGACCACAGGCGATGGGTGCTAAAAGGATATGTCTGGGCTAATCTGAAGATGAGAATGAACAACGAACAGAGACCTTATGAGACCTAGATCTTGAGGGCATTATTATAAATATGTTACCTATACTGGCATTGCAAAACATGGGAACCACCACATTTTCCAAATTTTTCTTGAGATCTTCAGCGTTTTTGCGAGCACTGTAATTAGGAATAATAGTATCACAGACACCGAATAGAATGAACACATGAGAAACAAGAGACACAATCAACAGTAATAAAAAATTCTTAATCAGACATGCCATATCATAATCATAGTAATCATGAGAAAGAACTCCAGTCTTACTAAATGTAGTGTTAGATACCTATCCTGATCTACAGCCTAGTAAGCGAATGACATTGAAGGGATTTTGATAATAAATCATAATCTTAAACCTTTTCAATAGGATATACAGCATCTAGGACTAGCGGCGGTAGTCAATATAACCGACAACTAACTATTACAACCAAATATTTAAAAATAACTACTTATTGAATATAGAAATAACAGTTGCCAGTTTTGCGATTTTCATTCCAAACATCGCCACTCGCAAGTAAATTATCTCTACCTTAGCCATAAGATCTTTTTTTATTATTGCTGACACCATAGCGATTTCTGTTTTTAATTTTAAGGCAAAAATCACTACTTATTTCATAGGAATGCTTATTTTATAGGAATAGGGAAATTTAAACCTTATTGTCTGTGAGCTAAGCCTTGTTTTCATTTGAACGTAAAAATCACTGCTTAAAATAGCTATGGTATCTACAATATTTCAATGTGGTCTTTATGGCTATGGTATAGAGCTCAGTTTGCTATGTTTACCATCGCGATTCGCGAATAGCGATTTATCGGGTTTAATAGCGAAATCGCGAATAATGCAACTGTTTAAAATAACGGTTGTTTATTTAAAATATATAACGACAATCGCTTATTCAAAAACAACCCTTATTCCCACCTTTAACATTTACCGTTTATAGATGATAAACAAAAAGACAAGAATCTTTAAACAAATTTGAATGTATTTTTTCAAATCTATGTATTGATAATAAATCATAATCATAAAACTTTTTCAATACGGTAAAATCTACCGAATATGGAAAATAAAGATATACGTGTATTTAAACAAGAATCTTCAAACAGTGAACATTTTTTTCAAATCAATGTCAATCAATCAACCTTATTTCAAAATTAATGCTTTAAAATGTAATGTGTAAAATGTAATGTAAGTAGAATTTGGAGCATGTTTTTCATGTTTTCTGCCTATGCCTAGTCGAGATATGTGACTATAAGTGGTTTAATGGGTTAAGAATTACACAACATTTTATTAAGTAAATTATATCAATAACCTTACTAGAAATTCTTGAATGAGAGGAGCATGTGAAACCTATGATAAATCCGAAACTGTAACTAACAAGACGGCAGAACTAAATAATCTAACAATGAAGAGGCTTACTAGTAAAATACTCAAATATCAGATTAGACAGATTAGGTATATCCTAAATCAGATTCTTTAGTTCTTGCCCCACACACAAGACATAATATCTCCCAGAAATAATCCGAGTTTAATCACAAATGAGAAGATGACAATCATTAATCAAATTATAGCTATCTACACAAAGATTATGTTACTAACCAGTGATGAAGAACATCATTGACCAGGTATATGATGTGCAGTTTGTGAGTGAAGGCCGCCCCGGTCAGGGTCACCTTTCTGAGGAGGTGCTGAGCTATGACTTTGCCGGCGTCATGTGAGGTTGCATGTTGCAGGATCCAGCCTTTACCTGCAAATATCATACATAGATACAATTACTCACGCTTTTTCCCAGAAAAGGGGTAGGGGGAGACTTAGAACCTCCACTTGCTACAATCCTGGCACAGATCTATCTTCTATCTTCTAAAAGGGGGTGTAGCGCCTGCACCTGGCCCACTTAAGCCGGGCCTTTGTGCATGTCCCCTTCTCCTGCACATCTAGTTCAGCCTTCCCAACTCCTGCACCAGTTAGAGTAGGAGGAGCACCCCTTACCCATTCAACCATGGATTGGATTGCTTTTGCGAAATTACACCATACCGCCCCACATTTTTTTACCAATTTTTCCATGCGGACTACTTGTTAAAAACGAAAGAAGAAAATAATAAATATTGGTTTACAGCCCAAGAAATGCTGGTAATAACTATTCAATAATTCCCAAATAATTATTATCTTGATATTTTCGAGCCCAGCGGCCAAACTATCTTGACACTCAGTCATGCTTGTTCATAAAACGATGACAGTATAATATTTAAGCAACTATTTAGATGAGCATAAGGGATAATGTTTGATAAGGGCCACTGGGACTTTAGTATATTATCAAAAATAGAAGAATAATACACTGTATGTAATAAAAAAAATAAACATGTGTTTACTGACTTACCTGCAGAAATACTGTCTTTAGTGCAAGTGTCAATGATCGGCTGCAGAATATTGTCCAACTCGAGGAGGCTAATGTTGTGCTCATCCGCCATCCTCTGAATCATGTCATTCTGTGCCTTGATTACCAGCTCATTGATCTTAGACTGCTGTGACTGGATCAACACCTGAAAACACAAACTTTTTACATATTTTCAACAAAGGAAAGAGTGATCTGATTCAAAACTGCTACTCAATGTTGTCGGTTAAAATAATGCCTGGAAACAAAGTTTTTTCAAATTTTATTCAACATACATAGATTGTAAAGATAATTATCAGCAGAAAAATTATGCAAATTGCAAATATCAAAATATAGTGTGATAATGAGTAGAAAAAGAAATGCTAACTAAAATATTTAGTATGTATTTGAAACATGATTCCCTATGTGACTTTGAAACATGATATGATATAGCATCAAATCAATTTTCGGTTGGGGATGACATATTTTATGATGAAAATCTCTACTAACCGTATGTTGTGCATTGAGATTGTTCTCTGACTGTGTAATCTGCTCTCTGAGCATGGAGATCTGAGCTACCAGTGGGTCCAGGTCTTGTATCGGTGGGTGCTGTGCAGGTGGCGGAGCGTTGTTGGCCAGCCACTGCTGCAGCGCCGGTGGCTGCCCGCTCGGCTGCATCGCGGGCGGCGCAGCCTGTTGGGGCAGTACATATTGCCTGTTCTGTGCCATATAAGCCCCGGCGGGCGCGGGAGCCACCTGGCCCCCCGCCGATTGCTTTAGAACTATAAACAGCGAAGTTCACTTGAGTTCGGTTATACCATCACGGTGGCGCGATCGGCGGACCGCTTACAAACAGGTTACAGACAGCTTCATCATGTTATGTGCTTACTTGCTTGTTCTGTGGTCACTTTGTACTGGTAGTAGTTGAAGTGCTCGCCGCCGTAGAGGAAGCTGAACTTGGGGTTGTTTTTCTGTTTGTTTTTGGTCATCTTCTCGAATTCTGGACCGTTGCGCGCGACGAACTGAGCCAGCTTGTCGATGATGTTGCGCAGGTCTTGATCTGTAATGTGTAACGTTCGTTGGTAGTATATCGTGGCCGGAACAAGGGGCAGAAAAAGAAAGTAACTAACCTTGAGGCGGCTGAGGAAGCTCCATTTTTCTAGGTTATGCTGTAGGGTAATTCTTCAAGACTCTTTGATGCGTTCGTTCATGCTACCTCGTTTTGAAGATACAAAACATTTCTTCTGGGGTTGGCACAGTTTGGAGGATTTTATCCCGTCACTTGAGTCTTTTCTCACATCTATCTAATGTCTTTCTATCGATTCCACTTGCTATCAAATAAAAACGTAAATGGAAAACGTAAGGAACAATCGACGTCGGTCGGCCATTTACGTACGTCACACAGATAAATATAAAAAAAAACTAAACATTTTTGTCGCATCGTCACAGAGCACGATCCAGAAGTGCACTTATAGGTTGGAATTATGGCTGTAGTTATTGGAAAGATGGTGAATGATTGGCGCTAATTCCATTCGTTTTTTCGACGGGCATCAAAGGATTTTGGCGTGGAGTTGGTCGTCGCATTTACACGTTGGCCAGTTTTCAGTTTTGTAATTATCTATTGAGCTGATTCGAGTCCTAGCTCCCGGAGTGACCGTACATGGGCACCGAATTTCAATCACGTGTCGTAGCGTAATACTGTTGCCTAAAATGGCTGCAAATATCATGACTATTGATTCATTTCTTTCAGTTGACCCTTTTCTTATACACAGACAAAAGACGAAATTACATTACTACTGTATATTTAATACTTTGTCCACTCTATTAATGGTATTTTGACATTTCCTTATTGCGTACATAATATTATTCAATGCAAACGTCAAAAATTTATAGGTGAGCTGTCAAAAAACCATTAATAAAGTGGACAAAGTATATTCACTAAGTATAGGTTTTTTTGTCCCCTCTTTAGATTGGATGACTGTAAGGAGAAGGACGAGGTTAGCGATATGTTGAAAAGAAGTAAATGGTAACACCCGTTTGCACCTCAACATCCATTATCGTCCACACATTGGCCTGCACCGAAGAAAATCGATTGATCTTCCAACGCGCGAGTTTTTAATTAACTGTTGAACCCAAGTGCACGGTTAAATGCTCGTTGCTGTGACTATTGTGCAGTTAAATCGGTTAGATATTTATATATGTATTATATGCCGAAAATACTGCAAATATGAAAATATGTGACATCACGTTCAAAACCAATGGTGCATGTAAATGAAGGTGTTTTATATGTAGAATACACACATAATTGTGTATTTTTCATAAAATAGTATAACTTAGTTTATCTTCAGCCTTTCTCCATTTCTTTGAAAGAAAGTTACAAGAGGCATGAACTATTTTATCGATCTAAATTTCATTTCCGTGGCTCCACAAAATTCAGTTGTGTGAATTGACTTGTTTTCACGGGCAGAGGTGACGGGGGCGGGTTGGGAGACAAAACACAAAACCTGTTATGGCTAAACCCCTTTCGCTGTATTTTGGATGCACCTCCGCATTGCAATTAGGTAGCTAGTTAGTTTTCGCAAAACAAATTGAAGAGATTTTGCTCTAAAATTTCTACTTAAAACATTTTATAGTTTTAACTTATATATTAATATATCTTCATACATTTGACCCGGTACTTAGAAATTATTTCCAAACCGCGGAACAATATAGGTTTCCGAACACTTATGATTATTTAAATCGATATTTTTGTATTCTTGTAATAACTATCATCGGGAAACCCATCTATAGAACTCTTCAAAAATCCACGAGGAACTGACAATGTAAATAAAAAATTAACTCAAGTAGTTGCGATAAAAGATCCATTTAACCCAAACCCCCGACCATTTTTTTGTTTTTTGTTGGAGGGGAAAAATATGGAATTACCCATGCCCAGGAGTCAGACCTCCCTGCTATGTCCGGGTCCCCACATATTGAGCGGGCATCAGTTCGTGTGGTATACGGACTAAAAACAACCCCTTTGTGTTTACAGTTGTCTTATTAAGAATTAACTGTGAGCCATGGCCTCGGTATATGCTGAAGGCTTTCTACCTGCAATTTTCCCTTTTGGGCGATATATATGTGAATATGATATATATGGGAGGAGTTTGCCTGCTTATCCGATTTTATGAGCAAACATCAGCTCATAGTCAACGGGCATGATGGCGGCATGTTAGGGGGGCAGATAGCCCCCGCTACTAAGAGGTGGTTATATATAATTTTAAACTTATCCTAATCTTCTCTACATTTGGGTCATTTAGGGGGCCCTAACCTCAGTCCTGGAGGTTTAAGTGGGAGGGGGAGACTGTGTGTCCGTCGAATCAAGACGGCGATGTCTTTCAATCCAAATTTGGTATCTCAGACGCTATAATGCTTCGGGAACACAGCATTCGTCAAGTTCACGTGCCTGAGGGGCGGGGGGTGGTTGGGCTTTTAGAGCTTTCGTGATATCGTCCTCCGGTTCTAGGAGGACGTCTTTGGGGCGCCTTTTGAAAAGGTGTTTCTTATTTATATCTGGGGTCGGATCATAAAGGGATGCTTGCACTTTAAGCGGGTTTGGGTGGCTAGATGTATTAATGAAGAAGCGTTCGGACGCTTCTTTCATATATTGCTTTACTGTGGGGAGTCTAAAGTCACTATGGAGGTCTACGTTGCGCATGTACTACGGGGCACCTACGGCTTTTCGCATGAAGCGGTTTTGTAAAACCTGAAGGGGCTTAAGGGAGTGGGAGCAGTGTGCAAAGACTGGACTTGCATACGTGAAGACCGGAGGGATGCAAGTTTTAAATAGAGTTATTTTGCAGCGCAATGGTAGATTGCTTTTACTTCTCATGAGCGGGTGAAGCCTACTACCATGTAGAAGGCAGCTTTGTCGCGGACCGTTTTAATGTGGGATTTGAAGTTTAGTCGGGAGTCTAATGTCACGCCTAAATAATTCACTTTATTTTCCCAGGGGATAGGGCGATCAAAGAGGGTGATTTCGGGTAGTGAAGAGGACGCGCGGTCAGTTCGAGTCTTACCCCTTGAGAAAAGCACGGCTGCCCTTTTCTCGGGGTTCATCTCTATTCTCCATTTGAGAGCCCATTCACCGAGGTCGGTTACTGTTTTCTGGAGTACTTGACAAACGCGCGCCCTCTTTCTACTGGTTTCATAGAGCGCTGTATCGTCAGCGTAAAGGGCTAGCTCGACGTATGGCGTGCGGGGGACGTCTTGGACGTAAAGTGAAAAGAGGGTGGGGGAGAGAACTGAGCCTTGCGGGACTCCGGCGGCTATGGGGTGGGGCCTAGAGCGCGATTTTTCTACTCGATAGCAAAAACTGCGCTCAGTGAGGTAGTCTTTGATAATGAGTACAAGCTTATCGGGGAGGCTGAGTTGGTAAAGTTTATAAATAAGACCATTGTGCCAAACTTTGTCAAAAGCTTTCGCTACGTCAAAGAATATGGCACCGGTATCTTTGGACTTTGCCTTTGCCTTTGTAAATGTGCTCCGTTATGCGGTGCACCTGTTGGATGCACGAGTGTTTGGGTCTAAAGCCAAACTGCTCGTTGGGTTTGAGGTTTTTATCTATGCTAATGTCTTTGAGTCGGTTGAGAATAAGCCGTTTGTTGGATGCGGTTATGGTCTTGGTAGGTATGTAAACGCTGACTAGTAGTAAACAGTAATTTAATCGAGACAATACAATTGGCGGCGTAACAGAGTAACGTGCTCGCGCGGCGGAGGGTACGCGACAACTGACGCGCGGGTGGCGCGGACGCAACTAGTTTTTTTACAGCGCGCCGGCTGAGTGGACAATAGACTGGAATGTGCTGTAGTCAGGGCCGGGCTCAGCAATGTAGATTCTCGTTGTGAGTGGAGTATCCACATTACTCCATAACTGTGCCAATGTCACTACAGCAAAGTACATGGCCTACCACGTTACCCAAAAGAACACATATCTTTGTGAGCACTGTATCAAGCACAACGAAAGCGAAGAAAAGTCCTCAGCTTCGATTCAAGACTACTGCCATGTTACAAAGAGGAAACAGAGACGCAACGATATGGATCGTGACGAGTGGGCTCTAGATTTATCTCATCAAAGCCTGCCGACTGCGTTTACCCAAAACAGCCAGGAGCTTGAGGACCTGAGAAGCGAAAATGAAAGAATTAATCTAGAACTAGAGTCAGCGCATGCCGAGATTGAAAAACTTATCTCGCTAAACTCTACATTACATAGAGAGAACAAGGACCACCTAAGAAAAATAAATTTTTACAAATCAGTCGGCCTATGCGATTTACACACGGGAAATACTTCGTCGCCCAAAAAAACATTTTTCTCTCCCCAGTATCGTAAATTACGTACTGATTCAATTAAAATCGGAAATTCAAGTACCTCACAAAGGGACTTGACCAACCACATCATAAAACAATGTGACCTAAACGCAACTCTACCAGGTAAAACTAACGAAACCTTTCTAGAAAGAATACCGGACTCCCGTCGATGCGCAGACTCACAGCCTACAACAAAAGGAGCAGTTCAACAAATGGTCACAGTGTCAACTGCACTCAACGAATGTTTGATTTTGAAACAAATGAAATGCAGCGACCAGACTTGTATAAGTGAGCCAGAGAAGACTACTGAACTCAAAATCACGAACGACGACCGAGAAGAACATCTGTCACAGGAAAAAGAGATAGGCAAAACAGAGGACAAGCAAATGAAACGGATTCACAAAAGTCCAGATAACGAAGAAAGCGTGGACCAAAAAAGCTATGACAACAACAAACAAGAGAGTAAAAGCAACGATAGACCAAATAAAACTAAAATCCTTATACTGGCTGATCAAAATGGAAAAGGCATGAATAAAATACTAAAAAAATTGTTAGGGGATAAATTCTATGTAGAGTCAGTCATAATGCCATATGCTACAATGGATCAGGTGATGAAATCATGTAGAGTTTTATGTAAGGACTATTCAAAGAAAGATTTTGTAATAATAGTCGCAGGATCTAATGACAGTGACCCTATTAAATTACAATCCATGTTGTATTGTAACATGTGTAAAATGGAAAACACAAATGTACTCTTGTGTAATCTAGGATTAGGCATGGGGAAGCATCTGAATGAGCGCAAAGTAAACAGTACATTTAAACACCTGTGTTCCCGCCTTGCGTGCGCGACTTATGTCGACATACATGACGGAGAAACCCCCTCTTTGTTGTATTCGTGTAAATCCCTGCATAGAGAAGTACTTGGAGCTTCGTATAGATCTATTTTTGCTGAGTACAAAAAGTCGAGTAATGCACAACAGAACCTTGTTAATGCGGAGACACAGACGGACATTGCAGGAACTAATAATAATATTAAAATTAACTCCCAGGTTTTCTGGAGAAGCGAAGAGATTCATCCAAAAACGTAGAAATACAGATTTCCAAAAACACTGCAAGCAAAAACAACAATAAATCTGATAGAATAGCCCACATAAATATCCAGAGTTTGAACTATAAAAAAATACCCCAACTAGAAATCTGGCTTAAGTCTCCGGCTGGAAGGGTTGTTTCGGTACTGAGTGTGACTGAGCACCACAGGGTATCTGATGATCTCTATCTTATTCAAATTTCAGGCTTCAAGTTGGCTGCTAGTTTCAGCCGTAGAAATAGAGACAGTAAGGGAGGAACATGTATTTTCGTCAGATCACATCTTGAACCCGAAGCACTACCAAAGATCGAGGAAATGTCTATTCCTTACTTATTTGAGGTATGTGGAATAAAATTAAACGATACTTACATCATAAGCCTTTATAGACCCAAGCCATACAAGAACGATAACTTTATATCAAACCTTGATAATATGCTTAACAATCTATGCAAACGTAATAATGTACGTAAAATTATTATTTGCGGTGACTTTAATGTTAATCTCATGGTGCAAGATACAGAAACGAGAGAGCTTTTAAGTCTCTTACAAACTTACAATCTGAAGCATTTTATAAAGGAACCTACTCGAATAACTTATCATAGTTCAACATGTATTGATAATATTATATCCAATACAACGCTAACACAGGTAAATGTTCTTGAAATTGGCTTATCGGATCATACTCTACAATGTGCGGTTATGGAACGACCACTAACAAGAAATAAAAGTTCTTACACAATGGTAAGAAATCTCAAGCCGGAAAACCTTGAATACCTAAAAAACCATTTGCTCTTGGTTTCTTGGGAAGGTGTGTACAAAGCTATAGATTGTGATAAAGGGTTCGATATATTTCATAATACCTTGACTAGAGCTTTTGACACCTACTGCCCTGAAATAAAGGTGAAGTGTGATGATGGTGGTAAAAGTAGACTTGGGTGGCTCACACCAGGTATTAAAAAGTCATGCGAAACCAAAAGGGAGATGTTTATTTGTCTGAAGTGCTCAAATTGCTTAATTTTAAAACGGCGGTATAAACTGTATTGCTCTATTCTGGGTCGAGTTATTTCTTTTGCAAAGAGATCCTACAATGAACTGAAGATACTTAATTCACACGACAAAGTAAAGTCAACATGGGACTTAATAAAAACCAATATCAAGGGTAAACGCAGGAAGGATCTCACCAGTTACGTTGGTCTGACTGACGGTACAAACAACGTGGAGGCAGACTGCGAAGCTCCTGATGTATTTAACAACTTTTTCACAAGTGTCGTAGGCAGTATAGCTAACATTCCTGAAACTCAAATAGACCTACCACATCTAAGCCCCGATACGATGTTTGTCAGACCGATAAGTCTAGAAGAGTTACATAAAGTAGTTAAATCCTTAAAAAACAAAAAAACATGTGGATATGACAGTATTCCCTCGGGTGTCTTAAAGCACATATTGCAAGCTATCGCCGTGCCACTGCTGTTCTTACTAAATAGATCATTTACGGATGGAATCTTCCCACAAAAACTAAAAAAGGCCCACGTAAGACCGATTCACAAAAAGGATGCTAAATTAGATGTCAACAACTACCGACCTATATCTTTGTTACCGATCTTATCAAACGTGTTTGAAAAGGCCATGGCAAACAGACTCCGATCCTTTCTCACACTAAAAAAAATCTTGGCTAAAGAGCAATTCGGGTTTCAACATGGAGTATCCACAGCTGACGCTATATTTGACATGACGGATTTCGTTGCGGAGGCTCTAAACAGTAAAAAAAATGTAATGACGGTTCTCCTCGATCTTTCGAAAGCATTCGATTATGTCAATCATGGTATCCTATTATCCATTATGGATAGATATGGGATCAGGGGGGTTGTGGGTAAATGGTTTGCATCATACCTTAAAGAAAGAGAACAGAGTGTCCTCCTTCCAATCTTGAACCAATCAAGGACTCTTATAAATAATGAATCTAAAACTACAACAATACTTAAGGGCGTCCCACAAGGTAGCATACTGGGGCCCATTCTCTTCCTTCTGTACGTCAATCATCTTCCAAACCTGATAGACGATAAGGTAATAATGTTCGCAGATGACGTCTCTGTCTTTTTCAAATTTCAGCGAGGAGAAGGGACTAACTTAGCAGATCGTATAACGCAATCAATAAATATTGTTATAAACTGGTTTAAAAAACTTGACCTAAATACCAATCTTAATAAAACGAATGTCTTGTACTTTAGAAATTACAACACCCCGGATGTTGCTCTAGAAATTAATTTCGATGGTAAAAATTGCTGTACAGTATCAAATGCTAAATTCTTGGGGATCTATTGTAACGAAAATATGAACTGGAAGAAACATGTAGAGTGTCTGGAAAGTAAGCTAAGCAGCTTCTGTTATGCCTTGAGATGCCTAGCAGCTATTTCAACTTCAAGAGCCACTATGCAAGCTTACTACGCCTTTTTTCAGTCTAGGGTGCTCTATGGTTTAGCAATATGGGGGAACTGCGTAGAAATTAAAAATATATTCATCCTACAAAAAAGGTGTGTGCGGATCATCGACGGACTCAAGTCAAGCAGGGAATCGTGTAGGGAATCCTTTGTCAAACTGAATATTCCTACTATTACTGCCCTGTACTTACTTGAGCTTTGCAAATTGGTGAGGCGTCACCCGTCAAAGTTTCCTCTAAGACCTATGGGAGTCAGCGTTCGGTTAAATGAAAGGTACCAATACAATCTAGAGGAGCCAACCTGCCGGACTGTCGCGTACTCGCGGTGCGCGAGGATGGTAGCCATAAAAGTGTATAATAGGCTTCCTGACGAAATAAAATCACTTCCTACACCTAGTCTTATTAATAAACTCAGACAGATACTTATAAAAATTTGCCCCTATGACCTAAATGAATTCTTTAAACATAAATTTTAATATTATTTATCTGTATTGTTATAAATTATGATCCAATGTTGTATTATTATTAATTGTTAATTTATGGACATGTACCAATGACATTTAGTAAAACTAACTTATTTATGGATGTAAATATATCTTAATCATAATATTGCTACGCCCTAAGGGTAAAATTACATTGAAACTACTGTACTTATTTAAGACCTTATGTAACATGTTTTTTATTGCAATAAATATATTGAATTGAATTGAATTGAACTCCCCCACCGAGACCGTTACTACGGGCGAAAGTACTTTGGAAATCTTACGTGACGCCCTGATTTGGTTGTTCTGGTCGAGTTGCTCTGTTCCTGGTCTGCTAGTATGTTTGGTTCTCTGCCGGATAGCATGTAGGCCGGTTTGATGCGATCTATGGAAACTGTGGCTTCCTTATCTTTAAGCATGATTTTAAAAGTCTTGTCTCCTCTTTGAATGACCTTGTAAGGCCCTGTGTAGGCTGGCTGCAGAGATTTCCGTAGTGAATCATCACGAAGAAATACGAAGTCTGCTGTTTTTAGATCCTTAAACACGAAGACTGATTTTGTCGTATGGTGCGCTGTAGGTGTAGGTCGCAACTTGGCCACAATTGAGCGAAGGCGTGACGTGTAGTCACTGACGTCTACGCAGTGTTCCTTATAGTGGAAAAATTCATTTGGGAGGCGAAGAGGTTCACCGTATAGTAGCTCGGCTGATGATCCTTGTAAGTCCTGCTTCCATGCACTCCTGATTCCTAGAAGTACTAGTGGAAGGGACTCTGTCCAATGCTGATCTGCGTGGCACATAATCGCTGACTTGAGATGTCGGTGAAATCTCTCAATGATGCCATTGCATTGAGGATGGTATGCCGTTGTCGTCTTATGTTGTGAGCCGGTGAGTGTTGCGAGTGCCTTGAACAGGTGTGCTTCAAACTGGTGGCCTCGGTCTGTGGTTATGGACAGGGGGCATCCGTAGCGGGAGATCCATCCTGTCAGGAATGCTTTTGCTGTAGCTTCGGCTGTTATTTTGGTCAAGGGGATGACCTCAGGCCAACTGGTAAATCTGTCGATGGCCGTGAGTGCATATCGGAAACCGTCAGATAAAGGCAAGGGTCCGATGAGATCAATATGGACATTGAGAAATCTTGCCGGGGGAAGCGGGTAAGTTCCCAGAGGAGCAGAAGTATGGCGTGTGATTTTCGCTCGCTGGCACGGTAAACAAGTTTTGCTCCATTCGCGTGCATCTTTGCGCATCCCTGGCCATACGAAACGCTGAGCAATCATTTTGGCTGTAGTATTGGCTCCAGGGTGGCTGAGGAAATGGATGGACTCGAAGACTTGGCGTCTCATTGAATCTACGACGTACGGTCGTGGTGTCTGAGTACTGGTGTCGCAGATCAGGGTTGTAGAAGTGCCGGGTAAGTTCATCTTTTCTAGTCGAAGGGAACAGCCTTCCTCGATTAATTGGGTAAGCTCCGGGTCGTTCGTCTGTGCTAGAGCTAACTGCTCGTAGTCGGTGGCTGCGACTTCTTCAATCCTGGAGAGTGTGTCAGCTACTACGTTGTCCTTTCCGGCTATGTGCCGGACATCCGTAGTAAACTGGGATATGTAATCCAGGTAGCGGAATTGACGTGGGGAGCACTTGTCTCTTCTGGTCTCAAATGCGTTTATTAGAGGGCGGTGGTCAGTGTAAATGGAGAAAACACGTCCCTCTAGCATGTATCGGAAGTACTGGATAGACTTATAAATGGCTAAGAGCTCTCTGTCGTACGGGCTGTGTTTTATTTGTGACTGTGTCAACTTCCTTGAAAAGAAAGCAAGAGGTTGCCATGTGTTTCCATCTCGCTGTTGCAGGACTCCTCCAATTGCTGTACTGGATGCGTCAGTTACCAGAGAAATCTCGGTGTTTGATTGAGGATGGCCCAAAAGCGCTGCGTTGCTGAGCGCTGTCTTGCAGTCATTGAATGCGTTGCTCAGTTCATCGTTCCATTCTATTGGTTGTGAGCCCTTGACTGGACCTTTGAGTAAAGCATTAAGTGGAGCCTGCTTCTCAGCCAAATGAGGAATGAATCTGTGGTAGAAGTTAATCATTCCAAGAAACCTTCGTAGCTCTTTGACATTCCTGGGTTCGGGAAAACTTCTTATGGCATCTACTCTTTCTTCGAGGGGTTTTATTCCTTGTGCCGAGACTTGATAGCCCAGGAAAGTCAGCTCTGGAACGCCGAAAACGCATTTTGATTCGTTGATGATGATGCCATATTGGTCTAGTCGATGGAACAATTGACGAAGATGCTCTTCATGGTCAGCTCGGGTCGGTGAGAACAGGAGAATGTCATCGAGATAAGAATAGGTACCTTCCAAGCCTCTGGTCACCTCATCAATGAATCTTTGAAATGTTTGGCCCGCGTTTCGTAAACCAAACGTCATCATCGGAAACTCAAAAAGGCCAAAAGGTGTCGTAATCGCTGACTTCTCATTATGTGGAGGGTAGATTGGAATTTGGTCGTAGGCCTTTATGAGATCGATTTTAGAGAACACGGTACATCCAGCTATGTTCTGGTTGAAGTCCTGGATGTGTTTAATCGGGTACTTGTCTGTTATCGTTCTGGCGTTCAGAGAACGGTAGTCACCACAGGGACGCCAGGCGTTATCTTTTTTAGGTGCCAGGTGCAGTGGTGACGACCAGGGACTCTCTGATGGGCGCGCCGTGCCGTTCTTCAACATCTCGTCGAACTCACGCTTTGCGATCTGAAGTTTGTCTGGTGGAAGTCTTCGTGGTCGGGCTGTGACAGGAGGTCCAGGCGTGGTCTTTATGTAGTGCATCGTATTGTGGCTGCATGTGCTGGGTGTTCCGGACGGTCTGGTGATGTTCGGATAGTCTCTCAGTAAGCGATGAAAGTGATTATCTGAGACATTTGTAGCCCTCGTCTTGACTGAAGACACGTCATCAGGGGATTTGACTTGCGTACCTGATACAGATAAGGATGTCAAGCCGTCTATTAAACGTTGGTGTCGACAGTCAACCAGTAGGTTGTAATGGCTGAGAAAGTCTACACCAATGATCGCTTTCGTCACGTCGGCGACTACGAATCTCCATGAGAACTCTCGACGTAGGCCAAAGTCAAGACAGAGGTGTGCGAAACCATACGTGTGAATAATTGAACCATTGGCGGCATACAGTTTATAGTCGGTCTTTGAGCGGCTCTCCTTGGTGGCGTTGCGCGGGAACACGCAGATGTCCGAGCCAGTGTCGACGAGAAATTGTGTTTTTGTCTTACGATCGGTGACGAAAAGGCGGCTTGTGGCTGTTGGACAATAGTTAGCCGCTACTGTCGATCGCCCCTGGAGTTTTCCGCTTGAAAGTTGCATGGCTTGGTGCATTTTTGTGCATTTACTCCAAACCTGCGATGGTAAAAGCAAGGACGCGGTTGGCTGTGATGGCTGGAGTTTGACCTGCCACGGCTGTGTGATCTTCCACGGAATTGAGCGCGTCGCGTCGAAAGCTTCGTGACCTGTCGAGTTAATTCTGCTATTTGGTTAGCCATGTCCTGAATCAGGCTGTTGTTGTTGGAGCTGGTGCTGGCTACTTGCGGTGTTGATGGTGCGAGCTCGAAAACTTTATCGGCCAGGTCCGCTATTTTGTCCACCGGCAAGTCAGCTTGAGATGCCACAATGGTTTGAATGTTGTGCGGAAGGCGGCTGGACCAGATTGTTCTTAAAAACTCTTCTGGTACATCCGGACCGGCGAGGCTCTGCAGGTGGCGCAGGAAATGGGATGGTTTTCTGTCCCCTAGCTCTTCATGAACAAGAAGCTGTTTGACCTTGCGCTCGCGTGATGCCGATAGACGCTTTATAATCTCCGACTTGAGCTTCTCGTACTTATGGGTCGCCGGAGGCGATGTTATTACGTCTATTACCTCCACGGTGTTTTGGCTGCCGAGGTTTGCAATGACATGATAAAATTTTGTACTGTCCTCTGTTATACGGCTTAACGCAAACTGCGCCTCTAACTGTGCAAACCACACGTCAGGTCGTTCTGCCCAAAATTCCGGTACTTTTACTCCCACTCGAAATAAATTGGTCACTGAATGCGGCCCTGAGTCGTCGGCGGTCGACTGCTGCGTGGACGTATGCGAGGCCGCGCCCTGTGTGCTGTCCTTGGGGTCCGGCATTCTTTTCGTCAGGATTGACTGCGTTGAGTCCAGTTCGGGGTCACCAGTGTTGGATGCGGTTATGGTCTTGGTAGGTATGTAAACGCTGACTAGTAGTAAACAGTAATTTAATCGAGACAATACAATTGGCGGCGTAACAGAGTAACGTGCTCGCGCGGCGGAGGGTACGCGACAACTGACGCGCGGGTGGCGCGGACGCAACTAGTTTTTTTACAGCGCGCCGGCTGAGTGGACAATAGACTGGAATGTGCTGTAGTCAGGGCCGGGCTCAGCAATGTAGATTCTCGTTGTGAGTGGAGTATCCACACGTTCATAGACTTTGCCTATTGAAGAGAGTAAGCTAATGGGGTCATAGCAAGTGGGGTCGGTTCGATCTTTCCGGGGTTTGTGAAAGCCAATAACGTCAGCTTCTTTCCATGCGGTTGGAAAGGCACAGAGACGGAGGGAGGCATTGAAAATTACCGTAAGGGTCGTCTGAGAGGGAAAGATTTAATTGCCATATTAGTGATTTTATCAAGCCCCGGGGCTTTCTTAGGTTTGAGTTCCTTTATTACTTTTTGCACTTCCTCAAGGGTGATCTCGGGAAGGGAGTCAATGGGGAGGGAGAGAGCTTTTATGCTCAACTTCAGAGTTGACCATGTTAAGATGATCGGGGTCTATTGGTTGAGAGGAGGGCAAACCCCCGAACAAAACGGGTTCGCCCGGTTAAATACCGGCCTAAGTCGCTCTAGCCAAATTGCCAAATACTAGGAAGAATGAAATGAACAAAGGATTGGCCAATAGGTTAGCCATCGTGAAGAAACGCCTTTATATAAATTCTAAGCCAGCTGGAAAATCTGGATTTTTTTATAGCTTCAAAGAATTTAGACCTTGACTATGGAAGAGAGTAAATGGAGGGGCAGGAAAGAGAGGAGAAGTGGACTGTTTTTACCCGATGTATTGACTGTGGGCGACACCTTATCTATCACTTATCGGTCAGTCAGTTTTTTTCCAGCTGGCAATACTTCCATAGTTCGGGAGCTTCTTAACTCATCTTCCCTTTGCACGTCCTTGCAATGCTGCGCTTTTTGCTAGTGACATCACGTACATTCATACAGACAGACTCCTAGGTTGTGTTGGCCAATGGCGGTTCACATGCTTACGATGGCATGCTTTCTATTAGTTAATTAATGGGAAATATTAAACTGCACGTCAAAAATACTGTTTTGCACAGCAAATATCAGGGCAGATGCGGTAGCTTAGGTGAATGGTAAAGGGGGTGAGCGAAGCGAAGCCCCTTTATCCTTCGTGTTAGGTTGAACATGCAAGAACAACAAAAAATATTTAGAACATAAAAAGTGTTTTTGCTGATCCTTTTGTGGTTGTGTAAATCAGTATTTTTGATGTGCGATTAATACTAGCCTTAATTAATTAGTTAGGTAGGTCTTTGCCACCATAGGACTTTTTTGACCGAACGAGCGAAACGTCAAGTTTCGAGATTGACCAAAAATACCTTTGTCCGTCTGTCTGTTCTCGCCACGAACTTGGGGAGGGGGGGGGGGGGGGAGGGGGGCATGCCGGGGCCCGTGCCCACGGCACATACAGAGGGAAGCAAATTCAGGCTTATAGAATACACTAAGCAGCATTATCGCAACTTTGCGATTACTGAGACGCGCAGTATAGTAAAATAATAATAAAAAATAAACAGACAACTTAAGGATTGTGTTAGTATGGCTTATAGTTGGTTAGTATTGATAAAAACACAAAGCACTTTAAATATTAACATATATATATATATCCATAATAAATTGGACGCACAAGTTTTCTATTTGGTTTGGCATACCCAATCCATAGCCCCAAAGCCCTGCACTCCCTTTCAATTATCAGCATCATCTTTAGGGTCATCGGCAGTGATGTGCCCTATAGTACTTTAAGCACATAAATTATTCTCCACGGGGCGCGTAGGCATAGATAGGACAACAATTGATTTCGCGCGGCAGCTATTGCAGACGCCCTCAAAATTTTCAAACATCGAATTAATTTGTGTTTATTATTAAGTTTTGTCTATCAGCTGAATATGGTAAAACCAATTTAAAAGGAAGCAGTCATATGAGATGGTCGCTGTAAAAACGATTAAATAATTTGCCGGAAGTGGTGGAATCCTTGGAAGAAGTTAAGCATACTTCTCATGCTCCGGAGGTAGGTCATCACTTACATGCTATGAAGAATTCTGAACTTTACGATTTGGAAAAATATTCTCCGCAAAATCAATCGAGTAAATATTTTAATTCAAAAGGAAGATATAATCCTTGCGCTTTCCGTCTCTTTAATGGATGGCCTGATGAAAACTTTGCGAACTGCTCATGAGATAAATAATGATTTTGGCCATATTTGATTGCAGAACAAAAGGCTCGAAGAGTAAAATTGTAATTTAAATGTGCTATATAAGTAATAACAATTTTTAATCTCATGTTTTATTTCAGACTCTATTGTCCTATTCTAATTAAAATATATGTCCGACACGTCCATGTATATTTAGAAAATATATTGGCTTAACAGAGAAAGAACAGCATTAGACTAGTCGTTGTAGCGGTCTTTGCGGGAGCATTATGTCCGTTAGTAGGTGCCTTATGATGACTTATTTGATGATGACGATAAGGGTTAAAATATTGGCAGGCGGCATTTTTCAGTTCTTGCCCCGCCTCGAAAATGTTCATAGTCAAAGTCAAAGTTATTTATTACTGTAGATATTTACATATACTTAGCAAACGTAATTTTTTGCCTCTTCTCTACATTGCATCACTGTGGGAGAAGCAGGGCGTAGAAACTCCCACAGATTGATTTTTAGATCTCTTTTTAAAATTAGTTGTGCATACAAATATGAAAATATTAATTATTATAATTAATAAGCAGGAATAAATCATTTCAAAATTATTAACAGCAAGGTCTCTGTTGAGCTAGTTTAACCCCATTAACTTTTGAAATCCGGGGCTGTGCCTACAGGTCTTATTTTTCAACCGATTTTGAAGGGAATTGGCAAACAAGTTCTTTGATTTAGTCCACCCGTGACGAGAGAGTAATCCGACATACTCCTTTAACGGAACCGACTTCCGTGTTCCAAATTCCCCGAATGGAATGTGGATACTCCCTTACCGAAATGCCCAACCGTCTTACAAGGTTGCACGAGACTAAGCACCCCTGGGCCCCCGAGCCCAATAGTGCTCGTGCCACACATGATTTGCTGTCCGAACTCCACGCTATCACAGATACGGTGATTTAATAAAAAAAAATCATCGATGACAATTTTTGAGTTGGGGGGAAAACAGGGGGGAAAGGGGGGGATTATAGCGTCATTTATCGACAGATTTCAATCTGAGAGGCACACTAAGGACTTCATTCTTCACAAGATGCTGCGAAATTAAATCCAAAAAGGGAGGGTGGAGGGGGAGGCATTTTCGACCCCCTGGTAACTACGTTGTTGATAAAGCTAGACACCTGAATTTTCTATGACTAATATGCCACAATTTATAAAGAAAAATTCCTAAATTCAGTCAATTCGAATCAATAGATTGGAAGCGACAGCCGTTCAAAGTTCCGTCATGTTATCACTGACTGACTTAACATCGATCATCAAAATTCTAATGTAGGTACTTCGAGCAGTACTAGTTTAATACGATTTTTTTCATATCGCGAATTAGTCCCTCTGAATAAGGTCCATCCGACTTAACGATATAAATGAAATATGCATCGCCTCATCGGCACTTCATAATTTTCATTTCATCTCCCGAACTATTCTTATGTATTGATCGCCTGAAGGTCTGCAGCCCAAAATTGTTACACCAAACTGTACTTCATGCGATGGCACTTAAGCATAAATTCCAACACACAGCTGACTTTTAGCGTACTCCTGTCATTTTTCTCGACGTGAATAATTTCTGTCAAGTCAAAGCAAAAGTGCGATTGGATTGGACTGATAAATAAAACGCTAAATACACTGAAATGTCGAGTTTGGTAAGCCTGATTGATTACTTACTACCCACTACCTATAAAGTGGTCAATAATGATATATCCTGCATATTACTTTCACTTATAATTCGCTGATTTTTACCCTTTGATAATCACATTTTATTGTTGGCCCAATAAATGTTTATCAGACTATCCAATTATCACGATAGGTTGCAGACAAGACTACATTAGTTCTTGGATACTGTAAGCTTTCATACAAGCCGTTCAGTAGTTATGGTGCAAAGCTACGCCCATGGATTTTTTATAGATTTTGGGACAACATTAGACAAGAATATCGTACTGTACATCATTTATAGCTGGTACGGTGCCTATGTTTATATTGTGTGTTTATAGCGTTTGTAGGTAGATTTTATATCCTGAATTTTGTCTACTCTCTTACCAGAGAGTAGACAGAAATAAGAAAATAATTTCATAATAATATTCATGTTTTTCAGCGTATGAAGGCAGCAAAATGTCCTTCGGACGAGCTAGCCATCACCAACTGTGCTCTGATTAATCCTGAAGACTTTCCCAGTGATGTCAAGTAAGTTTTCTCAGATTGGTCATCATTGAAAATAGAAGGTTGATAAACTTCATCATCATTAAATTCAACTAAATCCAAAACTTTTTTGATAATACAAGTCTTTCTTACAATGCCAATTCTCTACTAGAAGTTGGCATTTAGCTTCCTTGCTTCTTTAAGTAATACAAACACAAAGTCCCATTTAATATATCTATTAATATTTGAAAAGTGTATCTTGAGTTTATAAATTTATTTATATCTCTCATCTTCAGGCACATAGAAGTCACTACTGGTCCATCCCAGCATTTTATGTTCAGCATCAGATTCTTTAGTGGTGTGGAACGTGGAACTGTTGGTTTCTCCGCACCTCAGAGGAAATGGGCCATACTCTCCTTGGGCCAGGTAATTTGCTTTTTTTATCAACTTTCGTAATAAATTCTGATTAGGTGATACTATTTGTCACTGCTATGCCTGTTGATTTAGTTTCATTTAGACAATGGATGATGGGTTAATTAGCAAAATTAATGCTGACTAACCGGTTATATATAATTCCAACTGATGATGTCACACAGGTGGATGTCATTCATGTGATTCATCATGCAATTTTATAATGTTTACAGTTTTGATAAACCTATATGGTACAGGCGGAAGCACAAATATTTGCACATTGAAAAAGTATATGAATTCAACTGTCATGATTCTTATGTACAACAACAAGGATCAAGTCATCTGAACTCGAACATTGTTTCAATATCTTGTGCAGTTACACAGTTTGACTTGTTTCACGTGTATTTCGTGAGTCATTCAAATATGACCGTACTTCTGTCTACTTCATCTCTTCTGACTGTACTTAATGCATTCCATTGAACTTTTTAGCCGATTGATGTAAAGCCATTCCCGGCCAAGAATGCAGAATGTCTTTGCAGTATCTCCATAGAAGCTGACTTCATGCTGAAAAAAACGTAAGTTGAAAGAAATAATGAAACGTAATTTAGCTTCCTTAATATCGCACTTGCGACCGCCAAAAGTTTGAAAAATCAGTAGAATACGACCTGAAACTGGAAAATTTTGAAATATCGTCCTTCAGACTTTCAGATATAACAGTACCACTTATGTTTTAAAGCTTGCTGGAAAGATACCTGGGCCAGGTTGCATACTATTAATAAATTAATTTAAAAAATGTAAACAATGATGCAAGTTTCTATTATCAGGCCTTATAGTGTGACAAGCTATTTCAGATTCGCCATATTTCGTAATACGACGTGATGTATCAGAGTGAATTTGTCGCAAAACAACTTGTTATTGTTTGTTGTTCAGTATTTGCGCCTGTCCACAGAACGACCTTGGACCCATACGACTCTGACCTGATGGCGCGCGACTTCCTCATCCAGTTCGGCAACCAGATCTTCACGGTCGGCCAGCAGCTTGCCTTCTCTTTCCAGGACAAGAAGGTGCTCGCGCTGGTCGTGAAGAACCTCGAAGGTATCAATGACCTCATATAATTAGGCCTCATACATCTTGACAGATGGTTAAAGCAGCGTCAGCTCAGCACCGCTAGCCTAATAATCCGATCCGTGAACGGCACCTCGACCGCCGTGTTGTTTGATTGTATATGTTAATTTACTCTTGGATCATATGATATTCTAAACAACTTAAGGTTTGGTATCGACCGGGAGACGCCGCTATTTTGATGTAAATCTTCTAGGTAACATGGTGCGTTTGGTCTCGACCGGGTCATACAGATGCCGCCGCCGAGTCGCAATAACGAAACTCAGGGATCAGCGATACACTGTACATATGCAGATTCAGTGATAGTGCAGATGTTCGTCGGGAGCTTGGTTTTTCAGGATTCCGCACCCGAAGTGCTCCGAACGGAATCCTATTACTTAGCTCCAAGTGTCCTGTGCACTAAGCACTAAAATAATGATCTGAAGAAAAAAAAAATGTTACGGTGTTTTTAGACAGTAGACGTGTTTTTTGCGTTTATTTTTTTATTATAATGTGCATGTCTGACTCGCACTTGGCGGGTTTTTATTTAAATCCTTCCTCAACCGCCGTCCTCGTCCTCGTGCAGCGGTGGACGTGCAAGCGCTCGCGTCGGGCGCTAGCGTGGTGCCGCGGCGGGTGCGCGTGGGCCGCTTGTTGCCCGACGCTAATGTGCAGTTCACCAAGGCGGAGAACTCCTCGCTCAACCTCGTCGGGAAGGCTAAAGGGTGAGTAGCAATACTATTCGGTACTGGACAAGGTTGTTAAATAATTCTAGGAACGTGTCTGAAGAAGCAGTTGTATTGTATAATCTCAATTTCGTGTAAAGAAGACATTCATTTTATTATGACGGTGTTCGCATTTCATAGAACTCACGAACGAAATTACCGTTTTGTCAGTTCCTAAAAAGTATATATGTTACCGTGAGATTGTCAAAAAACATTAGTTTATAAACTAACGCGTTAGTTTGTAAACCAGACCGACAGGGTTTGAAATTTACATTTGTTTTGTTCATACATGTCAACCTAACACGAAGACTATTCGGGGGCTTTGCTGCGCTCGCCCGCCGAAGTGTTTGCCCTGGTATTTCCTTTGCAATTCAAGTTTAAACCAGTTCCCAATTTAACGTTTTATTATAAACTAACGCGTCATATCGTAAGCACTACGATAAAGTTTACAATTCATCGATAGTTTGTAAATTACCAAGAAAAAACACGTTGGATTATATACTAACAGTTTTGACAACCTTACGGTGACATACGTATTTTGATTAGCAGGCCAATACCGAATTACGTTGGGCATAGTTTAATGTTATGGCACGACACCACATCCATCATAAGCAAAGGAAAAGTTTCTTCATACAATCTCGCCGGCTAAGGATACTTCTTATTTTCCCCCTCGCTAGTAAATCGCCCAGTAGGTCTTTGTAGGAACGTTTTGGGTATCCCCGTCAGACATTTCCGTTCATTCATCTCTATTTTTTTCCTATAGGTACTTATAAAAATTAATCGTTGTACGTTAGATAGTATTACCAATTGTCTAAAATGTCCCGATCGGTTGTTATAATTCCTATTTGGTTTTATTCTCCTCAGTCCAGAGGAGGTTTCGATCAAAATTAAATTACGAAAAACGCAAAGAAACAGCAAAAAAATGTTAAAATATTTTCTATGATAATTTCAGCCTATTCCGCTAGATGGCGTTGGTAGCCATACATCTAGCGAAATATAGCCATCTTTCAAACTCTTTCGTCGTTGCTTAATTAATTTACTGTATTCAACCTCTTTGTTGGTAGCAGAACTTATGTTTGACAGTGCGATGCATAAAGTTTGTAAGCAAAGAGTTTCTTTAATCTGAGGTCTGATGCGTATTATGCTCAACAACTGGCCGATAATGTCGATATGGATTTCGGAAACCTATGAAGGTGCCCCTAAAATGATAAACGATTGGTTTTATAACGGGGAACTAGGAGAAAACGAAAAATGCGTTGCGAAGCCGCGCCACGGGCAGCTAGTTCATTGATATAACTTGGGCGTCACTGTGCTTTTGCTACTCCGTATGGGAAAAGTCGTGACGCTATGTGGTTGTAAGTTAACATAACATGTTGGTCGCAGCTCCCAGCCGCGGCAGTCCATCATCAACCCGGACTGGGACTTCGGCAAGATGGGCATCGGTGGCCTGGACAACGAGTTCAACGCCATTTTCCGGCGCGCATTCGCTTCCAGGGTCTTCCCGCCGGAACTCGTCGAACAGTTGGGTCGGTATCTACGCTGATTTGAGGTCAGGTCAGGGGCCCTTCGATTGGTCCCAAGGGCGCAAAATGCCGTATTTGGCTTGTCGGCTATGCCTATTTTGTTTCGAGACTGACTGCCAAGTGCGGCATTTTGCGCCATTCGGAGCAATCGAGACACCATCGCTTTTCGTGTTTTCTAAGAGAATCGCACGCATAATCAAGTTTATGCACGAACATTTGAGGTATCGTAAAAGCAAGCGAGTGTGACCTGACGTTGAAGTTCAATAGGGCTCATGTCGCTCCCCATATTCAAAACTAATCGGGAACTGTATATCCTTGATTAAAAACAAACGGATTTAGTGTCATATAACGGATTTTATGTCATAACCGTCGATTGGAAACCAACGGGGAAAATGACATGATACTCCCCAATTTCCCACTTTCCCACTTTCCCACGACACAACGTCGCATAATGCTACAATAAACCCAGCCATTGGCGTATATTTATTAATATTTGACGACCCGAATGGCCGAGTCGGCAGTGACCCTGCCTACGAAGCCAAGGGTCCCGGGTTCGAGTCCCGTTGGGGGGAAATATTTGTTTGATGAGAACGGATTTTTGATGTGTATCGTTGTCTAGTACCCAAGATACAGGGAATCCTAGTTAGGGGCTAGATCAATGTGTGTAAATAGTGTCCAAGGTATTAAAGGTATTATTTTCGCTGTCCACAGGCTGCAAGCACGTGAAGGGCATCCTCCTCTTCGGGCCTCCGGGCACGGGCAAGACATTGATGGCGCGTCAAATCGGGAACATGCTGAATGCGCGCGAGCCCAAGATCGTCAACGGACCTCAGATCCTCGACAAGTACGTCGGCGAGAGCGAGGCCAATGTCCGACGACTGTTCGCTGACGCTGAGGAGGAGGAGAAGAGGGTGAGACACACCACACGCGAGCATATAATATGTGCAACTCGGGGATATAGCCGGCAGTCTCGGACGATTGATTGGTAGAGGGCACTGTGTGTTTTGAACATGCTTTTGCTTTACTTATACAGCTATCGCCACTTTTCTAGTCCTTGTCCTTGTAGAACTTGTCAGCCTGTGAATAATCATTATTGTGAGGCAATAATGTATGGCGATATGTCAGTATGAGGTAGACAGTTGCATCTTTTAAGTATGCAATAAATTTTGTCAAAGCGCTCGTTTTGTTCACAAGTTCACTAGTTGTATGTTAACACTGTGATGTGACGTCATAACACATTGAAGTCAAATTTTGTTTTTTCCAATGTTTTTCGAGTGTATATGTCACCGGAAAATAATACGATCCGCAAGTTTATAAATTTCCTAGGAAATTTATAAACTTCCTTCTAGATTATATTAGGCTAGGTTAGGTTAGGTTAGGTTATGTTAGGTTAGGTTAGGTTAGTATGTTTATAAACTTGCGGAAAAAAAATTAGGAAATCTATGAACTTGCGGATCGTATTATTTTCCGGTGACATATATATTTTTATGTATGTTTGTATGTATGTATGACCATTTCGTTAGCACGCGCTACAGCCCAAACGGATGGACGGGTTTGTAATAAATGGGGTGTAATTGGAGTCGACTCAGTTGTGAGAGTGACATAGGTTTTAGTCCAAATTCAATAGGTTGGATTTTACATCGTAAAATGTAGTTTACAAAGTAATTGATCCAGCTACGTTCATACTTCATGTATGTAGTTCATGAGTTTATCTACACACGTTATCATAAACCTTCTTTTCTGCGTCCAAAAACCGCACGTTACAACCAGCATAATGATATACTACTTGGTCAAAACTCATTTCTTATCTGAATATTGATACATTATGACCATACTGTATCAATATTTCGACATATTATGACATTCAAATTTCGAACGCCGACGCCCGCCTGCGTGCCGGCCCTAGTTTGTCTGTGAAGTTGGTACTACTGAACAAGCTAAACAAGTGCAGAGCAATGATCAATGCCGCAATGCCCATTGCTTGGGACTGAATTGTTCTAATTAATTGTGAGCATCCTCACTGACAGAGTTTCTTTTACTGGACACTTGGAGGCCTTTTACACCTCCAAAGATTAATTTAATTATACAACTCTTGACTGTGGGGACCATTTACATCTCCTATTATCATTGTATTATTGACTAAAGAGACTATACATCTCTGTTATTTATATTTTAATTATTTTATTATGACATTTGAGACTCTTTACATCTCTCAGAAACAATAATTAAGTACTTTTTTTTTCTGATAATATGATAATAATACCAAATGTTCTGTAAAAAATGAAATGAAATGACATGTGAAAGTGCCCTTGTGGCCTATTTACAGAATAAACGTTTTGAGTTTTGAGTTTTGAGTTTTGAACATGCGGTTCCTGAACACATCAAAGATAAACGAGTGTGTGTAACTGTACATATCAGTCACATAAACTACTATTGTAGGTAGCATATAAATAATAAATAAATGTAGCCATTAATGTCCCCACCGAGGGGCACAGGCCTTTACCCCGATGTGAGTCAGATTAAGCCGGGGTCAGTGCGGGTCGATGGAGGGGTTTTACGACCAGCTTAACGTGTCATTCGAAATTCCTGTTTCGGATGACGAAGATGTACTTAAGATAAATTAATTATCTCATAGGTATATTCATGGTCAGGTTTCGAACATGCATCTCCTGTGTGAGAAGCAAGCGTGAAACCCATTAGACTACGATGCTTACTCTGGGACGTATGTAGGAAAGAAAATGCATTCATAAGGCAAACGGGTTATTCCAGCATCTGGTAGGAATCGTCGACCAGTTTACCCCCCTGTAGGTTTGAAACCCGCCAACCGTTGTAATATTTGTTGGACTACCCAGTGCAATAGCTTATTGCTAAACAAATGTTCCGTGTTGCAGTGCGGCCCGAACAGCGGCCTGCACATCATCATCTTCGACGAGATCGACGCGATCTGCAAGGCGCGAGGCTCCACCGGGGGCGGAGGCGCCGGCGTCCACGACACCGTCGTCAACCAGCTGCTGTCCAAGATTGATGGTAATACATAAACACTTACATACAGGCACATACATTGCTTCTGGCACCACACTAGGATACCCTGTCTCGTGGGAACCAGAAACAGCGACGTCACACATATATAAACATCCAAGACCTGGGGTTTGTTTTTTCTGTATCCCCGGCCGGGGATAGAACCCGGGACCTCTCGCATGGTAGGCGGAGCCACAACGGTAGCGCCACAGAGGTCGTCAACCCCCGATATAAATAGCAGCTCTGTGAGGGTGCGCGAAAGGTGATGTCTCATGAGAACTTGTCTACGAACTGCAATTTATTTTAATGTTTATTTTTTGAGTTTAGAGCCTTAGACAGAAAGAAAGAAAGAAAGAAACATTTATTCACAAACAGATTAAACATGAAACAAGTGTTTCTCTGCGGCAGTGGAGTTTATTTAGAAAGATTTCGATGATATTCGTGGAAACTGAACATGCATGAACTTAAATCACTATATCAAAGTAAACCTCATTCTCATTCATCTGAGGTTAGGTTCAAACAAGTGTTACGAAGGCTTTCAAATACCTTGACACGGTATATTGTATATACAAATACAAATAGGATTGTCGTATATTATAAGACGAAGTAAATAGGATACGGTATATTACAAGATAGTCCAATAAATCTAGTAACGTCTTTACCGTCAAATACCGTATTTGACGAATTTGACAGATAGTAAGACCGACTACACTAGCGCCATCTACAATAAGCTTTTTAGATTAGGTGCCATTGTAATAGTTTCTTCATAAATTGTACCAAACGATATGCTGGATTGTGTGCTAGCGATAGTCTCGCTTCGCTCGCATAATCACAAGTTTACAACTGTTGGCTGAATATGGTGGTGAGATACCATGAATGAATTCATCGGATCTGTTGATCGATGGGGTTTGTTAATTATTTGAACAATTTTTCTTGGTAAAGGTATAGTTATTGGACTTGCGACGATCATTGACTTTAGGTGCACGTACCCTTCAGGCGATTTCACAATCCCTAGTTGATTCCTTACGGCTGCGCATCCCGACACCGTCAAGAATCACGTTCAGCTTACTTTGAGGGGGATAGGAATTCAAATGTCAATAAACGCTCCTAGCCGATGTAAAGAGGACTAACGGAGCAACATAACTGTATTTTTATAAAGATCAAAATAAATATCAAGTGCTTACACAAATTTAAACCCGCTGCGAAGTTGTAAAAAATATATTGATAACAGACTACTAAAGTAAGCAGATTTTTTGATAACTTCGAGAGACTTGTCTATCAAATTACGTTTACACTTTAGCGAATACTTGCTAACACTCACGATCAACAAGCTATTATAAGAAACAACTGCTTTGCTATGCTGTTTTGGCCTACTGCGTCATCTTATCTTAAATCTGCAATCCTTAGATGGACGCTGGCAGAAGAGTAACCACTAGTCTACAGGCTCTCTCAAATACATTTTATTTTTTCCATAAATATACTCTTTTTCTCAGGCGTGGACCAACTCAACAATATTCTCGTGATCGGTATGACCAATCGAAGGGACATGATCGACGAGGCGCTCATGCGACCCGGCAGACTCGAGGTGCAGATGGAGATCGGACTGCCGGACGAGAAGGGAAGAGTCCAGATCCTGAACATTCATACCAAGCGGATGAAGGAGTATAAGAAGATGGCGCCGGATGTCGACAGCAAAGTAAGTGCGATGTTGAAGCATTCGTTTTGAATCTGGAATGGACTATAACCGTCCTTTTCAAGCCGACTTTCCTTAAATTCACAAACAATATCTTGCGACCGAGCGCTGCTCGGAGGTGGGTTGGTGCAGTTGGTCGCGCTGATAACAAATCATCAGACTGCATATCACTCATTATAGGCTGTTATATACGTGTAGGCTGAATGATTGAATACCTGTGCCATGTGACCAAAAAAATAACGTGCTTGCTTGTTAATTAAGGAGGGAGGATGAAGGAGGATGTATTTATATTCGATTATTTTAAACCGAAGTTTTTGGGTAGGCTTCTCTTTCACAGTATTTAGTGATTTTAATGGGAATATCACGGGAATGACACTGTATTTTTTTGATTGTTAGTGGATGGAACCTCTGCCTTATTTTTTTTAAATAAAGTGAAATTACCAGTCTCGCGCCAACTTGCGATGAAGATGTTTTTTTATGTCATTGGAACATCTGCCTTTTTCTCATTGTGATAAAGTCAAATTACCGATCCCATTGGGCAGAAAAGGTAAAATCATTAAAATTTTAAAAAGACGCGATTTCCCAGTCACTTAACGCCCCCATAAACCACTTTATAGCAAATTTCATCGACAATTTCGGCGCCGTTTTCGAGAACTCAAAAAATATACCGTGTCACCACAAAAAAAACAGCGTTTAACCTCAAAGCAAACGTCAAATCTTATAACATTTTTGTTTTTAAACAAGTGTTGAACGGTAGTTTATTTTTTGTGGTAAGGGCCATATATACAAATATTCCTCGTTTAATACGAGCCTAGTTTCTACGGCCTCGCACCTTTAGTGGATATCAGCACGCGCCGGGTTTCTTGTCCTTTGAATGCCGCTTGGGCATACGACGACCTCTGTGGCTCTGCCTATATACCATGCGAGAGGTCCCAGGTTCGATCCACGGCTACAGAAAAAAAAGCAGGTCTTGGATTTTTATCTGTGTGACGTCGCTGTGCATTAAGAAGAGTTCCCACGGCACAGGGTATCCTAGTGTGGGGCCGTAAGCAATGTATGTGCCTGTATGTAAATGTTTATGTTTATATATAGGCAAGAGAGAGAGACATGACAGCTGGCTTATATACTGAAAACCTTGCGGCGCTGGTACTGTCCGATCCAATAGGGTAAAACAATATTCGACTTAAAGTCTGGCCGCTGAGAGAATGCGATCCTGATAGCTCAAAACCCAAATTTTTTGACATCTGCAATGAAAAATATTGGTTATTATCTCCGCTTTGTGGAAATGTCATAATCGCATCCTTAAAATGGCGATGTAGTCGATTCATTTCGAACGCTAATAGAGGGTAATAATATAACATAACATATAAGCAACCCGGCATAACAAGCAAATATCATGTCGAACAGATCGACCACGAGCTTAATAAAATACTTTAATGTATTGCCAAAAATGGCGGCTTCAAACTGACAGTTGACAGTTTGGCGGGAAAACAGTTCCGATGACGTACTTTGTGTTGGCCGTTTTTACCACAGACTAATTAACTGATTTGACGTCACTAGACGCTGATAGGTGTTTTAAAACATGTTACATGGAAATCGTAATTTTGTTAAAAATCTATTGGTATAAAAACGTGCGAAAGAAGGTTTACGTTTTTATATCTCAAAATATTATTAAATGTGCTAAATCTCACACCTATTTTATTTTCTTTGAAACAGGAGATCGCGACACTCACAAAGAACTTCTCTGGCGCGGAGATCGAGGGTCTGGTGCGAGCGGCGCAGTCCACCGCCATGAACCGACTCATCAAGGCCAGCTCCAAGGTGGAGGTGGACCCTGAGGCGATGGAGAAACTGATGGTGGAACGGGCAGACTTCCTTCATGCGTTGGAGTATGACATCAAGCCGGTATGTGACCATCCAAGAAGCGTTCGTGGCCTAGCGGTATTCGCACATCGGAAACGATCGAGCGGGTAGCAGCACCTGGCCGAGTCGGGTACTGAATCTGGCATTTGTCTCGGGCGCTTCCGTGTTTCGGATGACACGTTAAGCTGTAGGGCCCGGCAACTATCGCTGCTCGGTGGTAGTAGTCGTAATGATGAGGCTCTAATAGGGCAGCTTGATAACTTCTGACAGTCGGGTTGGCCAGTAGCCCGACACCCCTCCATCAACCCGCACTGAGCCAGCGTGGTGGAGTATGGCTCAATCTTATTCGTATCCGGGTAAATGCCGTGCCCCTCGGTGGGGACTATATTTTACATTTACATTTATAGTAATGAGTGGTGGCCAAGAATAGGTCAAAGGGCATGGTTAAATACGACCTCTATGGAGTTGCGGTTCGAGGCCCTGCCTCCCAAGCGAGGGCTCCCGGGTTCGAAACCCGGCTGTGGAGACAGAAAAAACATTCGCTAGGTATTGGATGTTTATATGTGTGTGACGTCGCTCTCCCTTTCTGGTTCCCATGAAACGTTACGATACGTTGCTTCTCGCCACACAGGAGGATACCCTGTCTTAGTATAGGGCCAGAAGCTGGCATTATTAAGGTGGCTGGGAGGCTATAGATCATAATCCCCCTTAATAATATTCGACCTAACACGAATGACATTCGTGTTAGGTCGAATATTTAGAAACAACAAAATCCAACGCTCGTTTTGTATTTTATGTTATCGAAATAAGGTTTTCAAGTTGCTGTCGCGCTCAGTTAGTCGCGCAATTGAGTAATTTTGTCAGGCAAAATCAGCACTTTTGTCAGTCTAAAACAAGATTTATTTACGGTCTTACGTTTATATATTGTCCTAATTAAATTAGGTAGGTTAACCCCAGAACCGTGTCCACAGGCATTCGGCACGGCAGCCGAAGCGCTCGAGCACTTCCTGTCGCGCGGCATCATCAACTGGGGCAACCCGGTGTCGTCGCTGCTGGAGGACGGACTGCTGTACATCAACCAGGCGCGCGCTACTGAGGCTAGCGGTATACTCCACGAGACTTACATAATACTCCACGAGGCTATTGGTTTTCAGAGCACTAAATCATATTGTCCGGAATTCCCGGGAATCGCCAAAGTTTTCCGCGTTTGGGACTTATTTCCCGGGAATTCCCGTTCCCGGGAAACCGGGCCCAAAACCACTTCCACGTCACGTCCAATTTATTTTTTGAGTTTATTTAGAAAATAAGATTTTAACGATATTCGGCTAAACAAAACATGAACTTAAACTACCCCCGACCCCTTGAAGCACAACAGACCTTCCAGGGATGAAAAGGGCCTTGGCAATTTCGAAATATTTGGGAAAAGTATGCAGGAAGCCTTCACTAAACTATGTAATAGCAGAAAAAAGTAAATTATTTGTGGCGATCTTAATATAGATTTGCTTGCTTGCTTAATGTAAAGTTCAAATAATTTCATTTATGTCATGTATTTCGAGAGCCGACTAGAATGATACTTACCAGCCAAACTTGCTTAGATAATGTTTTTTGTGACTGATTCACAAGTAAAAATGTAATTTACTGCTTGTAATTGTAATTTAAATATTCCAAAACTTTCAAGTTGGTTTGTAGAACTGCGAAAACTTTACACATTAATAGAAAAATACAAAATTCAAATAATCGAATGAAAACGTTTTGGAAATTAATAAACCGTGAAACTAGCAAAGTTATACCAAATGACGATCATTTCTGTTTAAAGATGATCATCAAATCCAACGCTGAGGTTGCTCGAGCTTTCGAAACACCAATATACCATAACTCACAACAGAGCGTCTAAATTCATCTCCATATGAAGCAGACTTTGTCAAAATCAGCCCTAGCGTCAGTAATGTAGATTTTAAATTTAATCATGTATATCCCCAGGACATCGTCAAAACGTATAGATTACTTAACTTAAAAAATACTAAACACCTGAGGGGTATATAATAATAATAATAATAATAATAATAAATATTTTTATTTCAGGTATAAAAACCCATATTGACAAATACCTTAAAAACTAGAGATATATAACATTTTATGAACCTAAACTAACTTAACTTAACTTAACTTCAACCTAGCTAGGGATTTTCTTCCTCGTCGGTCCCGCCTCCCTATAGCGTCTGTATACGATGCCTTCCGGCCAGTAGTCCTTGGCCAGGAACATCTTCTTGAGTTCGGCCGGCACCCGAAGTTTAAACGACAGGAAGTCCTTTGGTCTTTCTGACTCTAAAGGACTGATCTGCAGCGTCATCGTCTTCTGACTGCACGGCGGAATCTGGACTTTCTTTATCCTTTCCTGGATGTGACGCTCAATGTCCTCTTTGGTCATATTCACGTCGAGCCTGGAAAGGTATATCTGCGTCGTGGGAGCGGCAGCTTTGAGGCTGCACTCGGCGGCGGGGGCGGTGCCACGCTGATTGCGGCTGCGTCTGGAGCGGCGTTTCCTGTTTTGGGCCAGGATAAATCCGTCTCCATCAACGGTCGCATTCGGCGGGCCGCGGGCGGGCCTGGCCAGCGGCGCGCGCGGCGCAGCCTGCAGCTTCTGTTGTTCGGCGGCGGGCGGTGCGGGGCGCGGGCGGCGGAGGCGGGCACGGCGGGACACAGCAGCATACGTGTCCTTCTGGGGTTCCGGTGTTTTGGATGGACAGGTGCTGGTCGAATTGGCTTCGTGACGTCACGAAGCGGTGCGGTATTCGTCAACGCGGGCTTAGCAACCCGCGTAACTAGGTCAGTCGCTTGTTGGGCATTTTTGCTGACCGTCGCGTTGTCGGCACGCGCGTCGGCTATTCGCTGCGTCGGCAGCGAGGTATGAGCCTGACGCAATACTGACAACTCACGTTTGAGGTCAGCGCAGATGCCCTCCGAAGCCTCCAACTTGCTTCGAATTTCCGTGACATCACCCTGGAGCCGCACGATATCCTTCAGCAGCCGGGTGATATCGACGTGGTCGAATGTCACCGGCGGCAGCTTGTTGAGGTCGCGGGCCACGTAGGTCGGGACATCATCGGGTTCGGTCTCCTTGAACACCCGGAAGATGTCCTGGAGATCCTTCTTCCTGCTCGCAGCACCCCTCCGCCCGACGAGGCGCACGGTGGTGACGGCGGTTTCCTGCAGCACTTTCTTGGCGGCGATGATCTCAGCCTCCTTGAAGCTGGTCGAGTAGATCTGCTCGAGCGAGAGCTCGTCCATCACGTCCAGCTTCTGTTGGACGAAGGCGAGCAGTTCGTTCACCAAGATTGTGTCTGCGCGCTTGGCTGGTACAGCCATGGTATTAATATTGTGAAACTAGGTAGTCGCTAATTTCCGGGGTCGCTGCTAGGAAGCGTCCGTTCGTGCCGGTGTCACAGTTGCAACGTCTATATACGTCAAACAACGTATATAAGTCAAAGTTATTGGTTCAGTAATTATGGTTATAGCCATCTTAGCATAAATATTCAATAAATATGTTCACGATGGAGCTTTCCCAGATCTCATTAAAGACAGAAAACTGATACCTCTGTTCAAGTCGGGAGACAAGGGTGATCCTTCAAATTTCACACCAATATCACTTCCAGCACTAAGTAAAATATTTGAAAAGATGATACTGAATCAAATGCTCTCACGCTTCAACCGTACAAAACAAATCCACGCCAAACAATAAGGTTTCACTAGGGGTAAATCGACGACGGATAAAGTTTATCTCATATTTTCGCACAGGATGCTTTCGGCGTTTTTGCGATCTGTCTAAGGCATCTGATTGTCTTCATCATGACACGCTTTTAATGAAATTAAGTCATTACGGAAATAATGCGTTGGAAATACTAAGATCATACTTGATTAATATAATTCAAAAGGCAAAAGTCAACGGCGCTAAATCTGATGGTTCCACAAGGTTCCATATTAGCCCCTTTCTTATTCCTGGTATACATTAACAATTTGCCTTATATGGTGGAGAAATTGACTGACATAAAGTCTGGCCGGTGAGAGAATGCGATCCCGACAGCACAAAACCCATACATATTTGACATCTGTTATGAAAAATATTGCTTTTTATGTACGCATTAAGAGAATGTCATAATCGCATTCTAAAAACGGTCGAAGTGTAGTGTTGTTTTCTGATGACAATTCACTGGTCCTCAAAATTTTAAGACAAAAAGAAGGTTTTGATGATAATGATGTACTGTTTCTAGGGCAGGCGAAAAAACGGACAATGACATAAAGCATTATGTTAGCGTCGAAAGAAAACGATACGTATCGCCCTCCATGCACTTCTGTATCGTTTCCGCGTACTAAAAGTTTCGTGGTACGGGGTGGGGTGAGCGACGCTACCAGTCAGAGATAACAAACCTGATTCGACTTGATTAGAATAACACAAGTTTACAAATTCGGATCAACTTTTGGACCTGAGCAGATGAGAACGATTTCTTATGTTATTTGATGGCCTGAACTCAAATCTTCAATCCGTGTGTCAAAATTGGTTCTAGTTTTCGAGTGCGAGCTTTTAGTTGCTCAGGTCCAAAACCTGTGTGTACTTGTGTAATTAAACAGTTTTTAGATATCAGCAAATAATTTTATTATAAATAACATACATAAATATAATAAATAAAAAATAAATTAGAATTTTATTTATTCCCTACATTCATACGACTGATAATTTTTGAACCTCACCAAAAAAGCTTGGTGATCACTGTGGTAGGCACAATTTCCGTGTTTTCGCCTGCCCTATAGTCTATTTTAGTAATTTTCATTATGTCAAGTCCTATGGTATCTTGTTGTGGGCAAAGCAGATAATTTTCGAACTAATTTTATATCACAGAAAATAGTTGTTCGAGCAATTTATAATTTAAAACGAACAGTCTCCCTAAGTAATGCATATCATTTATAATAATTAACGTTGTAATATTTGTATTAGTTAAGCACTACCAATTTGAACAGAGATCCAAAAATCAATTTGTGGGAGTTTCTTCGACCTGCTTCTCTCACAGTGGTCCAATGTAGAGAAGAGGCAAAACATGACGTAAATATCTACCTAGAGTAATAAATACCTTTGAACTTCAATTGCAGGCTTAGTATCAGTCCTGCTCGAGGGCCCGCCGAACAGTGGTAAGACAGCCCTGGCAGCGCAGCTGGCTAAAATCTCCGACTTCCCGTTCGTGAAGGTCTGCTCGCCGGAGGACATGGTCGGCTTCGGCGAGAACGCCAAGTGTCTGCAGATCAGGAAAGTTAGTATACCCCAACCAAACTGCGAATTATGTGTTTTAATTGAAAGTTTTCTAGAGTAAAGGTCCCTAATTTGAAATATTTGGTCATTTATCCATATTCCGGTCGCCATCTTTGGAAAAAAATCGTACGGTCAGCGCGTGAGCTCCGAGGAATCGGGGGCTGAGGAAGCGGGCGGATGTGTGCCGCGCCCGAACGTCGCTCCATACTAGGCGTGGTGAATGTAACCGACAGCTTATTATTACAACCGAATATTAAAAAATAACTAATCAACTATTTATTTGAATATAGAAATAACGGTTGCCAGTTTTGCGATTTTCATTCCGAACATCGCCACTCGCAAGCATATTAGCTCTTATATCATAGCCATAAGATCTCGTTTTATTATTGCTGACATAGCGGTTTTCGTTTTCATTTGAACGCAATAATCACTGCTTATTTTATAGGAATGCTTATTTTATAGCAATAGGGAAATTTAAACCTTATTGTCAGTGAACTAAGCCTTGTTTTCATTTGAACGCAAAAATCACTGCTTATTTTATAGGAATGCTTATTTTATAGGAATAGGGAAATTTAAACCTTATTGTCTGTGAGCTAAGCCTCCCTTCTCAATCACTTAAAAATCCGGTTTTTGAAAGAGAAAAAAGTGGGACTATCTCTTCTAGTGCAAGGAAGTGCGTTCCATAGTCGGACCGCCTGCAACCTGAAGGATATGCCGAGGTTTTGTGGCTTGGTTTGGCTAAGAGTGAGACCTTGTGAGATCTCCGGTGCCGATCTTCTGAAAAGAGATACTCCAAGAGGCCGTGTATTAGATGCTTTGACCCTCCTGCTATAAACTTACACCCCAGGAAATGTAGCAACCAATAGTCCGCTACATTAAAGCGAACACCTATTAAATTATAAATCCGATTCCAGTACTTCGACGACGCCTACCGCTCGACGCTCTCATGCATCCTCGTGGACAACATCGAGCGACTCCTCGACTACGGACCCATCGGGCCGCGCTACTCCAACCTGACGCTGCAAGCGCTGTTGGTGCTGCTGAAGAAAGAGCCGCCTAAGGGACGCAAGCTACTCATTCTGTGCACTAGCAGCCGGAGGTAATCCTGTAGTTTAATACTAGTGGCTCTGTGAGCTGCAGACCTCTGTGGAACAGCGGTTGTGGCTCTGCATACCATGCGGGAGGCTCCGGGTTCGATCCCCGGCTGGGGATAAAGAATAAAAATCCTTAGGTCCTGGATGTTTATATGTGTTATGTCGCTGTTTAGGTTCCCACGATAAAGGATATCCTAATGTGGGGTCAGAAGCAATGTAAGTGCCTGTATGTTGACGACTGTTTATAACAAAATAATCGCGAGCGACACTGGAAAGGGCTTTAAATATTTTGGCCTGCTACTGGCCGCCTTTTGGTTTACACGTATAATGTTTATAGAAATCGATAGCTAAGAACTATACAAACAACTAATGTTCTTTGACAAATCTTCGTAAAATGTCACGTTTGACTATTAATATGGTGTTTATGAACTGTTAAAACTTTGTGAATTTGCCCTAAATCATATTCAACGAGGCTCACAATATTATTTAAGATAAGTAAAGATAAAATAATTTTAATTTGTACTTTCTACATTTTTATGCTTAAACATAAAATAAAAAACGTTGTTGTACACAGTGACATCATTATAGTCGAACTTCTAACCTACAAACTTCGTATACATCATACTTCGTATATGTCTTTCCTTCCTAACGATATATAATAAATTCAAAATGAAAATGTATTACTGTAGGTATAGCCACTTAGGTACTTCCTCAGGCAGGCTCTGCACAAAGCCATACCACCTTCAAGACCTTGCACGTGGTGTGGTGTAACGTTCATATTCGACCGTCGTCCGCATAAGACCTTTATTTATGGAACAAACTGCATAGGTAGATATAACTTTAAATAAAAGTGCAGTATTTTGTCATATATTTCGTCGCAGGGATATCGCTATAAGCGTGGCTTGTTTCCACTAGCACACATAAAACACAAGAGTTCTACTACAGAGTGCGTTATATGCACCGCCTCGCCCCCCCACATTATTATCGTCTCTCTGGCAGCAAAAAATGCTAAATACTTAGCTTACACTGATAAACCGACAAAAAAACGCTTACAGCCACCTGTCACTGGAGTATTTTTTTTTATTTAAAGCTAAAACTTTGATTGCTTATATCTTCGAAACGTGAAGTTTTAGGAGTTTTTGTTATACAATCTTTCTTGTTTGTATTGATGTTAGCTATCCATTTCCAGAAGAAGAATTAGGCGTGCACGTAATTTGAAAAAATACAATATGGCGGACTTTAGGTCGTAGGTACCTACGACCTAAAGTCCGCCATATTGTATTTCTCCATCCCGTTTTACTTTTTTTATAACCCACCAGATCCCTAGAAGTTTATCGGATGAACAAGTGGAATTATTATAACAACAAATAACCCGACTGCATTTTCTTTCGATACCACATACAAAATTATGAATGTACCTGGCAACGTACATGGGGTATGAAAGTAGCACCAATAACATCATATATATATATTTTTTTAATTCCAAAAATCGAATCGAATAGTAGCATTTGGCATTAGTCAACAGTAGGGACAGAGCTATGCGTCCATCTCCCTTCCTTGTCTAAGCGAAACAAAAAGAAGAAGACTCACGCCTAGCTACTGTTGACAGATGTCTAGTGCGACTTCTAAGAATGGACCACGTTAATAATCGAACCTGCTCAAAAAAATACAAGAATAGGTTGAAAAATGCGAAGAGGAAAACATCCGGACAGACATACGAAGGCATTTTTGCCCAGGTGAAAAAGAGACGCTTTGGTCGCGTTACGCGCTTGCTCGGTCAAATATACCCACTGAGCGGCAGAACCACATACTATTACTCTAGGTAGACGCCGCAAATGCATCTGCGAAGAATACTTCGTGTTCTGCACCTATGAACCGAGCAGTCGCTATGTGACCGTTCTAACTTTCAGACGGTTGTTGATATGAAGAAAAAAAATACGGTTGGTTCGCTTACATATTGGGGGTGCTTGCGGCGTCTACTTCTGTGTATGATCTGAGGTCAGAAGCTTTTACTTGGATGGAATCTAGTGATATGTATTGGTATACCAGAGGTAGTGTGCCTGTATAAGTGTTTATATTACCCTCTCCACAGACAAGTGATGGAAGACATGGAGATTCTATCAGCGTTCACGGGCGTCTTACACGTGCCGAATCTATCCGCGCCCGAACATGTCATGGCGGTGTTGGAGAAGAGCGACGCCTTCGACAGGAAAGACCTGCAGAAGATTCAAAAGGAGCTGCGTGGTGCTAAGTGAGTGCACTTCTTGTGATTGTATGAGTCCCTGGTACTTCTGTGAAAGATGTTATTTAGTTTGGAAGTAATTTCAGTGCCCTAACAGGGTTCATTGTCGGGACTTCAAATAGAACAATGAAACAATAAATGATTTGAATTATATGGATCGGCGAGACTTTCCTAAGTTTGGTTTACTTGATGAGAAAATGGGCTGGGTAGACCTCCTTTACCGCTATGTGGCCCTGGTACACTTAGCACTACTCATGTTTCTAGTATCTTAGAAGAGGTGGCCAGAGGTGCAAGGTCACAGGAGAATGTCACCGCGTTTAGCAAAATAGGAAGAAACACCTGTGACAGTCATTCTGTGGATGTGACTTATGAGTTTGACATAGCTAGTAGGGAAGATTACGCATATATTTTTTTGGTGGACCGCCCTTTGTGTTTCTATAAACTTTTTTGCATAAACTTGCTTTACTTACTAACTCTGTGATTCAGTTGTAGTATCAGATGAATGAAACTCTTTGCTTACTTACTTAGGATTTGTTACAAACACTAAGCGCCCTTTACGTTGAACTACTTTGGTGGTTTTCGTCTCCATTTAGAGTTGTGGAAGTAAATCTTACAGATCTGATTACGCTTTTTCCACCTGCAGGATCTTCATGGGCATCAAGAAGCTGTTGGCCCTGATCGACATGGTGAAGCAGACGGAAGAAGAGAACAGAGTATTCAAGTTCCTCACAAAAATGCAGGAGGAGGGAGGCCTAGATCTCGGCACTTCTATACAATAAGAATCATTGCAACCTTAGGGATTAAACGCGCATACCACTCACACCCCACACGACATCTCCGATACACACACATCTAACTCTCCACCCAAAATAACCATAACCCCTAAGATCACCGAATCATCGCCCTGCGTCTCCGACTTGAGAAGCTACGAAATCGATTACGACGACGTTAGCGAATGTTCGGAGGCGTTTGAAAATAGTAAGAAGGCGAGAACTGCGAAAGGAATTGAGCTGTCACCCGCGAAACTTCCGCTTCTGAGACGTATTCGCAGCGTCGAAATCGTTTTTGAGGACGACAACATGTCGGCTTGCACCGAAAATGCGCTTTCTGAAGCCGAGCTCTTAGCTTCGGACAGTAGCGATGACTCCACCAAATGTCTCGACGATTCGGAAAATTTACAGATCGAAAAATACGGAATTAGAGATGATACCGAGGTCACTCTCAATGCTAATGTTAATGTTGACGAAGAGTCTTCAGATGAGACTTTTACTTTTCCTAAAGACGTTCGGAGCCCGTACAAATCTAAAGATAGCTCGAGATTTCAAAGTAACCTAACTGCCAATGATGACGAGACTCAAGATTACATTATATCCGAAGTTAATGATGAAACCTCTACTCAAATAGGAGTAATTGTTATCGAAGATGTAACAATAGCAGATCAAGCTCCTGCAATAAGCGAGTTAATCGCTTGCGAAGACGGGACTGACTTCAATGTATATGAACTAGTCGATTCTGGCCAGTTCACAGAAGAAGCAAGCTCCTCTCACATCGAAACTGCTGCGTTAACCACGTACGATGATGCTATGCTTTCCCATTCGTACGATGTAGTGAACGTTGACGATTTTACAGCGTTCAACTCTTTCGTTCGGCACAGCTGCGATTTGTTCGACAAAAACAAATTATACGAGTACATCGATAGTAACAGTGATAGTTCAGATGACACTGCAGTGTGTGAAACTGATTTGCTTCACATCAAAAGTATCACTTCCATACAAACCCCTACTGTCTCTGACGACCAAGATCAAACGCTGTGCGACAGCTCCGATCTTCAGTATGATTCATTTGTGGACATGGGGAAATTTTGAATAATCAAATACGTATCTAACCATATAATTGATTAACCAATATTCTCTTGTCTAAGCAACATGTTACTACGCTTTTGTGTGAATCGTTTGACATAATGCTTTTATACTATGAATAGTCAACTAACTTATAATTTAAATTTACGGGGATTAAATAAGTCCCAGGAAAACTGAATAAACCGTTGTCCTTTTGAAACAGTAAAAGAGTTTCGTTTATAATTATTTGGGTTGCCTGTGACATAATAAACAGTGATTTGTTAGTTTTAATATTAATGAAAGCTTTTTTTGATTTGATTGAATTACTTGAATAGATATGAATAGACAATGCACAACAGCGAGAAGGAAGACATTGAAGGATATACTAATATCACATCGTTTTTACATGAATATTTTTATTTCTAAAGAGTTGTTCTGACACCAGATACCCTTACACAGCTTGAGCATTTAAGGACTTGGTGGTATGCGACTCTAGTAACCATGTCAGTAGTTTAAACATGAAACAGTTTTATGTAAATAAATCTCATATTAAACTCAGTAGAGATGCCCAAGGTCGAAGTAAGACATGGTTACAGAAATCCCGGGGTTGTAAATTGTGTTAGCTTAATATTTATGCTAGGCAATATATGAATGTATCTAAAATGTACTATACTTTCTGATGAGCATTTATATGTTATTTGTTCTGTTTTATGCAGCATATGATGCTGTTTTTTATTTAATAGAAAATTTAAATATGAAACTCGTATTATGTAAAATATTAATTTATTAGTATTTAAGGAAATAATGTTGTCAATTTAATAAAAAAAAGGATAGCTTTATGCACGATTGTAATGGTAAGAGTAGTGCTTCTGAATCGCTTCATTTAATAATGGAGCATAGTAGTCATGAGTACAAGAATAGCCATTAAATATAGTAGGTATTAAATATATCTTGCACCTAATTATGACTTTGATTGGGCAGTTGGGCACTAATATCAATATTAGTCTAACACAAGACACAGTTTCAGTATTCTACTCTCATTGTTATGTTTACATGTAAACTATTCTAATCTATTTAAGAAATAAGTAGGTACCTTTCAAAAACTTACTAATCTCATAGCAAAAAGCTAAATAGTGACCAGTACAAAACAATATATTAGGAGTCAAAGTCAAAGGTTTTTGCTATGAGGGTAGTAATTCAAGTAAAGTTTATTTTATTTGTGAAATGTAGCAAACATTACTTTAGTTTGTTATCACTGTTAATCTGCCAAGTTCAATGTGATAGTTGTATGGATCTGGGATAAAACAATTGTTTTCAGATGTTTTCTGATGGTGTTGTTTCCATATTTTACTTCATTTTGTTAATCTCTTGTTACTTGTAATTGGAATGAAATTTTAGCCAAAATGTTTTAGGAGACATATTTATGTCATCTTGCAACTTTATAGTCATGTGATTGTTGTTAAATCTAGTTGAGTTTAACTGTTAAGTCTTAAATTAATTACATTCCATGTTGTTTATACACTCCTACAATGTATTAATCAAACTTCATCTGTGTACTTATAATCAGTTTAAGGTTTAGGTGTTTTGCTTGAATAGGAAGTTTAAACTCTGTAGAAAATCAATGTCTCTAACGAAAACTATTTTGTCTGAATGTAAAGTAATAAATATTATGCAATACAATGAATGTGAAGTGATCAAGTTACTGTTGAAGAATAAAAATTATTATGAGATTTCTTCATTTATCTGCAATTTCTACCTCTACCTAAAATACCCAGTTCATCTTATACAAGAAAACTACATCATTTTATTACATTATTTTATTATTCCTTAATAGATACAGATCACACATGGTCAATAATGAGAAATTTGAAATTATCATAGTACACATGCATACATTTTCCACATTGATTTAGTTAGCACTCTCACAAGCATCAACCCAGTCATTATATACATCAATAGGCTCTGATAGAACATTTGTTGTTGTTTGGAAATCTTCTAAGCAGACCAGACACTGTATTCTAGCCGTGTTTCTAGCTCTGTCCCTAAAACGTAGGAAAAAACAAACTTACATTAGTAATATGTTACAAGGAAAAAATAAAGCAGACACAGACCTGGGGGCTAAGCTTACATTTTCACTTCGCAGGATTTCTCGTGGTTACAAAATGGGCAGTTGAACTGTTGATCCAGGGGCTCAATAGCCTTTCTTTTCGGTGGAGGCTTCCTTTTTGACTTGCGGCGACCCATTTTGCTCCGTTTAGCTGATACCACGCGCCGGACTAGGATTAAAAGTAATACAAACTACTATACTAATGCAACAATATTAAAGGTTTTTGTATGGGCTCTTGTATCGTGATAATATCACGTAAATCTGGAAAAGAAAATTAAAATTTACACCAACAGCACGCAAAATACACAAAATTAGCAGACAGCAGAAGACAGAAAAGACTACTGTCAACTGTCTTGTCAAGTAGACGCGCACATGATGACATATGTCAGTTCAACAATTTTTAAACATGAAGCCGTTCCGTTTAGTTTTGACCATATAGTAGAACCATAAGCCTAGAGCTCAAGGACGAATGCCTGTGTTAAAAAAATAAAGAAGACTAGCCATTGGTCGTTCCGGAACGAGTCAATAAATGATATACCATTAAAAAAAAATAACCGTAAAAAATACTTCGGTGCCAGGGTGTGCCATCAAGGACACCACGGCCTGTCCTGCAATTATAGCGCCGGCCGTTTACCCAGACATGCTGCTCTAAATGGTATCATCCGCTGGGCCCTTTCCAGCGCGGGCGAAATCATCTTAGAAACTTTAGGTATTGTCCGCGACGACGGTAAGGGGCCCGACGGCATGACACTCATTCCGTGGCAACATGGGAAGTCGCTAGTGTGGGACGCGACATGCGATAGCTACATATTTGTGCCGTTTGGCGTGGAGACCCTCGGGCCATGGGGGCCCGGTGTTCAAATAGTCTTTAAGGAGATTTCCAAGAGGCTAGTTGAAGGATCGGGTGATCCTAAAGCTGGCACTTAGCCCGCCCAGAGGATTGATTAGTCTGGCCATACAGCGAGGTAATGGTGCCAGCATGTTGGGCACCCTACCACTCGACAGCGGCGACCTGAAGGACATTTTTTATTTAGTTTAGTATTTGTATATCTAGGAGTCAGAGTGGCGTTTGTGTTGCCGGACCTAACGGACGTGTCCCCCCGAGATGTCCCAAACGCATTTAAACAAACAATAGTTTTCATCCCCGGCGCGCGCCTTTTGTTCTGCCTCCGGAGGCCCGAAAACGAGCCCGGCTTATAGGCTGGCTTATACCGCGTGTTACTGTAAGGGTTACCTGGGGAATGTGCGCGATCCATCTAGGCACCCCATCTGTGCAATACCACGCATTTCTGTGATTGTGATGATACTAGTGCGGTCAAGTGTAATGAATGCCCAGAGAACTGCGCGATACTCTTAGGCATCCCATCTGTGCAAGCCCTAGAATTTATTCTAGGCCAGGTGCACGTCTGAGCCACGCAGCGACAGGCCGGCAGCGAGCGACGCCTACGCAACACACCCTCAACGCTACTGCCTCCGCCACCACCGCCGCTAAACATACCAACCTGGTGAGATCATTCCGATTAGGACATCATTGATAGTGATTACCTACCTCTAACTTTATTTCTCTCAGCACCACTCGCCGCCTGTGACAATAATAAACCACCACTTACCGCGGCCGCGGTCGCCCCTATTGACTAAGGCATAATCACATTTATAGGTGCGTCATAGGCAGGATATAACAATTCCCTACCTTCGCAATATCAAAATCAACTAATAAAACATTATATTGCTTTGCCTGAAAATAAATTCGAGATAATTCTCCTCGAGATTTATTTTCTCCTCATCTTCGAAAGACCATTCAAAACAGTCATTAACAATAACCATCCACTAAACCCTGAAACTCAGTGAATAAGCCAACCCAAAACTTAACAATCCTAGAATTATTTTTATGTAGCTAAACTGCAAATATACTAAACCCGACAATAAACAAAAACTAAACAAGTGCATGCCATAAAAAGGCCATCTCACCAAACTCCCAGAAACTAGACAAAACAATTGACTGCTATTTAGGAACAATTGCTAATAGGCTCTCTACCGAGAATAAGGGCGCACGAAGATACGCACAAACTTTGACAATCGCAACCCGTACAATCTGTTAATCGTAAACAAAGGTAGTTCAAATAAATCACGCTATCTCTAAGTTCTTTCTTTCAACAACATCCCAAGAAGATAACCTAATGGAAGCCTTAGCAACGCTAAGATGGTAACTGCCTATTCACCGCAATTGCTGACCAAATTAATCACCTATGTCAATTAACATGCAACCACACTCACGTTCGTAAGGACCTAGTTAAATATGTAGAAGAAAACGGCGATGAACAGAACAAAGCTCGCAATCACTGAGCCTGAAATCCTTAACAACTCAACACTGAAAATCTACGCAATTACGGTACTTCGGCTGGAGAGGAGATTATAATACCAGCTGCCGAATACTTTCTACTTAACGCAACAATCCACCAGCAAAATACACCATCGCTCACATTCACGCCCAAGAATCCAGCGGATGCAGTGAAATCTATCAACCTCAACGTCACAGGACATCACTACGACAGCGTTTACTTGCTTGAATCGCCAAATTTACCCACGGATCAAGCAACCGATAACCAAACTGATAACACCATACTTTCGCCGATACTTAATGCAACACCCATGACCTCCTCAGGGTCAACCATAACATCAACAGAAGACATCCCAGACAACACCGGATATACGATGATACGAAACAGCCCCATATTTAAACCACAAGTCACATGCGAGCGTATGCGCATTGCTACTTATTATCGAATTAACTAAAAGACTCAACATTGACGCGGAATTGACTAACAAAAACATACACATAGCCTATATACAGGAAACAAACATGATACATATGTCACAACACTATCTCTGGTATCTGTATGCTCGCATCGGACAAGACGCTATAAAGAAATACAGGAAAAAGGGAATTATAGGAACAAACCTCCTTCACAGTATTGCACACAAATATTTTAAAAGTTACATCAAAAGAAAATGCATGTACAAGGGCGAGCTTGTCTCTAAAAAGAGATTTCTTCCAGCAAAACAAGGCATTACAGGAATTGCTATCATAGAAGGGTAGGCAGTGCACAATAATTACTGTAATTAAAATGCCTAGGAATAAATTAAAATATCTGTAAAATACAGATAGCAAATACGAAATAATTACCGATATATACATAAACCTTACATATAATAAAATAAATACAATAACTTTTACGAAAGAGATATGTAGAGCTCTTTGATATGTTTCTTAAAAGAAAAAAGAGTCGGACTGTCTCTTATAGTGCAAAGAGGTGCGTTCCAGAGTCGGACCGCCCGCAACCTGAAAGAGCGTTTATACGCAGCGCTGCTATGCCGCGGAGTAGCTAAAAGTGAATAATTAAATATCATCGGAGAACTGCTCATGGCAAACTTAAAAGTAGAAAGACGAAAATTCTTATAAGAGACCCCATAAACAACCAGTGAATTGGACGTAGTTCCAATACGAACCGTAAACGAAATCAAATATCTTGGCACATATATTACGGCAGGACATAGGACACACTAAAAAAGAGGTGCCGGCAAGCCATATGCAATTCCAAGGCCCTAATGCATTTTATAAAGAAATCCAACATAGACTGAAATATAGTGCGCCTGATTTACAAAATGGTCATTGCACTGTTTATAAAATACGGACAAAAAGCGGCAACCCTCACTAAAGCAAACAGTTGACAGTCAGTATATGAACGCCTGATCCTCAGAGACATGTTTGAGAACGCCAGAAGCTATCCAAGATACCACAAAATTCATGACTGAACAGGGCAAAACGATAACCAAACGAATCAAAAACCACCGGATATGTTACTATACATATTCTGCGATGCCCACAACAGCACTTACTACACGCTCCATTCAAATACGAAGCAAGGAAGAAGAAAGTCGGCCGACTTATATGCGCCTGGAAAGATTTCCTTAAGCATGACATCAAATACTACGGTGAAGAACACAGTTACTGGACAGAATCATCACACAACAGGGACGAAGTCAGGATGGCCTAGAGGCAAATATACCGTATCCCAGAAACAAACAGCAAAAGCGAAACTGGGAACTTACCAGATAACCCAAACGAACACGACTCAGGAAACTCAACTATTAACAATAACTGAAAATAGAAGGAAAACAAGAACTTGAAGAAAACAACAGCTGCTCTCCAAATCCCACATCCTCCCCATTCCACATATCCTATATTGGCTTCAGGCTGAAGAGTCGGTCGATTGAATTCACTATCCTTCCCCTCCTATAGAGCAGGTCATTCCGCCCCCCCTCAAAACTTGTGCCCTCTGGTATGCCGGCCGAAAGACCGGAACAGGTTTAGAACCCTGGCTGGAGAAGCACCATTCATTCATTCATTCATTCATTCAGTTTAGTATTTGTATATCTAGGTTAAGTTGTGTTGTGTAAATATAGACTAACTGTCACCAAATTCTGAATAAAACCAACCGTGGACCCGTTGATGGGTCGACTCAATGGCACCACGGGTAAAACTCCTTCCACGCCCGAAACTATACCACTCACTCGCTCACTCCTCTTTCTCGTAACTCCTTAGTTCTTAGTTCCAATGTAAAATATTTTATACGAAATAGAGTTAACCTCCGATATTTAAAGACTAGCGGCCTTACTTATAAAAAAGTAAATTGACTGTTTTGCTTAAGCAGTGTTTTGTCCTTTTCACACGTCGACTAAATGTCAAATGTCAAAGCAAGACAAAACACCGAATTAACTAAACACTGAATTTATTTTTTATAAGCAAGGCCGTACTTTTTTTGTAGTTGGTTTCTCGGACACGGAACTAATAGCTTACTTCACTACAATTGGAAATATTTTATTCAAAATAGAACTAAAATAGGTGCGATGTATTGCGTACGAAAAATGAGTGATTTTAGTAAACTTATATTACCAACTCACTTAATACCAACGGGAAATGTTTTATAAAAATAAATCTCGCTTGTCTTGTGTCTTTCTTTTTACCGCCTTTTCTTGCACCGCAAGGTAATTCTTGCCTTGGAGTTATATTTTGTAATGTTTATTTTTGTTTTGAGTTGTAAGTTTGGAAACTAACTGAAAGAACTTAAATATATTTAGACAGTTACTGAAGCTCACGCTTACAGTGACGTGACGTCGATTAACTTGAATAATTTTACTTTTTGGAGGTTTATAACTAATTGTTCTGAGTTTTGAAATTAATTTGCAATTAAGTGTTTGAAAAAGGTTGTATAAAAGTTGTTTACTACACTTTTGACTAAATATTAAATATCTTAGTGAAGTGTGTTGGCGTTTGTTTTTACCTGATAGGAGCGTCAAATTAACAGAACCTGGACATAATTCGATAATCCGTTGTTTTTATTGTTTTATCGGATATTAATATTAAGTATTAATTAGCTTTATGATTTAAAAAAAATCAAAATCTGTTAAAGCTATATATATGCGTCTTTTAAGACAATTAAGACAATTATCAAACATTTATTTTTAACGCTTTAATAATAATGTACTTCTCAGTAGTTAAAAACCATAACTGTGAATTTTTTGTTTCATTATGGGTTTTTGTGTACTACCTATATAATCATGTTTTCATCAAAAATAAACATGTTAATGACAATTAAACATGAAATTGAACGTTCAATTAAAATTATGCGCGAACTTGTTTGTAGCATAGGTACCTACAGTATTTTGGGATGCATGCGGAGGTGGGCGGGGGGCGCGGGGCGGGGGAACAGCGGCGAGCTAGTAGATAGATGCGTGCGGGGCGCTGCGGTAGCCTAGTTTACGCTTTATATTGTACCGATGCGGCGCGCCGTGTCACGTACTGATAATGCAAATATACAAAAAGGAATATCTTTATTGTAGCATATGTAAATTTGCGTTGAACTTTGATGTGGTGACTGTAGGTCTGAAAGGATAGAATACGTTGATTGCAGCAAGTAAAAGGGGTGGGGGTGTCAATCAACTTTTATACCGACATCTTAGTGTCACTCGAGGTAGAAAAATAAGATTGCTTAAAAACTATATTTCACACAAATATTAACGTAATTCATGCATGCTAGAGCCAACAACGATATAATTATATTTTTAGTTTTCAGATAATTGGGCAATTCTATTAGAATTCCTCGGTAACTTAGTTGTCAATTTTTCTACGAAGAACTTGCTCCATACAAAAAGCAGGGTCCTATAGTGCACATCTAGTGCAGCGCAGAAACTTTTGAAAATTTTGCCTCTAAGCCTTTAAAACCAATTAAGCCATTTCATTGCTTCATCCTTATTTCTTGATTTGCAGCTGCTTAGAACTTTAAAATCACACTACTTATTTTTACAAAAATAGTTTTCCAACTGTCCCAAACTTTTTATATTGACTGGTGTCTGCGGAGTAACTGTAGGTTATTTGTTCAAAAAGTACAGCATGGAGTTCGGGCTTTTGGCTACCGAAAACTTATCGCCTTTTCTTCCTGCCCGTGTCAATTTTGATCATTTACGGCACATGAGTGGCTTGTAAACTAACCACAGGCAGCCGCGGCGATCGCATACCTTTATTCATCGTCTGCTGAGTGATAAAATTTTCACAATTTATTTTTCTGCTTGTTTATTGTACAATTTTGGTGAGCTTAACTTTCTTAACTGTCAATGAGATGCTTACGCATAAAAATTGCAGCTCATTTTTCTATTAATTAAATGCCTTGAATCGTCTATGGAGTTACTGGTAACTGAGTTACTTATGCGGTAACTCCATAGACATCGAGTGTTTTAAAATGCTACATTGCTTGTTTTTCCGCTTTTGCGACCCGCGAGCTAAGCAAACGAAAACCTTTAACAAATAACAGCAGCAAGCCGTGTATTAAAAATCATATTACTTATGTTCATCTATCAATAGTACGATACCAAGAGAAGAGTCAATTGTCACACACAGGCCAGATTTTTTAGAAAATGCAAGCCTGAAGGCCAATCCAAGCATTACAAAAACCGACCATTAGAACAGTCCGTAGCTGAAGGTAAAGCCATGTGTGAGAAATAAAACAGCAATATATCTAAAAAGAGTGCGAGGCTGAAGGCCGAGAATAGTTGAACGAAAACGTACCATATATAATACGGGCGTGATGCCGTAGGTCGAGCCATGTGCTAAAAATTCATACAAATCATACTTTATCTAAGAATAGTACGACATCAAGAGGAGAGTCAAGTGTCATGAATACGACACCACTTTACAGAAAAATGAGAGGCCGAAGGCTGAGATAATCATAAAAAAAACTTCGCAAACTCCGGCTTCGCATTGTTATTTTATTTGGACGCTTTTATTTACGTTGACTATACCAAACCATGTGTAATAAAACTGCACCATATGTAAGAAAAGTGCTTGGCTCACAGGCATGGCTGGAGACCGAGCAAAGAAAAAGGAAAACATACCACATGAAATTTGCGCACGAGGCCGTAGGCCGGCCAAGCCATGCATTAGTAAATCCTGTTATGCAACATAATAGTGTAAAGCCGATGGCCGAGCCATATGTGCTCATAGTGTAGTACCAAATGCAAGAAATGTGCGAGGCTAAAAGCTGATCCAAGCTAAAGCAAAACGTACCACAAATAACCGAGGTGCGAATGTTTGGTGCCGTCGGCCGAGCCACGTTAAAATTAGGAATACTACAACACTAAGAGCTGAGTTAAGCGCTATGAACACTCCACCATTTGTCAAAGAAATGCGAGGCCGAAGGCAAGAGCCATTTGAATCAAAATATCCACCATATTCCAGAGAATGTCTAGAATACCTCACCACCTTTAAGAGACATGTCAAGATAAAGGCCGAGCTAAGCAATGTAATTCTGTAGAAAGCCCAGTGTAGGCATATAAATCAACGGCTGCCGGTCGCAAGGAACCGTAGACTCAACAGAGTTTCCAGCCAGGCTAACGATGATTAAGATGATGATTTTTCATAAGACAGGCTTCTACGGATATATGCTTTTCTATATCATTTCTTTCGCACTATCATTTCTATCAGATTCAGGTCACAATGATATGGCAGCAGTCGCAGTATTTTGTGACCGTACTCTTGTACTAAATTATCAATCTCTTATACTGGGTCAGGTTTATTTTGTTTTAACAACAACATACTTTTGGTGGCTTTGGTAGGTTAGGCAATATTATTTGATGTAAGCCATTCAGCAACTTGATTTTTCTATTAACCGAGCTTGGAGGTTTGTTAATTTGGCTAGAATGATATCTCGCATTGTCACTGACTATACAGGTGGGTTAATTTAGATTGGATAAGTTGCGAAGTATAACTTTCATCAAGGTATAGAACAGGGATACCACTCTCCCTCACATCTTTGACTTTATGTAGGTACCTGTTCCTCCATGCTACTATATCATGTCGCTCCATAAGTGCTGATTTTTTATTTTTATTTTTTTTTAACCTAATTTGTGTAAGAGTAAACGAAGAGATTCTCTGCCACCAACAAAATTTATCGATTCTTTAAAAGCTGCAAGACAGCATGAAATTCATGTATTTTATGCCTACTCCCTTACATCTTTGACTTTATGTAGGTACCTGTTCTTCTATGCTACTATATCATGTCGCTCCATAAGTGTTCTTTTTTCTTTTTTTTTTCATTTATAACCTAATTTGTGTAAGAGTAAACGAAGAGATTCTCTGCCACCAACAAAATTTGTGGATTCTTTAAAATCAGCCGTTCCAAACTTGGTACTTCTTTTCGGGCAGCATGAAATTCATGTATTTTATCCCTACTCCCTTACATCTTTAACTTTATGTAGGTACCTGTTCCTCCATGCTACTATATCATGTCGCTCCATAAGTGCTGTTCCTTTTTTATTTTTATTTTTATTTATAACCTCATTTGTGTAAGAGTAAACGAAAAGATTCTCTGCCACCAACAAAATTTATGGATTCTTTAAGAGCTGCAAGCAGCCGTTCCAAACTTGGTACTTCTTTTCGGACAGCATGAATTTCATGTCTATGCCTAATTGCACATCAATCAAAATCATCAGTTTGATTTTCTTTTTGCTTTTAGTTTTCTTAGGCGTAGAAAGTACAGCTGACGTTGACTTCTTTTTGTATTTTCATTACGGAAGATCGGGATATGCCTAAAATACAACATAATATTTTACTTATAAATAGTTACAAATTAGCCAATTCATATTGCACGTAATATATGACGTACCTACCAGTCATTTTAACAGCAAGGCAGATATTTAGAGGAATAGAGTCCAATCCTTCAGACTTTATAACCGACAAATATTTCGATAGATTGTGAATAACTTTTCTTACGCCATTGTTAATAGTTTTCGGCATTTTCACTCACAAAACACATTTAATATACCATGCACAATCGACGCCCTACTTTGACAGCAATTGGCAGATGATATTAATTACTTTTTAAAGAAAGTATTGCAAGTTGAAGAAAAAAGTTTCATAGGTTTTCCGCAACATAGCGATGTTTTTATATTCTTGGTTTAGCTTTAATAAAGGACATAATACTTTATGTTCTTCTTATACTGAGAAGAAGTTTCTTGATTTACCAATTATGATGGTTGAATTCCGTTAAAGTTTGTTTATTTTTGAAGAAACGAAACAATGTCCGCTCATGGTAACGCCAGTGACAATTATTTCAATATTTCTTACGTATATGAATCTCACCTTGCAGACTAAATAAGGAGAATATAGTTGATAAGTTTTTTGTAATCCTTTGCCTAAATAAATAATTATGACAACCCTTTTTGGGTGGTTTTATTCGAAAAGTAGTTATGGTAACTCAGTAGACAAATATAGTGGCATCTGGGTTTATTTTTTGAACTCTGGAATTATTTGCTTATTATTCAAGGATATGAAAATTAAATAGTTTTCGGGTAGGAAGGTATTGACTAAAAATTTAAATCAATTGCCATCCAAAATAATATTTTTTTAATAATTTATATTAAATATATTAATTAATTAAAAAATTGTCTTCAACAACAACAAGGCCAACGCAAGACCGTCCCGGTCTAAGCTTTAATGACACGCCACTCTACTTAATAGTTGATATATTTTAAATATGCTTGTTTGCCAAAATAAATTAAGTGGTGGGGCTTCAATTATTTTCTCAAATAAGCATATTGAAACAGCGCATCATTTCGGCTTAGACGAGCTTGAAACGAGAATATCTTCGTGACTCGCGACACAGCAAGGTCGGGAGTTGAGTCGCAAAGAAATGAGGACCTTATTCTGCAATATATAACGTGTCGTGTAGTGACAAGAACCTAAACAGAACCTAACAAGAAACAACAACCAGGATAAAATTTAGAGTGACAGTTTATTGGTTATTTACAGTGAAGTCTATAAAAAAAAGATGATGCGAAGATGAGGATGGATGAGATGTGAACAGGTTTAGATATAGAAAAAAAAAGAAGCGGAGGACACGGAGAGTAGGTGACCGGTGGGGTGATGACCAGGATGCAGGTCTATTTGTTGGTGAAGATGTTGTTGAAATCGTGGTTGTAGGAACGGTAGCGGGCGTATTTGTAGTTACGGCTCGCAGGATCCCGTTGTAGGAGCGGCAGCGGGCGTATTTGCAGGGGCGGCTCGCAGGATCCCGTTTGTAGGAAACGGCTCGCAGGATCGTGTTCGTCGGAACGGCTCGCAGGATCGTGTTCGTCGGAACGGCTCGCAGGATCGTGTTTGAAGGAACGGCTCGCAGGATCGTGTTTGAAGGAACGGCTTGCAGGATCCCGGGGTAGTCTGACCCCGGGATAAGGCCTTTAGGTGGTACTTCTAGTTCAGAAGCTGACGTGAGACTCCAGAATTTCAGAAATGTTCCGCTTTTATACCCTTTTTGGAGAGTTCTAAAAATTATTTAAATTAAACGTAATTTTTGTGAGTGGCCAAGAGAGAAAAAGTATTTTTGTAAAAGTATTGAAGCATACATATCAGACCGCTAACGAGTTTGAATGGACATTGCCATGACAACCAGATAAACAAGGACGTCAACAAATGTCAAAGTTTGGTTTCAGGCTCGTAATACGGAAAACAACAAAAAAACCATGAAGTAAATGAAGTAACAATGAATATAAAAATGTTGGAAGAAATGGAAACCCAAACAATGGACGCATTCCAAGAAATAATATAGTATGTTATTCTCCTCAATTTGTGTTATATTTTTAGAATAAATTATTAGGGGAAAACTTTTTGAGAAGTGCCCGATTTAGGGAAAATTCACGAGGAGTCCTGGGAAAATCAAAATCAGACGGTGGCAACACTGCTTCAATCACTCGGCGAATGCGGCGAATGTCGTTGTGATTCACATCGAAGTCTTTGAATGTCGGCTTTGAATCGTATTTATTTCGATATCAATGCGTTTCCTTCGTCACGATGAAAGGGAAAACAAATTTAATTAGTGCCTTTACTTTACTTATATTCGGAGGTGAGTCTACAAACCTGCAGTAAAAAGTTATTAAAACCAAACAAAAGTTGACGCCCAACGATTTTGTTTTCAGTTTCGTATATTTCTGCTGACTGCACTATTCCCGTAGTTTTGCGGAACACTTGGTTCTCCTATGAAAATGGCAAGCAGACCATCACAGATATCAATGCCAGCCAGATGACTTCCAGGTAAAGTGCACTATTAGAACCACAGCCCACTTCAAAACCAAGCTAACTAGTTCTATTCCTAAACAAACTATTATTTTTCAGAGGAGAGTGCGTGAACATAAAGGCCGACTATCACGTAAACTACACTATGGTGTTCAGCTATACCAGGTGCTACTATTGTGTAAAGCTGATTGTTCGAACAGTGAATGTAATTGAGAAGATAGAGACTCCATGTGTTGATGTGGCACCCGGTGAGGAACCCACAGTTGAACGAGTGTGTCGGGCACTCAACCCGCAGCAGCAACTTGTTACACTGTTCTCAGAAAACTCTGTACCGGTATGTTTTTGTAAAGTAGGCGGGGTACTCACCTTTCATTCTTTTAAGATATCATATTTACAAGCTACTCAAATCATCTTTATCACAGTCTGAATTTTTATAGTTCTTATTCTTTGAGGCCAAATCAATTAAATTATGATATTCTTAACTGTAATTTTTCAGGTGAACTGCCGTTCATCTCTGGAAGGGGTTTGGCACTTTGCATATCAGAACCGTTTCCGATTTACTGGTGAATGCAACCACCCCGAAAATCAGATCAAGTCCTGCCAGACTGCTGGAACACAATTCTTGATCACAAACCAGAAGTTTAACATCACCTACAGAAGCTGTCCAGGAATGTCCAACACCTTTGATGGTGTGGTGGAGTACAGTTGTCTAGGTAGGTTGTGACTTTACAAAAACTCCAGCTAAATACTGGCCGCACCGATTTTCTGACCTCTCTTTGTTGCATAGGATGTGGTGGGATGATATAGAGAAATGTGATAGTTCACTAAGAGCCAAAGAAACTTGGTGCAAACTATAACCTGCTGAAAGCACAGTAAAAGGTCTGACTATACTAAAGTTAAATATTATTTCACCTGAGAGCTAATGCAGCTTTAAAATTTTAGAACTGTTACTTCTGACTGTAAATATACTATGGTAAAGACTGTGTTTGTGTGGAAAGTTCGAAATGCTTTCTTACTTTACACCCACAAATCTGTCTAATAGTAATTATGTGCATGAAAGAAATAGGAAAATGGAATTATGAATAACTGGCTAAAGATGGGTGCAGTTGTGCCGCTGCCACCCCATCTGGCGAAAGCAGCACCCTATATTTGAAAAGAAATAGTGCAATTGCTACACCCTAGGTTGGTTTTGAGCCATTGAAGCTCGTGGACGTGTTCCTGGTTGCTCCAAGAACAAAAGACCCTTTTTTGGGTTCCGTAGGGAAACAAGGAACCCTTATAGTTTCGTTAAGTCTGTCTGTCCGTCCCTCCGTCCGTATGTCACAGCAACTTTATGCAGAAACTGTTAGGACTACACAGTTGAAACTTGGTATGTACATGTATTCTGTGAACCGCTTTACGATTTTTATATAAAATAATTAAAGAGGGCTGGCTCCCTATTAGGGCATGCAGAACCGGTCACGGTTCCAGATTTTTGAGACCCGGTTCTGGGAGCCGTCAGAACCGGGTGCACCGGGTGCACCCGGTTCCGGCTCATAAAACTGTAATATCAAATAAATCACACAGAAACTGAAAGTATATAACGTTATTACGAGGTATGAAATAAGAAAGTTGGCAAATTATATCAAATCAACATTTATTAGGACACTATAGTTTCAAACAGTCATTTTTCTCATTACATAACAGGAATATTATAGGAACTCAAAAAGCTTTAACTACACATTAATCAGTCTTTTTAATAAATCAGCATAAATCATCTTTTATACTCGTATGAGTAACAGCAACATGATAAAACACAACAAATAATTTCTTTTTAAAGCAACAAATCACCATATTTTCGTTTTAACTTTAATGAATAGCTTTATTGAAAATATTTTTTTCTTGGTAGTGAGATCGTAAGTAACTTATCACATCTAGGCTCCTGTCACTTAACGAGCTGCGCAAGCGATTGCAAATATAGCCCGCTGAGGAGAAAATTCTTTCAGGCTCTACACTTGTTGGTGGTATGGTTCTTAAATAGTTATATGCTTGAAACAGTGAGACTAACCTGACCAAAAGAGATTGTTGGCAACTCAAGATACATTTATTAATCACAGGGTCGTGAGTCGAATATTGGTGATATAGTTGAAACGCTGGATAGGGACTCGCCGGGAATTTGTAGATTTCAGCTCCTTGGTAAACTCAATCCGACTGGTCCACTTCTCCAGACGTCAACAAGTGATTATGCGGTTAGCGCCAGGAGGATATTATTCCTCGGCGTGGAACCGATTCAGAGCGCCGTTAGCGCCAGGAGGATATTACTCCTCGGCGTGGAACCGATTCAGAGCTCCGTTAGCGCCAGGAGGATATTACTCCTCAGCGTGGAACCGATTCAGAGCTCCGTTAGCGCCAGGAGGATATTACTCCTCAGCGTGGAACCCTGGAAAGAGACCAGTGTGAATGATAGGAATACAAAAGCGCTACAGCGCCCAGCTATCAGGCGACGGCTCCCCACACGGAGACTTCCGACGAGGGCCCTAGGGTAATTAGGATCTAAGAGTGCCGCAGTCCAATAGACACTGTATAGAAAAGGGAAATACATAGAGAGTATAAAATACACGAAAATAAGAAAGACTAACTACGAACCAATGCTTACCCATGGATTGGGGATAGTAGGGAAGTTTCAAATCAACTACTGCACTTTACAGCAACTAAACATTCAGCTCCATTACAGTACTAAAGGGACTAGCCCATCGCCGCAACTAAAGGCGTGACTTAAAAATTATTGATGCAGAAGATACAACCTCACGTTTCAGAGCTCAAACAATGTCTGCCAAAAAAAAACAATCAGCTGCCAGACGAGATTCCAGACCCGAATTTCCGAATTTTTATAGTTTTAGTTTTTAACTGGCTAATCCGCCAGTAGCCAATATGGTCAAGGAGGTAGTACGTTACATGCTAGTGAAAGGTTTTTACCACGACTTCCACCGTTTTCAAACAATGCCATTTCTATTTTGACTGTTGTAAAGTAGGCGTCGCGGTCTTGATGTCTCGTCTTATTACTTTTTAGGGCTGTAGCTTTTTGCATCTCTATGTCAAGCTCATCTTTTTTGGACATAATCGGGTCTGGGACAAGAATTACATCGACTTCATCTGCATTTCCCACCTCATCTTCACCTTGCTCACATGTATCGCATTGTTCAATCATTGACAATGGCTGTACGAGATTAACGATACCCCTGCACATTATATCGCAAGAGGGCCGAGGAAATACAGCCAAATCATCATTTAGAAAATACTCAATATTGAAGTGTAGCCGCTTCTATAAGTCGTCGCTGCGAGTACCTTTTCTTTAAAGAATTTTCCATTTCCTTACTTATAGCTGTATTCATCCTTTTCAGTTTTTTCAATGCATATTTTATTGCGACATCAGCTGTTAACAAGGATGCATCCCGGCGGCACAAACTTTCAACGATAGTTTTCAATATGTCCAAAATCTCGTGAAGCTCATTTAAAGTTGTCCATTCGTCTTGGCTGAAGGTAATCGCAGAATTTATATCAAGTAGCGCTTTTGTGATGCATACTTTGAGTTTGAGAAAACGTTGTAGCATATCTGCGATGCTACTCCACCTTGTCTTTGCATCCAGAATCAAAGTATATTCTTTTCCGAAGTCAGAATTAACATGTTTTTGTAAAACATCATCATTTTTTGTCGGAGATTTTTTAAATATCTTGACTACTTTCCGGACTTTGGCTAGTAAATCAAAATACCTGAAATGCGACACTTACCCCCGTGTTTCTTGTACAAATTCAACACCATCATCATTATCATCGCCACTTGCTTCTGCATCTGAATGCTCTCTAATATTATAATCGTTAGTAGTTTCACTACTTCCAGCATCTCGGTGTAACAGCGGGGCTAATTCAGCTAACGGCATGTCATCCTCATCAATATGTTCTTCAACAACTACTTGGTCTTCATCCATAGCAACAGCGTTTTTGTAGAAGACATCTGATATAGCCAGCTGAATTGCATGCGCAATGCATTTTTGGTGTAAGGATTTCAGTTGTTTACCGATTTTTACCATCATGCTACACCCATCGGTAGTTTCTCCAACAACGTCCCTCTCTAAGGAAATTCCGACGCATTCGAGTTTTTGATTGATCTGTTCAATACATTTTTCTGCTGGTAATGATCCGTAAACCCTTATGAGTCCTAAATTTTTGAATTTGTTGGGTCCGCTCAGATATGGTGAGTGTATATTTAAACTTAAATATCTGCGGTTTCTGTTTGAAGTCCATTCGTCGAGTGAAATTGCGAACTTTACTTTTTCAGACAAAAGCTTTTCTATTTCTTTTTTTAGCTCTTTCTTCTTTTCATCGCAATGTCTGCAAACCATCTCTCTAATAGTGTTTGCAGACATAGGAATTTTATGTCCTGCCTTTTCAAAAACCTGTCCGATGTCTTGGGAATTAGCTAGTGTCCGGAACGGAATGCCATCCAATGCAATCATACGGGATACTCTTGTTTCAGTAGAAGGATTTTCTTGCGACTCGTAATAATCTGTTAACTTCTTTTTTTTGTTAATACATGGTCGTTCTGAATCTGAGCTCTGGTTCTGAGCCCTCTGGGTGTCCAATCTTTCATTGCTTGTTGTCGTCGATGCCGAAGTTGAGGCAGACGAAGCATTTCTTCCTGCATTCACATCAACTTGATGCACAGTTTTCATATGTTTATGTAAAGAACCTGTGGAACCTCCTGCGGCTTTTAGTATTTTATTGCATGTTTTGCATTTGGCACTATTTTTGTCTTTTGCACGAAGAAAATGTCGCCATATTGGTGCTTGAACCTTATCGCCTAACTGCTGATCTTCGTAGTCCATTGCACCTTTAAAAAATATATTTATTCTTATATAAATAGTTTTGATCATGCATAGCAATAATGAAAACGGGTCCAGCCAGATCCTACAAATAAAGACTAATAAAATTTATAAATTAAAACATTTTTTTAATCCTCGACTCATTAGTATAATACATAATAAAATTATAATTAAAAAGAAACAAAAAACCCGACTGCATAAAATAACCACTAAAAAGGAATAAACAAGCTCTATAGGTCTATAAATTTGTGTGTTTTTAAAATACTGCAAACAAATCTACAAAACACTGTATCGTTAAAAACCCCTTTTGTAGAAATGTAAGTAAAATTACTAGATCAGTATTTTGGATTTGGATTATTTATTACCTAGTTGGTAAGAGTCGCGAATATTACAAATACTTAATAGCTTAATGCCGCTATTTCTTGATAACTTTCGAACTACAGAACCGATCTTATAAATATAATGGTCTACTTTACCAGCAATGATAAACCAATGACAATGGTACCTACCATTTACAGATAACTGCATTAAAATCTATCCACCCGTTAAGCTTAGAAAGTAAATACGATATACCTCTATGAGCTAAAATATTAACGAAACCACTAAGGTTCCACATTGAAAGAAAAAATAAATGTAACTACGATACTCACCACCAGTCACGTTTTTAGTTCTTTTAAGTATTTAGCGAACGTGTTCATCAAAATCCAACAATCCACAAAACAACCGAGCGTTCTCACAGTTATATCGTCACTGGAGTAACACGCGGCGAGGAAACAGGTTAGCGGGTGGCAGGGGCAGGGGGCGCGGACGCGGAAGAGACGGCGCGGCGTGCGTGTATGGGTGCGTGCATGATGCAGTAGGTATATCTCGCGCGACCGGCGGCGCGACGTTGCCATATCGTGCTTTTGTGACAATGCGAATTTAAATCACGCGCTAATGGTTCAGCCGCTGTTGATTTGAATGCGGAATTAAGTAATTTTAGTATTTTTCAAGAACCGGGGGAACCGGGTATACTTCTTCAGAACCGGCTCTTTTGAGACCTTGGTATACCCGGGTATACCCGGGTAGTTAGGAACCGGGTATACCCGGGTGCATGCCCTACTCCCTATACATGGAACTGAAAACAAAAAATATTTGTTTCATCAAACCTGTATGTGTGGGTTGTCTATAGACAGGTCTTTGAAAATGACATTGAGGTTTCTGAGGCCATTTTTCCTCAAAGTAAATTGTTAAAGAGAGACCCTTCCAAAGTGGAAAAATGTATGTCCTCCCCCCCCCTCTAACTTTTAAAGTAAGACAGTGAAAATACTACAAAAAATATATGCTGTGTATCTCAATACACACTTCAACGAAAATTGGTTTGTACAAAATAAAATAAGCAGTTTTTAAGATATAAAACATTTATTAAAAACCGCAAAGATAACTTTGTCATTCATACAAACACTGAAAAACAAGTTACAACACAAACATCCAGTCACATAATTACTTGCTACAGCGGAACCCTTCATGGGCGAGTCCGACTCGCACTTGGCCACTTTTTTATTTTATTATTTTTCGCCTGAGAAGCCATCTGTGAACTTGTCGAAGTGAAGTGTCTTGGATTTACATTTACTAAAAATGAAGTTATCTGTTTGTGATTGTGTATCATTTCTGTTATAAATAGTGGAAGTTTAATAATGAAATAACATCCCCTGGACCTGGGTCTGGAGATAGAGGGGCCGCGAGATCTCGAGTGCCAGAGAGAAAGATAATGCAAATCAATGCGCTAATTCGGGTGAGATCGTTTCAGGACATATCTGTAACTAGCACCACAATAAACCACAACCAAAACGAATTAAAGTTTCTCCCCGCGTTGCTATGAGCTTTGTGACTTTATTGCTCATTATGAAGTCTCTGATTACATCGGATGGTTTTAATCGCGCCCGCGCAGCTCGCGCGCAGTCATCCAAAATCCAGAAACGGACTCCGAAGAGGTAGCTTTGCCTGCACCCACGGCTGCCACGACTAACAAAACTAACTACAGTCTTCACAAAATAAAAGGCCCGGTGACAGCGTCCGTGTCACTGATGTGATAAGGTTGAATTAAGTTTGGGCCACCGGGCCTTTTATTTTGTGAAGACTAGAGGACTACAAGAAGACGAAGAAGTTTCATTGATCGGTCAAGTGCGGGTCGGAATCACACACGAAGGGTTCCGCAACATCGTACAAGAAAACTTAACCTCTAAAAATAATAAAACAAGGACAAAAGATAATAATATTGTGTCTAATCGTAGAATCGAACCCTTAGTTGCGAAACCGATATGAAACCATTAGCTCCACCATAACCATGTGATTTTGCGATGCAATGCGAAATTTACGATCAAATTGAATCATGATATCGTTTGTTATATCGCTGGGAGTGTTAAATTTCGTCTGTTGTATAGGGACATCCTTTAATTAAAAAAAAATCTTGTGTAGTTACACAATGTTCATACACATTCTGTGAAAATTTTAACTCTTACCTATTACGGTTCATGAGATACAGCCAGCTGACGGACGGACGGACAGTGGAGGCTTAATAATAGGGTCCCATTTGGGACCCTTTGGGTACTGAACCATAAAAACAATTCAGCTTTCCAAAATCCTACTAGCCAATTTTCCTATATTGGCTTTAGGCTGAATAAATAGTCCGTCGATTGAATGCCCCACCTCCTAATCCTATCCTGAACCCCCTGCATACATGCTTTTGCGCCACCCGGTACACAAGCTGAGTTTATATTGCCGGGTAAGGTGACCTGTTTCATTTCCCATACACGGACTACTTTGGACCTAAATCTAAACTCCGACTTATACCGGTGTATCGGTACTCAAACTCTGGCCGGCTTCGGTGCCATTCATTCATGAAATGACTTCACCCCAGGCCACTGGTTCGTTGACAAGAATCACTTCTTCGCGGTCGCCAACACCAAGGAGTCGCGCAAGGACGAGCGCTACCGCTGCTTCCTGAAGAACCGCGACGACGACCTCTACATCGGCGCGTCGATCACGCCCGAGTGCAGCGCGCTGAAGACTGTGGAGAAGTCGCCGGAGAGATACAGGGTCACGCCCGTCAAGGTAACCTGGGCCCCGCTGCTTCTAACCACAAGCCTCACACAAGCCTATCGCAGGCTCGGAAGTCACGTTTCATCGAGTCGGGAGAGAGAGATAGATAGCGCGGGCTTGCGATAGGCTAGCATAGAGGGCCTGACTTGGAGAAAGACAGTATCATAGACCATTACTCTACTATCCAAGTCAAGTTTGACGGCCATTGTTGATGAGGTACATAGTCAATGTCGATAGTTTCTTAAAAGCTACACGACAAAATGAAGGTTGAATATCACCTTTTTTTAAAACGATTGTTTTATTTATTATCACAATCAATCATCGCAATTCTTTTTCATTTAAGGATTTTTGGTTCGTCACTGGCTTCTCCGACTTCTACGACAAAATCTTCAATCTCTTTTCTATTCTTATATCATTTGATAGTAAGTATTCATTTTCTAGTTTCTGAACATGTCTTTCGAAATAACTTCCGTTCAAGGTCACAATTTTCCAGTACTTTTCTAGCTAGAAGCTTGAAAATGGATTATTGAATTTTATCTTTTGATATAGACGAAGAAGCAGCCGATGCCATTTTCATTATACAAAAACAAGTAAGTGCAAGCTTCGGCGTGAGCAAGATCAAAATCGATGCGCACCTGCGCAGCACAATGTCTACGATGACGCAGGGCCTTTGCGGACGTCCCCCCCCGCGATTTTATCTTTCCCCTCTGACCACCAATCCTGACTTGGACTATAGGTAGACGCCGCAGAATTGTCACACGTTTGTTGATACGAAAAAAATTACAAGGTTGGTTCGCATACATATTGAGGCCAATTGAGAGCTGTGTGAACTTGCCACCCGACAATAAAAAAATATATTTTTGTTGTGTTTTTCGAACTCAAAAATAATAATATGAACCATTCTTGGTGTGCTTGACGTTTGACGACCTCTTTGTCGTTGCGGTCCGAGGCTCTGCCATAAGTTACTCTGTGGCTCTGCCCCCAGGGAGAGAACCCGGGTTCGAATTCCGGCTGGGAAGGGGAAGGTAGAAAAAAAAACCCTCAAGTCAGTCCTGGATGTTTACATGTTATTGACGTCGCTGTTTCTAGTTCCCACGGCACAGGGTATCCTAGTGTGGGGCCAGAAGCAACGTTAATGCCTGTATTTAAATAGTAAATGTTATATATATTATTATTATAACTGAGCTGTCAGAAAATCCCTAATCGCATATTATCTTGGTCCCCCCTGTAGTCGGAAGTCGTAGAGCCGGGCTGCCGGCTGCCGCAGAACTTTTCGGGCGACTGGATCAACACGGCGAACATCGACGCTGACTTGTTCATTAACGAAACGCACATCATCGAGACATACTACCCGGACGAGGGCCGGTACAGGCGGACCATCTATGTGTGCAGGTAACGAGTAGGAGGTTTACTAGGGAATCATAAGGCTTGAGCTCACATGATTTCCGTTCCGCATGAGCACACGCCCCGTCACACGCGCGCATTTCCGAGCTTCAGGGTGCAGATCTGTGCGCAGGACAGGTTGCCCAGCTTGCTCGGTCCGGCCGGCCGGCTGCGCTCGAGTACATTCATTCATTCGGGCCTTCGCATTCGCCCGCTCGTCCGACGCCTGAGCGAGACGAGAACCCTAGCTGTTTGAGCCAGAGTAGGTAGTTATCATTCCAACAGGGGCCTTGTTGTACTCTATAAAATATAGCATGATAGCTGTGACAGATGTCAGAATGACATGACTAGAACTGAGAATAGGTCGATATAATAATCGATATTGCGACTATATGTAACTGAATGCTTCAATCAAATAAAACATAAGGAACTTTTTATACATACGTTTTAATTATTGTAATAAAGTTTTACTGCCCAAGTCATTTTCGTTTTTGTCCCAAATTTGCTGAACTTGCTGAATTTGCTTGATACTCGCAAAGGAATCAAAACCTATAGGGTACTTCCGGTTGACCTACGATCATGAAATTGAGTAAAAAGCAATGTCAGGTCAGCACAGGAAAAAGGAAAATTCGAAAACTGTAAATTTCTTTCTGCCTATATATACGTGTCGAGACCATTTTTCTCATGAACGCGTGGAGGTATCTAGTTGAAACTAATATCAATTGTGTACTGGCCAACGCCCATGCACAATACTTACTTAGCAATTATTATTGTATAAATTTTGCAATAAAAAATTTGTCGAATTATGACATTCAAATTCCGAACGCCGACACCCACCTTCGTGCCGCCTAGTTTGTCTGTGAAGTTGGTACTACTGAACAAGCTAAACAACTGCAGAGCAATGATCAATGCCACAATGCTTGTCGAACATGCGGTTCCTGAACACATCAAAGAGAGCTTATGATATGTGTGTAGATAAACTAGTGTATGTAACCGTGCCTAATTAGGCATCAAAACTCAAATGAAATTATTATGAAACTCGCCTTCGGCTCGTTTCATAAACCCACTCTCGAGTATTGAATCTCTCCATTATGTAGCAGTCACATAAACTACTATAATCTCACTATTCTTGCGAACTTAGATGCTGCCAACTGTTCTTACTTTATTGTGTGTTGCAGAGAGCAGCGCGACAGTCGAGTGATGATGGCGCGTCTCACGGTCGACGGTTGTCAGAAGGACTACATATGCTTCGACTTTGTGCCGCAGCACCACAACGTCATTAGGTGAGTTCACTGCCGAAATGCGGACTTATTCACCCATTAACCATCGAATTACCAACAGCACGTAGGCCTAACAGTGTCTCTGCTCTGCTGATTTGGTTCCTTGACGTCGAGTCGCGCCCTGTCCGAGTATCCTGTACATCTATTCATTCATTATAATTATGACGTATGGGTGAGAAACATCCAACTGGTTTATTATGAAGTCGGAGTATGTAAGATGTGGGGTGGGTCAGTGCTGGATTATCCAAAAGCAGAGTAGGTAACGCGCACCGAGGAAAAATAATCATATTTCATCGAGACAGATTGGATCGGCTTTGTATGTCAAGCATATCTATCACTATCTAGTGATCTAGATCAACAAATAGGGTACTCTTTATCTTGGTAAATGACAATTCCTCAGTCCTTGCACTTAACAAGCACCAGCTGGTTATCGTGCTAAATAATGTGTTTCAGGAAGTATAAGAAAAGGGTAAAGGGGGCCCCAGAGATTTGCATTGCCGACATGGTTAATCCGCCCCTGAGTGGGTTACTAACGTTTCCTCAAGTTACTGTTAAAATGAGTGAAGACATCGTAGTAATTTGCTCTGCCTACCATGCGAGGGGTGCCGGGTTCAATCCCCGGCTGGGGAGAAAAAAAAACCTAGGTCTTGTATGTCAATGTTTATGTAACATTATGTTATGTTTATAATATACAGAGGTAGAGGTAGAATCTAAAACCCAAAACAGATCATCTATTTTGATAAAATATTAAAGGTTTTAATGTCTACAATGTTTCACAATTTCAGATACCGGAAAGGTCTAGCCATGATACAGAGCGACTTCCACACCGTCTGCTCATGGGTTCAGTTCCCGAACGAGCAACAATGGCGGTACAATATCTTCCTCAAGAAAGACCCGTCACCCATCCGGTGCCCCGTCGCTGGCAAATTTAACTTCACACAAAAAGGAGACGTGAAATTCGAAACGCGAATTCTCGGCGGAGTGACGCTTAGCCCCCGGCCAAACTTGTACTGCAAACAAAACATATCGGACATTTCTGTCTGTGATACCGATCAAAAGACCATAGCTATCAAGGAGAACTACTGCCTTACTGTGGACTACTTGGGAAGACCCGTGGATATCTACAGTGATCCCGACTATAAGATGAAGTGCATCGGCTATTGGAAGGAGAATCTCAAGTCGTATTTGATCACTTATGATGAGCTGGATCCCTTCTCCAAGTATAGGTGTTGGGTGTACCAAAGAGCTGATCTGAATCGGTGAGAATTTAAGTCTATTTATTTTATTAGTTTAGTAGTGGTAGTTACATTCGCTTGTTAGTTGACTAGTTCTTTCGTATGGATAGGCCTGTTGAAAAAATATCGATATTTTTTATTCAATATATCGATATTTTTAGCCGATGTATTTTGATCGAATATATGGATTCAAAATATCCAATATTGAAAATAATATCAAAATCTATATTTTGTAGCACCATATCATCACTTTATGGCTTCTGTCGTAAATCTGGCGGTTCCTAACAATAGGAGCCGGCTGAGAGCGGAGCATGTGAAGAACAGAGTTTTTCTACTTTCGCTACCAGACAAATACTGGTTTGCCTGATATAATAAATAAACTTCGTTGTTACTACACATAGCCACAATTCACTTGTTAATTGACTAGTTCGTTTGTATGGAGGGAGTGTTTAAGCGAGCGGGAAGGATGCTTGTTCGAAAAATATCGATACATCGATATTTTTATTCGATATATCGATATTTTTTAGCCGATATATTTTGATCTAATATCGTAAATAATATCAAAATCGATATTTTTTTTGCATTTCATCACATCATATCACTTTACGGCTTCTACCGTAAATCTCGATCGATATCGATATTTTTCCGCGATTTATCGAGGACGATATTGATATATTTTTTACGCGCTACGAGCTGTTTGCTAACTTATGTCGGCATTGTAAAGTACATCTACAGCACAACCTAAAACCCATATTTGAATAAACATTCTTTAGCTGTACGGGAGCGGGGTCGTATAAGTCAGCGATGAGCTAGTCTCCTCACGTCAATACTTTTGTTCTGTGTCGGCTGCGACCACAGGAACGGAAGCGACAGCTGTAATGTTAACCTAAGAAATAATCACAGACAGTTAGCAATTCTTTCAAGGGTCAGTGCATTCTCTACTACAATAAGAAACCTCTGGAGATTTTGAAATTGCCATTTGAGCAATTTAAAAAGCATGTTAAAGCGACTTTGTCGAAAAAGGGATATTACAATGTTCAAGATTACTTAAATGACAGGACTGTATGGGGTTAATCTGGCTCAACACAGACCTTGCTGTTAATAATTTTGTAATTATTTATTCATGCTTATTAATCGTAACAATTAAATTTTTCATATTTGTATTAGTTAAGCACAACCTATTTTTAAAAGAGATCTAAAAATAAATCTGAGGGAGTTTCTACGCCCTTCTTCTCCCACAGTGGTCCAATGTAGAGAAGAGGCAAAAAATTACGTTTGCTAAGTATATGTAAATATCTACACTAATAAAGTACTTTGACTATTGACTATTGAACAACTATTTCATGGTATCTGGTGCATCACCTATGGGAAATGTGGCGCTAGCGCTTAAGCTTGACCGAACATTTTATTTCACAGGGTGCTCATGTCCCAAGCGCTCGGACCCTACTGTGACTTGAAGCAGGACGTGACGTCATGGAACTACACAGAGGGCGCCGCCGTCGCTGTCGAGATGGAAGAGTACGAGCGAGAGCGCGACCAGTGCCCGATGCACTTCGACGACGGCAGCGACCCCTGGCAGACTAAGGAGAACTTTGTAAAAGTGTTCACTTTCAGCAATTCGTTTTGGAGAAGCAGCAGTGGCGCTACAACGGCATGTATAAGCGTTGTTGCACTTGTATTAACTGTGTTAGTCCAGTTGACGCAATAGCTCTAAACTTAGCTTTAGTCGTATTGACAAGACCATATACAAAGTGTAAGAGAAATGTAGTCTTATTTTTAAAGAGTAGACGAGATGGAATAATGGTAAGTCTTTCCCCAAGAAACATGGAAAGTGAATTAAAATATTGGTCGCTCCATAAATTTTGGGCATCTGCCCATGGTGTTGGCTACATATCACTAGAGAAGTAAAAATTAAACTATGATTTTAAGTACATCTTTCTGTTACACTCTGTAGATAAGACTGATGCTACAAGTAAATACGTAAGAAAGTAAAGCAAAAGTAAAGATGTCGCATTTGACATCCGTCAATAGTAGTGATAAGAAGATGCGTCGGTCTCCTTCTCCTTGTTTCGCTTAGACAAGGAAGGGAGACTGGCGCATAGCTGTCCCTACTGTTCAGTCTTGGCTCTACTTTGGCCAGCAGTATGACACTACAGTTTTAGTTGTAAGTCATGAGCGTTTTTTGACTTTAGAATAGTTCGAATTCAAAGTCCATAATGTACAGATATCTGTTGACTGTTAAGGTATGAGTCCGAACTCGGAATCACTGCTGCGCAACGGTCAGCCCTCGTACAATAATGTACCTTAACTCTGTAGATTTAAGTTTTCTCGGCAATTATTGCCGTGCTGCATTGCTGCGCAGCAGTGCTGCCGAGTTCGGAGTCATTCCTTTAGGTGCCTTAATTCGTTACGGTTGTATTGTAAAGAGTAGATTTGATAAGTGAACTATATCATAACACATAATGAGCCAAGTCGCATAGTATATTACCTTAGTGGTTATTTTGATGTTTCTTAATTACCTATCTCTCTCTAGGTTTTGTAATGTAACTACATTATGTCTACTACATCTGTTCAACTGAACAGAATATTTCGACTTGTCTCGAGATATTAACATAAATAAAATCTGCATTATTCACTAGTTCCAATCCACATTCACAGTTTTTACAAAAATAACTCATTCACAGAGTAACAGTCTGGAGTTCTAGACAATGAATTTCAATGTTGTGCCTTAGCAGTTTATAGGTAATAATTTATGTGAAATATTAAAATTTTATTGTGTTATGAAATGGATAATAATGACCCAAACTTTACCTCATTAGTAATTTCCTATTTTTTTTATTGAATCGGGAAGTCTTCATACATTCCAGGTCAGGACTCATCTACAAAACAATTTTATAAATTGATCCGTCCTATCACTATAGTCTTGTATATTTACATACATTATGTAGTTGTGTAAGTTTAATGTTTCTTAACTTTAACTCAGTCCGTCCAATTTGATAAGAATTTTATTTGGTTTTTATAAAATTATGTATTGTTAACCTTTTGTAGGTGATGCACTGTGCACATGATTTATTCATTTACAGTATAGACAATATTTAAGTTGTATATAGATTTATTATCAGGAGTTTCTTCACATCTAATTTTTTATGCAATTATATTTCAATATAATTATTTTGTACACACTGTTTTTTTATTATTTAATAGCAATTCCAAGCATGATGCAGTAAAACACTAAAAGTAAGAAAATCAGAGCTTTGACTGATTTCTCTCTCGAATAAACAAGATAATGAAATAAACAATGAGTTATAAGTTTCTAAAAATTATGATTGTTTTACAAAATAAACAATAAACTATTGCTAACTTACAATCTATTACATATAACCCATACAAATTACTTAGTCCAAGATACTTTAGGTATGTCAAAGTGTTCAGTGAGACTGTCAAGGTGCTGGTTGAATCTCTCCACACGCTGCTTGTGAGTCATCTCTGCTTTCTGAAGAATCCGCTGTTTTTGCTGGAATAGAATGAAATGAAATGCATTGATTAATCAACTCAAAGAAAATATTGTGCATATCTGTCTTCCAAACTTTGGATGCATAAGCATATAAATGTCAGGTAGAGCTTGTAAATCTATAAATATAAAAGTTAACCATAGTTCTATATAGGACTTTTTACATTAATTTTTGGTAGGTTAACTATTTTTTTATACATTTCTGGTACTTAAGATTGGAGATGATTAATAACAATGAGTTTGTTGCTCAATAGGAGCTCACTTTTGTCTAACACTTAACTCACAAGTGGAATACTCGTGAGGAATTATTTAGATTTTAAGTTATTGTGTATTCTTCTGTTAATTTTTGTACTGAAACTGGTCCTGTTGTAACCCCTGAATAAATAAATATTAAAAGGCTATTATCAGACCTTATCCGTAACACCGAAATCAGATGCCGAATCAAGGTGGCTGATGTGGGTTAGCGGATAGCATGGCTTCAGTGGAAGTGGGCAGGACACTTGGCAAGGCGAGAAGACGGAAGATGGACCAGATTGGCGGCCAAGATGAGGCCAAAGAACAGTCGGCAGACCATCCTGCCAGATAGTCCGACGATGGCGAGGGTGGCAGGAAAGCAAGGGATGCGGATTGCACAGGACCATACTGAATGGTGTGTTTATGAGGAGGCCTATACCCAACAGTGGGTCCACTGAAAGGCTGATGATGATTATAATGATGAAAGCCCTTAATATCAGAAAATGGCTATAGGACAAATTATTTATGGTTAGTGCTTGGGAGCTGGGATTGATAATTAGTAGATTTTATGTTATTGTGTATTAATCCTCTATTCATTTTTATGCTGAAACTGGTCCTATTGCAACCCCTGAATTAATAAATAAATATTTAAAAGCCTTATCACAAAATGGTTAAAGGACAGATTATTGCAGATGCAATGGTTAGTGCTTGGGAGTTGGGATTAGAAACACTAGCAGACAGTGCAGCTTTGTAAGGGCGAGCAAAATTAAGGTAATGTCTCTTGAGAACTTGTCTGGACTTCAATAACTGTATTATATAGCCACAGCCTGTGGTTCTATACTCTTAAGTAGCACACAAAAAAACAATCAGAATTTGTATTATATATATATTGAGTTTATTTAGAAAATAAGATTTCAATGATATACAGGGACTAAACTTGTAGTTAAATCACTATGTCAATGCTCAAACCTATAGGTTTAATAGTTTCTCCATAAAGTGGCTTCACAAGGCATGTTACAGGCTCGATTTCCTTATGAGATGATGAAATGTGAACATACCATTTTTTCCTGCATCTTATGGAAAGCCTTTTCCGCGTTTGTCCTTTTGTCAACGGTCTGCGCCTTGACTTGTTGCTTTATTTCAGCTTCCACCAGTTTCTCAGTCTCTTGGTTAGCCTTCTTCTTTTTCTTTTTCTTCTTGATGCCAGAGTCATCCTTGATTCGGAGTTTGGTTTTGGTTACACACGCATACTCGTCTTCGTCAGCCATTTCGTGGAATTCAGAACTGTTCACACTTTGGCTTTGGTGAAGAGGGTTTTTGTTGCAGCAGGCGTGGAATACAATTTTATCGAAAAATAACGCGACCACAACAACTCAGTCAACATCAAGTCGTGCGCCGTGCGTGTCAATGTAATTAATATTAATCTGTGGTGTCTTGTCTGTCAAACACTAATGATATTCAAAACGTCAACGGCAGTCACAGAGCAATATAATTCATATTCTTTATTGCACAGAAATCAACAAAACATTTTATGAGCAAAGGCGAGCTTATCTCTAAAGAGAGTTTTATACCAACAAACCTAGACAGGACAGGAAAAATTGTGCAACAGGAGAGTCTTAGTGCGCAATAAAACTGCACACATCGAATTGTTTACAACTAAAACATAATGTAATATATGATATATATACTAAATAAAATACAAAAGCAAAAAATAATATATATATTATATAAACATATATAGAAAGGAAATGCTCTTTCAATCTTGTCTTAAAAGTGAAAATTGAGGGACTATCTCTAATAGCGCAGGGAAGTGCGTTCCACAGTCGGATCGCCGTTAACCTAAACGAGTGTTTGTAAGCGGCAGTGTTATGCCGAGGAGTACAAAGAAGAGACATCGTGTGGGATCTCCGGTGGCTATGCCTGGAGGAAATAAACTCGAAACGTTCTCGAAGATATGAGGGGTAGCGGGGATTTCGCAAAATGTGAACAGATAGGAGAGAACGTGCATATCATGACGAAGGCGGATCGGAAGCCACCCCAACTCCTTGCGAAACTGTGAGACATGGTCATACTTGCGCAGCCCGAAGACAAACCGAATCCCGAGGTTTTGAAGTCATAATTTCTTTATTGCACACAACTAATATATGGACAACAAGACTTACATAAAAATAGTGTACAAAGGCGAGCTTATCTCTAATAAGAGATCTCTTCCAGCAAACCAAATTAGGATGGGAATGGTCGATTGCTGAGCAGGGGTGACAATGTGTACAACAATATAATTTAGTACATATCTAAATAACTAACATATGGTTAGATATATGTTATATCTAAATAACTAATATAAAATAATATTAACTAAATATACCGTCGAATGGGGCGACTATGTGCCTTCCAGGTGAGAATGTGCAATGTGGGTGCTGGGCCACCAAACATGGATTTATGCCAATGTCTAAGATTATTTTTTATTCTAATTTAAAGTAAACGATTCTTTACTTTATTGGCAATTAATGGCAGCATTTAATAAACACTTAGTGGCAACACTGTTATGTCAAATGTTTGTGAAAAATTATGCTCTCAGTTCGTTTTTTCGTTTGTTGCGGAAAACTTTGAGTGTGAGAAAGAAACTATTTCTGATGTCATATTTAAGGTATGTTGGGTCTACAGTACTATTAGTTATTGTCATTATCCATTTATAATCATTCCAATATCTCTTTCTTGAAATGATATAAAAATAATTTTTCAAAAAGTTCATACTAGGCGGGTGACATTGTGCCAACTTGTGGTCATACTGGGTTGCTATGTTGCAAAGCTTATCTTCTACTTTAATATAATATTAATATATAAAAAATATGTCCTTACAGCGGACACGATGCCGCGTCAATATGTGAGGCCTCTCGGGTGTAGGTCATACAAAAACTATACGGAGGAGACATTACAAAAAGTTTTAGACGAAATTCGCTCTAAAAGTATTTCAGTGCGTGCTGCAGCAGAGAAGTACGGCATACACAGAAATAATTTATCGTCCAAATTAAAGGGTAAAGCTCCTCGAAAACCCGGAGCACAAACTGTATTCAGTGAACATGAGGAGCGTGTTTTTATTTCACATATAATAGCATTGTCTTCATACGGATTTCCAGTGACCACGCTTGAGCTCCGAGTAATTGCCAAAACGTACCTAGACAAACAGGGTAGAAAGGTAAAAAGATTTAAAAGTAATTACCCTGGAAAGGAGTGGGTTCATTCATTCTGCTCTCGTCACCGGACTCTTCTGTCTAACAGAGTGGCGAGAAACATTTCGCACGGCCGTGCACAAATCAATGAAGACATTGTAAATGAGTTCTTTGAACAATATGAAAAGGAATGCCAAAATGTACCAGCTTCTAACATCTGGAACTACGACGAAACCTGCTTAGTAGACGACCCAGGTGCAATAAAAGTTTTGACAAGGAGAGGATGTAAGTATCCGGAGATAATAAAAAACTCTTCAAAAGCATCCACGTCTATAATGGTGTGCGGTAGCGCAGCAGGTCAGACAGCCCCTGTGTACGTGGTATATAAATCCGAGAATATGTGGGGGACATGGGCAGAAAATGGTCCCTCTGAGGCTCGATACAATAGAACAAAATCTGGATGGTTCGACGCTCGGTGCTTTGAAGATTGGTTTCGTTATACAATGTTACCAATACTGAAAAGGCAGGAAGGCAAAAAGATTTTAATAGGCGACAACTTGAGCTCTCACTTAAACATGCAGGTTATTTCAGATTGCGAAGCAAATAACATTGCATTTATAGCACTACCACCTAATGCTACACACCTGCTCCAACCACTAGATGTCGCATACTTTCGTCCAATGAAAATCGCCTGGCGGAAAATACTAAACGCATGGAAAATTAATACTAGCAATAGCAGATGCTCTACTATCCCGAAGGAACAGTTTCCAATGCTTTTAAAAGGTATGTTTTTAGAATTGGAACCAACCTCCCCCGAAAACCTCAAATCAGGGTTCAGAAAGTGTGGATTATTTCCTCTCGATCGAGATCCAGTATTGAAAAGGATGGCCAACAATCAAGCTGAAGCAAATGTCCCGAATCCAGAGTTGATTGGTGCAAGCTTTCTAGAAAATCTTCGAGCCACACGAGTAACAGTGACAGCCTCAAGACAATATCGAAGAAGGAAGCGTGTCAACGTACCGCCTGGGAGAGGTATAACTGCAGCTGATTTAATGGCTGATGCTCAGATAGATGGAGGTGAAGGTCAGACTCAGTGTCTGGTGGATGGAGATGAAGATCAAGCTCTGAGCGGTCCGGTGGGTGGATATCAAGCTATGGACTCTCCGGTGGCTGAAGGTGTAGATCGAACTCTGGATTGTGGACTTGACGCAGAAATAATACCTCCAGTCCACCTTCAGTCCTCTGTCCAACAATTGGAGCCTCAGCCCAGCACATCGAAGCCACGAACCAGCACGTCAAAATCGCGATCCATCACTTTTAAATCCCAAAAGTTGTCCAAGGCGAAGAAAAAAACATCATCGCGTAACCGAGATTTGGAATACAACAGCTTGAGTGATGATAGCAGCAGCTCTGTCGAAACCCATATTTCATACCAAGAAAGCGATTGCAGTTTTAATTGGGCAGAAATAGATGACATCGACAAAGAGTTTGAGATAGAGAACAATTTTAGTACCACAGAGAAGAAAGAGAAAGAAAAAGAGAATACGCTACCAGATCATTTGGACATAAACCAACTGAAAAAAGGAAGCTATGTTCTAGTGAAATACGACAACATAATTTATCCTGGACAAGTAGTAAGAGTATTAGAAGACACTGCGCTGATTTCCGCCATGCAAAAATCAGGAAACTTCTAGAAATGGCCTAATAAATGCGATATAGTTTGGTACAAAGAGTCCAGCATCATTCAAATTATAAAGGAGCCAATACAAATATCTAAAAGGGGTCTTTTTAGAATTGCTGAATTGATGGAAATAGAATGAATATTTTCTACTACGAACAATTTTTTTTTTGTATGGCAACTCCATTGTTTTTGTTTTTATTATATAGTCTATGGCATATACTCTAATAGTGTTAGGGTGTCTTTGTGCCAATCCTAAAGATGTACGATCTAAAGATGGAAATGTTACGTGGCACATTTTCCCCCCGACCCATAGGGTGAGAATGTGCCACCGATATATTTTTTCCCCTTCTAAATGTCTACACATATTCGATTATTGATCTCAAATATTGATAAATAAATAAATGGTGAATACATGTGTATTTTTTTTATGAAGAAACAACTTGTACTTTTTTTGCTAGGGCTGAGAAACCTCAAAATGTGGCACATAGTCACCCCATTCGACGGTACGAGGGCTTACATAAATATCATATAATATACTCGTACATGCTAAACATAAATACTATATAAATATATACAATTTTTAAATAAATATACTAATAAATACATACATACTACCTATATTTCTAAAGAGAAAGGTAATGCTTCTTCACGCAACTTTTAAATATATTAAGAGAAGGACTGTCCCTGATAGTGCAGGGGAGTGCATTCCACAATTGAATGGCCCGGAATCTAAACCCATGCTCATAGGACGCGTGTTATGCTGTGGGGTTGTGAGCATTGAAAGCGCGTGAGTTCTCCGAGGCCTGCTGGAAGAAAGAAATGGAAAACGGTCTCGTAAGAAGGTTGGATAGCGTGGATTGCGTAAAATGTTGTAGAGGATGTTGAGGATGTGAGAATCCCGACGAAGACGTATTGGCAGCCACTTCAGCTCTTTGCGATGCTGTGATACATGGTCGTATTTGCGCAGCCCAAAGATAAACCGAATCCCGAGATTTTGAAGTCGTTCGAGTTTGTTCAGTAATTCTTCGTTAGCACTGACCCAGCAGACATCAGCATAATCGATGAGAGGTAGAAGGAGAGACTGAGCGAGAGTGATTTTGGTTTGTCGAGGCAAAAAGTACTGAAGTTTCCTGAGAGAGTGAAAAGTAGCAAATACTCGTCGACTGACCTCATTGACATGCGATGACCAGGACAGCTGGTTGTCGAAGATAAGACCCAGCTTTATCGCTATACACGATTGTGGTACCATTAAAAGTGACAGGTGGAATAGGCTGTTGCTGCAACAAGTTAAGAGATTGTCTGGTGCCTATAATCATGGCCTGGGACTTGCTCGGGTTAACCAGGAATCCGAAGGATGAAGCCCAGCTTCTCACCCCCTCCAGATCAGCGTTCAATGCCTCCACAGCAGAGTTTACATCGTTATGAGAGAAGTGGCGATAAATCTGGAGATCATCAGCATAAAGATGATATGAAGAAGACAGGATGTCCGAGATGGAGTTTATGAAAATCGAGAATAGAAGAGGAGAAAGAATACATCGATACATGGAAAGATACAAAGGACTTAGAGCGCAGGCTCTGAAGCGTGGCTTGTTTGACAGTGGGATCCATCACAACAGGCGGGGCAGAAAGAAACTGGTTGAGACCGTTGAGATCTACATTACCAGCATGTAGGTCCCGGGCCTTACCTACACCAAGCGTTCTCAGGAATTTCCACACCTGAGCTGGAGTGTAGTTCTCAATGCATTCGTGGATGTGCCGACGTTTAGCATCGCGACAGAGACGGTTGCAACGGTTGCGAAGACATTTGTAAGAGAGGAAATTATCATCTGTCGGATTCTTGCGGTATCTACACTTGGCTCTATTCCTCTTGGCCATTAGGCACTTAATAGTGTCTGTTAGCAAGGGGCAGGGTGGTGTTTTACCCTCACTTTTTTTGTAGGTGCGTGCTTGTCATAGAGACCCAGGACTATAGAATTAAAATTGGCGATTTTATTATCAACAGTCTTACTGGTAGTGACAGGGGACCAGTCCATCGACATGGCATCAGACGAAAGGGACTCATGGTTGATATCCTTAAAGTTCCGGATATAAAGGAATTTCGCTCTGCTCTTGAGAGGCCTTATCTTATAAGAAAGATAAATGAGGTCATGATAAGAGAAAGGAGAGTTTAGCTGACCGTGTATTGCGACCTTGTCCAAATTGTAAATGATCATAATGTTGCGAGGGAGAGCAATGAGGTTGGAAATGGGTGGCATCAAGCGGCAGAATATGCAGATTAAAGGAGTCAACCATGGACTTGAGTCTGGCAGACCGTGGATTGTGTTTAAGGAGACCGGTGTTGAAATCACCAAGAATGAGGGAATCATTATAAAGTGGTGTCAGTTCATTGAGGAGTGATTCAAAGGAATCGAAATAATCGATGCGAAGAGAGGGACTATAAAGAACACCGAGGAGGACCTTGTTGTGGTGAAGAATGATTTCGAGAAAGAGATGTTCAGCAGACTCGGAGTATTGACTAGGGGACGCACTGATCACCTTGCTCGGAATTTCCGCACGTAGATAGATAGCGACGCCCCCATCGGCCTTCCCGACTCTGTCGTTCCTGTACAGCCTGTAACCTGGAAGGGAATACAATGAGGATGGCAGCGAGGGCTTGAGGAACGACTCGTCGAAGTCGTTCGAGTTTGTTCAGTTGTTCTTCGTTCGCACTGATCCAGCAAACATCCGCATAGTCGATTAAAGGTAGTAGTAATATAATATAAGTAACGGCAGTGTCAGTGCTGCTTTCTTCAGATAAAATATGTTTTGTGGTTTATTGATCCGTTTTTTATTTTTTATGTTAGATGTTGAGCTGAATGAGACTGAAAGACGAATGAATACACTCAATCAAAAAATCGCCTTCGCCTCTCCTTGTCTCCGGCTCATAAAAAACACTCTAGTCTAGGGAGTAGCCACAAGACTACCCATGCCCAGATGTCGGTTTCGTATCAACAATAACCTAATAGTAGCCACAAGACTGCCTAGTAAGTGGGGTGCCCCGACTCAGATTTCAAAATCAGTAGACCAGCCAAGTTTGCTATACTAGGTACACTACCTACTTTATTCCACGTTCGTATTCACCCAACTTTACAATACGTTTTTGACATCTATCATGAAATACCTAAGGAAAGAGTAAAAATTGCGTTTCATTTCGGGCATACAAAATTATATTTTGTTTTAGGTATTATAAATCCAAAACAAGTTTCCGGCAATTAAGATTAGGATAAAAGGTTCAAGAATATAGTCAACTATCCGGTAAAGGTCTTGATCACGGACACGTGAATTTAGAGGAGGGGGGGAGGAGGGGGGCGAGGGGACCTCTCCCCCCCTAAGTCTCAATTGTCGGAAACTAGGGGTATTTTTGTTATGAATTTTCAAAAATCGCATTTTGAGGTTATTTTTTACTATGGGATTTTTACAAAAAGGCATTGTTTGTAGTACCTATTTATGTTCGAAATCGCCTTAGATTCGGCTACTAGGGCTCATAAAAAAGGCATGTATTTAATCGCACATCAAAAATACTGATTTTCACAGCAAAAACATTTTTTATGTTTTAAGTATTTTTGTTGTTCTTACATGTTCAACCTAATACGAAGGATAAAGGGGGGGGGGGGGGGTTCGCTTCGCTCACCCCCTTTACCCTTCACCTAAGCTACCGCAGTATTTTGCCCTGATATTTCATGATATATGAAAGAATTAAATGAAAACAGGAAAGGGCACATTCACGTAAACACATTTGGGAAACGGAATTAATGACATTTAAAATTGGCGGCATCTCACATTACTTTACATTCCATTTCACCCAACTTTACAATACGTTTTTGACATCTATCATGAAATACAAACGGAAATAGTTCAAATTGCGTTCCGTTCAGGCAGACAAAATAATATTTTGTTTTAGGTATTAAATCCAAAACAAGTTTCCGACAATTAAGACTAGGATAAAAGGTTCAAGAATATAGTCAACTATCCTCCTAAATAACTCACGTAATTAAAATCAGGTGTCCGTGATCAAGACCCAACCCAACTATCCTCCTAAATAACTCTAGTAATTAAAACCAGGTGTCTATCATCAAAAACCAACCTCCTCCCTTCTCTACTTTCCTCCCTTCTCCCCTCATGTTCCTTCCTAAAAGTAAAGTGAATCTAAGATGGACGAATCCGAATCCGAAAAGCAAGGTAAGAAGCGATCTTACAACCCTGATGACTGAAGACGCTAGCAAGCAACCAAAAATCATCAAGGAGAAATCATCAATGGGCAGAAAGAAATATTCTCCTATTGATAAATCCCCGTTTATGGTTCACGTTGTGCGATAAGTCTGGCTCCACTCTTCACCCACTCAAAAGCTTATTCCTTTTGCTGCAAAATATTGCCAACAAGTATGTTCGTGTCAGGTAGTAAGTAACCTAACAGAATCTCTGTATGCTTTAATACTAGTGGATGCGAATTCAATCCTGATAAATCCAGTCCTGGCTCAACACCAATATGAGGCTATCAAACCTACATTGAACATTACCCGCATGGAAGATGAGGTTATGACATTCATCAATGTTCCTTCTGGATGCGGTCGCATCTTGAAGTTGCGGAGAATAAACCATCGCTGCCAGGAAGGAGGCGAAATCATACGGAAACCCACTGAATCTGTAGTCTTAACATTAAATGGGCAGGTACTTCCTAAGCGCATATACATATGCTACGCCACTCTTTAATTCTAGGCATACCCAGGTCACATTCAAAGGACGTCACAGTGACGTCCTTTAACAGTCATAGAAGACGTAGATGACGCCGTAATATAAAGTTAGATTAACCCCCAGATGACATCAATTTGTCACAGCCTCACGACGTCAGTTCAAGACGTTAGAGAAACGTCATCAAATGACGTTAGAGAGACGTCGTCAGATGATGTTAGAGAGACGTGATCAGGTGAGGTTAGAGAGATGTCATCAGATGTCGTTAGAGAGACTAATATAGTACCTACCTACCTACTGACCCCTTATGTATATGGGGTCAATAGGTAGGTAAATACAGGTAGGTAGGTAGATACAGGCTGTAAAGGAAAGGTGTAGTAATATTTTAGGGGGATATAAAACCGATTTGATCAGAGCCACTTTATTTTTCACTTCTTCATACAAATCATAGCTGATCGCCTTGCCCAAAGTGTATGTGAAAAATAAAGTTGCCATGATAAAATCGGTTTCATAGTGAAAGTTCGTCAGAATAATGTTCTTATCAACTCAGTAAAATATGACTATCTGTTATACCCTGACAAATAAGACAAAATTAAAACAAAATAGTTATTGCAAGTTTTTTTTTAACTCTAGAGTTAATAACCAACCAAATTTTAAATGTTGATTTATAGTTGTCGCGTCTATAACTAACCAATTTAAGTTTAAAAATTAGCAAAGTATAGACGCGTCAACTATATAGGTAGTCCCCAGCGAAGACAATGGCTGTACAAATAAAATAAAAATCTCTTTGGACTGCGTGTGTGCTACGTTAAACTCGTACATGCTGAGAAATTTGAGATTAAAGTGATTTCAACAAATAGGCAAACGTAAAAATAATTAAAAGGTAACTAATTTAATAACCTACAAAATTTAATTCTTAACTTTTATGTAGGTATAGGTAGAGCTGTGAGCATCTGTTATAGATGAACTACCCAAAAAAAAACTGGTAGATTTTTACCCACTCGTATCAGAAAAAAATAAGAATGTTATTTCGATATGAAAATTGGTGTCATTTGTAAAGTGGATGTTTATTCAAAATTGCGAAATTAAATATTATTTCTTGTTTGTTGGGAATTAAGTATGAACGTACTTCGTATTTAAAATTGACGGTAGCTCGTTACGGTATAATTTAAACGTTTTATTTATACTTTTGATTTCATACTTGATTTGAGTTTTAACTCTGTTCTCCTCGTGAACTAAGTTTTTTGGATTTGGTTGGATTTTTGATCTTTGTTTTTCCCAACTACCCTCGGATATTTGTCGTGCTGGGTTTTTGTTTTTAGGGGATAATCTGGTGTATTTTTTTTCTGAAGGCTGATTCCAACGGCTTCGTGGATCCTGTTCTCCACCTTTTTTGGTAATTATTATTTTCTCTTGGTATTCTTTTCGTGGCATCTTCCCGATCCTGGAACTAATAATTTTCCGGTTTTTTATCGGTTATTTTTACGGTTTCTAGGTATTTTATTGATACTCCTTTTCTCCTTCTTCTCGGTTACTTTTGTGCTGGTAGTTAAGTTATTTTTCTTGTATTTCTTTGGTTTCCCAGGACATGTTTGTACCAATTTATTTAAATAAATCTATACCTGGGATTATATGTGGAGCAAATTCTTAATTTTTCATCCGATGTCTGATCGTTTTCAACCGACTTCAATTAAACCAACTTTAATGATTCTCGTTTTGATTGGTAGGTCATCTCAGAGATCTTCAGAGGTGGTCCCATACAAATTTCAACAAATCCAAAAAAAATATACACTGATGACGTTCACCAAAAAATCTACGTTGACCTCTCATGTACACAGACTTCATTCGCATCCCGACCGGGGAGGAAGAAATAGGGCTTGACCATGAAGTCGGTTTTTTTAAGTTTTTAACTTGGTGAATTATCCCCCTTACTTTCAGCAACAGTTCCACTTCTTGCGATAATTTCAACTTTGTTCTGTCTGCCAATAGGACAGTTGCTTGTATCTCTTTTCTCCTCTCCTCGCAATGTTGGATTACTCCTTGGTTTACGTAAGAAGACGTGGAACCCGTGTCCACCAGTACTTGGTATTTGCTGTCTTGGATTTCTATTCGCGTGAAAATTCGGTTGTCTCCTCTCTTCTCTTCCTTCAATGTGTATGTTTCGTCCGTCGATTGTCCCTGTCGTTGGACTTGAAACGAGTACATCTCATTCCCTCTTCTGGCTTTTGTGATCTCGAATGCTGACTGGTAATTTATTGGCTCGAGTTCTCTATTCTTTCGGGGCCGGTATTTCTCGGTTAAATCCCTCTCTTCTAATAAGACTTCATATTCGGTTGCTTTATTCACTAAGTCTCTTAGGTTCCTAATTTCTTCTCGTTCTTTATAAAATCAATAGTCGACATGCATATTTTATCATATTTTGTTTAGATGCGGTGGTAGAAAATTTCCCATATCTTCTTGCTAGGGTTTGCATCTCTGTGACATAGTTTACAAAAAGTTGTCTTTTATTCCGCTTGTAAGTTATAGTATCATCAGGTAGGGTTGCTTCGCAATTTCTCGGATAACAATGTAGTTTGAAATCTTCGACGAAATCTGACCATTTTCTGGCGAGCTTGATATTTGACTAGTAGGTAGTGCTTTCAATAATTCCTCCGGTTCTATGTTTTCGGACTGCAACACTTCTTCGGTTCTCCCCAGGAAGTCAATTGGGTCGGAATTGGAGTCGCCGCTTATAGACATCCTTGTTAGCGCCTTCGTTACCCATGGCTTCTGGTTCTGGTTGCCTCTTGGTTTGCGGTCGTTATGCTCGTAGTAACGTAACGTTCGGGTTATAGTTTTTCGTAGTTACGGGTGATACGAATTCGGTTTTATAACGGTTTTCATTGACACGGGTGGGGTTTTTCCTTCTTCGGGAATCTGGATGATTTTACGGTCTTATCCTACGCGGATGCGGGTTTATCCTGGCGGATAAGGTTTTATCCTAACGGATACTGTTTTATCGTAATGGATACGGTATTACGGTATTTCGGGTTATAAGGGTTTTTACGGTTAAATAGTGGATTGAAGTGCAACTTTATTCATAAGTAGTAAAACAGAAAAAATAAAATACTTTGGAGTAGAGTTAGAAGGGGAAGAATTTTTGATAGCTGTTGAAAAAAAAGTTGTAAATACAATTATTTACAACTTTTTTTTTACATTACATACATTACAACAATTTAAAGACGAGAAAAACTTGTTTAGGCGTCATTTTTACCAAATAATTCTCGTTCAAAAAGATTCACGATAGAATTGTTGGAGGAAGGTCCATTGAGGTTAGTAGAGGAAGAATTTTTGATAGTAAATAGTTGTAAAAAAGTTGATGAAGTGATAAAGAAAAAAGACAACTTGTTTTGTCGTCATTTTTACTGAATATTTATTAGCTTTATATCGTAGGTATATAGCTTTTAGAAATCCACCTATGAGTATGGGGGGGGGGAGGAGTGTATTATTTGATTCCGTATCGAGAAGAAAATGCGATGTTTTAATTTGGTAGGTAGGTATAATATTTATTATACCTACCTAAAACTTGTTAAATTGAATACTTACCTATATATGTGAAACATTTCCGGTAAAGACACGCTATGGTTATGGCTTTCTGATGAAGAAATAAATGATGTAGGCATTAGATAGGTACGTTTAAATACGATACACGGGTTTTAGAGTGGGCAGTTAAAGGTAGGTACACAGATATCGAGAGATAGGTTGAGGGGCGTGGCACGTGCGAACAAATGTAGCTCCGACAGGTTAGATATTAAAAATTCTCGGTAGTCACCGGGCGACCGCAGTGACATTCATTTCCGTTGTTTTTCGAAAATGCCGACCTGTGCAATACTCACGTGCAAAAATAGAAGCGAGATTGTGAACTCCAAGAACGCCGGTGTCACATATCTCTTGTAAGTCTCATTCCAACTATTATTTCTTCTTAAAACACAAGTAATAAACACTATTACGAAAATAAATCATTCGCGGAAAATTCGTCACGAATTGACATTAAAGTGACAATGTCATGTTGTTCTCGCTAAGTTTACTATACATTGCTTGTTTTGTATCTTAATTTCACTACTTATTGCCAAACCAAAACGCAATGAATATTTCACACTTATCTAAGTACGAAAGCAAAGATGCATCGTGATACGGAGGCGAACTGTTACAACAGAGACGACATATAGTGATGGGGATAGTGATAGGAGAATTATGTTTTTGAATCGATAGATTTTATCATTCCGCAATTACTAATATAGTTAATGTAATAATATAGTTATTTTATTGCTCATAATACGTAAGTTTATTGTTAGTTATTCCAATGATTGCCAAACAGGCAGTTTAGATTTTAAGTTTGATGAAAACCTCGCCCGACGAAGGATAATGGGGTGTTATAAGTATTGATCGGAAATTCCGATGCTTTCAGTCAGGTCCGAAGAGTTCACAGTTATTCTACCTTCAGAAACCTCTTTGCCTCTCTTTCTAGCTGTAAGGATTCTGTTTAAAAAAAGAAGAGAGGCAAAGGGGTCTCGTATGTCGTATTTACAAACAATTTACTATTTTATTTATAGAACCCGGCATTGTATACGACTGTCTATACCAGTGTCTATAAATTATAATCGATCGATGATACACGCTGTCCTTGCATTGTCCCAACACTAGCTCGACTAGCTAGTATACCTGCGGTAGTGTGGGTGTGTTCGGACGATAGGTGCATGACATTGCACAATGTAGCTGGTTGAATAAAGCTGGGCTATATAAATAATAGGCACTGGTTCATAACATGGTACAGAAGACTTTACTCTCAGGAAAACAGAAACGAACAGAACATAACGAGAATCAGACTACGACATGACAGAAAAACTACTGACAGATTCTAAAACAAAATACAAAATTAATACAAAAAAAGGTATAAAAAAGAAGAAAAGGTTTCCAAATAGGTGCGTCGTGCACATTCCTCCCCTTTTCTATTAGAAGGGCAGCTTCACCAGCTTACAGAGGGGCCGCCGCATGACGCCCATCAGGGTGCGAACATCAGCCACCCGGATTACTCCATCGGGCCCTGGAAAAACTGCTGTGACTCATCCCCGTGGCCAGGTGCCTCTGGGAGAGTTTGGATCTGCGATGAACACCACGTCGCCAATGGCCACCTCAGCAGCTACTCCACGCCCGCGTCTAGGGATGAGTGTTGGCAGGTATTCTTTGACCCATCGCTGCCAAAAATGGTCTGCCAGTCGAACGGCCTTGCGCCAGCTGCTTCTTGAGGTAAAATCCGAGTCTGATAACGTGGCTGGTATCGGGCGGCCTGAAGATGCAGCCAGAAGAAAGTGCGTGGGAGTGAGCGCTTCTTCGCTGTTGTGATCGACGGCGACATGGGTGAGTGGGCGCGAGTTGACAAGTGCCTCAGCCTCTGCCAAAAGCGTGCGAAGCACCTTGTCCGTTGGGGCACGTTCTGTGAGTGTCACCTTGAGAGCCACTTTTACGCTCTTCACCAGTCGTTCCCAAGATCCGCCCATAAAAGGAGCGGCTGGTGGTATAAAACGCCAGTTAATCTTCTCTGAAGCAGCGTACTGCGCTTTGGCTTCGGCGTAGAGGCGACGGAGCTCTCGGTTGGCGCCTACAAAAGCGGTCCCGTTGTCTGACCAGAGTTCTGCTGGCGTGCCTCGCCGGGCTATAAAACGACGGAGGCTCATCATCGCGGAGTCCGTGGACAAACTGTCAACCACTTCCAGATGGACGGCACGGACAACGAGGCAAGTGTAGAGAGCGACATATCTTTTCTCTCGTCTTCGGCCGATAGAGACTTGAACTGGTCCATAGTAATCAAGCCCCGTGAACGTAAACGGCCGCTTGTGATGTCCCAAACGTGCCTCGGGTAAGTCTCCTGTAGGTGGCTGGAAATTCACGGCTCGGCGAATGCGGCAAAACTGGCAGTGAAAGGCGACTGCGCGGACGGTACTTCTCAGGCTTAATAAGTGGTAATCTTGCCGGAGCTCATTGACCACCGTCTCTGTATTGGCGTGGGCGGCCCTCCTATGATGGTGCTCCACAAGCAAACGCACTGCTGGGTGTCTTCCGTCCAGTACAATCGGACTTTTAGTTTCGTGACGTATGTGTGACGCTGCCTTAATGCGGCCGGACAATCGCATCAGTCTATCTTCCCCGATGAGAACCCCCAGTTTGGACAGGCGACTGGAGCGTGGCAAGAGCTGAGCAGGACGACAATTGAGGTGCGTCATCTCGCTGAGAAATGAGCCCCACTGGGACTTGAGCAAGATGTGCGTCTCTGCTAGACGAATGTCAGTGGCGGCCAAAACTCTAGCTGAGCCATGTGAGGAACACGGAGCAGTGAACTGTTGCCATTGACTCGTAGGCTGAAACATAAAAGTACAAAGCCCTCCCTCTAATCGAACTAAATTATCTACACATAAGCCCCTTCGAGTTAGACTACGCATTCGCAGTAATGTGAGATACTTATGCGCTGTAGCAGTTGCACGCACCAGTCTGAGCCAAGAGCTGAAACGCTCAGGATCGGCTGAAACTGGCTCATGCTTGGCAACGTCACTAATGAGGTGAACTAAGTCGGGACGCACTGCGTGTTTGCACTCTTCTAAACCTGTATACTCAGGTGCACAGGGCTCAGTGGGCCACTCCGAAGAGAGCAAAAATGCAGGCCCTGATATCTAGCGTGACTCAGGAGACAACGTGACGCGCTTGATGCGAGTTGCATCGTCCGCAACGTTTAAATGACTTGGCACCCAGCGCCATTCCTTCACGTCAGTTATCTCTATAATCTCGCCTACTCTATGTGACACGAACGACTTGAAAAGACGCGCCTCGCTTCGGAGCCAACCCAAAACTGTCATAGAATCGCACCAGAATATGCGTTTGACAGGTTTGAGTCTGTGAGCTTCACAAATACTGGAGGCGAGGCGAGCTGCAACCAAAGCTCCTTGAAGTTCCAAACGATTTATGGAAATTGGTTTTAGAGGAGCTACGCGAACTTTACTACATATAAGCGCAAGCTTTACGTCACCGTTTTCCTTAATAAAACGCCAATATGCGACCGCAGAAAAGGCAGACTCGCTTGCGTCACAGAAAACGTGAAGCTCGCACTTATCTACTTTCAACTCGCCAGGACAGTAGCAGCGTGGGATCTGCAATCGGGAAGCAGCGAATAAATCTTCAAACCAATGTCTCCACGCCGCAGTCATTCTGCGAGAGCTCCTCATCCCAGTCAAGACCCTTACGCCATGCATTCTGGAACATAATACGGCCTGTCACTACTACTGGCGCTAGAATTCCGAGTGGGTCGAAAACCCGCATGACGTGAGCCAACACTTCGCGCTTGGTAAACTTATTTGGCAACGCACAATTGTTGCTTATTCCTGTGTTAAAACCAATTGTATCGGCGACGGGTTGCCAAATAAGGCCAAGAGTGCGCACGGGCGTGGCGAGGCGGCCAAGGTCAACATCTACATCGTGACTAGCTACAGGGACCTCAACCAAGCTCTCTTTTGGCAAAAGTGAGAGAGCAGAGGGTTCGTTTGAGGCCCACGCCCGCATTTCGAAACCAGCATGTCGATGGATATGGTGAATCTCTGCGGAAAGTTTAGCAGCTTCATCGATCGAGTCTAGGCTCACTATACAGTCATCCATATAGTGATCGACTATGATGGCTCGAACCGCGGCTGGATAGCGCTCTTGCCACTCCACTGCATTCTTATTTTTAATGTAAATGGCAGTGAAAGGACTAGATGCGGCACCGAAAATCATTGATGACGTGCGGTATGTCTTAATTGGCTCTGTAGGGTTGTCACGCCAGAGAAATCTTTGCGCATCACGATCCTCCACACGAATTTTCACTTGAGGAAACATCTCGCGTATATCTCCCATCAGGGCAACTTTGCCTTCCCTAAAACGCAAAAGGATTCCAAGCAGGGGCTGCAAAAGGTCAGGACCGGTTAGCAGGAGCGAATTCAGGGAAACTCCTTGACTTTTCGCAGCAGCATCATGGACTAATCTTAATTTATTCCGCTTATTCGGATTGGTTACACCGAAATGTGGCAGAACCCAAACAGGCGACTTGGCGGTATGCACTTCCGTGCACAATTCGGCATAACCCTTCCGAATCATGTCGTGTATGTTTTGACGGTATCGCTCTGCATAGTTAGAGTCCCTGCACATCTTTTTTTCTAGACTAAGAAACCTAGACAAGGCAAGCTTAGAACTGTCAGGCACAAATAGATTGTCAGTTTTCCAAAGAAGCCCGACTTCATAACGACCGCTCGGTAGGCGTCGTGCCGTGCGCTCAAGAATTTGGACAGCTCGTTCGTCATCGGAGCTGCGCGCTTCGCGTTTAGAAATGCCAATCGAATCTATACTATATTGCTCACGAATTAATTGTTCTAATACCGCGCGATCACTAATATCTACAACCAGGGGCTCACTAACAGTCGCATGGTTGACAGTGTCAACTGGCGTCGTCTTGCTACAGCCAAAACCGAATAAAACCCACCCTAAGGCGGTATGAATTGCAACTGGCTGTGTCCTAGAACCCTTACGAGTGGCCCTAGACATAGTAAGATGCCAGTTGTCAATGCCAATGATAATTGTCGGTTTTACGTTGTCATAGCAAAATTCTTCCTTTATGTCGGAAAGGTAACTAAATTTTGACACGTCAGATTTGTCAATCGTCGGTCGCGCTGCACAACCTAACCCGTTAATTGCCCGAGCCCTACGAATCATATAAGTCTCTTTTGCGTGGCGTCCCTTTATATGAAAATCAACATACTGAACCGTCGTGTCTTTGCTTAACCCGCCTACGCAGTCGAGACGTATTTGTCTCTCGGGCCCGCAGACTCCTAATTTAGCAGCTATCTCCAAATCTAAGAAAGACGCTGATGCACCATCATCCAACAATGCATAGGTGTCTACGGTACCTGACGGACCGGAAATGGTCACGGCCACGACCTTTAATAACGGACGGAGGAATGACGGATGCACTGAGGATTCAGTTGCAATTGAAGTCGATGTATGAGACAGGATCTCATCGTTATTATATGAAGCGGGTGCGAGCGGGGCGGCGGGGCCTGCTGCGGGCGCGGCGGCCCGCGGCGCGGCGCTGGACGTGCCCGCGGCGGCCTTGTCATCCTCCACTTCCACGTGCGCGGCGGCGGCGCGCTCATAATTCGGGTTGTGCAACAACGAATGATGACGGAAAACGCAACCGTCAATGTCACAAGTTTTCTTTGCCTTGCACAAACTTAATCTATGCCAACCTACTTTGAGGCATCGATGACAGACTCTTTTCTTTTTAATCAATTTCCATCTATCATCGACTGACAGTGACGCAAATTTGTGACATTGAACTAAATCATGCAATTGTTGACATACAATGCACGAATTAATTTTAGGTGCAGTCGTCGATGAATTCAATTTATTTTTATGCGAAATTGAATTGCAATTCGAGCGATTTTCAGCGATAACATGCACATTATCCCTGGCCCGCCTACTATCTACCGCGTGCGACGCAGTAGTCGGCTCAGGTATCATGCCAAAGCGAGACTGGAGGTCGATCTCGTGTGCTAGGAAATCGGCTAGATTTTCTAGCTTTGATAGACCACCAGCCTCATAACGAGCGGCATAATCTAGCCATTTGGCTCGCAATAGAGGGGAAATCTTTGAAATAATTGCCTGAAAGAGTTCCGGCGATGACAGATATTCCGTATGATCTAATAAACGAATGACTTCCACGCAATTGCGAACTCTACTGGCAAAAATGGCAAAATCTTTACCTTCACCGTTCACGCGCGGCAACGCGCGCACCGCGGCTACCTCGCGCACCACCACCAGCTCGGGGCGGCCGTAGTGCGTGTCGAGCGCGCGCAGCACGACGCCAGGCTCGCGCGCTGACACCAGCAGCGCAGCCACCGCCTCGCGCGCCGCGCCCGTCAGCGCCGCGTTCAGTCTTGCCAGGTTGTTCACAGCACTGTATGAAGCTTGCGTATTTTCGAAACACTTTTTCAGACTGAGCCAGTCTAAATGTGACTTGCCGTCAAAGCGAGGTAAGATATTAAATGCGGGGCCTTTAATAAAGGCAATAGCCTTTATTAACTTTATCAAACAAAACCTCGAGACTTTTAATAAGGTGCGGAACCTCCGCGCCGTCGCTGGGTGCCGCGGCCGCTTTCGGGGCGGCACGTCGGGTCTGGAGCGCTGTCGCTGCCTCCGTGAGGGGCACAACGCTCATTTTAGGGTCTGGTAACCTGAAAACATTACGTTTATTTAGTTCAGGATTACTAATCTTGGACTTACTGAACCATTTTTCGATGTCAGTACGGCTGCTCCTAGAGCTGTGATGACTCGCGTCTGCCTCGATGGCGGCGAGTCCTGCACGGTGCTCTAGCTCGGCGGTCTCACGTTCTAGGGCGACGAGGCGACTGACTTGTTGAGCCTCCAGTTCTGCGAGGCGGCGCATCTCTTGCGCCTCCAAGTCGGCGAGGCGGCGCATCTCTTGCGTCTCCAAGTCGGCGAGGCGGCGTGCATGCTGCGCCTCAGCTGCCAACCTTCTAGCTACCACCGTGGCGGATGAACGGGACGAAGCCGTACTTACTGGGCGGGAAGGCGCCGTGGGTGCGCTTGCCGAAGCGGCATGTGAGACATCGGGCGCGGGTGGCTGCTCCGATTTTCTACTCGCAACGATCTTACCTTCACCACTTTCATTACCCATATTCATCGCTTTGGCTGTTGACCAAGTCTGTACCATACTATTATAATCCACGACGGACCAAATGTAGCTGGTTGAATAAAGCTGGGCTATATAAATAATAGGCACTGGTTCATAACATGGTACAGAAGACTTTACTCTCAGGAAAACAGAAACGAACAGAACATAACGAGAATCAGACTACGACATGACAGAAAAACTACTGACAGATTCTAAAACAAAATACAAAATTAATACAAAAAAAGGTATAAAAAAGAAGAAAAGGTTTCCAAATAGGTGCGTCGTGCACAGGGGTGTTATAAGTATTGATCGGAAATTCCGATGCTTTCAGTCAGGTCCGAAGAGTTCACAGTTATTCTACCTGTTCAGGCTTCTCGGCACCTAATGACCTCGCAGGGGCCCATCAGCTACGAGGTAGCGTAGCGATCAGATGCCAAGAAGTGTGAACGTCGGCGATTCACCGAGCTAATACTTATGGAGTCGATCTAACCTGGTCTGTGCTTCGGTCCCGTCAACCTCCTGTCTCTCTGCAAGGCCCGGGTGCACCCTAGGCTCTTCTTGGTAGACAGGTTCTTCAGCCAACCAGGTATGACTGGCAGGCCAGCTTCGACGAGCACAGTGTTCCAACACAGGTTATGTTACGTGGGAAAACCAATCGGCCACGTAAATGCGAACCCTATCTGGTTCGGGGAACCACAACACACTCAGCTATATAGACAATCCTGAGGGGAACCCGAATACATTCCAGATGGCTTGCGATTTAAATTCAATACCCGAATCAATACGCGTTACATTGCGAGGGCTTTTCGTCTGTCAGTTGTCAAAAACTGCTAGGTTGGCAGCAACGTCAAATTCAAAATGGCCGTTCCGAAACCATCGATCGAATATCGATTTGGAATCGAACAATCACCCGCCCGGACAGGCACCCACCTGTCCCCTAATCTACGGGCAGCCGAGACAACGTTGCTACCGCTCGTTTTAGAACCGAGCCTCCTACTAGAACCTCTGCAGACCGGGGGGTCCCGTCCTTGCCAGGGAACATGTTAACAATGCGCCCCCTGCGCCAACGTAGTGGCGGTAGGTTAGCATCCTTAACCAGAACGAGGTCACCAACACTAGGGGGGCTGGTTTTGTCAGTCCACTTAAGGCGCTGTTGTAAGATATGCAGATACTCGAGCGACCAACGCTTCCAGAAATTCTGAGTAAACTACTGCAACATCTGATACCTTGACAACCGATACAATTTCACTCCCTCGAAGGGGTGCTCGGGCAACGCGTTAAGTGGCTGTCCTATCAAGAAATGGCCTGGGGTCAGAGCCTCCAGGTCATTTGGATCCGAGCTGAGCGGACACAACGGTCGCGAATTGAGAACGGCCTCGATCTTACAAAACAATGTCGCGAGCTCCTCAAAAGTCAGCGCGGTCTGACCTACTATACGCCCCAAGTGCGTCTTAGCTGACATAACTACGGCCTCAAAAATCCCACCCCAGTGGGGGCAAATCGGTGGGCTGAAGGTCCACTGTATACCCCGACGGGAGAGGGCCGTTCCAATATCCACTTTATTTACATTCAAAAAGTTGACTATCTCTCGTAAGTATCGTTCCGCACCGACGTTGTTAGTGCCGTTATCAGAGCGGATCAAAGTTGGAAGTCCCCTTCGAGAAACAAACCTATCCAAACAAGCAATGAAGGCCTCTGTCGAGAGATCAGCCACAAGCTCGAGATGTGCCGCCTTGGTGGATAAACAAACAAACACACATGAGCTATACCGGTCCAGCAGAAACCCGGCGTCAGGGTCCTCAGCCTTCTGGGTAACATGCACGGCCGCTCTGGGGCCATGATCCGAAGATACTACTACATGGCTGTGGGGCCAGTCCGATTCTCTCCTGGCAAGCCAGGGTGGTCCCCACCACAAATGGTGTCTAACGAGTTCAGGAGCCCGACATCCCCTGGATGCACAATCAGACGGGTTCAATTCTCCTGGTACATGTCTCCAGGTCAGTGGGACCTCAGACGACACAATCTGGGAGACACGGTTCGCAACAAAAACCTCTAAGTTATGGACCGAAGCCTTCAGCCAGCACAAAACAATCTGGCTGTCCGTCCACGCGTACACCGTATCCTCCAAAACCACTGACCCACGCAACACTGTTAGAGTGTGATTCAAAAGTTTGGTCAAAAGAGCAGCCCCGGACAGTTCCAGTTTTGGAATCGTCATCCTTGTCCGAATAGGCGCTACCTTGCTTTTTGCCAAAACCAAACGCACGTCGACCTCCCCGGTGGAGGTGACGGTTCGCAAATAAACCGCTGCCGCAAACCCTCGTTCAGAGGCATCACAAAACCCGTGAAGGGTTGCCCTGTAATCCCCAGCAGGGACCAATTTCCTCGGCAGCGATACATTATTTATGAGGCCCAACCATTTTGCTAAATCATTCGATACAATGCAGCCCTGAGCTCCAGAATCTAATAGGGCGCGAACATATGTTGGGTTGCCCGCCAAATCCCAAACAAGCACAGAGGCGATCGGTAACACCACCGTCTCCGGTTGGGGGGCAACAAATTGTTGGGCCGCGAATTCCTAGCGAGGGCCCCCGGGGCCCCACTGTGCCTGTAACCGATCAGGTAGGCAGCTATACGCCAGAGGGTCCCATTGTACAAATGGCCCACGCGCCGGTTCCATTGCCACCCTACGACGCACCCCGAAGGGGGGTGGGCGTGAATTCAACCGTGGCCGCTCCATGAGCGGAGGGGACATCACATGCGACCGACGAGGACGAGGCGACGAGCGGGGCGACAACTGAGGCGGCGTCCGAACCGCATCCGCATAGCTCGAAGGTGTCCCATGCCACCCGCCCGTTACGGCCTGCTCAACATACCCAATGTCCCGCTGAGTCGGATGCTGAGTCGCAACCGAAAACTCAGGGCCCCCCATGTGATGACCCTGAGTGCGGCCCTGCACCCCTGGGTGGCTGCGCGCTTGTGGCCCCATTGCCCGCTGAGTCGGATGCTGAGTCGCAACCGAAAACTCAGGGCCCCCCATGTGATGACCCTGAGTGCGGCCCTGCACCCTAGTACTGTCCTGTGCACGTGGGGACGTTGGCCCCTGAGTTGCGCTCCGAGTCGCAAACGAATTCTCAGGGCCCCATGCCGTGTCACCCTGGGTACGGCCCTGTGGACGTGGGGACGTTGGCTCCTGAGTTGCGCTCCGAGTCGCAAACGAATTCTCAGGGCCCCATGCCGTGTCACCCTGGGTACGGCCCTGTGGTGGCTGTTGGCCGGACCGGTTCATGCACAACAGATTGTTGTGGGCCCCACCACAATATCCGCACATTTTTGTGCGCGTGCAGTACCTAGCCATGTGTGGCCCGAGGCACAGGAAACACCAGCTCCGCTGCTTGGCCATCCGGCGCCGTCCCTGAACCCTAAGTTCCCCGAACTTATTGCAATTGGCCACAGCATGGCCAATCTGCCTACAACATGGGCAGGTCTCACTATGTGGGGTCAATGCACTCACAGTCCCATATGACTGCCGGTTGGTGCGGTCCTTCCTCGTCGGAGGGCCCCTACTTACAGCGCTCCCGGCAGCTCTCTGTGGCTCCGAAGGATGGGTGACCGTCAACCCCAAATTCTCTGCCCGTCGAGCCTCCTCTTCCAAGAATCCGACCAAGTCGGAGAAGGCGGGCAGGTCCTCGGCCGACCTCCCGTGAGACTGTTCGAAACGAGTCTGCACATCAGCGGGTAGGCGGGAAAGTACAATGTACAACAGTAGGTACGACCATTCACCAACCGGAAGTCCAAGATTCTCTAGAGCCTTGGTGACGGACAACAATGGGTTCAAAACCTCCGTCTGTATGGCCCCGACCTTGTTCACAACCGGGATACTAAACAAACGGTTCAGTTGGGCATCGGCCAACCTCCGTTTGTTATGGTAACGTCTGACCAACAATTGTCTGGCCGTTTCATAGTTACCCTCCGTAACTGTCAAATGAGCGACCAGCTCCCTAGGCTCACCCCTCAATGCTGCCACGAGCTGAGCCATCTTGACAGACTTGGTAATGTCCGATCGCATGTGCACCAAACTGTCGAACAGATTGATGAAGCTCATCCATTTACCGGACACTCCGTCAAAAGTAGGCATAGTTATGGCCGGTAACCTGGACCCTGAACCCTGAAGCGGCAGAGGTGCTTCAATGTCACCACCATGGCTGGACTCGCGCTGTCTACGTATGTCCGCAGCCTTCTGCGTGATAGCAGCTGCCATCTCCATACATTGGTCGACATCCCCTAGCAACCGTGACAGCCTGTCAGGTGCGCAACCATCAACTGATTCCGCCTGCGCGGACAATTCGAGCACCCTGTTGTAACGTTCCTTAACGTCCATAGACCGCTCCAATACCACATCATGCCTATCTAAACGGTCTATCAGACCGTGTGCGGAGGAAAACCATCTGAGTTCCTTAGAAACACCCTTCTGGATTTCAGATAACGACATGATCGGAACGATACTTACTCACAATTTGCAGTAACTCAATTTTATTGGACCCTCCAGTCTATAACCCAAACGAGGGAACCCTAAACCACAACTTAAACAATGCTGTTTTCCTTAAACAATAGGAACCGAGTTTTATATCTATATAAATTCTGTAAGTACAATTTAGTTTCCCTTTATCATTATAACACACACAGATAGTCAATATTAGTTCAAGTTATAAATTGCTATAAACTGAAAACAATGTAATAGCCTGCTATCAATAGATGTAACTACCTATGTTAACCAAACATTCATTAGCATTACTAGACCACTAATAGATTGACTAACTGGTACTTCAATGCAAATTTCAATTCACCTACAATGTACCTAAGTTGAGTACCTACTATTCTGAGTCACATCTCAGTACAACTGGTCATTTAGGGAAAACTGTAATATCTGTCTGTCTACTACCAGCAATAGACTTATAGCTTACAATACTACCAATCTATGTGGATACAGGAACAACACCAAGTTAGCTAATAACCGCCTATACCTACAGATTGATAGTCCCAAATCGTGGGTTCCTGGAGCCCTTGACGGCTGCAAATCTCAGGAAACCACGCTCTTGCTACCAAAATGTTCAGGCTTCTCGGCACCTAATGACCTCGCAGGGGCCCATCAGCTACGAGGTAGCGTAGCGATCAGATGCCAAGAAGTGTGAACGTCGGCGATTCACCGAGCTAATACTTATGGAGTCGATCTAACCTGGTCTGTGCTTCGGTCCCGTCAACCTCCTGTCTCTCTGCAAGGCCCGGGTGCACCCTAGGCTCTTCTTGGTAGACAGGTTCTTCAGCCAACCAGGTATGACTGGCAGGCCAGCTTCGACGAGCACAGTGTTCCAACACAGGTTATGTTACGTGGGAAAACCAATCGGCCACGTAAATGCGAACCCTATCTGGTTCGGGGAACCACAACACACTCAGCTATATAGACAATCCTGAGGGGAACCTGAATACATTCCAGATGGCTTGCGATTTAAATTCAATACCCCAATCAATACGCGTTACATTGCGAGGGCTTTTCGTCTGTCAGTTGTCAAAAACTGCTAGGTTGGCAGCAACGTCAAATTCAAAATGGCCGTTCCGAAACCATCGATCGAATATCGATTTGGAATCGAACACTACCTTCAGAAACCTCTTTGCCTCTCTTTCTAGCTGTAAGGATTCTGTTGAAAAAAAGAAGAGAGGCAAAGGGGTCTCGTATGTCGTATTTACAAACAATTTACTATTTTATTTATAGAACCCGGCATTGTATACGACTGTCTATACCAGTGTCTATAAATTATAATCGATCGATGATACACGCTGTCCTTGCATTGTCCCAACACTAGCTCGACTAGCTAGTATACCTGCGGTAGTGTGGGTGTGTTCGGACGATAGGTGCATGACATTGCACTGACCAATAGAAGCGGA